>CM055117.1:51125849-52433349 GCA_029206835.1 Rana muscosa | reverse complement strand
ACCAATTGCCCTGGTGGAATGCGCCGTAACCGGAAAGGGAGGCGCCCGCCCTTTGAGAGCATAGGCTTGAATGACGGTTTGTCTGATTCCCCTAGAAATGATGGCAGACGAAACCGCTTGGCCCTGTTATGGACCAGAGACAGTCACAAACAGTGAGTCGGACTTTCGAATAGAAGCAGTAGCAGACAGGTACACCCGTAAGGCTTGTACCACATCCAATATGTGCAGCGCAAACTCTCTGGGATGCGATGGGTGAGGACACAAGGACGGGAGGACAATGCCCTCATGTAGGTGAAAGGTCGACACCACCTTTGGCAAAAAGGAAGGTCACGGATGCAACACCGCCTTATCCTTATGGATGACTAAATATGGCGACCTGCAGGACAAAGCCGCCAACTCAGACACCCGTCAAACAGAAGTGATTGCCACTAAAAGGCCACCTTCTGAGACAAGACAAGAGGGGAATATCCCGTATATTCCCAAAAGGAGGTTCCTGGAGGACCGAGAGCACCAAATTCAGATCCCACGGTCGGAGAGGAGGCTCGACAGGAGGGAGCACATGGCGAACCCCCAACACAAGGTGCTAACCAAGAAATGACCCACTAGAGGTCGCTGAAAGAAGACGGCCAAGGCCAAAATCTGATCCTTGATGGTACTCAAAGCAAGCTTTTGGGTCACTCCACACTGCAGAGGACGCAGGATTCTGGGGACGGAATACGTCCGAGGACGCCAGTCCAGCGCTTCGCATATGGCGATATAAGCTTTCCAGGCACGGTGATAGATCTGCTTGGAGGAAGACTTCCGTGTCCTTAACATGGTCAAAATGACCGAGTCCGAGAGACCTCGGTCCCTCAACACCTGGCTTTCAACAGCCCTGCCGTTAAAGCCAGAGACTAAGCCGGATGAAACATAGGACCTTGAGACTGAAGGTCCTCCCTCATCGGCAACCGCCAGGGAACGTCTGCGACGAGACGTACCAGATCATCGTACCAGTGATGCTGAGGCCAATCCGGAACAATTAGGATCACCGGAGTTTATATCAGGCGATAAGGACCCTATGGGGCCACCAACGCATCCGAGGCATCGCCCAAGGATCCCTGGATCTGGCCACAACCTCGACCCTTGCGATTGAGTCGAGAGGCCATCAGGTCCACATCCGGCGTGCCCCACCGTCGGCAAAGGAGTTGAAATATGCAAGGACCACTCTTCTTGGTCCGGCGATTGGCGACTCAGATAGTCCGCCTGCCCATTGCCTATGCCCAGAATGTAAATGGCCTACAGAGCCGGCACGTTTCTTCCGGCCCACTTCAGGATACGGACTACCTCGGAAGCCGCAGCTGAGCTCCGAGTTCCCCCTTGATGGTTTACATACGCCACCGCCGTGGCGTTGTCCGACTGGCTCCTGATGGAGCGACCCCGTACTCTCTCCGACCTGAGGAGAGACACAGTCCGATGGCCCGTATTTCCAGAACAGTGATTGGTAAACGGGCTCATCCGGAGTCCAAGGCCCTGAGCCGACAGGACTCCCCCTCAGCCCGTCAGGCTGGTGTCGGTCGTGAGTACCATCCATTGGATGGGAGGGAAACGACTTTCCGGACCGAAGAGTCGAGGATCTCAACCACCATGTCAGGGGCGCCCTGACCAGGTGAATCACCTGGATCTGAAGATCCAAGGACAACGGGGATTTGTCCCAGGTGGACAAGATCTCCTTCTGCAATGCCCTGGTGTGTGATTGGGCATACGGAACGGCCGCGAAGGAGGCCACCACGAGTCCCGGGACTCTCATGCAAAAAAACGGATTGACAACCATTTTCGGGATGTCAGCACCCGCACCGCAGACTGAAGTGTCAGCAACTTCTCCAGAGGTAGGATACCTTTGCCTCCAAGGAGTCCAGAATCAGAACTAGATACTCCAGACACTGAGTCGGGACCAGGACTGACTCCTGAATGTTCAGGAACCACCCCAAGTCCCTGAGGGTCTAATTGACGATAGTCACCTTTCCTCTAAGTCTGAGCCACTTTCTGCTCTTAGCAGAAGATCGTCCAGATAGCCCACGACAGCAATACCTCACTGTAACAGAAGGCTAGAACCGGAGCAAGCACCTTGGTGAACACCCTTGGTGCCGAGGCTAGGCCGAAAGGAAGAGCCACAATCGATAGTGGACTTTGCTGATCGCAAGCGCAGAAACTTCTGGCGACTTGCGCAGATCGGAACATGCAAGTAGGCGTCCTTGAAGTCCAAGGACGCCAGAAGAAAATCCCTTTGGTGGAGTGTAGCGATCACCGTGCAAATGGATTCCATGCGGAATTTCTGCACCTTCTCGAAGGCATTCAGGGCCTTGAGGTCCAGGATAGGTCGAACCACGTCCTATTTTTGGGACGACAAACAGATTCGAGTAGAATCCCTGAAAACTCTCCTGTGACGGAACCGGCACAATCACTCCGGACCTGATCAAATCCTGTACAGCCCCCAAGAGGGCTGCCCGACAGGTAGGAAGGAGAGGAAGATTCGAGGGAAAGAATCTGTCTGGGGGCCAGGATCGGAATACTATCCTGTATCCTGAGGTGACCACCTCGCACACCCACCAGTCGGAGATTCGGGAGGACCACCGATTCGTGACCTGCAAAGTCGTCCCCCCACCCCAGAGTCGGGCGGAGGCAAGACTTCACGCGGAGGCGGGCTTGGGAGCCGCTTGTTCGGCTTACGCACCCAGGGGCACTTGTGCCCACCAGCCGCACTGCCATCAGTCTGAGAGGACCTACCCGTGGACTCTGACTGATGAAAAAACCCCGTTTTGCTGGAAAGGAAGGCCCCCTGTTTTCGGCGGGCCTCCTCACTCTTGCTAGTCTAAGGAAGAAGAGTGCTTTTACCTCCCATGACATCCATGACGATGTCATCCAGAGCAGCACCGAAAGGTCTACCACCTTTAAATGGTAGATCCGTCAGGAGCTTCCTAAGGCTAGGTCAGCAGACCAGCACTTCAACCAGATAAGACGACGCAATACCACCGCCGAGACAGAGGCCCTGGATATTAAAGGGGCCGCATCCAACGTGGCGTCGCACACATAAACCAGGCCCTGAACCAGTTGGTGGGCCAGAGCAACTGTGTCTGGAGGAAGATTATGCTCCTGTACAGCTAGGTGCAACATTTTTGCCCAACCTGTAAGTGTTTAAGACACAAGGGTCGCCGCTACCACAGGCCGTAGGGCGGTTCCCAACAAGGCAAACATGGCTCTGCTCACCACTTCTGACCTCCTGTCAGTGGGGTCCTCAAATGCAGGAGTCCCCTCCATCGGGAGAGTGATGGCCTTGTTCAACCGGGCGACTGGAGGGTCGACCCTGGGGGAGAAGCCCACTTTTTAAGTAGGGCATCTTCAAGGGGTATCTGATAGACAAACGCCGTGGGACCATAAAAAAATTCTTCTGCGGCTTTTCCCAGACCTTATCAATGAGCTGGTCAAAGAAAGTACATATGGAAAAACCTCTTTAGAAGGCCTGGCCTTAAAAGAACCAAAGGAGACTGTATCCGCCTGAGGTTCTGCATCCGCAGCATTTTAGCTTGAGAGTGTCCCTCACCGCAGTCATGAGTACACTAACAAGCGCCCTGTCATTTACTGACTCAGAACTGGAGTTTTCCTCATAAGGAATGTCCTGTTCAAAACCATCCAATACATTCAGAACTAGGGTGCTGAGCGGTAGTGGCTAGGCCCATATCTGAATCAGCGCACTGCCCTCATGAAGTAAAGTGGGGAGAGGGCGCTTTTTTGCTCCCTTGCGCTTGCACACAGCTCCCATCCTGGTCAGAAATGATTCCAGGGCTGCCCACAACTGGTCCCTAGGGACCGCAGGTGCTGAAGCACTGCCTGTTGTCCACTGACATTTAGGGGAAGCTGGTGACAGAGACTCCATATTGGCCCCCTCTGAGACTCCTCAGATAAAAAGTCCACCCACAGGCTGTGCTGACTGAGGAGGGGGCGCCCAGGGGACTCACCAAACCGGACCAGGGACCGCTCAGTTCCGCTGTCTGTACCGCGCTGTGTCAGCGCTGGTGAGCTGTGAGGAGATTGTGAGGAGATTTCCGCTGTTACAGCAGCGCTAGAGGCCAAGACTAGTGCTGAAGAGTGTGCGGGCTACAAGAAAATGGCCGCCGCACTTCACTGAGGCGATCCGCGGCAAGATGGCCGCCATGACTCAGCAAAAGTGAAGAAAACAGCACACACACAGCGCCACTCGGCGCTCAGGCCCCAAAACACACAAAAAAAGGCCCCAAGCATATCTGCAGACCAGCATTAGCCCCTCCAAGAACAGTGTGACCCCCAGGCACCCCACACAGCACAGCGCCAGCAATGGTGACAGAGAGTGACAATGAAATACAGGGGGAGACAGGGAAAATCCCCCACAGAGAAACACACAGCTTTTTGTACTCACCTGCAGGCAGGAGAGACTACTTACCCGTCCCCTGAGGGACCCACTGGTGTGTTTCTGACAGGACTATCACAGTGCAGTACTGAGTAGCTGTCGGCCCGGTCCACCGCAAAAGATACAGTCAGTCAGGAACTGTTCAGTCTTGAGAGGACCGTGGGAGCATGAAAGCAAACCTGGCCACCCCTGGAGTCATGGGGCCTGTCGTGAACTGAGTCTCACGCACACAAGGCGAGGATCAGCACGCTCGATGGTCGGACAGGGAAGACTACGAGGATATCTTGTACCCAACCTGTTGCCCAGCCGACAGTTGATAGAAGATTCTCAAAAATAAAATAAAAAAGAATTCCAGAAAAGGAATAAAAATAGGTCAGGAGACTGGCTCCTGAGAGAGCCACGTCTTCTCCTTCTGCTAGGCAGAAAAAAACTGAAGTCTGCTGACTGTAGTGGGAGGGTTATGTCCGGAGGGACTGCCCCCTGGGTGGGGCTGTTCAGCTCTGGCTTTTAGAATGTATGTATAACATCTCACATTCTGCCTAGGTCTTCTCCTGCAAGCAGGGACATAACCCACGTGTAAAGTGTAAAGAGACACCGTGTCAGTCCATGGATGGTAAGAGAAAAATATGTAATTAGTTCATACATTTATTTTTTATTCCCTTTGCATTTACTAAGCAGTAAGCACTCATATTTATAAACTGTAAAAATGTATTGAAATGAAATGGGGGGGGGGGGGGAGACAAATGGATGGGACTTTATATGAGGAAAGTGGGGCCGTTCGGTCCCCTCCTCCATCCCAGTTTATAAATGACAAAAAGAGGGAATGAACAAAGAGCGGGACTTTTCGTGAAGCACACGGGCACAATATAAGATTTAAATAGGGCATAGTTTTTAATGGTTAGAATAATGGTGTAAGTTACATTATCATTACATATCTGAATTTTATGCTTTTTGCTATAAATTAGATTAAATTTAGTACACGATATAAAAAAAAACAGCCATCACATAATACAAATATATTCCAACAAGGAATCGGCATACATAATGGCAAATAACAAGGGTTGGTTTTGATGTAGTAAAAGACACAGTACAGTTGATGCCCATAATAAACTTTTAAATCATATTTAAAAAGTTAACTAGATATGGGGGGGGGGGGATAAAAGTTCATAGTAGGAACGTCCATGGCAGCTTTAAAAATGAGTAGACTTATTGGAGGTTGTAAGCTCTACGTGTTTCGGGGCCTTATAGCCCCTCTTCAGGAGCAGAACCGTAGTCATAGTCTATAAAGAAGAAAGACAATGATGATATTTTGAAAGAAAGTTTATGGAAGAATGAGAGTATATGGGTAGGCATAAAACATGATGGCCAAACTGCCAACACACCCATACCCAACCCGTTAACTTACGTGTGCATATGCGCAATGGCGGCACGGCCACGGAGGCAGCAGGTCAACCCAATGGTCACTGTTGGGAGCTGAGGGGGCATGACGAAGTGGCAGCAGCCAGACACAGTCGACCAACCTGAGGGGGTCAGGTTAAATGAAGTGACGTGGAAGTGCACTGCAAAGAAGGACCCCAAAAAAAGGGGGGGGGGAAACCTGTGTGAAAAAATTATATGACATGAAGCATGTACAGGAATCAAAATAACATGTTGATGAGGTGGAGATGAAGGTGAGTGAGAGTGAAGTGAAAGAAAGTGACTGGATGTAGTGCAATGTGGTGTGGGGAAAGGCAAAGTGAGTTAAAGGGAAGGATGTGGAGACAAAGGAAAGGGATGTAAGGACAAGACCGTCTATTGTATAAAGGTGATAGAGATGGGTAAATTACCTTGACAGAGCACTGAATACAAAATGTGCTGGTGCATGAATTCATGGGTGTGAAGAGGCATGGTATGCGAGACCCTACTGAGGAGGAAGCCTATGTAAGGGAACGCCGCCGCCGGCCAGCGTCACGCTAAAGCTCAAAGGGAAAGTGAGTCCCTGGTGTGCTATTGGATGGAATCACTCCGCCATTTGCGCAGCGCCACAAGGACGCTGCACGCCTGGCGGGAACGGCGTGACGCCGACGCACAGTGATGACACCCCCACCCACCCCGCGTCAGATAAGGGCGAGGGGGAGGCAACCAGTGCGCGTCGCAGCTCCCAAAACGTGACAGGTAGGGCCGGACACCACAACCAATCATGGCCAAGGCGCATACAACACGCAAATGTGTTAGAAACTGCTTAACACAGAGGCAAAAAAAAACAGGAAGCATGAGAAATAAAGAGAAAAATATAAAATAAACACGTTAATGGAGATTAAGCCAAAATGGGATCAGGAACAGGAACAGACACATATGCTGCACAGAGGCAGAATATAAGTATAATATTGGTTTAAGTACACCGTGTGCTTCCATCCCTAATAGATTGAAATGAAATGGGGGGGAGAAAGACAAATGGATGGGACTTTATATGAGGAAAGTGGGGTCGTTCGGTCCCCTCCTCCATCCCAGTTAATAAACGACAACAAGAGGGAAGGAACAAAGAGCGGGACTTTTCATGAAGCGCACGGGCACAATATAAGATTTAAATAGGGGATAGTTTTTATTGGTTAGAATAATGGTGTAAGTTACATTATCATGCTTTTTGCTATAAATCAGATTAAATTTAGTACACGATATAAAAAAACAGCTATCACATAATACAAATATATTCCAACAAGGAATCAGCATACATAATGGCAAATAACAAGGGTTGGTTTTGATGTAGTAAAAGACACAGTACAGTTGATGCCCATAATAAACCTTTAGATCATATTTAAAATGTTAACTAGATATGGGGGGGATAAACGTTCATAGTAGGAACGTCCATGGCAGCTTTATAACTGAGTAGTCTTATCGGAGGTTGTAAGCTCTACGCGTTTCGGGGTAACTAACACCATTATTCTAACCAATAAAAACTATCCCCTATTTAAATCTTATATTGTGCCGTGTGCTTCATGAAAAGTCCCGCTCTTTGTTCATTCCCTCTTTTTGTAAAAATGTATGTTGTTGCTGACAGCTATTTTTGAGTAATTTAAAACGTATATTTCAAGTATTGTGCAATGCATTATGCGTGCGTTCCCCCCCCCCTCCCCCTCCTCCAAATCCTTACCTGAAGCCCCTCTCAATCCAGGGATGTGCATGAAGGCCTTGGCTCTATGTGGACTCTCCCTCCTCATTGACTGAGACAGCAATAGTACCTTACAAAAAAATACCCCACAAGACACACTGTCTAGTTTATTGGGGTGGTACCTTTTTACATTTTACTCTGGAAACATTCCGATTATTTTTTTCGGAAACAAGCTCTAAAAAAAAAAAAAAAAGAAATTGTAATCACTTTCACAATAAAGACAAAGTTTACTATTGTTAAACAAGTAAGAACACGGACGGGACATTACTAGAATATAGTCTGATCTTTCACTTGTGCTCCTGTGTCATAATTAAATCACATATATTTCTCCGTAATTACCCCCAACACCACCTGCTTAATCTGGTGGGGGGGGAGGGGTCCAAGAATGTCGAGCGGGTATATATCCAGAGATGCTGGCATATCAAACCGTTCTAGCAACAACTTTCACCTGATTTACTGCGTCAAAAATTCCACTGTCCGAACAGAGAGTGGTCATTTGCCTGGTAGTTGAGCAGAGATATTTTCCCCATGGGTTTCGTCTTTCCCGTCACCGGTTTAATCTTTAGTTGCGGCATGACTTCAAATAACTAAAGTAGCTTGAACACTAGCTCACGAAGAGTGCCAGACTACACGCATCCTTTATGCCCCTTCACTCCTGTCTTACAAACCATTACGCATACCTCCCAACTTTTTGAGATGGGAATGAGGTAAAAGTATGCAGGCATAGGAAACACCCCTTAAAGGAGAATTGTACAAAAAAAATAAAAAAGATTGGTTCAACCCACAAGTGCTTTTTTTTTACCACTACTATTCCTTTATGTTGGCTTTTAGAATTTACAAATGCAGCAATTTAGAAATCAGATAAAAGGTTTAGTGCTGGAAAACACTTTTTGATAGAAAAAAATTGCATTTTATATACATCTCTATAGATCAGACCAAAATGAGGGACAAATGAGGAGAAATTAGGGACATTGCTCCAAATCAGGGACAGTCCCTCGAAATGAGGGACAGTTGGGAGCTATGCCATTACTAACCATTATGTAATTGCAAACAATGGGGGTTATTTACTAAAGCCAAATCCATTTTGCAATACAAGTACAAAGTGCACTTGAAATTGCACTGAAATGGCACTTGGAAGTTCAGGCACTGTAGATCCGAGGGGGACATGCAAGGAAAATAAAAAACAGCATTTTAGCTTGCACATGATTGAATAAAATCAGCAGAGCTTCCCCTCAGATTTACAGCGACTGCACTTTCAGTGCAATTTCAAGTGCACTTTGCACTTTGCACTTGTAGTGCAAAGTGGATTTGCCTTTCGTAAATAACCCCCAATATGTCTGAATGGAGAGGGTGGAGCTGTCCCAACTGTCTTACATTCATAGATGCTCTGTTAATGATTTACAAGAATGTAGGAGTGGGCGGCAAGCATAGTCAGTCACTGTTGAGGAGTGCAGTAAGGGCTGAGATAGTTCTGTTAACCACAGAAGGGACAAATGCTACTTAAAGTGGAGGTCCCGCGAAAAAGAAAATATTAAAAGCCAGCAGCTACAAATACTGCAGCTGCTGACTTTTAATAAATGGACACTTACCTGTCCTGGAGTCCAGCGATGTCGGCAGTTAAAGCCAAGCAATCGCTCGTCTCTCGGCTCCCCCCGTCGTCATCCTCAGCGAGGGAACCAGGAAGTAAAGCGTTGCAGCTTCACTACCCGATTCCCTACTGCGTATGCGCGAGTTGCGTGGCGTGTTCCCAGTGGTCCCTGCTCTCTCCTGGGACCAGTGTGTTTCCCAGAAGGCAGCAGGCGGGAAGGGGGGGGCAGTGGAGTGACTCGTGGAGGGAGTCGCTCCCCGGAAGTGGGTGCAAATACCTGTATTATACAGGTATCTGCAACCCCCCCCCACCCTCCCTGAAAGGTGCTAAATGTGACACCGGAGGGGGGTGAGGGTTTTGAAAAGCGGAAGTTCCATTTTTGGGCGGAACTCCGCTTTAAAAAAAAAAAAAAAAGTTTTAAAGGTTTTCCCCATGCAGTGGGGCTGTGCATGCACAGTATGTTTCAACTGCTAGTTTTGTCTAGGGGTGAGGAACAAGCTTATACTCACTCAATCCTCCTATCCACCTAAAAATAAAGTTCCTCCACGTTCCAGCGGTGAGTTGTTCCTGGTCTTTTCTCCATGATGTTAGGAACAGTCAAGGCTGCTGTTATAAATCACGGGGCCCCCTACAGCCTACCTGGCAGGGCCCCCAGGCGCCCCCCCCCCCCGAAATATAGCAAAACAATATTTTCACCAAAAAATCATTAGCAGACACAAACATAACAGAGAAACTGTGTGAATTAGCCCTTTTAAAAATATTTTTGTAAAATCTTTAAACATTTTTATTATAGTTTAAAAAAAGTTTACATTTTTTTTTTAAAGGGATTTATTTAACAATTAATTTTTTTTTTTTTTAACAATTTGTTATTTTAGTAAGAAACAAGTAAGCAGGCATTGCCATGGGGGGGGGGGGGGGCAGCACAGTGACACACAGGGGGAATCAGAAGCAGGCAGAACAGTGAGGGGGAAGCAATTACAAGAACAATTCCCTGTGTCTCTCCCTGCAGCAGCTGAAAGCCAGCAGGAGTGAGGGAACCCGTCTTTCAGCTGCTGCAGAGAGACGCACAGGGCATCCTTCTGTAATTGCCCCTCCAGCCGACTACACCAATTCCCTCTGCTGTCTGGGCCCCCCTGTGTACCTGGGCCCCTACAGGAGGACTTGTGGTCCCCCCTATCAGCGGCCCTGGGAACAGTCCACAACTGAAGACTGCCGAACCGATCTTGTGCTGGGAGGATCGGAGTATTAGGCAAGTATGTCTCCGCTATCCTCTCCCCTAGACAAAAAGGAGCAAATTATATGTGCAGGGTGGGAACAGCCCCACTGCATAGTAAACTTTTTTTATTTAAAGGTTTTAAGCTACATAATGTGCTTTCTACTTAGTTTTATCTTTTTTTACAAGTCAACTTAGTCTTCAAACATTGACATTACAGTATTTTTAATTACCTTGTCACATCGCTGCAATGCTGCATATCCACTTTAGTTTCCCCGAGGGAATTAAGGTACAGAGATCTTTTTTTTTCCTTTGGGTACATTACCTGTTAATAAAAACCATCAAAAATGATTATTCTTTGTCACTAAAATTTTTCTTCGACAGCTGTCCATATACTAAGCAAATGTCAAGCCATCCCTTGTGGATGCATATAAAATTCTGTTGGTAGGTGTCACATGTCTTTACTGTAAAACCTAACATTTGTTAAAGCGGAGTTCCACCCAGAAATGGAACGTCCACCTATCGGATTCCTCCCCCCTCCTGTGTCACATTTGACACCTTTTCAGGGGGAGCAGATACCTGTCAAATCCAGGTATCTGCTCCCACATCCGGGCATAGGTCTCTGCACATTCTGCGGCGAACTACGCCATGTCCGCCTGCCCCCCCCCCCACTGCCTTCTGGGAAACACACAGGTCCCAGAAGACAGCAGGGACCATTCAGAACGCACAGCATGACTTGCACGTGCGCAGTAGGGAACCAGGAGTGAAACCGAAAGTCTTCACTTCCTGGTTCCCTTACCAGGAATAGTGGCGGCAGCACCTGTAAGAAGATCGGCTTCGGGTGCCGACATCACGGGCTCCCTGGACAAGCAAGTCTCCATATATAAAAAAAAAAGCAAGTACAGTATATGTAGATGCTGACTTAATTTTTTTTTTTCCCCAGGCGGAACTCAGCTTTAACCACTTGTCGACTGCCTGACGCACATTTACGTTGGCAGAATGGCACGGGCAGGCAAAGCAACGTACAGGAACGTTGCTTTGAAACTGACGCCTAGCGGGCGCGCGCGCAGAGAGCTCCATGACCGTGCCCGTGGGACCCGCGGACTCGATGTCCGCGATCGTGTCACGGAGCGGCAGAACAGGGAGATCCCTATGTAAACAAGGCATTTCCCTGTTCTGCCTAGTGACAGTCCGCTCCCTGTGATCAGGAGCAGTTATCACTGTTGTGTCACTTGTAGCCCATCCCCCCCCACAGTTAGAATCACTCCCTAGGACACACTTAACCCCTTCCTCGCCCCCCTAGTGGTTAACCCCTTACCTGCCAGTGTCATTTACACAGTAATCAGTGCATTTTTATAGCACTGATCGCTGTATAAATGAGAATGGTCCCAAAATAGTGTCAAAAGTGTCCGCCGCAATATCGCAGTCACGATAAAAAAAATCGCTGAGCGCCACCATTACTAGTAAAAAAAATAATTATAAAAATGCCATAAAACTATCCCCTAACTTTTGCGCAAACCAATCAATATACGCTTATTGCCAATTATTTTTACCAAAAATATGCAGAAGAATACGTATCGGCCTAAACTGAGAAAAAATTTTTTTTTATATTTTTTGGGGATATTTATTATAGCAAAAAGTAAAAAATATTGCTTTTTTTCAAAATTGTCGCTTTTTTTCTGTTTATAGCGCAAAAAGTAAAAACCGCAGAGCTGATCAAATACCACCAAAAGAAATCTCTATTTGTGGGAATTTTGTCAATTTTGTTTGGGTGCAACGTCGCACGATCGCGCAATTGTCAGTTAAAGCGACACAGTGCTGAATCGCAAAAAATGGCCCGGTCATTGGGCAGCCAATTCTTCTGTGGCTGAAGTGGTTAAAGTGGTTGTTATTTCAAAAGAAATTAAAAATTTACAAACATGTTATACTTGTCAGCTCTGTGCAGTGGTGTTGCACAAAGTGGCCCCGATCCTCCTCTGTTTGGGTCCCCCAGTGGCGCTCCTGACTCCTCCTTTTTGGCTAGTGCCCCCATGGAGAGCCGCTTTCCATGTGGGCGTGCTCCTGAGTCCTGCTGCTGCGTCCATTGACACAGACAGCAGGACTCGGCCCCACCCCCGTGTCACTGGATTTGATTGACAGCAGTAGGAGCTAATGGCTCCTGCTGCTATCAGTCTATCCAATGAGGACCCCAGAAAGCGTCTGGAGCTGCTGGGCTGGTTCTCGTTGCTGGAACGTTTGGGTTTAGATAAGAAAAAGGGGGGAGTCTGGGGGGGCTATGCAGCACAGAAGGTTTTTCACCTTAATGCGTAGAAAAACCTTGAGGCTTTACAACTCCTTTAATTTCAAACATCTTTCACAGTGTGACGATCTTGCAGACATGCTAAAGTTTTCTTCAAGAACCTCTGATGGTTTTATGCTCTCGTTGTCATTGGTTGGTTAGCTTTTGTGTTAACCTTAATTTTTTTTAACATGGTCGGTATGAACTTTAATTGTTCCTTTATTGCTTTCCACGGTCGCAATTTTTCCACAGACATTCACTATTTTTAAATGGGCCTTCAAAATCTAGCTTTAATTTGTCCCCTTCTCTTTGCCTGCTTTTTATGTTGGCCACTAAAACATCATCAGCTTTTGAAAACTATTCTACCGTATCCATTTTTCGTTTAAGTCTCTGATTTTTTTTTTAATTGTCTCTTCAAATTTTTTTTGGACAATCTCAATTATTGTATTTTTCAGAGTTAGCCCGTGCCTTCAATGTCGTACTTTTCATACTATGAGAAAAATAACAGACACTGTTTGTTAAAATGTATCCTATAATGTGTCTAATACCATTGATTCTTAAAAATGTAATCAACTTTAATCTTTTCCAACAAAGAAAAAAAAAAAAAAAAACCACACATTAATAAAATATAAATAAATATAAAAAAAAGATTACATATAAACATGCAATAGTTGGCTAGATTAAGTTTAGGAACACTTACTCCACAAACAGTACTTGACCAGGGGTGGCCCATGCATTAAGGGCGCACGGGTGCCACCCTTTTTATCATCGCCAACCCCCCTTTATAGTTAATGGATAGATTCATGCATTGCATAAATCTATCCATGGCCGCCGCTGCCACTTTTTCTATCCATCTATCTTTTCTTTTCAAATATAGAATTTTATTAATGCCCAACAATAGGAACAAACATACATGAAAGGACATTCAAGAAACAATCTCTCTCTCTCTATATATTTTTTAGTATTTTTTAGTGTTTTCTGGTTATCCTGTCTGATAATCACACTGCCCTCTCTCAGCATATGATCACACATAGCACTTGATTGGAGCCATAGGCTCTAATAGGCTTCAAAATAGGCTGGACTCAGAGTGCAGCGCATTGCGCTCGGAGTCCACCCAGATATGTTAGAAAAGCAAATAATTATTTGCTTTTCTAACACTAAATCGCTTTTTCCACCAATCAGGAAGCACGAGTCTGTTACCCATTTCCCGATTGGCTGAAAGGTTAGGCGTTCCTATTGGATGCCTAGGAGGAGAGGCACGGAAAGCTGCTGTGATCTCAGAAGGGAAGAGGACACGGAAGACGCTGCAAGATGCCTGCCCAATGATCCCCAATGTGCCCGCCAATCAGGTAAGTGCCGGTAGACCAGCAAACAGTGGGGGGGGGGTTGAGGTGCCCCCCGGAACCAAATTCCACCAGCTGTACTTGACAGACGTAGTCGACAGTACAGTACTCAAAATGTTTCATTGTTATACTTTGAAACAAAAACGTTAATTTCATATGCAGCCCGCCATAGGTATACAGATAGACTTAAATTAGACATGATTAGGAATGTGAAATGACTGTTCACATCTATGTTACTTTGCAGAACAAGACTATTTGGTATTGGATTGAGACCACACAAATGCCCCCATTAGCGAGCGGATTGCTATGGGGGCACTCAGAGGGAAGGGTGAGCCAGGAGCCCTGGCAGAGGACCCCATAATAAAGTTTTGTAAAGAGCATCAGCAATTCTATTACACACAGTAGGTAAGTAAGAACTTTTTATTATTTAAAAATCTATTCGATAACTTTACAAATCGCTTTCACATAAAAAACACACACACACACACCACTTCCCCTCATCCCTAAACAATTTCATGAACCTTTTCACCGACATCTTTCCTCCGTCTCTCTATTTATATTAGAGAACAGTTGATGTACTGATAAACCGCTATGTGGGTGTCTATGGATGCACATAGGCCGGATCAAGAGCATGGGCACCAAATCACTAGATTGCTTGGTATGGGGGAAGAGGGAGTAGACAGGTCCAGTGGAGGTTTACCATGGTAGAAAAGTGACCTCTGTCCAAAATTATTGCACAGAAATTGTTAGCGCAACATCTTTTTCGTTACGAAAAAAAAAAAAAAAGGCTTCAATGTCCATTTAAAATCATCCGTATTAGAGGAGTACACAATATTAACCACTTAGGGACCGCCTCACGCCGATATACGTTGGCAGAATGGCACGGCTGGGCACATCCACGTACAGGTACGTCCTCTTTAAGAAGCCCAGCCGCGGGTCGCGCTCGCGACCCGGTCCTGAGTTCCGTGACCACGCCCACGGACCCGATCGCCGCAGGTGTCCCGCGATCGGGTCACAGAGCTGAAGAACGGGGAGAGGTAAGTGTAAACAAACCTCTCCCTGTGCTTTCGAGTGTGACTGTCACTGATCGTCTGTTCCCTGTCATAGGGAACGACGATCAGTGACATCACACGCCAAGCCACGTCCCCACACAGTAGTAATCACTCCCTAGGAAACACTTAACCCCTTCAGCCCCCCTACAGGTTAACCCCTTCACTGCCAGTGTCATTTTCACAGTAATCAGCGCATTTTTATAGCACTGATCGCTGTAAAAATGACAATGGTCCCAAAATGGTGTCAAAAGTGTCCAATGTGTCCGCCATAATGTCGCAGACACTATTAAAATAAAAAAGAAAAAAAAATTGCTAATCGCCGCAATTACTAGTAAAAAAAATAAATAATAATAATAAAAATGCCATAAAACTATCCCCTATTTTGTAGACGCTATAACTGTTGCGCAAACCAATAAATAAACGCTTATGGCAATTTTTTTTTACCAAAAATATGTATAAATATCGGTTTAAACTGAGGAAAAAAAAACGTTTTATTTATATATTTTTGGGGGATATTTATTATAGCAAAAAGTAAAACAATTCATTTTTTTTCAAAATTGTCGCTCTATTTTTGTTTATAGCGCAAAAAATAAAAACCGCAGAGGTGATCAAATACCACCAAAAGAAAGCTCTATTTGTGGGAAAAAAAGGACGTGAATTTTGTTTGGGAGCCACGTGGCACGACCGCGCAATTGTCAGTTAAAGCGACGCAGTGCCGAATCGCAAAAAGGGGTCTGGTCCTTTAGCAACAAAATGGTCCGGGGCTTAAGTGGTTAATAGTTACATTCTTTATAAATCTCGCCATTGTAATTCTGAATTCACCTAAAATATTTAGCTTAGACAATTCGAAATATATAAATGTTTTAAGCTTCACTAGTAATTACTGTAGATGATACCGGTGTCCTTTTAAATATTAAAAGAAGTACGGGGAAAGCTCGTTTGGCTGTACCTCATTCTGCACTCCTGTGACCCATTTTCAGCAGAGAGCTGCTGAAGTCATAGAGCTGGTGAAGGCTTGGGCAAGATCGCGACAATGAAGCCGGGACCCACCCACATGCTTGGACTGGCACCCAGCTCAGGCTTTCAGCAAGCCCCCTCCATAGCCCAGCGCTCCAGTGAGCAAGGAAGGGGCAGAGCAGAGAGCTGCTGGCTGACAATCAGGGAGAACTGAGAACCGAGCAATCGGCCGTGTTATATCGCTTGGTTCCCAGTGTTTGAACCGGCGGGGGCCCAAAAAAAAATTCCGTACTTCTTTTAATATATTTAATTAATAAAAATTTCTAATTTTAAAACATTGTTTTAAATTGTGTTTGTCTTACATTAATTTTCCATGTCTCACAATGAACAATGAACGAACCCCCCCAAAAGATTTTTTTGTTGTCACTTACATCAAAATCAGTTGGCGCTGCCACTGGAAATCTGTCTTCTCTGCCATAGAACAGGAAAAATTATGAATAATTTGGTTGTAAATAGTTTTTTTTCCTCTAAGTCCGAACAGCATCCAGACATTCGTCCCAATTATCAGTTTTTTTCCATTAACTAGTTTAGTTAATGCCCTTAAAAAAAATAAAAAATACCTTCGATATTTTATGACTGAAGGAGTAAAAACAAATAGTATTCTGAAATACATTAATTAAAATTATTCCATCACAAATAAATTTGTAAGAAATTATATTTTTCAAATTTGCTTAATACATTTATTGCTTATAAATTTTAATTGAATATGCAAATTTTAATATAACATTGATTAACACACTAAAAATCCTATCTGTCATCTTAACCACTTTAATACCGACATATAGACATAGGACGTCCACAAGGTGGCTCTGCCATCCTGGGTGGACGTCATATGACGTCCTCTGGCCTCCCCTAGAGGGCGCACGCGCCCCTCGGTGCCGATGTGCGTGCCTGGCGGCCGCGATGTCTGCCGGGTACCCGCGATCGGCAGTTACAGAGCCAGGGACGTGGATCTGTGTGTAAACAGAGATCCACGTCCTGTCAGGGAGAGGAGACCGATGGTGTGTACATAGGGACACCGATCGGTCACCTCCCCTCACAATTAGAATCACTCCCTAGGGAACACATTTAACCCCTTGATCGCCCCCTAGTGTTAACCGCTTCCCTGCCAGTCACATTTATACAGTAATCAGTGCATATTTATAGCACTGTTCGCTGTATAAATGTTAGTGATCCCAAAATAGTGTCAAAAGTGTCCGAACTGTCCACCGCAATATCGCAGTCCTGACAAAAATTGCAGATAACCGCCATTACTAGTGAAAAAAAAAAAAAATTATAATAAATCTATCCCCTATTTTGTAAGCACTATAACTTTTGCGCAAACCAATCACTATACACTTATTGCCATTTCTTTTACCAAAAATATGTAGAATACATATTGGCCTAAACTGAGAAAAAAAAATTGGGATATTATAGCAAAGAGTAAAAAAATTGTGTTTTTTCTTCAAAATTGTTGCTTTTTTTTTGCTTATAGCGCAAAAAATAAAAACCGCAGAGATGATCAAATACCACCAAAAGAAAGCTCTATTTGTAGGAAAAAATAGGATTTTTATAACAGCTTACCTGTAAAATCCTTTTCTTGGAGTACATCACGGGACACAGAGCGACATAGTCATTACTAATGGGTTATATAGTTACCGTCAGGTGCTGGCACTGGCAACTTCCAAAACCGGAAGTACCCTCCCCTATATAAGCCCCTCCCATCCGGGAGCACCTCAGTTTTGTAGCAAAGCAATAAGTGTCCCCAAAGAGGGGTGGGAGCTCTGTGTCCCGTGATGTACTCCAAGAAAAGGATTTTACAGGTAAGCTGTTATAAAAATCCTATTTTCTTTCTCGTACATCACGGGACACAGAGCGACATAGTCATTACTAATGGGATGTCCTAAAGCAATGCCCAATGAGGGGGGGGATACACCATATATAAGCTGAGCGCTATCAGACATGAGGATCTTTTGCGGCCTGCAACACACTGCGCCCAAAGGCGACATCCTCCTGACTTCTAACGTCCACCTGGTAGAACCTAGTAAACGTGTGTACTGAAGACCATGTTGCGGCCTTACAGATTTGAGCCAGGGAGGCCTGGTGATGCACTGCCCATGAAGTTCCAACTGCTCTCGTGGAGTGCGCCCTAACTTTGAACGGAGGCGGTCTACTTCTCAAGCTATAGGCTTGTATTATGACCTGTCGAATCCACTTGGCTAAAGTAGATTTTGACGCTGCCTGACCCTTTCTGGGGCCTTCCGGCAGAATAAACAAAGTATCCGTTCTGCGAATCTGAGCAGTGGCTTTTAGATAAGCTTTAACTGCTCTTACTACATCCAAAGAATGCAATAACTTTTCCTTTACCGAAGTAGGCTTGGGGAAAAAAGAAGGAAGAACCACATCTTGGTTTAAATGAAAACTCGATACCACCTTAGGAAGAAAGGCTGGATGAGGACGTAACACTACTCTGTCCTTATGGATAACCAGATATGGCTCCTTACAGGACATAGCTGCTAATTCCGATACTCTTTTAGCCGAACAAATGGCTACTAGAAAAATCAATTTCCTGGTGAGAAGCACTAAGGAAATATGCTGTAATGGTTCAAATGGTTGTTTCTGTAGAACCGACAGAACCAAGTTTAGATCCCATGGACATATGGGAATATTAACCGGAGGACTAATACGCATCACTCCTTGTATAAAGGCTTTGACTAGTGAATGCGAAGCCAAGGGCCTTTGAAAAAATATTGACAAGGCCGAAATCTGACCTTTGATAGTAGTCAAGGCAAGCTTCCTATCTACAGCCCATTGTAGGAAGTCCAGAATTCTACCTATTACGTATTTACGAGGATGCCATTTCCTGGCCTCACACCAGGCGATGTACGCCTTCCAGATTCTATAGTAGATCTGCCTGGATACCGGTTTCCTGGCATTGATCATGGTAGACACCACAGCATTAGAGAGCCCTCTCCTTTTTAGAATGTGGGCTTCAATAGCCAGGCCGTCAAACCTAGGGCTGGTAAGGAAGGGTGGTATATCGGTCCCTGCGAAAGCAGGTCCGGACGATGTGGGAGGGTCCAAGGACTCCCCACAGACATTTTTACAATCTCCGCGTACCATGCTCTTCGGGGCCACGCTGGAGCCACCAGAATCACTGGTTTCTTTTCTACCCTGATTCTGCGGAGTAATCGAGGTAACAATTGTGGCGGTGGGAATGCATATATCAGCTTGAACTGATCCCAAGGGAACACTAGGGCATCCGAGCCGCACGCTAGGGGATCCCTTGTCCAAGAGACAAACCTGTCCACTTTCGTGTTGAACCTGGATGCTAGCAGATCTACATCCGGTGTTCCCCACCGCTGACATATTGTCCGGAAAACCTCGGGATGAAGGGACCATTCCCCTGGGCATAATTGTTGGCGACTTAGAAAGTCCGCCTTCCAATTCTCCACCCCTGGAATGAATACCGCAGATATGGCTGGGACATATCTTTCTGCCCATCTCAGGATGTAATTTACTTCCCTTTGGGCTGCACGACTCCTGGTGCCCCCCTGACGATTGATATATGCCACTGCTGTGGCATTGTCTGACTGAACTCTGACAGGGGACCCTTGGAGTTTGGATGTCCATGCTACTAGGGCATACCGGGCTGCTCGTATCTCTAAGAGATTGATGGGCAGGGCCTTTTCCGCATCCGACCATCTGCCCTGGAGAGACCATTGCTCCAGTACTGCTCCCCAGCCTAAAAGGCTGGCATCTGTAGTGACCACCTTCCAAGAAATCGGACTGAAGGATTTCCCTCTTTCCAGATTCCGGGGAATCAACCACCAACGGAGGCTTCTGCGAACGGAAGGGGACAAGGACATTGGTACGTCCAGAGCCTGAACTTTTTTGTTCCAGGCTGACAGTATGGCCCTTTGCAACTTCCTTGAATGGAATTGACCGTAGGGTACTGCTTCGAATGATGCCACCATTTTTCCCAGCAGCCTCATGCACAGGCGTATGGATGGCTGTCTTTTTGAACCCACTAAGTGGATCAAATCTCTCAAAGACGACCCCTTTTCTCGAGGCAAGAAAATTTTTCTCTGGTCTGAATCCAGCCTTAGCCCCAAGTATTCCAGACTTTTGACTGGTTTTAGGGCTGACTTGTCTCGGTTGATAATCCAACCGTGATATTCCAGATACTTGATTGTCTCGTGAACAACCACTTCTAGTTTTTCCACTGAGTGGTCTATCAGCAACAAGTCGTCTAGATATGCCATTATCGTTACACCTCGTGTTCTTAGATTGGCCAATAATGGGGCCAGAATTTTTGTGAACACTCTTGGTGCTGTGGCCAGACCGAAGGGTAAGGCTCTGAACTGAAAATGGCGCCCTTCTATCGCAAAGCGTAGAAATTTTTGGTGGGCTGGAAAGATGGGGATGTGCAAATACGCATCTTTGATGTCGATCGAGGCTAACCATTCCTCCCCTTGTAGGGCAGTGGCTACCGATCGGATCGACTCCATCCGGAAAGTCCTGATATGTAGGAATTTGTTTAGCCCTTTTAGATTTAATATGGGCCTCACGTCCCCGTTTGGCTTCGGAACTGTAAAGAGGTTTGAGTAAAACCCGAACCCCCATTCTTCCAGGGGGACCTCTATAATTACTGCTTGAAGCAATAATTGTTCCAGTGCCAACAGGAGGGATCCTCTCTTCTGGGGATCCCTTGGCACGTTCGACCTTATAAAGCGGGAAGGAGGGGAGTTTTTTAACTCCAATTTGTATCCCAGATTTACTGCGGAGAGCACCCATCTGTCTCGGATCGTGTCCCGCCAGGTTTCTGTGAACAACTGAAGTCTTCCCCCCACCCGATTGGGTGGGGGCAACCCTTCATGCATTTGACTTTGGGGGAGGTTTTGTACCTCTCCTGCTCCAGGGCTTCTTGTTACCCTGCAACTGTCCCTGATTTTTACCTCCGGGATTTGACCGGGGAGGCCGTCGGAACTGTTTCACAGCCGATGTCCTAGGGACTGGAGAAGCCGGCCTCTTAAAAGAGGGACCTCTAACTCTATTTTTGACCGGCAAGAGTGTACTCTTACCGCTGGAAATTCTCTGGATATACTTGTCCAGGTCTTCCCCGAATAAGCGCTCCCCATGAAATGGGAAGCTGACCAGCAATTTTTTACAGGGAGCTTCAGCAGACCAGTTTTTGAGCCATAGAAGCCTGCGCATATGTACTACAGACAGCGTAAGGCGGGAGGCCTGATGGATTGAATCCTTTATAGCGTCCACCGCAAAGCATAAGGCTCTAGGTAGATCAGCTAGAGCAAGAGCCTGCTGATCTGGCACGTCCCTTAAGACCTGTTTCAACTGATCCTTCACTGCTTGGCAGACCCCTATAGCTGCCACTGCTGGTTGTGTCACCAATCCTGCTGTAGAAAAAGCAGATTTCAATAAGGACTCCAATTTTTTATCTATTGGGTCCTTGAACATTTGGACATTTTCCACCGGACATGTCAGTGATTTATTCACACAAGAGATGGCTGCGTCCACTGTAGGGACCTTCCATTTTCTGACGAACTTATCCTCCATAGGATAGACCACCGGAAATCTCTTGGGGGGAGTAAATATTTTGTCAGGATGCTCCCAATCCTGGTAAATGAGCCCCTCCAGTAAAGGATGGATCGGAAAAGAACAAACAGTCTGGGGAGCTTTTAGCGACCCCAACGAGGAGACAGAAGAGGAGGATGGCTCCGCAAGTGGCATTTTAAATGCTGATCGGACCATATTAGTCAGGGACTGCACCCATAACCTCTCAGCATGTGATGCTGAGAACGGCTCCTCCACTGTTGATTCCTCTACAACTGAATCAACCTCATCCTGATCCCCCTCAGGTAGGTCGTTCTCTGTATGGGACTGTTGCTCTGTTAACAGGCACTCTGAGGGAGGAGACGGAGATCGAGCGCTTTTCTCCTGTGACAGGGAAGCAGCAATTAGTGCTGACAATCTCTCTTCCAGCCCTCCCAGAGCTGAGGAAAAAACCTCCTCTGTTACATACACAGGAGCAGGTGAACTGGGGACAGCCACAGTACCAGGTACTCCTGGGGGTGCCCTACGGTCACTAACCTCTGATTCTTCAGGGGAGACTGGTGCAGCCAAAGCATGCCCAAGATCCTCAGAGCCCGATGGAGACCCCCTATTCCTCCTGGAATTTCTAGTCCCGGAGTTTTTAGACGGCATATTCCTAAGCCACAAAGCTGAGGTATTCCAGCCGAAAATACACCAGTTACTGATAATAGTCTAGCATAAATGCTGCTATAATAAACAGTTGGTGTCTACTAATGTGCCTTTCTAGGGGATGCCTGTATCAACCGCTTGCTGTATGCCTTTAAATGTTGCCAGCTCTGTCTCTGTACTTCATAGCCAGCTTACTGCAATAATGTGGCTTTTTAAAAACCTGCTGGGACGCCCGCACATGCGCAGAAGCGCTGCGGCGCGCACAGAGCGTCATCCCCCAGGCCCCGCCCCTTTTTCCGGCCACCTCTATATATAGAGGCGCGTGCACGCGCACGCGCGCGGCCACGTGCGCCTCGGCGCTAATTTTCAAACATGGAAACCAGGGACAGGAGCCAGGGCCCCCTTTGCCGCAGGCCGGGGGATAGACGAACACTGCAACATGGCAGAGGAAACAGTTTCCTGTAGGAGAACTCACCAGCTGCCTGGACTTTGCTCTCTGAGAAGAAACTAGTCCATATGACAAGAAAAACATTCCACAGCGGCCTCTAGTGGACAAACACAGGTACCGCAGTTTAATATACTAAACATATATAAAAAAACATTCTTTTTTTTTTTTTTCTTGACCACCATTAAAAATTATTACATTTTTTTTTTTAGTAGTTACAGGCATGCACAGATATTAGCGGGAATACCGTTAGGTAACAGACAGAAAGACAAATTAGGCTTGGGGGTCCCCCAATAGAACCAAGTTCCTGGGGGCCCCCACTTACCTGTTCCCCGCCGCAGGACTTTGTTTGGTCCACAAAAGCCCAAACTTCACCTATCACGGCAGGCATTGTAATCAAACCTTCAGGGACCGGGTTCCCAAGGATTCCACTCCCCTGGACCTGTATAGCACCCTGCACAGAAAACATCTTGGTCGTGGGTATGACCAGAGCTCTGGATCCCAGGGTCCAGCTCTCCTAAGAGAAGCATTACAGGCAGAACCTTGCTCTTCTCTGCAAGGCCCGGGTACCGACCGTTTAGCTATGAAGCTTTTTTGGTCGGATCCGGAATAGCTTACTGAGGCCCAAAAGAACCTGTACGCAAGCTCAGTGAAAAACACATGTTTCTTCTTGGCCAACACCTTAGACACTGGCAAAAAACTGAGGTGCTCCCGGATGGGAGGGGCTTATATAGGGGAGGGTACTTCCGGTTTTGGAAGTTGCCAGTGCCAGCACCTGACGGTAACTATATAACCCATTAGTAATGACTATGTCGCTCTGTGTCCCGTGATGTACGAGAAAGAAAAAGGACGTAAATTTTGTTTGGGAGCCATGTCGCACGACCGCGCAATTGTCATTCAAAACGTGACAGTGCTGAAAGCTGAAAATTGGCCTGGGCAGGAAGGGGGTAAAAATGCCTGCTATTGAAGTGGTTAAAAGGAGAAGTCCAGCCTAGGCTCGTTTGGCTGTACTTCTCCTATGGATCACAGGAGTGCAATTCGTTTTGCACTCCTGTGACCCGTTTTCAGCAGAGAGGGGGCTGAAGTCCGCTCTCTCTGGCGTCACATAAGCCGGTCCAGGCACTGTGTCATTGCGACTCTGGATCCTCCAGATGCCTGGACTGATAGCCGTCTCAGCCTCCCAGTGAGCCGATGAGAGCCTGAGCCGGCCGCTCCCCCACCCCTCCACTACAGAGTGATGAGGAGGCACAATGGAGAGCTGCTGACTGACAGTCTTCAGGGAGCTGTGAGAACTGAGCTATCGGCGATGTTAGGTCACTGGGTTCTCAGTGCAGAGGCACCGGGGGACAGTAGCAGCATCGGACCAATGCTTCAACCACCTAGGTAATTATGATTCTGGGAAAAACCCCAACGCCATACTTCTCTTAAGAAATCATCGTCTTCACCCCAATAAATAATTCATACCTCTGAATGGTGCGATTCATTTTTTCGACAAGACCATTTGTTTGCGAATGGCATAATTCACTATTTAGCTATGTTAAAAATAAATAATGAAATTAGAAGAGAGCTTATGTAAAAGTTATAATACATTTTTTTTTCTTATATAGAATTGTGAAGTAAAAAAATGAACAAGAAGGGAAAAGTGAGCAAGACAGTGAAAAATCAAAGAATCATTTAGGCCTCATGTACATTGCTGCTGGTGAACGGACGTTTAGGAGCAGTTGGGCGTTTTTTTTAGCTGCCCCTGAACTCGCCTCTATGTTATCTTATCAGTACATGTACACAGGGTCATTTAAAGTCGTTTCTAGGCAGTTGAGTTTAAAAGCTTTTTTTGGAAAGCAAAGAAAATGCATTCAGGAAGGATGTTCAGAGGCATTTGAAATGCCAAATGCCTGTAACGGCTTGTAAACGCGGTAACTCGCGCTTAGTTTACAGGCGTTTGTCATTTTTGACTATTTAAAAAAAAAAAAAAATGCTTCTAAATGCAAACGCGGCATGTAAAAACTGACGTTTTTTAAATGTTGTTTACCATCGATCAAGTTAAATCGTTCAGGGGAGGTGGTAAAACTTCCCGTGTACATTAAGCCTTAACCACTTGCCGACCGCTGCCTGTACATTTACGTCGGCAGAATGTCATGGCTGCGCAAAGTAACATATATTTACGTCACTTTGAATTTCACGCTGTGCGGGTGCACCCCGTAACCGTGCCCGCGGGACACGGTGTCCGCCGGTGTCCCCGTTATGCAGCTCCGTGACACGATCGCGGGAGAGGCCAGTGTAAACAAGGTATCTCCCCATTCTGCCTAGTGACAGGACACTGATCTACTGCTCCCTGTCATCGGGAGCAGTGATCAGTGTCGTGTCAATTGTAGCCCAGCCCCCACACAGTTAGAATCACTCCCTAGGACACACTTAACCCCTTCATCGCCCCCTAGTGTTTAACCCCTTCCCTGCCAGTGTCATTTACACAGTAATCAGTGCATTTTTATAGCACTGATCGCTGTATAAAATGACAATGGTCCCAAAATAGCATCAAAAGTGTCCGATATGTCCGTCATAATGTCGCAGTCCCAATAAAAAAATATAAAAAAAAAAATCGCAGATCTCCGCCATTACCAGTAAAAAAAAAAAAAAAAAAAAAAAAAAAATGCCATAAATCTCTCCCCTATTTTGTCAACGGTATAACTTTTGCGCAAATCAATATACGCTTATTGCGATTTTTTTTTTTACCAATAATATGTAGAAAAATACAAATCGGCCCAAACTGAGGAAAAAAATTTTTTTTTATATATTTTTTGGGGATATTTATTATAGCAAAAAGTAAAAAAAAAACAAACAAAACAGAGTTAGTACTTACCGGTAACTCCTTTTCCAGTAGTCTTCTAGGACAGCCCTTGAGAGATGCAGTCCCTCCCATCGACACAGGAAACACATTGCCAACAGTTCAAAAGATGGTCCCTCAGGTCCCTGGTCAGTCATTTACCAAGAACCGAAGGATGGAACTGAAAAACATAACAGGTAATAACATTAATGCATCAACATAATTCAAGGGTGGGATCGTGCTGTCCTGGAAGACTACTGGAAAAGGAGTTACCGGTAAGTACTAACTCCGGTTTTCCCCAGTCGTCTTCCAGGACAGCCCTTGAGAGTATCCCAAAGTACTCACCAGATTAGGGGGGGGGGGCACGGCTTGGAGGACTTTCCTCGAAAAAGCCTGATCCTGACTGGACATTATGTCTAGTCTATAATGCCTTGTAAAGGTGGAGAAGCATGACCACGTGGCTGCTTTACATATTTGCTCCGGGGTGGCACCATTTCTTTCAGCCCAGGATGCCGAGAGTGCCCTTTAACACCCCCAGGAGGATCCTTATTTAGTATTCTATAACTTTCTGCTATAGCTAGCCTGATCCATCTAGCTATAGTGACCTTAGAAGCTTTTTGTCCCTTACGTTGCCCCGATAAAAGCACAAACAAGGAATCTGCAATTCTAAAAGATTTGGTTGCATCTAGGTACTCTAAGATACACCTTCTCACATCTAATAAATGAAATTGCTTCTCTTTTTCGTTTGAGGCATTCTGGCAGAATGAAGGGAGAACAATGTCTTGAGACCTATGGAATTTGGATGCCACCTTAGGCAAGGACCCAGGGTCTGTTTTTAGGATGACTGTCTTCAAGGATTTGAAAAAAAGGCTCTCTAACGGAGAGAGCTTGGATCTCACTGACCCTACGGGCTGAAGTGATTGCCACAAGTAGTACTGTTTTGAATGCAAGTAGTCTTAAAGAGGCCTCCGAGATAGGTTCAAACGGTGTCCCCAAAAAGGCTTTGAGGACAACCGAAAGGTCCCAAGTTGGATTTATCTTGATTCTGACTGGTTTATGTCTAGCGATTGCCTTACAGAACCTAGCGATAAGGGGATCTTCCTGTAAGCGTTTTTCTAAATACACACTGAAGGCTGTCTACACCTTCTTGGAGAAACTGTAGGATATTTGTTATATCCTTGTTAGCCTTACCCAGATCCACCAACCAGAAATGAAATTTTTTCCAAATTTTTCAGTAAATAGCTCGGGTGACTGGTTTCCGGCTCTGAAGTAAGGTTTGAATCACTTTTTCTGATAAACCTTTGTTTCTCAGAATCTCTTCCTCGGTAACCATGCAGACAGCTTCAGCATGGCTACTTGAGGATGCAAGAGGGGTCCCTGTGACAGGAGGTCTTGTCTGCAGGGGAGCCTCAGAGGAAGTTGGTCCGTCAACTTCAGTAAAGTTGTGAACCAAGGTCTCTTGGGCCAAAAAGGTGCCACTAGAATTAAACACGTTTCTTCTGCAAGAAACTTGGCCAGGACTCTCGGAATGAGGTGAAGCGGTGGAAACGCGTAGGCCAGATTGAAGGCTCAGGGGATTTGTAAGGCATCTACCGCCAAGGATTGATCTCCTGGACATAGCGAGCAGAAACTGGGGACTTTTGCATTCTCTCTGTTTGCTACTAAGTCTACTTCTGGGATCCCCCAGTGAATGGTTATGAGGTTGAAAACCTCCAGATGCAGAGACCATTCTTGATTCGAAACTAGTTGTCGACTCAAGAAGTCTGCAGTGCTGTTCTGCTCCCCCTTCAGGTGTATTGCAGAGATGGATTCTAGACTGGACACTGCCCACTGAAATATATGTTTGGCGACCACCATTAGACGAGGACTTCTGGTACCTCCCTGCTTGTTTATATAAGCTACTGCCGTCATATTGTCTGAGCGGACTTGAAGGTGCTGACCCTGTAGCTTGTCCTGAAAGGCTAGTAGAGCTCTGAGGATAGCTGTTAACTCCTTCCAATTGGAAGAGAACTTTTTCTCTTCTGGTGTCCACCTGCCCTGAGCCCAGTACGAGTTGAGATGAGAACCCCAACCGCAACTGCTCGCATCCACGATCAGTGTGGATGTGATAGGCAGGACCCAGAGAACCCCTTTGTTTAGGTTTTCCATGTCCTTCCACCACCAGAGAGAACGTTTTACTTTGGTGGGGATCGATATGTATTCTTCTAGATCTCTGTCTTTCACCTGTTCCAAAAGAAACCTCTGCAGGTCTCTCTAGTGGAATCTGGCCCATTGTACGGCCGGGATGGCTGCAGTCATTAGACCTAGTGCTGACATGATCCCCCTTACTATACAATTGGAGCTGGTTTGAAGAAAAAAGACACCCTCTGTTTCAAATTCAATATCTTTTCTTCTGGCAAGACTATCCTTTGCTCTACAGACAGAATCTTGTAACCCAAATACAGAATATTCTGTGTTGGAGTTGTTTTGGATTTCTCCAAACTGACGATCCACCCCAATTGATTGAGGGTGAGTTGTGTTAACTCCAAGTCCTGACAGAGTTGTTTCTCCGAGTGGGCTGTGAGGAGTAGGTCGTCTAGATACGGAATGATCGAGACTGACTGAAGTCTCAATGGAACCAATGCCTCTCCGAGAACTTTGGAAAAAAGTCTTGGAGACGACGACAGACCGAAGGGCAGGGCTCTGCACTGAAAATTATAAATTTTGGTGTCTATCTAAATCGCCATACGAAGAAATTTCTGGCATTCCTTCCTTATTGGGATATGCAGATAAGTGTCCCTTAAATCCAGGGTAGCCATAAACACCTCTTTTTGAAGGAGTTTCTTTATTGAGTAAATGGACTCCATCCGAAAATTTTTGTAACGGATGGAGAGGTTCAGGGGTCGGAGGTTCAGGATTAGTCTGAACTTCCCTGACTGCTTTTTTACCTCAAAAATGTGCAAGTAAAAACCGTCCCCCTGTTCCTGAAAATGGTGTCAATACCTCTTGATCCACCATTTCTCCTATTAGTAAAGGTAAAGCCCTGGCCTTTTCTGAGTAACTTGGAAGTTTTGTCGCCAGAAATTTGGAGGGTGGTTCGCTGTGAAATTCCAGCGCATAACCTCTTTTGATTATGTTTAGAATAAAATTTGTTTGAGGTTATCTTTTCCCATTGCGGGAGAAAATTATTTAGTCCCCACAGGGACCCTGATGTCACTGGGGCTTGGGGTTCTGATTGGGGCAGTTAAAAAGTATGACCCCTTTCCTTTCTGCCCTGTCCAGTGTTTTTTGGGTTTGAACTCCTTTTCTGTTTTTGAGGGTTCCTTTGAGGGACGAAAAATTTCTCTGAAAGTTTTTCTTTTAGTAGGGAAAGACTTCTTTTTGTCCGCTGTTCTTTCCAAGGCGGTATCCAATTCAGGCCCAAAGATTAAGTCTCCAGTAAAGGGGACACTGCATAAATGCGTTTTGGACGCTGTGTCACCACCCCAAGTTTTCATCCAGACAGACCTTATGGCTGCGACTGACAGACGCAGACTTAGCTGCAAATTTAACAGTGTCAGTTGAAGCGTCTGAGATGAAACTAGTTGCCTTGAAAAGCATTGGAAAAGTTTAAGAGTTCCTCTCTAGGAGTGCCTACCTGTAAATGTTCTTGTAGCTGTGATAACCAGAACTCCAAATTTTTAGCTACACAGGAAGTGGCTAAGGCTGGCTTCAATCCTGCCATTGAAGCATCCCAGGCCCTTTTCAAGACTATGGCCTCGTACACACGGCTGAGAATCTCGTCAGGAAAAAACACGTAGTTTTTCTTGACGAGATTCTTGGACAAGAAACTAGTCCCGGCCGAGTGTACAGATGCTCCATTCAAAGAACCCGCGGTTCTTTGAATGGAGCGAACGCGGTGACGTCATTGACTACGACGAGCGTGCGCTCGTCACATTCGATGCCGTCGCCGCCATCTTGCTACACCCTACCTATGCCTAGGAAGCTACCGCGCATGTGTCAAAATCATTTCGAGCATGCGCGGGTTTCCACGGCGACAGGTAAGTGTACACACACACACACACACACACTCGGGTTTCTCATCGAGAAAATAGAGAGCAGGTTCTCTATTTTTCTCGCCGAGATTCTTGTCGGTTTTCTTGACGAGAAAACTGAAAGCCGTGTACACACGACCGTTTTACTCGGCAAGAAAGCTCTGCCAGCAAGTTTCTTGCTGGTTCTTGCCGAGAAACTTGGTCGTGTGTACGAGGCTTATGTCTGTCTTTCTGTCCATTGGGTCCTTTAAATGTCCCATATCCTCGAAGGCCAGGTCAGACTGCTTCGATACCTTGAACAGAGGGCGTCCAGTTTTGGATTTTTATTCCAGACTGCTTCTGGGTTCTCGTCAAAGGGAAATCTTCTTTTGAGCGAATTTGGGAAGAAAGCTTTCTTATCCGGCTCGGCCCATACTTTGCGGACAAGATCAGAGACTACGCTATTGTATAGGGAACACTCTGGCCTTCTTTTTACCCAGGGCTGCATACATTTTGTCATGCCTGGATAATTGAGCTTCTTTTTCCTCAAATTTCCAGTGTATCATAAATCGCGCTCATCAACTATCTACTTCCTCAATAGTATTTTGCGACTGATAGCTGCGGTCTGATCTTCCTTCTGGTCTGAGTCTGAAGATTCAGGCCTAACACGGGGCTATGCTCCCTGACTCTACGGGGCTCCCCAGAGCTGGGTATTGTGGGGCTTTGTGAGGGGGAAACAGCAGCTGCGCTACTGGTGGAAGCAGATGCGTTTACATCTGAAATAAAGTCCCTAAGGGATTTAAAAGGTTGGCGCCATCTCATCTTTAAATGAGCTAAGGAATTTGGCTAAAGGAGAGTCTGCCTCTGATTTTATTAAGCCTGCAATAAATTGCCTGCATAAGGCTTTGTTAGAGCCTGAGGATAATTTGTTTCCACAGTTAGGGCTCTTTCTGCGGCCTGACTTGTCTTCCCCTGAAGCCTCCTTAGCCTGAAACAAAAAAGGTAGATGGACTTAGTATCAAACCTTTTGTCCCTCTAAAAAGGCACCCGTGCTGCAACCACCACTGCTGCTATTCCTAGGACAGTGCATCCACCACCATGGGGTAAACTAGTCCCAGCCACCACTACCAGCATACACAAATAACCAGTACAGGGCTTGCCTAGCAGCCTACCTGGTTCTGGCTGGTGCCTACATTCACCGGAGTGTCCTGGGGATTCGCCTCCATGGTCCCTCCTTTACGCTCCGTATCCTGCTGCTAGTCCGGTATTGCTGGACGCAGATCTGGGATTAGTAGGCCCAGCGCAGGCTTTTTCTCTTCTCCTTGCTCCCTGGAGACCCGGAACCCTCGGCGCACAGTGATGACGCGATTCCGCCGGAAATGACGCAACCAGCGTCTCCGGCCCCCACCACGGCTGCAGCAAGGAGCTGGGATGGACGAATCCACTTACCAGCTCCAGGGGGAACTGTGCCATTCTGCCACTGGCACAACCTCGGCACTGGAAGGGAAACGGGTCTGCTCTGGTTTAGGTGAGACTTCACTGGAGCCGAACGGATAGGACCCAGTCCCCCTGTGCGGTCTCCATTCCCTGCAGGCAGCCCCTGAGAGATGAAGTCCTTCTCCTGGTTCCTCTGGCAACATGTTCCTCCGACAGAGGAAACACAAATGACTGACCAGGAACCTGAGGGACTGCCTTTTGAACTGTTGGCAATGTGTTTCCTGTGTTGAAGGGAGGGACTCCATCTCTCAAGGGCTTTTTTTAAAAAAATTTACGATTTTTTTTTGTTTATAGTGCAAAAAATAAAAACTGCAGAGGTGATCAAAAAAAACCAAAAAAAAGCTCTATTTGTGGGGAAAAAAGGACATCAATTTTGTTTGGGTGCAACGTCGCATGACCGGGCAATTGTCAGTTAAAGCGACGCAGTGCCGAATCGCAAAAAGGGGTCTGGTCCTTTAGCAACAAAATGGTCCGGGGCTTAAGTGGTCCGGTCATTTGGCAGCCAAATCCTCCAGGGCTGAAGTGGTTAAGAAGCCTTAATTAAATTCTTGAAATAATTGTATATTTGTACAGTCACTGTTTTTTATTGTATTAAAAAAAATACTTTAGATGACTGCTTATATTTATTTGCATTGAAAGCCTCACATTTAAAAGTGGTTGTAAACTGTTAAGTTTCACTTCAGCTCATTAAAATCTACAGTCAAAAGGCTGCTGATCGCTGCCTATGAAATCTCACTTAGGCCCCATGCACACGAGACGCTGTTATTTGCTGTTAAACGTACGTTCAGAGGCAGTTGGACGCTTTTTTTAACTGCCCCTGAACCCATTCAATGTTATCCTATGTGTCCATGCACACACTCTTGTTTTTGGGCGTTTGCAAGCAGTTGCGTTTAACCTCGTTTTTCCAGAAGCAAAAAAATGGGTTCAGACGCAAAAGTTTTCCACGTTTCAGCCGCTAAACGCGGCACCGGCATTTTGCTGCGTTTGCGTTTATAAGCGTTTTTAAAGGTGACCTATTTTTTAACATTAGAAATCTCAAAAATGATGGCAAATGATGAAAAACTATTAAAAAATATAAAAGAAAACTGTAATTGCTTGCATTGCATTGTGGACAATCCACAACTTGTGGCAGGTAACGTGGCAAGTGGACAATCCACAACTTGTGGCAGGTGACGTGGCAAGTGGACAATCAACAACTTGTGTCAGGTGACGTGGCCAGTGGACAATCCACAACTTGTGGCAGGTGACGTGGCAGGTAACGTGGCCAGGTGACGTGGCAGGTCACATGGCCAGGTGACGTGGTAAGTGGACAATCCACAACTTGTGGCAGGTGACGTGGCCAGGTGACAATCCACAACTTGTGGCAGGTGACGTGGCCAGGTGACGTGGCCAGGTGACGTGGCAGGTAACATGGCCAGGTGATGTGGCCAGGTGGACAATCCACAACTTGTGGCAGGTGACGTGGCCAGGTGAGGTGGCAGGTGGACAATCCACAACTTGTGGCATGTGACGTGGCCAGGTGACGTAGCAGGTAACGTGGGCAGGTAACATGGCCAGGTGACGTGGCCAGTGGACAATCCACAACTTGTGGCAGGTGACGTGGCAGGTAACATGGCCAGGTGACGTGGCAAGTGGACAATCCACAACTTGTGGCAGGTGACGTGGCCAGGTGACGTGGCACATGATGTGGCCAGGTGACGTGGCAAGTGGACAATCCACAACTTGTGGCAGGTGACGTGGCAGGTAATGTGGCCAGGTGACGTGGCAAGTGGACAATCCACAACTTGTGGCAGGTGACATGGCAGGTAAAGTGGCCAGGTGACGTGGCAAGTGGACAATCCACAACTTGTGGCAGGTGATACGCTAAATGCAAGTACACAGCTGCTCTCTCAGCTGCTACTACTCACTCTGGTCTCACAAACTGGCTGAAATGGTTAAAATTTACTGTTTTTTGAGCTTAGGGAGGGTCTATGATGAAACGCTTATAAAACGCAAATGCGGTAAAACGCGGCAAAACGGGGCCGCAAGCGCGGCAAAACGCGCGTTTTTAAATGCCGGTTTCAGCGTTTAAAAACGTGTGTTCAGCAGAGTTTGAACCTGCGTCTCGTATGCATGGGGCCTTACTGTTACAGGCTCTTCATAATCCGTTCTGCAATCTTTAATGACGTCACTGGTGCATGCGCAGTCCGTAGTTTAGAGAACGGCACGCCATGTTTCTATATTCTCAGCACGCTAGGTTATTTACTTCCACTGAGAATGGCACAGAACAGAAGCCTCACAATGGTGTGCCCTCCTCCACACGTTCCTGGTTCTCCCCTTGTGACTGTATCTGACATCACACAGGGGGGAGTGAACCAGAGGATCACACGGACTTCCATACGAGCAAGCAGCTGTGTATAATACTGGGAGCCATTGTGAAAGAAACATTTTCAAATTGAAGTAAACAAATGTATATTACGAACAAAATAATGTTAAACCTTTTTTTTAAATAAATTTATAAATTTATGCGCGAGATTTAGATAGGGAAAGAAAGTAAGGGCGGAAATGACATCCACACAACAGCCAGAAATCAGTAGTTAAAATGGCGCAGCATACATGTATGTGGCTTTTTTTTTTTTTTTTTTTAGGAGAGAAAAGGGGGAATAAGATAACCGTTGGAGTTTTTTTATGGTGCATTAATCTGCCATATAATATTATGTAGTTATGAAATTGGTGAATTGGATTTTTATTTTGTGATATATTGAATTTGATATTGTTTTCAATGGATTCTTGGCACCCTTGTATAAAGACTATTTAAAAAATAAAATGGTGCAGCCGATTCCTGAAAGATGATAGCTTTTATAAAAAATTTCAATGCATTTCCAAGCCTCGTTTTAGTGACATTTTCGCATTTAAGACTTCTATATACATTGCTGCATTATAAAAAATTTCAAGGAAAAAAATCTGGAGTTCACTTCCTCTTTAAAGTGGAGCTCCACCCTAAATTTTGACTTGTGCTGATCGGATTCCTCCCCCCCTCCGGTGTCACAATTGACACCTTTCAGGGGGGAGGGGGGTGAAGATACCTGTCTAAGACAGGTATTTTCACCCACATCCGGGAGTCCTCTCTCCGGGAATCTGCGGGAGTGACGTCACTTCCCCCAGACTTCCCGTAGTGTTCTGGGAGACACTCGGCTCCCAGAACACAGGAGGACGAATCAGAGCGGCGCAGCGCGACTCGCGCATGCGCCGTAGGGAACCGGGCATGAAGCCGCAGGGCTTCACTTCCTGGTTCCCTCAGCGAGGGTGGCGGAGGGAGCAGCAGAGCGACGAGCGATCGCTTGTCCTCTGCTGTGGACGTCGCTGGACTCCAGGACAGGTAAGTGTCCAAATATTAAAAGCCAGCAGCTGCTGTAGTTGCTGGCTTTTAATATTTTTTTTTCCGGCGGAGCTCCGATATTAACCACTTCCCTACTGTGCACGAAAACCCCCTTCCTGCCCAAGCCATTTTTCAGCTTTCAGCGCTGTCACACTTTGAATGACAATTGCGCAGTCGTGCCAAGTGGCTCCCAAACGAAATTTGCGTCCTTTTTTTCCCACAAATAGAGCTTTCTTTTGGTGGCATTTGATCACCTCTGCGGTTTTTATTTTTTGCGCTATAAACAAAAGAAGAGCATCCAGTTTGGAAAAAAACTCAATATTTTTTACTTTTTGCTATAATAAATACCCATTTTTTTTTTCAATTAAAATTTTCCTCAGTTTAGGCCGATACGTATTCTTCTACATTTTTTTTTTTTTTTTTTTTTTTATACCAAAAATATCGCAATAAGCGCGTATTGATTGGTTTGCGCAAAAGTTGTAGCGTCTACAAAATAGGGGATAGATTTATAGCATTTTTTTTTTATTATTAGTAATGGCGGCGATCTGCGATTTTTATTGTGACTGCGATATTACGGCGGACACATCGAACACTTTTGACACATTTTTGGGACCATTCACATTTATACAGCGATCCCTGCTATAAAAATGCATTGATTACTGTATAAATGTGACTGGCAGGGAAGGGGTTAACCACTAGGGGGCGGGAAGGGGTTGAATATGTTCCCTCAATGTGTTCTAACTGTGGGGGGAGGGGACTGACTGGGGGAGGCGACCGATGGTTGTCCCTATGTACAAGGGACACACCATCAGCCTCCTCTCCCTCACAGGACATGGATCTGTGTGTTTACACACACACACACACAGATCCACTTTCCTGCTCGGTTCCCGGGCAATCGCGGGTGCCCAGCGGCAATCGCGGGCACGCGCATCGGGTCCCTAGCAACGCGGCGGGCGCGCCCCCTAGCTCGTTTTAAAGGCAGGACATCATATGACGTCCTGTCAGAACGAGAGTGTCCTCCGCCCGCCGTCAATTGACGGTGGGCGGTGGACAAGTGGTTAATATAGGTTATTGAATTACAGATGTGTGACTTTGGTACAAAGTGGTATATAATTTGTTATAACTAAAATGCAGCGCTAAAAATTGAAATCGCACCAAGTGAAAGGTGTCATAAAGTGTTCAGTTTAAAAAATAATTAATAAATAATAACTAAATAAGTCCACATAAAGTCTGTTCAAAGACCGTGGAATGTGATGTTCAGAACCAGACGTGTGACAATATCGGTCATCTCATAAACCTTCAGACAAAGGAGTAAGGGAGAATACTCTTACCGGAACTGATGGATCTACTTATTAGGCAGATCGTTAAAGCGTATGAAATCCCAATGGCAAGTCGCATCAGCTGGCAGGAAGACTCTGGATGTACCACACGAATCGCAGATGGTCGTTCGTTGCAAGGGAATCCCAACGTTGAAGAAACTCTGGATTCACTGGATATCCCTGTGGTCTTCAAGTGATGACAAAATTACCTCCAATCTAGGAATCCTTTTCAGAACTGAAGCATGGTATGATGGAAAAAACCTCCAAAGCAGCAACTCAATCACCCACCATAATGTCGCAGTCACGATAAAAAAAAAAAAAAAAAAAAGCTGATCGCCGCCATTACTAGTAAACAATTTTTTTTTTTTATAAAAATGCCATAAAACTACCCCCTATTTTGTAGACGCTATAACTTTTGTGCAAACCAATCAATAAACGCTTATTGCGATTTTTTTTTACCAAACATATATAGAAGAATACATATCGGCCTAAATTGACTGAAAAAAAAATTATATATTTTTGGGGATATTTATTATAGCAAAAAGTAAAAAATATTGCATTTTTTTCAAAATTGTCGCTCTGTTTTTGTTTATAGCGCAAAAAATAAAAAACGCATAGGTGATCAAATACCATTAAAGGAAAGCTCTATTTGTGAGAAAAAAAGGACGTCAATTTTGTTTGGGAGCCACGTCGCACGACCGCGCAATTGTCAGTTAAAGCGACGCAGTGCCGAATTGCAAAAAAGGGGCCTGGTCCTTTAGCAACAAAATGGTCCGGGGCTGAAGTGGTTAAATAACCTACAAAAATGTTCCCCAGTGGTTCTATGTGGAGAGAAGGCAAAAAAAAAAAAAAAGAAGAAAATTCCACCCCAAGGCTAAGACCCCCATTTTGTATTCTCTTAGTGCCATTTTCGTGTATATGTGTTCTTATTCCTATATTCAAATGTGAGGAAAAGAAAAGGATTCAAAATTATGTAAAATTAGGACCATTCCGTATTTGTTTTATTTACTCAGAGATAGAAAGATAGATAGAGATCTATGTACAAATATGTGTTTCCTTGTGAAGGAGGAAAGTAAGTAGGTGTGGGGCTGTTCAATGGATTATAATTGACTCTCAATGTGGTGGTGATGATGTAATGTGGGTGTAAATGTAACACCAGTGAAAAATTTGCAAAATTATGACAAATAAATTATAAGTGAACATAAACATGTGCATGGAAATAAGCAATCAATAAATTAATACAAATTTTAAAAAGTTAAACTCCTATTGAGCATTCAAATCAGTCCAGAAAATATACGAATTAGATATTCAAAAAAGTCCAAAAAGTGCTTGTGCTGGTGAAAAAGTGATCTCTAATGTACCGTATATACTTGAGTATAAGCCGAGTTTTTCAGCACATTTTTTTTGTGCTGAAAATGCCCCCCTCGGCTTATACTCGAGTCACCTTTTTGCGCCTGATCTCCCGGAATTTGTGGACCCTGTGTCCGGGGAACCTACGGCCGGGGAGCACCGATTTTTCAAAGCCGGGCAACCCTTCCATAGACTCCCATGTTAAACGGTAATTTCTCTGGTGATTTTGGGGACCCGGTACCAGCCGGTCGTATGTTCTCTGGACCTGAAACTTGGCACACATGTAGCCCCACTCTTCCTCTACAAGTGTGTAAAGTTTGTTGTATAGGAGACCTACAGCCAGGGAGCACTGATTTTTCAAAGCCGGACACCCCTTCCATAGACTCCCATGTTAAACGTCAGTCTAGTCATGGGCAATGTGAGGCATGGGCACAGTGAGGCATGGGCACAGTGAGGCATGCAGATGGACACCCTAGGCTTATACTCAAGTCAATAGGTGTTCCCATTTTTTTGTGGTAAAATTAGGTGCCTCGGCTTATATTCGGGTCGGCTTATACTCGAGTATATACAGTAAATGGTCTCTGGATGAAATAAATTCAATAAATAGAGCATTCAAAACAGTTCAAGAAAGTGCTTGTGAAAAGTAATCAATGTTCGTTTTCCCTCTTCACTAAGGCTACTTTCACACTGAATGCGCTGGCAGTATAACGGCGCTATTTTTAGCGCCGCTATACCGTAGTTTTTGCTGCGAATTGAGGGCGCTAGCGGGGTGATTTTAACCCCCCCCCGCTAGCGTCCGAAAAAGGGTTAAAAACGCCTCTTTGCGGGCATTTTGGAGGCGCTACCCCATTGATTTCAATGGGCAGGGACACTATAGGAGCGGTATTGTTTACCGCGCCTCAAAGATGCGGCTTGCAGGAGTTTTTTTACCATCCTGCAAGCGCACCGCTCCAGTGTGAAAGCCCTCGGGCTTTCACACTGGATACAATGGAGCGGCTTTTTCGGGGCGCATTGCAGGCACTATTTTTAGTGCATGTGGTATCCCGTCCTGGATGTCTTGGTGGCACTCCAATTGATTACCATGTAAAGGAGAGATGGACCCCAATAGTGTAATACTGATAGACTATTTATTAAATAAAAACGTGGCAACGTACTTACATTTTGCAAAAGCATAAAAAGCATGTATTGCTGACACCAACGCCGCTGCCCGGAAGTGATGCAAGGACGCATGTTGATTCCACTAGGGCGGAGTCAATGTGAGTACATTTCCACATGTTTTTACTTAATAAATAGTCTATCAGTATTACACTATTGGGGTCCATCTCTCCTTTACATGGTAATCAATTGGAGTGCCACCAAGACATCCAGGACGGGATACCTCATAGGCTGCTACACAGTGGCATATACTGTGAATGCTCCATACCCCAAGCGGGGAGGGAAATTCCGGTGAGTGTGCACATTAGGAGCACGGGTAAGCCACACTTGCTGTGATGACTTTGTGAAGAGGGAAAACGAACATTGATTACTTTTCACCAGCACTTTATTGAACTGTTTTGAATGCTCTATTTATTGAATTTATTTCATCCAGAGATCACTCTTCACCAGCACAAGCTTTGAATATCGAATTCGTATCTTTTATGGACTGATTTCAATGCTCAATAGAAGTTTAAAGGGGTTGTAAAGGTTCGTTTTTTATTTTCTAAATAGGTTCCTTTAAGCCATTGCATTGTTGGTTCACTTACTTTTTCCTTAGATTTCCCTTCTAAATATTTTTTTTCTTTGTTTTCTTTGTCTGAATTTCTCACTTCCTGTTCCTCCTCAGTAAGCTGTTCAGTAAGCTGTTCTGGATGACTCCACACCACTCAGATGATGGTGTGAAGTTTAGTGAGGAGAAACAGGAAGTGAGAAATTCAGACAAAGAAAACAAACATTTAGAAGGGAAATCTAAGGAAAAGGTAAGTGAACCAACAATGCACTAGCTTAAAGGAACCTATTTAGAAAATAAAAAAACGAACCTTTACAACCCCTTTAACTTTTTAAAATTTTGTATTAATTTATTTATTGCTTATTTCCATGCACATGTTTATGTTCACTTATAATTTATTTGTCCTAATTTAGCAAATTTTTCACTGGTGTTACATTCACACCCACATTACATCACCACCACATTGAGAGTCAATTATAATCCATTGAACAGCCCCACACCAACGTACCGTATACACTCGAGTATAAGCCGACCCGAATATAAGCCGAGGCACCTAATTTTACAACAAAAAACTGGGAAAATGTATTGACTCGAGTATAAGCCTAGGGTGTCCATCTGCATGCCTCACCGTGCCCATGCCATACTGTGCCCATGCCTCACTGTGCCCATGACTAGACTGACGTTTAACATGGGAGTCTATGGAAGGGGTGCCCGACTTTAAAAAAAAAAAAATCAGTTCTCCCCAGCCGTAGGTCCCCCAGATAAACTTTGTACACTTGTAGAGGAGAAATGGGGCTACATTTGTGCCAAGTTCCGGATCCAGGAGACCTACAACTGTCCGGTACCGGGTCCCCAAAGTCACCGGAGAAATGACCGTTTTACATGGGAGTCTATGGAAGGGGTGCCCGGGTTTGAAAAATCGGTGCTCCCGGGCCGTAGGTCCCCCAGACAACAAACTTTGCACACGTGTAGAGAAAGAGTGAGGCTACATGTGTGCCAGGTTTAGGGTCCTGGGGACCTACGGCTGGCCGGTACCCGGTCCCCAAAGTTCGGGAGATCAGGCGCAAAAAGGTGACTCGAGTATAAGCCGATGGGGCATTTTCAGCACAAAAAAAATGTGCTGAAAAACTCGGCTTATACTCGAGTATATACAGTACTTTTCTCCTTCATTCATTTACTCCACCTAGGTGGTAGTAATCTGTAGAGGCAGCAGTTCTCTTGATTTAGCATATTATATTACATATTTTTTTCCTTGCCGCGGAATCGCACACACCCTTTATGTGTTTCCTTATGTTTAGGACGTTTTTCTAACTTTCCTACCTACAACCCACCCTTGTATTTTTACTTTGTGTGATATATTGGTGTACATTCCCTTTCTCCTTTAACGTCTCTCCCCTTCCCCATTCCTCCTGAAGGAACAAAAAAAAAAAAAAAAAAAAGAAGAGGGCAAACACACCAACTTTAAATAGAAATATGGTCACATCTATTTGGCCCATACTTCAGCTGTGGCTTCTCCTGTGAGTGTACTTGTACTTGCTGTCAGCTGACATCACAGATCCGCTCCAGGGATCGGAAGCATCCTGACAGTATTGTCAGGATCCACCTATATTCATGACTGCCAGCTGGCTGAGCTCTGCCCCTCAGCGCACCCTCCATCCCTTGCCTAGTGCTGAAGGGGCAGAGAGCCCATGAGTGACAGTCATCAATCTCAGAAGTGTGCTCAATGAAGATTGAGAAGTAAGCGTTCAGTTGTAATGTGCTCCTTTATTCATCGTTGTGGGAATTGGTAGGAGTCAGATGTAGCATTGTACCAACGCAACTCAGCGAGTATCTAATATTGTTTTTTTAACCACTAGGAGGTCCGCACTATAGCCGAATGCCGTCTACAGCGCGGACCTACAATGCCGGGAGGCCGTCAATTGACGTCTTCCCCTTTCCTCGTTCCGTGCATCGGGGAACTTTTGTGCCCGCCGTGTCACGTGGGTGCCGATGCGTGTGCCTGGCAGCCGTGATGTCCGTCAGGTAGGCGCGATCGGCATTTTCAGAGCGAGGGACGTGGATCTCTGTGTGTAAACACAGAGATCCACGACCTGTCAGGGAGAGGAGACCGATGGTGTGTCCCTTGTACATAGGGACACAGATCGGTCACCTCCCCCAGTCACTCCCCTCCCCCCACAGTAAGAATCACTCATGAGGGAACACATTTAACCCCTTCCTCGCCCCCCTAGTGTTAACCCCTTTCCTGCCAGTCACATTTATACAGTAATCAATGCATTTTTATAGCACTAATCGCTGTATAAATGACAATGGTCCCAAAACAGCGCTAAAAGTGTCCGATGTGTCCGCCATAATGTCGCAGTCCAGACAAAAATCGCTGATCGCCGCCATTACGAGATGATCGGACTTCCAGACTTTTCCATGGATTTTGGTCCAAAGGGCGTTGGCTGTGAACTTGTTCTGCATACACATGGCAGAACCTTTTCAGCCAACATTCACCAAATCACGTGTTTTTTCAGCTCTTTACCGCCACCCTTTGGGCAACTTCTGCTATTGTTTGATGTTTAGCGTTGGTTCCGAGCACGCGTGTTTGTACTTTGGATTTTAGTTGGACGGACTTGTGTACACACGATCGGATAATCCAACGTAACAGATTTGTCAGACAGTTAGTGAGCATGAACAGCCAACATTTGTTGTCGTTAATTCAGCCAACAATTGTCTGATGGCGCTAGGGTTGCCACCTCATCCCTTTAAACCCGAACACATATGAATTACACAGGTTCTGAGGCTAATTTAATGCAGATAAGGCACCAAGTGAGATTAATTACCACCTTAATCAGCCACAGAACCTGTGTAATTATTATGTGTTCGGTTTTAAAGGGAGGAGGTGACAACCCTAGATGGAGCGTACACACGGTCGGATTATCCGACACAACACGTCCATAAAATTGGATCGTGTGTACGGACGGGCCTTTAGTCTGGCCATGGATTTATTTTTCTGGTTTTCCAAACTACATTTCTAATCAAAGAAAATGCATCTATTGCACCATCCATCAGTCTATCATTTTATTGGTCGGTTTATTTTACCAGTGAGAGACGGAACAACAACAACAATATCCAGAAAAACACATTTCAAAAAAGTTATAAATTGATTTGCATTTTAATGAGTGAAATAAGTATTTGACCCCTTCACATAACATGACTTAGTACTTGGTGGAGAAACCCTTGTTGGCGATCACAGAGGTCAGACGTTTCTTGTAGTTGGCCTCCAGGTTTGCACATCTCAGGAGGGATTTTGTCCCTCTTCTCTTTGCAGATCTTCTCCAAGTCATTAAGATTTAGAGACTGACGTTTGGTAACTCGAACCTTCAGCTCCCTCCACATATTTTCTATGGGATTAAGGTCTGGAGACTGGCTAGGCCACTCCAGGACCAAAATTTGCTTCTTCTCGAGCCACTTCTTTGTTGCCTTGGCCGTGTGTTTTGGGTCATTGTCATGCTGGAATACCCATCCATGACCTATTTTCAATGCCCTGGCTGAGGGAAGAAGGTTCTCACCCAAGATTTGATGGCACATGGCCCGTCCATTGTCCCTTTTGATGCGGTGAAGTTGTTCTGTCCCCTTAGCAGAGAAACACCCCCAAAGCATAAAGTTTCCCCCTCCATGTATGACGGTGGGGGATGGTGTTCTTGGGGTTATAGGCAGCATTCCTCCTCCTCCAAACACGGCGAGTTGAGTTGATGCCAAAGAGCTCGATTTTGGTCTCATCTGACCACAACACTTTCCCCCAGTTCTCCTCTGAATCATTCAGATGTTTATTAGCAAACTTCAGACGGGCTGTACATGTGATTTCTAGAGCAGGGGGACCTTGTGAGCGTTTCAGGATTTCAGTCCTTCATGGCGTAGTGTGTTACCGATTGTTTTCTTGGTGACTGTGGTCCCGGCTGAGATCATTGACAAGATTCTCCCGTGTATTTCTGGGTGATTCCTCACCGTTCTCATCATTGAACCTCCAGGAGGTGAGATCTTCCATGGAGCCCCAGACTGAGGAGAGTGACAGTTATTTTGTGTTTCTTCCATTTGTGAATAATCACACCAACTGTTGTCACCCTCTCACCAAGCTGATTGGCGATGGTCTTGTAGCCCATTCCAGCCTTGTGTAGATCTACAATCTTGTCCCCGACATCCTTGGACAGCTCTTTGATCTTGGCCACGGTGGAGAGATTGGAATCTGATTGATCACTTCTGTGGGCAGGTGTCTTTTATAGAGGTAACAAGCTGAGATTAGGAGGACTCCCTTTAAGAGAGAGTGCTCCTAACCTCAGCTCATTACCTGTATAGAGACACCCCTATTAGCCAGAAATCTTGCCGACTAATAAGGGATCAAATACCGTGTATACTCGAATATAAGCCGACCCGAATATAAGCTGAGGCACCGAATTTTACCACAAAAAACTGGGAAAACTTATTGACTTAAGTATAAGCCTAGGGTGTCCATCTGCATGTCACACTGTGCCTCACTTTGTCCATGCCCCATTGTGCCCATGCCTCACTGTGCCCAAGCCTAGACTGACGTTTAACATGGGAGTCTATGGAAGGGGTGCCCGGCTTTGAAAAATTGGTGCTCCCCGGCCGTGTGTCCCCTGGACAACAAACTTTGCACACTTGTAGAGGAAGAGTGGGGCTACATGTGTGCCAAGTTTGTGGTCCAGGGAACTTACGACCAGCCAGTACCGGGTCCCCAAAGTCCAGGAGATCAGGCGCAAAAAGGTGACTCGAGTATAAGCCGAGGGGGGCATTTTCAGCACAAAAATAGTGTTGAAAAACTCGGCTTATACTCGAGTATATACGGTACTTATTTCACCCATTAAAATGCAAATCAATTTCTACCTTGTGTGAAATGCGTTTTTCTGGATACTTTTGATGTTATTCTGTCTCTCACTGTTATAATAAATTATAGACTGAATATTTCTTTATCAGTGGGCAAATGTACAAAATCAGCAGGGGATCGAATACTTTTTTTCCCCCTCACTGTACGAGCATAATCCGTTCCAGGAGAATGCTCGTAATCCAAAGTCCTTGCATATCAAAGCGAGTTTCCCCATTAAAGTCAATGGAAACGAAAATAATTTGTTCCGCATTGACTTCAATGGCATGCAATACCGCATGCGACCAGAGGCGAGGGGGCGCCGGAGAGCCTCGGAAACACCCAAAAAGGCCCGAGGACACCCTGGCAAACCTCGAAAAGACTTCGTTTTTCGAGATTTGCAGAGGTCAGTCTGGCTTTCCTCTGGCTTTTCTGAGCGACGACGATTGGCTCTGGCGCTCCCCCCCCCCCACCTCAGGCCAAACGCGGTACTGCACACCGCTTTAGCCTGAATCGTGCTCGTTATAGCCGCGGTGCCCCATTGATTTCAATGGGCAGGAGCGGTATACACACTGCTCCTTCACCGCTCCAAAGATGCTGCTAGCAGGAAAAAATAAAAAATTACCGTCCTGCTAGCGCACCGCTCGAGTGTGAAAGCCCTCGGGGCTTTCACACTGGAGAGACAGCAGTGGCTGTTTCAGGTCAGTTTGCAGGCGCCATTTTTAGCGTTATAGCGCCTGCAAACCGACCCAGTGTGAAAGGCGTCTTAAGATAAGCCTTCTGTGTGCAGCAGACCCACTCAGCTCCCCTAATTCTTAAATTAGGTCCCTCTAGATCCAGCGATGTTGCAGGCGTGTCTCGGCTGCCCAGGCCTCCCCTCCTCATTGGCTCCCGCTGCTGGCAATCAAAGTCAGTAAGCTAGCCAATGAGGAGAGAAAGGGGGCTGGGCCACAGCTTTGTGCCTTGGCTCGGGTGCCCCCATACAAGCTGCTTGCGGTGGGGGCACTCAACAGGAGGGGAGGGGCCAGGAGCACCGAAGAGGAACTCGAGAAGAAGAGGATCTGGGCTGCTCTGTGTAAACCAGTGCACAGAGCAGGTAAGTATAACATGTTTGATGTTTTAAAACAAATATATGAGACTTTACAGTCACTATTGCTTTTTTTCCCCCCAAATGTATACAATTTTACATTAGTGCTATAACCCTTTCATGACTAAGTCTATTTCTGACATTTGGTGTTTACAAGTTAAAATCCGTATTTTTTGCTACAAAATTATTTAGAACCCCCAAAACATTATATATGTTTTTTTAGTAGAGAATAAAATGGCAATTGTTGCAATATTTTATGTCACACGGTATTTGTGCAGCGGTGTTTTAAAAACTAAACTTTTTGGGAAAAAATACACTTTCATCAATTTTAAAAAAACGAAAAAGTAAAGTTAGCCCAATTTTTTTGTATAATGTGAAAAATGATGTTACGCCGAGTAAATAGATACCAAACATGTCACGCTTTATAATTGCACGCACTCATGGATTGGCAACAAACTACGGTACCTAAAAATCTTCATAGGCGACGCTTTAAAAAATGTTTACGGTTACCAGGTTAGAGTTACAGAGGAGGTCAAGTGTTAGAATTATTGCTCTCGCTCTGACGATCGCGGCGATACCTCACGTGTGATTTGAACACCGTTTACATATGCGGCGCGATTTCCGTATGCATTTTCTTTGCTGCGCGAGCTCGCAGGGACGGAGGCGCTTTAAATTTTTTTTTTCTTATTTTATTTATTTTTACATTATTAAATTGTGTTTAAAAAAATAAAAATAAATTATGTGATCACTTTTATTGCTGTCACAAGGAATGTAAACATCCCTTGTGACAGTAATGCCGCGTCCACACGGCTGTTTTTAATGTCATTGAAAAAAACAACGTTTTTCACAACGTGATTCTTCTCAAGCCTGCCTTGCCTACACACTATCGTGAATAAAAATGCTCGAGCAAAGCGCGGTGACATGCAACACGTTCAAAAACACTATAAAGGGGAAGTTCCATTCGGATGGCGCCACCCTTTGGGCTGCATTTGCTGATCCTCGTGTTAGTAAAGTTTGGTGAGAGACGATTCGCGCTTTTCAGCCTCGTGCTCTTCAGTCCGTTACAGCGTGATGATTGTGCTATCTCCATTACGAACGCTAGTTTTACCAGAACGAGTGCTCCCGTCTCATACTTGATTCTGAGCATGCGCGTTCCCCCCCCCCCCCCCGTCATTAAAGCGTACACAGAGCCGTTTTTCACGACGAGAAAAACGACGACGTGAAAAAATAGAGCATGTTCTAAATTTTTAATGCCCATTTTTCACGTTGAGAAAAATGCTCTGGAGTCTACACATGATCGTTTTTAATGACCAAAATTAAAAAATGGCATTTTTCTCGTCATGAAAAATGGTCGTGTGTACGCGGCATAATAGGTGGTGACAGGTACTCTTTATGGAGGGATTGGGGGTCTAAAAGAAAACGGTGACTCTGAATACTGTATATTTTTTTTAATCCGGCACCATTGGCAGCCGAGTAAACCGGAAGTGACGTCGCTTCCGTGTTTACATTCAGGAGACTGGAACAAAGCAGTTTACTGCTTCGTTCCAGTCTGTCACTAGGCGCCGGATCGGGCCTCCTGGTGGGACGGGAGGCCCGGTCAGAGCGGTGGGAGGATATCCCCTCCCGCTCCTCTGGGATAACAATCGAGCGGCTTTTAGTCACATCGGTTGTTATGCCTGGAAAGCCGATCGCCCGCTCTAAAAAATGGTACAGGGATGATGCCTGCAGCTGCGGGCATCATCCCAGGATAACCCCCGAAACCCGAGGATGCATATAAGCGTACCCTCGGCGCGAAGGGGATAATAACCAGATATTATGCAAGTCCAACTGCAGGCAAAACTAATTTTTTCCCCAATGAAATGGGGGTGTGACGGCACTGCACGTGTTGACTGCTCTTTTTCTCTAGGGGTAAGGCTAAAACTTATACTCGGCCAATCCAGACCCCCGGTCACTGCAAAAACCTACGTACTGTAGATGATAAAATCAGATAGATATTACGCACTCTTACCTTAATTGGCTTGTATTCTGTTTGTGGTTTCAAAATTACAGGATTTTTTTGACACTCTTCACATTCCATTACCTTGTACAATAAAAATATTTTTAGGATATTTAAAAAGATATATATATATATATAAAAAAAAAAAGTTATACGATATGGTTGTAAGAAATTGTGCATGAAATTTTGTTAAAGCTGCCTAATCAGAACGTGTTTTGAGATACAGCAATCAAGCTGAGAAACTATTGCTAGCTAATATGAAAAGTTACCTTCAGCAGACCACCTTCAATCTAGAGCTGCTGTGCCTACCGCACTATGCACACCTCCCAACATTTTGAGATGGGAATGAGGGACACCTACTAGAAAATGTATGTAGGCATAGGACACGCCCCCTGCCACACCACCTTAACCACTTCCCTACCCAGCCATAGTCAAATGACGCCCACAGATGGGATCTCCCATCCTGGGTGGACGTCATATGACGTCCTGGGCTTGAAAGGGGATATCTGAATGATGCCTGCAGCTAGAGGCATCGTTCTGATATCCTTTTGCTCTGCCGGCGATTCTGTGCACCATAAGAATGATCATAGCGGCTAGGGGTGCAACGGATCAAAAAACTCACGGATCGGATCGATCCTCGGATCAGAGCCACGGATCGGATCATTTTCGGATCGGCAAAAAAAAAAAAAAATTACTAATATCCACGTCATCCCCCCCCACTGTAATATCCACAATCTCCCCCCAGTAATACCCACAATCTCCCCCCAGTAATACCCACAATCTCCCCCCAGTAATATCCACAATCTTCCCCCAGTAATACCCACAATCTTCCCCCAGTAATACCCACAATCTTCCCCCAGTAATATCCACAATCTTCCCCAGTAATATCCACAATCTTCCCCAGTAATATCCACAATCTTCCCCCAGTAATATCCACAATCTTCCCCCAGTAATATCCACAATCTCCCCACTGTAATATCCACAATCTTCCCCCAGTAATATCCACAATCTTCCCCCAGTAATATCCACAATCTTCCCCCAGTAATATCCACAATCTCCCCCAGTAATATCCACAATCTCCCCCAGTAATATCCACAATCTTCCCCCAGTAATACCCACAATCTTCCCCTGTATGTAATATCCACAATCTTCCCCTGTATGTAATATCCACAATCTTCCCCTGTATGTAATATCCACAATCTTCCCCCAGTAATATCCACAATCTTCCCCCAGTAATATCCACAATCTTCCCCCAGTAATATCCACAATCTTCCCCCAGTAATATCCACAATCTCCCCCAGTAATATCCACAATCTCCCCCAGTAATATCCACAATCTTCCCCAGTAATATCCACAATCTTCCCCAGTAATATCCACAATCTCCCCCAGTAATATCCACAATCTTCCCCAGTAATATCCACAATCTTCCCCCAGTAATATCCACAATCTCCCCCCAGTAATATCCACAATCTTCCCCAGTAATATCCACAATCTCCCCCAGTAATATCCACAATCTTCCCCAGTAATATCCACAATCTTCCCCCAGTAATATCCACAATCTTCCCCCAGTAATATCCACAATCTTCCCCCAGTAATATCCACAATCTTCCCCAGTAATATCCACAATCTCCCCCAGTAATATCCACAATCTTCCCCCAGTAATATCCACAATCTTCCCCCAGTAATATCCACAATCTTCCCCAGTAATATCCACAATCTTCCCCCAGTAATATCCACAATCTCCCCCCAGTAATATCCACAATCTCCCCCCAGTAATATCCACAATCTCCCCCCAGTAATATCCACAATCTCCCCCCAGTAATATCCACAATCTCCCCCCAGTAATATCCACAATCTCCCCCCAGTAATATCCACAATCTTCCCCCAGTAATATCCACAATCTTCCCCAGTAATATCCACAATCTTCCCCCAGTAATATCCACAATCTTCCCCCAGTAATATCCACAATCTTCCCCCAGTAATATCCACAATCTCTCCCTGTATGTAATATCCACAATCTCCCCCAGTAATGGGCATCTCCCCCACTTACCAGTCTCTCCCGCCGGCCAGTTCAAATCCACGAGCAGCGAGGTGTGATGACGTCACAAGGCGGCCACCGCCCCCGGGTGTACCAAGATGGCCGCGGCTCCGGAGCTAGGCCGAAGCCGCGGCCTTTCCTAAGGCCGAGGCCGCGGATCGCTCCGCGGATCGCGGTGTGTGCCGATCCGAACGCCACTAATAGCGGCGGTTCCACCGCTTGATCGTTCTTATAGGCGGCGGGAGGGGACATCCCCCCCTCCCGCCGCCATCCGGTGCTTCTCCGGGCTCTCCCGTGCGACCGGGGACCCGGAGAGAATCTTCTGGCGCCGGTGGTGGGTCACGTGACGAGCATAGAGATGACTGGTGATCAGATGGTCACCACTCATCTCTATGATCGTCGGAGGCCCGGGCGCGATGTGATGACGTCACGCCCGGGTCCTCAAATGTAAACAAAGCTGCCATTGCGGCTAGTAAGTATGAGATCAGTGAAAAAAAATTCACCATCTTATGCTTTCCAGCCTGGAGGAGAGATGTGGGGTCTTATTGACCCCGCATCTCTCCATAAAGAGGACCTGTCACACACATTCCTATTACAAGGGATGTTTACATTCCTTGTAATAGGAATAAAAGTGATAAAAAAAATTAAGTAAAAAAAATTTTAAAACGCCCCTGTCCCCGGTAGCTCGCGATCAGAAGCGAATGCACACGCAAGTCGCCCACATATGTAAACGCCATTCAAACCACTTATGTGCGGTATCGCCGCGTGCGTTTGAGCGCGTGCAACAATTCTAGCACTAGACCTCCTCTGTAACTCTAACCTAGTAACCTGTAAAAAAAAAAAAAATTTAAAGCGTCGCCTATGGAGATTTTTAAGTACCGAAGCTTGGCGCTATTCCATAAGTGTGCGCAATTTTAAAGCGTGACATTTTAGGTATCTATTTCCTCGGCGTAACATCATCTTTCATATTTTCCCCAAAAATTGGGCTAACTTTACAGTCTTGTTATTTTTTAATTCATGAAAACATTTTTTTCTTTTTAAAAAAAGGCGTTTGAAAAATTATTGCGCAAATACCGTGCAAGAAAAAAAGTTTATTTTCACAAAGTATGCGATACAGAACCTCAAAGTAACAAGTCCTGAGATATTAAAATGCTGGTTAAAAAACTAATTGCAAGGAATAAAAAGCTCCGTATTCTGTCAATCAAACAACCGTTCGCGCGTGCGCAATGCATGGGGCGACACGTGCATGCATTGCGCACGCGCGAACGGTCCTTTTTTATGGATGAACGCTACACTATGGAAAGTTTTTCCTTTCTGTTTTGGATTTTATCCTACTTACTGAGGAACATCCACTCTGATCTGCAAAGAGTGTGTCTACTCCCAGTTCTGGCCAGGTGTTCGATCAACGTCTCTGGAGACTCTCCCATTGTGGATGAAGCGTTCCTGCAGAATCATCCTGCCTTCCATGGAGTAAAAAATCACTCTACTGAGCCTGTTTTGACCCCCCTGAGAAGGGTGGTCGCAGGCTGTCTGGTAAGCCTTCATTCTTCACCTTGGTGGCGGGATCTTTACTAAGTGTTGGAGCATTTTGCCTATGATTTTCATCGGATACCTGCACTCTGTAGAACTCTTATCATCTTTAAATAGAGGAGATTTCATGTATTTTTCACTGACACACATGAACTTTAAATTGTTTATTTGTAGTATTCACTCATGTTTTTGATACTTTTTCTTATATTATATATTTTTTTCACTGTATAGCCATACACAGTTTTGCTCATCCAGCGCTACACCTTTTTGTGTATGTATATATATATATATATATATATATATATATATATATAAAACAAAAAATCTGTTTTAAGCCCCGTACACACGGTCTGACTTTTTGCCAACAAACTTCATTTTGAGCAAGTTTGCCAAAAAATCTGACCGTGTGTACGCTCCATCGGACAAACTTTTTTGGTTTTCATCGGACAAAAGTTCGGTCTGCAAAACGGACAAACTTTTGGCCAACAAAAGTCAGATGGAGCAAAGTCCGACCGTGTGTACAGAAAACCATCGGACTTTTGTCCGATGGACAAAACAAATAATGTTAAAAATCAACCAACAATAGCAGAAGTTGACCAAAGGGTGGCGGTAAAGAGCAGAAAAACCACGTGATGTTGCAAAAAGTTTTGGGAAAGTTTGCAGAAAAGTCTGTGGTGTTTATGCTATGGGTGTTCCTGGCCAACTCAGTTCGGAACAAAAATCCACGGAAAAGTCAGATGGAAGTCCGACCGTGTGCACGAGGCTTAGGACCCCATGCACACTGGAGCTGATAAACTGCAGTTTATTGGAGTTTGGGCGTTTTTTTTTAAAGCCCATAAACTCCACTCTATGTTAGCCTATGTGTCCATGCACACATGGAAGTTTTTTAGCTTTAATGAGCAGTTCAGTTTATGGGCTTTTTTCTGAACGCCCGAAAATCGCGTTCAAAGGGACGTTTTTGGCATCGCAAAATGCAGAATACCGCTCAAAAAACGCAGCTCGCCAGCGTTTAGCATTTTTTGATCCATTGAAAAAAAAAAAAAAAAAATACTAACGCTGAAAAACGCTAATAAACGCTATTGCACAAACGTTAAACTTTGAAAGACTCTCTGCAAAGCTACTGACGTTTTTATAACTTTTTTTAGCGTCCACTGTGCATGGAGCTTTATTCTGTGTGTTGTTTAGACTATTTTTAAAGTATTTTGCTTAAAGTTTAGAAGAAAAACGTAACCTAGTTGACTGACAAATTTTCTTATGTTTATGAATACATCCTGACCTCTGAAGACACGCAGCGCACTGGATGGCACCACATGGAGACCTCAGGATGGGGGGGAAGATCGCAGGATGGGATGGGGAGGTTGACAGGGAGATCGCGGGATGGGGTAATCGTAGGATGGAATTGGGGGGGGGGTGGACAGGGAGATCGCGGGATGGGGTAATCGTAGGATGGAATTGGGGGGGTGGACAGGGAGATCGCGGGATGGGGTAATCGTAGGATGGAATTGGGGGGGGGGGTGGACAGGGAGATCGCGGGATGGGGGGGTGGACAGGGAGATTGCGTGATGGGGGGGGGGGGTGGACAGGGAGATTGCGGGATAGGATGGGGGGTGGACAGGGAGATCGCGGGATGGGATGGGGGGGTGGACAGGGAGATTGCAGGATGCAGAGTACCACTCATCTGTCTGCTTCATCTGTACAGGACTCTGCAGGAGATAAGGACAGCGAGTGCTTAGAAGGGAGTGATCTGTGTCTCAATCTGGATTACACTGTTTATGCTTTTCTCTCCTGAGCTCTCATTCTGAATCCCGAGGTCTTCCTCCCCCCCCCATCCCATCCTACAATCTCCCCCCCCATCCCATGATCTCCCTGTCCACCCCTCCATCCCATCCAACGATCCCCCCCCATCCTACGATCTCCCCGTCCACCCCCCCATCCCATCCTACGATCTCCCCGTCCACCTCCCCCATCCTACGATCTCCCCGTCCACCCCCCCATCCCATCCTCCGATCTCCCCCCCCATCCCATGATCTCCCCGTCCACCCCCCCCAATCCTACGATCTCCCCGTCCACCCACCCCCCATCCCATCCTACGATCTCCCCGTCCACCCCCCATCCCCCATCCTACGATCTCCCCGTCCACCCCCCCCATCCCCCATCCTACGATCTCCCCGTCCACCCCCCCATCCCATCCTACGATCTCCCCGTCCACCCCCCCATCCCATCCTACGATCTCCCCGTCCACCCCCCCATCCCATCCTACGATCTCCCCGTCCACCCCCCCATCCCATCCTAACGATCTCCCCGTCCACCCCCCCATCCCATCCTACGATCTCCCCGTCCACCCCCCCCATCCCATCCTACGATCTCCCTGTCCACCCCCCCCAATCCTACGATCTCCCTGTCCACCCCCCCATCCCATCCTACGATCTCCCTGTCCACCCCCCCCATCCCATCCTACGATCTCCCTGTCCACCCCCCCCCATCCCATCCTACGATCTCCCAGTCCACCCCCCCCATTCCATGATCTCCCCGTCCACCCCCCCATCCCATCCTACGATCTCCCCGTCCACCCCCCCATCCCATCCTACGATCTCCCCGTCCACCCCCCATCCCCCATCCTACGATCTCCCCGTCCACCCCCCCATCCCATCCTACGATCTCCCCGTCCACCCCCCCCATCCCATCCTACGATCTCCCCGTCCACCCCCCCATCCCATCCTACGATCTCCCCGTCCACCCCCCCATCCCATCCTACGATCTCCCTGTCCACCCCCCCCCATCCTACGATCTCCCTGTCCACCCCCCCATCCTACGATCTCCCCATCCACCCCCCCATCCCATGATCTCCCTGTCCACCCCCCCATCCCATCCTACGATCTCCCCGTCAACCCCCCCATTCCACGATCTCCCTGCCCCCCCATCCCACGATCTCCCCGTCAACCCCCCCCCCCCATTCCACGATCTCCCCGTCCCACCCCCCCCAATCCTATGATCTCCCTGTCCACCCCTCCATCCCATCCAACGATCTCCCCCCCCCCCATCCTACGATCTCCCCGTCCACCCCCCCACCCCCCCATCCCATGATCTACCCGTCCACCCCCCCCCATCCTATCCTACGATCTACCCGTCCACCCCCCCCCATCCTATCCTACGATCTCCCCGTCCACCCCCCCCATCCTATCCTACGATCTCCCCGTCCACCCCCCCATCCTATCCTACGATCTCCCCGTCCACCCCCCCATCCTATCCTACGATCTCCCCGTCCACCCCCCCCCATCCTATCCTACGATCTCCCCGTCCACCCCCCCATCCTATCCTACGATCTCCCCGTCCACCCCCCCATCCTATCCTACGATCTCCCCGTCCACCCCCCCATCCTATCCTACGATCTCCCCGTCCACCCCCCCATCCTATCCTACGATCTCCCCGTCCACCCCCCCCATCCTATCCTACGATCTCCCCCGTCCACCCCCCCATCCTATCCTACGATCTCCCCGTCCACCCCCCCATCCTATCCTACGATCTCCCCGTCCACCCCCCCCATCCTATCCTACGATCTCCCCGTCCACCCCCCCATCCTACGATCTCCCCGTCCACCCCCCCATCCTACGATCTCCCCGTCCACCCCCCCATCCTACGATCTCCCCGTCCACCCCCCCATCCTACGATCTCCCCGTCCACCCCCCCATCCTACGATCTCCCCGTCAACCCCCCCATTCCACGATCTCCCTGCCCCCCATCCCACGATCTCCCCGTCAACCCCCCCCCCATTCCACGATCTCCCCATCCACCCCCCCAATCCTATGATCTCCCTGTCCACCCCTCTATCCCATCCAACGATCTCCCCCCCCCCATCCTACGATCTCCCCGTCCACCCCCCACCCCCCCATCCCATGATCTACCCGTCCACCCCCCCATCCTATCATACGATCTCCCCGTCCACCCCCCCCATCCTATGATCTCCCCGTCCACCCCCCCATCCTATCCTACGATCTCCCCGTCCACCCCCCCCATCCTATCCTACGATCTCCCCGTCCACCCCCCCATCCTATCCTACGATCTCCCCGTCCACCCCCCATCCTATCCTACGATCTCCCCGTCCACCCCCCCATCCTATCCTACGATCTCCCCGTCCACCCCCCCATCCTATCCTACGATCTCCCCGTCCACCCCCCACATCCTATCCTACAATCTCCCCGTCCACCCCCCACATCCTATCCTACGATCTCCCCGTCCACCCCCCCATCCTATCCTACGATCTCCCCGTCCACCCCCCCCATCCTACGATCTCCCCGTCCACCCCCCCATCCTACGATCTCCCCGTCCACCCCCCCCATCCTACGATCTCCCCGTCCACCCCCCCCATCCTACGATCTCCCCGTCCACCCCCCCATCCTACGATCTCCCCGTCCACCCCCCCATCCTACGATCTCCCCGTCCACACCCCCCATCCCATGATCTCCCCGTCCACCCCCCCCAATCCCACGATCTCCCCCCCTCATCCCGCAATCTCCCCGTCCACCCCCTCCATCCCATCCGTCAACCCCCCCCCCCCAATTCTATCCTACGATCTCCCCACCCCCATCCTGCGATCTCCCCGTCCACCCACCCCCATCCCATCCTACGATCTCCCCCGTCCACACCCCCCCCATTCCACGATCTCCCCGTCCACCCCCCCATCCCATCCTACGATCTCCCCGTCCACCCCCCCCCATCCTACGATCTCCCCGTCCACCCCCCCCATCCCATCCTATGATCTCCCCGTCCACCCCCCCATCCCATCCTACGATCTCCCCGTCCACCCCCCCCCATCCCATCCTACGATCTCCCCGTCCACCCCCCCATCCCATCCTACGATCTCCCCGTCCACCCCCCCCCATCCCACGATCTCCCCGTCCACCCCCCCATCCCACGATCTCCCCGTCCACCCCCCCCCATCCTACGATCTCCCCGTCCACCCCCCCCCATCCTACGATCTCCCCGTCCACCCCCCCCCCCATCCTACGATCTCCCCGTCCACCCCCCCATCCTACGATCTCCCCGTCCACCCCCCCCCCCCCATCCTACGATCTCCCCGTCCACCCCCCCATCCTACAATCTCCCCGTCCACCCCCCCCATCCTACAATCTCCCCGTCCACCCCCCCCCCCATCCTACAATCTCCCCGTCCACCCCCCCCATCCTACAATCTCCCCGTCCACCCCCCCCCATCCTACAATCTCCCCGTCCACCCCCCCCCATCCTACAATCTCCCCGTCCACCCCCCCATCCTACAATCTCCCCGTCAACCCCCCCATCCTACGATCTCCCCGTCAACCCCCCCATCCTACGATCTCCCCGTCTACCCCCCTCATCCCGCAATCTCCCCATCCACCCCCTCCTGCGATCTCCCTGTCCACCCCCTCCATCCCATCCTACGATCTCCCCGTCAACCCCCCCCCCCATTCCACGATCTCTCCATCCACCCCCCCCCCAATCCAATCCCACTATCTCCCCGTCTACCCCCCTCATCCTGCGATCTCCCCGTCCACCCCCTCCATCCCATCCTGCGATCTCCCCCCCATCCCATCCTGCGATCTCCCCGTCCACCCCCCCATCCCATCCTGCGATCTCCCCGTCCACCCCCCCATCCCATCCTGCGATCTCCCCGTCCACCCCCTCCATCCCATCCTACGATCTCCCCGTCAACCCCCCCCATTCCACGATCTCCCTGTCCACCCCCCCAATCCAATCCCACGATCTCCCCGTCCACCCCCCCATCCCATCCTACGATCTCCCCGTCAACCCCCCCCCCCTATCCCACAATCTCTCCATCAACCCCCCCCCCTCTATCCCACAATCTCTCCATCCACCCCCCCCAATCCAATCCCACGATCTCCCCCCCTCATCCTGCGATCTCCCCGTCCACCCCCTCCATCCCATCCTGCGATCTCCCCCCCATCCCATCCTGCGATCTCCCCGTCCACCCCCCCATCCTACGATCTCCCTGTCCACCCCCTCCACCCCATCCTACGATCTCCCCGTCAACCCCCCCCATTCCACGATCTCCCTGTCCACCCCCCCCCCAATCCAATCCCACAATCTCCCCGTCTACCCCTGTCATCCTGCGATCTCCTCGTCCACCCCCTCCTGCGATCTCCCCGTCCACCCCCCCCCATCCCATGATCTCCCCGTCCACCCCCCCCATCCCATGATCTCCCTGTCCACCCCCCTCCATCCCATGATATGGGGGGGGGTGGACAGGGAGATCGCAGGATGGGGGGGGGGGTGGACAGGGAGATCGCGGGATGGGAAAACCTAGGGATTCAGGATGAATGGGAATGGACAGAAAAGCATAAACAGTGTAATTCAGATTGAGACACAGATCACTCCCCCTTCTCAGCACTCACTCTCCTTATCTCCTGCAGAGTCCTGTACAGATGAAGCAGACAGATGAGTGGTGCTCTGTGACTGCAGCCTGAGCCCAGCTTCTCTCTTCCAATAATATGATAAGATTCTGGGCACAGGCTTCACCAGAAATCAGTCTGCCATCTGCCAGGACAAAGCCACAGCGCAACTGCAGCAACTTTTCTATCAGGCGCTAGGGTGCCCACGTGTCCCGGATTGCCCGGGATCGTCCCTGACTAGAGATTTTAGTCCCGTGTCCCAGGCAGCTCATTCCGGGACAATACAGACATCCCGGAATGAAAAAAAAACAGTGACCACTGACTGACCAGACCACACCAGTCCGCTCCGCCTGTCCGCCGCCACCACCTTATAATTTTATCACACAGCACACTGATGATTACAATACACATAGGCTCAGGCTGCCACTGCCAGTCTGGTTGCTAGGCTAGGGGCCGCTCCGCGTCTAGCAACCAGTGACGTCAGCTGAGCTGAGGCCTGTCACTCAGTCTCAGTGTGTGTAGTGAGTGAACCCGCCCGGCGCACACTACGCTGAGTATGAGAGCAGCGCGCGCGCCTCCCTCCGCAGCCACCACCAGCAGGAGCCAGCACAGAGTGAGTGACCGTGATGCCAGTGACCAGTGCACTCAGACAGAGCCACTCACCTGTGCACAGCCAGCCAGCCTGAGCCTCGTTGTCCGGTCGGTCCGAGTCCTCCTCCAGCTCCAGTCACAGTGACGCCAGTGACCACTTAGACTGTGCCAGTCTGAGCCACTCTCCTGTACAGCCAGCCAGCGTGAGCCTCCGGGGATCTCTACTGGGCACCTGAGTCTGACCCTTCACAGCACAGAGCAGCTGACAACAGCGATGTTCCCCGATCAGTGTGATCGCACAGTGAGTATTATTCTAGTAGGGGGGGGACCTGCCAGCCTCTGCCCACACCATAAGGAGTACCGCCTGGGACACACTGGATTGTCAGAGGGAGTTGTAAAAGTTCTATAGAGCTGTCTGTTAGATGGATGAGCCTGTGCCTCCTTGTCTGTCACTTTCTTCACCTCCCCCCTCCCTAACCTGCCAGTTTGGAATGCTCCGCAGTGGCCCTGCTAGAAGAATCATAAATCACTGTGAGGAAACCATGAAGGAGTGCTCAGGAGGGAGGGGGGAATGTACACAGCTGCCTGTGTGTTTGTACATCTCTACTGCCTGTGTGTGTGCTACACTGAGACATGAGACAACAGTAGCTGTGTGCAGAGACCCACTCACAGCATGTCACTGTACACAGAGAGACAGTCCCTGACCTGGAGACCAGTCCCTCTCCTTCACCCCCTCCTGAGTATGGCATTATCCCTGATTAATAGGGACAGTCCCTGTTTTATAAACCAGCCCTTCTGTCCTTTTATTGTCTTCTGTCCCTCTACCAAGTGTAACTATCATAGTTCTAATCCTTGTTTGGTAAGCAGTCCCTGATGTATGGAGAAGGTCCACGTTATATATTAAAGAAACGGTCCTTATTATCCACTTGCTCTCCGAAAGATTTACCCCTTCCTAATGACCAGGCCATTTTTTGCAAAACGTCACTGCATTATTTTAACTGACATTTGCGCAGTCATGCGACGCTGTAACCAAACAAAATTTATGTCCTTTTTTTCCCACAAATAGAGCTTTCTTTTGGTGGTATTTGATCACCTCTGCGGTTTTAATTTTTGCGCTATAAACAAAAAACAGACAATTTTGAAAAAATATTTTTTTTACTTTCTGCTATAAAACATCCAATAAAAAAAATTGAAAAAAAATATAATTTCTTCATCAATTTAGGCCAATATGTGTTCTACATATTTTTTGGAAAAAAAATCCCAATAAGCCTTTATTGATTGATTTGCGCCTATATAGTTATAGCATCTACATGCAACATTTATGGAATTTTTATTTATTTTTCTTCTATTCGTAATGGTGGCAAACAGCGACTTATAGCGGGACTGCAATGTTGCAGTGGACAAATTGGACACTATTTGGAACTAAATTGGAACTATTTCATTATATATTACAATGTAGTAACAGAAATAATGTGATTTGATCATCCTGACACCATATCAAGCATGGTGTCAGGATGATTAAAGTGCTAACACCAGGCATTCGCCCAACAAATCACCCGCTGACAAATTCCCTGTCAACTCCCGAGACTACATTCCACCTCGCACACCACCATCCATCTGCCAGTTGCCTCCACCCCCCTGGTCATTGGCAAAAGGTTGTTCCATGAAACCAGTCCCTCAAGAAGAGGGGGGGGGTGTCCCTGAATGGCAGTTTGGAAATGTGGTCACCCTATCAGGCGCACACTCCATATCACAGGCGCACACTCCATATCACAGGCGCACACTCCATATCACTCTCAGTCTCTCTATATCACTCTCAGTCTCTCCATCACACACACAGTCTCTCTATATCACACACACTCCATATCACACACACACTCCATATCACACACAGTCTCTCTATATCACTCTCCATATCACACACACTCCATATCACACACACTCTCTCTATATCACTCTCTATATCACACTCCATATCACACACACACTCCATATCACACACAGTCTCTCTATATCACTCTCTATATCACACTCCATATCACACACAGTCTCTCTATATCACACTCCATATCACACACACTCCATATCACACACAGTCTCTCTATATCACACACACACTCCATATCACACACAGTCTCTCTATATCACTCTCCATATCACACACACTCCATATCACACACACTCTCTCTATATCACTCTCTATATCACACTCCATATCACACACACACTCCATATCACACACAGTCTCTCTATATCACTCTCTATATCACACTCCATATCACACACAGTCTCTCTATATCACACTCCATATCACACACACTCCATATCACACACAGTCTCTCTATATCACACACACTCCATATCACACACACTCCCTCTATATCACTCTCTATACCACACTCCATATCACACACACTCCATATCACACACACACAGTCTCTCTATATCACTCTCCATATCACACTCCATATCACACACAGTCTCTCTATATCACACTCCATATCACACACACTCCATATCACACACAGTCTCTCTATATCACACACACTCCATATCACACACACACTCCATATCACACACAGTCTCTCTATATCACTCTCCATATCACACACACTCCATATCACACACACTCTCTCTATATCACTCTCTATATCACACTCCATATCACACACACACTCCATATCACACACAGTCTCTCTATATCACTCTCTATATCACACTCCATATCACACACAGTCTCTCTATATCACACTCCATATCACACACACTCCATATCACACACAGTCTCTCTATATCACACACACTCCATATCACACACACTCCCTCTATATCACTCTCTATACCACACTCCATATCACACACACACAGTCTCTCTATATCACTCTCCATATCACACACACTCCATATCACACACACACTCTCTCTATATCACACTCCATATCACACACACTCCATATCACACACAGTCTCTCTATATCACACACAGTCTCTATATCACACACACTCTCTATATCACACACACTCTCTATATCACACACACTCCATATCACACACAGTCTCTCTATATCACACACACTCCATATCACACTCCATATCACACACACTCCATATCACACACACTCCATATCACACACACTCCATATCACACACACTCCATATCACACACACTCCATATCACACACAGTCTCTCTATATCACACACAGTCTCTCTATATCACACTCCATATCACACACAGTCTCTCTATATCACTCTCTATATCACACACACTCCATATCACACACAGTCTCTCTATATCACACTCCATATCACACTCACTCTCTCTATATCACTCTCTATATCACACACACTCCATATCACACACACTCCATATCACACACAGTCTCTCTATATCACACACACTCCATATCACACTCCATATCACACACACTCCATATCACACACAGTCTCTCTATATCACACTCCATATCACACACAGTCTCTCTATATCACACACAGTCTCTCTATATCACACTCCATATCACACACAGTCTCTCTATATCACTCTCTATATCACACACACTCCATATCACACACAGTCTCTCTATATCACACACAGTCTCTCTATATCACACTCCATATCACACTCCATATCACACACAGTCTCTCTATATCACTCTCTATATCACACACACACTCCATATCACACACACACTCCATATCACACACAGTCTCTCTATATCACTCTCTATACCACACTCCATATCACACACACACACACACTCCATATCACACACACTCCATATCACACACACACACAGTCTCTCTATATCACTCTCTATACCACACTCCATATCACACACAGACTCTCTATATCACACTCCATATCACACACACTCCATATCACACACAGTCTCTCTATATCACTCTCTATACCACACTCCATATCACACACACTCCATATCACACACACTCTCTCTATATCACTCTCTATATCACACTCCATATCACACACAGTCTCTCTATATCACACTCCATATCACACACACTCCATATCACACACACTCCATATCACACACACACTCCATATCACACACAGTCTCTCTATATCACTCTCTATATCACACACACTCCATATCACACACAGTCTCTCTATACCACACTCCATATCACACACACTCCATATCACACACACTCCATATCACACACAGTCTCTCTATATCACACACACTCCATATCACACACAGTCTCTCTATATCACACTCCATATCACACACACACTCCATATCACACTCCATATCACACACAGTCTCTCTATATCACTCTCTATATCACACACACTCCATATCTCACACAGTCTCTCTATATCACACTCCATATCACACACACACTCCATATCACACTCCATATCACACACACTCCATATCACACACAGTCTCTCTATATCACTCTCTATATCACACACACTCCATATCACACACAGTCTCTCTATATCACTCTCTATACCACACTCCATATCACACACACACACTCCATATCACACACACTCCATATCACACACACACACAGTCTCTCTATATCACTCTCTATACCACACTCCATATCACACACACTCCATATCACACACACTCCATATCACACACACTCCATATCACACACAGACTCTCTATATCACTCTCTATATCACACTCCATATCACACACACTCCATATCACACACAGTCTCTCTATATCACTCTCTATACCACACTCCATATCACACACACTCCATATCACACACAGACTCTCTATATCACACTCCATATCACACATATCACACGCACTCTCTCTCACCTGCTCTCCTCCATGGAACGCGCCTCCTCGTCTTCAGCACAGATCGGCAACTGACCCCGCCCCCCCAGCACAGAGTGAGTGGCCAGTACTGGATGATTGCTATGAGCTGCAGCCAATCACCATGATGAAAAGCAGCCAGAAGGTCCAATCAAAGAAGGTTTTCACACACAGTGATAAAACTAGCCTCATAAAGAAAAAGGAGAGGTCATATGCTCACTATAATTATTAACCCCTTGCTTACTGAACACATAAACCCCCTTCCTGCCCAAGCAAAATTTCAGCTTTCGGCACTGCGTCGCTTTGAATGACAATTGCGCGGTCGTGCGACGTGGCTCGCAAACAAAATTAACGTCCTTTTTTTCCCCACAAATAGAGCTTTCTTTTGGTGATATTTGATCACCTCTGCAGTTTTTTTTTGCGCTATAAACCAAAAAAGAGCGTCAATTTTAAAAAAAAAACACAATTTTTTTGGATTTTTGCTTTAATAAATATCCCAATTTTTTTTTAAAAAAAACATTTTTTTCCTCAGTTTAGGCCGATACGTATTCTTCTACATATTTTTGGTTCAAAAAAATCCCAATAAGCGTATAGTGATTGGTTTGCGCAAAAGTTATAGCGCCTAAAAAATAGGGGACAGAATTCTGACTTTTTTTTTTTTTTTACTAGTAATGGCGGTGATCTGCGATTTTTGTCAGGACTGCGATATTGCGGCGGACACATCAGACACTTTTGACAAATTTTTGGGACCAGTCACATTTATACAGCGATTAGTGCTATAAAACTGCACTGATTACTGTATAAATGTGACTGGCAGGGAAGGGGTTAACACTAGGGGGCGAGGAAGGGGTTAAATGTGTTCCCTATGAGTGATTACTACTGTGGGGGGAGGGGACTGACTGGGGGAGGAGACCGATCTGTGTCCCTATGTACAAGGGACACAGCATCGGTCTCCTCTCTCCCTGACAGGACGTGGATCTGTGTGTTTACACGCACAGATCCATGTCCTTGTCTGTGTACCGGCCGATCGCGGGTACCAGGCGGACATCGCGGCCGCCAGGCACGCACATCGGCATCTAGTGGCCGGAGGAGCGGAGGCCGTATAATGACGGCCTCCCGGCATTATAGAACCACTTTGCGCCGTCATTAGTCGTAGTGGTTAAAGTGGTTAAATACTGTACAGTATTGGTAAATCTAGCCCAGTATCCCATTGATTGCGGACTCACCAATATGATGCGGTCTCCGTAGGCCAATCATATGAGGCAAAAGTAGAGGGAAAAAGAAACCCGCCCAAAAGAAGCCACGGGTGGACCAAGCCGGATAACATTTTTTTATCATTTTATTAAGTAGAAAAAAGTCAATTTAATTTTACACATATAACAGACACTTAATACCCATCACCAACACCCAGTATAGTAAAATTAGTGAGACAGCGTTGTCTATACTAAAAATCTGCTACGTCATATAAAGGGCATGCATATTCCTACATTTTTTGATACTTCATGTAGCGCCTCCCCCAATATTTGGGGGCGCTATGTAAATTTATGGGTAGTCTGAGCCAGTAGTTGGGCTCAGACCAATTGATTGTTCTGGATTACGTCATTGGCCTGAGCGGGGAACTTCCTTCACTGTGTAATTTAAATTTACACAGTGAAGGAAGTTCCCCATCAGGTCCGCTCAGGCCAATGACTAGGTGTAAGGCTGAGGTCCTGATGCGGAACATGAGAAGGGGCGGGTCTATTCATGAATTACACAGTGAAGGAAGTTCCCCATCAGGTCCGCTCAGGCCAATGACGTAGGCGCGGTCTGACATACCGAGGGGGCGGACCTGATGGGGAACTTCCTTCACTGTGTAATTCATGAATAGACCCGCCCCTTCTCATGTTCCGCATCAGGTCCTCAGCCTTACACCGAGTCATTGGCTGAGCGGACCTGATGGGGAACTTTAGAAGGGGCGGGTCTATACATGTAATAGACTGCGGAGGAAGTTCCCTATCAGGTCCGCTCAGGCTCAGCCAATGACGGACAGCGCTGGACATCGGATCGCCGCAGGACACTGGATTTCACCGCTGGAATGTTTTACTCTTTCGTCCATGGACCGACACAGCTTCTCTATTGACAAAGTGGGTATTATCCGTTAATTAGGAGTGACTAGGCAGAAAAACTTGTAAAAAGTGTTGCATCACACCTTCTACAGTACCGCCCAGGGGGCGGACCCTCTGGGTATACCCTCTCAGTCTGCACATCGCAGATCAGTTTTTTTCTGTCTAGCAAGGAGTAGGACATGGCTCCCTTCGGGCTCATTGGTCCGGGGAAAAAAGATATATATATTTTTTATTTTTTTGCTACATTTGTTGTTTCCTGCGATCTTCGATCAACTGCCGACTGGGTGACAGGCTGGATCCTCGATCCTTGTAGTCTCCCCAGTTTCGGCCATCGAGCGTGTGCCGACCCTAGCTACGCGCTGAGTTTTCCACGACATGCCCGTCGCTCCACGGGTGGCCGGTGAGCCTACGCTCCAGGGCCTGCATCGGACCGCTCAGCTTCGGCTGACCTTACGGCCGAGTCGCAGCAGCCTGGCCGGTGAGCTTACGCTCCAAGGCTTGCATCGGACCGCTCAGCTTCGGCTGACCTTACGGCCGAGTCGCAGCAGCCTGTCCGGTGAGCGTCATGCTCCAGGGCATACATATGATCGTCCCTTCTGGGTCCAATCACAGCATGCCTGGCCAACAGTCACCTTCCGTGCGCGGACGATGATCTGTTTGGAATGTCTTCCAGCAGAATACATGCAGGATAGGTAAGTAAAACTCCCCTGCCTCGGCTGGGTGATTTAGCTGGACATTCCTGGAGAGATCAAGTAAGTGGTTGTGGCCCCTTTCTTCCCTCTCTCCCTGCCTTTCCCTCCTCCCTGGGCTTCTAGCTAAAGGTTGCTGGGTGCTGGAGGTCACCTAGGGGGTCCCACTGGAGCGGGGCTGGCTGTAACTAACATTTAAAAGAAATGTCATTTTTGCTTACCTGTGTTTCTGTGTCTCCATGCTGTCGGCGGCCATTTTGAGGTGGTCCATGCCAAGTTTGGCCTCTTGTAACTGCCTGGCGGCCATCTTCCTGTAGTTCGGCCACACCCACTGGCCCCTATCAGGTGATCGGCGGCCATGTTTGTCCACCCTGTATGCAGATATTGCCGTTCGGCGGCCATCTTTTTTGTGGGCTATGGCTGCCTGACCTCTATCTTCTGTCGGCGGCCATTTTCTTAGAGCCCACATTATCTTCCATACAGACGGTTTTGGCAACCATTTTGCGAGAGCCTCCGGCCTCTAGGGTGCATTACACTGGCGCGAAAATTCACACAGGAAGTGCTGATAAAAGAAGCAGACTGACACAGCAGCAAGGGGACAGCATCATAGGCGCAGCATAGCAGTACCTATCCAGGGTGGTGAGTCCTCTGGGTAACCCAGCATCTCTGCAGCGCAGGAGGGTGGCCTATTGATATCTTGCCTGGAGCCCTGTGAGTGTCAGCGTGTGGTCAGCATGGCATCTGAGCCAGATGTCTTCTCCCCTGAAACACCAGATTTAGCAGCTGGTGTCCCTGAGGTGTCTATGGACGCTATGTCGGCAATCCTAGAGGCGTTTGCTGCCAGGGTGGAAGCAGCACATGGGAATACAGGGGGTAATAAACGCCCCCGTCCCCTGCAATCTTCTGGGGATATTTCTGATGCAGAACCAGGTCCAGCTACGGCTCATGGCCCAGATTCTGATGCATCAGAGACTGCAGACCGTGACCGATCGGACAGTGAGGAGGACTCCAAGTCCAGGTCAGTACGCGAGACGGCTTTGGTATCTGACCTTATTACTGCAGTGCGGGATACGCTAAAGTTGGAAAGGACTGAAGAAGTAGCAGATACTCCAGTCCCCTTTGGGTTTCGTAAACCTGCCCGCACTGCTAAGGTGTTCCCTTGTGTGTCTTATTTTGACAAACTCTTATACAAGGAATGGGAGAACCCACTGAGGGTCTTTACAGCCCCAAAGAGGTTTGCAGTACGGTACCCCTTTGAGGAGAGTTTTCTGAAGATATGGACCTCTCCCCCTATAGTGGACCCTTCGGTGTCCAGACTTAATAGAGCCACCACTATTCCAGTAGAAGGGGCTCCTGTTTTCAAGGACCCTGTGGATAAGAAGGCTGAAGCACTCGCTCGCTACCTATACTCAGTGGTAGGCTCGGCAGTACGCCCGGCATTGGCGGGGGCCCTAGTGTCTCAGACACTTACTGAATGGGCAAAATTGCTACTCCAGGGGTTAAAGGAGCGAGATGCTCCTCCTAATGAGATAACTTTGGCCGACCAGTTGGTCCAGGGCCTTAAGTTTGTCTGCGAGTCAGACATGGATACTATTCCCCTGCTGTCAAGAGCTTCGGTTTATGCAGTAGCAATACGCCGCCTGATCTGGCTAAAGGGCTGGTCTGCGGACCAGACTTCCAAGAAAGCCCTATTGGATCTGCCTTTTAAGGGCGACAGACTTTTTGGGGCTTCTCTGGATGACATCATCAAGGATGCTACAGGAGGTAAAAGCACTTTGCTTCCCCAAACTAGCAAGGGTAGGGGACCACGCCAAGGGCAAGGGCCCTCCTTTACTGCACGTAAGCGGTTTTTTCGCCCTCTTAAGGCGACAGGGAAAAGACCCCAGGCCGATAAAGCGCCTGCCCAAGGACAAAAGCGTCCTTGGTCCCGCAGACCCAACAAGCCTGTGGACAAATCTGCGTCCACATGAAGGTCCGCCCCCACCCAGCTCTCGGGTGGGGGGACGTCTTCGCAAATTCGCGACTCAGTGGACTGCTCTAGTCTCCGACAGGTGGGTTTGCGAAGTAATCTCCTCAGGCTACAAGATAGAATTTCTCTCTTGTCCACCAGACAGATTCATCACCTCCAATCTCCAGCTACTACCGACCCGTCGGGAGGCCCTGTATGGGGCGGTCCAGGGTCTACTGGAACGCGGGGTAGTTATTCCAGTTCCAGAACAGGAACGGGGTCAGGGTTTTTACTCAAATCTGTTCATTGTGCCAAAGAAGGAGGGGGTTCGTCCAATCTTGGATCTCAGAGCCCTCAATTGCTTTGTGAAGGTACAAAGATTTCGGATGGAGTCGGTTCGATCCGTAGTCACGGCTCTCCATCCGGGGGACTTTCTGGCCTCCTTGGACATCAAGGACGCATACCTGCATGTCCCCATATACTCCAGACACCAGAGGTTTCTGCGATTTGCTATCGGGAAGAACCACTACCAGTTTGTGGCCCTCCCGTTTGGCCTTGCCTCAGCACCCAGGACGTTCACCAAGGTGCTCGCTCCGATTCTGGCACTTCTAAGACAGCGGGGTATCGCTATCACAGGTTACTTGGACGACCTTCTGCTGAAGGGCCCTTCAAGCTCAGAATTAGAGGTAAGCGTGTCCATTACCTGTCAGACTCTTCGAGACTGTGGTTGGATACTAAACACGCAAAAGTCAGTATTGGTGCCCACTCAACGCCTAGTGTACCTGGGGTTGATTCTGGATTCCTCAGAGGCAAAGGTATTCCTCCCTGTGGAGAAGTTGCAGACCCTCCGGGCTGCAGTACGGCAGCTGACTTCCAGGAATTGGTCGTCACTCCATTTTTGCATGCGAGTGTTGGGCCTCATGGTAGCCTCCTTCGAGGCGGTCCCATATGCTCAATACCACACTCGAGTGTTACAGAGGGAAGTTCTGTCCAGATGGAACAGATGCCCTTCATCTCTGGATTATCAAATCCGAGTGAGCCACCTAGTCAGGAGATCCCTGGTATGGTGGCTGACAGCACCGGCTCTAATGGCCGGGAAGTCATTTCTTCCGGTTTACTGGATAGTGATCACAACGGACGCCAGCCTTACAGGTTGGGGGGGAGTCTGGGGTGTCCAGTCGGCGCAAGGTCGCTGGACCCCAGAGGAAGCCCTCCTGCCGATCAATGTCCTGGAGATCCGGGCGATCAAGCTGTGCCTCTTCAAATGGTCTCAGAGACTGCAAGGGCGTCCAGTCAGGATCCAGTCAGACAACGCCACAGCAGTGGCATATGTCAATCATCAAGGAGGAACAAGAAGCTCAGCTGCAGCATCGGAGATCGCTTGCATCCTGAAGTGGGCAGAGAGGAGCGTACCGGCACTGTCGGCCGTGTACATTCCGGGTGTGGAAAACTGGCAGGCGGACTACCTGAGCCGCCAGATGCTGGACCAGGGAGAATGGTCCTTACACCCGGAGGTGTTCCAACTCCTCTGCCAAAGATGGGGCACACCAGACGTAGATCTTCTGGCTTCCCGACTCAATCGGAAGGTATTGAGGTTTGTGGCCCGGTCAAGAGACCCATGGGCAGACGCAACGGACGCGTTGGTAGCATCGTGGGGCCAGTATCGGCTAATCTATGCCTTCCCTCCCTTAAGGCTTCTTCCTCTTCTGCTCCGCAGAGTGGAGGCAGAGGGAATTCCAATGATCCTAATCGCTCCAGATTGGCCTCAGCGTCCTTGGTACGCCGATCTAGTACGTCTGGTAGCAGACGTCCCCTGGCGCCTACCACTACGGAAGGACCTGCTGTCGCAAGGTCCCATATTCCATCCTGCTTTACAGTCATTGGCTTTAACGGCATGGCTGTTGAGAACCAGGTACTGAGAGACCGGGGCCTGTCAGACTCAGTAATTTCTACTATGAGAAGTGCTCGGAAACCGTCCTCTAGGAAGGTCTATCACCGCACTTGGAGGGCCTACATCTCCATGTGTGAGGAAATGAAATGGCATCCGCGTACCTATTTGGTTTCCAGAATCCTGCTGTTTTTACAGCATGGGGTAGACCAAAGGCTTGCCCTAAGTACGATTAAGGGACAGATATCTGCCCTGGCTGTCTTTTTTCAGCGACCCCTGGCGACTCACTCTCTCGTGAGTACATTTGTGCAGGGGGTTCGACATGTGGCCCCTCCGGTCCGCCCCCCGTTACCTCCGTGGGACTTGAACCTGGTCCTCTCGGTGCTTCAGAAGGCACCGTTTGAGAATATTAGAGATATTCCCCTGTTGACACTTTCTCAGAAGGTGGTCTTTTTGGTGGCTGTTACGTCAGTTAGACGAGTCTCTGAGCTGGCAGCCTTGTCCTGCAAGGCTCCCTATTTGATTTTCCACAAGGATAAGGTGGTGCTGCGGCCGCAGCCTTCCTTTCTTCCGAAGGTCGTTTCGGCTTTTCATCTCAACTAAGACATTGTACTTCCATCCTTGTGTCCTCAGCCGTCGAATCCTAAGGAGTCGGCGTTGCATTCCTTGGACGTTGTCCGAGCTTTGAGAGTATACATATCTGCTACTTCCCTGTTCCGGAAGTCAGACTCACTGTTTGTTTCGGTGGCTGGTCCCAAGAAGGGCCAAGCAGTCTCATCGGCCACCATCTCTAGGTGGATCCGACAGATAGTAATCCAGGCTTACGCCTTAAAGGGTCAGGCGCCCCCCTTTCCTGTCACGGCGCATTCGACCAGGGCAATAGGTGCCTCTTGGGCTTTCCGACATCAAGCGTCTGTTTCCCAACTATGTAAAGCGGCGACTTGGTCGTCCGCTCACACTTTCACAAAATTCTACAAAGTTGATGTAGGTGCATCTTCGGATGCCTCTTTCGGCCGCAAGGTTTTGCAGGCGGCTGTTTAGAGTTGCAACTCCTCCGTTGGAGGAGTGCTGTTTTGTGTTTTGGGGTGAAGTTTGTTTTTATGCTGTTACCACCCCTCGTTTTTTCTCTGACACTGCTTTGGGACGTCCCACTTTGTCAATAGAGAAGCTGTGTCGGTCCATGGACGAAAGAGTAAATAGGATTTTTTACTCACCGTAAAATCCTTTTCTCTGAGTCCATGGACCGACACAGCACCCACCCCTCCTTTTAAGTTTGTACTGCTTTTTGACGAACTGATCTGCGATGTGCAGACTGAGAGGGTATACCCAGAGGGTCCGCCCCCTGGGCGGTACTGTAGAAGGTGTGATGCAACACTTTTTACAAGTTTTTCTGCCTAGTCACTCCTAATTAACGGATAATACCCACTTTGTCAATAGAGAAGCTGTGTCGGTCCATGGACTCAGCGAAAAATCCTATTTTTTTTAGTTTTTTTTTTAATAAAGGACTTTTCCAAGGTGTTTGTTTTTTTTTTACATTTTTTGACACTTTCTTCGTGAAATGGTAGGGGTACAATGTACCCCTTACCAATTCACATGGGGGGGGGGCGGGATCTGGGGGTCCCCTTTGTTAAAGGGGTCTTCCAGATTCCGATAAGCCCCCCGCCCGCAGACCCCCACAACCACCGGGAAAGGGTTGTGGGGATGAGGCCCTTGTCCCCATCAACATGGAGACATCCTCCCCATGTTGAGGGCATGTGGCCTGGTACGGTTCAGGAGGGGGGGGCGCTCTCTCGTCCCCCCCTCTTTTCCTGCGGCCGGCCAGGTTGCGTGCTCGGATAAGGGTCTGGTATGGATTTTTGGGGGGACTCCACGCCATTTTTTTTTAAATTTGGGGTGGAGTTCTCCTTAAAATCCATGCCAGATCTGAAGGGCCTGGTATGGATATTTGGGGGAACGGCACACATTTTTTTTTTTTGCGGCGGGGTTCCTCTTAATAACTATACCAGACCTGAAGGGCCTGGTAATTGAATTCTGGGGAACCCCCACGCTTTATTTTTTATTTTTATCAATGACTTTTCTATGTATTGCCGGGAGCCGACAATTCATTAATAGCCGCGAGTGAGTTTTAAATGACTTTTTTTCCTTCAAAAATGACATTTTATGCAGGGACAGTTCTAAGCACGGGAAACATGCGCCACTTTACATGCATATCATACACACCCCCCAGGTACGAAATTTAAAGGAATATTTCACTTTTATTGTTTCACTTTAAGCATTATTAAAATCACTGCTCCCGTAAAAACGGACGTTTTTAAAACTTTTTTTTGCATTGATACATGTCCCCTGGGGCAGGACCCGGGTCCCCAAACACTTTTTAGGACAATAACTTGCATATAAGCCTTTATAATTAGCACTTTAGATTTCTCCCATAGACTTTTCGAATTTGCCGCGAACACCCCAATTTGTTCGCTGTTCGACGAACGGGCGAACAGGCAATGTTCGAGCCGAACTTGAGTTCGACTCGAACTCGAAGCTCATCCCTAATCCCCAGGGGAAGTACAGACAAAAATAACTTTGGCTATACTTCTCCTTTAATCCAGTCTAAATGCATTCTGTATTCTTCCAACTGTAAACATTTGCAGCACACAAACCTTCTGGATGGGCCACCAGACATCCTACAGTGCCCAAGCATGTACTGTACCTCTTTCTTCTAAACTCTCCCCGTCAGATGAAGTTTCACCCCCTGTTGCTCCGATTCAGGTTTCAGCTTCACTCCTCCCAAAGCCTGGGAGCCAATAAAGCTTCCAGAAGGTTCCCCCAATTATTTATATCCTTCCAAAGTATGCAACACTGACAATAAACCTCCGAGTGGTTGGCTAGGAAGATTCAAATATTCATAGCCCGGGTCATTGTATCCTTTTGCAACAACAGGTGGAAATAAACAATGGCCTGAGATGGAAAACATATACAATTAAGGCCGGGGCTGACTACAACCCAGCATCACTAATTTTAGGATCAGGAAACTCCAAGGGTCCCTACAAATAAATATGTACACAAAAGTGGTTTATTTGGATTTGGTTGACATTTCTCGTTAAATAAATTATAATAATCAAAATTCTTATCATTTCCAGTAATTTCCCTGAGCATTGAATTGATCCACAGAGTTTATATTAACCACTTCCTTCTGGTTGCATTATCCTGACTGGGCATCATATGACGTCCAGCGGGATAACAGCCGAGGGAGGCTCTTTACCACGTGATCGGCCGTGTCCAATCACAATGTAAACAGGAAGAGCCGTTGATCGGCTTTTCCTCACTCGCGTCTGAGAGACGCGAGTAGAGGAGAGACGATCGGCTGCTCTCCTGACAGGGGGTGTCTGTGCTGATTGTTTATCAGCGCAGCCCCCCCTCGGATGGCCGCCCAGGACCACCAGGATGCCGCCAGGACCACCAGGGATGGCCATCACACTGGACCACCAGGGAAATGCCAATCAGTGCCCAGGCAGCTGCCAATCAGTGCCCATCCCCAATGCTTGCCAGTTCCATCAGTAATGCCTTTCAGTGCCATCTATCAGTGCCGCATATCAGTGCCACGTATCAGTGCCCAGCAGTGCCGCCTATCAGTGCCCAGCAGTGCCATCTATCAGTGCCACTCATAAGTACCCATCAGTGCAGCCTTTCAGTGCCCATCAGTGTCGCCTATCAGTGCCCACCAGCAGGGCCGCCATCAGGAATTTTGGGGCCCCTTACACAGCTTCAGGCATGGGCCCCCTGGAGAACCGGGGGGGTTGCCGCCGCAAATTGAGCAGCGGGGGAGTGCCACGAATTAAGAAGCGAGGGGGTGCTGCCGCCGCAAATTGTTGACGTCAGGGGGGCTTTTTGGGTGCTGACGAAAAAAAAAAAAAGGGGGGTTGCCATCTGGGGCCCTGGGGACCTCCGGGCCTCTGGGGACCTCTGGGCTCCTTACAAAAAATAAATGAGTAAATTCTAAGAAAAGAAAAAAAAAGGGGTGGTTGCCATCCGGGGCCCTGGGGACCTCCGGGCCCCTGACAAAAAAATAAATAAAAGAAATTTAAAAAAAAAAAATTATAAAAAAAAAAAAGGGGGGTTTCCATCCGGGGCCCTGGGGACCTCCAGGCCCTTGGAGACCTCTGGGCCCCTTACTGCCTGTACCCCCCTGATGGCAGCCCTGCCCACCAGTACCACCCATGAATGGCCATCAGTGCTGCCTATCAATGCCCATCAGTGCTGCATATCAGTGCCACCCGTCAGTGCCACCTCATCAGTGCCGCCTTATCAGTGCAGGAGAAAACATACTTATTTACAACATTTTATAACAGAAACAAAAGAAAACCTTTTTTTTGTTTAGCAAAAAATAAAAACCGCAGAGGTGATCAAATACCACAAAAAGAAAGCTCTATTTGTGGGAACAAAATTATAAAAATTTAGTTTGAGTACAGTGTAGCATGACCGCGCAATTGTCATTTAACCACTTCTCTACTGTGCACGAAAACCCCCTTCCTGCCCAAGCCATTTTTCAGCTTTCAGCGCTGTCACACTTTGAATGACAATTGCGCGGTCGTGCAAACGAAATTTGCGTCCTTTTTTTCCCACAAATAGAGCTTTCTTTTGGTGGTATTTGATCACCTCTGCGGTTTTTATTTTTTGCGCTATAAACAAAAGAAGAGCGTCCAGTTTGGAAAAAAAACACTATTTTTTACTTTTTGCTATAATAAATACCCATTTTTTTTTTTTAAATAAAATTTTCCTCAGTTTAGGCCGATACGTATTCTTCTACATATTTTTGGTAAAAAAAAAAAAATCGCAATAAGCGCGTATTGATTGGTTTGCGCAAAAGTTATAGCGTGTACAAAATAGGGGATAGATTTATAGCATTTTTATTTTTTATTTTTTTTATTAGTAATGGAGGCGATCTGCGATTTTTTATTGTGACTGCGATATTGCAGCGGACACATCGGACACTTTTGACACATTTTTGGGACCATTCACGTTTATACAGCGATCCCTGCTATAAAAATGCATTGATTACTGTATAAATGTGATTGGCAGGGAAGGGGTTAACCACTAGGGGGCGGGAAGGGGTTAAATATGTTCCCTCAATGTGTTCTTACTGTGGGGGGAGGGGACTGACTGGGGGAGGTGACCGATGGTTGTCCCTATGTACAAGGGACACACCATCGGTCCCCTCTCCCTCACAGGACGTGGATCTCTGTGTTTACACACAGAGACCCACTTTCCTGCTCGTTTCCCGGGCAATCGCGGGTGCCCGGCGGCAATCGCGGCCGCCGGGCACGCGCACCGGGGCCTCGTGAACGCGGCGGGCGCGCGCGCGCGCCACTGGCTTCAAGCGCGCGCCTCCTAGCTCGTTTTAAAGGGAGGGCGTCATATGACGTCCTCCCAGAACGAGAGTATCCTCCGCCCGCCGTCAATTGACAGTGGGCGGGGGACAAGTGGTTAAACGGCGACACCGCTGAAAGCTGAAAATTGGCCTGGGCAGTAAATGCCTGTTATTGAAGTATTTAATATTCCAAATATAGATCATTTTACATCAGGGTTGATTTTTAATCTTTTCCCTCTGGCTGAATTACACCATCCCTCAATTTCGGGTCAAACGTGATTCCTCACTCAATTTTTAATACCGAAAATGCCAAATCCTCTTCTGCTAGTCCTGTTCAGTGCAAAAATATTTGCCCTTTTCATGTCTGATGGAGAGATCACAATACTGTAAATACATTTTAAAAAGTATATGAAAAAATCAATCGCTGAAAACATATGTAGTACACTCCTAGTATAGGATGCTTGGCAAATTTAGTTTTTGGCTCCTTCTTTAGCCACCTTAATATAGGGCAATTTCAGCCCCTTCCTGCCCAGGCCAATTTTCAGCTTTCAGTGCTGTCGCGCTTTAAATGACAATTGCGCAGTCATGCAAAACTGTATCCAAATAACTTTTTTATAATTTTCTTCCCACAAATAGAGCTTTCTTTTAAGGGTATTTAATCAGTGCTGGGTTTTTTTATTTTTTGCTAAAAGAACGAAAAAAGGCCAAAAAAAAAAGCATTTTTCAGAATTTATTAAAAAATTATTTGAAAACAGGTAATTTTTTTATTTTCTGTTAGACAATTTTGTAAATAATTGTTCTCCTTCACTGATGTGCATTGATGAGGCGGCACTGATGAAGGGGCACTGATGAGGTGGCACTGAAGGGCACTGATGGGTTGGCATTGATGAGGCACTAATGTGCAGCACTGATGGGCACTGATATGCAGCACTGATGAGCACTGAAGGGCAGGCAGTGATGGGCACTAAAAGGCTGCACTGATAGGCATCATTGATGGGCACAGATTGGCCTCACTGATGGGCACAAATTGGCATCACGGATGGGCACAGAGTGGCATCACTAATGGGCGCTGTTTGGGCTGCATTGTAATCAGGGTACTGATGATCAATGCTCTGATTTACTATATAAGTCTCCTCTGTGAGGAGATGCTGCTGATCGGCTCTCCTCTCCTTACACTTTGTCATCTCCTTGTTTGCATATGATTGGCTCTTTGCCGGGACACTGGCTCCTGCACTCGCGATCATGTCTAGACTGGGCTTCTTCATATGGTGGCATCCCAGAACGAGAGCCGCCCCCCAGTCATTTGTCTATATGGCGGACGGGAGGCAGTTAATCAGGGGAGCAGTGATTGTTTGGCCTGGTCTGTTCAGGGTTCCACAGGCTGAAAATTTGATTGCCTCCCCCTGCCTCTGGAAGAAGCTTACAGGGCTTAGGGTTGGAGTTTTAAAATAACCAGCCTGAATATTTACTAGGTTCCAGACAATCCCTGGAGAGGAGTGTCCAGAATGGGGCTGAAATGGTGATAAATAGCCTGGAGCACTAGAGAGGGGTTCCTTTGCCCTTGGAGGGTTCCAGATCCTGAGGGGCTGCTGTCCTCAGGCAGTCCATGAACCGTACAGTGCTGTTCTAGAGGCCTCAATGGTGTCAGATATGAGGGCCTGGGTGGACTTTGCTTGGAGCCGATTGCAGAGCCTCTCCACAAGGAATCTGGTCTAGAGAGGTGCTGTAACGGGAAGGCCCGGGGGACTCAGAATCGCTTAGGAAGTATGAAATACCCTTGCGCCAGCTTCCCCAATGGCTCTTATGTGTCAATCACCCTGTGTCTCTATTAGGGGCACAGGGTGAATGAAAACCCCAATATGGTCTATGATAGCCATATTCAAGGCTGTATATACATTGTATATAGATTGGATGTATACTGTATGTGGGGGTTAAGTATCATTGCTGTGAGGAATTAAGTTGTTTTGCATTTCTATTGTTCATTTAAGTCTGTCCTTGTGTGTATTGTAAAGTGCCAGACAGACTGGCTGCCAACCCTTTGTGAAAAGATGTGTATTGGAGATCGTATATTCTATTGTGTTGGGATCTTTTGAAGCCTAGCAGACGTCAGGATGAGGTGTTGAGTCTTGGGATGTGTGGGTGGAGCTGGGCCCTTGTTCATGTTAAATCATGTGCCTTGAATTGTGTATAAAGTTACAATGTTTCTCAATAATAAATGCATTCCTACTACAGAAGAGACAGAGTGCGTCTCGTCTTCTTCCAGAGGGGTCGGCTCCTATAGGAAAGGGTCGTTTAGCTGTGGATATCGGTAGCGAGTGGATGTGTGTCTAGGAGAGGGAACATCGTAAACGGCGTTTAATACCCCTTCGTATTTGGGGTGCCGTTACATTGGTTGGCAGCAGCGGGATTTTCCCTCCAGTTCCTGGGACACTCCAAGCCACCACAGTGAAGGACCAAGCTATGCAGCCTGCAGGAAAGTCACGCTGAAAGACTTACTTGAGAGCTGAGATGAACCAGAGGAATGGTGATGCAGGACCCCGGTCAGTTGAAGATTTGTTTCAGCAACGAGTTCGAGAGCGCTTGGCATTATATGGTGCTAACCCATCAGAGACCGCCATACAGGAAGCCATTAGAGAAATCGAGCGGCAGGATGAGCGACAACATGAGCAGAGAATGGCGGAATTACGGCAATCAGAGACAACACCTAAAAAAGCAGCACCAACTGAAAGGAGAGGAGAGATACAGATACCAGCCGACATGGAAAAGGAATTCAGAAGGAGGTTGCGAGAGATGCAGATACAGCATAGAGGACCAGTATCAGAGGAGGTCCTGCTGGGATGGTCGGATTCGATCCGCTGCGAACTCTGGAAGAAAGTGCTAGCCCTCGAGCAGCAACACCAGGGAAAAGTTCTCCCCTCCATCCATGTAAGGTACTGGTCGCAGTATGAAGTACGAATGCTGTTATTGGGGGAACAACCGAAGCAGGAGTGGACAGCTGAGTTAAGCAGGCTGATCCGGGAAGAGATGCGGTTGGACGAGAGCTACAGAGCCCTCCGGTGGTATGTAGCCCAAGAGTGCCCATCAGTGCCGGCCCAAGACATTGTGCTGCCTGGTACCAAGAATGAAATGCTGCCCCCCCCCCAAAAGAAAAATTACGCCCACCAAAATGCCCCCATATTCATTATTTTATATCATGATAACCAAAATGGACCTGTCATGGCTCTATACATGTATATAGGAGTATAAAAGGACCTGTGCGTGGCCGTTGGCCGAGATGTCAGCTGGCCACCCGCGATCGCTCCATAGAGCCAGAACGGGGATCTGTCAATGTAAACAGACAGATCCCCATTCTGACAGGGGAGGAGAGACAGATCTGCTGTTCCTAGTGATTAGGAACAGAGATCTCTCTCCTCCTCCAGTCAGTCCCCATCCCCCCAGTTAGAAACACCTCCCAGGGAACACATTTAACCCCTTTCCTGACAGTGACATTTACACAGTAATCAGTGCATTTTTATAGCACAGATCGCTGTATAAATGTCACTGGTCCCAAAAAAGTGTCAAGTGTCCAATCTGTCCACCGCAACGTCACAGTTTCGCTAAAAATCGCAGATCACCGCCATTACTAGTAAAAAAAAATATAATAATAATAAAAATGCCATAAATCTATCCTCTATTTGGTAGACGCAATAACTTTTGTGCAAACTAATCAATATACACTTATTGCGTTTTTTTTTTACCAAACATATGTAGAAGAATACATATCGACCTAAACTGATGAAGAAATTATTTTTTTTTTGGATGTTTATTATAGCAAAAGTTAAAATAAAAAACAATTTTCAAAGTTGTCGCTATTTTTGTTTATAGCACAAAAAATAAAAACCGCAGAAGTTATCAAATACCACCAAAAGAAAGCTCTATTTGTTTAGGTACAACGTCACACGACCGCGCAATTGTCAGTTAAATCGATGCCGTGCCGAATCGCAAAAAATGATTGAAGTGCATTATTTCTATTGTTATATAAAATAAAATAGTTCAACTCACCATAATGCCGAATAAGTAGGAGCCCCGAGTGTGTCACTTGCCGCGTCACCTGCCACCAGATGCAGATTGTCACTTGTTGCGAATTGTCACTTGCCACAATGCCATCTGCCACAATTTGCGGCTGGTCACTTGCCACGATGCCACACATTGCAGAATGTCACTTGCCACAACATCACCTGCCACACGTAGCGGATTGTCCCTTGCCATGACATCACCTGCCACACGTCTGACAGAGAGGAGGAGGGGGGTCTGACAGAGAGGAGGAGGGGGGTCTGACAGAGAGGAGGAGGGGGGTCTGACAGAGAGGAGGAGGGGGGTCTGACAGAGAGGAGGAGGGGGGTCTGACAGAGAGGAGGAGGGGGGTCTGACAGAGAGGAGGAGGGGGGTGGCTGATAGAGAGGAAGAGGGGGGCGGCTGATAGAGAGGAAGAGGGGGGCGGCTGATAGAGAGGAAAGGGGGCTGATAGAGAGGAGGGGGGGCAGCTGACAGAGCAGATGAGAGAGACGGACCTCAGGAGGGGGGGCGAGGAGGGGGGTGGCTGATAGAGAGGAGGGGGGCCGCGGGTGGCTGACAGGGCAGATGAGAGAGACGGACCTCAGGAGGGGGCGGCTGATAGAGAGGAGGGGGGGTGGCTGATAGAGAGGAAGGGGGGCTGATAGAGAGGAAGGGGGGGCGGCTGACAGAGCAGATGAGAGAGACGGACCTCAGAAGAGGGGGTGGCTGATAGAGAGGAGGGGGGGCCATGGGCAGCTGACAGGGAGATGAGAGAGACAGACCTAAGGAGGGGGGGGCGGCTGATAGAGAGGAGGGGGGCAGTGGGCGGCTGACAGGGAGATGAGAGAGACAGACCTCAAAAGGGGGGGCGGCTGATAGAGAGAGGGGGGGCCGCGGGCAGCTGACAGGGAGATGAGAGAGACAGACCTCAGGAGGGGGGGTGGCTGATAGAGAGGAGGGGGGGCCATGGGCAGCTGACAGGGAGATGAGAGAGACAGACCTAAGGAGGGGGGGCGGCTGATAGAGAGGAGGGGGGGCAGTGGGCGGCTGACAGGGAGATGAGAGAGACAGACCTCAAAAGGGGGGGGCGGCTGATAGAGAGAGGGGGGGCCGCGGGCAGCTGACAGGGAGATGAGAGACAGACCTCAGGAGGGGGGGCGGCTGATAGAGAGAGGGGGGGCCGTGGGCAGCTGACAGGGAGATGAGAGAAACAGACCTAAGGAGGGGGGGCGGCTGATAGAGAGGGGGGGCCGCGGGCAGCTGACAGGGAGATGAGAGACAGACCTAAGGAGGGGGGGCGGCTTATAGAGAGAGGGGGGCCGCGGGCAGCTGACAGGGAGATGAGAGACAGACCTAAGGAGGGGGGGGGCGGCTGATAGAGAGAGGGGGGGGCCGCGGGCAGCTGACAGGGAGATGAGAGAGACAGACCTCAGGAGGGGGGGGCGGCTGATAGAGAGAGGGGTGGCCGCGGGCAGCTGACAGGGAGATGAGAGAGACAGACCTCAGGAGGGGGGGGCGGCTGATAGAGAGAGGGGGGGCCGCGGGCAGCTGACAGGGAGATGAGAGAGACAGACCTCAGGAGGGGGGGGGCTGATAGAGAGAGGGGGGGCCGCGGGCAGCTGACAGGGAGATGAGAGAGACAGACCTAAGGAGGGGGGGGCAGCTGATAGAGAGAGGGGGGGCCGCGGGCAGCTGACAGGGAGATGAGAGACAGACCTAAGGAGGGGGGGGGCGGCTGATAGAGAGAGGGGGGGCCGCGGGCAGCTGACAGGGAGATGAGAGAGACAGACCTAAGGAGGGGGGGGCGGCTAATAGAGAGAGGGGGGGCCGCGGGCAGCTGACAGGGAGATGAGAGAGACAGACCTAAGGAGGGGGGGGGGGCGGCTGATAGAGAGAGGGGGGGCCGCGGGCAGCTGACAGGGAGATGAGAGAGACAGACCTAAGGAGGGGGGGGCGGCTGATAGAGAGAGGGGGGGCTGTGGGCAGCTGACAGGGAGATGAGAGACAGACCTAAGGAGGGGGGGGGGTGGCTGATAGAGAGAGGGGGGGCCGCGGGCAGCTGACAGGGAGATGAGAGAGACAGACCTAAGGGGGGGGGGGGGCGGCTGATAGAGAGAGGGGGGGCCGCGGGCAGCTGACAGGGAGATGAGAGAGACAGACCTAAGGAGGGGGGGGGGCGGCTGATAGAGAGAGGGGGGGCCGCGGGCAGCTGACAGGGAGATGAGAGAGACAGACCTCAGGTCTCCTGTGACACACAGCGCTAGTTAGGACTCCAGGAGCATGCAGGGCTGGCGCGATTACCCACAGTCCAGCTCCTCCGCTCCTCCAGGCGAATCACAAGCCTCACGTCTGCTGTCCGTCCCTCCCACATAACCTGCTCGGCCAATCACAGGACACCCGCCGCTGCCCCTTGCTGAGCTTGGCTCAAAACGCAGAGAGATTTTTAGGCAGCAGTTTGAACACTGATTTGCCGCTCCCCTGAAAGTGCCGCCTGGGACCGTGGTACCATCGGGTCCCATGGTAGGGCCGGCCCTGGTGCCCATGGTCAGCGGATGACAGCCCCACGGAAGGCTTTGACTATAATGGCCTGGGATTGTTGTATTGGAGGCTGTCCGAGGACCCTGACTTTGGGAGTGATCAGGAGTGGCGTTTGGAGGAAATAATGGAGCACAGAGAACAAAGACTGAATGTCTCGGAAGGGCACTGGGCACAGGAAGATTTGGAGTTTCTGGCCGTTCAGGAATGGGAGCTGGAGATTGCCTACAAACAGCTGCTAGACTCTGCTCAGCAGCAGGGTGGGGCTCCCTTTGCTTGGGACTATCAGGAATTACCAGTTGACAACTATGAAATCCTGGCTAAAGAATAAGCAGTGGAAAATCTGAAGATTGCCCTCCCTAAAGCCGAAGTGAATGATACAGAGTTCCAGGGAGCTAGCCTGGCTGAAGAATCAGCAGTGGAAAATCTGAAGATTGCCACCCTTAAAGCCGAAGTGAATGATATGGAGTTCCAGGGAGCTAGGGCAGTTGGCTCATCACCCCAACCACAGATTACAGAAGGTATGGACTTAATGGACTGTGCAGAGGATGTTATGAATTATGCATCGCCCGCTCAAGTACTGGCAGCAGGACAAAGTACTGCAGACCCCTGCTCTACACCCGTGGCAGTGTTGGAGGCCCGAGTTGAGAAGGTGATGGTTCCTCTTTCTGAGTGGATTTCAGAGATGCAGGGAGGAGAAGCAGGCCATCTCCCCCCCCCCCAACAGTTAACCAGAGCAGATGGTGTGGAGTCCCCAGCAGAAGTGCTGGCAACAGGGCAGAGTGATACCCACCTCTGCCCAGCACCGGAAACCACTGTGGAGTTTCAGGGAGCCGGGGCAGTTGGCCCCTCTCCCCAGCAACAAGCTGAGGCAGTAAAGCTTTTACTCCCAGCTGAATCACTGGCAGCAGGGCAGAATGCTACTGGCCGCTGCACACAACTGCCACTTGAGCGGATATCGGTGGATGGGACTGCGGTCTCCACTCACAGCAACCCAGCAGAAGAGCTGGCAACAGAGCCGAGCGCCACGGGCCTCGGCTCCCAACTAACAGAAGAGGGAGTTCCTGTGGTATTGGATGGGACTTCAGTCCTCACTGACACAACCCCAGAAAATGGTGGGACACTGAGACAGGAGGATGTCAGCCTTGCTTTGCAAGCACTGGGAGATTTTCACCTACCACAAGTGGATGGGACTTCAGTCTCCACTTGTATACCACAGGGATGTCGGGCAGTCGACCCAGATCCCCAACAGCTTGACGGACTGAGCCCAGTCACCCTGTCTTCTCTCCAGCGGCAGAAAGGACTCCAGGGAGAAGGGCCAGTCCAGGCCTCTCCCCAGCGGCGGGTGTGTTCTCTGAGAGGGGCAGAGGTTGGCTGGGTAAGCGATTCTCTGTTTGGAGAAATTTATTTGGGGTACTGTGTGGATACCGGCATTAGAAGAAGGGACCTATGGACTAACTTCGGAGTCAACCCGTCTGGGGTTCCCCCCTCTGTTACATCTCTCCCCTTTCGGCAGGAGACTAACGGGAAGGCCCGGGGGACTCAGAATCGCTTAGGAAGTATGAAATACCCTTGCGCCAGCTTCCCCAATGGCTCTTATGTGTCAATCACCCTGTGTCTCTATTAGGGGCACAGGGTGAATGAAAACCCCAATATGGTCTATGATAGCCAAGGCTGTATATACATTGTATATAGATTGGATGTATACTGTATTTGGGGGTTAAGTATCATTGCTGTGAGGAATTAAGTTGTTTTGCATTTCTATTGTTCATTTAAGTCTGTCCTTGTGTGTATTGTAAAGTGCCAGACAGACTGGCTGCCAACCCTTTGTGAAAAGATGTGTATTGGAGATCGTATATTCTATTGTGTTGGGATCTTTTATAATAAATGCATTCCTACTACAGAAGAGACAGAGTGCGTCTCGTCTTCTTCCAGAGGGGTCGGCTCCTATAGGAAAGGGTCGTTTAGCTGTGGATATCGGTAGCGAGTGGATGTGTGTCTAGGAGAGGGAACATCGTAAACAGCGTTTAATACCCCTTGAGATTGGGGTGCCGTTACAGGTGCTATCTCACTCATTGGACCATGTCTGGGGGAAGCTGGAAGGTGGCAGTTGTCCTTGGGGCCTTGTGAGTAAAAACCCTAAACTGATCCCTCACCATTGTTGTGAGCACGGTGAACCTTCCGTAAAACTGAGACGCTGGTTGCTGAACCCTCACGGCCTGTCCGGTACCCTGACACAAGGAGGAACCCAAACCCCAGTGTGGGACCAAGAAATTGGCGGTACCTAAGACAAATAATGCAGTTCTCCGGGAACATTGTACTCAAGGTCTCTTTTGGAACCAATAACTTCATCCACTTCATCCTAAGCCCTGAAAGGTATGGCCCCTAAGTGTTTTATATCATAACCTCTGACAACAGTAAAGTATGAGCAGGGAGACCTCTTCCAAAACCTTTTCTAGGAGGACATCTTCTAAGATCAGAGAATCTGCCTTACTTTTTTCCAGTGTCATGCTCTGTATCAAGGTGACAGTGCTTTGAGGTAGCCAGTGGAGTAATTCTATATACAAATGCTTGGTTATCTCGAGCATTGCATTAGACTTTTTTCTTTTTTGAATATTTGGACTTTTTCACATTATTAGTTTATACTTCATACTGTTATTGATTACCGTGTATTGATTCACAATATAACAGTGTTTCATATATATTCAAGTGGCATGTGGTTTAATTTACATATGTTTACCTATTTGCACATGTATTTTCTGAACACATACACAGTTTTTGGTACAAGTGTTTTCTGTATTTGCTTATGTGAATTTTATAGCGACGATAACTGGAGAGTGTGGATGGTACGAGCACTTCTGGCCTGGAATGAGTGGTTGTCTAGTGGAGGAAGGTCCAACTGATTTGTGGCAATAAGAAAACTTTTCTTGGAAACCTGTTTCCCCATATCTCATGGGCCTTGGGTGTTTAGTGAGACCCCCTTCGGACTAGGCCCGGGACCACTGAAAACAAGGGAGGCCTCTCGGAAATGCTAAAGTGCTTGATTCCCGACATGATCCAGGGGGCGATATGAGGGTGCAACCTGAACAGTGCAGTGAACCAGAGGAATGGTTATTAGGGTCTCAGACACGCCATCACTGAAAATGTTACTATAGGAAGCAAAGGGGGCGCTACAAACAGGCTTGCGATGGAGTCTACAAGTGGCTTTTTACACAGTAAGCAGCATGGCTCATTATTGCCACCATCAGGATATGTGCCCTGAGAAATGCCATGCAGCTACCAATGAAGTGTGCATAGATAGAAAGAGTCTGCAGGAGATCAGCTGAAGAAAATAATAAAGAATTTATAAAAACATTTTAAACTGGTTGTAGAGGCACAAGGTTTTTTTTACCTTCATGCCTTCTTTGCAGGAAGGTAAAAAACCTGTGTGCAGCAGATCCCCCAGCCCCCGCAAAACTTACCTGAGCCCCTTCTAGATCCAGCAATGTGCACGAGAGCCTTGGCTCTCCGGGGACTCGCACTCCTGATTGGCTTTTTGCAGCAGCAGGAGCCAATGCCAGTCACAGCCAGTGAGCCAATCAGGAAATGGAGGGGGAGGGGCGAAGCCAAGACTCCATGTGCGAATGGACACACAGAGCCGCAGCTTGGGAGCGCACCTGCTTGGGACCCGGCAGGAGGGAGGGGACAGGAGCACCCGTGAGGGACCCAAGAAGAGGAGGATCCGGGCAGCTCTGTGCAATACGACTGCAATAGAGCAGGTAAGTATAACATGTTTAGTAACACTTTTTTTTTTTTTTTAAAAGACAATCATTTATGATACACAGTGCTTTTGCAAACTAAATTTCATTTATTTTTGATTCGACATCCAATTTAAGCTATAATTATTAATCCACCAATTGTTTTTAGATTTGATCTTACAGTGATTACTTATTATCAACTAGCTGGAGGGTCCTTCTTACCAACCAAGGTCTGCCTATATCAACCTAATAAGACAACAATACATATATGATGCACAGAATTTTTTTTTATTGAAGTATTGTTTGATTAAATACATACAGTGAGGGAAAAGGGTATTTGATCCCCTGCTGATTTTGTACATTGCCCACTGAGAAAGAAATGATCAGTCTATAATTTAAAAGGTCGGTTTATTTTAACAGTGAGATACAGAACAACAACAAAAATATCCAGAAAAACGGATTTCAAAAGTTATAAATTGATTTGCATTTTAACCCCTTCCATACTGGGCCATTGTAAAATGACGCCGGCATGGACCCTTTCTCCCTCCGGGCGGACGTCATATGACGTCCTGCCCTTCTCGCCGCTACTGCGGGTCCCTGGGGGCCCGCATCGTGGTGATCGGTGACGAGGCATGTCCCTCGGACACAGCCCGTCCCCGATCAGGGTAAAGAGCCAATAAAATTTGGCTCTTTACCACGTGACCGGCTGTTTCCATGACAGCCGGTCACTTTGCATTGGTCCGGCGTGCACGCCGCTCGTGCGCGTCCGGCGATCGGGGACGAGGCTCGTCCCTTGGACAATGCCCAGCCCCGATCTGTGTAAAGAGCCAATTAAATTTGGCTCTTTACCACGTGACCGGCTGTGTCCAATCACAGCCGGTCACAAGTGTAAACATAGAGGACTCTAACGGCTGTCTCTGGGTTCTCCTCCTCACACACCGATCCTGTGTGAGAAGGAGAAATTTGAACAGTGAGTTAGAGTTAGTGTCTGTCAGTACTGTGCCCAGATTGCCCCCCCTCAAATAAAGAGTACCTGTCACCCCCCCCATCAAAATTACCTGTCACCCCCATCAAAAGTACCTGTCACCCCCCCATCAAGAGTACCTGTCACCCCCCCCATCAAAAGTACCTGAGTACCTGTCACCCCATCAAGAGTACCCGTCACCCCACATCAAAAGTACCCGGGTACCCGTCACCCCCCCATCAAAAGTACCTGAGTACCCATCACCCCCCATCAAGAGTACCTGAGTACCCGTCACCCCCACCAGGAGTACCTATCGCCTCCATCAGGAGTACCTGAGTACCCGTCAACTCCCATTAAAAGTACCCGAGTACCCGTCACCCCCCATCAAGAATACCTGAGTACCCGTCACCCCCCATCAAGAGTACCTGAGTACCCGTCACCCCCCATCAAGAGTACCTGAGTACCCGTCACCCCCCATCAAGAGTACCTGAGTACCCGTCACCCCTCATCAAGAGTACCTGAGTACCCGTCACCCCTCATCAAGAGTACCTGAGTACCCGTCACCCCCCATCAAGAGTACCTGAGTACCCGTCACCCCCCATCAAGAGTACCTGAGTACCCGTCACCCCCCATCAAGAGTACCTGAGTACCCGTCACCCCTCATCAAGAGTACCTGAGTACCCGTCACCCCCCATCAAGAGTACCTGAGTACCCGTCACCCCCCATCAAGAGTACCTGAGTACCCGTCACCCCCCATCAAGAGTACCTGAGTACCCGTCACCCCCACCAGGAGTACCTATCGCCTCCATCAGGAGTACCTGAGTACCCGTCACCCCCCATCAAAAGTACCCGAGTACCCGTCACCCCCCATCAAGAATACCTGAGTACCCGTCACCCCCCATCAAGAGTACCTGAGTACCCGTCACCCCTCATCAAGAGTACCTGAGTACCCGTCACCCCTCATCAAGAGTACCTGAGTACCCGTCACCCCTCATCAAGAGTACCTGAGTACCCGTCACCCCCCATCAAGAGTACCTGAGTACCCGTCACCCCCCATCAAGAGTACCTGAGTACCCGTCACCCCCCATCAAGAGTACCTGAGTACCCGTCACCCCCCATCAAGAGTACCTGAGTACCCGTCACCCCCCATCAAGAGTACCTGAGTACCCGTCACCCCTCATCAAGAGTACCTGAGTACCCGTCACCCCTCATCAAGAGTACCTGAGTACCCGTCACCCCCCATCAAGAGTACCTGAGTACCCGTCACCCCCCATCAAAAGTACCTGAGTACCCATCACCCCCCATCAAGAGTACCTGAGTACCCGTCACCCCCACCAGGAGTACCTATCGCCTCCATCAGGAGTACCTGAGTACCCGTCACCCCCCATCAAAAGTACCCGAGTACCCGTCACCCCCCATCAAGAATACCTGAGTACCCGTCACCCCCCATCAAGAGTACCTGAGTACCCGTCACCCCCCATCAAGAGTACCTGAGTACCCGTCACCCCCATCAAGAGTACCTGAGTACCCGTCACCCCTCATCAAGAGTACCTGAGTACCCGTCACCCCTCATCAAGAGTACCTGAGTACCCGTCACCCCCCCATCAAGAGTACCTGAGTACCCGTCACCCCCCATCAAGAGTACCTGAGTACCCGTCACCCCCCATCAAGAGTACCTGAGTACCCGTCACCCCCCATCAAGAGTACCTGAGTACCCGTCACCCCCCATCAAGAGTACCTGAGTACCCGTCACCCCTCATCAAGAGTACCTGAGTACCCGTCACCCCTCATCAAGAGTACCTGAGTACCCGTCACCCCCCATCAAGAGTACCTGAGTACCCGTCACCTCCATCAGGAGTACCCGTCACCTCCATCAGGAGTACCCGTCACCTCCATCAGGAGTACCCGTCACCTCCATCAGGAGTACCCGTCACCTCCATCAGGAGTACCTGAGTACCCGTCACCCCCCATCAAGAGTACCCGAGTACCCGTCACCCCCCATCAAGAGTACCCGAGTACCCGTCACCCCCCATCAAGAGTACCTGAGTACCCATCACCCCCCATCAAGAGTACCTGAGTACCCGTCACCCCCCATCAAGAGTACCTGAGTACCCGTCACCCCCCATCAAGAGTACCTGTCGCCTCCATCAGGAGTACCTGAGTATCCATCACCTCCATCAAGAGTACCCGTCACCTCCATCAGGAGTACCCGTCACCTCCATCAGGAGTACCCGTCACCTCCATCAGGAGTACCCGTCACCTCCATCAGGAGTACCCGTCACCTCCATCAGGAGTACCTGTCCCGTGAGCCCAGCAGTGCCTGACGCACAGCGAATTTCTAGCTGACGTACAGCCAATTAGTCCCTGTCGTGCAGCCCTGTAATACAGCCACCATGTCCAGAAGATTATACACCCCAGAAGAGGCATACCAAATTCTAACCCAGAGCGATGAGAGCAGCGGGGAGCTCTCACCGCCCCAGTACAGTTCTGATTCCGATTCCGATTCGCAATATGAGCCCCCCAAAAGCAGTACATCCGAATCGGAGGAGGAAGTATTCTGGCCAAAAAGAAGACGGTCTGAACTCCAGGCAGCTACCAGCAGCGCCGAACACCTCAATGGCCAATCAGCAAATGCCAACGGTGCTAGACCCCAGGAGGAGAGGCCCAGTATAAGCATTGCTAGACCCCAGGAGGAAAGGCCCAGTACAAGCTCTGGAATTCCACGCCGAGGAAGAAGGGCCCAAACCCATCTTCCGGACGCCTTGGCCAACCCATTGTGGCTGCCTTCTAGCACAGGGTCAGCCACAATCCCCCCTTTCACAAAACAGCCAGATGTGCAGGCCAACACCGAAGGTTTCTCTGAAATCGATTTTTTTAATTTATTTTTCCCTGATGAGTTTCTTCAAAGCATCTTAGACCAAACAAATCTTTTTGCTCGTCATTACATACAAAACAACCCCAACTCATGCTATGCCCGCCCTCTCGAATGGAGACCCTTAACAATGGAGGAGCTTAGATTATTTTTAGGCCTTACACTGAACATGGGGCTTACAAAAAAAAAATGAACTTCATTCATATTGGTCTAAAAAGCCCATCATCCATATGCCAATTTTTTCAGCTGTGATGTCCAGGTCCCGCTTTGACATGATCATGCGGTTCCTGCATTTCAGTGACAACTCGCCGTGCCCCCCCCCCGAAATCATCCGGACTTTGATAAATTGTTTAAAATTCGCCCCCTAATAGATTTTTTTAATAAGAGGTTTGCCGAACTTTACATCCCGGAACAGAACATCTCTGTGGACGAATCCCTGGTCCATTTCACAGGTCGGCTGGGAATCAAGCAGTATATTCCCAGTAAGAGGGCGAGGTACAGCTTGAAGCTCAACAAGCTCTGTGAGAGCTCCTCCAGATATGTGAATGCCTTTTGTGTGTACGAAGGCAAAGACTCCCAGCTCCAGCCCCCTGAGTGTCTATCGTATATGGGAATAAGCGGGAAAATTGTATGGGAGTTGGCATTCCCACTCCTCCAAAAGGGGTATCATATATACATGGACAATTACTATACTAGTTTGCCCCTTTTTTGCCACCTATTAATGAAGGACACTTTGGCCTGTGGTACTTCAAGAAAAAACAGGAAAGGCTTCCCACAGAGTTTAGCCACCACAAGGCTACAAAGGGGGGAATCGGCAAGCCTGAGGAACGAGGAAGTGTTGGCCGTGAAGTGGAGGGATAAGAAAGATGTTTACATCATGTCCACTATCCACAATGACCCCTCGGTGGAACTTCACAGAAGACGCGGTACCGTTCAAAAGCCTTGCTGTATCAACGAATACAATAAGTTCATGGGGGGGGGGAGGGTGGATTTAAACGATCAAATGCTGCAGCCCTATCTTTCAACACGAAAGTCTATATTCTGGTACAAAAAAGTTGCAATATACTTCTTCCATATGGCCCTTTATAATGCATACGTCACTTATCAAAAATCAACAGAAATGCCCATCCCCTTTATCAGATTTATCGAAAATGTTGTCACTGCCCTGATCTATCAGCAGACTGCATGAGCGCCATTTTTTTGACCATATCCCACCATCAGCAACCGGAAGAAGACGCCAAAAAAAATGTCGAGTGTGCAGCAAAAGTGGAATTAGGAAAGACACCAGTTACCATTGTCCCGACTGTCCCTCCCAACCTGGCCTATGTATCGGAAAATGCTACAAGCAATATCACACTCTCGAAAATTATTAGCCAAAATTTCTATAAGACTGCCACTTCCCCGGTTTCAATTTCTGTGCTGATTATTTCCCTGCTGCCTCAACCACCAACCTAGTGCCTCAACTCAACTGACCCTGGCCTGTTTATCGACTATGCCTCTGCCTGTCGTCTGCATTGTTTATCCGCCATGTTTCTGCCTTTCACATGAACTGACCCTGGACTGTATCGACTATGCCTCTGCCTACCGTCTATTTCTGCCTTTTACCTGCACTGACCTCGGCTTGTTGACCATGTTTTTGCCTGCCCCTTGGACTGATCTTTCACCCTGCTACACAGGGGTCTCACATATATGAGGGGCTCCAGAATAGAGTTCTGAGTTGAGAAAACCAGTTTTTGGTTTTCTGTGTTCCCAGAACAGGGTCTGGTTGCCCAGGGGCTTCAAAGCGATTTGGGTGGGAGAAGCCTCTACCCCTGTCCCCATTCTTTCCTGACCGAGGCCCTAAACTTGATGGTCCTGCCTGCTGCCTGGACCAATACTCTGGCTGAACTAACCACATCTCTGCCTGCTGCATGTACTATGGACAGTATTCCTGCCTGCTGCATGTACTATGGACAGTATTCCTGCCTGCTGCATGGACGATCCTTTCGCTGCTGCTGACCACATCCGCCTGCTACCTGGACCGATACTCTCCTCTATGGACCACTGCACTACTAAAACCGCAGGTAATCTTTTCTTTACTCTTTGCTCAGAAGAATGTATTTTGGTTTGTAATTGGTATGTACAGTACATGCTATGGGTTAGAAATATGAAGGGCCTTCAACAATGTGATAGGTTGGCAGGAATTTGCGTGTGAAATTTATGCTCCTAGAACGCCTGGAGGTGCTACTTGGATGTTGGACTTCTGTATGTAGTCAGGCTGTGTAAAAGTCTCACACATGTGGTATTGCCATACTCAGGAGGAGTAGCAGAACGTATTTTGGGGTGTCATTTTTGCTATATACATGCTATGTGTTAGAAATATATCTTATAAATGGACAACTTTGTGTAAAAAAAATGCGTTTTCATTTTTTTTCCACATTTTCCAAAAACTTCTGGAAAAAAATGAACCATTCAAAAGACTCATTATGCCTCATAGATTATACGTTGGGGTGTTAGCTTTCCAAAATGGGGTCATTTTGTGGGCATTTCCATTGTCCTGGTGCTCCAGGGCCTTCAAAAGTGTAACAGGTGGTTGAGAGATTAGATGTGTAATTTATGCTTCTAGAACGCCTGAAGGTGCTACTTCAATGTTGGGCCTCTGTATGTGGTCAGGCTGTGCAAAAGTCTAACACATGTGGTATTGCCATACTCAGGAGGAGTAGCAGAATGTATTTTGGGGTGTCATTTTTGCTATGTACATGCTATGTGTTAGAAATATCTTGTAAATGGACAACTTTGTGTAAAAAAAATGCGTTTTCATTTTTTTTCCACATATTCCAAAAACTTCTGGAAAAAAATGAACCATTCAAAAGACTCATTATGCCTCATAGATTATACGTTGGGGTGTTAGCTTTCCAAAATGGGGTCATTTTGTGGGCGTTTCCATTGTTCTGGTGCTCCAGGGCCTTCAAAAATGTGATAGGTTGTCATCTGAGATGTGTAATTTCTGCTCCTAGAATGCCTGGAGGTGCTACTTACATGTTGGGCCTCTGTATGTGGCCAGGGTGTGTGAAGGTCTCACACATGTGGTATCGCCATACTCAGGAGGAGCAGCAGAATGTATTTTGGGGTGTCATTGTAAGTGTGCATGTGCTGTGTGAGATAACTAACTTGTTGTTATGACAATTTTGTGTAAAAAAAAAAAAAATCACCATGCCTCTTACTAAATACCTTGGAATGTCTACTTTCCAAAAAGGGGTCATTTGGGGGGTATTTGTGCTTTCCTGGTTTGTTAGGGTCTCAAGAAAAGAGAGAGGCTGTCAGTACATCAGGTGTGATCAGATGCGATCAATTTTCAATGATTGGCACCATAGCCTGTAGCCTCTAACGTTCACAGAGACCAAATAATATACACTAATTTGGGTTATTTTTACTAAAGATATGTAGCAGTATACATTTTGGCCCAAATTTATGAAGAAAAATTATTTCTTTGCAAAATTTTAAGATAGAAACTAAAAAAAAAGTGTTTTTTTTTCAAATTTTTCTCTCTTTTTTTGCTTATATTGCAAAAAATAAATAACCTAGCAGTGATACCACCAAAAGAAAGCTCTGTTTGTGAGAACCAAAATGATAAAAATTTAGTTTGGATACAATGTAGCATGACTGAGTAATTGTCATTCAAAGTGTGAGAGCGCTGAAAGCTGAAAATTGGTCTGGGCAGGAAGGATGTATAAATGCCCTGTATTGAAGTGGTTAATGAGTGAAATTTGTTTTTGATCCCCTATCAATCAGCAAGATTTCTGTCTCCCAGGTGTTGTAACTAGCTCAGATTAGGAGCACACCCTTAAAAGAGAGTTGGAAATAAAATGCCCCTGTTGAAGTACTTGTGTACGAAACGCGTCGGTCTTGGTACACCACTCCACTTATTGCCCTTTTAATATTTTATCTTTTACATGTACTGTGATCACTTTTATACTTGTTGGTTTTTCAATAAACCCACATTTTGACCTGCACTATTGGAGCACCTCTTTCATCTTTTTTGGGTTGATTGAGTTGCTGTTTGGAGCTCCTTCCATTTTTTCCATCCTCTAATCCTGAAAAGGATCCTTTGATTGGGAAGACGCTTCCCTATCGCCTAAGGACCACGTGGACATCCGGTGAATCCAGGGTCTCCTTTGAGGTTGGGATACCTTCCAAAGAGTCGTCATCTGGGATCCGTTTGGTCCACCTTGAGTCTTCAGACAAGCAGACGTGACTTGCCACTAGGATTTCCCATGCTCTAATGATCTGCCTAATAAGTAGATCCATCAGTTCCGGTAAGAGTATTCTACTTTACTGCTTTACCAAAAGGTTTATGTTGATGACCTATACTGTTGCTTGCCCGGTTCCAGCATTCCATTCCATGGATATCTGAATGGACGTTTTTGTGGACTTATACACTTATTTTTACCTTTGTTGCACTTTGAGGTCAGTCTCATTCAGTGGGATTGGGTCTCTCCTAACTTCTAGCGCTACATTTTTATTCACATACCCTAAAAGGGAGTGCTCCTAATCTCAGCTTGTTACTGTCCTGTATTAAAGACACCTGTCCACAGAAGCAATCAATCAGATTCAAATCTCTCCACCATGGCCAAGACCAAAGAGATGTCCAAGGATGTCAGGGACATAATTGTAGACCTACACAAGGCTGGAATAGGTTACAAGACCATCGCCAAGCAGCTTGGTGAGAGGGTGACAAACGTTGGTGCAATTATTCGCAAATGAAAGAAACACAAATAAACTGTCAATCTCCCTCGGTCTGGGGCAACCATTCAAGATCTCACCTTGTGGAGTTTCAATGATCATGAGAACGGTGAGGAATCAGCCCAGAACTACACGGGAGAATCTAGTCAATGATCTCAAGGCAGCCGGGACCATAGTCACCAAGACAAAAAATGGTAACACACTACGCCATTAGGGTTCCCCTGCTCAAGAAAGCACATGAACAGGCCCATCTGAACATCTGAATGATTCAGAGGAGAACTGGATGAAAGTGTTGTGGTCAGATGAGACCAAAATTGAGCTCTTTGGCATCAACTCAACTCGCCTTTGACTGCAAAAACACCATCCCCACCGTCATACATGGAGGTGGAAACATTATACTTTGGGGGTGTTTTTCTGCTAAGGGGACAGAACAACTTCACTGCATCAAAGGGACAATGGACAGGGTAATTTACCATTAAATCTTGGATGAGAACCTCTTTCCCTCAGCCAGGGCATTGAAAATGGGTCATGGATGGGTATTCCAGCATGACAATGACCCAAAACACACTGCCAAGGTAACAAAGGAGTGTCTCAAGAAGAAGCACATTAAGGTCCTAGAGTGGCATAGCCAGTCTCCAGACCTTAATCCCATATAAAATATGTGGAGGGAGCAGAAGGTTCGAGTTGTCAGCCTTGAAACCTTAAAGACTTGGAGAAGATCTGCAAAGAGGGACAAAATCCCTCCTGAGATGTGTGCAAACCTGGTGACTAACTACAATAAACATCTGTCATCTGTGATTGCCAACAAGGGTTTCTCCACCAACTGCTAATGTCCCGAACACACGGTCGGAATTTCCGCTAGCAAAAGTCAGATGTGAGCTTTTGGTCGGAAAATCTGACCGTGTGTGAATTTCCGCCAGAAAAAGATTGAGAGCAGGTTCTCAATTTTTGCGACAGATAAAATTCTGATCGTCTGTAGCAATTCCGACACGCAAAATTCCGACGCATGCTCGGAAACAATTTGACACATGCTCGGAAGCATTGAACTTAATTTTCTCGGCTCGAAGTAGTGTTGTACTTCACCGCGTTCTTGACGGTCGAAAGTTCAGAGAACTTTTGTGTGACCGTGTGTATGCAAGCCAAGCTTGAGCGGAATTCCGTCGGAAAAAACATCCAAGGTTTTTCTGACGGAATTTCCGCTCGTGTGTACGGGGCATAAGTCATGTTTTTCGAAGGGGCCAAATACTTATTTCACTCATTAAAATGCAAATCAATTTATAACTTTTTTGAAATGCGTTTTTCTGAATATTTTTGTTGTTATTCTGTCTCTCACTGTTAAAATAAACCGACCAATAAAATTATAGACTGATCATTTCTTTGTTAGTGGGGCAAATGTACAAAATCAGCAGGGGATCAAATACTTTTTTCCCTCACTGTAGATCACTTAAAAGGAAAATGAAAATCAATTTTCCTGGTGCCTCCATGGCAGCATACCTGTGATAGAGCTCCGCCTCGACTCCTCCTTCAGGACTAGTGAATAGCATAAATTAAAGGCATAGTCCCTCCCCCAACATTCTCCTTTTTTTCCTCATACCTTCTTGTGCTGGTGAAGAGTAGCAGTACGTCCATACCTCTGCAGTCGGCAGCGTCCGCCGGGTTTAGCCTTTCCCGTGTGCAGTCCCTGTTCTTGGGCCGCTCACAGCGCTGATAAGACTGGGAACCCCTCTGTGGATCTGTTGGGGTCTTTTGCAGAGTTTCCTCACAGGAACGCAATCTGCCATCGCATGTAATCATGAATGAGAAGCGAGTCGCAGAAGGATCAGCTACTGTTTGTCCCCAGGCTTGAAATTTTTCATTTATTATTATATCAAAGTATAATGATCTCTCTCTTTCTCTCTTTGTTATGTTGTCCCTTTTTTCCCCTCTAGCTTCCCTGTAACTTTCCCTGTTGTCCCCTCCATGGTAGCATACTGGTTATTTATTAAAAAAAAAAACTCCTTGTACACACCTTTTGGGGCTGGTCTATCTTGCCAGGGCAGATGTTTTCAGGACATGCTTTGGCACCTCTCCTCTCGCTGCTCGGCATGCCCGGTATGCAGCGGGGGTCCGCGGGCGCACTTTGTCCTTTCCTTCTCCCCTGTTTTTTTTCACTTACAGGGAGAAGACGAATGGCGCAGGTCGGCGTCCCCATCGCCGTATTGCGCAGGCGCGGTCAGGGGCAGGTCTCGGCAGTCTAATGCAGGGATTCCTGTATTGCAGACACCGGGCTTCTGCGCATGCGTGGGCGCATGCACAGTTGTCTGACGAGCAGGCGGCCATTTTTGGTTCCTGGAAAAAGGGTCAGTTTTGCCCTTTTCTTTCCAGGATTATTCCAGGGGTGGAGTTTTTGTATTAGCCCACCCACCTGGATTGCATATAAGCACTATTGCCAGGGTTATGGCTGTCAGAGCCATTTCAGATATGCCCTGCAAGGTTCTCCTGACCCAGCTCTGTGGTAGGTTTAAACAAAAAAAAAAAAAAGTGGCAGTATTCTTTTCCTTTTAACGCTCGCCTGTATGGGTTCAGACGGGCAGTTCTGTGTTGTCTATTTCCATGATCCCATAGCTTTTTCTCTATCTATTATTTTCCGCAGCTGATCCTTCTGCCCAACTCCGCAATGAGTCATTCATCTCGTAACAAAGATCCTCACACTTCTATTAGGTATGTGACCAACAATACGTGAGTATAAAAAAAAAAAAAAAAGTGCGCTCACTGGTCTAACGTGAGTTCCTTACATCGTAGCCCTGCCCACTCCAAGAGGTCCAGAAAATCTTCAAGACACCGGGATGACGACAGTCCAGACCGCAGGTCTCATTCTTCACACCACCGGTCCCGCTCATCAGGACATAGGGCCCATTCTTCACGCCATAGATCAGAGAGGCCAAGATCCAGAGGACGTAATCGGTCCCCCTCTCCTAGGACCTATAGAAAGAAGAAATGCTGGACATGTGGAGCTACACCACTACCAGACAGAGTGGTCTGTAAGGACTGTTTTACGGACTATGCGTCCAACCGCGAGCTAGAAAATCAGCACGCTGTAGATCTGCTCAAGCGAACAATGAAGGACTCCTTCTCTGAGCTTCTGGCTTCGGTCCCCGCTCAACCACTTCAGCAGATATCCCAGGTTCAGGATACAGAACCTAATCTCCCTGGTCCGTTAGCAGTCAGTACACCTCTGCCGCCGGCAGACCGACCAGTTAGAGATTCACCATCTGAAGACTCTTCAGAGGACTCTTTAGAGGACTCAGAACCTTCCGGTTTCAGTCTCTCCTTAGTAAAGCCGTTCATCCAGGAAGTCAAATCTGCAATCGCCTGGAAAGACGCAGAAGAGCCTCCCCTAGAGTCTACAAACTACTTTCCATTCCTCAAAAGGAAGCAGGTTCTCTTCCCGTTGATGGGCGAAATTAGCCAAGTCATTCAGGGTGAATGGTCAAAAACGAATAGAAAGCTTTCATTGGGCCGGTTCAATAAACTATACCCCTTACCAGAGTCGGGAATGCAGTCACTAAACTCCATGCCAGTGGTAGACGTGTCGGTGGTGCGACTCGCAAAAAATATTACTTTACCAATGGAAGATTCCGCTTCCTTCAAAGACCCTCTAGACAGGCGAATCGACCTGGAGCTGAAGAGGAGCTACTTAGCCGCGGGAGCAGAGTGTAAGCCAGCTATTGCCCTCACATCAGTATCAAATGCTAAAAGATCTTGGACAGATAATATTGAGATGGCTTTGCGTCAGGATGTTCCCATGGAGGATATAATTAAAGCCTTGGAAGAGCTTAGATTGTCGGCAGACTTTGTCGGGGTAGCGGCTATTGACACGATCAGGTGCTCGGCAAGATCCATGTTGCATTCAGTAATGGCAAAGAGGGCCTTGTGGCTGAAACCCTGGACGGCTGATTTATCTTCCAAACAAAATTGGTGCAAAATCCCGTTTGATGGCAAAGCCCTATTCGGAGACAAAATGGATAAAGCTATCTCCAGGCTGTCAGGAGGGAAGTCTGGTATGCTTCCACAGGACAGAAAGATTCAAAGATTCAGAGGTGGTTCCGCCAGTCAAATCCAAGGAATTTTTGGCAGTCAAGACAGCCCAGAGACAACAAAAGACCTTGGAAAGGTACTCAGGGATCCTTTTTGAACAGGAAGATGAAAGCCCTTCCGGCCCCACAGGAGCAGAAGCAGTCTTTTTGACGCCAGAGTAACCCAGGCACTGCCGGTGGGAGCCAGGCTAAAGTTTTTTGTCCCAGTCTGGGCTACCCGCTGCCACGACCCCTGGGTACTGTCAACAATTCAATGGGGGCATTTTTGGATTTTCTCTCACCCCCCACCTCGGAACTCTTTCAAAGGAACAAAGATTCCATCCTCTCCACTGAAGGCTCAAGCTCTAAAAAACTTTCTAACGTCACTCCAGCTTCAGGGGGCGGCTGTTCCGGTTCCCTTGGCAGAGCGCTTCGCAGGCTTCTACTCCACCCTATTTCTGGTCCCAAAGAGGACAGGTGGGTGGAGGCCTGTGATAGACCTAAAGAGGCTCAACCGGTATATCCACCCCGAAAGCTTCAAAATGGAGTCCCTGCAGACAATTATTCAGGCAGTCCAGCCATCAGATTGGATGATGTCGGTCGATCTGCAGGATGCGTACCTACACGTTCCAATTCTACCTGCATTTCAAAAATATCTGAGATTTGCAGTGGGAAGGACCCATCTACAGTTTCAAGCCCTGCCTTTCGGTCTGTGCACCTCTCCCAGGGTGTTCACCAAGATACTAATATCTGCTTTAGTTCCCCTGCGGGAGAGGGGCATGAGGATATACCATTACTTGGACGACATCGTCCTCCTAGCAAGCAATCCGGATCAGTTGGTACGTCACCGGGAAATTCTTCTACAGACCCTAAAAGAGCTAGGGTGGCTGGTGAATTCCGACAAGAGTCAACTAACGCCAACACAGCAGATGATCTACCTGGGCGCAATGTTCGACACTCAGGAGGGGACAGTGTCATTACCATCGCCGAAGGCAAGGATTGTTATCCAGAGAATGATCAAAGTCATCCGGAGCCCTTATCTGACGGCTTCACAGTGCCTGAGCCTCATTGGCACAATGTCTTCCTGCATACCCATGGTTCCTTGGGCCCATTGGCACTTGAGGTATTTCCAGACTGGTTTCTTGGCGCAGTGGAAGAAACAACAACTATCTCAGACCATCCTGCTGACAGGAAAAATGTGCAGGAGTCTTCACTGGTGGACAGTTCCGGAAAACCTCTCCAAGTCTCGTCACCTGGGTTCCCTTCCTTGGATCACAATTACATCCGATGCAAGCGGACAGGGCTGGGAAGCCCATTGCGGGGAAACCAGAATACAGGGGGAATGGTCATGTTCCACCCAGGGAGTGGTATCCAACAACTTGGAGATGAGGGCAGCCTTCTTGGCACTGACTTCTTTTGCACCCCAAATCAGAGGCCAGAGAATACTCCTACGCCTAGACAACAGAGCAGCTGTCGCTTATCTGCAGAGGCAGGGAGGCACTCGCAGCAGGTCACTCCTCAAAGAGGTAGAGCCGATCATGCTCTGGGCAGAGAAGAACCTCCTGGACCTCAGAGCAATGTATCTGCCGGGCAAGTTGAACACGGAAGAAGACACGTTATCCAGAAACTTCCTGGACAACAACGAGTGGGCTCTCCACCCCCATGTCTTCCTTCAGATTGCCAACATATGGGATCCCCTCAGGTAGACCTGTTCGCCTCCCTGAAGAATGCCAAGCTGGACAGATTCTTCTCTCGGCTGCCGCATCCACAAGCCGAGGCAGTGGATGCCCTGTCATGCCCCTGGAGGTTCACCACGGCATATGCCTTTCCTCCGAGGCCATTAATATTCAAATTCCTCCTGAGGCTTCTCAGGGAGTCAGTCCAGGTGGTGGCAGTACTTCCGTATTGGCCGAAGAGACCCTGGTTCCCTCTAGCCATGCGCCTCAGTGTGGGCTCTCCAATCAAGATCCCTCCTTTCCCTCAACTTCTGTCGCAGGGCAGTCTAGTTCATCCAAACCCTCTGGAGGTTGAGAGGCGAAGGTTCGAGTCCCTAGGGTGTTCCCCAGGAGTCATATCAACCCTTCTAAAAGCTAGGAAACCTACAACTAATGCCATATATTCAAGAATATGGGACAAGTTCTTGTCATTTGCTTCCGGAAATGGATTTGATCCAATTCTTCCCTCTACATCTCATGTTCTAGGATTCCTTCAGACAGGACTTGATCTGGGACTTGGTCTGAGCTCCCTCAAAGTACAGGTAGCAGCAATCTCTGCCGCAACAAATAAGAGATGGGCGGAGGATCCTTTAGTAGTCACTTTCCTCAGAGGTGTATTGAAGATTCGCCCACCTGTCAGACGATCATTTCCTAAGTGGGATCTGTCCCTGGTTCTTGAAGTTCTATCTGACCATCCCTTTGCTCCAGTGGAACAAGTGACAATATGGAACCTGGCACTAAAGACAGCTTTTCTGCTAGCCATTACATCTGGCAGAAGGATCTCGGAACTTCACTCTTTAGGGATAGGTGACGACCACATCTCCTTCTTCCCCGACAGAGTGGAACTTCGCCCCCTTCGGGGGTTCACACCTAAGGTTGCTACTCCAAGCCACCTGTTGGAACCCTGGGCACTACCAGTGTTTACAGACATGGATTCAGAGTCTTGTCACGAGCTGGACATATCCAGAGTGCTCAGGGCCTACCTAGAAGCCACTGGCCCCTTCAGAAATTCTGAGAGACTTTTTATCGTACCGTTCGGTAGATACAGGGGAAAAGAAGCTTCCATCAGAACTCTGGCATCTTGGGTTGTAAAGTTAATCCAGAAGGCCTACAGGGTGAAGAATATGGAGCCTCCATCCCGAGTGAATGCTCATTCTACAAGGGCAGTCTCAGCTTCCTGGGCAGCAAGGGCTAATGTGTCGTTGGAGACAGTGTGCAGGGCCGCCACCTGGTCTTCTCACCATACATTCCTTAAGACACTACCATATTGATCCAGGAGCGCTCACGACTGTTGAGTTCGGAAGAAGGGCAGTTCAGGCTGCTATGTCCTCTTCTAATTAAACATTTATTGTTAAGCATTATCCCACCCGTGTCAGCTAGTTATTTATCACAGGTATGCTGCCATGGAGGCACCAGGAAAACGGAAAATTGTATCATACTTACCAGTAATTTTCCTCTCCTGGTGCCTATCCATGGCAGCATACGCTCCCACCCTCGGTATTCTATATTACGGAGAATGTTGGGGGAGGGACTATGCCTTTTAATTTATGCTATTCACTAGTCCTGAAGGAGGAGACGAGGCGGAGCTCTATCACAGGTATGCTGCCATGGATAGGCACCAGGAAAGGAAAATTACTGGTAAGTATGATACAATTTTCTGTTTTTCCAAGAGTAGGCGAAGATCCTTCACTCCAGACAAAAACTTCATGGGCTTTTATGCTGCGGCATGCTGGCGTCCTGCAAAAAGTCAAAGAAATAGAGTAGCTTTGAATCTTGATTTGATGTAACAGTCAGTCAAGCAAGTAGCATTTTCGGAAGGAGAGTTCAGAAATCACAGCTTCCATGTCTAGTCATGTCTCAGTATTGTAGGAGCAAATGAATTACAATTGAATTGCTGTATTATATAAACTCTCCATAAGAGGCCACTATAGCACTTTGGAACAAAATAGCAAACTGATATTCAAAGTATCAGCATTTAAAAAAAAAAAAAACAGTACAGAGTTGGGAAGAGGTAGGACTGTACTCCTTGATTTAGTGGGACTGTCCCTGATTTGGAACAAAGTCCCTCTCTCTCTTTCCTCCTCATTGGTCCCTTATTTTGGTCTTATCATAGTTGTATGTAAAATGCACTTTATCTTTCAAAAAGTGTTTCGCAGCGCTTTCATCTATTTTCTAAATGGCTGAATTTGTAAATTCCAAAAGCCAATAAAAAGGAATATTAGTGATTAAAAAAAGCATTTGTGGGTTTAACTAATCATTTTTTTCGTATAATTCTCCTTTAATCACTTCAGCCCCGGACCATTTGTCAGCTTAAAGACCAGAGGTCTTTTTACAATTTGGCACTGCGCTGCTTTAACTAGTAATTGCGCGGTCATGCAATGTTGTACCCGAACGAAATTTGCGTCCTTTTTTTCCCCACAAATAGAGCTTTCTTTTAATGGTATTTGATTGCCTCTGTGTTTTTTATTTTTTTGCGATATAAATGGAAAAAGACCGCAAATTTTGAAAAAAAAAAAGATATTTTCTACTTTTTGTTATAAGAAAAATCTAATAAACTCAATTTTAGTCATACATTTAGGCCAAAATGTATTCAGCCACATGTCTTTTGTAAAAAAAAAGGTCAATAAGCATATATTTATTGGTTTGCGCAAAATTTATAGCGTCTACAAACTAGGGTACATTTTCTGGAATTTACACAGCTTTTAGTTTATGACTGCCTATCTCATTTCTTGAGGTGCTAAAATGGCAGGGCAGTAAAACCCCCCCAAATACCCCATTTTGGAAAGTAGACACCCCAAGGAAATTGCTGAAAGGCATGTTAAGCCCATTGAATATTTAATTTCTGTGCTTTGTGTGATTGATTGAATGATTGAATAATGACAAAATCTTTTTTTTTTACAAAAAGTTGTCACTAAATGATTTATTGCTCACACATGCCATGGTTATATGTGGAATTATACCCCAAAATACATTTTGCTGCTTCTTCTGAGTATGGGGATACCACATGTGTGGGACTTTTTGGAAGCCTAGCCGCGTACGGGACCCCGAAACCAAGCACCGCCTTCAGGATTTCCAAGGGCACAAATTTTTAATTTCACTCCTCACTACCTATCACAGTTTTCAAGGCCATAAAATGCCAAAATAGCACAACCCCCCCCCCCCCCCAAATGACCCCATTTTGGAAAATAGACACCCCAAGCTATTTGCTGAGAGGCATGTTGAGTCCATAGAATATTTTATATTTTGCCACAAGTTGCGAGAAAATTACAAACTTGTCACTAAATGATATATTGCTCACACATGCCATGGTTATATGTGGAATTGCACCCCAAAACACATTCTGCTGCTTCTCCTGAGTACGGGGATACCACATGGGCTCCCAAAATGTCTCACACATGTGGTATTCCCGTACTCAGGAGAAGTAACAGAATGTATTTTGGGGTGTAATTCCACATTTGCCCATGGCATGTTTGAGCAATATATCATTTAGTGACAACTTTGTGCAAAAAAACGAATAAAAAAAATATTTTTCCCGCAACTTGTGTCAAAATATAAAACATTCCATGAACTCGACATACCTCTCAGCAAATAGCTTGGGGTGTCTACTTTCCATAATGGGGTCATTTGGGGGGGGGGGTTTGAACTGTCCTGGCATTTTATACAGAACATTTAGAAGCTTATGTCACACATCACTCACTCTTTTAACCACTTGAAGACAAAGCACTTTCTGACACTTTTTGTTTACGTGAGAAAATATATTTTTTTTGCAAGAAAATTACGTTGAACCCCCAAACATTATATATTTTTTTTTAAAGCAGAGGCCCTACAGATTAAAATGGTGGGTGTTCCATTTTTTTTTTCCCACACAGTATTTGCGCAGCGATTTTTCAAACACATTGTTTTTTTAAATTATTTATTTTGCTGTTTTATTTTATTTTTAAACTGTTCCTTCCATTTTTTTATTTCTTTTTTTTATCATTTTTATTGTTATCTCAGGGAATGTAAATATCCCCTATGATAGCAATAGGTAGTGACAGGTACTCTTTTTTTAAAAGGTCTGGTATGGATTTTTGGGGGGGACCCCACGCCATTTTTTTTTTAAATTTGGTGCGGGGTTCCCCTTAATATCCATACCAGACCTGAAGGGCCTGATATGGAATTTGGGGGGACCCCCACGTTTTTGTTTGTTTTGGGGTTACCTTTGGTTCGGGGTTCCCCTTAATATTCATACCAGACCCAAAGGGCCTGGTAACTTACTGTGGGGGGGACCCCTGAGGTTTTTTTCAATGACTTTGATCTGTATTGCCGGGGAGCTGACAATTAATTATAGCCACGAGTGGTTTTAAATGCCTTTTTTTCCTTCAGAAATGACATTTTGTGCAGGGACAATTCTAAACACGGGAAACATGAGTGACTTTACAGGCATACTTTAGACACCCCCCCAGGTACGAAATTTAAAGGAATATTTGACTTTATTGTTTCACTTTAAGCATTATTAAAATCACTGCTCCTGAAAAAACGGCCGTTTTTAAAACGTTTTTTTGCATTGATAATTGATTAATAAATGTAAAGTTGCGCTAAAATCAACCTACTATATAAAATAGATATTGTGATAAAATCCAAACAATCATATGCAGTAATTAGTGCACAGATGAGTGAACCAAAACTCATAAAATCAAAGAGATAATAGGAATAGAAAAACATCCACGAGGCCGGGTTCACACTTGTGCGACACGACAGCCGTCCTACTTTGGATCCGACTTTGTCCTGCGACATGAAGCCGACATACGTCCGACTTTCAATGAACGGGGATCCAACTTGGATCCCCGCCAATACCAGGCACTGTGTTTGGTATGAATCTTGAGGGGGAACTCCACGCCAAATTTTAAATAAAAAATCCGGCATGGGTTCCCCTCCAGGAGCATACCAGGCCCTTCGATCTGGTATGGATTTTAAGGGGAACCCCCTAAGCCAAAAAAACAGGGTGGGGGTCCCCCTCAAAATCCAAACCAGACCCTTATCCGAGCACACAACCTGGCAGGCCGCAGGAAAAGAGGGGGGGACGAGAGAGCGCCCCCCTCCCTCCTGAACCGTACCAGGCCGCATGCCCTCAACATGGGGGGTTTGGTGCTTTGGGGCAGGGGGGCGACCTGCAGACCCCCCACCCCAAAACACCCTGCCCCCATGTTGATGAGGACAGGGCCTCTTCCCGACAACCCTGGCCGTTGGTTGTCGGGGTCTGCGGGCGGGGGGCTTATCCGAATCCGGGAGCCCCCTTTAATAAGGGGGCCCCCAGATCCCGGCCCCCCCACCCTATGTGAATGAGTATGGGGTACATCGTACCCCTACCCATTCACCTGGTGGAAAAAAATGTCAATAAAAAAACACTACACAGGTTTTTAAAAAATTTTACTACACAGCTCCGGGGGTCTTCTTCCGACTCCGGGGGTCTCTTCCGACTTTGGAGGTCTTCTTCCGACTTCGGGGGTCTCTTCCGACTTCGGGGGTCTCCGGTGCCGTCTCTGCGCTCTCCGGTTCTTCTCGCGCTCTCCGGTTCTTTCTTCCTTCTGCAGGGCCTCCGCTATCTTCTTCCAGCTCTTTTGCTAGCGGGGGACCGGTCTTCTTCGTCGCCTTCTTCCCTCTTCTCCTCCTCAGTGTTGACACATTGCTTCCTCCCGCTGTAATGCTGGGTGTGTGGTCCGCAACAATTTATATAGGCCTCTCATGACGTCACAGTCACATGCCCTGGGTGGCCACATGCTCCCATGACGTCACAGTCACATGCTCCGGGGCCACCCGGAGCTTGTGACTGTGACGTCATGAGATGCCTATATGAATCGTTGCGGACCGCACACCCAGCATTACAGCGGGAGGAAGCGACGTGTACCCCATACTCATTCACATAGGGTGGGGGGGCCGGGATCTGGGGGCCCCCTTATTAAAGGGGGCTCCCGGATCCTGATAAGCCCCCCTCCCGCAGACCCCGACAACCAACGGCCAGGGTTGTCGGGAAGAGGCCCTGTCCTCATCAACATGGGGACAGGGTGCTTTGGGGTGGGGGGCCGCAGGTCGCCCCCCTGCCCCAAAGCACCAAACCCCCCATGTTGAGGGCATGCGGCCTGGTACGGTTCAGGAGGCAGGGGGGGCGATCTCTCGTCCCCCCTATTTTCCTGCGGCCTGCCAGGTTGCGTGCTCGGATAAGGGTCTGGTTTGGATTTTGAGGGGAACCCCCACGCCGTTTTTTCGGCTTAGGGGGTTCCCCTTAAAATCCATTCCAGACCGAAGGGCCTGGTATGCTCTTGGAGGGGGAACCCATGCCGTTTTTTTATTTAAAATTTGGCGTGAAGTTCCCCCTCAAAATCAGCAGAGCACAAGTCGCATGCCAAAGTCGGATCATGCAAGACTGCGGTCCTACTTTGATCCGACTTAAATGATAGTCAATAGGCTGAAGTAGGATCAAAGTCGGACCAAAGTAGTACAAGGAGCATTTTCAAAGTCGGACCGACATGTGTCGGACCAGTTAAGACGGCTCCCATAGGGAAACATTGATTTTCACAGGTCATGCGACATGAGCTCCCAATGTCGGAGCATTTGTCGGACAAGTGTGAACCCGGCCTGAAGCTGGTGAGAATGAGCTTGTCTGGTGTGAAGTAATCACTGCAAGTGGTTCCTGCTGTTTAGAAAACACTGCTGTTCACAAGCTGATTGATAGAGGTACTGGGTGCTTTTTAAAATTCCAGAATAGCTTCAAACAACATGGCTCTCGGTAGAATCAGAAAAATAAAACATAGCACAATATGCTAGAACTGACTTCTGAAGCTGAAGTGTGTAAATTAACTCACATTCGGTCAGATGGATTCAGTGCATATAGTACGATCAGATACAACGTAGAGCTCCTCAGTCTCTTGGGTCTCGTCACTAGGCTCCTCCCCTATGAATTACATCACTAGTCACGTGACTTTTTCTCTTTGATTTTATGAGTTTTGGTTCACTCATTTGTGCACTAATTACTGCATATGATTATTTGGATTTTATCACAATATGTATTTTATATAGTAGGTTGATTTTAGCGCAACTTCACATTTATTAATCAATTGTCACAGTGTCAGAACACATTTTTAGTTGCAGCTTTCATCATTTGATTATCTATTATTTATCACTATTTATTTGGATTGGTTTTAAAAATTTCTTATGAGCGCTTGAGTCACTTTATTATTATCATTTTTGCATTTATACATGTCCCCTGGGGCAGGACCCAGGTTCCCAAACACTTTTTATGACAATAACTTGCATATTAACCTCTAAGATTAGCACTTTTGATTTCTCCCATAGACCTTTAACGGTGTTCAGCGGCTTTTCGAATTTGCTGCGAACACCCCAAATTGTTCATGGTAATAAAGTGAACAAATATCTGCGCTAACCAAAAAAATATAAATAAATAGATGGGAGCAGCTAGCACAGTCTGTTGATAAGGCAAACGTAATAATATAAAGTCCAAAGTGCAGCGCTTAGTGAAAAATCAATAAAAAATCAATATGAAAAAACAGTCCAGGTGCAGAATCAGCAAACAAGATGAATGTAGAAACTGATAAGGAACCACCACCAGAACTTTCAATGTGCAAGCGTAAAAGCACACCACCCCAATGTGCTCACAAAATGCTTACCGGAAGGCAAACATACACAAGCGATGTAAGTATATTTGCAGAAGGTCAATGTATAGACACAAATTTCCAAGCCTGATGGATCACACCCACATCATATACAACATCCAGAGCTCAGTTGGAAATGGAGATGATATGTAATCCTCAGCAGGGAGTGGTTTACCAAATGAAAGAATAAACTAACATAGTGAAGCCCATAAGGTAAAAGGACAAAGGTATTTATTGTATTCTACTTACAAAGAAAGACCATCATCAAGGCATAAAAATATATATATATTCGCGTCTCTCAGCGTGCTTGTATCGGCCAGCCTGACATGTTTTATCCGAATGGATATCATCAGAGGCGTGGCCTCCAATACAAGCACGCCCATATAAATACAAGAGGTCAATAGCCACACTAACCTGTGATAGGGTAATGCGGCGAGATGTTCAGCTGTTCCATGTCAGTAGCATATACAACGCCAAGGCTCCGCATGTGTAACGCAGCCATACTACAAAAACCAGAAGCAAAACAAAAGGAAAAAAAAAAAAAACTGACGCGGCCGCGCATGCGCAGACGGCCGTGCGGTTCAACAGGACAGGAAGGTAAACCAGGAGTATGTCAGTCCTTCCTGGGGGCGGAACGGAAGGCGCGATAGACGCAGCCTCGCTTGTGTGATTGGTTACGCTGTACAATGTAAATAGTGGGCGGAGCAAAAAGCGCGATAAACGCAGCTTCACTTACGTAAGCAATCATGCTCTGTAAGGTATATGAAGGCATTAAGATTGACAACTCCAGTGGGCGGACCTAAATCACCATCAAAGGGAGGGCAAAAAAGGACACCCAATCACTGCAGAAAGCCTCCACCTTCGGGACAGAAACTTCCGGTCTAAGGAAGATCACTGACCTGGAGACAGCACATAGACTGTCATTACATTACGTCTGGAAATGAAAAAAAAAAACACAAAAGGAAATAAAAAAAGCTAATAGTGTATCCGAGATATGATACAAAACAAAGAACAGCTCAACATAGTTACATGTTAAATTTGTTCAATACAAAAATTCCTAGAATCAACAAAACTATAGTAAAAATACAGGTAATTAAACATGTATGTAATTAAAAAAATGCAAATGCACCAAGGGGAAGGCTAAGGAAAGAAGGGAGGCTCACCCTGATGCATATCATTAAATAAAACAAATATTAAATACCTGTCATCCAATCAGGATGACAGAAATCAATATATATATAAAATATGGAAACATTAAAATATATATAACAAACAGCAGAGAATGGAGAAGGCAAAAAAACTCCACTCGACTGAATGTAAATACATATACACATAAAAAAAAAACAAAAAGAAAAAAGAAGAAAAAACAACTAGAGAAAAAAATGGGAATGTCAACTACACATCCTCCAAAAAAATCTCAGCTGTTATTAATAAAGCAGTTCACGTCCCAATCGACGTTCATGCCAAAAGGGGTATAACATTTCAGGTCATAGATCCAGCGAGTTTCAAGTTTTGAAATTTCACGCTTGGATAAACTCCCCCGCCAATGTGGAGTAAACCGATCAATGGCCAAAAATGTAGTGCCCTTAGGGTTTTTTTTGTGATACTCCAGATAATAGCGGGACACAGTGTGCTTGGGGAAACCTTTCTTAATATTGGTTATGTGCTCGTTCACTCGAACGTGCATAGCATGTGTCGTGCGGCCTACATATTGGAGACCGCAGGGACAAATTAAAAGGTAAACGACATTTAAAGAAGTACACGTGATAAAGGTATTAATATTATATACTCTACCCGTGGCATGGGAACTGAACTGACAGATTTTCCTGCTTTTTTCTTTATTAATGGCACACATGTTACAATTATGACAAGGGTGATAGCCCTTGGTTCTTTGAAAAAATGACACTCTGTTGGGAGCATCCAAAACATTGGGAGCCAGTTGAAGCCTCAGAGGGGGAACACCTCTGAAGACCACCTGTGGTCTATCAGGTAAAACTGACCCCAAGATCTTATTATTTTTTAAGACGCCCCAGTGTTTATTTAAGATCTTTTTAATATCAAAGTGTTGATGTGAGAAAGTGGTGACCATAGCAAAATTATAATTCATCTCGCCAGTGGACACCTTCTCTCTCTTCTGAAGAACAGAGGCACGATCCAAGCTGCCCACCTCTCTGATAATGGTATTAAGGTCATTCACTGCGTACCCCTTCTCCATAAAACTCTCTTTGAGTACATTAGCCTGTGAGAAGAAGTCATCTTTCAAAGTACAATTTCGTCTTAAACGAAGAAATTGACTTTTTGGCACTGATTTTAACCAAGAGGGGTGATGGCAGCTCCCCTGTCCAATATAGCCATTACGGTCAGTGTTTTTAAAAAACGTTGATAAATTAAAAGCACCATTTTTGACCCGTATGTTGAGATCCAAAAAATTTACTACCTCAGAGCTCGCTTCAAACTGCAATACAATTCCCAGTGAATTATTATTGAGGTATTGCATAAAAGTGGTAAGCAACGTCATGTCGCCATTCCACAGGAGGAGGATGTCGTCTATATACCTGCCCCAGAAAACCAACTCGGGTCTCCTATTGGCATAGACGACATCCTCCTCCCATTTGGCCATGAATAAATTGGCCATGCTGGGCGCAAATTTAGCGCCCATTGCAACCCCCCTGTTTTGGAGGTAATGAGTTCCCCCAAACCAGAAATAATTATGGGTCATGGCATATTTCAACAGATCCAACACAAAATCCTGCTGGTATGGAATTAATTCAGAGTCTCTGGTGAGGAAACTTTCCACCGCTTTTAATCCATCATCATGAGAGATAATAGTGTAGAGCGAGGCCACATCAGCGGTAGCAAGAATGTAACCCTCCCTCCACTCCAGTGCCTCAAAGCTACGAATGACCTGTGCTGAGTCCTTGATGTATGATGGAGTGCCAGACACCAGAGGTTGTAGGAAGCCATCAATGTATTTGCCAATTCTGGAAGTGATGGAATCCAACCCACTAATAATTGGTCTCCCAGGGGGGGTTGGTCAAACTTTTATGTACTTTAGCAAAAAATACATGACTGACTTCCTAGGGGCCGACGGGATCAAAAAATCCCTCTCTTTCTTGTTCAAAAGATTACACTGATATCCCCTATCAACAAGTATAGTGAGTTCCCTTTTATACTTAAAAATAGGGTCATGGTTAAGCGTAACATAAGTGTCAACATCTGAATTCTTTCCATTTCTAGAATGTAGAAACTTTTATCCATCACCACTATACCTCCCCCCTTGTCGGCAGGGCGAATAATGATATCAGTTCTCTCTTTCAGGGATTTTAATCCCTCCTTGAATCTAGAGTCCTGATAGTTCTTCTTAATCACCAGTTTATCTATATCTTTTAGGACTAGTTCTTTAAAAACTGAGATAGATGGTGGTATAAAACCAGGTGGGTTACAAAGAGAGGCGTTAGACAGGCCAGAATGTCTAACACCATCAGTCTCTTCAAGAGAAGTGGTAACAGTTTGTGACAGAAAGTATCTTTTAATATTGACCTTTCGGATGTAGCGTTGAATATCCATGAAAACTCCAAATTTGCTCAGAGATTTATCCGGAGCAAACTTGAGTCCATGGTCTAGTACAAATTTTTCATTATCGGTAAGAGTGTTTTGGCTAAGATTAAAACCAGCATCTCTTACACTCTTTGCCTTTTTCGATCGGCTCCTCCTCCCCCTCTGGTCTCTCTCCTGGTTCTCCCCCTCTCTTCCCTCTCTGCGGGAACCTGGGAAAAAAAGGAACAGAAGTCTGGACAGACGGACCAGGGTAATAGGAAGGGCCTTGATTAGGTAAATGAGGTCTCCTAGGTGAATAGACGCTCCGGCTGTCCCAACCAGAACGTCCGTAATCCTGACGGTTATTTCTTGGAGTACGTACAGTTGGATGTTGAACTATGTAACGATCATCAAAAACCTGTTCACCATAGTCATCATAACCACCCTGGTAATCCTCTAACGGTGCATAGCGATTATGTACAGAAGTTGCATCGCCACGATCATACTGGACATAATCGCCAGGACCATGGTTTCTCAAATGGGCTCCCTTTTAATGGGGATGTTTGTAAGGCACAGGTTTCTGGTTATTAGTAGCAACTCTCCGCCAACTTCCTTTGGTGGAAGTCCCATTGTGATTAGCATATGGTGCAGGAGGGGCAGGGGGTTTCGGGTGAGTAACAGGCACAGAGGGGCGTTCCTCTCCTCCCTCAACGAGGGCCAACCTCTTAATTTGCCACTTAAAAACCCGACTACTAGTATAATCCTCCAAATCCCTTGCGAACTTTTTTTTCTTTTTAATTTTCTGATCTAGGTCCTCCTTTTCTAAGATTTTTTTAAGGGTATCAGATTTGGTTTTATACTCCTCTGATTCCATATAAGAAGATAACTTCTCCTTGACATCTGATATGTCTACATCAAGTTGGTTTAATTTACGCCTTTTTCTGGCGATTAAAAATCATAGCAGATCTAAACCTACATTGTTAAAATATTTAAACCAACCTAAGAGGTCTAGTTCATCCTTTTGCGGGGTGATCTCGAATCTCAGGCTCCTGGGCACCATTTTGTCATCCAGATATTTTTCTAGAAACGCAATGTCCCCGTACCCATGAACCCCAGAGATCATCAGATTTTTAAGGCGAACAAAAAGACCTCCAATGTCTAAATTCTGTTGAACCTCTACATTATTAAAGCAATCTTTAAGATTCATAGAACGTGAATTACGAAAATCAAATACATCCATATTAGTGAAAAAAGTGAAAAGCAGCAAATATCAAAAATCAAAAGACAATGGTAATAAAGTGAACAAATATCTGCGCTAACCAAAAAAATATAAATAAATAGATGGAGCAGCTAGCACAGTCTGTTGATAAGGCAAACGTAATAATATAAAGTCCAAAGTGCAGCGCTTAGTGAAAAATCAATAAAAAATCAATATGAAAAAACAGTCCAGGTGCAGAATCAGCAAACAAGATGAATGTAGAAACTGATAAGGAACCACCCCCAGAACTTTCAATGTGCAAGCGTAAAAGCACACCACCCCAATGTGCTCACAAAATGCTTACCGGAAGGCAAACATACACAAACGATGTAAGTATATTTGCAGAAGGTCAATGTATAGACACAAATTTCCAAGCCTGATGGATCACACCCACATCATATACGACATCCAGAGCTCAGTTGGAAATGGAGATGATATGTAATCCTCAGCAGGGAGTGGTTTACCAAATGAAAGAATAAACTAACATAGTGAAGCCCATAAGGTAAAAGGACAAAGGTATTTATTGTATTCTACTTACAAAGAAAGACCATCATCAAGGCATAAAAATATATATATATCCGCGGCTCTCAGCGTGCTTGTATCGGCCAGCCTGACATGTTTTATCCGAATGGATATCATCAGAGGCGTGGCCTCCAATACAAGCACGCCCATATAAATACAAGAGGTCAATAGCCACACTAACCTGTGATAGGGTAATGCGGCGAGATGTTCAGCTGTTCCATGTCAGTAGCATATACAACGCCAAGGCTACCCCAAATTGTTCGCTGTTCGCCGTGGAAGACAGTGGGAAGGGGGGTGGCATTCCCTCCCACTGCTTGTAAAAGCAGTCTAGAGGCTAATTAGCCGCTAGGATTGCTTTTACATGAAAGCCGACCGCTGGCTGAAAAGAATGATACCAAGATGATACCTAAACCCGCAGGCATCATTCTGGTATAACCATTCAAAGTCCAGTAAGAGATTGATCGGTGGGTATGCCCACCATTGGAATACCTCCCTTCATCCACCCACTTCTAATGATGGGCATACATGCACCATTTATATGCCGAAGCATGGGGGCATCCTCCCGCAAAAGTTATGCCATGTACACACGGTCAGACTTTTCCACGGGCAAGCCTCCGTCGGAATTTCGACCGTATGTACGCCGCATTAGGAGCAAATCACTCCTCCGCCCCTGCTGCCCCCATGCTTTGGCATATATGGTCTTTTTTTTAACTGTGGTGGTGAAATCACTTCCTACAGCACTGGAGTCACGGCTTTATGTATCGTGGGAGCAAACGCTGTTGCTGTCAAGATAAATAAATCCGCCCTGCAGCTGAATAGCGTACCTGAAAACAAAAAAATGGTTAACAAAAAAACACAGTAAACAGTAAAGTATAAAAAAAATTACATACCTGAAAAGCAAGCATGATAAAACATAATAACAATAAAACATTGCAGGATAGAATACAGTAAAAAAAGAGCAGAACAATAGAGAGAGAATAGAGAGGGAGAGAACAATAAAACGACAACTATTTTTGTTTTTTTTATTATATATAATTTTTTTTAATTTTTTTTTTCCTTTTTTATTTTTTAACACTTTTTTTTGTAACTGTAACATAACTGTTCGGTTCCAGGTTTGGGTCTCTCAAAATGCGGTGGCATCTTGGAAGACCCTGTGTAAGTGTGTCCTAGTCTGTGAAATGCTGTACCCTACGCTAATACTGCACTAGTGTGTGGAAGCGTTCAAAACATTTACCAATGCAAAGACCAGGATTGTCAGGACAGCGTGGACAATAATAACGGGTGTCACGCCTATATCCGTGCTTTCTACAGACACAACATTTTCTTTGGGGGGCTCGTTGGGTAGGGGTACTAGGGAGGACATACGGAAAATGCCTCTCATGCAGCCGGCTTACAGCATTTGGTTGGGGATGGTGAGGTTCAGCACCGCCTGGATACAGGAGGGCTCGGACAATATCTCCCTGGAATTTACGGAAAGATCCAGTCCTTCCTGAAGCTTTGTATAGCACAAAAGCTGATTGTCGGCTGAATGTCGGCCGAAATATCGCAATCCCGCTATCAGCCCAGGGCCTCCTCTGCACCCCCCAGCCCAGGGCCTCCTCCACACCCCCTCCCAGTCCAGGGCCTCCTCTGCCCCCCCTCCCCCCAGTCCAGGGCCTCCTCTGCCCCCCCTCCCCCCAGTCCAGGGCCTCCTCTGCCCCCCCTCCCCCCAGTCCAGGGCCTCCTCTGCTCCCCCTCCCCCCAGTCCAGGGCCTTCTTTGAAGCCTCCCCTTTCCTAAGTGGTTCAATTGAAAAGTGCAACAACCAAGCTGTGAACCAAGTCCATAAAGAAGCCACCAAGTGAATTTAGATCAATGATTTAATTCCTAATAGCGCTCCTCTTAGTTACATAGTTAGTCAGGTTGAAAAAAGACACAACCATCTAGTTCAACCATAATATAGCGGACACATGTGTTGACTCAAAGTAAAATCCGGACTTTGTTCCCAAGGTGTAAACCAGTGCTTCCAGCACCATGCACCACAATTAAAAAGGCCTCTTACCAAATGATGTGGACCTTTAATTATAAATGGTCAGAAGCGCTTGAATTCAATAACCTCCTAATAATGTCCAAGGGTACAAACTCCTTCACAATCGGAACCACCAGCGTTACCATCAAAGAGATAAAAGGGTGCAGAGATTAGTGAAGTACATTAAAACTGTGCCTTTATTATCTTTTATAACCAGGAGATGGGAAAGATCAGTGTTCAAGGTTTAGATGGAGCACACAGCTCTGCTCCATCTAAATCTCAAACTTTAGTTGAATTTAGCGCTACTTTGATGTATTTTTTTAGTACGGTATCTTTTTCACATTTGCTATCACAAATTGGATAGTAGCAGCTTTATTCCTTAAATGTGTTTTTTCCCCAAGGGCGGATTATTTATTTATTTCTTTTTTAACCATAAGGAAAACCCCTTACTGTAGTCATTGGAGCGGAAGCACCATTTGACCCCCGGAATAGATGGGTCAAAGCAGCATGCATGCTCTGGAACGGCATTTTTGGGAACTAATTCCTGGATATCCGCAGTTTAGTCTGTCAGCCGGACTCACCAAGCACTGAGCCTTATCTATGAAGAACAATTGGAAATATTATTTTTGAAATAGCAATGAATAATGTTTACAATTGTAGCACTACCCCCTGGAGGAGCTGCTGGTTTAGTTTGGATCAGTACTCTGTTTGCAACTCCCTTAACTGGCTCAGACCCTCCCTTGGCACAACTGGTGTAACTGGCAATTGTGAGTCCCACTGAATGCTGGGAACACAATTTGGCATATACATATATATATATATCACAATAACATATAAGAATATGGTTACCTTCCTTTGGTAGCAGTCTCACAGGAAACAAAGATACTCCAACAAAGTGTTTCACTCAACCAAGGGCAACTTTACTTGGTATGAAGGGAAAGGAACAGTATTATGCATATGCATACAGTTGACTCAGCAGGGCCCTGCAGGAGTCAATGAGGATAAAGAAAGAAAAGGGTTTCTAAAACAATGTTAAAATATACTTATAATCTAATGAAACAGGTATAATGCTCGCGAGCTCCCCCTAATGGGCAATACCACCCTATGTCCTGCAGTGTTAGTTCCAGTCAGGCCTTACAATGATCACCAACACAAGTTCCTCAATGGTGGGAGTCTTCGCTAGCAACGTTGGTGCACGTTATACTTGTAATCCAAAGGGAATAAAGATGCAATCAAACCTTTACAATGTTCGTGGAAGTGAACTTTCAGTAAGTATAACTTTAACCCAAACTGCGTAGTTATCACGCGCTGCACTGATATGCGTGTGGCGTACTATTCTGCTGCTGATGGGCCTTCAAGAGTCAATGGGCCTAGAACAGTTATAGAATATAGGCAGGTACCCTCTGACCAGAATAGGCTTAGTCCACCTGATTTGCTCCGCTGCTGGTGACTCGATCCGTGGCCTCTCCGCAATGTGCAGTCTCCGGTCCCTCCCTTGGCAGCAGTAGATGTAAGCCGACAGATGACTCCGGTCTCTGGGAAGCGCGAGCTGGACACACAGAAAGAGATCACCCTCCTGGCTTGGTGATCCTCCGCAAGGTTGTAGGCTTCAGGCCTAGTCTCTTTGGCAGCAGGCCTCACACACACGTCCTGCAGGGAGGGGGTGAAGATCCCAAGAGACTGAACAAAGCTCCTCCCCTCCTTTAAGTAACCTCTCCCACAAAGCTCCGCGGGGATGCAATGCACTCTGGGAGGACAACTGCATTGTGGGTACCATAGTCTATTACCTACTCATGTCAATGGAGTCCCGTTCTCCTGGTACCGTAAGTTCCACAATGCATCGCTTCACAATGTAAATGACAGTTTTATATTACATTACAAATCGCCACCTCACTACACAATAAAGTTTCTCAATGCTTTTGAGGAACACATTTGTAAAAAAAAAAATTTCAATCATATAATTTTTATTCGTTTTTTCATAATACAACAACAATACAAAACATAAAAACAATATCCACAAATAACTCCACCCAAACGCACGAGAAAAACCCCCCAAAAAAACACACTTCCATATTTGCGCCCATCAGACTACGCTTAAATCTTTTCTCAAGGCCCTTCGTCTCATTAATACTCCATTAACGTAATATATGTACTTATACCATTTTTCTAATTACACGTGGCTTAAAGAGTAATGCTACTTTCACACTGAAAGCACCGGGCACGCTGCACCACCAGCACCTCCCTCTGCACCTCCCCAGTCCAGGGCCTCCTCTGCACCCCCCAGTCCAGGGCCTCCTCTGCATCCCCCAAGTCTAGGGCCTCCTCTGCACCCCCCAGCCAGGGACCTCCTCTGCATGCCCCAAGTCCAAGGTCTCCTCTGTGCCCCCCCAGGTAAGGGCCTCCTCTGCACCCCACAGCCCAGGGCCTCCTCCACACTCCCCAGCCCAAACCCTCGCCCGCATCCCCCATCAGCCCAGGGCCTCCACTGCACCCTTCAGTCCAGGGCCTGCTCTAACCCCCCTCAGATCATCCCGTGCATCCTTGGTGGGCACACTGCGTGGCACAAATTTAGGAGCCTCTGGACGAAGAACTTCACTACTGACTGCTTCAGGAGGTGATGATGAACCAGCCATAGACTCCGGCTCTTGAGAGGGTCATAACCATTCAGATTCCATATCTTCCTCCTCAGAGTCTTCTCCTTCCAGGTCTTGGTCTTCTGTATCAGTAAGAGTTGACTGAAACCTGGTGACTGGTCTAGATACTCTCGAGGATGCAGAGGGTTCCTGTGTCTCTGACATGGGAGGAAGGCGAACAGCCTTCGAAAGGGGCAACAGGTGGTTTCTATGCCAAGTCTTGAAAGGGCCTACACTCCCTTCTGGCCTGATCTGGTATACCGGGAGATCTGTGAGTTTCTTGCAGACTACATACGGCTGGGATCTCCAACGGTCAGCCAACTTGTGCTTTCCAGGGATTCCTAAGTTCCTCAGAAGTACCCTGTCACCTGGCTGTAGGTCCTGTATCCGGGCCTTAAGGTCAAAGTTCCTCTTGTTTCTCAGTCCTCTTTGGTCAGAAGTGGCTTGGGCCTGCTCATAGGCCAACACCAAACTCTTCCTCAACCTGTCCACATACCCCTTGTGGGATGTTGCCGAGGTGTGACCCACTGAAGTGCCGAAAGCCAAATCCACAGGTAGCCGAGCTTCCCTCCCAAACATCAGCCGATATGGGGAGTATCCAGTTGTATCACTAGTAGTGCTGTTGTAATCATGTACTTTAGTAGCCACATGCTTGCTCCAGTGTGGCTTCTTTTCTGAGCTCAAAGTTCCCAACATGTCCAAAAGGGTCCAGTTGAACCGCTCAGGCTGGGCATCCCCTTGTGGGTGGTATGGGGTTGTTCTAGTCTTTTTAATGACCAGAATATCTAACAACTTCTTTATGAGCCCGCTCTCAAAGTCTCTTCCCTGATCTAAGTGAAGGCGTTGGGGTAGGCCATAATGCACAAAAAAATTTTCCACTAACACTTTGGCCACTGTTGAGGCCTTCTGATCCTTTGTAGGGAAAGCTTGAACATATCTGGTGAAATGGTCTGTCACCACTAGGACATTCCCTTTTCCAGTCAAATCAAGCTCTAGGCAGAGGAAATCAATGCACACCAAATCCATGGGTCCTTGACTTTGTAGGTGGCCCATTGGGGCGGCTTGACGTGGCAACGTTTTCTGCTGGATAAATCGGGCACAGGAGCGGCAGTATCCTTCAACTTCAGCCCGCATGCAGGGCCAGTAGAACCTGTCTCTCACAAGTTGAAAAGTTATTTCGGGCCCCAAATGTCCATGGTTGTCGTGGAGGGCAATTAGAACCGCTTCCCTGTGCTTGGTGGGTAGAAACAGCTGCCACTTCTCTTCCAGATCACCAGAGGGGCCCCTTCGGTAGACCACCCCTTGGCATATCTGCAACCGGTCCCATTCCTTGTGCAACAGCCAGGCTTCTCTTTGAGAATCTCTTAGAAGTAGCTCAGGGTGTTGGCCTTCCAAAGCCCCCAGTAATAGCTTCCCCAAAGGGTCTTCCAACTGGCCCCTCCTCAGGTCCTTCTTGGACAACTTGGGCAAACCCTCTTCTGCAACTTGCGTCACATTACAGTAACTCCTGGGTACTCCAGCAGCTGAGACCCCAATTTCTTCGGCTCTGGATCCCCCTTTAAGTTGAATTTCTGTTCCCTGATACAGGGCTTGTACTCCCTATGAGGACAGGCGGGTCAACTCTCCGGCAGGATGGGTAGAAGCATGGGATCTCCTGGATAGGGCATCCGCATCCCAGTTTCCCACTCCCGGTCGGTACTTCAGGCTGAATGTGAAGCTTTAGAGAGAAGCCAGCCACCTATGTCCCGTAGCATCCAGCTTGGCGGTGGTCAAGAGGTAGGTGAGTGGATTGTTATCCGTCTTCACCACAAACTCAGCCCCATATAAGTAGTCCTTCAGCTTATCCACCACTGCCCACTTTAAGGCCAAGAATTCCAACTTGTGTGTGGGGTAATTTTTCTCAGCAAGTGTCAGGCTCCTACTCACATAGGCTACGGGTCGTAGATGACCGTCATGTTCCTGGTATAGCACCTCTCCAAGCCTGTCTCGGCTGGCGTCCACATGCAGCTCATAGGGTTTGGTGGTGTCTGCATAGGCTAATACATGGGCAGTGGTCAGACTCTCTTTTAGTTGGTTAAAAGCTTCTTCACACTTGAAGGTCCACTGGTCCTGTATGGACTCTCTGGGTTTCCTGGGGCCCAAGGAAGGTTTTGCTGGCTGTTCTGGTTCTATTCCATCTTCTTCTTCCTCATTCTTCAGAAGCTCGTTCAAGGGCCTGGCTATTTTGGCAAACCCAGGAACGACCGGAGCTCGGTCACGTTGGTAGGCCTTGGCCAGGAAGTGACAGCATCACGCTTCTCCGGATCTGTTGCTACTCCTTCTGCGGATACTATGTGACCCAGGTAATGAACTGAGGGCTGGTAGAACTGGCACTTCTCAGGGGAAAGTTTCAGGCTTTCTTCATGTAGTCTCTTCAAGACCTTTTCCAGCCTCTCTCCACGTTTCTCTAGAGTCTTCCCGAACACAATGACATCGTCCAAATACACCAGCACTTCTATTAGGTTCATGTCTCCCATTGTTCTCTCCATCATCCTCTGGAAAGTGGCAGGGGCTCCTGACAACCCTTGAGGCATCCGGTTGAACTCAAAGAATCCCACTGGGGTGATGAAGGCTGTCTTTTCCTTGCCCTCAGGATGCATTGGAATTTGGTAGTAGCCACTCTTCAAATCCGTCACGCTGAACCACTTGGCTCCAGACAGGCTCTGCAACGCATCTTCTATGCGGGGGGTAGTGTACTGATCTGGTATAGTTCTCCCATTCAATGTTCGGTAATCTATACACAGCCTCAGAGAGCCATTTTTCTTTCGGACCACCACAATGGGGGAAGCGTAGGGATTTCGAGACTCCCGGATTATGCCTGTTCTTTTCAACTCAGACAGCTGCTCACGCATGTTTTCCAGATCTCCTAGAGCAGTGATATGCAATTAGCGGACCTCCAGCTGTTGCAAAACTACAAGTCCCATCATGCCTCTGCCTCTGGGTGTTATGCTTGTGGCTGTAAAAGTCTTGCTATGCCTCATGGGACTTGCAGTTCTGCAACATCTGGAGGTCCGCTAATTGCATATCCCTGTCCTAGAGGAACTCGTCTGACTCTCTCCCTGAACGGCTTATCCTCTTGCAAGCGAATCCTGTGGGTGGCACTTTTTGCGCATCCCACATCGAATTCGTCCCTCTAGAAGATTTTCTGCCATCGAGTCAGTTGGTCCCTGCCCTTTTCTTCCAGGCCGGTGGGAGACTGGTGTCTTCAGCACAGAGCTTCTCCACTATGTCCCCTCCTCCAGCCTTCTCTTGGTCAGATGGACTCACTAGGGTGGCTTGGTTCACTTGGCCCAACAGCATCCTGGCTGGCATTCTCACTGGGGTGGTGGTAGTGTTTCTGATACTCACTGACACCTTCCCATGGTTCCTCTGTAAGACCTTCAATGAGACCACTTTGGGAATCACTTCTATTCCCCTTTCCTTCTCCTTCAGGCCCGGTTCAAGGAGGACGAAGGGGCCTGGTTGTTCCCAGGTGAGCTTCACAGCAACTCTCAAGCAGGTCACCTCTCCTGGCTGTAACACTTTTCCCTTCTTGTCCAGCTTCCAGATCTTTCCAACCCCCTCTTCTGGGGCCTTCTTCTCCATCACCAGGCACTGGTAGACTTTCTGTAATAAAGGGTGGACCCTGGTTGTCCCGGTATCCTGCTCTTCCACCAGAGGGGTCAACAGTCTTCTTACTAAGTCTGTGTTTGTCCCTATGATTAGGGAGCTCTTGTTGGCCCCAGGAGGTCGAGGGCAGACCACAGCCAGAGTGTCAAATGTCTCTGTCTCTCCTGCCACCGATGGATCCAAGGTGAGCCTAATCCGGATATATCCATCATAGGGGAAGCTCTGAGTTCCAATGCCCCATATCTTCCAGCTTCTGTAGCGGTAGATGCCAAAGATACTTATTATAGAAGTCCCGGTATAAGAGAGTCACTTGAGCTCCTGTGTCAAGGAGGGCCTTTGTGTAAATTCCCTCTACTTGAATGGAGATTATGGGAGAGGGTCCCACTAGTTTGTCAGGTACCTTCTTGGGAGAGGCCTTCTTGTTGGGCTTAGTAACTTGCACATTTATTTACGTCTTTTTCCTGGCTTCTCTTGGACTTCAACCCTGGTGACATCTGATGTGCATTGATCTCCCGCTCCTGAGCATTTTGAAATGTTGGGTGGGAAATGTTATGTTGTTCAAATGCGGTATCAGGAGGGAGTGGCAGAGGTCTAGATCCCTGACACTGCCTCTTCTTTTTGTTGTTTTTGGAGTGAGCTGAGACTGATGGGCACCCGGTTGACTCCTTCACCGGGGCCCTCTGAAGTTTTCCACTGGCTTGCGGGATGATGTAGAAAACTTCCTTGAGCTGGGACACATTTTTAGATGGTGTCCAGTTCCTCCACAGTTAAAGCAGACATCCTCACTCCTTGTGGCCTTAGGTGTGGAAACGGGCACCTCTTGAGCCACCTTAGATTTGGCTCCTTCATCTTTCTTTATCTCTCATGCCGTGTACACACGACCGTTTTTCTCATCGAGAAAAATGAAATTTTTTCCTTTTGACGAGAAAAACAATCATCTGTGGGCATTTTGTCATTTTTCCCGACGGGAAAAACGGAATTAAAAACGACGAGAAAAATTAGAACATGCTCTAATTTTTCTCGTTGTTTTTCTCGACATTTTTTTCTGCGGCAGTTTTCCCATAGGAAAACACTGCCGCGGAGCCCACAGACGGTCGTTTTTCTTGACAAGAGAAAAAATGACGTGAAAAACGACCGTGTGTGGGGAACAAGCCGTTCCCTCGTTTTTAATGTCATTATTCACAGCGTTTTTTTAACCGCCGTGAATAATGATCGTGTGTACGCGGCATAAGATACTGGTCATCATAGAAGACAACATCTCCATCACCTGTGCCATCTGAGACTTCAAAGTGTCAACCTCCAAGTCCCGTTCTTGAGCCATGGCTGACCTAACCCCAACACACGGAGTGGAGTTGGGTGGGGTTCCAGACAGTTGGTCACTCAGCAAGGCTTCTTCGTCCCTCACCACTTTAATGAGGTCGGGATAGCTTAGTGACATAACACCCCCTGTGGTCTTCAAATGGAGCCAGATGGGATCAGAGCGTAGGGCACCTCTTAGGATCTGTTTCATCCTAGCTTGATCTGCGGCAGAGGGGTTCCATTCCCTTTCTCAATACAATTTGGCATAACATCTTGTTCAGCCTCCTTATGTATTCAGATAAACGTTCATCCGGTTGTTAAGAAGTGTGCTCGAATTGATATATGAGGTCAGCAACTTTTTCCAGTTCAAATTCCTCTTGCAGCATAACCAGGTAGTCATGTGCTGTGTAGGTGGCTTTACTGAATCTCAAGTTCTTAACAGCTTCTGCAGCGGCTCCTCGCAGACTCTCACATATACGCTGCTTCTTCTGGGCCTCCGGCAGTTCCCATCCTTCAAGAGCTTGCATGGCTTGCTCTATCCAAACTTCAAACTCTTCCTCGCTGAGGGGCACAGGCTGTTTCCCTGAAAAGATCCTCAGCTTCCGATATCCAGCTTCTACGCACACTGTGTTACTTTTCTGGCACTTCGACACAACGTCTCCCAGGGCGTTAAGAAGTTCTGGCCCAATCATGGACAAGGGTTGCGGGGGGCTCACAGGTCCTTTGGCTTCCTCCTGAGCAGGAGTGGGATGGTCTACCTCTGAAACTTTCGGGTTCACTAGGCAGAGTTCTGACTTGCCTCCTAGCAGTGGAAAACTCTCCTTTTTAAAGTTCTCAGGTACTTCCCCTCTCCACTCCAACAGGGCATGAGTGTTGTAAGCCCCTTGATCTAATCTGAGAGCAACCACTGAGGCTTTCCTGTGAGGGGATAATTTTTGTATAACGTTATCCACTTCCTTCCTGTCCCATGGGTCACCGGGAAGCTCCATTACTACACTTGAGCTTGAAATGGCGCCCTCTCTTGCACACCATTGGACTACGACCGAAGGGTCCATCTTAAGGTTGGTTGATTGCAGGGTACTGAATCCCGGAAGAGCCCCCACGTGTAGCACTACCCCCGAAAGAGCTGCTGGTTTAATTTGGGTCAGTACTCTGTTTGCAACCCTCTTAACTGGCTCAGACCTTCCCTTGGCACAACTGGTGTAACTGGCAATTGTGAGACCCACTGAATGCTGGGAACACAATTTGACATGTATAACACAATAACATGTATAAGTATTGTTACCCTTCTCTGGTAGCAGTCCCTCAGGAAACAAAATACTTCAAACAGAATGGTTCACTTAACCAAGGGCAAACTTTACTTGGGGTGAAAGAAAAAGAACAGTAATACACATATGCATACAGTTGACTTGGCAGGGCCCTGCAAAAGTCAATATGAACAAGGTAAAAAGGTTTTCAAACAAAGTTAAGTCTATTTGCAAACAAGGAAGACAGTCTATGCTCGCGAGCTCCCCCTAGTGGGCAATACCACCCCATGTCCCGTAAGTGTTAGTTCCAGTCAGGCCTGACAAAGATCACTATACGAGTTCCTCAATGATGGGAGTCTTCGCTAGCAAAACGTTGGTGCACTTTATATTTGTAATGCAAGGTAAATTAAAGATGCAGCTAACTTCCGCCGATACAATGTTTGTGGAAGTGAGCTCTCAGTTAGTATAACGCCAACTTAACTGAGTAATTATCACGCGCTGCACTATATACTCCCAACTGGGGGGCGTGTCCGGACGTGAAGCAGGGAGGACGTGTTCTTGCAGAGCTCCAGGAAACCACCGCTTATCCATTGCCATCCTCTGCCCCTTTTGCTTTATTGGGGTCCTGGTCCACCTGTACTACTCCCTGGACACCCTCTGCTGCTGCCCAAGAGATTTGGAGGACTTTGTGCAGCTGGATCCGCTCTGGGCCTGTGACTGATTCCACGCTACTGAGGCCCTCCGCCATCTTGGGGCCTGCAGATCCACTGCCTCTCCGGCATCTGACGCCCGCAATCTGTGAGCCAACTAGCCTCGCCTGACAGCCGCACTACACCCGGAAGACACAGCGCGGTCATTACATTGCTGGGAACCGTTTGGAGACTCCTGGCAAGGTGATCCGGCGTCCTGCGGCCTGTGGTACCAGACGCGGCCTCGATTCAAGGACACAGTGAGTACCACGCTACCTCCCCCAGACCGCTCACCTCCAGGCTAGCCTACAGACATATTGGCCCCTGACTGCCTGCCACATCACCCGAGGCCGTCGGCGTCATTTTCCTCCTCGCTCCGCACTCGAGGCCGCGGCTTTGGCCTACTCTCGGAGGTATGGCGGCCATCTTGCTACACCCGCGGACTGTGTCTTCTCCCCCTCACGGCTCCTCTGACTCGCAGCTCGGCTTCCTCCTCACAGGGTGAATGTGATGTCCCATTCTGTTGATAATTAGGGGGTTGCCGTGGCAATACACAGACATTTGCCACCCATTTAAGCCTACTAAGTAGTACGGCGGCCATCTTGGTGCACCTCTTCCCATAGATATACATACCAGGGATCTAAACGGCCTTCTCTGAGTGGGATATAGAGGTTCGCTCTGCCCATAAACTTACGTCCACAAGCTACTACAAACCTCCTATTTGGGCCTGGTGTGCTGACTGTTGTGCTTAAACTCCGGCAGCTATACCTTCATAGTATCTAACTGGTACAACCTTCGGTCGCCTACGCCTCTCAGCTAAAATACTTGCTTCCCCTGCTGGACCGATGCCGCTGACCTACACATGGCACAGATGATGAGCACTTAAAACGAGCCCCGTACAGCACTCGGCCTCATACATACCCAGCAATGCCTTCTAAAGGATCTAGTTCCCGTTCATCAATAAGTAAACGATCCACGAAACCCTCAACCTTACACCAAGCTACTGCAGGGACTATCAAAAGATTCCTAGCAGCGGAGCGTGACAGCCCCAGCACTTGGATTAACAAGACCAGAGCCTCGCGATCTATTATATCTCCGGCCTCACACGCGGCCTCCGTCCGTGAAAGCTCCCCAGCCTCATCCTGCGGTTCGGAGCTGATGGAGGACCCCGGCTCCCCCACAGGCTCGGAAATGTCTTCCCTGGTGAATGAGCTCAAAAAAGAAATGGCGGGTATGTTCCACAATATGGAAAAATCTATCAAAAAGGAAATTTCCGCAGTTAGGGCGGACATGTCGCATCTACTCGACAGAGTTGAGGAAACAGAACATCGCCAAGACTCACAAGAGGAGGCCATTAAAGAACTGCAAGAGACTGTTACTCAATTAGCATACGCTCACAGAGCCTCATTATACAAACTTGAGGACCTCGAAAATCGTAACCGCAGAAACAACTTGCGTATCAGAGGGCTGCCGGAAGCGACCAGAGATAACGACCTGGAACCCTCGATTCGTGGCATCCTTAACACCGTCCTGGGTAACCCTGTCACTGCCCCTCTGTGTTTTGACAGAGTTCACCGCGCCCTGAGACCTCGCAACTTCTCTTCTGACCAACCCAGGGATGTGATTTGTCGCCTGCACTATTTTGAAGACAAAAATGCCATCATGATGAAACTGCGAAATACTCCTAATATTGACTTTGATGGCGCTACCCTAAACATCTTTCATGGCATAGCTAAGGAGACTCTTGATCGCCGCAGGGCTTTAAAACCTCTCTTGGAGCATCTGAGGGGTGATGGAACTACTTACAGATGGGGTTTCCCTGCATGCTTAATTGCTACTAAAAATGGTCGCTCCTCCACTTTGCGGTTCCATGAGGACCTCCCAACATTCCTCCAGGATCTGAATTTGCCGCCCACGGAGCTTCCGGGTTGGCAGAATACTATACCCACCTTCTCTGCTAACCGTTCCCCCCAATGGCGGAAAACCCCAGCCAAGCAAAGGCGTGTCTCCACCCCTGGCTCATCTCAGAAAAACGGATGATGCGTTTCACTGCCCACAATCATCTTCCTTGTCTGTAAACTAGGGTTTGTGTTTTCTGGTTATGCTTTTCTGTACTTTTGTTCTGACCAATGCTGGTATCTGTAAATGTTCGTTACTACTTTATAGGCCGTTTGCTGACGGGGCTTTATGCTCCCTGTTAATGCCTACACAAATGAGTTTATTCTCTGCCCCTCTCCTCCTGGGGTTGATGGGAGTTGGCAATCTGTTTTTTCTCCTTGAATTTTGTCTAAAACCCTTCTTGGTTGCTTGCTCCCCTCATCCCCACTTGGACCACCGCAGATTTCTGTGTGATTTTCATACCAATCCCATTTGCTCTAATGATTGTTATATTGTTTATCATGTATGTCTTATTCCCTCTTCTTCTTTTTTTCTGGCTTTTCCTCTTCCCCCTCTCTATGTCCCTTTCCCCCTCCCCTCTCGGTTTTGTTGGCACCCATGGCTGTATGGAATAATGATTCACTCTCTGCTGACGACATGGCTAATCTAAAGATCCTTTCATACAATGTTAGGGGCCTTTGTGTCCCCGCAAAGAGACATAAGGTGCTGCGGGAATTGAAAAATTCAGCTTGTTCTATTGCCTTCCTCCAGGAAACCTATTTGACCCATACAACGTCCGTTAAATTATACTCACAGAATTTTCCACAATGGTATTATAGCCTAGCAGACACTAACAAAGCCAAAGGAGTGGCTATTGGATTCAGCAAGAGTGTATCATTTCGGTTTGCAGATATGTTAGCGGATGATGATGGTCGCTTCATTTTTGTCAAGGGGTTTTTAGGCAATACTAGTTGCACTCTAGCGAACATTTATTGTCCCAATCACAACCAACCTGTCTTCTTTAATCAAATTCTTACAAAACTATCTCATTTTGCTGAGGGTTTGATAGTTCTAGCGGGAGATATAAATATGCCTTTAGATCCCACTCTGGACACCTCCCAGGGCCGCTCTGGTATCCCATTCAAAAGATTGGCTCAAGTCAAAAAAAACTCCTAGATCTTCAACTAATGGATGCTTGGCGTCTTATGCACCCTAAAGAAAAGGACTACTCCCACTTTTCTAAAACACACAACTCTTACTCTAGAATTGACAACATCTTCCTTGATCACTTTCACCTGCCCTTTCTCCGCTCAGCTCACATTGGTGTTGCTACTCTTTCCGATCATGCTCCTGTTTCCATCTGCTTGGACGTGCCCGCTCTGCCTCCTCGCTCCAGTAATTGGAAGCTCAATGACTCTCTCATTTCTAATGCAACAGAGGTCTCCATGCTATCTACTACCTTATCCCAATACTTTAAAGACAACATAACCTCGGACACCTCTCCCTCTGTTTTGTGGGAAGCGCATAAAGCTTCCATGAGGGGTACTCTTATTGAATTGGGTGCGAGGAGAAAGAGAGAGCATGGTCAACAGCTTCAACAGGTCCTACAACAAATTGCTGACCTAGAGAAAAAGCATAAACTTTCCTTACACATCTCACATCTCGAGGCCCTCCCCCTTAAGAGAGAGGAGCTTAAAATTCTCCTCAATCTTGAAACTAAACGGAAATTTCATTCCAATTCCCAGAAAGTTTACGCATGGGATAATAAACCGGGTAGACAGTTGGCTAGATCCCTCGCGGCCCAAAAAACTCTTTCCTTCATTCCCAAAATAAAACTGCCATCAGGAGAACTAGTCCACAACACCCCCCAAATTTCAAAAGCCTTCCGGGAGTTTTATGCCGACTTGTACAATGTGGAAGGTGATCTAGCTTCTCTACCATTGTCGGAAAAACGTAAACGTATACTCTCTTATCTCAGAGAGGCCAACCTCCCAAAATTGTCGAAGTCAGCACTTAATGGATTAGAAGCTGATTTTACCATTGAGGAATTTAAACAGGCTCTCAAATCCTCCCCCTCCGGAAAGGCCCCTGGCCCTGATGGTTTCACCGTTCTATACTACAAAACCTTCAGTGACATTTTACTTCCCCATCTCACTGCATATGCAAATTCCATCTCCCCTAAGTCTGGCCTTCGTCCGGAATCGTTATCCACCCACATTACTGTGATTCCTAAACCTGACAAGGACCCCACTCTGTGTAGTAGTTATAGACCTATTTCCCTTTTAAACATCGACACTAAACTCTATGCCAAAGTTTTGGCTAGCAGGCTACTCCCTTTTCTACCCCAGTGGGTGTCGGCTGATCAAACTGGATTTATCCCTAACAGAGAGGCCAGGGACAACTCACTTTGTGCTTTGTCCCTGATCCACTATGTACGTAGGTGCTCCCAGCCCACCCTCCTTCTCTCCACGGATGCTGAGAAGGCGTTTGATAGGGTGGACTGGGACTACCTGAGAACCACTCTCCACTATTTCGGTCTAGGTCCCAGAATGTTTCACTGTATTTCTTCCCTCTATTCTAACCCTACGGCGCAAATACGCATAAATGGCTCCTTAAGCAACACATTCACACTACATAACGGAACAAGGCAAGGATGTCCTTTATCTCCTCTCCTTTTTGCTATTTCTCTTGAACCCTTTCTGGCCACGATTAGACACAATAGAAATATCCATGGCACTCAGGTTGGTTCTAGATCTCATAAATACGCAGCCTATGCGGATGACATTCTATTTTTTATTCAACAACCACGCATTTCACTACCAAATTTGATGTCGGAATTCTCTACGTTCCAGACGCTGTCCAACTTTAAAATTAATCTGTCAAAATCTGAAATTTTGAATATCTTGATACCCCAACCAGTAGTTGATCAGCTGAAGCCCCTATTCCCCTTTCGCTGGGAAACCTCACGCATGAAATACCTCGGCATATACCTAACTCCTCATCTCCACTCCCTTTTTAGACATAATTACATTCCTCTTCCTAACAACATAAGAGATGATCTCAGGAAATGGTCCTCCCTCTCACATTCATGGCTAGGTAAGGTGAACATAATCAAGATGAACATACTCCCCCGCGTTCTCTTTACCCTACAAATGATTCCCTTAAAGATTCCTATAGGTTTCTTCACCCTGTTGCAGACCATGATTGCCCGCTTTGTGTGGAGGGATGGTCACCCCAGAGTCTCTAGGGAGGTCCTATTTCGGGCTAAGCGCTCTGGGGGATTATCCCTACCCAATTTTAAAGCTTATTACCATGCTGTTATTTTATCACGCATAGCAGACTGGAGATTTGCCTTTGCTACTAAACTTTGGGTACAACTGGAATACTCTCTATGTGATTCGGACCTCTCCTCTGCTCCCTGGATACCACGCTCTTTTAGAAACCTCACCCACAATACCTCACCTCTTACCGTGTCCTCTCTGGACGTCTGGGATGGACTACATAAGAAACTTATCTGGCCTTATAACTCTCCGCTAACCCCTCTCCTGAACCATAACTACTTTGTACCAGGATCCTTAGACCCGTGTTTCCAGTCCTGGTCGCCTGGAGGCCCCCCCTTTTGCACCATGTATTAAACTCTAATACGCCTAAACCTTTGTCTGAACTCCTAGGTCGTAGACCATCAACGTGTATGGATAAGTGGAGATATAACCAACTGAACGGCTTTATTCAAAATCTCCCTCAGCCACTACGGGGACTCCAAGAACTGAATGACATTGAACACGTGTTCCTTCAGAAGGATCCCCCTCTCCACTGTATCTCCCTATTCTACAAAGCGCTTATTAACCTACAAACCCCTACCTACCCACAGTATTTCACCAGCTGGGAGCGCGACCTGGGAGCTGCTATCACAGACAAGAAAAAAGATAAAGTTCTACTACTTACGCATGTTTCCTCTCTGGCTTCTTCCGTGGCTGAATCTAACTTCAAACTTCTCACTAGATGGCATCATACACCTGTTAAATTACACCGTATGTTTCCTACTAACTCTCCGTTATGCTGGAGAAACTGTGGACAGGAGGCCACCCATGCCCACATCTGGTGGTTCTGTCCGATCATTCGCCCTTACTGGTCTGAAGTAATTGACCTGATTCACCAGATCACAGACATCAAGTTACCCTTGGACCCCTGGATAGTGCTTTTCCACGCTACCTCAATGTCAATAGGTAGATATAAACGCTCACTCGTACCACATCTTCTTAATACGGCCAAGGCTATCATTCCTGCTTTTTTGGGGTCAACCTACACCTCCAACCATGAAGCACTGGCTGCAAAGAGTCTCTGACGTTAGCCTCATGGAAGAACTCACCCACATTGCAAGAGACACTACTAAACAATATACCTTAACCTGGGCCCCGTGGTCCTCCTTCCTTTCTACCCAATGTTTTAAAGACATAATCTCTTCGTCTCCTTGAGCAACTCAGGTTTCCTGTACCCTTAATGTCTCATTCTCATATATTTTGCTATTGATGGGTTTAATTTCATTGTAAGGTTTAGCCTCACTAAATGTACTAGCCAACTTTTCATCTTTGCTGCCATGTGTGCCACCTCCCTCCCTTCTTCCCCATCCCTATCCTTTTCTTGTATTTCTTTCTTTTCTTCTCCCCCCCCCCTTTTTTCTTTTTTTTTCTCTTTCTTTTTTCTTTTCTCTACGTATTCGTTCTATTGCTGGTTTGCTTCGATAAGTTGGGTTACTCCTACCATTTCTACCGAATACCCGAGTGATTTTCTTCACACGTTAACCCAGTGTATTTATTCTTTAATTTCTTTTTTTTCTCTTGTTGATGTATCTTATTTGTTTGATATGTCTACACAACTTTTTCAATAAAAATATATTAAACAAAAAAAATATACTCCCAACTGGCACGGATTGGGCGGGACTTTCCCGCAATGACAACTGTTTCCTGCATGCCCGCAAGAGAGGATATTTTCCCGCATAACACTAGTGAAGAGGAGATTCGAGGTCCCCCACCCCCATCCCCACGCTCCTCAACTGCAGGACGGGAGGAGTAAAAGCCATGAACATGAGGAGGAAGAGGTAAGAAGTAAGGTCCCCCCCCCGCTGTCCAACTGTAACGGCAGGCCCGGAGGTATTCTCCCTTCCCCACTCCTCAACAACTTCTATTAAGACTGGTAAAAATTACGAATTCAGCAACTCGCGATAGCCCCGCACCCCATCCCCCCCTGCTCAACACAACTTTAATGTCGGAAAAATTTGGCATCCCGCGGCAGCCCCCCCCCCTCAACAACTTGAATGTCCCGCAGCTCAATGATGAAAAGTTGGGAGGTATGTATACTTGGCGCGTGTGAGATGCACTACTCTGGTGAGGGTGAGCCCTGAAAAGTTACAGGCTTATAACAGTTGCAGAACCTGGGCAGGTGCCGGCTCACCCGAACAGGCCTAGTCCACCTAAGTTTTCTCGCTGCTGGCACCTCGATTCGTGGTCCCTCCGCAGCGTGCAGTCTCTGGTCCCTCTATCGGCAGCAGTAGATGTCAGCCGACGGACGACTCCGGTCTCTGGAAAGCGCGAGCTGGACACACAAAAAGAGATCACCCTCCAGGCTTGGTGATCCTCCGCAAGGTTGAAGGCCCAGGCTTCAGGCCTAGTCCCTCTGGCAGCAGGCCTCACACACACGTCTTGCAGGGAGGAGGTGAAGATCCCAAGGAGCCCGAACAAAGCTCCTCCCCTCCTTTAATTAACCTCTCCTATAAAGCTGTGTGGGGATGCAATGCACTTTGGGAGGACAACTGCACTGTGGGTACCATAGTCTTATTATCTACTTATGTCAATGGAGTCCCATTCTCCTGGTACCGCAAGTTCCACAATGCATTGCTTCACAAGGTTAATGACAGTCTTATATTACACCACAAACCGCCACCCCGCTACATATAGTAGCAGCTTTATTCCTTAAATGTGTTTTTTGCCCTAAGGCGGATTATTTATTTATTTTTTAACCATAGGAAAACCCCTTACTGTAGTCATTGGAGCGGAAGCACCATTTGACCCCGGGAATAGATGGGTCAAAGCAACATCCTTTGGAACGGCATTTTTGGGAACTAATTCCTGGATATCCGCAGTTTATTCTGTCAGCCGGACTCACCAAGCACTGAGCCTTATCTATGAAGAATAATTGGAAATATCATTTTTGAAATAGAAATTAATAATGTTTACAATAAAGGTTCTCAATGCTTTTGAGGAACACATTTTTCTATTTTTTTTTTCAATCATATCATTTTTATTCTTTTTTTTCATAATACAACAACATTACAAAACAAAAACATTTCCCACAAATAACCGCACCAAAATGCACCTCAAGAGAAAAAAAAAACATACTTCCATATTTGCGCCCACCAGACTACGCTTCAATCTTTACTCAAGGCCCTTTGTCTCATTAATACTCTATTAATGAAATATTTATATTTAAACCATTTTTCTAATTACACATGGCTTAAAGAGTAAGGCTAATTTCACACTGAAAGCGCGGGGCGCTCTGTACCACCCCAGTCCAGGGCCTCCTCTGCACCCCCCCAGGTTAAGGCCTTAGGGCCTTCTCTGCACCCCCCCCCCCAGCCGGGGACCTCCTCTGCATCCCCCAAGTCCACGGTCTCCTCTGCACCCCCCCATAGGTCAGGGCCTCCTCTGCACCCCGTAGCCCAGGGCCTCCTCCACACTTCCCAGCCAAAACCTCCTCTGCATCCCCCACCAGCCCAGGGCCTCCACTGCACCCTCCAGTCCAGGGCCTCCTCTAACACCCCTCCTCCCAGTCCAGGGCCTCCTCTGCACCCCTCCTCAGCCCAGGGCCTTCACTACACCCCCTAGCCCAGGGCCTCCTCCGCACCCCCTCCCAGTCCAGGGCCTTCTCTGCCCCCCCCCCCCAGTCCAGGGCCTTCTTTGAAGTCTCTCCTTCCCTAAGTGGTTAAATTGCAAAGTGCAACAGCCAAGCTGTGAACCAAGTCCATGAAGAAGCCACCAAGTGAATTGAGACCAATGATTTAAAGAGAAAAATGTAAATTCCTAATAGCGCTACTCTTATAAGTATTATTCATGTGTTGACGCAAAGTAAAATCCGGACTTTGTTCCCAATGTGTAAACCAGTGCTTCCAGCACCATGCACCACAATTAAAAAGGCCTCTTACCAAATGATGTGGACCATTAAATTATAAATGATCAGAAGCGTTTGAATTCAACAACCTCCTAATGGCCTCCAAGGGTACAAACTCCTTCACAATTTGATCCACCAGCATTACCATCAAAGAGATAAAAGGGTGCAGAGATTAGTGAAGTACATGTGCTTTTATTATCTTTTAAAACCAGGAGATGGGAAAGATCAGTGTTCAAGGTTTAGATGGAGCACACAGCCCTGCTCCAGCTAAATCTTAGTTGAATTTAGCGCTACTTTGATCTTTTTTTTTTGTATCTTTTTCACATTTGGTATCACAAATTGTATAGTAGCAGCCTTATTCCTTAAATGTGTTTTTTGCCCTAGGGCGGATTATTTATTTATTTTTTAACCATAGGAATAACCCTTAAGCCGTGTACACACGATCGGTTTCACCGATCGTGTATGGGCCCCATCAGTCTTTTTTCCATCAGTGTGAAAAAATAGAACATGTTTTAAATTTTTCCGATGGGAAAAAAAACGATAGCAAAATCCGATGGTCTATGTGGAACTCCATCGGATAAAAAACCCACGAATGCTCAGACTGAATTATGAGACGGGAGCGCTCGTTCTGGTAAAACTAGCGTTCGTAATGGAGATAGCACATTCGTCTTGCTGTAACGGACTGAAAATCACGGAGACTAAAAAGCGTGAATCGGCTCTCACCAAACTTTTACTAACACGCGGTAACACAAAATCAGCAAAAGCAGCCCAAAGGGCGGCGCCATTGGATTGGAACTTCCCCTTTTATAGTGCCGTTGTACGTCACAGCAATTGGGATGATCATTTTTTTGACTGATGGTGTGTAGGCAAGACTGATGGAAGTCAGCTTCATCGGATTTCCGATGGAAAAATCCATCAGATTAGAATCCATAGGAAATCCGATCGTGTGTACAGGGCTTAACTGTAGTCGTTGGAGCGGAAGCACCATCTGACCCCGGGAATAGATGGGTCAAAGCAGCATGCATCCTCTGGAACGGCATTTTTGGGAACTAATTCCTGGACATCCGCAGTTTCATAGGTGTGTGCAGTCTATTGCATTAGGGTGTGCACATCAAAGCTCAAACAAACTGAAGCATAATAAATAGTCAATTCATTTTCGAAAAGGAAGGGGCCAGTAAATGACATATTGACTAGCCCTTTCCCCCACCCTCCATCCTGAAACATCCAATAGCAACCTAGGGGAAAGGAGAGAAGATGAGGGAAGCCAACAGCACTGTGGGGGGTGGGGCAACAGGCGGGAAGGCCCGGGCAGTAGTGGAAGTCGGCACTGCACAGAGTGATTAGGGTGTGTCCAGGCACACCTGGCACACCCCCTGTGCATGCCTATGCACAGTTTATTCTGTAAGCCGGATTCACCGAGCACTGAGCCTTATCTATGAAGAATAATTGGAAGTATTATTTTTGAAATAGCAACTAATAATTTACAATAAAGGTTCTCAATGCTTTTGAGGAACTAATTTTTCTAATTACACATGGCTTGAAGAGTAGGGCTACTTTCACACTGAAAGCGCCGGGCGTTAGCCATAAACCACCCTCAGTTTTAGCTGCACTTTACCGTTGTTTTAGTGACGCTTTTCGGCTGATAGCGGGGCACTTTTAACCCCCGTTAGCGGCCGAGGGAGGGGTTAAAAGCTCATGTGTTGCGCTTTGCAGGCGCTTCGGCAGTGCTACCCATTAAAGGAGTAGTAAAGTTACATGTTTTTTCACCTTAATGCATTCTATGCATTAAGGTGAAAAAACATTCGACAATACCGCCCCCCCCCGAGCTCCCGTTTTACTTACCTGGTCCCTCGAAAGTCCCGCGCTCGTCCCCGTCATCCTCTTCGGTTTTCAGCCTGGCCGCCGATTGGCTACACTGGATGGATTGAAAGCAGCGCAGCCATTGGCTGGCGCTGCTGTCAATCACATCCAATGACGCGGCGCGCCGGGGGCGGGGCCGAGTGATACAGTCGGCGGCTATGGCCGCCGCTGTATCACGGGAGCGCGCCCGCAATAACTCCACACCATGCGAGCTCGCTCGCATTATGGTGTGGAGTCCTTGCGGGGAGGAGCCGAGACAGCCGCCGAGGGACCCCAGAAGCGGAGGATGTGTGCAAAACGAGCTGCACAGTGGAGGTAAGTATAAACTGTTTGTTATTTAAAAAAAAAAAAAACGGGAACCTGTAGTGTTCCTTTAATTTCAATGGGAAGGGCGTTATAGGAGCGGTGTATACACCGCCCCCACACTGAAATGAATGGGAGGCGGTTTTCAGGCGTTAGTTAGAGGCTATTTCTAGCGCTAAAACAATTGAAAACCGCCTCAGTGTGAAAGCAGCCTAAGTGCACCTTTAAGCCTCGTACACACGATTAGATGTTCGGACGACCGTTCGTCTGTTTTTTGTGGCATGCTAGTCTCATGTCGAAAGTGAAGAGGTGACTCACTATACCAACATTTTCGTACGATAGAATACAACGTCAGAAGTGACGTATTGTGTTGAATAGTTTTGTATGTATTCTTTGGTTTCTGAGCATGAGTAGTCTTGCTCTTACAATTTTTTTCATACAAAAATTGTATGGTTATTGTACCGTACTAGATAAACGAAAATCAGACATTGAGTTCACGTACGACAAATATTTTATAGTCTGCAAATCAAGCTTTTACCTGACGAAAAACTGGAATTTGACTGTCGAAAGCACCATACTAACGATCCGAAAATCGGAAGACCATTCGTCGGATGGAATTTTCCTTCCGATTTTCGTATCGTGTGTACGGGCCTTTAGATGAGTGAACTTTGTGCCCCTTTGACCTGACCTAAACAATCCCACCCTCACTCAGATGAAATGTAATCAGTGTGGAGACCAGACTTTGTTCACATTCAGCAGTGAAAGGCTCCCTCTCCTGGCTGCACAAGTACATTACAGGCCCTTGGACTTCTATGGGATCGTCTCCTGACTTGGAGAAGGAGGTAGGCGAGCTCCATAGAGATGGGTCTATAATGTGCAGCATAGCTCCCAACTGTCCCTGATTTCAAGGGACTGTCCCTGATTTGGAACAAAGTCCCTCTGTTCCTCTTTCCTCCTCACGTGTCCCTCATTTTGGTCTGATCTATATAGTTGTATATAAAATGCACTATTTATCTTCAAAAAAGTGTTTCCCAGTGATAAACCTTTAATCCATTTTCTAAATTGTTGTATTTGTAAGTTTCAAAAGCCAACCAATATAAAAGGAATAGCAGTGGTATAAAAAAAAAAAAAAAAAAACTTGTGGGTTTACCTACTGTTTTTTTTTTTTTTTTTGTACAATTCTTCTTTAACCACTTGCCGACCGCCTTCCGCATATATACTGTGCAAACCAACATACCTGTACATCAGTCTGTGCACATGGTACTGCGGGCAACTCGATGTCCGCCGGGCAACTCGATGTCCGCCGGGCAAACCCGCGTTTGTAATGAAGAGAGGCAGAATGGGGATCTGTTAATGCAAACAAAGCGGATCCCTGTTCTGACAGGGGAGAGAGAGAGATCAGCTGTTCCTAGTGATCAGGAACAGCAATCTCTCTCTTAGCCCAGTAAGTCCACCTCCCTGACAGTTAGAAACACCTCCCAGGGAACACACTTAACCCCTTGATCGTCCCCTAGTGTTAACCCCTTCTCTGAGCTACAATATCTCCCTTGTACACCCCCATCCAGGGGCCTTTGCCACACCAACCACCATTTCCTAGTCAATGGCCTCCTCTGCACTCCTCTTCCAGTCCAAGACCTCCTTTACAGCCCGTCCCAATTTACCCTGCTCTCCGAATCCAGGTCCTTTATCAACCCCACTTTTCAAGTCCAGGGCACCTCAACACCCCCTAGTCCAGGGCCTCCGGTGCACTCCCCTCCTAGTCCAGGGCTTCCTCTGCATCCCCCAGTCCAGGACCTCCTCTACATCCCCTAGTCAAGGGCTTACTGTGTACTGCCCTCCTAGTCCAGGGCCTCTTCTGCACCCCCCCAGCCCAGGACCTCCTCTAAGTCCCCCAAGTCCAGGGTCTCCTCTGCATCCCCGAAGTCCAGGGTCTCCTCTGCACCCCCCCCCCAGGTTAGGACCTCCTCTGCACACCCCACAGCCCAGGGCCTCCTCTGCATCCCCTATCAGCCCAGGGCCTCCACTACACCCTCCAGTCTAGGGCCTCCCCCCCAGGTTAGGACCTCCTCTGCACCCCCCCAGCCGGGGACCTCCTCTGCACCCCCTAGTCAAGGGCCTCCGGTGCACTCCCCTCCTAGTCCAGGGCTTCCTCTGCATCCCCCAGTCCAGGACCTCCTCTACATCCCCTAGTCAAGGGCTTACTGTGTACTGCCCTCCTAGTGCAGGGCCTCTTCTGCACCCCCCCAGCCCAGGACCTCCTCTACATCCCCCAAGTCCAGGGTCTCCTCTGCATCCCCGAAGTCCAGGGTCTCCTCTGCACCCCCCCAGGTTAGGACCTCCTCTGCACCCCCCCAGCCGGGGACCTCCTCTGCATCCCCCAAGTCCAGGGTCTCCCCTGCGCCCTCCAGGTCAGGGCCTCCTCTGCACCCCACAGCCCAGGGCCTCCTCTGCATCCCTTATCAGCCCAGGGCCTCCACTACACCCTCCAGTCCAGGGCCTCCTCTAACACCCCTCCTCCCAGTCCGGTGCCTCCTCTACACCCCTCCTCAGCCCAGGGCCTCCTCCCAGTCCAGGGCCTTCACTGCACCATCCCAGTACAGGGCCTCCTCCACACCCCCCTTCCAGTCCAGGGCCTCCTCTGCCCCCCCTTCCCCAGTCCAGGGCCTTCTTTGAAGCCTCCCCTTCCCTAAGTGGTTCAATTGAAAAGTGCAACAACCAAGCTGTGAACCAAGTCCATAAAGAAGCCACCAAGTGAATTTAGATCAATGATTTAATTCCTAACAGCGCTCCTCTTAGTTACATAGTTACATAGTTAGTCAGGTTGAAAAAAGACACAAGTCCATCTAGTTCAGCCATAACATAGCGAACACATGTGTTGACTCAAAGTAAATTCCGGACTTTGTTCCCAAGGTGTAAACCAGTGCTTCCAGCACCATGCACCACAATTAAAAAGGCCTCTTACCAAATGATGTGGACCGTTAAATTATAAATGGTCAGAAGCGCTTGAATTCAATAACCTCCTAATAATGTCCAAGGGTACAAACTCCTTCACAATCTGAACCACCAGCGTTACCATCAAAGAGATAAAAGGGTGCAGAGATTAGTGAAGTACATTAAAACTGTGCCTTTATTATCTTTTATAACCAGGGGAAAGATCAGTGTTCAAGGTTTAGATGGAGCACACAGCTCTGCTCCATTTAAATCTCAAACTTTAGTTGAATTTGGCACTACTTTGATGTTTTTTTGTTGTATATTTTTCACATTTGGTATCACAAATTGGATAGTAACAGCTTTATTCCTTAAATGTGTTTTTTCCCCTAGGGCGGATTATTTATGTATTTTTTAACCATAAGGAAAACCCCTTACTGTAGTCATTGGAGCGGAAGCACCATTTGACCCCAGGAGTAGATGGGTCAAAGCAGCATCCTCTGGAACGGCATTTTTGGGAACTAATTCCTGGATATCTGCAGTTTATTCTGTCAGCCGGACTCACCGAGCACTGAGCCTCATCTATGAAGAATAATTGGAAATATTATTTTTGAAATAGCAATTAATAATGTTTACAATAAAGGTTCTCAATGCTTTTGAGGAACACATTTTACATTTTTTTTTTCAATCATATCATTTTTATTCGTTTTTTTCATAATACAACAACAATACAAAACATAAAATCAATATCCACAAATAACCCCACCCAAACGCATGAGAAAACCCCCCCCAAAAAAACACACTTCCATATATATATCAGACTACGCTTAAATCTTTACTCAAGGCCCTTCATCTCATTAATACTCCATTAACGGAATATATGTACAATTTTTCTAATTACACATGGCTTAAAGAGTAAGGCTACTTTTACACTGAAAGCAAAGGGCACTCTGCACGACCAGCACCTCCCTCTGCACATCCCCAGTCCAGGGCCTCCTCTGCACCCCCCAGTCCAGGGCCTCCTCTGCATCCCCCAAGTCTAGGACCTCCTCGGCACCCCCCAGACAGGGACCTCCTCTACATGCCCCAAGTCCAGGGTCTCCTCTGTGCCCCCCCCAGCTAAGGGCCTCCTCTGCACCCCGCAGCCCAGGGCCTCCTCCACACTCCCCAGCCCAAACCCTCCCCCGCATCCCCCATCAGCCCAGGGCCTCCACTGCACCCTTCAGTCCAGGGCCTCCTCTTACCCCCCTCCTCCCAGTACAGGGCCTCCTCTACACCCCTCCTCACCCAGGGTAGGGTTGCCACCTTTTCTTCAATCAAACCCGAACACTTTAGCGTTGCACGGCAATTTTATTTATAGTATAAACTATACATATGTTTTGCTATTAAATAATATTTCTAATCATATGAAGTTAATAACAAGAGTCCCCCTTTACATCAGAGTCCACAGAGTTCCCCCTTTACATCAGAGTCCACAGAGTTCCCCTTTTACATCTGAATCCACAGAGTTCCCCTTTTACATCTGAATTCACAGAGTCCCCTTACATTGTAAGGGGGGACTCTGCAGACTCTGATGTACGGGAGAACTCTGGGGCCTCTAACATAAGGGATGCTCTGGAAATCCCTGATTTAAGGTTAAACACTGAGAACTCTGATGCATGGAGAAAACTCTGATGTAAGGGGAAACACTGTGGCCTCTGGTGTAAAGAGTAACTCTGATGTAAGGGGTGCTCTGAGAACCCTGATTTGCCTTAGTGTACTTACTCAGAGACAGGAGAGAGAAGGGGGAGAATTCAGTCACAGACAGAGGTGGATGGTGAGCTCACTCACCCCTTGGCAGTCAAGTCAGCACCTCTTATCCAGATGTAAAAAATCTGAGGAAAACGCTTGGACAGCCGCACTCCAAAAAAGGTTCTTTTATTTAAAACAAAAGCACAAATAACATGCCACAGCAAAAAAAAAGGGCAAGTATCCAGATGTATCTGAGGCTGCTGGATTTTAAATTTCCAGCCCCAACTTTCCTTTTCTGAGGCACAGCGACAGGGATTGGAGTGTTGGCAGACACAGAGGGGTAGGGGTGTTTGAGGGGGAGGGGTGGGTTGTTAATGCTGGCTTTGGGCAGCGTGAAAGAGTGTAACAGACACTCTCAGCTTAGACAACTGCAGCCAGCAACTCTGCTGGGAGGCCATAGTCCAGTCTAAATAATGTGTCCAGGTTTCAGGCAGTCTGAAACCTGGACGCATAATTCCAAACCCGAACTGTCCGGGTGAATCCTGGACAGGTGGCAACCCTTGCCCAGGGTCCTCACTGCACCCCCTAGTCCAGGGCCTTCTTTGAAGTCTCCTCTTCCCTACGTGGTTAAATTGCAAAGTGCAACAGCCAAGCTGTGAACCAAGTCCATGAAGAAGCCACCAAGTGAATTGAGACCAATGATTTAAAGAGAAAAAAGTCAATTCCTAATAGCGCTCCTCTTATAAGTATTATTCATGTGTTGACTCAAAGAAAAATCCGCACTTTGTTCCCAAGGTGTAAACCAGTGCTTCCAGCACCATTCACCACAATTAAAAAGGTTTTTTACCAAATGATTTGGACCATTCAATTATAAATGGTCAGAAGCACTTGAATTCAATAACCTCCTAATGATGTCCAAGGGTACAAACTCCTTCACAATCTGAACCACCAGCATTACCATCAAAGAGATAAAAGGGTGCAGAGATTAGTGAAGTACATAAAAACTGTGCCTTTATTATCTTTTATAACCAGCTAAATCTCAAACTTTGGTTGAATTTAGCACTACTTTGATGTTTTTTTTGTATATTTTTCACATTTGGTATCACAAATTGTTTAGTAACAGCTTTATTGCTTAAATGTGGATTTTGCCCTAGGGCTGATTATTTATTTATTTTTTAAACACAGGAAAACCCCTTACTGTAGTCGTTGGAGTGGAAGCACCATTTGACCCCGGGAATAGATGGGTCAAAGCAACATCCTTTGGAACGGCATTTTTGGGAACTAATTCCTGGATATCCGCAGTTTATTCTGTCAGCGGGACTCACCGAGCACTGAGCCTTATCTATGAAAAATAATTAAAAATATTATTTTTGAAATAGCAAATATTAATGTTTACAATAAAGGTTCTCAATGCTTTCGACGAACACATTTTTCTATTTTTTTTTTCAATCATATAATTTTTATTCGTTTTTTTCATAATTCAACAACAATACAAAACAAAAATATTTTCCACAAATAACCGCACCAACACGCACCTCAAGAGAAAAAAAAAACATACTTCCATATTTGCGCCCACAAGACTACGCTTCAATCTTTACTCAAGACCCTTCATCTCATTAATACTCTATTAATGGAATATTTTTTAAACATTTTAATATAATTTTTATTCGTTTTTTTCATAATACAACAACAATACAAAACATAAAATCAATATCCACAAATAACCCCACCCAAACGCATGAGAAAAACCCCCCCAAAAAAACACACTTCCATATATATATCAGACTACGCTTAAATCTTTACTCAAGGCCCTTCATCTCATTAATACTCCATTAACGGAATATATGTACCATTTTTCTAATTACACATGGCTTAAAGAGTAAGGCTACTTTCACACTGAAAGCGCCGGGCGCTCTGTACCACCAGCACCTCCCTCTGCACCACCCCAGTCCAGGGCCTCCTCTGCACCCCCCAAGTCCAGAGTCTCCTCTGCGCCCCACCCAGGTTAGGGCTTTAGGGCCTCCTCTGCGCCCCCCCCCCCCAGCTGGGGACCTCCTCTGCATCCCCCAAGTCCAGGGTCTCCTCTGCACTCTCCCAGGTCAGGGCCTCCTCTGCACCCCGCAGCCCAGGGCCTCCTCCACACTCCCCAGTCCAAAACCTCCTCTGCATCCACTTAAAGTGAGACTAAAGGTTCCTTTTTTTCCTAAATAACAAACATGCCATACTTACCTCCACTGTGCAGCTCGTTTTGCACAGAGTGACCCAAATATCCTCTTCTGGGGTCCCTCTGCGGCTCTCAAGGCTCCTCCCCGCATTAGATAACCCCCTAGGAGAAGGGCTCTCCTGAGGGGGTTACCTTGCGAGCGCGCTCCTGAGTCATTCATTCGGGGGTGTCCATAGACGCCGAATGTATAACTCTGCCCCCCTGCATCATTGGATTCGATTGACAGCAGCGGGAGGCAATGGCTGCGCTGCTATCAATCTATCCAATCAAAGCTGGGACTCCGTGGAGAGGAGGATGGCGGGGACATGCCGAGGAGATGAAGGGGCTCAGGTAAGTAAAATGGGGGGCTGGGGTGAAAAAAACACGAAGGTTTACAACCCCTTTAAGCCCCGAGCCTCTTTCTGAGATTTGGTGTTTACAAATTAAAAACAGTTTTTTTTGCTAGAAAATTACTTAGAACCCCCAAACATTATATATATATATTTCTAACACCCTAGAGAATAAAATGGAGGTCATTGCAATACTTTCTGTCACACCGTATATGCGCAGCGGTCTTACAAACGCAATTTGTTGGGAAAAAATACACTTTTTGGAATTAAAAAATAAGGCAACAGTAAAGTTAACCCGATTTTTTTATATTGCGAAAGATAATGTTACGCCGAGTAAATTGATACCCAAAATTGCACCCACTCGTGGAATGGCAACAAACTTTCACTCTTAAAATCTCCATAGGCGATGTTTAAAAAATTCTACAGGTTGCATGTTTTTCATTGCAAAAGAGGTCCAGGGCTAGAATTAATGCTCTCGCTCTAACAATCGCAGCGATACCTCACATGTGTGGTTTGAACATCGTTTTCATATGCGGGCGCTGTTCACGTATGCGTTTGCTTCTGCACGCGAGCTTGGCGGGACGGGGTACGTTTTAAAACATTTTTTTTTTATTATTTACTTTACCTTTTATTTTTTATTTTTACACTGTTCTTTTAAAAAAAAAAAAATTTCGTCACTTTCATTCCTATTGCAAGGAATGTAAACATCCCCTGTAATAGAAAAAAAGCATGACAGGACCTCATATGATATCTGAGGTCAATAAGTATTATTCGTGTGTTGACTCAAAGAAAAATCCAGACTTTGTTCCCAAAGGGTAAACCAGTGCTTCCAGCACCATGCACCACAATTAAAAAGGCCTCTTACCAAATTATGTGGACCATTCAATTATAAATGATCAGAATCGCTTAAATTTAATAACCACCTAATGGCCTCCAAGGGTACAAACTCCTTCACAATTTGATCCACCAGCATTACCATCAAAGAGATAAAAGGGTGCAGAGATTAGTGAAGTACATAAAAACTGTGCCTTTATTATCTTTTATAACCAGGAGATGGGAAAGATCAGCGTTCAAGGTTTAGATGGAACACACAGCTCTACTCCGCTAAATCTCAAACTTTAGTTGAATTTAGCGCTACTTTGATGGGGTTTTTTTTTGTATCTTTTTCACATTTGGTATCACAAATAGAATAGTAGCAGCGTTATTCCTTAAATGTGTTTTTTTCCCTAGGGCGGATTTTTTATTTATTTTTTAACCATAGGAATAACCTGTTGGTTTGGAAGCACCAGGAATAGATGGGTCAAAGCAACATCCTTTGGAACAACATTTTTGGGAACTAATTCCTGGATACCCGCAGTTTATTCTGTCAACCGGACTCACGAGCACTGAGCCTCATCTATGAAGAATAATTGGAAATATTATTTTTGAAATGGCAATTAATAATGCTTACAATAAAGGTTCTCAATGCTTTCGAGGAGCAAATTTTTCCAATTCTTTTTTTTTTTAATTATATAATTCTTATTTGTTTTTTCATAATACAACAATACAAAAAGTAAAAACATTTCCCACAAATAACCCCACGGAAACGCAACTCAAGAGAAAACCCCCCCAAAAAAACACACTTCCAAATTTGCGCCCACCAGACTATGCTTCAATCTTTACTCAAGGCCCTTCATCTCATTATTACTCCATTATTGGAATATAAATACTTATACCATTTTTCTAATTACACATGACTTAAAGAGTAAGGCTACTTTCACACTGAAAGCGTTGGGCGCTCTGCACCACCAGCACCTCCCTCTGGACCACCCCAGTCAAGGGCCTCATCTGCACCGCTCAGTCCAGGGCCTCCACTGCTGCCTTCAGTCCAGGGTCTGCTCTAACCCCCCTCCTCCCAGTCCAGGGCCTCCTCTAACCCCCTCCTCCCAGTCCAGGGCCTCCTCTGCACCCCTCCTCAGCCCAGGGCCTTCACTGCACCCCCCAGTCCAGTGCCTCCTCCGCACCTCCCTTCCAGTCCAGGGCCTTCTTTGAAGCCTCCCCTTCCCTAAGTGGTTAAATTGAAAAGTGCAACAACCAAGCTGTGAACCAAGTCCATGAAGAAGCCACCAAGTGAATTGAGACCAATGATTTAAAGAGAAAAAAGTAAATTCCTAATAGCGCTCCTCTTATAAGTATTATTCATGTGTTGACTCAAAATAAAATCCAGACTTAGGACTCTTAGGACTCCCTGGCCAATCGGGTCACAGGATACACTTCCTGTTCAGCTGGAAGGAGAAGCAACGGCCTGGCTCTTCCTTCACCCTGCCTCCTAGGGTAAGGTCCGTCTCCCACGCAGGGTGGGGTGTCGCCATCTTCTCGTCCGTCTAACACTGGGGCCCCCCTCCCACGATCACCGTTAGCTTACCGCCCCCCCTCCCCAAAATATTTAGCACCAGCCACTACTGCTGTCTACTTTCCAAAAATGGGTCATTTTGAGGATATTTGTACTGTCCTGGCATTTCAGGGTCTCAAGAAATGAGATAAGCAGTTAGTACATCAGGATCAGAGTTGCCAACCATCAGTAAATTTACTGACAATTAAAGAAAAAATCTAAGTATGCATGTACTACGTGTACTAAAGCTGCTTCATGGCCCTCAGCTGCGAACCTAAGGACTGTTAAAACTTGTCTTCATTTGTGACACTGTTGCTGCATCGGACGTGTCCTCTGCTATTGAGCCTAACGTTTGGGGTATCCCACACCCTATTTACCTTCCCTTTTTACAAGTTCTTCAGCAATAAATAACAAAAAGACAAACCTCTAGACTGTTCATTTGAGCCAAAGTGATTGAATTGTTGCTGTTTGTCTGGCTGCCTCTGCACTATTTTGGAAAAGAATCAGCTAAGCCTTGTGGTTCACTACATTACAAAATAATTATTATTAAAAAAAAAAATGATTTGACATTTTTTTTGGCTCCCATTGACTTCAATTTCAGTAGAGCACTTCTGACGATGTTTTTATTGTTGTCTATGCTTTCCTTTCTCTGTGACACAATACTTTCAACTTTTGGATGGAAGCACCATTTAGTCCCAGGAACACTTGGATTATAGCAGCATCCTCGGGTGCGACATTCAGTGGAGTTGATGCCGGGGTAGCCACAGTCTTTTCTGTCTTTTGGAGTAACAGAACATTGGCCCTTCTCTTTGTGATGGAGGACAAAATGGTGAAATGTTATGTAGATAAGCTTAGTTCCAAAATTCTAGAGCCTGCCAGGCTGTGTGCTTAGATTAAGGGTCTGGTATGGATTTTGGAGGGGGACCCCATATACCTGTTTTTTTGTTTTTGTTTTGCACGTGGGGCCCTCGTAAAATCCATACCAGATCTGAAAGGTATTTTCTTTTTGTAGCAAGGTCCCAGGCCTCCTTCGGTCTAATGAGAACCTCCAGAGCCCGAGATAGCTGACATCCTTCTGTATATGGTGGGTTGTGAGGCATGGTGGGTGCAAGGTAGTTAAAGTTATTGATGCCAGACACTTTTTGAATTCAAAAGAGAGTTTATTTCTCTTAACAAACTTTTTGAGGGGAGAGAGGGTTAGGGCTAGGACACCCTTAGGTAGTTGCGAGATTAATTGGCAGACTCCGAGACTTCAATAGGAGGACAGCCATGCAGGGAAAGGCATTCAGCAAGACGCCACATCTGCATGTGCTGGAATGCTGTCTCCTATGACAACAGTCTTTTTAACAGTTCCTAACACAAAGTGTAACAGTCCTTTTGCTTCCACTACAATCACTTTTTGTAGTTCTTTAGCCCACTGAGCTCCCAGTCTCTCACTTGACTAGATGATTCACTGACACTGAGTCCCTTGAGCTCCTCCAATCTTCACAATGGTATCTTCCTCAAACGTCACCCCCGCTTCTCTGCTGGGTCCCTGGCTTGGCACTCAAGATAACTCTCAAGCCTTACCCCACTGGCCTGCTCGGTTCCTGGCTTGACACACAAAGCTGCTCTGCAAGCGTTACCTCCACTGGCTGGGTCCCTGACTTGATATCCACTGAAGTTTCCCGATTCTTCACCATCCCCGGTTGGTGAGAATGCTGCTCCTGTACTTGCTTCAGTTACTCACTGTGGTCCCTGGTAAAAAGGTGGTTGGTCCCTTCATAGCGACAGCTTCCCCTCTACCTCCGACCACGACAGGTTCTCCGGCCAGCAGAAACGTCACTTTTGGTTGGACTGCAAACTGCAGTCCCAACCCTGCGCTGCTCTCTTGCTTCTGGATAGATCCTCAGACAGCCTAGCAGCCAAGTGTGCCGGGATAGGTCCAATCTCCTGCCTAGCAGCCTGGGGAATACAACACACATCCACCCAGACAGCCGTCCAGGTGGCACAGAACTCTAATCACCTGACTCCACCCGAATATATAGGTTCTCCCAGCACGCCAAGGGATCCAAGAAAACCCCTGCCCATTGGCTGAGATAACCCATATATCCATAATCTAACCTTATAATGCCCTTCTTGTATCTAGTACCACCAGGTACCTGGCCACCTAGCGGTAGAAGAGAAAAGTGCAACAAGGTCAAACTTAGGGAGAATTCAATTGATCTCTAACAATTAGCCAAGATGACTATTCCTGGCAAGTAAATTTGAGTCGCAACTCTGCCTAAACTCCAGGGTGCTACATTTTTAACTTGTACAGTAAAACTGACGTATAGAAAAAACCTTGATGAAGGTTTGGTATGTACTATACCCACAGGCTTAGTATACCACCCAAGGTTTCCTTAAAGGAATAGTGCATTTTAATGTTGTACTTGTAGCACCCTCTAGCTAGTGTGCTAGTGTATATAGTTAACTGATAGTGAAGGTAAATTGGTTTGGCTGAGAGCCAGGCCTGAGTTGAATCTGGGTCACCTACCTCCAGTTCCCTCAGTCCATGTCCAGACTCTGATTTGACTTGCAAGTATGAGTGACCAATTTTTACTATTTTTATTTTTCTATAGTCTTTATTACATTTTTACATGATCACTCATCATATCTACTTTTAAACATCTGTAGACAATAACTCTGCATCTGCTCCTGAAGAGTAGCGCTACAGCTACGAAACGCGTCAAGCTAATAGATGCCCTCACTGCTGTTCTTTTTATTCAAGATACCATGATTACGGTTCACTGGAATATACCTATATATTACTTAATGTGGGAATACGTTGCAACTAGTCTGGTGTGTCATCATTATGTCATTACTGTGGCTTTAGGCCAATATGCTATCAGTGTGTCATGCTATTCTGTTAATTTATTACTATGTATCATGTCATGGAATAAAAGTTTTTTACTTTACTATGATGGTTACTACATGTCTATGCATTTACTATATGGCACTATAGATGGCTCCACCACCAGACGGCATTATAGTACCATGCAATGCTATTTTCCTGGCTGCACGCTTTAATTCAAAGTCCCCAAAAATGTAGTTCCTTTATATGAATCTGGGTCAGGGTTGATTGACTCAGGGAGACTGGATGACTCAGTAAGCAGCATCCCTGGTGCCTCCCCCTGTTTTCTGGAACATTGGAGAAGCTTGCAGATGTAGTGAGAGGAGGTTAGGAGGAGCTGTTTGGCATATTTTTGAGGTCCTCGACCAATCTCCATCAAAAAAGGGCTGGAAGGGGTAGGCACCTCATAAATAGGCATGAGTCATGCCAGCAGGGGCATTCAGGTGGAAGATGGAGATGGAGTGCTGAGGAGACTGTCGTGGCCCTTGAGGGTACCCCTTAATCTGGAGGGGTGACCTCTGGCCTAGGGCTTGGGTGCTGGAAGGATCCCCCACAACACATGGAGGAACCCCTTTCTGGAGGCACGGAAGAAAGGAGAGGACAGCAGAGCAGGTCAGCACGTCTAGGAGATAGGGTTGCCACCTGTCCAGGATTCCCCTGGACAGTTCGGGTTTGGAATCATGCGTCCGGGTTTCAGACTGTCTGAAACCCGGACACATTATTTAGACTGGACTATGGCTTCCCAGCAGGGTTGCTGGCTGCAGCTGTCTACACTGCCCAAAGCCAGCACTAACAACCCCCCCCCCACCCCAAACACCTCTACCGCTCTTTGTCTGCTCACACTCCAATCTCTTGCGCTGTGCTTCAGAAAAGGAAAGTTGGGGCCGGAAATTTGAAGTCCAACAGCCTCAGATACATCTGGATAAGAGGTGCTGACTGCCAAGGGATGAATGAGCTCACCATCCATCCCTGTCTGTGACTGAAGTCTCCCCCTTCTCTTTCCTGCCTCTGAGTGAGTACACTAAGGCAAATCAGGAATCTCAAAGCACCCCTTACATCAGAGTTCCCCTTTACACCAGAGGCCACACTGTTTCCTCTTACATCAGAGTCCTCATTCGTACATCAGAGTTCTGTATTCCCCCTTAAATCAGGGTTCCCAGAGCATCCCTTATGTTAGAGGCCCCAGTGTTCTTCCTTACATCAGAGTCTGCAGACTCCCCTCCTTACAGTAAAAGGGAACTCTGTGAGTTCAGATGTAAAAGGGGAACTCTGTGGATTCAGATGTAAAGGGGGAACTCTGTGGACTCTGATGTAAAGGGGGACTCTTGTTATTAACTTCATATTATTAAAAATGTTATTTAATAGCAAAATATATGTATAGTTTATACTATAAAAAGTGTTCGGGTTTGACTTAAAGTGGAGGTCCACCCTGAAATCTTTTTTACACTAAAATTCATTAAAAAAAAAGAAAAAAATTAATAGAAAAAAAAGAAAAATTATACTCACCCGAAATGCCCGTTGCAATGCGGAAGTCCCCTAATCTGCCTCTAATGTACGACTTCCTTATCCTCGGATTGAGAACTTCCGTTTCCTCTTCTTGTGAATGGGGCGCGCTGCGTTCTGGGAACTGTGTGTATCCCAGGAGGCAAGCCGCCCATTCACAAAGCGCCGTGCGAGTGGAGCATGCGCAGTAGGAAACGGGCGGCTTCACTGCCTGTTTCCCTTAGTCAGGATGTAGGAGCCGGGACCTGCCAGCAGCGATCGATCGCCGTCGGGGGACCGACATCGCGGGCGAGTAGGACAGGTAAGTGTCCTTATTAAAAGTCAGCAGCTACACTGTTAGTAGCTGCTGACTTTAAAAAAAAAAAATCTGGGTGGACCTCCGCTTTGAAGAAAAGGTGGCAACGCTATTAGGAGATCTCCTGAGAAGTCAGCCGTGTGGGCTGGTGAGTGATCAGTCTGGGAGAACTGTTGAGAGAGTGTCAAGCCCTGTACACACGATCGGATTTCCTATGGATTCTAATCCGATGGATTTTTCCATTGGAAATCCGATGAAGCTGACTTCCAGCAGTCTTGCCTACACACTATCAGTCAAACATCCGACCGTCCCAAACGCCGTGACGTAAAACACTCAGACGAGCCGAGAAAAATTAAGTTCAATGCTTCCAAGCATGTGTCGACTTGATTCTGAGCATGCGTGGGTTTTTTATCAGATGGAGTCCCACACAGACGATTGGAATTTGCTATAGTTTTTTTTCCCATCGGATAAATTTAAAACATGTTCTATTTTTTCTCACCAATGGAAAAAAGACCGATGGGGCCCATACATGATCGGTTTGTCCGATGAAAAAAGTCCATCAGACTGTTTTCATCTGTAAAACCGATCGTGTGTACAGGGCTTTAGTCTGGAAGACTGTGGAGAAATTAGTCAGGAGGGCTAGTGAAAGGGTAAACTGCAGCCAGGCGGGCTGGCAGTGCCTGAAGAGCTAGACACTGAATTTTTACTACACTTAGAGGGGCCTTGGGTTCCTGTCTATAACAGGCTGTTGCTAAAAATCTAACTGAGTGCTTTTTGTCAGATCCACAAACAGTGTGCCAGCTGGAGTTCTGCAGGTGTGTGCTGGAGGAAGTGAGGAGTGTACAGTATATAGAATGTATATAGGAGAAGTTGTCCCTGAAGTTGTTTGAAGTCAAGTGGGCATCCCATAATTTCCCCAATCCCTATCCGAGTCATTTTCCCTCAATAAAACAAATGTAGCGACCTAACCCCATCTCCTTTGTCTAGGGGTATGTCACACGACAGGGTGAGATGCGCTACGGCCCATGTCCTCCCCATAGCTGTGGGTGAGGTGAAGGCCAGTACCAGATATTTCCTCGGGCCTATGTGCTTTTGTCTAGAATCAAGTCCCGCTGTGTCAACACTTCCCTTTGCTCCCATTAACCAGAGTTCCACACACCGATCACAGTCCAACTCTTGCTTTATTGTACATCTCACAAAAAACAGTGCTTCAGTAGCCATCTGGTTGCGACTTGATAACATTGTGATAAGGGGAATGAGCAGGTCGAGGCACTATCCTGGTTATCAGCTAAACCACTGCGATCTCGCCAGCGGTTACTATAGCCTTAGCTAGAAAGGACTTAGAACTTGAGAGTCTCTACCAGCGACTCAAGAGAACATAGATAGGTGTACCTTCGCTGCGCTGCGGCCCCTATCAGGTTAAGATGTCCCTCCAAGGGAGTTACCAGAGGCCCATCCGTCACTGGGTTGATGCTGCTCCAGAATCTCCGAATGGGTAACCTCCCCGGCCTCCTCACCTCAGACATGGGCCCCGTCCACCTCAGGGACCCTCGGACGTCTCCACCCTCGCGGGATCCAGTCGAAGTCGCTGGACCCCAGGCCTCCTAGTTTAGTACCTCACCCCAGGCTGAAGGTGCCTGGGATGGACTCCAACTCCATTCCGGTCAGGCCTAGGGCGCCTGGGCCGGAATCCGGAACCGCCCGCACCCAGGCCTAAGGTGCCTGGGCGCGTGAAGAACTTCCTCCAGAAGACCTCGTGGTTAGGGCGTCTCCCCCTTTTATCTCCTCCCATCGACACCACGGCAGGTTCCCCGCCCTCGCCGTACCATCTCCGGAAAGGGACAAAAAGGGTAGCACTGTAATGGCAAATCTACCTTGAGCCTCCAGGTACCCCGCCACCCAGAGGCCAAGGAGATTATTACACCATCCAATCCTCCACGAACACAAGTGGTCCACTATGCCTGTACTTACACACCTGGGTGTCCCACCTAAATTTAGAGACCCCGCTACACAAAAAACCAAAGTACTGGACTGCTTCTTGACTGTGAAGTGACTGTGGAAATTTGGTGTGCCTGGCTTTGCAGGGTGAGGGAACTTACTTGCAGGACCTTAGGGGGTGCACTACATACTTTATTAAATTCACTGATCCTTGAAAACTGTATTTTTAAAAACATTTTTTTTGCATTGGTATATGTCCCCTGGGCAATGTCCAGCCCCTATGAACTTTTTTGCCAATCCCTTGGCTGTTAGCCTTGAAAATAAAGAAATTTAATTTGAAATTTAATTTGACAGATTGGGCTCCCATTGATTTAAATTTCAGTAGGTAACGTCTGACAATGTTTTTCATGTTGTCTGTGCTTTCCCTTCCCTGTGACACAATGGGGCTGATTTACTAATAACAGTGCGCTGACTGTGCTGCTTCTAACCTTAATTGTTGCGCCTGATAACTCCTTCACTGGGCGCAGGAAGCAGCGGCGCACTGTTATAGTAAATAGAAATGTCAGCGGCGCTCTATTGAAAATGAATGGTTCCCTATGGGAGCCCATTGATTTGAATAGAGGTCGCCCGGGAAGTCGTATCCGACTTGCGGGCGACTCGTGTGCTGGCTGACACAGGGACAGCGCGACTTTGCGAGGCGACCTGGACACGACCTGAGCGTGAAGCAGCCGCTCAAGTCGTGTCCTAGAGGCGACTAGCTGGCCGAGAATGTGTCCAGCGCGATGTCATCGCGCTGGTCCTCGGCAGCCTCACTGTCCCATGTTTGGTATGAATCATGAAGGGGAACTCCAGGCCAAATTTTCATGAAAAAAACCGGCATGGGTTCCCCTTCAGGAGCATACCAGGCCCTTAGGTCTGGTCTGGATTTTAAGGTGAACCCCCTTAAGCTGAAAAACGGCGTGGGGGTCCCCCCAAAATCCAAACCAGACCCTTATCCGAGCACGCAACCTGGCAGGCTGCAGGGGAAAAGGGGGGGGACGAGAGAGCGGCCCCCCTCCCTCCTGAACCGTACCAGGCCGCATGCCCTCAACATGGGGGGGTTTGGTGCTTCGGGGCAGGGGGGCGACCTGCGGCCCCCCCACCCCAAAGCACCCTGCCCCCATGTTGATGGGGACAAGGGCCTCTTCCCGACAACCCTGGCCGTTGGTTGTCGGGGTATGCGGGCGGGGGGCTTTTCAGAATCCGGGTGCCCCCTTTAAAAAGGGGGCCCCCAGATGCCGGCCCCCCACCCTATGTGAATGAGTATGGGGTACATCGTAACCCTACCCATTCACCTGGTGGCAAAATAAGTCAATAAAAAAAGACAACACAGGTTTGAAAAGTAATTTATTGGGCAGCTCCGGGGGTCTTCTTCCGACTTCGGCAGTCTTTCTGCCGGGCCCCCGCTATCTTCTACTAGCTCTTTTGCTAGCGGGGGTCCCGGGCTTCCTCGCCGTCTTCGGGGGTCTTTCTGCCGGGCCCCCCGCTATCGTCTGCTAGCTCTTTTGCTAGCGGGGGTCCCGGGCTTCCTCGCCGTCTTCTTCCGACTTCGGGGGTCTCTTGTTCTGTTCTCCGGTTCTTCTCCGGTGTCTTCTCCACGATCTCCGGTTCTTTCTGCCTTCTGCCGGGCGCCCTGCTATCTTCTCGCAGCTCTTTTGCTAGCGGGGGACGGTCTTCTTCATTGCCTTCTTCCCTCTTCTCTTCGTCCGATGTTGCCTCGTCGCTGTCCACCGCTGCAATGATCTGTCCGAGCAGCGGTGCCACTTTTATTGGCATGGGGCGTGGTCACCGGCTGATGCCACTGCTGACCCCGCCCCCGTATGATGTCACAGTCCCGGGGAATGATGGGACTGTGACGTGAAACGGGGGCGGGGTCAGCGGTGGCATCACCCGGTGACCATGCCCCATGCCAATAAAAGTGGCACCGCTGCTTGGACAGATCATTGCAGCAGTGGACAGCGACGAGGCAACATCAGGCGAAGAGAAGAGGGAAGAAGGCGACGAAGAAGACCGGCCCCCGCTAGCAAAAGAGCTGCGAGAAGATAGCGGGGGCCCGGCAGAAAGACCCCCGAGGTCGGAAGAAGACGGCGAGGAAGCCCGGGACCCCCGCTATCTTCTGCTAGCTCTTTTGCTAGCGGGGGTCCCGGGCTTCCTCGCCGTCTTCTTCCGACCTCGGGGGTCTTTCTGCCGGGCCCCCGGCAGAAAGACCCCCGAAGACGGCGAGGAAGCCCGGGACCCCCGCTAGCAAAAGAGCTAGCAGAAGATAGCGGGGGCCCGGCAGAAAGACCCCCGAAGTCGGAAGAAGACCCAATAAATTACTTTTCAAACCTGTGTTGTCTTTTTTTATTGACTTATTTTGCCACCAGGTGAATGGGTAGGGGTACGATGTACCCCATACTCATTCACATAGGGTGGGGGGCAGGTATCTGGGGTCCCCCTTATTAAAGGGGGCTCCCGGATTCCGATAAGCCTCCCGCCCGCAGACCCTGACAACCAACGGCCAGGGTTGTCGGGAAGAGGCCCTTGTCCCCATCAACATGGGGGCAGGGTGCTTTGGGGGTGGGGGGGCGCAGGTCGCCCCCCCTGCCCCGAAGCACCAAACCCCCCATGTTGAGGGCACGCGGCCTGGTACGGTTCAGGAGGGAGGGGGGGCCGCTCTCTCGTCCCCCCTTTTCCCCTGCCAGGTTGAGTGCTCGGATAAAGGGTCTGGTGTGTATTTTTAGGGGACCCCACGCAAATTTTTTGGGTTTTTGGCGCGGGGTTCCCCTTAAAATACATGCCAGACCTGAAGGGCCCGGTATGGATTCTGGGGGGACCCCCACACCAGTTTTTTTTTTTTGGGGGGGTCCCCTTTGAATCCATACTGGACCCAAGGGCCTGGTATGGACCTGGGGGGGGGACCCCACGCTGTTTTTTTTTTATTTTTTTTTTATTTTTTTACATTTCCTTTAACAACCAGCTATAAACAGGAAAAACAAAAAATTGCCGCAAAATTGCGGTACTTGCGTTTTGGATGCGGGTCCATTGAATTCTATTACATCCAAAACACTATTTTTGGCCTGGCAAAAAAAATCTGCAGTTGCGTTTAAAATCGTTTTTCACAAGCCCTCAAAATGCCTTCAGACGCCAAAGATTTCCACGTTTCAGACGCGGTACCAGCGTTTAGCCGCATTTTAGTTTCGAAGCGTTTTTAAAGGTGACCTATTTTTTTACATTGATAAACTCCAAATTTATGGCAAATGAGGAAAAACCAATATATATATATATATATATTTATTTATATATATTGTGAAGGACTAGCATCAAATGTAGAGCTTGAAGGACACCGCCACTCGCTGGTTCTTCTTTTTAAGGGCTTTGTTTGCCCATTTTTAGTAAAAGAAGTCAAAACAAAATGAAAGGTTTCCCTCGCAGGGGTTTCAGTACTCCTTTTCAACAACAAACTGACATTCAGCCTCCTGGCTTATACATATAGCAGTGCTGCTCAGGCCTTCCACTTCAGGCTCTTGTCTGTCTCCTATAGACTACTCCATCTGCAACACCATCCATTTGGATAGCAGCCCCTTGCTGCTCTGACCCTCAGACCTGGGTCTCTGGCTTCCACTGTGCACACAAGCACTCTCTGACTTCTCCAGTGCACACTTGCACTCTATGGCTTCCCCAGTGCACACCTGCACTCGTCGGGAGGGTGGGGCCCAGAATGCTGGTCCTGATTCTACTATCAGGCCCACACACACCTGAACAATCAGTGTGCAGTTGAGTCTCAAAACCCGGATCCAGGACTGGGGATTTCATCCCACCCGGATCTCTAAGAAATCCCCAAGCTCCGGGTCCCAAAGTGGATTTTAGTAAATCATGAGGAAACTGAAAAGCCAGTTTCCTCCCAAACAAGCAAATACCCTGGAGCCCCTCAACCTGCCTGGTTGAGAATCCTGTATTCATACACTGGTGGGGTACCACACTACCACATACCCTCCCCCCTTGTTTCGATCCGGAGGGAGGAACACCAGCACCCATCATTATGGTTGGGACACCTCTGTGCTGGCTGTCAGCCACGTAGGCCCAACCTTTTTTCCAGGTGCGCTTCCAGGTATGTCCCACCCTGGATCTTAACAGGGTCCTATAATTCCGTATACTCTGCCTTCCCTCTCTTCTCTTTGGGTCCCTGAGCATACTCTCCTCTCTTGGGGAAACTCTGCCTACCCTGATCCTACCTTTCAGCTTACGTAAATAAGTTTTATCTTTCACCACAGGTCTTTCAGGTTCAAAAACCTCTCTCTTGTTACCCAGGGCAACCACATTGCTTTTAACAGCGCCAATCATTAAATCATATATTTTAATGTCACACTTTCCAACGCAATCAGTGCTGTCCATCTCAGTGCTTGTTAGTACCAGATCTGAGGAGGGACCACACATAGGCGAGAGATTAAATCCCACAGGACTAAAGCCAAGTTCTACCTCACCTGTTGTCCAACACTCCATGGGTAACTGATCTAACAGATGACACTGATCTAGGCACAAACTACTTCTTTCTGATGTACACATTACATTGTTGCAGCATCCACCTATAGCACTTTTTCTCACAGTGTCTCCGGGTACTTTAAGTTGTACCTCTTTCTGAGTGATAGAAAGCATCTCTGCTAGTGCTGCATCTATTCTGGGCCCTTCCTTCTCATGAGATTTAGCGGCTGAGACAGTATCTGCGCCCTCTACTGACCACTGCTCAGCTGCACCTTGGAGCACACCCGCAGAGATGTTTCCAGTCACTACACCAGCCGGAGAGACCTTTGATGACTCCAACAGTTCTGAGTGCCTTCCAGGCCACTCAGTAACTGGGAGCACCCCCTTAGAGAACCTCAGAACTATTTGCCACACTGTTAACAAGCTTCCCAGCACAGCCTGTACCACCTGGCTCCACCTATTGGTACCACGCAGCACCACCTGGTCCGACTGCGGTGGAGACACCCAAGTGTACAGTGAGGGCACTTTTACCAACTCCAGCATTTCTAATAAAGTTTTTGTCAACTCTATGCAACCAATGTCTAAATGCGTGACCTTTTTGGGAACCTTTCCCCTGTCCGAGACTTGGAGGGGCTCATCCATTGCAGCTTGTGAGGTTGAGACCTTTGAAGAGACCACCATCTCCTTGAAGGTACCCCTCATCCCAGCCTGTTGCTCCCCTGGAGCACTGACAGACACATGTCTCCTCTTCACCTCTAACGCTACACCAATGAGCCTCTGCGAGTCAACATTAGTCACATTGTCAACTTTACACTTGCCATTATTTAGTTGCTGGGCCGTGGACAACCCATCTGCCATGCCTGCGCCCAGAATCGTTCCTTCAGACTGGAGGGCATCAGCCTTTGCAGGGGCTGGCGTGCCCTTGAGCACTGGCCATTCTGCGATCCCTCCACTGGGCACAGCAGGTGGTCTGTCCACAACTCTGTCACACATCATTGCTTCGTAATTCCTTGTCACTTGGCCTAGTGCCGCAACTGCTTCCTTACACCAATCATCCCAGTCTCCTGTGGTTCCATCACTGGTGCTCCACAGCACTGCATCACCTGCTCTAGAAGGCCCAACAGGAACCTGGGATTCACTAGCCAAAACACCACACTTGTCACTTCTATCTACCTCACATTGTGACAATATTTTTTTTCTCACATCACACTGGGAGATTGCATCCTCAACCAAGGCAAGGTGCAATACCTTATTTTGAACACCTTGCTTTGGTGGCGCTACAGACACATACAGCTCTTCACTTTCAGCTTTTGCAGGCTGATCTAACCCCTTGACAACTGGGTTACACTTAGGGTTGTGGGGCTGCGCCCACACACACTCACTATGTAAGACAGTCTTCCCTTGTTTCACCAGAGTAGCACCACAGCAATCCTGGAAAACCTCTGGCTCCAACATATGGCGGCTCCATGAGAGTTCCATGGACAATCCTGCGCTTCTGGTTGTCATGGGAGATATCCTACTCCCATCATTGGTAGTAAACACATTTCCAACATTTTCAGACATGACACTAAAGGAAACACATTTTTCAATGTCATGATCACCAATACCATCACATTTGCCAACAGTAACACTTTTGTCAGCATAACCATCAGAATTTTCACTATGTGTAGACATAACTGCTTCTTTTGTGGATTGTCTATTACCCACCAAAGCCTCTGAGTGACTCCTCACAGCGCCCTCCATTTTTAAAGGGGCACCCTTTCCTACATGGGCAGCTCCAAAGTTGACCTGGGAAACGCTCGGCTCCGTCACTGCGGGCTTCTTGGAAGTCTCCCTGGGCAACCCTGCAGTACTTGTCACTAGGGAACATGGCACAAGCACTGTTTTGGTCACCCCTAACTCTATTTTCCCAGCCACCTGCTGGACTATAGCAGGCACATGCAGAGTCCCCATGTCCTTTCCAGTCTTTAGCCCTGTGGCTAGTTGGGCTTTATTTTGTGCCTCCCCACTGCTCTGGGTAGCACACTGCCGCAAGTCTATGTCCATTGGCACAGCGGATCTCCCCACTGGATCTACTCCCACTTCACTGGGTTCAGTACCATAAACTGGAACAGTCTTACCATTTTCAGTGGCTGGCATCATAGCCTTCACTTGAGTGCGCTGTCTCTCAGCTGCATCCATACCAGTTACTGTCTCTTTGGGGCCATATGGCGACACTGCAGCCTTTCCAGACTCTTCAGCGGTGTTCCAGAACCTTGGGCAAGTAAAGATCACATGCCCTACTTGACCACATTCCAAGCACGGTACTGGACGACTTTTCCCCAGTGCGTTTCTTTCCTGATGATTCTTTCCAGGCATAACTTCCACTCTTGTTGCCATGGGAGATCGCAGTCTCCCAGCAGAGCTTTGCTGGCTCTCTCCAACATGCTGTATTGGCTCCTCCGGAAGCCACTTGTCACGACCCATGGGAGGCACACCCCTTGGTCCACAGACAGCCCGACTGGCCTCCTCTGTGTTGCTATGGGCAACCACTCTCTCTCCTGGCCTTTGATCAGCCTTTCTTCTGGCATATAACACAGGCTTCTCAGACCTTTGTTTTGCTAGGTAGCTTTGCACTGGAGCCAGGGACAAAAGGCACTTGGAGACTGCATGCCCCCACTCACTGCACCGCAAACAGTGCACTTGGTTCCATGTCTTGTCAGGGTTTCCCACCCTGCATCTGCTGGACCCTGTCTCAAGCTGTGTCACTTTCACACTTTTCGCAACAGCTGCTGGTTTAACTGCAGCAGCGTTGCCCGGGGCAACAACACCCCTCTCCCAGGCATGGACATTCGGCAGCTCTCTTTTTGTATGGAAGGTTGGCTTGCCTTCCACTTTAGCTTGGTCCAATCCTGCCAGATGTCGCTTGCACCAGTCCACTGCAGATTCAAACGCTGGTGGACTCTCCACACTAGCCGTCATCTGTGCATTCATTGCACCAGGGTTGCTAGGGACAACAGCAGCCCTCTTTTCCCTTGGAAAACTCTGTTTAGGCATGTATGGGGTTCGATCAGGCGGTAACAACCCCTCCCGCCACAGAGCTCTTTCTCTTGCTTCAGCAAGGATCGCCTCCTTTTTCTGCTTTGACCGCCCCATCCTTGCGGTGTTGCACACAGCAACCAGTAACACAGTTCACAGCAGAGGGAAGAAAATGTGATTCTCCTTTCACAGGTACACAACCTGCATGCAACACAGTCCATCAACCTCTGTGCAATGCAGTTTGCCTGGCTGCCACACACAGCTAGCAGCAGTTCACTGGAGAGAAAAAATAATAATTTACTTTTTGTTCACAGGTACACCACCTGCAACAAATTGGAGAACTGTCTCTTTAAGGCTAGTTTACCTTTCGCTTGCAGGTTCTCTTCACCTGCACACACACAGATTATGCAGTCTCATGCACCAAAAACACAGTTCATATAACAGATGAACTTACTTGATTGTAGGGATCTCAGATTGTGCCAAAATTCTCCGCCACTTGTGAAGGACTAGCATCAAATGTAGAGCTTGAAGGACACCGCCACTCGCTGGTTCTTCTTTTTAAGGGCTTTGTTTGCCCATTTTTATTAAAAGAAGTCAAAACAAAATGAAAGGTTTCCCTCGCAGGGGTTTCAGTACTCCTTTTCAACAACAAACTGACATTCAGCCTCCTGGCTTATACATATAGCAGTGCTGCTCAGGCCTTCCACTTCAGGCTCTTGTCTGTCTCCTATAGACTACTCCATCTGCAACACCATCCATTTGGATAGCAGCCCCTTGCTGCTCTGACCCTCAGACCTAGGTCTCTGGCTTCCACTGTGCACACAAGCACTCTCTGACTTCTCCAGTGCACACAAGCACTCTCTGACTTCTCCAGTGCACACTTGCACTCTATGGCTTCCCCAGTGCACACCTGCACTCGTCGGGAGGGTGGGGCCCAGAATGCTGGTCCTGATTCTACTATCAGGCCCACACACACCTGAACAATCAGTGTGCAGTTGAGTCTCAAAACCCGGATCCAGGACTGGGGATTTCATCCCACCCGGATCTCTAAGAAATCCCCAAGCCCCGGGTCCCAAAGTGGATTTTAGTAAATCATGAGGAAACTGAAAAGCCAGTTTCCTCCCAAACAAGCAAATACCCTGGAGCCCCTCAACCTGCCTGGTTGAGAATCCTGTATTCATACACTGGTGGGGTACCACACTACCACAATATATATAAATGAAATTGCTTCCATTGCATTGTGGACAATCCACAACTTGTGGCAAGTGATGTGGCAAGTGACACGCTAAATACAACTACACTGCTGCTCTCTCAGCTGCTGATATCACTCTGGTCTCACTAAATAGCTAAAATCTTAAATAATACTGTTTTTTGAGCTTAGGGCGGCTCCTTATCATATACACGCAAATGTGGTAAAACACGGCATGCAAACGCCACAAAGCGCGCCTTTCTAAACGCCACTTTCAACCTTAGTTCAGAACACTTTGCACCAGCGTCCCGTCTACATGGGGCCTAAAAACGCCTATGCCATTTACAGCTCAAAAACGCCATGGTGGCCATGAGGCCATAGGCTAACATGGAGAGATGTTTTTAAGCTGCAAAAAATGCTCAAACAAGCGGCTTGAAAAACGTCCATGTGCATGTAGCCTTATATTAGCCACTTGCGCCCAGACCAAGTTTCACATTTCAGCGCTGATGCACTTTTAATGACAATTGCGTGCTCATACAACACTGTAACCCAATGAAAATGTTTTATTTGTTGGCACACAAATAGAGCTTGCTTTTGGTGCTATTTGATCAACTTTGTGTTTTTTTTTGTTTTTTTTTTCTATAAATACAAAAGACCGAGTTTAAAAAAAAAAAGATATTTTACCCACTTCAGCACTGGGCCTATTCTGGCACTTCTCTCCTTCATGTAAAAATCATAAATTTATGGCTATAAAATTACTTCTAAACACCAAACATTATATATGTTTTTGGAGCAGACACCCTAGGGAATAAGATGGCGGTCATTGCGAATTTTGATCTTGCTTGGTATTTGCGCAATAAATTTTCAAACGCCTTTTGTTTGCTAAAAATATTACAAAACAGTAAAGTTACGGCCAATTTTTTGGTATAATGTGAAAGATGTTGTTATGCTGAGTAAATAGATACCTAACACGTCACGCTTTAAAATTGCGCACACTCAAGGCATGACACCAAACTTCAGTAATTAAAAATCTCCCTAGGCGATGCTTTAAATTTTTTTACACGTTACCATTTTGGCATTACAGAGGAGGTCTAGTGCTAGAATTGTTGCACTCGTTCTAACGCACGCAGCAATAACTCACATGTGTGGTTTGAACGGCATTTACATATGTGGGCGGGACTTATGTGTGTGTTCGCTTCTGAGCGCGAGCTACCGGGGACATGGGCGTTTTTTCTTATTTTTTTTATTTTTATTTTTATTTTTTTTACTTTTTTGTATTTCTTACTCTTTTGTTATTTTTTTAAATTTTTGGGGATCACTTTTATTCCTATTACAAGGAATGTAAACATCCCTTGTAATAGGAATGTGTGTGACAGGTCCTCTTTATGGAGAGATGCGGGGTCAATAAGACCCCGCATCTCTCCTCCCCCCGCCTATAAGAACAATCAAGTGGCGGAACTGCCACTATGATCGTTTTTATTGTGCACAGAATCGCCGGCTGAAAAGAATGATATCTGAATGAGGCATAATTCAGATGTCACTGCCCAAAGCCAAGGATGTCATTTGACGGTGGGCAGTAGGAAACTGGTTAATATTTTTAAAAAAGGTAATTTTTCTTCTTAATTGATGTACACTGATGAGACTGCACTGATGGGCACCGATAAGGTGGCAAGGGTGGGCACTGAGAGGTGGCATTGCTATTTGGCACTGGTGGGCAGTGAGAAGTGGCACTGCTAGGTGGCAATGATAGTTGGCAGTGATGGGCACTGATAGGCAGCACTGCTAGGTGCCACTGATTGGCACCAGTGGTGGGCATTGATAGGTGGCACTGGCAGGGGCTACTAATTGTCATAGATGATGCAGAATTGCCTCTTCTTCTTCGGGCCCCATGTCCCTTGCACATAAGCTTGTGATTGGCTTTTTTTTATGCTCACGCTGTCAGCACAAGGAGAAAACAAAAACCATTACCCAGCTTTTGTTTACATCACGTGATCAGCTGTCATTTGCTGACAGCTGATCACATGGTAAAGGGCAGGGATCGGGCCCCTTACTCGGATCTGTCATCACCTGAGTCTCAGTGACTCTGTGACCACAGCGCACGCAAAGGGGAGGACGTTTATTGACGGACTCCCGGCAATTGAGGACCATGCTGTGGCCGTCGATCAGTTATAGCGCTGATCTCAAGTGATTAAAGAGGGTCTAAATAGGCTATTGACATGCATCACAATTCAACTTAGGAATGAGTCTTTGAAAAGTTAAACTAAATAATTTGGCCACTTTATCCTTCCAAATAATTCACTTCCTGTCACATAGCCACACAGGAAGTGAGGGAAATTCCCTAACAATGTCTTTCCTTGGGGACACACAGGTCAGTCTAAATACTTTCCCCATTATGCACATTGCACTCCAGCATATTGCGGGGTACACCCCAAATTATTAGGTATTTTGGACTTTGGGGTTTATTTACTAAAGGCAAATCTGCTTTGCACTACAAGTGCACTTGCTGTATATCTGAGGGGGACATGCAAGCCAAAAAAATACACCATCTTTGCTTTTACATGATTGGAACAGCCAATCACCAGTACTTTCCCTCAGATTTTCAGCAGCTACACTTTTACTGCAGAGTGGATTTGTCTTTACTAAACCCCAAACTATACATTGATTTGGGGTGTACACAACAAAGTGCTAGAGTGCAATTTGCTCAATGGGGACACTAGTTAGATTGATCTGTGTGTTCCCAAGAAAAGACATTGGTAGGGTTTTACCTTCACTTCCTGTTTAGCTGTGTGACAGGAAGTGAAGCCAATTTTATGACAAGGAGACACAAAGGCCAAACTACAAAAAATAAATTAAAAAAAACACACACGCAGGGGTTCTAACACTTACTTTGTTTCCCTCAAAATGCCCACAATTAGAATTGTATGGCCTTGAGCTATTTTTAAGTGCAGTGCTCTAAATCAGTGCTTCTCAAGTACCCCCAACAGGCCATGTTTGCAGGTTTTCCTTCAGCTTGCACATGTGCTTTAAATCACAGTCAATGGTTTTGATTTTTGGACAGCAATTCTCGATAAGATAAATTCACAAAACATGTCCTGTTGGGGGTACTTGAGGACTGAGGCTGAGAACCACTGCAGTAAAAAAGGAAAATTGAATACTTACCGCTCTGTATTTCATTTCCTGGTGATGCTCCATGGCAGCACACAATCCATGCATATGCTAGCATGAAGGCACCAGGGTAGACAAATCACACCAGTTTTGTTTTGACATGCCAATCAGCTGTCACATTTGTTGCAAAGAAAACACAAAACAAACACCAAAACTTTGCATCAAATTTTATTGGTCAACAAAATAAAAGGGAAGGCAAAATAAAAAACATGGTCAATTTGAAACAGTTACAGACTCAACATCTTGAGAAATTTTTGGCCAAAAAAAAAGGCAGCAGACAATTAAATCAAAGTGAACAAACGACACACATTAACAACATCAGAATTATTTCAGGGGAACATTTCCCCCACACAAAAAATATACAATCCACAAAAGTTAACCAATCACCTGTTTTGCAAAGACATAACAAATAAAATACATGTGTTACAAACTCGATAAGGACACCAACATGTACATTTTGCCCCCCCCCCCACACACACACTTGCCTCTTCTCAGGGCAAGCGAACGAATGCTCCTTGTAAACTTTATATAACATATGTTTGTGTGCTAATGAGGCAATTGAAAACACATGCACAGTCCATGAAACACCCAAAATGCAAGTTCACTCAATGTAGAGACTGAAATTCAAAGTGGGTACACTTGTTAAGGATGTCCTTCAATTACTAACCCATAAAAACACTCTCTGAGTGAGCATGCCCAGAAATATCCAGGCGCTGTTCACACACAAAAAGCACGCAAAAAAAAAATAACTGGCTGGGCATGTGCAGAACAACACCAATGCAGCTAGCAAAAAATAACCCCCCCTCCCCTGTCCAAAATTAAGCACATCATCCAGCATGCTACAAAATTAGAGATGGGACAATCACCCCCCCCCCCCACCAACAAATACCATTGCAGTCTATGGGAACTGACTTGGTAATTTTGCTAGTCCCCACTTGGCTGGCTTATCTTCTAGTTATTGGCCTTAAAATGGGGGCCCAGGTCCCACCCTAAGGGACATATATCAATGTCACCAATTTGGACAACACCAAAAACAAAACAAGGAGAAGTGCCTTTAAATATGCCAAATTGCTTAAGGGCCATTTCACACCACATGCAGTGCATTGCGTTTTTTATGCATCCAAAATGCATGGAAAGTTGGTTATATGGTTCTAAATGGCAGTGTTTGTTCCAGTGCGTTCCAGTTCCACCAAAAAAGTAGAACATGCTGCATTTTACCTGCACTGGACTGTACTGGAACGCATCAAAACGCATCATAAACGCACTGGAACGCACAGGAACACACTTAAATGCAACAAAAATGCACTGGAACACACTTGTCCTTATCTATGGTTAATAAAAAAGAGGGGGGGGGAAAGCACTGGACTGCATCAAAAACGTACCAAAAATGCACTGGAACGCATGAAAACCGTGAATGCAGAAAAGCACATGGAACGCATCCGGATTGTGTTTCTATGGTGTGAACTGGTCTTAGTTCACACTATAGAAACGCAGTCTGGGTGCGTTCCAGGTGCTTTTCTGCATGCGCGTTTTTGACACATTCCAGTGCATTTTTGATGCAGTCCAGTGTTTTTTTCCCCCTCTTTTCACTTAGGACAAGTGTGTTGCAGTGCGTCTTTGGTGCATTTAGGTGCGTTGCGGTGCATTCTAGTGCATTTTTGGTACGTTCCGTTGCGTTTTTGATGTGTTTTACTGGGGTCCAGTACAGTTTTGTACCTAAAAAATGCAGCATGACCAATTTTTTTTGGGCTTTCTGAAACGCACTGGAACGGACTGCAGTGGTGTGAACTATGCCATTGGCATTAATGTGATCAACTTTCTTTGCGTTTTTCAGGCATCAAAAAAACGCACTGCACTGCATCCGGTGTGAACTGCCCTAAATATCATACCCGGGGGGTGTCTATAGTATGCCTGTAAAGTAGCACATATTTTCCATGTTTATAACAGTTGGAGAGCAAAATGACATTTCTAAAGTAAAATAATAGTAATTTAAAAGTCCTTGCGGCTGTAATGAATTGCTGGTTCCCCTCAATACAGATAAAAGTCATTGAAAGTCTTTGCTAACCCAAAAAAAAAATGCGTGGGGGTCCCCCAAATTCCATAACCAGGCCCTTCAGGTCTGGAATGAATATTAAGGGGAACCCCGCTGCAAATTTTTAATAAAAATTACGTGGGGTTCCCCCCAAATATCCATACCAGGCCCTTCAGATCTGGCATGGATTTTAAGGGGAACTCCACCCCAAATAAAAAAAAATGGCGTGGAGTCCCCCCAAAAATCCACACCAGACCCTTATCCGAGCACATAACCTGGCCGGCCGCAGGGGAAAAGGGGGGGACGAGAGAGTGCCCCCCCATCCCTCCTGAACCGTACCAGGCCACATGCCCTCAACATGGGGAGGATGTCCCCATGTTGATGGGGACAAGGGCCTCATCCCCACAACCCTTGCCCTGTGGTTGTGGGGGTCTGCGGGCGGCAGGCTTATCGGAATCTGGAAGACCCCTTTAACAAAGGGGACCCCCAGATCCCGCCCCCCCTATGTGAAATGGTAATGGGGTACAAATGTACCCCTACCATTTCACAAAGAAAGTGTAAAAAATGACAAGAGCCGGTTTTTGACAATTCCTTTATTAATGTCTTCTCCTTTCTTCCATCTTCTTCTTCTATCTTCTTCTTCCATCTTCTTCTTCCATCTTCCTCCATCTTCTTCTTCCATCTTCTTCCATCCACTTCTTTTCTCCATTCGGGTTTCTTCCTCCATCTTCATCTTCCTTCTTCCTTCGGTCTTCTCGTCCGCATCTTGCTCCGGCTTCTTCCCTTCTTCTTTCTTCTCCGGCCGCTTCGTTTGAATTGGAGGTTCCCGCTGTGCGACGCTTCAGTTCTTCAGTTCCCCTCTGGGTCCGCTTATACCCGGTGACCCCGCCCCCCTCTCACGCACATGGATTTCACGGGGACTTTCCCCGTGGTGTCAGAGGGGGCGGAGCCACAGGGGGGCAGCGGACCAAGTGGAGAAATGAAGCGTCGCACAGCGGGAACCTCCAATTCAAACGGAGCGGCCGGAGAAGAAAGAAGAAGGGAAGACGCCGGGGCAAGATGCGGACGAGAAGACCGAAGGAAGATGGAAGATGAAGATAAAGATGAAGAGGAAGATGGAGGAAGAAACCCGAATGGATAAAAGAAGAAGATGGAAGAAGAAGATGGAAGAAGATGGAAGAAGAAGATGGAAGAAAAGAGAAGACATTAATAAAGGAATTTTCAAAAACCGGCTCTTGTAATTTTTTACATTTTTTACACTTTCCTTGTGAAATGGTAGGGGTACAATGTACCCCATTACCATTTCACATAGGGGGGGCCGGGATCTGGGGGTCCCTTTGTTAAAGGGGTCTTCCAGGTTCCGATAAGCCTCCTGCCCGCAGACCCCCACAACCACCGGGCAAGGGTTGTGGGGATGAGGCCCTTGTCCCCATCAACATGGGGACATCGTCCCCATGTTGAGGGCATGTGGCCGGGTACGGTTCAGGAGGGAGGGGGGCCGCTCTGGTCCCCCCCTCTTCCCCTGCGGCCGGCCAGGTTGCGTGCTCGGATAAGGGTCTGGTGTGGATTTTTGGGGGGACTCCACGCCATTTTTTTTTAAATTTGGGGTGGAGTTCCCCTTAAAATCCATGCCAGATCTCAAGGGCCTGGTATGGATATTTAGGGGGAACCCCACATCATTTTTTTAAGAAATTTGCAGCAGGGTTCCCCTTAATATCCATTCCAGACCTGAAGGGCCTGGTTATGAAATTTGGGGGGACCCCCACACTTTTTTTTTTTGGTTAGCAATGACTTTCTATGACTTTTCTCTATATTGCCGGGAGCCGACAATTCATTACAGCCGCGGCTGCTTTTAAATGTTTTTTTTTTTTCCTTTAGAAATGTCATTTTGCTGGCGCAATGGAAAGTTCAGAGCTGCGCCTGTTCAACTTATGCAAATTGACATTTACTAAGATTTTGTCGGCGCAGTGTCCCGGCACATTTGAACCATTGAAATTCCCGCGCTGAGCTCAAAAAAACCTCCCGCAGCTCGAATCGTACTTGCCGGCGCAGCGGGCTGGTTTTGAAAAACTTTCTTTATCACTCAATTTTGGCCATGTTTGCTATTTGGGCAGGTGTCTCTACACTTCCTCACATCACCCCACATCACCCCCATTATATTCTCACTTCCAGCTTCTTTATATTTAGTGTTTAAAATGCTGTGCGCCAGGTCCATAGTAGCGCACTGAGCGCCTCCTCCCGTCCGCCGACAACACTATAGTAAATGGGAAATAGGGCTGCGCTACCGGTGCTAATGTTTTGTAAATTCCAAAACTGCCATTGCGCACGCAGATGCGCCAATACTCATGGTGCAAACATTTCGTAAATCAGCCCCAGTACCTTCAACTTTTGGATGGAAGCATCATTTCGTTCCAGGGATACTTGGATCATAGCAGCATCTTCGGGAGCGACATTCAGTGGAGTTGATAACCACAGTCTTTTCTGTCTTTTGGAGTAACAGAGCATTGAACCTTATCTGTGTTAGGGATGAGCCGAACACCCCCCAGTTCGGTTCGCACCAGAACATGCGAACAGGCAATAAATTTGTTCGAACATCCGAAACCAGTTAAAGTCTATGGGACACGAACATGAAAAATCAAAAGTGCTAAATTTAAAGGCTTATGCGGCGTACACACGATTGTTTTTCATGCCATTTTTTTAACCAACGTTTTTCTCGTAGTTTTTTTCATGTTTCCTCTCAAGCCTGTCTTGCATCCACACGATCATGAAAAAAAACGCTCAAGCAAAGCGCAGTGACGTACAACACGTACGACGGCACTATAAAGGGGAAGTTCCGTTCGGATGGTGCCACCCTTCATGTTAGTAAAGTTTGTTGAGCGACGATTCGCGCTTTTCAGCCTCCTGCTTTTCAGTCCGTTACAGCGTGACAAATGTGCTATCTCCATTACAAACGCTAGTTTTACCAAAACGTGCGCTCCCGTCTCATACTTGATTCTGAGCATGCGCGTTTTTTTTCTCCTCGTGAAAGCATACACACTATCGTTTTTCACGTCGTTAAAAAAAACGACATGAAAAACTACGTGAAAAAATAGAGCATGTTCGAAATTTTTAATGGCCGTTTCTCACGTCGTTAAAAATGCTCTGGAGCATACACACGATCGGTTTTAATGCCCATTTTTAAAAATGGCATTTTTAACGGCATGAAAAACGATCGTGTGTACGCCGCATTATATGCAAGTTATTGCCCCAGGGGACATGTATCAATGCAAAAAAAAGTTTTAAAAAAGGCAGTTTTTTCGGGAGCAGTGATTTTATTAATGCTTAAAGTGAAACAATAAAAGTGAAATATTCCTTTAATTTTCGTTCCTGGGGTGTGTATATAGTATGCTTAGTAAAGCAGCGCATGTTTCCCGTGTTTAGAACAGTCTCTGAACAAAATGTCATTTCTGAAGAAAAAAAAGTAATTTAAAAGTACTCGCGGCTGTAATGAATTGCCGGTCCCGGCAATACAGAGAAAAGTCATTGAAAGTCATTGATAAAAAAAAAAATAATGTGTGGGGGTCCCCCCAAATTCAATTACCAGGCCCTTCAGGTCTGGTATGGATTTTAAGGGGAACTTCGTGCGGTTCCCCTCAAAAATCCATACCAGACCCCTATCCGAGCACTCTACCTGGCAGGCCGCAGGAAAAGAGGGGGGAAGAGAGAGCGCCCCCCCTCCTGAACCGTACAGGCCTCATCCCCACAACCCTTGCCCAGTGGTTGTGGGGGTCTGCGGGCGGGGGGCTTATCGGAATCTGGCAGACCCCTTTAACAAATTGGACCCCCAGATCCCGCCCCCTATGTGAATTGGTAACGGGGTACATTGTACCCCTACCATTTCACAAAGAAAGTGTAAAAAAAATTAAAAAAACACACAGACACAGTCAAAGACTCCAGCGGTGGTAATCCACTCTCGATCGCCACTCCAGTGACGATGTCCAGCTACGAGGAACATCACACGATCCTCTCTTCACCGGATAAGGGTCTGTGTCGGTGACCCCGCCCCCCTCTGATGCAAGGGTCAACCACACGTCACTGGGAAAGCCTGGGTTTCCCCTTGCGTTAGAGGGAGACGGGGTCACGTGACTCGTCCTCGGCTACATAAAACCTGTCAGGCTTCGGCGGCGTCATTCTCGGGGTGTCTCCGCTCTGGTGAAGAAAGGATTGTGTCCTGTTCCTCGTCGCTGGAGCCTGGATAGATCATCCACCGCAGGATACCAACATCACTGAAGTGGAGATCGAGAGTGGACTACCACCGCTGGAGTCTTTTTTTTTTTTAAGGACTTATCCCAACTGTGTCTGTGTGTTTTTTTATTTTTTTTTACACACCTTGTTTGTGAAATGGTAGGGGTACAATGTACCCCTTACTAATTCACATAGGGGGGCCGGGATCTGGGGGTCCCCTTTGTTAAAGGGGTCTTCCAGATTCCGATAAGCCCCCCGCCCGCAGACCCTCACAACCACCGGGCAAGGGTTGTGGGGATGAGTCCCTTGTCCCCATCAACATGGGGATATGGTGCTTTGGGGTCCAGACCCCAAAGTATCCTCCCCATGTTGAGGGCATGTGGCCTGGTATGGTTCAGGAGGGGGGGCGCTCTCTCGTCCCCCCTCTTTTTCTGCGGCCTGCCAGGTTGCGTGCTTGGATAAGGGTCTGGTATGGATTTTTGGGGGGAACCCCACGCCATTTTTTTTAAAATTTGGTGCGGAGTTCATCTTAAAATCCATACCAGACCTGAAGGGCCTGGTAATTGAATTTGGGGGGACCCCCACGCATTTTTTTTTTTTTTTTATCAGTCACTTTCAATGACTTTTCTCTGTTTTGCCGGGACCGGCAATTCATTACAGCTGCGAGTACTTTTAAATTACTTTTTTTCCTTCAGAAATTACATTTTGTGCAGAGACTGTTCTAAGCACGGGAAACAAGCGCTGCTTTACAGTCATACTATATACACCCCCCAGGTAAGAAATTTAAAGGAATATTTCACTTTTATTGTTTCACTTTAAGCATTATTAAAATCCCTGCTCCCGAAAAAACGTCAGTTTTTAAAAGTTTTTTTTGCATTGATACATGTCCCCTGGGGCAGGACCCGGGTCCCCAAACACTTTTTATGACAATAACTTGCATATAAGCCTTTAAAATTAGCACTTTATATTTCTCCCATAGACTTCTACAGGGTGTTCCGCGGCTTTTCGAATTTGCCGCGAATACACCAAATTGTTCGCTGTTCGCCGAACGGACGAACAGGCAATGTTCGAGTCAAACATAAGTTCGACTCGAACTCGAGGCTTATCCTTAATCTGTGTCATGGAGGATAAAATGGTAAAAAATGACAAAACGTATGTAGATAAGCTAATGCCGCGTACACACGATCGTTTTTCCCGTCTGGAAAAATGACATTTTTTTTTTTCGCCGAGAAAAACGATCGTCTGTGGGCTTTATGCCGTTTTTCTCGTTGAGAAAAACGGCAGGAAAAACGACGAGAAAAATTAGAACATGTTCTAAATTTTCTCATCGTTTTTTCCATCATTTTTTTCCGCGGCAGTTTTCCCATAGGGAGACACTGCCGCGGAGCCCACAGACGGTCGTTTTTCTCGTCAAAGAAAAAAATGAAGGGAAAAACGGTCGTGTGTGGGGGAACATGCCGTTCCCTCGTTTCTCATTTTTTTTCATGCCGTGATTCACGGCTGTGTTTTCACCGCCGTGAATCACGATCGTGTGTACGCGGCATTAGTTTCAAAATTCTACAGCCATCCAGGCTGTGTGATTAAGGCAGACAGCGTGAATTCGGAAACATGTACCACAGCCGTGGCGTCCCAGTAGACATCAATGTGACGACTTGCATGGGGATGCACGGAACACCTGTGCATCCTTGTGTGGGTAAAACATGGCCCTTGCACAGGGTATGCATTTAATACAACCCGTGTGAACAGGGCCTAATCATACAGCCAGTCATAGTTTTCTCAATCACCACCACACCACCAGTTACTGTGTCACCAGACCAGTGTAGCCAGAAACAGTGTTCTTGATCACCACCACACCAGACAAGTGCAGCCAGCAACAGTGTTCCTGATTGCTGCCACGCCAGTACCAGTGTCACCACAACCAGAGGAGCTAGCAACAGTGGGTTCCATTCACAAAGCAGTATTGTTTCCTTTAAAAAATGCAGTAAAATCGTTTTTTGCCATTCACAAAAAAACACTACTAAAATACTGCATGAGTTATTTTATGAAGTCTTGCAGTATTTAAGTAGTGAAAACATGTAGGATTTAGTGCCTGGCACTAGCTGTCATATCTATCAGTGCCCATTAGAGCCACCCATCAGTGCCGCCTATCAGTGCCCATCAGTGCCACCTATAAGTGCCCATCAGTGCAGCCTATCAGTGCCGCCTATCAATGCCCATCAGTGTTGCATATCAGTGCCACCTATCAGTGCCAATCAGAGCTGCATATTAATGCCTTATCATCAGTGCCCATCAGTACCACCTCATCAGTGCCACCTCATTAGTGCCACATCATCAGTGCCCATCAGTACCGCCTTATCAGTGCCCCTCAGTGCAGCCTCATCAGTGCCCATCATTGAAGGAGAAAACGTACTTATTTACAAAATTTTATAACAGTAAAGCCTCGTACACACGACCGAGTTTCTCGTCCAAAACCGGCAAGAAAAGTGCCGCATGAGCTTTTTTGTCGAGAAAACCGTTCGTGTGTATGGTTTTACGACGAGAAAATTGCCGTGAATCTCGACGAGAAAATAGAGAACCTGCTCTCTATTTACTCGTCAGGATTCCAGATTTCCTCGTCGTGTTTCTCGTCGGCCTGTTTTGTGACGAGAAAATGGTTCGTGTGTATGCTTTTACGACTCTTCCAAAAGCGTGCATGCTCACAAGCAACTATGAGACGGGAGCGCATCTTCTGGTAAAACAAGCCTTCGTAATGGAGAGAGCACATTCGTCACGCTCAAAATTTTTGCATCGTTTAAATGTTGTGCATTGAAATCTTCGTTAGAATGTGACATTAAACCAAACGAATGAACTTCTTTTGCTGCTGATATTCACACAGAGTTATGACTATCTTTTTTTAACCTTTTTCATGCTGCTCTTAAGAAGATTTATGTGTATTATATCGTGCAAGTTTTTAGGAATATTTAAAAATTAGTTATTTTTCTAACTGATGTTAATTGTAATTTCGCAATGTTTTGGTAGTGATCTCCCATTGAATCTTTTAATATATATGATTTAAATTTACACACTTTTTTGGGAAACACGATTTAGTTATTTTTTTGGGGGGTTGTTATCTGTCCCTTTTTTTGTCAGTCAAATGTATCTGCTTACTCCAAAGCTAGATTTTACATTTTTACAAATACACATAGTCAAGTATGAACTTAAAGAAAAATAACATTTATTCATGTTTGAACTAAAATAAAGAGAAGGCAGCGCTGGAGAAGCTGCTGCCATTTGTGCATCCCAGGGACCCCAGAGCACACAGCAACCCGGTGTGGACACTAAAATTGGGAGCTTGAGAAGGCCAACATTTCTGAACACAATCTGATGCTGGCCTCCCAGAGGTCAGGAACAGCAGCAGGTGATATATATGTCCCAAGTGTGTGGTACTACAACAGGCTGCCTTCTGTCCGACCACAATGAAGCAAGGCCATCACTTCCTCGTCTTCCTGGCAACCTTCCCTGCAACCTTTCCTGAAGCCTTCCCTGCAGCCTTCCTTCTTCGTTTGGCTGGAGGCTGGGCCACTGGAGGGGTACTCCTGTCAGGAGGAGGAGGACATGGAGGAGAAGGGGGTGGCGCAGAAGAACAAGGTGGAGGTGGAGGAGAAGGGGGTGGGGCGGAAGAACAAGGTGGAGGTGGAGGAGAAGGGGGTGGGGCGGAAGAACAAGGTGGAGGTGGAGGAGAAGGGGGTGGGGCAGAAGAAGAAGGTGGAGGTGGAGGAGGAGGTTGAGGTTGGGACAGTTGTGCCACCTCACAAATGGCGGTATTGGGGGTAATTTTTCCATCACCCCCTTGTTGAGCAAGGTGATGAGCAGGGGCTCGCATAGGAGGCGTTGCTCCATGCTCATCACCTTGAACTTTGCCTCCACTAGGCCGGCAATGGCCTCTTCAGGGGATGTGGGCTCTTTGAGGGTGGCATGGGCCTCTTTAATAAGGGCCATTGCTGCCTCACTGGTGGTCCTGTCCCTCCTGCCTCTTTTGGGAAGCCGGATAGGAGGCACCTGGGATCTGGTGCTTCTCCTTTGCCCTGCCACCTCCTGCCTGCCACTGGGCCCTGCCACCTCCTGGCTGCCACTGGGCCCTGCCACCTCCTGGCTGCCACTGGGCCCTGCCACCTCCTGGCTGCCACTGGGCCCTTCCTCCTCCTGCCTGACAGTTTCCAGACCCTCCTCCTGGCTGATTTTATCCTGTGTATGAAAAAGGTACATAGTTTAACCACCTCGCGCCCGCCGTACGAGAATATACGGCCGCAAGGTGGTTGTCAAATGCCGGGAGGCCGTTGTTATACGGCCTCCGCTATTTGGCCACTGGGGGGCGCGCGAGCGCCGCCGGCGGCGCACGCACGTGCCCGGCGCTTCACTGCAATGCCGATGCGCGTGCCTGGCGGCCGCGATGTCCGCCAGGCACCCCCGATCGGCGGTTACAGAGACAAGAACATGGATCTGTGTGTGTAAACACAGAGATCCATGTCCTGTCAGGGAGAGGAGACCGATGCTGTGTCCCTTGTACATAGGGACACAGATCGGTCACCTCCCCCAGTCAGTCCCCTCCCCCCACAGTAACAATCACTCCCAGGGAACACATTTAACCCCTTCCTCGCCCCCTAGTGTTAACCCCTTCCCTGCCAGTCACATTTATACAGTAATCAGTGCATATTTATAGCACTGTTCGCTGTATAAATGTGAATGGTCCCAAATTAGTGTCAAAAGTGTCTGATGTGTCCGCCATAATGTCGCAGTCACAAAAAAAATCACTGATCGCCGCCATTACTAATAAAAAAAAAATATATAAAAATGCCATAAAACTATCCCCCTATTTTGTAAACGCTATAACTTTTGCGCAAATCAATCAATAAACGCTGATTGCGATTTTTTTTTACCAAAAATATGTAGAAGAATACGTATCGGCCTAAACTGAGGAAAAAATATAAAAAAAAAAAAAAATTGGGATATTTATTATAGCAAAAATCAAAAAATATTGCTTTTTTTTCAAAATTGTCGCTCTATTTTTGTTTATAGCGCAAAAAATAAAAACCGCCGAGGTGATCAAATACCACCAAAAGAAAGCTCTATTTGTGCGAAAAAAAGGATGTCAATTTTGTTTGGGAGCCACGTCGCACGACCGCGCAATTGTCATTCAAAGCGTGACAGTGCTGAAAGCTGAAATTTCGCCTGGGCAGGAAGGGGGTATATGTGCCCAGTAAGGAAGGGGTTAATATGTTGGTTTAATCTTTGCATCAAACTTTATAAACATGATTGAAGCAATTAGAATGTAAATCCAGAAATAATTTTTTAGAATTTACACCTACATCAGATTGACTATTTAGCACCCAATTAAGTGCAGACTAATGTCTCGAGATCTTGATTTCACTTGTGGAACCCAAAATATTGTATGTTTCTCATCTTGACATATTTGTCAAACATTAATTTTATCCCAATACATTTTCATTTAATACTATACCTGGCTCCAGATGGCCAAATCAGGATCATCCAGGATGGCTGCCTCCTCTTGCTCCAGAGAAGGCTCAGGTTGGCTGCAGGGAAGTCTGGGGGGAAGAGTGGAGAGTGATGGCCTTGTCTCAATGTGGTCATCCAGGAAGGACATCCTGCTGTAGTACCACAAAATCGGGACATAAACATCACCTGCTGCTGCTCCTGACCTCTGAGAAGCCAGCACCTTAGAGCGTTCAGTCCTGTAGGTGCCTCTCAAGCTCCCAATTTTAGTGTCCACTTGTTTTGCTGTGGCTGTGGGCACCTTGGTATGCACAAATGGGAGCAGCTTCTCCAGCGCTGCTTTTCTCACCCCTCTTTTTTTATGGATGGGGTTTTTCGTCTCCCACAGAGCGGGCAGCTCCCTTACCCGGTCAATAAATTCCGCCAGGAACTCTTTGTCGCTAATAAAGACATTCATATTGTATCTGCAAGTTTAAGAAATAATATATAACTAATGTGAGGCAAACAGTCTAACCTCCTTAACATCGTAGTCACCATATATATCCTACAACATTCTCAAAACAGTATAGGCCAACAATTTGTACAAGTCACAAAATCACATACCTTCGTTCGCACGTCCGTCACTTGAACTCCTCTCTCCGCACACCGAACGTACTATAGTCACATGTGTGTTTGCTATATACACACCACGCATGCGTCAAAATTTGAACACGTCGCTCCGCACACGTCGCCCGCCCATGACGTTCTAACTAACATCTTTTCCCCGCCCCTTCTCTTTCGGTGCACAGACAGATATGGCGGAGTTACAGCAGGTGTCTGATAATTCCGCAACTAACGAGGAGGAGACAAGCCCGGAGACCGAGGAAACGTCACGATCAAGGAGGAGATTCAAGGCATCGAATATGTCTTTTGCGGAGATGGCGGAGATGGTGGACATCTTGCTCAAGTCTGATTATGACGCAAAGCATGGGCCGTATAGCAAACCAAATAGAAGGAAGGCCAAAATCCTCACTAAAGTCGTGAAGAGTCTGAAGACGAATTTCGGGGTGAAATGCTCAAATGAGCAGCTCAGAAAGAGGTGGTCAGACCTCAAACTGAGGGAGCCAGATCAGTTAAGGAGCATTAAGAGAATGCTCGCTAAAAGTAAGTAAAATGTACACTTTTATGCTATTAATCCTTTTCTAAACTGACATGTTGCTGGTTTTTTTTGTTTTTCTTATTGGACTCCCTTCCAAAATGTTATATTTTGAACTTGGTTGGGCACAGTAATCGTTCGTAACGTTACAGACACTTCGTTCGGCCACTATCCGCTGTTTTGGATTATTTTACAGCCCCAAAAGTAATTAGACATCTGCCATTTTTTGTGAAATTTGGGGCACAAAGTTTTAGGCTAGATGATGTGTTTGTAAAGAGAATGAAATGCAAAGTTTTGTCAGTGTAAAGGAGAGGACACTCAGCAGCTGCTTCCACATCTGTACTTTGGAGCACTATAGTGTGGGCCAACAGACCCGCCTTTTTTGGGTGTCCCACACAGGTGCTTCAGAGAATTTTTGTGTTGCCTACATGTCTAAAAAATGACAGACAAAGGTGAATACTAAGCATATTCTTGGTCAGAAATAATGCATTCATCTTTAACTTCCGCCCAAACACACACTTGTACCCCACTTCCAATCAATTTAGCCTGTTTTTTTGTTTAACATAGAGAATTTCTGTGTGATAACTCTACCTTTTGTTTGATTCTCATAGGGGAGAGAAGACTGGGAGGAGGACACTCCAGGGAGCACAAGAACCCCACAGCTTCACAACAACCCCAAACTCCCAAAGACCCACAAACGAAGGATGTAAAGGAAGTTGAGGTGGAGAAAGGAGAAGTGCAGGAAGGACAGGTGGATGACGTTGTGGAACTGGTCACCACAACAGGTCAGTATCTGTCACCACAGCTTCAGGTAAGAGAGGTAGGCCTGCAGAGTTATAATACCTTTTTATTTTGTTTTTAGGGGATGTGAATGTTGGGGTGAAGGATAGTACAGGTTTCTCTGCTGACAGTGCCCTCCACCTCATCCAGCAAGTGATGGAATGTAGCACGTAACTGGACAAAATTAAAGAAAGAATACATGTGATGGATCAAACATTTAAAGACATTCTCGATGTTTTGGGGAGAATTCAATAAGGCATCCCAACCCCCTTTTTTCTCATGTTTGTTCTTCAACTTTTAAAAAACTTTTTGACAATCAAACCAGCCAAAAATTGAATATGCACACAGTGTGTCAACATGTGCTATCTGCCATCAGGGGATATCCATGTACGTCTTTTGGGGGTGCAACCCCTTCCTCGTATCTAAAGTAGGTCAACTGAGGAAGGGGTTGCACCCCCAAAACACGTCCATTGATCACCCCTGATGGCAGATAGCACATGTTGACAATAGGGATCAGGAGTCTAAAATCCCTATAGGAAAATAATCCCAGTGTGCATATTAAATTTTTGGCTGGGCGAGGGGTGGCAGGACCCCATATTAGGACGGGCACATAGAGACATATAGTTTGTGTAAATGAATGTCTCAGATTGCTCCGAGGTATCCAATTTTGTAATTTTTGGAATGCAACTGTTGTTTTTGTATTTTCCTAAGAAAACAATTGCCGGTTTGTGGCCAGGCAAACAAAAAATGTAAAAAAAAAATAAAAAAGGTGTGTGAATTTGCACATAGTAAAAGATTTGAACACAAACAACGTGTAGCTTCTTTTTCTAATATGCTCTAACCTTATTTGGTAAATTTTTTAAGGTTACATAGTGAAATGGTTGGTATTTACTAAAGGAAAATACACTTGGCACTACAAATGCACTAAGACAAACTAGGAGACAGGAAACCAAGAAAAGGTAGAAGTTTTAACAAGATTTTTATTTGGATCGTTAGACAGCAATCTTTAGACATAGCCTGGCATAGGAATTGCCCCCTTACCCGTGAAATAGTCCATGTATTTGTCCCGAACCTCACGGGCATTTTGGGGGGGCAAGCCAGCACGGGCAGATTCCAGGCCCGGCAGGGGATTATCAGGGGAAAGTCCAGCCTCTGGCAAAACTGAGGCCATATATGAATTCGATTTGCGGCAAAGAAAATTGTGTAGCACACAGCAGCATAACACTACATAGTTTATTTTGTAGTCCGCCAAGTGGATGGAAGTCATAAAAAGGCGGAACCGGCTGGCCATTATGCCGAAGGCATTTTCAACGACTCTTCGGCCCCTGGCCAGCCGGAAATTGAACACCCTCTTCTCTGGGGTCAGGGTCCTCTGAGGAAATGGCCTCATAAGATGTGGTCCGAGCCCGAAGGCTTCATCAGCCAAAAAAACAAAGGGGAGTCCTTCAATATTCCCTGCATCCGGTGGCAAGGCAAGGTTGTCACTCTGGAGACGGAGGGAAAACTCCGTCTGGATGAAGGATCCCCCATCGGACATCCGGCCATTCTTCCCTACATCAACATAGAGGAATTCATACCGTGCTGACACCACCGCCATCAGCACAATGCTATGAAACCCCTTGTAGTTGTAGTAGTAGGACCCAGAACGGTGTGGCGGCACGATGCGGACGTGCTTCCCGTCTATAGCACCACCGCAGTTGGGGAAGTCCCACCGCGTGGCAAACTCCGATGCCACAGTCTGCCATTCCTGTGGCGTGGAAGGAAGCTGTGGAGTCAAACAAGATGAAAAAATATTAGAATACACAAATCAAACATTACAAGTATATTCTAAGAAAATACATTAGAGGCCAACATCAAGCAAAGTCTACGTTTATTAAGGTGTTTTAAATAAGTATAATGGAAGGCTCATGTATCATATTCATCACCCCCTATGATGGTCCATTAATAAATTATAATGGGGAGGGGGGGGGAGATGTGTTTGGCCACAGGATAGCATTGCAGTGGCGGTGCGTCCAGAGTGGGCGCTGGAGCACTGCCCCCTCTCTCCTGTGCCCGTCACTCAGAACAATACATAGGTTTATGCCTTGCATTAACCTATGTATTGTCTATGCCGCCCACTATTCAGGTGGATGGCCCCCTGTTAAGCGACCGACATATGAAGAACTGCGGCATTTATGGGCTTAAAATTGCATATCAGAAACAGTAAGGAAAATTGTCTTGCACATTACAGCCTGAGGGATGTAATTGGCTTCAGAAAAGTTAAATAGGGGACGCAGGGGGGGGGGGGGGGCATTCCTTGGGTAAACACTGACAGGCTGCTCTGCCAATCATGTTCACCAAGTCTGTTTAATGGTAACATGATTTGCTGATGCAACATCAAGGGAAGGAGAAGACATCAAGGACAGAAGAAGGATGGCGCTGACCACAAGAAGGTAAGTGCAGGGCTGGGGGGGAACTGGCTGCATTGGAGGGGACAAAATGGCTGCATTAGAGGGAACAAAATGGCTGCATTGGAGGGGACAAAATGGCTGCATTGGAGGGGACAAAATGGCTGCATTGGAGGGGACAAATGGGGGCGTTTAATAGGCACCAGAGCAAAAAAGGAGGAAGTTTATTTCCTAAATTGGGGTTTGAACCCCCAAACATTTGGAGCAACAGGTGCCCCTGCTGGAAAGGTTAGTGAAGGGAAATATGCATGGAGGAGAAAAAAGGGGCAATCTAAAGCTTCCAGCATGCATGGGGACAAAGGGGACATTCTCAGCATATTACAATCATGGTAATTAGGGAAGGATGAAAGAAATACAATACATTAGCATACATGTAATACATAAAATGTGATGTTAAAGGAGAAAACTTACCCTAATATAGTCCTCCTGCAGGACTTGTATAATGGCAGAACAGGTGTCTGGGATTATGAGGCCCAGAGCCTGGGGGGAGATGCCTGTCGTGAACTTCAAGTCCTGAAGACTTCTCCCTGTCGCCAGGTACCGTAAGGTGGCGATGAGCCTCTGCTCAGCACTGATGGCTTCCCGCATAACGGTGTCCTTCCTGGTAATATAGGGGGACACCAAAGCCAACAGTTCCTGAAAAACGGGGTCAGACATCCGCAGAAAATTCCTGTAGTCCTCAGGATTATTCTCGACGATCTCCCGCAGCAGAGGCATGTGGCAGAATTGGTCCCGCTGGAGCAACCAATTCTTGGTCCATGAACTCCTCCTCACACCATTCATGGACTGGTCTTGGTCCAAAACAAGCAGACCAACACCAAGCGCACGCACAGCACGAACTCGACGACGAGAACGTCCAGGCGACATGGCTAGGAAACGGTCGTCTTATCAGAACGTACAGAACAGAACGCAAAACAGATACGACCTGCCTAGACGCCCTGAAAGTCAAGATACGAACCCACAAGCACAAACTGAACCGCAGAAAACGATCTGAAAAGTACGAAGACTGAAAAGCGCGAATCGTCTCTTCCCAAACTTTTACTTCACACGCGGTAACACGAGATCAGCAAAAGCAGCCCAAGGGGTGGCGCCAAGAAAAAAGATCTTCCCCTTTATAGTGCCGTCGTACGTGATGGACGTGACCGCGGAGAACAACGAGGAAATTGGGAAATGTCAGTGTGTACGCATGGAAAGCTTGACGAGAAAATCGACAAGCTTAACAAGAATCTCGTCGAAAAAAACGACGTGTTTTTTACGACGAGAAACTCGGTCGTGTGTACGAGGCTTCACAAAGAAAAACGTTTTTTCCAACATTTTTGGTCTTTTTTAATTTTGTTTAGCAACAAATAAAAACCCCAGTGGTGATCAAATACCACCAAAAGAAAGCTCTATTTGTAGGAACAAAATGATAAAAATGTTGTTTGGGTACAGTGTTGCATGACCACTCAATTGTCATTTAAAATGCAACAGCGCTGAATGCTGAAAATTGACCTGGGCAGGAAGGGGGGAAAATGCCCTGTATTGAAGTGGTTAAAGAAGTGAACTGAAGGCAATAAAATAAAAAAATTGAGAACAGGCAGGCTCTTTATTGCAGAAGAGACATGCAATGCCTCTTCTGCAATAAAATACGATTACCTTGCTGTTCACAATACACTGCAGAATGTACGCTGAGCTGCACACGCATGGCTCAGTTTAGATTTACACATGTGCAGGAGTGACGTCATCCCAACCTGGCCAAAACTTCCACACAAAGAACTCAGGGAGAAGATGCCGGCAAGGGACCACAGACGGTTGGAGCTTAGGTGAGTATTAAGCCCCATACACACGGTCGGACTTCCATCTGACTTTTCCGTGGATTTTTATCCGAACAGAGTTGGCCGGGCACACCCATAGCATACACACCACAGGACTTTTCTGCAAACTTTCCCAAAACTTTTTGCAACATCACGTGTTTTTTCAGCTCATTTCTGCTCTTTATCGTCACCCTTTGGTCAACTTCTGCTATTGTTGGTTGATTTTAACATTAGTTGTTTTGTCCATCGGACAAAAGTCCTATGGTTTTCTGTACACATGGTCGGACTTTGCTCCATCGGACTTTTGTTGGGCAAAAGTTTGTCCGTTTGCAAACCCAACTTTTTTCCGATGAAAACAAGAAAAAAGCAAAAAAAGTTTGTCCGATGGAGCGTACACACGGTCGGATTGTTGGTCCAACTTGCTCAAAATGAAGTTTGTTGGCCAAAAGTCCTACCGTGTGTATGGGGCTTTAGACTTTAGTTCCGCTTTAAAGCCACAGGTCCAGCTTAACAGCCAGGCAACTAGAATTGTCAAAAGAAGGTCAACAACAGCATCTCCCATCTTAATTTAATGATATCTTACCTAATGCCTGAGTGAAGGTGGGCCCAGGAGGGATGACCAAAATCCAAAGGCACAGAATGATCATCTTCATTGCATTTCAGATGCTCATCTAGCAAAACGATAGTTTGAACCACCGTTTACAGATCCTATTTACAAAGTGTTAACATCGCTTCCAAGTGTTTTTATAGCAGCACAAATGTAACTAAACACAACCGTGTGACTGTCATATCTTAGGGCTCTTTCACACGGAGGTCCGTTCAGGTCCGCCTGTCAGTTTTTTAGGCGGACCTGAAACGGATCCTCCATGCACCCCTATGGAAGCACGGATGTCAGCGGTGACATGTCCGCTGACATCCGCTCCGCTCCGCTCCGAAAAAGTGTGACGGAGGAAAATCCTATTTTTCCTTCCGTCTGCGGAGCGGATCGGATGACAACGAACTCTAAGGTCCGTCGTCATCCGATTCCCCACAGTGTGCGGGGACCGCCCAGTCATCCGTCGGCTCAGCGGGGATCAACGGAGCGATCCCCGCTGAGCAAGCGGAGCTTCACGGGGCGGATCTGCACGGATCCGCCCCGTGTGAAAGAGGCCATATTTGCCCATGGTTTTGGCGTATTTCTGATGCTGTGAAATAAAAACAACCTTTTTTGCTAAAAGGAATCTGTAATCTTTTTTAAACCCAATTCAACTTTCAATTTAAATCAGCTAAATACGTTTAAGGTGATTCAAAATAAAAGGAGTGACAAGTCTTGGGGCCCATTTACACTATATGCGGTTACCTGCATTTTCCCAGAGAGCAGAGTAAACAGGCCCTTAAAATGTGTTTTATTTACAAAGCAACTTTACTACAGCCTTAGTAGAAAAGCCTGCCCCCTGCCAGGAGGCAGCAGGGTGGGACCCTTGGTCTGTGTGTAGAAGTAGTGGCCTCTCTGCAGAGGTCAGACACACCCCCTGCTCAGTCACAGCTAGTTGGACTGACTCTTTACCCTACTTAGACACCAAATTGACCTTGACATTCGACTGGCTGTTTAAAGTGGTTGTAAACCCAACCACACAACTTGCACATACAGGTAAGCCTAGATTAAATTGGAGCTCCACCCTAATTTTTAACTGCTACTACTCGGATTCCTCCCCCCCTCCGGTGTCACAATTGACACCTTTCAGGGGGGAGGGGGGTGAAGATACCTGTCTAAGACAGGTATTTTCACCCACATCCGGGAGTCCTCTCTCCAGGAATCTGCGGGAGTGACGTCATTTCCCGCAGACTTCCCGTAGTGTTCTGGGAGACACTCGGCTCCCAGAACACAGGAGTAGTGATGAGCCGAACACCCCCGGGTTCGGTTCGCACCAGAACCCGCGAATGGACCGAAAGTTCGTACGAACATTAGAACCCTATTAAATACAATGGATGCGAACGTTCGAATTCTAAAGTGCTAATTATAACAACTATTATGCATGTTATTGTCCTAAAAAGGGTTTGGGAACCCGGGTTCTGCACCAGGGGACATGTATCAATGCAAAAAGAAGTTTTAAAAACGGTCGTTTTTCGGGAGCAGTCATTTTAATGATGCATAAAGTAAAAAAAAAAAAGTCAAATATTCCTTTAAATATCGTACCTGGGGGGTGTCTAAAGTATGCCTGTGAAGTGGCACGTGTTTCCCGTGTTTAGAACTGTCCCTGCACAAAATGACACTTCTAAAGGAAAAAAAAGCCATTTAACACTGCTTGCGGCTTTAATGTAATGTCTGGTCCCGGTAATATGGATGAAAATCTTTAAGAAAAATGGCATAGCTACCCCATGACCCCCCCCCCCCCCTACCCCAGCCCATTACCAGCCCCTTTGGGTCTTGTATGGATATTAAGGGGAACCCCGCACATAAAATAAAAAAGGCCCTATATACTCTGAACAGCCGTAAACAGGCGGTGCATACAAGACAGGGGTTGTAGGTTTGTTCTTATGTAGAATCTGTTTGTAATTTTGAACAGGTACATTGTTTAAGTGTAGCTCCAGCCAAAAAATCTATTTTTAAGCTTTTTGGAAAACATAGGGAAGGGTTATCACCCCTGTAACATTTGTTTTGCTGTCTGTGCAGTGTGCACCTGTTCAGAACAGTTCACCTCACTTTCCGTCCTAATGACAAATGTGTTTTGAAAATTTGGGGTTTTTATTGAAACAAGAATTGGTGATAAAGCATCAGTGGAGAGGAGACACTTTTTTTCCCATATTAACTCTTACAGGAGAAAATTTCCCTTCCTAGGGGTAGATTTCCTCTCACTTCCTGTTGTCTTCTTGCGTTTGCAAGTAGGAGTCGTTTGTAAATTTGGATGTTTGAAAGTAGGGACCTGCCGTATATACTCTGCAGAAATAGGCCCCTTAGTTGTTGGTGTTGGCACAACACTGTAAGCACTCACAGTTACTCTTGGTTGGTGCTGGAACGCCCTGCTGTCAACTATTATATCAGGAATTTTAATTACATATAATTGTTGAACAGTGGTAGTAAAAATTGGGCCTTTGATGGTGGTGCTGGTGCCACAACACTGTAAGCCCTGACAGTTACTCTTGGTGGGTGCAGCAATGGGCCTCTGCTGTGAATTATTAGATCAAGAATTGTAATTGCATGCCCCTGTTGAACAGGGGCTGAAAAATTGGGCCTTTCGTGGTGGTGGTGGTGGTGGTGGTGGTGCCACAACACTGTAAGCCCTCAGAGTTACTCTTGGTGGGTGCAGCAATGGGCCCTGCTGTGAATTATTAGATCAAGAATTGTAATTACATGCCCCTTTTGAACAGGGGCTGAAAAATTGGGCCTTTCGTGGTGGTGGTGGTGGCGTTGCCACAACACTGTAAGCCCTCAGAGTTACTCTTGGTGGGTGCAGCAATGGGCCCTGCTGTGAATTATTAGATCAAGAATTGTAATTGCATGCCCCTGTTGAACAGGGGCTGAAAAATTGGGCCTTAGGCACTGGTGGCACAACACTACAACCCCTCACAGATACTGTACTTGGAGCACAGCAATGAGCCCTGTTGCAAAGTATTGCTTCAAAAATTGTAATGACACGCCCCTGTTAAACAGGGGCTGAAAAATTGGGCCTTAGGCACTGCTGGCACAACACTACAACCCCTCACAGATACTGTACTTGGAGCACAGCAATGAGCCCTGTTGCAAAGTATTGCTTCAAAAATTGTAATGACACGCCCCTTTTAAACAGGGGCTGAAAAATTGGGCCTTAGGCACTGGTGCCACAACACTCCAACCCCTCACAGATACTGTACTTGGAGCACAGCAATGAGCCCTATGGCAAATTATTGCTAAAAAAAATTGTAATTACACGCCCCTGTAAAACAGGGGCTGAAAAATTGGGCCTTAGCCACTGGTGGCGGCACCCATAAACAAAAATGATCTTCCAAGCTATCATCATCAATCGTATCATTGAGGACTCGGAGGAGGAGGATAGCCAGTCAACATAACAGCACAGGCACTCAGCATCAGCATCAGTCTTGAAGGGATGTGACATGTTAAAATCAATTAGTCTGTTATATCAGCATCAGGTGTGTGGTAGCTGGTGGTGATCCAAGACTGGTTCATCTTGATGAAAGTCAGTCGATCAACCGAGTCGGTGGACAGGCGCACCCTGTGATCCGTGACAAATCCTCCAGCAGCACTGAATGTGCGTTCCGAAAGAACGCTGGATGCAGGACAGGCCAGTAGCTCAATTGCATACTGTGCAAGCTCTGGCCAGTGATCCATCCTCAAGACCCAGTAAGCCAGAGGATTTTCGGTGGGGAAGGTGTCCAAGTCTGACCTTGCCCCTAGATATTCCTGCACCATGTTTATCAGACGCTGGCGATGGTTGCTGGAACCGATCATACTTTGGGGCTGCGGACTAAAGAATTGTCTGAACGCATCGGTCAGATGGCCACCTTCCCCACCGCTCCTTCTTTGACTGGCCGAAGCCTCAGCAACTCGTTGTCCAGGACCAGGAGTTTGTAACCTCCCAGTCTCTGGGAACGCGTTGCACAGACCTTTCTGCAAGGCCTCCCGGAGTTGTCTCATCCTCTGCTCCCTCTGCGAAGGTAACATAAGGTCCGCAACCTTACCCTTGTACCGTGGATCAAGGAGAGTGGCCAGCCAGTAATGGTCCCTCTCCTTGATCCGAAGAATACGAGGATCCTTCCGCAGACTTTGCAGGATCAGGGAGGCCATGCAGCGTAGGTTTGCTGAGGCATTCGCTCCGGAGTCCTCTGGGTCACTAAGGACGACATGATCCGCAGCCACCTCCTCCCAGCCACGTACAAGTCCACTGGTTTCTTGGGACTGTAAATCATCCCTAAAAGACTGCTGCTGATGATGCTGAGTGCCAGCCTCCACCTCCATGCTGACACAATCCTCCTCCTCCTCCTCCTCCTCCTCCTCTTCCTGTGCGATGGGTGGGACAGAAGGAACACTGTCTGGGTAAAGGGGGCCTTGAGAGGCAAGGAAGTCCTCCTCTTCCTGCCTCTGTTCTGCCTCAAGTGCCCTGTCCATTATTCCACGCAGCGTGTGCTCCAACAGGTGGACAAGAGGTACAGTGTCACTGATGCATGCACTGTCACTGCTCACCATCCTCGTGGCCTCCTCAAATGGTGCCAGGACAGTGCATGCATCCCTGATCATGCCCCACTGGCGTGGAGAAAAAAAACCAAGCTCCCCTGACCCTGTCCTGGTGCCGTAGTCGCACAGGTACTCATTGATGGCCCTCTGCTGCGTGTGCAGCCGCTGCAGCATGGCCAACGTTGAGTTCCACCTGGTGGGCATGTCACATATAAGGCGGTTCTTGGGCAGGTTCAACTCCTTTTGCAGCTCAGCCAGGCGAGCACTGGCATTATAAGATCTGCGGAAATGCACACAGACTTTCCTGGCCTGCCTCAGGACATCCTGTAAGCCCGGGTACCTGCCCAAGAACCGCTGCACCACCAGGTTAAGGACGTGAGCCACACAGGGCACATGGGTCAGTTGTCCCTGTCGGAGGGCGGAGAGGAGGTTGGTGCCATTGTCGCAAACCACCATTCCTGGCTTAAGCTGGCGTGGCGTCAACCACCTCTCGGCCTGGCCCTGCAGAGCAGACAGGACCTCTGCCCCAGTGTGGCTTCTGTCCCCCAAACACACCAGCGCAAGCACGGCATGGCATCTTTTTGCCTGCGTACTTGCGTAGCCCCGTGAACGGCTACGGAGCACCGCTGGTTCATAGGACAAACCACAGGAAGAGGCCATGGAGGAAGAAGAAGAGGAGGGGGTGGAGGAGAGAGGTGTGTCACAACCAGTAGTAGCATTTTGGAGGCGTGGCGGTGGAACAACCTCCAACACTACTGCACCTTGTCCTGCATCCTTCCCAGCTGCCAAAAGAGTGACCCAATGGGCCGTGAAAGAAAGGTAACGTCCCTGTCCATGCCTGCTGGACCATGAGTCAGCGGTAATATGCACCTTACCGCTGACTGCCCTGTCCAGCGAGGCCAAGACATTGCCTTCCACATGCCGGTAGAGAGCCGGAATAGCCTTCCATGAGAAAAAGTGGCGTTTGGGAACCTGCCACTGAGGAACCGCACATTGCACAAACTCACGGAAGGGGGCCGAGTCTACCAACTGAAAAGGCAGCAGTTGAAGCGCTAGCAATTTAGCCAAGCTAGCATTCAACCGCTGGGCATGTGGATGGCTGGGAGTGAACTTCTTTCGACGGTCCAGCAGCTGGGGCAGGGAAATTTGCCTGCTAGAATCGGACGTCGGTGTACTGCTAGCAGAGTGGCCGCAAGTACTTGGCTGTGACACACCTAATTCTACACCTTCATTCCTCTCAGTGCATGTTTCAGAGAGGACTGAAGTTATAGTGGGGTTGGAGATCCCAGCTGATGCGGTGCAAGGAGAGGTCCGCTTTGTTCTTTGGTGTGGGTCTTTGAGGTAGGCTTGCCAACGAGCTGCATGGCAGGTCAACATATGTCTGGTCAGGCATGTGGTACCCAAGCGGCTGATGTTTTGGCCACGCGATATACGCTTGAGACATATGTTGCAAACAGCAGCTGTGCGATCTGATGCACTAGCCTCAAAAAAGGCCCACACCAAGGAACTTTTTGAATGACGGGCAGAGGCAGCGCCCTGCACAGGCGGAGCTCTGCGGTGTGATTCCGTCGGTGTACTGCCCTTACGCTGGCCACCAAAGGGCATCCTGCCTCGTTGGAGATGTGCCTCCTCCTCATCCTCCTCCTCCTCCTCTCTCCTATTAGGCACCCACGTGGAGTCAGTGACCTCATCATCCCCTCCCTCCTCATCACTGGAGCCAATCTGGCAGTATGCTGCAGCTGCTGGAACATGACTGCCAGATTGGTGTCCTTCTTGAGCATCCCCTCTGTCTGCTCTCACGCTACTGCCTTCCTGTAGCTGGGTTTCATCATCAGACCCTTCGAAACGCTGGGCATCCTCCTGGAGCATGTACCCAACACTGTGCTCAAACAGTTCGGGGGACTCCTCAGGAGGAGGACATGGTGGGTCTAGGGAAGGAGTGACTGATGATGAGTCTGACATTGATACCAGGGAAGAGGACGCTTTGGCAGCTGCTTTGCCAGTACCCTGAGCCTGGGTGAGAGAGGATGAGGAGGAGGAGGAGGGCTTGGTCATCCACTCTACCAAGTCTTCGGCATGATGTGGCTCAACATGTCCAGCTGCCGAAAAGAAGGACAAGCGTGTCCCATGGCCATGTGCTGATGAGGATGCACCGCGTCCACGACCAGCACTGTTGCCCCCAGACACAGAGCCTGCTTGCCCTCTTTTATTGCCTCCTGACTGTCTGCCTCTCCTTGTTTGCCTTCCAGACATTCTAATAGATGGCCTGCAGGGAGATGGGAAAAAAGCAATAAGGGCTACCTTCAGGTGTCCTTCTCTGTCCCTTTACTTAAGGATTTCTAAATATGGTTGAGGATGATTGCTTTTGCACAGAATAGCACAACGACAATTTCCCTGACTGTCCAAAAAACAAGGATTTCAAAGATGGTTGATGAGGAATGCTTTAGCACACTATAGCACAAGGAGAATTCCCCTCACTTTCCTTCTTTGTCACTAGAAACAAGGACTCGCACAGTGAAAGAAACTGACACTCTCCCTACCTAGAGTTTTCTGTCCCTAGAAAAAATGTTTTTTTAAAGCACACTATAGCACAAGGAGAATTCCCCTCACTTTCCTTCTTTGTCCCTAGAAACAAGGACTCGCACAGTGAAAGAAACTGACACTCTCCCTACCTAGAGTTTTCTGTCCCTAGAAAAAATGTTTTTTTAAAGCACACTATAGCACAAGGAGAATTCCCCTCACTTTCCTTCTTTGTCCCTAGAAACAAGGACTCGCACAGTGAAAGAAACTGACACTCTCCCTACCTAGAGTTTTCTGTCCCTAGAAAAAATGTTTTTTTAAAGCACACTATAGCACAAGGAGAATTTCCCTCACTTTCCTTCTTTGTCCCTAGAAACAAGGACTCGCACAGTGAAAGAAACTGATAGACTTGTGCACAACGGAAAAATTCGTTCCGTTTCGGTTCGTTTCTTTCCGGTCCTGTTGATTCGTAATCATTCGTAATTTTGCTAGACGGGATTTTTCGTGTTCGGACTCATTCGTATTTTTGCAAGCGACATTTTTCGTTGAATTTTTTGTTGCTTTATAATTCGTACTTTCGGTAGAGTACGTTGTTTTTCGTTGATTCTGGACACAACTCCTACTTTCGTAACTTTTTTTGGGTTCGTACTTTCGGTAGAGTACGTTGTTTTTCGTTGATTCTGGACACAACTCCTACTTTCGTAACTTTTTTTGGGTTCGTTGATTCGTAATTTTCCGTGTCTCTCTCACAACGACGCTGCCTATTATGCCTAATGTGCTTCGAATGGATTTGTACTTTTCTAAATACATTGCGGTTATTTGTAACGATTCGAAATCTCGTATTTTACTTTCGTTTTTTACATGCGGCTATAGCCTCTGCCCCTGTACACCATTTTGAGAGGGTTCAGCACGGTGAGGGAGAAGCAGAGAGCAGAGCAGAGTGTTATTGTGCTTCGAATGGATTCGAAATCTCGCATTTTACTTTCGTTTTTTACATGCGGCTATAACCTCCGCCCCTGTACACCATTTTGAGAGGGAGTTCAGCACGGTGTGGGAGAAGCAGAGAGCAGAGCAGAGTGAGTGTTATTGTGCTTCGTATGGATTCGTACATTCGTAACTTTTTCATAACGAATTATGCCGAAGACATTCGGGCATTCGCTATTTGCGGTATAATTTATTTCGGATTCGGTCTTATTCGTAATTGCTTTGTTCGGAAATTCGAATGCTTCCGAATGTCCGAAAGTTGCTAAATTCGGACGAATTTCAATTCGTTACGAAACGAATTGCACAAGCCTAGAAACTGACACTCTCCCTACCTAGAGTTTTCTGTCCCTAGAAAAAATGTTTTTTTAAAGCACACTATAGCACAAGGAGAATTCCCCTCACTTTCCTTCTTTGTCCCTAGAAACAAGGACTCGCACAGTGAAAGAAACTGACACTCTCCCTACCTAGAGTTTTCTGTCCCTAGAAAAAATGTTTTTTTAAAGCACACTATAGCACAAGGAGAATTCCCCTCACTTTCCTTCTTTGTCCCTAGAAACAAGGACTCGCACAGTGAAAGAAACTGACACTCTCCCTACCTAGAGTTTTCTGTCCCTAGAAAAAATGTTTTTTTAAAGCACACTATAGCACAAGGAGAATTCCCCTCACTTTCCTTCTTTGTCCCTAGAAACAAGGACTCGCACAGTGAAAGAAACTGACACTCTCCCTACCTAGAGTTTTCTGTCCCTAGAAAAAATGTTTTTTTAAAGCACACTATAGCACAAGGAGAATTCCCCTCACTTTCCTTCTTTGTCCCTAGAAACAAGGACTCGCACAGTGAAAGAAACTGACACTCTCCCTACCTAGAGTTTTCTGTCCCTAGAAAAAATGTTTTTTTAAAGCACACTATAGCACAAGGAGAATTCCCCTCACTTTCCTTCTTTGTCCCTAGAAACAAGGACTCGCACAGTGAAAGAAACTGACACTCTCCCTACCTAGAGTTTTCTGTCCCTAGAAAAAATGTTTTTTTAAAGCACACTATAGCACAAGGAGAATTCCCCTCACTTTCCTTCTTTGTCCCTAGAAACAAGGACTCGCACAGTGAAAGAAACTGACACTCTCCCTACCTAGAGTTTTCTGTCCCTAGAAAAAATGTTTTTTTAAAGCACACTATAGCACAAGGAGAATTCCCCTCACTTTCCTTCTTTGTCCCTAGAAACAAGGACTCGCACAGTGAAAGAAACTGACACTCTCCCTACCTATCCTTCTCTTTCCCTAAACTAAAGGAATCCAGGTTAAGCAAGAAAGAAATAAATGTCACTGTCCCTGCCTATGCTTGTCTTTCCCTGCTCCGGAACACACTACACTAGGCCGCCGTGCTGGCGGCCTTTTATAGTGTGGGGCGTGTACTAAACACCCTCAGCAATAATTGGCCACAGGCATCCTGCCTGTGGCCAATCATTGCTCTCCTCGCTGCCGGCGCTGTGATTGGCCAAGCATGCGGGGTCACAGTGCATGCTTGGCCAATCACAGCGCCTGGATGACACTGCGATGGCGTAGTGCATTGTGGGCCGTTCGCGTCACTCGAATTTGGCGCGAACGGCCCAAATCGTTCGATCTTCGTCGAACGATCGAACAGCCGATGTTCGAGTCGAACGTATGTTCGACTCGAACACGAAGCTCATCCCTACACAGGAGCACCAATCAGAACGGCGCAGCGCGACTCGCGCATGCGCCATAGGGAACCGGGCATGAAGCCGCAGGGCTTCACTTCCTGGTTCCCTCAGCGAGGATGGCGGAGGGAGCAGCAGAGCGACGAGCGGTCGCTCGTCCTCTGCTGCGGACGTCGCTGGACTCCAGGACAGGTAAGTGTCCAAATATTAAAAGCCAGCAGCTGCTGTAGCTGTAGCTGCTGGCTTTTAATATTTTTTTTTCCGGCGGAGCTCCACTTTAAGGCTTACCTGTAGGTGCAAGAAATATCTCCTTAACCTACACGGTTAAGGAGATATTTGCAGAAAACCCTGCACCGATGTCTACGGTGCATGCGCGCCGTAGACAACGGCGCAGGCGCGCTGAGCGGTGCCGGTTTTCTAAATGGGAGAATGCCGGCCCCGCGCATGCATGTGACGTCTTCGCCGCTCTGGCCAATCACAGCGCCGGAGCGGCGATACACGGAAGGGACATCGAGGCAAGATGGCGGCGGAGGGGAACGAGGAGCAGTTCGGTGGCTTCGATCTCAGGTAAGTCATTCATAATGAGCTAGTATGCTATGCATACTAGCTCATTATGCCTTTCTTTTGCAGGTTTTTTTTTTTTTTTTTTAAATACCGGGTTTACTTCCTCTTTAAAGCTAATCATCCCCCTTCTTTATTCAGGTCCTTGGGCTCTCTCCTCATCTCATGGGAAGCCCTTTCCCTTTCTTGGTTTGGGTAAAATACATGCAATAAAAATGACTTATCTGCCCAAACTGTTGTGTTATTTTAGGCTGTTATCTGTCCCCATTCCAAGCAATGTTTTGCACACCTTGCGACGGAAAATATTGCAATTCATTTGGGACCATCATAAACATTCTATCGTAGGCGCCTCACATTTGGCTTAGCGGTCACTTCATTCAAGCACTACGATTTAGCAGCCCAAATATCCCCATTGGCCTCCCTCCATGCCACTGGCAAATGACCCATTTGGACCAACCTGCTGGAAGCGACTTGTCCCCCCCTCCCCATATACAACTTGATCTGGACCCTAGCGTCCTCAAGACCCAAGATCACAGACCCTTCCTTGCAACACATTCTCGAACAATGGGGCTCGATAAAATATTCCAGCAATCTCATTCCCTCACACCTACCATTATCGGGGATCCTTAATACTCCATCTTTCGCAGCTGCTCACCACAATCCTCTTGTGCTCTGTTGGTGCCATATTAAAGAAATTAGAAATATTTATGAGCTTTTTTCATTGGATGGTATAAAGTCCTTCACCTATCTCAGGCCTTGTCATTCCCTGTACTACAACAATTTTCTCCCTTCGAGAACCAATGTGGGAAAAACACATACTGCAGAGGTCTAGTGTCTACTCTTTATGCATCGCTCACAGACTCCATGGGGTAGAGTTTCTAAAACTGGAGCACATAGAATCTGGTGCAGCTGTGCATAGCAACCAATCAGCTTCTAAATTCAGCCTGCTCAATTAAGTTTTGACAATAAAACCTAGAGCTACCTCTAGATGTTCACTCAATATGTTTGCTCAAGAAATTCCTTATAAATTAATTTCCTGTTGGTACATGACCCCGGATCATCTATCTAAATTTATCCCAAGCACCTTTCCACAATATGGACTGTATGAGTAACCTTTAGCAGATTGCTAGCTCCCCACACAGGAGCCTACCTCATAAGGAATTTACCAAAAGTCTAGTCTTAAGTTTTTTACACAGGGTTGCATGGTGGTACATGGAGTATCGGAAGAAGAGTGACTGTTAAACACACACAGGGTTGAAGAGTAAGGAATGAAAGGCCACCATGAGAGGTTTACTCAACAAATGAATTGGAGAAGGTGTGTAGTTGCTATGGGTTACCATGAACTGGTGGGAATGTCTAACAGCCAGACAGCGAGTAGTGGTACCAAGCTTGGGTAACAGGGGTCGGGCCCTGGTTCCCTCCCTAGCAGTCAGTTCCCTAAAAGCAGCCAGGACCCAACCGAGTTACAGAGACCTCAAGGACCTAGCCATACGGTATGAGAAAGCTAAATTAGTTAATTAGTGCACTCATAAGGTCTGCACTTAGTGCACGATGGGATCCTATTCTGTCACTGGAAGTGAAGTGGCAGAGGAAAGCTGGACTGGTGGAGCAGGGCGCGGTCTCAGCGGTTTCCCCCTCTAAGTGCTACATTCTGGAAGGCAAGGTATGCAGTGTAATTGGATGGAGTGTTACACAGAAAATTCTGTATGTTATTAACCAGCTGTGCACGGTGTACGGCTCATCTCTAAGCCGGGGTTCCACTTTGATGTTGACTTTCACATGAACGCGGTCCCGCCTGGTCCCGGACATTGATATGCGCATACAAGGGAAAGGCACTCTCACATGCAGGGTGAATAGGCCCTGCATACAAGTCGGTCCTCCAAAATCAATGATATAATTAAAGCGGAACTGAAGGTAAAAAATAAAAAATTTGCAAACAGGCAGACTTTTTCCAGTTTCAAATATTTTATTGAATTTTATAATTATCCACAAAATTCCATTAATGGAGCATGTACAATAATATAATAGAAATATATATTCTATTAACAGAACATGTACAATAGTATAATAGAAAAAGGCGTAATCATTCAGGAAAGTAACTCTTATAAATGTAAATGAAAATAGATAACCTAGCGGATTGTAGGATAAGATTATGAAAAATGAAATGTCATAATCATAGCTTCATGGCAGCTATTTGATGACAAGTAATTGAGAAATTAAGTTGATTGAAATAATATAATATACTTATGTCATCTATGAAGAGAATAGAATAGAATGAACCAACACTCCTTGAATCTCAAAAGAAGGTCAACAACAGCAACTCCCATCATAATTTAAATCTTACCTAATGCCTGAGTGAAGGTGGGCCTAGGAGGGAGAACCAAAATCCAAAGGCATAACATGATCATCTTCATTGTATACTAGATGCTCATCTAGCACAGACAATAGTTTGAACCACCCTTTATAGATTATATTTACAAAGGGTTAACATCGCTTCCAAGTGTTTTTATAGCAGCACAAATATAACTAAACACAACCGTGTGACTGTCATATCTTATTTGCCCATGGTTTCAGCGTTTTCTAATGCTGTGAAATAAAAACAACCTTTTTTTGCTAAAAGAAATCCCTATTACTTTTGAAACCAAATTGAACGTTCAGTTTAAATCATCTTAATACATTCCAGGTTCATCGATATAAAGGGTGTGAAAAGTCACACTAGATGCAGTTAGCTGCATTTTGCCATGCAGAACTGCAATGACACACAGTGGGGTTGATTTACTAAAACTAGAGAGTGCAAAATCTAGTGCAGCTGTGCAGGGTAGCCAACCTGCTTCAGCTGATTTAATTAACCACTTCAATACCGGGCACTTTCAACCCCTTCCTGCCCATGAGAATTTTCAGCTTTCAATGCTGTTGCACTTTGAATCTCAATTGCGTGGCCATGCAACGCTGTAACCAAACAAAATATTTATAATTTATTTTTGACATATAGAGCTTTCTTTGGGTGGTATTTAATTACCACTGGGTTTTTTATTTTGCTAAACAAATAAAAAAAGACAAAACATTTTGAAAAAAAAAAAAGTTTTTCTTAGTTTCTGTTGTAAAATTTTGTAAATAAGTAGTAATTTTTCTTCTTCAGTGATGTGCGATGATGAGGCTACACTGATGGGCACTGATAGGCTGCACTGATGGGGACTGATGAGGTGACACTGATGAGGAGGCACTAATATGCAGCACTGATGGGCACTGATAGGGGGTACTGATATGCAGCACTGATGGGCACTGATTGGCAGCACTGATAGGCAACACTGATGGGCACTGATAGGTAGCACTGATAGGCAGAAAGGTGTGCACTAATAGACGGCACTGATGGGTGGCACTGATAGGCGGCACTAATGAGGAGGCACTGATTGGCACTGATTGGAATCACTGATGGGGCTGCACTGATAATCATTGCAGATGTCCCCACTGAGGAAAGCCGCTTATCAGCTCTCCCCTCCTCATGCGCTGTCAGCGTGAGGAGAGGAATGCAGATTACAGGCACTTCCTATTTACACTGTGGGGTTTATTTACTAAAGGCAAATCCACTTTGCACTACAAGTGCACTAGGAAGTGCAGTCACTGTAGATCTGAGGGGAAGATCTGAAATTAGGGGAAGCTCTGCTGATTTTATTATCCAATCATGTACAAGCAAAAATGCTGTTTTTTACTTTCCTTGCATGTCCCCCTCGGATTTACAGTGACTGCACTTCCAAGTAAAAAAAAACCCTTGTGGTCAGTTCTGATTGGACACAGCTGATCACATGGTAAAGAGCCTACGTCATAGGCTCTTTACCATGATCGGTGAAGAGGTGTGTCCGAGGGACGCACCGCACCATGGATCACCGCGATGCGTGCCCCCCCCGGTGGTGCGCACAAGCAGCCCGTTCTGAAGGATGTCATATGACGTCCACTCAGAAAAGGAAAGCCACCGCCCAGCCATCTGGTATAGGCTAGATGGGAAGTGGTTAGGCTTCGAAAAAAAACCATGTAAGCTAAATGGTTTCTATGCAGAGCTGCACCAGATTTTGCACTCTCCAGAGTTAGTAAATCAACCCCATAGTCCGCAAAACTGCAGTGTTAACAAAATCAGGCCCGATTTCTGCTAGCACTAGTAGTTCATTTTATTTATAGCACACAAGCAGTCCCTGATTACTAGTCAGAAGCTCTTTTTCCCATAGTCACCACTAGGTACCTGTAAAGTTAGTGCCCAAAATGTAAAAAAAAAAGGGGTTATTGGGGGGTGTTTGTACTGTCCTGGTATTTTAGCTCCTCAAGAAATAGGCCATCAGAAAGTCAGAGCTGCTTAAAAGCTGTGTTAATTCCAGTAGAAATAGCATAGGTTGTAGATGCTATAACTTTCATACAAACCAAATAATATACACTTATTGCAGTGATTCTCAACCTTACTAGTGCCGTGACCCCTTGATAAAATTTCCCAAATTGTGGGGACCCCTAACAGTAAAATTATTTTCGTAGCCTGGGTTGTCAACCACCAAGGCAAGACAAGTAATTTGTGCCCCTAACCCAGAGGCATTTAGCGCTCCCTGAGTCCCTTCCACTCATACTGTATTAAAACCCCTTATGGTACATTTTTGGATGTACCACTCTTTCTCTTTGTTGTCCTTTCTTTGCCTTTTATCTCTCTCTATCCTAATTTCTTGTTTTTTCCCCCATCCCTCTCTCTCTCGCCATCTTTCTTGTTTTTTCTCTCCCTTTTTCTTTGTTCCTCCCTTTATTTTATTCTCCCTTCCATGTATTCTCTATTTTTATTCCTTCTCTTACTCCTTGGTGGGGGGAATGGGATGAGTGGCAGTGCTGGGGGGAGCTCTGATCAGCCAACTTAGGTGCTCTTGATCAAGGTCATCTGCTAATCTGAGAACTGTAGTGGGGACTTTTAATGGCAACTATAATCACGGTAGTGTTACTCACCGTGTCTCTGGCATTACTGTGTCTCCCACTTTGTGGTGTCTTGCAGCAGTAACACCTATGCCGAAATTAGCGTGAATTTCTCCTTCAACACCCCCCCCCACTTCACATTCCTCCCCACTCAGCTGACCCCTAGTCTATGTCCCCCAGTCATGCCATGAACTCAATGGGCGGCTGCGAAGAGGCTGAATGGGCGACCGTTGGCTCCAGGAACAGCCCAGCTGGGCGGGCACAAGCTGCAGGGACAGCCCTTCTGGGTGGTCGCAAAAAGGCTGGGAGAGCGGTGCGGGCTTCAGTAACAGCCCAGGATTCAGTGACCCCTGGCAAATCGCCATTCGACCCCCGGGGGGGTCCTGACCCCCAGGTTGAGAACCACTGACTTATTGAGATTTTTTTTAGCAAAGACGTGTAGCAGTATACATTTGGCCTAAATTTATAAAGTAATTTGAATTTATTGGGTATGTTTTATAACAGAAAGTAGTAAATATATATTTTAAAATTTTTGTATATTTAATAATAATAAAAAAAACTGTGGCGATTGAATACCACCAGAAGAAAGCTCTATTTGTGTGCAAAAAATTATATAAATTTCATTTGCATACAGTGTTGCATGACCGAGTAATTGCCAGTTAAAGTAGTACAGTGCTGAATAGCAAAACATGGTCTGGTTATGAAGGGGTATAAACCTTCTGGAGGTCAAGTGGTTAACCTGGTGATCCTGCCATTAACTCACTTCCTGTCCCAGGGTGTCAACCATACTTATTCATTGTAGATTTAATCTCCCTAGGAGGGAAGTGCATAGAAATATACAGAGAAGTAATGATTACAAGAATGGAAAGGACATACATGGATATTGGTTATTGGTTATAAAATAAAAATGGCAGAAAAACAAAAATAAACGTTAGATCTTGTGAAGTGTCATTTTATGCAAAGGCAGAGCCACTGAGGTGAATTCTGTACTTGGTTCAGCTGTTTTGCTATAGACCACATTTTTCATAACAGCAAACGGGAATTCAAGAGTATATGCAAATACAACAGGAACTGCAAACAGTGTCAGGACTCTTTAAATAGTTGGAAATTCCTTTAGGCTAAGTTCACATCTATGCATATTTGGAACACGTGCAAAATTGTGTGCTTTTCTGACAGGCAGAGAAATATGCAGCATTTTAGAAAATATACAGGTGTGGCATTAATTGTTAATGGCGCCACCATGCACTTGCAAATGCGAACATTCCCATACATATGAAACTGCATGGTTTCGCAGCACCATAGAGTTCAGTTTGGCATGTTTTTGGAAAAGAGTCAGTGAATGCTTGTGCGCAGGGCAGCTTAATGAAATTAATGGGCTGCCCTACATGTGACTGCATGAAGTTTGCCTCTTTGAGGACCAAAGATTTTAAGTAGGGGGAGGATGTTCTCGGGTGCTGGCTAATTGCATGTGTCATTGGGGGGACACTCTGCAACATCAGCCACAGTGAGGCTGTTCCCTGAGCTTAGACACTGTATTGTCACATCTTGACTGCAGAGTGAGTGAGATTCGATAGAAGAGCATAGGATCTTGGGACATGTAGTCTGAAGAGCTAAGTTTACATTGGGGAGAGAACAGAATGCTGGGAGAGTAGATATATACTATCAGACATAAAAACAAAAAAAAAGAAGACACTACACACCAATCTGAGTTAACTACAAATTTATTGAGCAGTAGGCTCAAAAAGTATTCAAGCCTATTCGAAACCTAAATATCCCCATGTACTCCTAAAAGCCACATAAATCCCCCTATAACCATGCCCAGACTGGTACCATGACCACCCTCATATGTATAGAGGGGGATGGTCATGGTTCCAGTCTGGGTTTTGTTTTAGGGGGAATTAGGTGGCCTTTAGGAGTACATGGGGATATTTAGGTTTCATATATGCTTGAATACTTTTTGGGCCCACTGCTCCAAAAATTTGTAGTTAACTCAGATTGGTGTGTAGTGCCTTCTTGTTTTTTGTTTTAATGTCTATTAGTAAGTAAGTATTTTTAGACAATAACCCCCTCATGTATATGGTGAGTACAACATTTTTTCATTAGTAGGATTCACATTTTTCACACTTTTGGTATATAGAGGTGACATATAGCCTGTGCTGGGGAGGAGTCGCTCTTTGGGACCACCGCCTTCAGCTAGGAGCAGGGACCCAGATGCTCAGAGGGTCATGAGGAGCACCGCGGTCTAGAGAGCCTTCGGCGGGTGTGTGAAAGTATCTCCCTTCCTGTCGCCCGAGTGACCGTCGGGGGTCACCCTCATCATCCTACGTGCAGATCCTGCTGAACCCCAGGTGTGCTGACAGGTGCTTTTCTCTGGTAACAGATTCTACAGGGGCCTATCCCACGGCGTCCTATTCCATTGAGCCTGATATCTTCAGGATTGGTGAGCAGGCAGAAGTCCACCCTCTATGCACCCTAAGGAGACACTGCACGCAGACACCTTTATTTCACTTCTTTGCACTAAAGTTTTAACAAGGAGATGCTTTGCACATGCTATTTGCATTATTGGATGCTATTACACAGAGATTCCCTCTGGGTCCTTGTTAAGCTGGCTGAAGACATTAGACATCTACATCATCGGGACTTCACCCCATCCCCACTTAAAGGACTTTGTGCACAATGCCTACCCATATTAAATGAGAACTCTTCTTAGAGACTAAATGTTATATTTTGGGTGATTTGTTGGGATACTCTTATGTTTCAGAGTTTGTTTGAGCTTGTGGCATGATGAGTTAAAGGGATTGTAAAGAATTTTTTTTTTTAAATAACAAACATGTTATACTTACCTCCACTGTGCAGCTCGTTTTGCACAGAGTGGCCCTGATCCACGTCTTCTGGGGTTACTCTGCGGCTGTCTCGGCTCCTCCCCGCAATCACTCACCACCTATATGCGAGCAAGCTCGCATGGTGGTGAGTGATTGCGGGCGTGCTCCACTGATACAGCCGCTCACTGTATCACTCGGCCCCGCCCCCTGGCGCGCCGTGTCATTGGATGTGATTGACAGCAGCGCCAGCCAATTGCTGCGCTGCTTTCAATCCATCCACTGTAGCCAATCAACGGCCAGGCTGAATGGCGAGGAGGATGACGGGGGCGAGCTTGGGATTTTCGAGGGGTCAGATAAGTAAAACGGGGGCTCGGAGAGGGAGGGGGGGGGGCAGTATTGTCGGATGTTTTTTCACCTTAATGCATAGGATGCATTAAGGTGAAAAAACATTTACCTTTACAACCCCTTTAAAGGGAGTAGTCTGACATAAAGGTCATTCTCCTTCCTTTTTCCTTACCTGTGGGCATACAGTAGGTTCTACCCAAGTTACCAGTTGCTACTAATCATTTTACTGAAATTCTGTATGCATTGTCTTCCTGTTTGTGTGTGCCAAATTTGAAAATTTAATTCTAAAGCATATTTGCCTAAGTCATTATTCTTTGCTCTGTCTGTTTGCAGAACTTTAAGTAAAATACTTGATTACTGTGTTGCCAAGTCTGGTGTCTGTGTACTTGTATCGCCATATTTAAATATGATCTTACATCGTATACTTATAATCAAGAAAATGAAGAGTCCTTCTTACCAACCAAAGTCTAACTACGTCAACATAAGAAAACACTGAATACAATGCCCAAAATTTGTTTATTGAAGTATTATTTTAACAAGTAAACAGATCATGTAAAATAATGAAAATCCTTTCTTCATAAGTATTAAACAAATTAATTGGGAAGATCATTAACTCCAGACACAAACTTCATGGTTTTTCAAGCTGTGCCACTCTTGCCTCCTGCAAAATGTCAAAGAAGTAGAGGTGAGTGAGTAGCTTTGATTCTTCATTTTACAATTTACTATTACAGGATTAGTAACGTTTTCTTACCCTCATTGAGAGACGCAACTGTCGATTGAAGATCAATCAGGTTAAGCTGCCTATTTCTGCTTCTGACTGATCTTCTGTCATCAGGTGTGTCTCTTGATGAACCATTATTTACCATAATTTCCCTTTCTTAGTGCCTTTCCATGGCAGCATATAAAGGATAGGTATGCTGCCATGTAGGCACCAGGAGAATAATTTTACAAAAACATTTTTTTTTTTTTTAGTTTTGGATAGAATAGAGAATGAAGGTTTTTAGGGCTGTGTATTACAAAATGTTATATCTGTCACCAAAGTTGAGGGTAAATCTTCCAATGGGGATACCTGTTTTGCTGTGAGCTGTCCAAGAGGAGAACTCCCCACACTTTATAACGTTTTTTTCTCTCACTTCCTGTTACATCTCCGAGACAGGAAATAAAAGAAAATCTTTCCAACGGGACGCAGACAGCGTAAAATAAACTGAAGTTGGTTGTAACCCTTCTATACTCTATCCAAAACTGAAGAACAGTATTGAACCTTATTTGTCATGAAGCTGGCCAACCTATTATTTTATCAAGTCTATAATGGTGCTATATCCTTTATATCCTAATTCTGTATCAAACAAAAAAGTTGAGCTCTTAATTTCAATCTCTATATGATGGATAAACAAACTGAAAACCGTTGGCCCCAAGGCAGAACCCTGAGGCACACAACTCACAACTTTAGTCCATTCAGAGAATGTGTCATTTATCACTGCTCTCTGGACACATTCATGTAATCGGTTTCCTATCCCTGTACATACAATTACATCAACTTCCTTCAATAGACCTTATTTTTTACATTGATAGACATTTATGAGGTATAGTATCAAATGACTTGGCAAAATCTGGATAAAATACGTTCATTGGACTTCCTGCTTCTAACGTACTTCCTCAACAGGTTGGTTTGACAAGAATGGTCCTTCATAAATTCATGCTGGTTGTCACTTATGTTACCTCCATTACAGTCAAATTTCTTTATAGCTGTGAGGAAACAAGTCCCAAAAATGAGTATTGATTGCAGAGTCGCCCGTATGTAAAAGAATACTTAAGAGAATCTTTTACATTAAGTACTGGTCTATATTGGTTGGTGTATACATGCATTCCATGTCCAATAAAGACCAATTCATGATGTAAAGGATTCCCTCAAGTCCGATGGACTTGTTTTATCGGAAATTCCGATCGTGTGTGGGCCCTATCGCACTATCGGAAAAAAAAATGATAGGAAATTCCGATCGTCTGTGTGGAACTCCATCGGAGAAAAATCCACGCATGCTCAGACTAAATTAGGAGACGGGAGCGCTCGTTCTGGTAAAACTAGCGTTCGTAATGGAGATAGCACTATCGTCATGCTGCAAATTAATGCATCGTTAAATGTAGCGCATTCTTTTCTTCTTTCTAATGCTAGAACAAATTTTATTTTTCGCTGCGGATATTCACACTGAGTTCTGACAAACTTATTTCTTTGTTTCTTGTGATCTCATGAATCTTTGTATTTGAGCCAGGTCTCCAAAATATCGTAATATTTATTTTAAGCGCAAATCGGCTAACACCAAACTTTTACTAACATGCGGTAACACGAAATCAGCAAAAGCAGGCCAAAGGGTGGCGCCGTTGGATTTGAACTTCCCCTTTATAGTGACGTCGTACGTGTTGTACGTCACCGCGTTTAGGACGGTTTGGAATTTGGTCTGATGGTGTGTATGCAAGACAGCTTTGAACGGAATTTCGACGAAAAATTCCATCGGATTTTAGCCCATCGGAATTCCGATCGTGTGTACAGGGCATTACATGCAAGCACCCTATGTGATCACTGATCATTTTTGGGGCTTGTTTTCTCCCACTTATCCTCCTTGGAATAAAACCACCTTCCCAGCACAGGATAATCCAAAAAGTAAACCAGACAAGCATCGAAAGTGACGTATATCAGCATGGAAACAGAAATATTCTCTGCAGGCCTGACTATCCAGTTGCTTGACCAAAATGGGTGTCTTGCAACTCAACCAATATGATTAATGGTTCCATAATACTTTTTAAATGTACACAACTCAATACGAAACCCAAATACTACACTTGGAAGGATCTCCCCTGGGACTTTATATTCCCCTTTTCTATTGTTCATTCTATACTCTAGTTTCCTGGTATACATCTTGATCCTTTTTTGTAATTTGGTACCAAATTTGCTCTATGCCAATCTGTTGGTACCCTTCCAATGAGTAGGATGTCTTTACATATTAAAAATAGCAGCTTGGCTATAACAGCCAAGTTCCCTAAGGACTCAAGGGTAAAAGGCATCTTGTCCTGGTAATTTTTTCACATTAAGTTTGTCTGGTCTCTTTTGTACCTGACCTTCTGTCTGCAGCAGACGTGCCTTCGTTGAAATGCCATTAGTAAAAGCCACCCCAGTTAGGTTGTTAGGAATATTTTGTTTTTGGGCTTCTGTTGTAATCACAGGAGCAGGGATTGTGTAGTTTGGTCTGTTCAAAACTTCACAAGTAAGGATTGCTTTCCCCTGCCTCTAGGAGAAGCTTCTAGAGCTTGGAAAAGGATAATTCAAATAAGCAGCCAGAATATTTAGCAGAACCTGCCCAATCACTGGGTAGGTGTAACCAGATGATGGCTGGAGATGCTGTTAAAAAGTCTGCAGCCCTAAGGAGATTTTTTCCCCCCTGTGGTTATCCCTGGACCCTCCTCTTTGGGCTGGAGACTGGACTACCTTGTTGGAGGCACATGCACCTCTGGACTGTCTTTTTGCCAGGATCTTGTGAGTAGAGCCTCTTTATCTGCAATAAAGCTTGTTCATGTTCCTCAGTTGTGAACATTATCCTACCCAAACCCATCCTCATGTGATTCTGCTTCATGGTCACCAGCCTTGAGCCGCAAAATATTTAAGTGTGCCTATGTTAGTGCTACTACTGCTTAGTGAAGGATGTCGTCTACCATTGCTACTTCTCGTTTGGAGTATCCTACATCACCCCAGATCTCCCCTGCCAAGTTCTACTAGAAAATAAACTTCCAAAAAGGATAAAAACCCCATGACTGGTTTTTGGGCCAGAATGGATGGACTGATGTTGGGTGCCTGGCTGCTTTGCACTGTTTTGGGGGAAATAACCTGTCTAATCTCAGCAGCCCCTTCGGGGCTAGCTCTACCTTAGTATTACTGTTACTACTATCAGAGACAAATTTTTTACCTCTAAATACTGAAAATAAATGAATTAATACAGCTGCCTTTTGCCTGTCATGCATGACCAACTTCATCTGCTATGTGGCCTATCTGTTTTTTCTGTTTACTTTTGCTGACCTAAACTTCAGACTGAATCAACAGTCAGACAAGTAGCATTTTCAGAAGGAAAGCTCAGTAATTGCAGCCTCAATGTCTATCTCAGTACTATAAGAGCATATGGTTACAACTGAATTACTGTATTATATAAACTCTCCATAGGAGGCCACTATAGCACTTTGGAACAGAATAGCAAACTGATATTTAAAGTATCGGCATTTGGAGAAAAAAAAACAGTTGGGAAGAGGAAGAACTGTACTTCTTCATTTATCTTAAAGAAGAACTCCATCTCTCCACAGACTTTATAAGCTGGACCAAACGCTCCCTCACTAACCTGTTCACCCCTAGACTGCACCCCTAGACTAAACAAGTTAACTCTTGCAGTGCAGGAATGGGTGCATTGCAAGGATAAATTATATCCTGTATTTTATCTAATTTCCGGAGTTCAGCTTTAAAGCGGTAGTAAAGCCCGTTTTGTGATTTTTACCTACAGGTAAGCCTATAATAAGGCTTACCTGTGGGTAAAATGAATGTCACCTAAATGAGCACCGTTTAGGAGTTATTCACCCTGGGTGCAGCCAGTGGGATCACCGGCGCATGCGCTGTGAAGGTCTCGCATACTTTGCTGGAACTTCAGAGCCTCGTGCCCGAACCGAGAGCGACGTCATTGCGGCTCCGGCCAATCACACAGCTGGAGCGCGCAAACCCAGAAGAAAATACTAGTTAGCCCTCTTGGCAGTGACAGCACAGCGCTGGAGGGTTTCATTGTAAGGTAAGTATTTCATAATTTGCAAGTATGCTTTGCTTACTAGCACATTATGCCTTTGTCTTACAGGTGTTTTTTTTTTTTTTAAACCAGCTGAGGTTTACTACTGCTTTAATCACCTGCAACTCTGTTTCTGTTATACTTGACTCCACAATCAACAAAGAAATAACTGGCAGACATGAAGTCTAGTACACCGGTTTTACCTGTTACTGCTATGTGAACAAGCGAAATACATTCAAACTGGCCATATTTCATAAAAAACAAAAAACAAAAACAATATTACATAGAAGGTGAGGTTAAAAAAGACCATCAAGTCCATCAAGTCCAACCTATGTGTGTGACTAATATTACAAGTATTAATGTCTCAAGGGGTGCGGAGGTTACCTTTAACCTGTGGAGAGTAGCACCATGGGACATTAGGACTGCTGGAGTCGAAGCAGCAGCCTTTGGAATGGCATGCGGTCACAGTGATCCCTGGGTAGCCGCAGTCTTGCCTCTGACTGGGAGCCACTGAGCATTCAGCATTATCTGGTAGATAAATTACGTTAGACAATAGATCAGACAAAGCAAATTTTTGCTGCCTATATATCATTAAACTGTGCACAACATAGACAAAATGCACGGACAATCAAATACAATATAAGTTATTAGGCCCCATTCTCACCACATTTATACACAATTTATATGCATTTTTAAAGCTCATGACAAATTGTATTATATAGACAATTGCTAAACCCTCCACATCTAAGCTAAGCTAAACTACACTAACCTCCTTCCCCTTCACAGCTGCATACTTACCCTGGTTCTAGACCAGCCTTTTTCATTCAGGGGGCCCAGGCGCCCTGGGGTGCCTTGAGGTTTCTTAAGGGTTTCCTATGCAAAATTTCTAAAATTTGCCCAAAGATTGTATACAAGGCAGTGGGTGGATGAAGCCTGCCTTTTAATTACACAAAGCCACAGATTTTCATTGTGCACCGTTACGACTTTCTAGCTGTCAACCTGCTAACAACCAATGACATGATCAGTTGATAAGGAGGATGTTAGTCGCCCACATAGCATGCTTGTTTTACCCTCCTCTGCCTCTCCCCATCAGTTTTGGGGTCACATTAGCCGAGTGATGGAGAAGAAGAAGAGAAACATTGGAATACTAGTCAGTACCAACTTGCACCTCTAACTTTGGGTGTCTTAGGCATGTGGATGTTGCTGCATTATGTAAAACTGTTAGAATAGTTTTTACATTTTAGGATGGGGTGCCTCAAGACTGTTCCTAATTTCTGAGGGTGCCTTGAGATTGTCCATGATTTTAAAGGGTGCCCTGGCTGTAGAAAAGGTTAAGGAACACTGTTCTAGACTATGAGTAAGCACTACAATAGTGTGAAACCCGTTAGCCAGATGTGATCAGTTTGCTGTGTCGTGCAGTGTGTTTTTGTTTCCTGAACCTTTTTGGAATAAAGGCTTTTTAATCGGAGTGCTGCTTCCAGAAGTCACTTTCTTCTCTTTTTGATTACAATTGCATTTGCCTGCACCCTTGGCTGCTGGGAGGAGGTATTTTCAGGCATTTCCACACCTCAGCGGCTCCCTCTCTCCCGTCTCTTATATTGTTTACAATCTATCCAACAAAAATCTCTTTACCAATGACCAAGCTCCCATAACCTTTAATGGAGTCATATACCAAGCTTTTATACTACAAACCAGCCTTTCCTAACCTGTTTACCCCAGAAAACCCCTAAAATAATTTTAAAATCACGGGGGGGGGACCCTTATTAAAACCCATAAATTGGGAGTGTTGGCCGTCAATAGGAAGATCAGGAGCATGTACTGTGAATGTGCCAGTTCTTTGACAACAGCTGGTCTGATACCAGCATTCTGGTTTTGGCTGTGTCTGTCTGTCCACCTGCAAAGTGATTGGTGTTGTCAGTCTCTGGGTGGAGATCAAACCATATTTAAGCCAGCCAAGTCTGCAGTCTCATGCTTGTGATAGCGCTGGTTACAAGTGCTCAAGCTGCCTGTTTGTCTGTCCTATTCTGATGTTTGGATTCCCTTGCTGACGACCTTGAATTGGATATCTGACTATTCTCTGAACTCTGCTTGCCTTTTGACTACGGATTGACCCTGACTATTCTGAACCTTGCCGGCCTTGTATCTGGGCTGCATTGAACCCTTCTTCCTGTGTGCCAACCTCATGTACCTATTTGCTTTGCTCAGTTTGCATCTGCCCCGGCGTGTTGACCAGGCACCATAGCATTGTGTATAAGTCCTGGAGGTAACTGAGTACATGTAGGCTAGACATGTGCAGAATAGGAAAAATTGTTTAGTTTTAGATAGATTCGTTATTTTACGAATTTAGTTTTGTTAGGGAATTCGTTTAGTTTGGTTTTGGAATTTGTTTCGTTTAGTTTTTGTTAAATTAAATTTTGTTTTAGTTAAAATTAGTTTCATTTATAAATTTTCTAACGAATTCCAACTCTTCAGAATGATTAGAATTCAGATCAATGTGACGTGACGTCAGAAAGGGGCAGTGACACCGGGTGATGTAGCCGGGTGGCCCTGTCCCTTGCCTATATAAGAACTGTCAAAGCAAAGAGTGGGCAGACGACGGAGGCGGAGCGTTTTTTGAATTTTTTCTATTTTTTGGGTCCGGCGGGCGTCGTGATTAACGATGGATACATTGTTTTTGTTTTTTAATAAAGGACTTGTCAAAAACAGTTTCTTGTGGTTTTTACTTATTGACAATTTTTTGGTAAATGGGTAGGGGTATGATGTACCTGATACCCATTTCCATAGGGGGCGGGATCTGGGGGCTTCCAAATTCCTATAAGCCCCACCCACAGACCCCGACAACCACAACCTAAGGTTGTCAGGAAGAGGCCCTTGTCCCCATCAACATGGGGACAAGGTGCTTTGGGGTGCAGAGCCCCCCTGCCCCAAAGCACCCACCTCGCCATGTTGAGGGCATGCGGCCTGGTATGGTTCAGGAGGTAGGATGCTCGCTCCCTTTCCTCACCTGCCAGGCTGCATGGTCGGATAAGGGTCTGGTATGGATTTTGGGGGGGACCCCACGTAGTTTTTTTTTATTTTGGCATGGGGTTCCGCTTAAAATCCATACCAGACCCAAAGGGCCTGTTATGGACCGGGGGGAACCTATGCTGTTTTTTTTTTTTTTTTTCTATTGCCGGGCAATTGCCGGCATTCTTTATCTTAACATTTATCTGTCATTGGGGAAGCCGATGACTCGTGGTTGTTAAGGACCGCTTAACAACCAGCTATTTCTTCACACATAATTTGAATCGATCGATCATTTTTCGACCAATCCGAATTCTAATCGTTCTGAAAAGTTAGAATTTTTTTTTTTTTTTTTTTTACGGATTTCAACAAAATTTGTTAGTAATTATTACTATTTCATGTGAGATTCGGATACATCCAAATCTCTGAATAACCAAAAATGTGTCCAAATTTGTATTGGGACCGAAACTAATTGCACATGTCTAATGTACGCCTGGTTGACTTATGGGAAAGAGGGCTGCTATAGGTGAAGAACACAGAAGCTAGCTATTGTGTCTGACCACCTGCGTAAAGGGTAAGCGTGACACGGAAGAATGCAACCCTTACAATGATGGTCAGAATTCCACACTTACAGATAGATAAAAAAGATTATTGGTATAATTTCGCTTGTCAAATGGCGTAAGCTCTGGAACTACAAATGCACCATTTGCCACAGCTCAAGGAACCTCTAGAGCAGCCTTTTTTAAACCAGTGGGTCAATGGGGAAAATGCTCCTTACATTGGTGGTCGGGGGAAAAATGTAACCCTTAAAGACAGCTAAAAAGATCATTGGTGTCATTCAGCTCGCTCTTTCAAATGGCATTGGCCTTGAAACTAACCAGATATCAGACCAGACACATCAGTGTCCTCAGTCCGCTGCATATCAAAGTCCCCCACTTTCCAGTTTTCCCTTCAAAGTAGTGTTCCCAGGCCCCCTTTACATCACCCCCACCCTCTTCACAGTAGTGTACTGAATCCCCTTTACATAGCACACCTCCTTCATTCATCCCCCCACAGTACAGTCCACTGCCCCTTCCCACCATCACCCCCCCCACACACACACATGCAGCACTGCCCCCTTCACATCACCCACCCACCCACCCTCACATCACAAATCCCCCCAAGCAGTAGTGTGCTCTGCTCCCTTCACATCACCTGCCCCCACCTGGCTCCACATCATCCCCCTACAGTACTGCCCCTCTTCACATCACCGGCCCCCTGGACATCACCCTCCCCCCACATCACTAGCCCCCTTCATATCAGCCCCCACCCACACACACACACACACACACCAATGCCCCCTTCACATCACTCCCCCCCAGAGCACTTCCCCCTCACATCACAAATCCTCCCTCCACAGTAGTGTGTTCTGCCCTTTTTTCATTACCTGCATCCCCTTTTACATCACCCTTACATCACAAATCCCCTGCTAGTGTGCTCTGCCCTCTTCAGTCCCCTACAGCACTGCCCTCTCTCAAATCACAGCCCCGCCTTATTCCCCCCCCCCCACAGCACTGCCTACCTTCACAGCCCCCCCCACAGCACTAACCCCCCCTTTACCCCCTCCCCCACAGTAGTGTGCTTTGCCCTTTGGATATTCAGCCAGCCTCCCCCCTAGCACTGCCTCCTCTCACATCAACCCCCCCCCCCCTGTAGTGTCCTCTGCTCTTCAGTTTCCTACCTTAGGTTGAGCGGAGGGCAGAAGGCAGGATGGTAATATGCTGGGTGCGGGAGGCACAGCTCTGCATTGGGGGGGGGGGCAGGTAATAAGCTGAGTGCTGGTAATAAGCTGACTTTGAGAGGCACAGCTCTGCATTGGATGGGAACGAGAGCTGCCGGCTGTTAACTTTTCATATTAACCAGCAAGTGATTGGTTGCTAGGACCGCCCTACATCCTAGCCACCAATCACTTGCTGGTTAAAATGCAAAGTTAACAGCTGGCAGCTCTCGCTCCTATCCAATGCAGAGCTGTGCCTCCCGAAGTCAGCTTATTACCAGCACTCAGCTTGTTATCCGCCCCCCCAATGCAGAGCTGTGCCTCCCGAAGTCAGCTTATTACCAGCACTCAGCTTATTACCTGTCGCCCCCAATGCAGAGCAGTGCCTCCCGAACTCAGCTTATTACCAGCACTCAGCTTATTACCCGCCCCCCCCCCAATGCAGAGCTGTGCCTCCCGCACCCAGCATTTTTCCATCCTGCCTCCCGACATGCAGAGAATGACAGTGGCCAAGGCCAGGGAACAGAAGCAGCTTCAAAATGGCACGACTCGGTCCGGACAGGACAGTGGCTTGGTCCGGATGCGGACAGCGGTCCGCCATTTAGTGATGCCAGCAATGAAATAATATACACATTTTGCCAATACTGGTGCATATATTAATATTTGCAAACATGGAATTCTCCTTTAAGCGGTCAGCAGCAGTAGTGCAATAAGTAGTAAGCCTTGCTAGTTTAGTCACAGCAGACATGCCGGTTAAATCTGTTCTGCTTACTGCTCTTTCACAAATTGTTAAGATGATTTTGCCATGATTACATGAATCGAACAGCACTGCACTGTACCTTGTGCCAGAGAGTAGAAGCACCAATTCACACCAGGGATGCTGGAATCAAAGCAGCAGTTCTTACTGGCACATAGTGAGGCACTGATCCCAGGATATCCACAGTTCCTCCTCAGATAGGGAGAGCCGCCACACATATGGGTTGGATCTAGAGGCAAACAAAATACACAAACATGGACATTGAAAAGATTTGTTATAAGGTCTGTGTTCTTATGTTTCCAGCCTAGCCATGTACTGTTTGTTATGATTTATCAGATTAGAAAAATTATTATAAGATGATGTTTAATATTGCATATTACCTTGGCCTTTTGGATTGAAGCACCATTTAACCCCACGAAGAGATGAGTTAAAGCAGCATCCACTAGAATAGCACTGCTTTTCAGTAATTCCTGGATATCCACAGTCTGTTCTGTTGGCTGGACTCACCGAGCACTGAGCCTTATCTGTAGCAGACAAAGTGAAAATAAAAACAGATTATTAGACTATTGAGAAGGGAGAAATGGGACAGAGGGTTTGAAGTGCAGAGATAAGTATGGGCTATCCACAGTCTATCCTTTCAGCTGGACTCACAGAGCATTGAGCCTTATTTGTAGTAGATACAGTAGAAGTGGGAACAGATAATTAGACTATTGGGAAGAGGAGAATTGGACAGAAGAGAAGGAATTCAGAGATAGGTATGGGCTATCAAGCTGTCATGGACTTTCGTAGACACTCTGTGTTGCCAAAGTCAGCAGTCAACAGCAGTCAGGAATGGGGTTAGAACGAGAAATGTCACCAGCACACCATGGGTCTCCAAAAAATGGATTGAAAGCTCAAATAAGTATCACATCGCATCGTTACAGCAAACCGCAATGTTTCAGAGCCTCACAGGACCCCTTCATCTGGGATGAGACATCATATGCCTGATGAAGGGGTCCTGTGAGGCTATGAAACTTTGCTGTAATGATGTGATCGCTGAATAGAGCTTTCGACCCATTTTTTGGAGACCCATGTTGTGCTGGTGACATTTCTCGTTCTAACCCCATTCCTGACTGCTGTTGACTGCTGACTTTGGCAACACAGAGGGTCTACCAAAGTCCATGACAGCTTAATAGCCCATACCTATCTCTGAACTTCTTCTCTTTTGTCCAATTCCCTGCTTACCAATAGTTTGTTTCGAAGCCGCGCAGAACCCCTCATCAGGCATGTGACATTACACGCCTGATGAAGGGGCCCTGCGAGGCTCCGAAATGTTGTGGTTTGCTGTAACGAGGTGATAACTGAATAATGCTTTGGACCCATTTTTTGGAGATCCATGGGGGTTGATTTACTAAAGGCAAATAGACTGTGCACTTTGTGCAAGTACAGTTGCTCCAGAGCTTAGTAAATGAGCAGAAGCTCTGCTGACTTCTACCATCCAATCATGTGCAAGAAAAAATTCTGTTTCTTGTTCATACATCACGGGACACAGAGCGGCATAGTCATTACTATGTGGGTTATATAGAATTACCTTCAGGTGCTGGCACTGGCAACTTCCAAAACAGGAAGTACCCTCCCCTATATAAGCCCCTCCCATCCGGGAGCACCTCAGTTTTTTGCCAGTGTCTAAGGTGTTGGCCAAGGTTAACATGTATTTATCTGGGCTTGTGTACAGGTTCTCTGGGCCTTAGCAAGCTATTCCGGATCCGACCAAAAAAGCTTCATAGCTAAACGGTCGGTACCCGGGCCTTGCAGAGAAGAGCAGGGTTTTGCCTGTAATGCCTCTCTTAGGAGGGCTGGACCCTGGGATCCAGAGCTCTGGTCATACCCAAAACCAAGAGGCTATCTGTGCAGGGTGCTATACAGGTCCAGGGGAGTGGAATCCTTGGGAACCCGGTCCCTGAAGGTCTAGTACAATGCCTGCCATGAGAGGTGAAGTTTGGGCTTCTGTGGACCAAACAAAGTCCTGCGGCGGGGAAAAGGTAAGTGGGGGCCCCTCAGGAACTTGGTTCTATTGAGGGGACCCCCAAGCCTAATATGTCTTTCTGCCTGTTACCTAAAGGTATTCCCGCTAATAGCTGTATATGCCTAAGAAATCCTAGAAATGTCTTTTCATAAAGGAAGTTTTAAAAACTGTAAACCTAGAAATGTTTTTCATAAAGGAGGTTTTAAAAAAAAAAAAAAGACAAAAGTGCGGTACCTGTGTTTGTCCACTAGAGGCCACTGTGGAACGTCTTTTTTTCTTGGGACTATTCCTTCCATGGTGAAAGTCCAGGCAGATGAGTGAGCTCTCTATCAGGGAAGCTGCATTCCTCTGTCATGCTGCCAAGTAGTTTCCTTCCATCCCCGAGTCCTGGTGAAACAGGGACCCTGGCTCCTCTCCCTACATGGCGCCAAGAGCGCACACGTGCATGCGCGCGCGCGCACACACGCTTTCTTTTTATAGATTTAGCTTCAAAAAAGGGGGCGGAGCCTGGCGGATGACGCGCTCTGTGCGCCCAGCGCTTCGGCGCATGTGCGGGCGTCCCAGCAAGATAAAAGGACTCAGTCCACGCTGCTTGCTATGGACACAGAGCATGAAAAGGAGCTGGTAGCATGGTATAGGGGCTTACAGCGGGCGGTTGATACAGGCATCCCCAGAAAGACGCATTAGTAGACACCCACTGATGTACATAGCAGCAGATTGCATTAGACTATTTCAGTAAAGGGGTGTATTGCGGCTGGAATACCTCAGCTTTGAACTAAGGAATATGCCGCCTAAAAAACTCCGAGATATACCTCTCAGGAACTGTAGGGGGTCTCCATCGGGCTCTGAGGATCTGGAGCAGTCATCTGCACCTTCCTCCCCTGAGAAATCAGAGGTTAATACCCATAAGGAACCCCCGGGAGTGCCAGGTACTGCGGCTGTCCTCAGTCCACCTGCTCCTGCATATATAACAGAGGAGGTTTTTGCCTCAACTCTGGAGGGATTGGAGCAGAGATTGGCAGCATTGATCGCTTCTTCTCTACAGGAAAGAAAGCGCGCCAGATCTCCATCCCCTCCATTAGAGTGCCTGTTGGCAGAGCAACAGTCCCAGGAAGGGACTGACCTACCTGAAGGGGATCAGGAGGAGGTTAACTCTGTTTTTGAGGAATCGACAGTAGATGAACCATTTTCAGCATCACAGACTGAAAGATTGTGGGTCCAGACCCTAACTGACATGGTTCGATCTGCATTTAAAATGCCTCTTGTTGAACCATCAACTACTGCTGTCTCCTCATTGGGGTCGCTAAAAGCTCCCCAGATTAATTGCTCCTTTCCAATTCATCCATTATTGGAAGGACTTATATACCAGGACTGGGAACATCCTGATAAACTATTTGTTCCGCCTAAGAAATTTCCGGTGATCTATCCCATAGAGGAAAGATTCACCCAGAGATGGAATGTTCCTACGGTGGACGCAGCCATTTCTTCTGTGAACAAATCACTGACATGTCCAGTAGATAATGTTCAAATGTTCAAAGATCCAGTAGATAAAAAATTGGAGTCTTTATTAAAATCTGCTTTTTCCACAGCAGGGGCTGTTACACAGCCAGCAGTGGCAGCTATTGGGGTCTGCCAAGCTTTAAAGGATCAAATGAAAATGGTCCTGAGGGATTTGCCAGACCAGCAGTCCCAGGCTCTGGCTGATCTGCCTAGAGCATTATGCTTTGCGGTTGACGCCATCAAGGATTCTATCCTCAGGCCTCCCGCCTCACGCTGTCTTTGGTACATATGCATAGGCTTCTGTAGCTCAAGAACTGGTCTGCTGAGGCTCCCTGTAAGAAGCTCTTAGTTAGCTTCCCATTTCATGGAGAACGCCTTTTTGGCGAAGACCTGGATAAATATATCCAGAAGATTTCCAGTGGTAAAGTACTCTCTTACCAATTAAAAAGAGGTCTAGGGATCCATCTTTTAAGAGGACTACCTCTCCTATCCCTGGGACGTCTGCTACTAAGCAGTTCCGACGGCCTCCTCGGTCAAACTCAGGAGGTAAAAATCAGGGACAGTCACAGGGTAATAAAAAACCCTGGATCCGAAGAGGTACTAAACCAGCCTCCAAGTTAAGCCTATGAAGGGCTGCCCCCACTCAAACGGGTGGGGGGAAGACTTCAGTTGTTCACAGAGACCTGGCGGGAGACGATCAAAGACAGATGGGTGCTCTCCGCAGTAACTCGGGGATACAAGTTGGAGTTAAAAGAGTCTCCTCCTTCCCATTTTATGTGGTCAGGCATGCCAAAAGACCCTCTGAAAAGAAGGTGTCTCCTAGTGGCGTTAGAACAACTATTGCTCCAAGGAGTAATTATGGAGGTTCCTATGGAAGAGTGGGGGTTGAGTTTCTACTCAAACCTTTTCACAGTCCCGAAACCAAACGGGGACATAAGACCCATATTGGACCTAAAGAGTCTAAACAAATTTCTAAACGTCCGGTCCTTCCGGATGGAGTCGATCCGATCGGTCACCGCTGCCCTACAGGGGGAGGAATGGTTAGCCTCGATCGACATCAAAGATGCTTACTTGCATGTTCCCATCTTTCCAGGTCATCAAAAATTCCTACGCTTTGCAGTAGAAGGGCGCCATTTTCAGTTCAGAGCCTTACCATTCGGTCTGGCCACAGCACCACGAGTGTTCACAAAAATTCTGGCCCCACTGTTGGCCGATCTAAGAACACGAGGTGTAACGATAATGGCATACCTAGACGACCTGTTGTTGATGGACCACTCAGTTGCCAAGCTAGAAGTGGTAATTGTCGATACAATCAAGTATCTAGAATCTCACGGTTGGGTCATCAACCTGGACAAGTCAGCCCTACAGCCAGTGAAAAACCTGGTATATCTAGGGCTACGGCTGGATTCAGACCAGAGGAGGATTTTCCTACCTCAAGACAAAGTATCCTCTTTGAGGGACTTGGTCCGCCTACTTTGTGCAAAAAGACAGCCGTCCATATGCCTGTGCATGAGGCTGCTAGGAAAGATGGTAGCATCATTCGAAGCTGTGCCATACGCCCAATTCCACTCAAGGAATTTACAGAGGGCCATATTGTCAGCCTGGAACGGAAAAATTCAGGCTCTAGACTTCCCGATGGCTTTGTCCCCTTCCGTTCGGAAGAGTCTCTGCTGGTGGTTGATCCCCCAGAATCTCCAGAAGGGAAAACCCTTCAGTCCGATATCCTGGAAGGTGGTCACTACAGATGCCAGCCTTATAGGCTGGGGGGCAGTACTGGAGCAATGGTCTTTCCAGGGCAGATGGTCAAATGTAGTAAAAACCCTGCCCATCAATCTCTTACAGATACGAGCAGCCCGGTATGCCCTAGTAGCCTGGGCATCCAGACTCCAAGGGTCCCCTGTCAGAATTCAATCAGACAATGCCACAGCAGTGGCATATATCAATCATCAGGGAGGCACCAGGAGTTGTGCAGCCCAGAGGGAAGTAAGTCACATCCTGGAATGGGCAGAAAAGCATGTCCCATGTATGTCAGCTGTCTTCATTCCAGGGGTGGAGAATTGGAAGGCGGACTTTCTAAGTCGCCAACAGTTATGCCCAGGGGAATGGTCCCTTCATCCCGAGGTCTTCCGAGCAATATGTCAGCGGTGGGGAACACCGGATGTAGATCTGCTAGCATCCAGATTCAACGCAAAGGTGGACAGATTTGTCTCCCGGACAAGGGATCCCCTCGCTTGCGGCTCGGATGCTCTGGTGTTCCCTTGGAATCAGTTCAGACTGATATATGCATTCCCTCCGCTACAATTGTTGCCTCGACTCCTTCGCAGAGTCAGGTTGGAAAAGAAGCCGGTGATCTTGGTGGCTCTAGCGTGGCCCCGAAGGGCCTGGTACGCGGAGATCATCAAAATGTCTGTGGGGAGTCCTTGGACCCTTCCACGTCGTCCGGACCTGCTTTCGCAAGGGCCGATATACCACCCTTCCTTACTAACTCTAAGTTTAACGGCCTGGCTATTGAATCCCACATCCTAAAGAAGAGAGGTCTCTCTAACTCTGTGGTATCAACTATAATCAATGCCAGGAAGCCTGTATCCAGGCAGATCTACTATAGAGTTTGGAAGGCGTACATCACTTGGTGCGAGGCCAGAAAGTGGCATCCACGTAAGTACGTTATAGGCAGAATTCTGGGCTTCCTACAGTGGGCTGTAGACAGGAAGTTTGCCTTAAGTACTATCAGGGGTCAGGTTTCGGCCTTATCAATACTATTTCAAAGGCCCCTGGCTATGCATTCACTTGTCAAATCCTTTATGCAAGGGGTGACTCGTATTATTCCACCGATTAAAGCTCCCATATGTCCATGGGATCTAAATTTGGTTCTGTCGGTTCTGCAGAAGCAGCCATTTGAACCTTTGCGGCACATTTCCTTGGTTCTACTCACCAGAAAATTGATATTTTTAGTAGCCAAATGCTCGGCTAGAAGAGTGTCGGAATTAGCCGCCATGTCTGGTTATTCATGAGGACAGAGTAGTATTACGTCCTCACCCAGCCTTTCTTCCTAAGGTGGTATCGAGGTTTCACTTGAACCAGGATGTGGTTCTTCCTTCTTTTTCCCCAAACCGAGCTCGGTAGAGGAAAAGTTATTGCATTCTTTGAATGTAGTAAGAGCAGTTAAAGCTTATCTAAAGGCCACTGCTCAGATTCGTAGAACGGATTCTTTGTTTGTTCTGCCGGAAGGCCCCAGAAAGGGTCAGGCAGCATCAAAATCTACTTTAGCCAAGTGGATTCGACAGGTCATAATACAAGCCTATGGCTTGAGAAGTAGACCGCCTCCGTTCAAAGTTAGGGCGCACTCCACGAGAGCAGTTGGAACTTCATGGGCAGTGCATCACCAGGCCTCCCTGGCTCAAATTTGTAAGGCCGCAACATGGTCTTCAGTACACACGTTTACTAGGTTCTACCAGGTGGACGTTAGAAGTCAGGAGGATGTCGCCTTTGGGCGCAGTGTGTTGCAGGCCGCAAAAGATCCTCATGCCTGATGGCGCCCAGCTTATGTATGGTGTATCCCCCCCCCTCATTTGGCATTGCTTTGGGACGTCCCACATAGTAATGACTATGCCGCTCTGTGTCCCGTGATGTATGAACAAGAAAGTAGGATTTTTAAAACAGCTTACCTGTAAAATCCTTTTCTTGGAGTACATCACGGGACACAGAGCTCCCACCCCTCTTTTGGGGACACGTATTGCTTTGCTACAAAACTGAGGTGCTCCCGGATGGGAGGGGCTTATATAGGGGAGGGTACTTCCTGTTTTGGAAGTTGCCAGTGCCAGCACCTGAAGGTAATTCTATATAACCCACATAGTAATGACTATGCCGCTCTGTGTCCCGTGATGTACTCCAAGAAAAGGATTTTACAGGTAAGCTGTTTTAAAAATCCTACTTTTTTTATTTTCCTTGCATGTGATTGGGTACTCTTTGCAAAGTGAAGCTTTACTTTGTTTACTAAGCTCTGGAGCAACTGCACTTGCAAAGTGCAACTGAACGTTGCAAAGTGCACATTCTATTTGCCATTAGTAAATCAACCCCACGGTGTGCTGGTAACATTCCTCATTATGATTGCCCACGGTTCCAGCCGGCGGTTGCTTCAGCATCCACTTAGACATACAGACACTTTCACAGGAATGTGTGCATTGCGAAGAGTGGAATCTTAGGAATGGGGTTTGGGAAAATCCTCAAACAGGCAGGCAGTCAGCGTGTAGGCAGGTGCAGTCTATACTCCCCACTGCAGGTGGTGCTCAACTGAAGTGGCAATGCAGAAGAGGAAGGAAGTGGTGAGGAACTTGGTTCCTCTGTGACTTCCTGTGGTCACAGGGAGATATCTGTCCGATGTGACTCTAGTGGCCATCTTCGGTCAGGCAGAGTCTATTTAAGAATCTGGCTCCCACGTTTGGTGCGTAGGAACAGGATCCCCCTCTGTCAGGGAGGTAGTGAAAGGTTCCAGTGGAGTAGGGACAATGCAGGGACTACATCTACCTCTCTTCAGGAGGCATGCCCTTTGGGTGTGAGCCAAGCATGTCACATTCAACTCCTTATTGCTGTTGGCATCTTCAAGTCCTTAGACTGCTGTCACTGTTTTTAATGGCTCCAGCTGGGTGAGTCTACCCGCCAGGCCTGAATAAGCTCTGTTTGTACCTTTTCTACAAAAAACTTTGTTGCCTGACTTGGACTTGGAGTGTTTACTGCCCACCACACCACGCTGTACCTTGCTCACAAGCAGCACAATGATCGGTGAGCCTTGCTGGTCTATTCATAGCAGATGTAAAGTACATGGTGGACAAACCTGCTCGGCTTACAGTTTGTGAGCTGTTAAGACAACTTTGCCATGATAATGTACAGCAAGTGGCATTGCACTGTACCTTCTGCTTGAGAGTAGAAGCACCAGTTCACACCAGGGATGCTGGAATTAAAGCAGCAGTTCCTGCTGGCGCATTGAGCGGCGGTAATCCCAGGATACCCACAGTTTCTCCTCTGATTGGGCGAGCCACCACACTCCTGGGCTTTTTCTAAGGGCAAAAAAATAAACATAGATGGTAATAGCTGGGCAGCGAACTGCAAAGATCTGTTATAAGGTATAAGTGTTCTCACGGTTCCAGACATGTACAGTATATTATGATTTCTCATTTTAGAGAAATTATTGCAAGCTTATATTTAATTTTGCATCTTACTTTGGCCATTTGGATAGAAGCACCATTTAACCCCGGGAAGACTTGAGTTGAAGCAGCATCCCCTAGAATAGCATTCCTTGTCAGTAATTCCTGGATATCCACAGTCTGTTCTGTCGGCTGGACTCACCGAGCACTGAGCTTTATCTGTAGCAGACAAAGTGAAAGTAAGAACATATTTTTACTATTAGGAAGGGAGGAATGGGAAAGAAGGGCAGAAGTGCACAGATACAGTAGGTATGAGTTATCAAGCTATCATAGACTCTCTGTGTAGCCAAAGTCAACAGCCAGTAACAGTCAGGAATGGTGTTAGAGAAAGTCCTCCAACAGATAGGCAGAGAAACAGCAAACAACTAAACACAATACTAAATCAATAGGAAAACTTTAGTTGTACAGCATTAGCTGCCAACAGCAGCAGCACAATCATTAGGTAGTCAAGCTGCAGCAGACATACATGGTGGGCAAACCTGCTCTGCTTACTATTTAGCTTCGTACACACGGTCGGACTTCAAACAAACTTTTCTGTGGATTTTTGTCTGAAGGAAGTTGGCCGGGCACATCCATAGCATACACTAGCTCGGACTTTTCTGCAAACTTTCCCAAAACTTTTCCAACATCACATGGTTTTTCTGCTCTTTTCTGCTCTTTACCGCCACCCTTTGGTCAACTTCTGCTATTGTTGGTTGATTTAAACATTGGTTCTGGGCATGCTTATTTGTCCATCGGACAAAAGTCTGATGGATTTCTGTACACACGGTCGGACTTTGCTCCATCGGACTTTTGTTGGCGAAAAGTTTGTCCGTTTGCAGACCGAACATTTGTCTGATGAAAACCAAAAAAGTTTGTCCAATGGAGCGTACACACGGTCAAATTTTTTGTCAAACTTGCTCATTTTGAAGTTTGTTGGCAAAATGTCCGACCGTGTGTACGAGGCTTTACTTCGCAAAGTGTTAGCGGTCTGCTAGGACACCCTTGCCTTGCACATCAAGCAGTTTACTGTAACAGAGCCAGATGTCCATTAACACTTTTCTTCTCGCTTGAGCGACACACAAGTCTCACTGTGATTTGCTTGCATTGGGCCCACCAGGATTCCCGAGGTTGTCAAGAGGAACCCTCCACACATTGACTCTCTGAGAAACCATGGGAGAAACCTAGCCTGGCCTGACCAGAACCTCCACATTTAGCCTGTTCTAGCTGTGAAGTCAAGTCCCAACAAGGCCATACCCAAGAGTAGTCCCCCATTGGTACAGAACACCACACTAGGCTCCTTAGGAAGGAAGTTTACTTAACTTTAGAATAATAATGTTATAATCGACTATAAAGGATTATGGTGGCCCCCTACCTGAACAAGAGTACAGCAGGTCTTAAATCAGAGTGATGAGACTGACGTCCTAGCAGTGGGTAAAATATGGTCCTCGGGAGAAATTCAATCCGTCTTACCTCCCCTTGGGGGAGAAGTCCATATGCTTCCCCTCGAGGGGGGAGCTCATGTTAAAATGACTCCTGGCTACATTGTTCCTCATGGATGGGTCTTAAATAACAAGAACTGGTCACTCCCTAAACAGGCTGAAGGTTGCACACACCAACTCTAGCATGCCCCATGCTTCCCACCAATCCTTTTTAAATAACCACCTAGGAACACAAATGATAGCCAGGGCAAGGTTGCCAAGCAAACTAAAGCAGGATACCACCTTAAAGGACTTCTATCCCAGTCACTGCCTAAATTACACTTCCCACCACTCATTTTGTGATGTTAAGAGGAACTAAACCAGGGATCCCTCTAAGTCCATCACATTCACCACCCGCACTCCTTTATATCAGCACTGTACTGTACCCAGTGCCTGAGAGTAGAAGCACCAATTCACGCCAGGGATGCTGGAATCAAAACAGCAGTCTCTCCTGGCGCATTCAGAAGCACTGATTCCTGGATAGCCACAGTTCCTTCTTTGGTATGGAGACCCGCCACACACTTGTCTTGTCCCTGTGGAAAAAAAAATGAAGGTACAGTACATACATATATGGCTACATTGCTATGTTGTAAATATTGGTTATTTGATATGACTTTTAGTGGGTGACAAAAAGCTTTAGGTTGGTTTTCTAGCTGTTTAAAACATGGTGTACTGCTTTCCATTGCCATTTACTTTAAATGGCACTTCAACACACCATGCAATTTTTTTGCGTGTTGTGTTGGCAGGCTAGACGGTATTACACCATAACCCACTGGTGAGTTTATAGGCAGATGCAGAGCATGTGGCGCTCAGTAGCAGTGGCACTGTTGTTGGGGAGGAAGCCAGGAGGAACAAGGTTCCTCTATGGTCTGCTGGGTCACTGGGGAAGCTATCCTATTGGATGCTGCCGAGCCCATGTGACCCAAGCAGCCATCTTGGGTCAGGCAGAGCCTATTTAGGACCATGGCTCCCGGGTTTTGGACGCTTTGGTGAGGGGACAGAATAGGGACAGGTACCCCATCTGTGAGGGACAGTAGCAGTGCTAGGAAAAAGTTATTGACGAGGAGGGTAAGCGTAGGGCCTAATCTCTTTGGCCAGATTCGGTCCCCTCTCAATAGACGCTGTCATTCCAGCTGGAATCTACTCCTGTCAGACTACAGAACTGTGAGTAAGGACAACTGAGTGGCTGTCCTACCGGGCTTGATGTGAACTGTTGTTGGATTCTTTCAATACAAGTTCCATTGCACCTGCTTGTGTGAATTATTATCTCTGCACCACACTGCACACCACCTACAAGCTGGGAATGTGGCCTAAATATTTAAGTTGAAAGCATCAATCTACATCTACATACATTACATGGGAGCAGTTCAGAAGTGACACTATAAGGCACTATAGGTAGACACACTTAGTTCCAAAGTTCTAGCGCACAGGTAGCTTCACCTATAGTACATATATTGTAGATGTCCTCAAAAGACCATCTAGCTAATAAGTTCAGTCATAGATTGCGGAAGCTGCTTTTCTGAAAAGACAACCTCAAAACATGTCTTTTTGGTAAGACCTGAAAACCAGTTTGAATACTTTTGATCTAAACCAACCATTCTCAACCAGGGTATCTTGGAACTTTAGGGTTCCTCAAAGGTTGCTAATGGTTCCTTGAGCAGTGACAGAGGAGGGATTCTTTCCACTGACCATCACTATTAGGGTGTATTGTCAGTGTCAGATATATAAGGGGGCAAAAGGGGAAATTGCCCCAGGCCTCCCTGCTAGAGGGGGCCCCAGACTTTCCTTATAAAAAATGTAATAATTATAAAATTACTTTTATTTTATTTTTTTAATTAACAAAGTGTATGTGGGTGTCAGGATACTGAACAGTTAAGCCTGACTTCAGAGGCAAAAAAAGGGAGTAGGGATTTTGGCAGATGTTTTACATCTTGTTTATGAGAGACAAGTGGGTGGGACATGGGAAAAGTTCAAAAAATTTTGGAAAGTGGCAAGCAACACCCCCGACCTCATCATGTTGGAGTGAAGTTAATGACCAGCATTGATTTATCACAGTGACCAACATGAGTGAGAAACTCACTCTCCCGCTTGACCCTTTTTGGATTGGCACTATCACCACCCTCCCGCTTGCCACCCTTCAACGGAAGAACTGAAGTAATCAATAGAAAATTGTCAGCGTTTTGGGTATTCTGGCTGGTGCTGATTGTCAGAGTACAATTGCTGCAGTAGGAATGTTGTCCATCCATGGAAGGAATCTAATAAAAAAATCTAACTGTATATGGTCAGCTTAATGGTCCTCTCCACCCCTCCCGAGACTTCCTGCTCTCTAACTTCTCCCTCATCTCCTCCTTCCATGCTCATATCCAGGACTTCATCAGAGCCTCTCCTATGCTCTGGAATCCCCTAATTCAGTCTCTGGCTATCTCCTATCATGTCCATCTTTGGGCGATCTCTGAAAATTCACCTTTTCAGGGAAGCCTATCCTGCCTCAAAATGTAATTATACTTTCTCCATCAACTCATTCCCCCACAGTTATTACCTTTTGGTAATACTCGTTCTCCCTTTTAAATTGTAAGCTCTCACAAGCAGATCCCACCTAACCCTCTTGTCTTGTACTGTAATGTAACTGTACCATCTGCTTTTATATTGTAAAACACTGCCAAAACTGTTGGCGCTACATAAACCCTGTAAATAAATTATATTAATGTAAATGATAGCATAGAAAAAACGCTTACTGTAGCCATTGGCGAAGAAGCACCATTTGACTTCGGGAATAGATGAGTTGAAGCAGCATCCTCTAGAATGGCATTCTTCTGAACTAATTCCTGGATATCCACAGTCTGTTCTGCTAGCCGGATTTACCAAGCACTGGGCCTTATCTATTAAGAATGATTAAAAATATTATTTTCAAAATAGCAATTAATAATGTTTACAGGCTGCACATACTGTAAAAGTTGTCAGGTGCTTACGAAGAACTAATATTTCTAACCACACATAACTCAAAAAGAAAGTGCACCTTCAGACATAGTGCACTTTTTCCCTGACCTAAACAATCTCACCCTCACTGACATGAGATCTAATGAGCGTAGACACCAGAATTTTTTTACATTCAGCAATGAGTTAGCTGATCCAGGGCTGACCCGATCGCCTCTAGAGGGATCAGGAAGGAATTTTTTCCCCCGCTGTAGCACTATTGGCCCGTGCTTAGCTGGGGGGTTTCCTCTGGATCAACGGGGGTTAGATAGTCAGGATCATCGCCGTCTTCACCAGCACCATCATCACCATCATCATCCTCATCACCATCGTCATCATCTTCATCCTATCATCATCATCATCATCATCACCATCATCCTATCATCATCATCATCATCATCCTCATCCTCTTCTCAGGATCATCACTAGTTGTCCATCAAACCTGACAACAAGGTAAGTATATCGGGCGCCTTCCATTAGCCAGCAGATCCAGGGTAGCCCCATTCGCCTCCAGGGATCAGGAAGGAATTCATCATCATTAGGATCATCATCATCATTGGATCACCATTGGATCATCATCATCATTGGATCATCATCATCGGATCATCATCACCACCATCGGATCATCACCACCATCGGATCATCACCATCATCGGATCATCATCACTATCGGACCATCATCATTATCGGATCATCATCTTCATCATCATTATCATCATCATCCTTGTCAACATCAAACACCAACTTCAAGCATTAGCACACCTCAGCAGCTTTCTCATCCCATCGCTCATCATCATCATCAACATCAGCGCCATCAGGATCATCATCGTTATCCAAATCAACATCATCTCATCGCTTCATCGTTATCAGCACTTTCTCAACATGGTCAACATTAAATACTCAGCCGACACCATCCAAAGCCTAAAGAACTCCGCCACAACACTACCGACACCCATCCAAAAAAACCTTCAAAAAGAACGAGTCCTAAGAATCAGTCAACTATCAACAGAAAAAAACTGTATAGCACCATGGAAACTCCAACACCTATCAAGTGCCCTAATCAACCCCAGATCTGCAGTCAAACACAGACAGGAAATTCATGATTTCATCACTCAACACAACATAGACTGCCTCTTCATCACGGTAAGCTGGCTAACACCGGACTGCAATACCATCCTAGCAGAACTAGTGCCGGAGAACTACCGCATCCTAACCGAGCATAGAATAGGACAAAGAGGAGGAGGTCTAGCAGTAATCTACAAAGACCACCTTACGTTCATCAAACCAACTCTACAGAACTCATTGCCTTTCATGGAAACGCTCACTTTGCAACTTCAAACTACACCCCAGGTTACCGTCCACATACTGCTTTGCTACAGACCACCGGGACCAAAGACACAACTCCTCACACTTTTCAATGAATTTTTCTCGACATACACCATGAAAACCAAAACTCTCCTGCTACTTGGAGACTTCAACCTCTGGGCCAACTCCTCCGAAGACCCCATCGCCACTGCCTGCATTGACCAACTAGAAAAACTAGGCTTGCAACAACTGATAAATACTCCTACACATGTATCAGGTCACACTCCGGACCTAATCTTCAAACAAAATATGAACATCAACACACTGGACAACCGGCCTCTACCATGGACAGACCACCATGCCATCAAATTTACTATAACGACCAACGCCACCCTCCAAAAATCAATACAATCAACAACAACACACTGGACAAGATTACAGAAGAAACTATACTCTGAGCTTTTCAAAACCACACTATTGAACAATATGGAAATGCTAAACCAAAACCACTCAACGGAAGAAACACTCAACTCCCTGAAAAAAGCTTTGCTACAGACAGCAGACACGGTTGCTCCAAGACGCAGAGCACTTATCCGCAAAAACAACGCGGGCTGGTTCAATGACGCTCTTACTTTACTGAAACAAGAACGCAGAAGAGCAGAAGGAGCCTGGAGAAGAAACTCAACAAAGGAGAACTACACAACCTACAAAGCACTCACCAGGAAATATCATAAAGCAATCTTCAAAGCAAAAAAAGACTATTTCGCTAACACCATCGCAAAAGCCCTAAACCGCCCCCGCGAACTCTTCAGACTAGTAGCTCAGACCATGAATCCCACCTGTTTGGAGTCTTGAGCAAACGAAACACAGGAATTCTGCAATGAACTATCCAATTTTTTTATCGACAAAATCGACAACATTCAGAAAATAATTCAGCAGAAAAAATCAAACAACCCCATGCGGCCAAAGGAAGAAAAGAACCATATAAATAATCTGCAATCAAAGAAATTTACTCTGGTCCCAATTACAATCGACACTACTAAAAATATCATCAGAAGCCTCCGAGATAGCACTTTACCGAACGACATCATTCCGGCAAAACTGCTGAAAGAATGTACCGACATCTTAGCACCCCCCATAACACACTTCATAAACCAATCGTTCAAAGAAGGTATTGTGCTGACTTCCCTGAAACAAGGAATAATCAAACCCCTCCTAAAGAAACCCAACCTCGACCCGAAAGACCCAAATTTTAGAAGACCGGTAACAAGCCTGAACACCATCTCCAAGATCGCCGAGAAAGTAGTAACAGAACAGCTACAACGTCATTTGGAAACCCACAAACTCCTGGACCCACTTCAATCAGGGTTCCGCCCAGGCCATGGGACGGAAACAGCGCTTCTCAAAATATGGAACGACGCACTCGAAGCAGCAGATGAAGGAGAATCGTGTCTCCTGGTGCTGCTGGACCTCAGCGCAGCCTTTGACACAGTAGATCACAAAAATTCTGCTCACGCGCCTCACAGAAGTAGCAGGAGTCGCAGACGAGGACCTACCATGGTTCGCATCCTTTTTAGAAAATCGATCCCAGACAGTGAAACTGGGAGCCTTCACCTCGGCACCATGCACAAATACATGCAGAGTCCCTCAAGGATCACCCCTGTCACTGGTACTCTTCAACATCTACCTCCAGCCACTCTTTAAAATCATCAGTGAACAGGACCTGCACTATCACTCCTGTGCAGATGACACTCAACTTTACTTTTGCATCAACAACAAAAAAGATCAATATTACGGACTGGAAAAATGCCTTACACTAATCGACAATTGGATGACAAGAGGAGAGCTCCCTCAAGCTTAATGGATCCAAAACAGAACTGCTCATTTTCCATGCTAACCGAAAGAAAAACGCTAGGACCACATAGACGCCACCCACCATCCTTGGACAAAACATAACCCCAAGCACCAAAGTTAAAAGCCTAGGAGTCATCGTTGACTCAGACATGACTATGGATGCACAAATATGATCAGTAGTCAGCGGATCTCACCACCGTCTCAGCCTGCTACGAAGACTTATCCCCTTCATCCCGGAAAAAGACAGAGCAGTAGTAGTCGGAACCATCATCAATTCCCGGCTTGACTACGCTAACTCCCTTTACCTAGGACTACCCAAATACCAGATTGCACGTCTACAGGTCATCCAAAACACAGCGGCCAGACTGGTAACGGGGAAAAAACACTGTGAATCAATCGCACCGTCCCTGAGAAGCCTCCATTGGCTAGCCGTAAAGGATCGGGTCACATTCAAGACCCTCTGCCTCACCCACAAATGCGCACAAGGAAACGCACCTCAATATTTATGCGAGAAAATAAAACACTACACCACTACTCGCGACCTCTGATCAACCAACCAAAACCTCCTCCACATCCCCAAGACTCGCTACAAAGCTATTGGATTATGGCAAGTAGTGTAGGATTGTTTAGGTCAGGGGAGAACCAAAAACATAAGTGCACTAATTCTTGAAAGCTGAAGTCCAAGCAAACAGTTATGCCGTGTACACACGATTGGTTTTACCGATGAAAACAGTCTGATGGACTCTTCTCATTGGACAAACCGAACGTGTATGGGCCCCATCGGTCTTTTTTCCATCGGTGAGAAAAAATAGAGCATGTTTTAAATTTATCCGATGGGGAAAGAAAACGATAGCAAATTCCGATCGTCTGTGTGGAACTCCATCGGACAAAAAACCCACGCATGCTCAGAATCAAGTCAACGCATGCTCAGAAGCATTGAACTTCATTTTTCTCGGCTTGTCGGAGTGTTTTACGTCACAGCGTTTGGGACGGTTGGATTTTTGACTGATGGTGTGTAGGCAAGACTGATGGAAGTCAGCTTCATCGGATTTCCGATGGAAAAATCCATCGGATTAGAATCCATAGGAAATCCGATCGTGTGTACAGGGCTTTAAACATATAGATGAAATACTTTCATGTGATTGTGTGCAGGTCTGGCCAGCTGTGTTCCCCCGCCCTCTAGTGACTGGGCAGTAAGGAGTAAGTAAGGAGAAGGAACAGACTGATGAGATTATCTCTCTGTCACTCTGTCACTCTACATATTCCTCCTATCAGCATGTTCCTTGTTAGCATATGAGCACTGTTTAGGAGGCTTCTTTCTCCCCCAGTCTGAGTTCTGCTACATAAGGGATTGTAAGAGGCTAATACCAAGTCAAATTCGGGTACTAACACTGGTTGTTATTGTGCAGCACTGCAGAAATTATTGGCACTATAAAAATAGTGTATTATAATAATAAAAATAGAAATGATCTCATAGGAAAAACCCTTACTGTAGCCATCGGGGAAGAAGCACCATTTGACCCCAGGAATAGATGAGTTGAAGCAGCATCCTCTGGAATGACATTCTTCGGAACTAATTCCTGGATATCCACAGTCTGTTCTGTCAGACGGATTTACCAAGCACTGAGCCTTATCTAAGAGTTCAAATTGAAAATATTATTTTTGAAATAAGTATTATATGTTTGCAGGAAAGCACATAAAAGTTTTCGGTGCTTATAAGGAACTATTAAGAAATTTTGCTCCAAAATGTGTGACTTAAAGAATAAGTGTGCTTTTAACGAAAGTGCGCTTATTCCTCTTGCCCCTGTCAGAATGTTTATACTGAAATATTAAACAGTTTTATATTTATGAAAATAAGCAAGGATCTATGATTATGGAGATTCCCATTTATTTCCACAAATCAACAAATAACTCAAATTCCTTTATTCACGCTAACCTGAAGACGAAAGGAATACAAAAAGATGTGCAAAATATATATGTTTATTTACGAAAATTCAGTGAAAAAATAATATCAAAATATAATTGGTGACAAACAAAGAATATGGATCAACATTTCAATAATGTGGATGGTCCACGTAATGAGGAAATAACCACAAGATCTTATTTAAAATTATCAATGTAACAAAACTGAGTAATTTCTTTCAGAGTGATTAATAGCTTCTTAGTGGCTCAGCAGAATGTGACAACAGGAAGGTGTAGATTTTGACATGTGACCTTTCTCAGACAACAGACATTTACAAGTTCAGATTATTTTATCGGCACATGGACAAATTTGTTATACCACAATGGCTCTCCTGTATGGGTACATCCTACCTGTTTCCGGCCACCACCCGCTTCACAGCGGGAGACCCAATGCGCGTGGCCGGCAGGCATGATCGCCGCCAGCCACGTGCGATCACGTGATAAAGAGCCAGCACAGGGATTTGTGTGTGTAAACACACAAATCCCTGTGCTGTCAGAGGAGAGGAGCCATATTGTTTCTTCCTACGAAGTAGAAAAAACAATATGGCTTCTCTTCTAGTCACTCACATCCCCACACAGTTAGAACATGCTGAGGGAACACACATTTAACCCCTTGATCACCCCCTAGTGTTAACCCCTTCCCTGCCAGTGACATTTACACAGCAATCAGTGCATTTTTATAGTGCTGATCGCTGTACAAATGCCAAAAAAGTGTCAAAAGTCTCCGATCTGTCCATCGCAATGTCGGAGTAATGCTAAAAATCGCAGATCACCGCCATTACTAGTAAAAAAAATAATAATAATATGCCAAAATGCCAAAACTCTTTCCCATAATTTGCAGACGCTATAACGTTTGCGCAAACCAATCAATATACGCTTATTGCAATTTTTTTACCAAAAATATGTAGAAGAATATATATTTGCCTAAACTGAGCTAATTTTTTTTTTTTAAACTTTTGTGGATATTTATTATAGCAAAAAGTACAAAACATTGTTTTTTTTTTCAAAATTGTCGCTCTTTTTTTGTTTATAGCGCAAAAAAAATAAAATGTAGAGGTGATCAAATACCACCAAAGGAAAGCTCTATTTGTGGGGAAAAAAAGGACAAAAATGTTGTTTGGGTACAGCTTTGAATGACTGCGCAATTGTCAGTTAACCACTTAAGCCCCGGACCATTACGCAGCTTAATGACCAGAGGTGTTTTCACAATTTGGCACTGCGCTGCTTTAACTGGAAATTGTGCGAACATGCAATGTTGTACCCAAACGAAATTTGCGTCCTTTTATTCCCACAAATAGAGCTTTCTTTTAATGGTATTTGATTGCCTCTGCGATTTTTTTTTTGCAATATAAACGGAAAAAGACTGAAAATTTTGAAAAAAAATGATATTTTCTACTTTTTGTTAAAAGAAAAATTGATTAAACTCAATTTTAGTCATACATTTAGGCCAAAATGTATTCAGCCACATGTTTTTAGTAAAAAAAATGTCAATAAGCGTATATTTATTGGTTTGCGCAAAAGTTATAGCGTCTACAAACTAGGGGACATTTTCTGGAATTTACACAGCTTTTAATTTATGACTGCCCATCTCATTTCTTGAGGTGCTAAAATGGCAGGGCAGTACAAACCCCCCCCCCCCCCAATGACCCCATTTTGGAAAGTAGACACCCTAAGGAAATTGCTGAGAGGCATGTTGAGCCCATTGAATATTTTTTTTTTGTCCCAAGTGATTGAATAATGACAAAAAAAAAATACAAAAAGTTGTCACTAAATGATATATTGCTCACACATGCCATGGTTATATGTGGAATTGCACCCCAAAATACATTCTGTTGCTCCTCCTGAGTACGGGGATACCACATGTGTGAGACTTTTTGGGAGCCTAGCCGCGTACGGGACCCAGAAAACCAAACACCACCTTCAGGATTTCTAAGGGCACAAATTTTTGATTTCACTCCTCACTACTTATCACAGTTTCGAAGGCCATAAAATGCCAAAACAGCACAAAACCCCCCCCCCAAATGACCTCATTTTGGAAAGTAGACACCCCAAGCTATTTGCTGAGAGGCATGGTGAGTATTTTACAGCTCTCATTTGTTTTTGAAAATGAAGAAAGAAAATCATTTTTTTTTTTCAATTTTCAAAACTTTGTGACAAAAAGCGAGATCTGCAAAATGCTCACCATACCTCTCAGAAAATAGCTTGGGGTGTCTACTTTCCAAAATGGGGTAATTTGGGGGGGGGGGGGTTGTGCCATCTGGGAATTCCATGGCCTCCTAAACTGTGATAGGCAGTGAGGAGTGAAATCAAAAATTTACACCCTTAGAAAGCCTGAAGGCGGTGCTTGGATTTTGGGGTCCCGTACGCGGCTAGGCTCCCAAAAAGTCTCACACATGTGGTATCCCCGTACTCAGGAGGAGCAACAGAATGTATTTTGGGGTGTAATTCCACATATGCCCATGACATGTTTGAGCAATATATCATTTAGTGACAACTTTGTGCAAAAAAAAATAAAAATATTTTTTTCCGCAACTTGTGTCAACATATAAAATATTCCATGGACTCGACATACCTCTCAGTATATAGCTTGGGGTGTCTACTTTCCAAAATAGGGTCATTTGGGGGGGTTTTGAACTGTCCTGGCATTTTATACACAACATTAGGAAGCTTACATCCACTCTTCTAACCACTTGAAGACAAAGCCCTTTCTGACACTTTTTGTTTACATGAAAACATATTTTTTTTTTGCAAGAAAATTATGTTGAAACCCCAAACATTAGATATATTTTTAACGCAAAGGCCCTACAGATTAAAATGGTGTGTGTTGCATTTTTTTTTCCACACAGTATTTGCGCAGCGATTTTTCAAAAGCATTTTTTGGGGAAAAAATACACTTTTTTTAATTTTAATGCACTAAAACACACTATATTGCCCAAATGTTTGATGAAATAAAAAAGATGATCTTAGGCCGAGTACATAGATACCAAACACGACATGCTTTAAAATTTCGTACAAACGTGCAGTGGCGACAAACTACATACATTTTTAAAAGCCTTTAAAAGCCTTTACAGGTTACCACGTTAGATTTACAGAGGAGGTCTACTGCTAAAATGACTGCCCTCGATCTGACCTTCGCGGTGATACCTCACATGCATGATGCAATTGCTGTTTACATATGACGCCAGACCGACGCTTGCGTTCGCCATTGCGCAAGAGCAGGGCGGGACAGGGGTGCTTTTTTTTATTTATTTTTTTATTATTAATTTTGCTTTTTTATTTTATTTTTAAACTGTTCCTTCCATATTTTTTTTTTTTACAAATTTTATTGTTATCTCAGGGAATGTAAATATCCCCTATGATAGCAATAGGAAGTGACAGGTACTCTTTTTTTGAAAAAACTGGGGTCTATTAGACCCTAGATCTTTACTCTGCCCTCAAAGCATCTGACCACACCAAGATCGGTGTGATAAAATGCTTTCCCAATTTCCCAATTTATATCCGGGGGGGGGGGGACATTCCCTCCCACTGCTTGTAAAAGCAGTCCAGAGGCTAATTAGCCGCTAGGATTGCTTTTACATGAAATCTGGCCGCTGGCTGAAAAGAATGATACCAAGATGATACCTAAACCCGCAGGCATCAATCTGGTATAACCATTCAAAGTCCAGCAACATACCAGTACGTTGCTGGTCCTTGTTGGACATGTATTGTAATCTTTTTTTTCATGCAGCCTTTTGGCTGAACGAAAAAAAGAGATTGATCGGTGGGTATGCCCACCATTAGAATACCTCCCTTCATCCACCCACTTCTAATGATGGGCATACATGCACCATTTATATATGCCGAAGCATGGGGGCATCCTCCTGCAAAAGTTATGCCGCGTACACACGGTCTGACTTTTCCACGGGCAAGCCTCCGTCGGAATTTTGACTGTATGTACGCGGCATTAGGAGCAAAATCGCTCCTCCGCTCTTCCGCCCCTGCTGCCCCCATGCTTCGGCATATATGCTTTTTTTTTTTAACTGTGGTGGTGAAATCACCTCCTACAGCACTGGAGTCGCAGGGATCAGGCCTGTCTCTGCGAACGCTGCAGTTATGTGTGTTGTGTTTTGTAAGTGACAGTGATCGATCGATACTGCACTTGGGTGCCCTGGGCTGGACGGAGGGGCAAAACGCAGGTGCTAGCAGGTATCTGGGCTGATCCCGCTAACACTGCGTTTTTGGGAACCCTAAACTGCTGGGGACGCTAGTATAGATCTGATCAGATCAGATATTGATCTGTTCAGATACTATACCACTAAGGGAGGTGTATGCTTCACAAGTGGGTGTTAGCATTACTGGCACTAACCTGACGCTGCCTGGGGCGACGCAGACCCTCTCTGATGCTAAAACCTAATTGATATCACCCGCCGGGCGATCAGGGGGTTAAACCTTTATTGGGTTATATACGGCGGGTGCCCTGACACTATAAAAAGCAAATTAACTAACCAGCATCACCCGTAACACTTATATGGTGATCACTGGTGAAAGGGTTAACTAGGGGCAATCAGGGAGTTAAACCTTTATTAGGAAATATATGGGGGTACCTGACACTATATAAAAACCTGACGGGGAACCTAAATAACAAAATAACTAACTGGCTAACCAGTGTCACCAGTAACACTTATATGGTGATCACTGGTGAAAGGGTTAACTAGGGGAAATTAGGGGGTTAAAACCTTTATTAGATAATATATGGGGGTACCTGACGCTATAAAAACCTGCAGCGAACCTAAAAAAAAGAACTGACTACCAGCATAACTAATACAGCGATCAGAAAAACGATCGCTTAGTGACACTGGCAAAAGGGGGTGAAAGGGTTACCTGGGGGGCGATCAAGGGGTTAAACCTTTATTAGGGGGGGTTAGGGGGCTACACTGGACCTAAAACGAACTGCCCTGACACTTTTACAGTCACAAATGTCACTGATTGCAGTGATCAGTAAATAAATGGTCACTGCAATCAGTGACACTGTGACTGGGGGCTGGGGGTGATCTGGGGGGTGATCTGGGGGTGTCTGGGGGGGCCTGGGGGGGCGATCGTGTGCCTATGTGTGCTGGTGTCAGTTGTGCTGTTTAGTGCACTAACCTGTATGTCTTCTCTCCGCGGCGCTCGGTAAATGTGAGCGCCGCAGGAGAGATGACATCACTTCCTCCTGCCTTTGTAAACATTACACAGGCAGAGGAAGATTCTCATTCACCAGGGGGTGGCCGGAAACGAATGGCCATCTCCTCATCACGGATCGCTCCCGAAACGATGCCGACCGCTCACTGTATAGAAGGGGGGTCTGATGGGACCCCCCTACTATACGAAGGCAGTCACGTACAGGTACGTGATTGTGCCTGTCCTTGCCATTCTGCCGACGTATATATACAGTGAGCGGTCGTTAAGGGGTTAAAGCGACGCAGTGCCAAATTGTAAAAAGTGCTCTGGTCAGGAAGGGGGTAATATCTTTCGGGGCTAACTAAAACATTCATCATCACTAAACCATTGAATCAGCTTCAGTGAGATGATCCACATGTGTGTGTCCCTCTCTTTGAATTGAAAAAGCAACAATTCATACTGCAGTTAGAATTATCACAAATTCAAATCTTATACTACAAAACTAAATAGTTCAGCTATATGTATGTGTAGCGGGTGTCAAATTTAGTGGGGTGTATCTGGGCTATAGATGGCCCAGATACATTGATTTTAGGGATTTATGGACACTTTGGAGTGTGGGAGGTATGAATGGTGTCATGTTCCAGACTTTTTTTATGTTTATAAAAAGTCAGCAGCTACAAAAAGTGTAGTTGCTGGCTTTTATTAAACATACACTTACCTGTTCCACTGTCCAGCGACGCGACGCCCGGAGCTCCGCTCCTCTCCCCCCTTCTCCGCCGGCGCCCCCATTCATAGTGTGGGCACCCGGCCGTGACAGCTTTCGGCTTCACGGCCGGGCACTCACTGCGCAGGCGCGAACGGCACAACGCTCTCTGAGTGGACAGGCGATTGCCTGGGACCTGTCACGTCCCAGGTGATCGCCTACAGGGAGGGGCGGCCAAAAGGCGATATAACGTATCGCCTAGGCAACCCCAGGGTGGAAGGAGGAAGTGGGACAGGAAGTCCCACTCCTACTGAAGCCCCCACTCCCCTCCCAAAAAAATTACATGCCAAATGTGGCATGTAAGGGGGCGAGGAGTGGATTAAGCGGAAGTTCCAAATTTGGGTGGAACTCCGCTTTAAAATACCATGATTGTTTTCAAATAACCTCTGACCTCAGACTTAAACTAAACCATAAATATAATAGGGATATTTATTCTATAGCAGGTCTGTCAGACTTCTAGACTCTTCATAGAATATATCGCTTTAAGAAAGTCTAACAGCCAACGCAATTATTTTTCCTTCAAATTCCTTGGTAGTGAGGTAATTAGTTTCTCAGAATACAATGATTATTTTACATGTATTTTCACTTTTATTCATAATATTTCAAACATGCTACTCTCATATTAAAGCGGACGTCCGCCAAATCTTTTTTTTTAAAGTCAGCAGCTACAAATACTGCAGCTGCTGACTTTTAAAATAAGTACACTTACCTGTCCAGCGCGCCCACGATGTCGGCACCCGAGGCAGACCCGTCCCTCGGTCCTCGGATGTTGCCCCCGTCATCTTCGGTAAGGGAATCAGGAAGTGAAGCCTTGCAGCTTCACTTCCTGGTTCCCTACTGCGCATGCGCGAGTCACACTGCTTAATCCGAATGCTCCCTACTGTCTTCTGGGACCCGTGTGTCTGTATTATACAGGTATCTGCACCCCCCTCCCCCTGAAAGGTGCCAAATGTGACACCGGAGGGGGGAGGAATCCGGACAGCGGAAGTTCCACTTTTGTCTGGACCTCCACTTTAATAATATACATACTAATATGTTTCTATGAGTACAATCAAACAATATATATTGAATATATGTTGGATATTATAAAAGTACATAAACCAAAATATGTGCGATTATTCAATTAAGAAGGCATATAATTGCCCCATACAATGTAATAATAATACACTAGAAATTATTGCTAATATACTGTAATTACTTGCAATTCATAACACTTCTTCATAAGGCAACTTTTAAATAAGCCCCTTTGTGAGAATAGGAGCCTTTCACTATTGAATGTAAACAAAGTTGGGTAGAATTGTTTAGATCAGGGAAGAGCTAAAATAATAAGGGGACTAATACTTTCATGTGAGTGTGAGCAGGTCAGGCCAGTTCCTTGTTAGCACATGATCACTGTAGCATATATGAATGGCTGTTTTGGGTGCTTCTTTCTCTCCCAGTCTTCCCAGAGTTATTTTATATAAGGGATTGTAAGAGGCTAATACCAAGTCGAATTCAGGTACTTACACTGGTTGTTATTGTGCAGCACTGCAGAAACTATTGGCACTATAAAAATTGTGTATTATAATAATAAAAATGGAAATGATAGCATAGGAAAAACCCTTACTGTAGCCATTGGCGTAGAAGCACCATTTGACTTCAGGAATAGATGAGTTGAAGCAGCATCCTCTGGAATGACATTCTTCTGAACTAATTCCTGGATAACCGCAGTCTGTTCTGTCCGCCGGATTTACCAAGCACTGAGCATTATCTAAGAGTTAAAATGTAAAATATTATTTGTGAAATAGCAATTAATAATGTCTACAGACAGCACATAAAAGGTTTGTGTGCTTAAGAGGAACAATTAAGGAAATTCCCACCAAATGTGTAACTTAAAGGGGTTGTAAAGGTTTGTTTTTTATTTTCTAAATAGGTTCCTTTAAGCTAGTGCATTGTTGGTTCACTTACCTTTTCCTTCGATTTCCCTTCTAAATGTTTTTTTTCTTTGTTTTCTTTTTTTGAATTTCTCACTTCCTGTTCCTCCTCAGTAAGCTGTTCAGTAAGCTGTTCTGGCTGACTCAACACCACTCAGATGATGGTGTGAAGTTTACTGAGGAGAAACAGGAAGTGAGAAATTCAGACAAAGAAAAAAAACATTTAGAAGGGAAATCGAAGGAAAAGGTAAGTGAACCAACAATGCACTAGCTTAAAGGAACCTATTTAGAAAATAAAAAATGAACCTTTACAACCCCTTTAAAGAATAAGTGTGCTTTTAAACCAAGTGTGCTTATTCCTCTTGTCCCTTTGCCCTGACCTAAACAATCCCACCCTCACTCGGATGAGATCCATGGGAGCACATGTAGGAGTGTGTCAACTGGACAGCATCATTGTAAGTGTACCTTGAAGTCTTGGCTGGTGCATTTAGGGGATTGATATATTTTGTGACATGGTTTCCCCTGTATGTGTGTCACTTCCCGTTTAATAGGACATACTGTAAATACAGGGGAACCAACCTAGTCTGTGGCTGTCCAGTCTGGGAGCTTTGCTGAGAGGACTATGTAATTTGTTTCACTGCATGCCTCTCCAATGGCATCCGTTACCTAGGGCAGCTTCAGCAATGGACTTTATCCTTCCTGACTTCCTAACTTTTCAGGTATGAACATCACCACAAATCAGTAGCACCACTATGCAACAACACAAGCAAATGCACAGCCTAAAATATGCACAGCCAGTATGGTGTATTATGTTTTATGCAGCCATGCATGTAAAGTAGATTTACTGATGTGCTACCTCAAATATACTTTATTCATATTTAGTAAATGGAGTTTTGTTAAAGAAGAAGTTGTCTGTTTAATTTACTGGGAAGCAGCGGCGGCCCATCCATTAGGGGTGCACGGGCCTGCCCCCACTATCCATGTGTACAGCCCCCTGATCTACATACAGGGCGTCAGACGCATGGATTCCAATGGCGGGGGCGTGTTTTTTTGAAGCGCGTAATTAGAGCCAGAGGCTCTAATAGGCTTTAAAAAAAGGTGGGATCACAAAGAACTGTGAACTGGGAGTGAAGTTAAGTTGTCTGTTTAATTTACTGGGAAGCAGCGGCGGCCCATCCATTAGGGGTGCACGGGCCTGCCCCCACTATCCATGTGTACAGCCCCCTGATCTACATACAGGGCGTCAGACGCATGGATTCCAATGGCGGGGGCGTGTTTTTTTGAAGCGCGTAATTAGAGCCAGAGGCTCTAATAGGCTTTAAAAAAAGGTGGGATCACAAAGAACTGTGAACTGGGAGTGAAGTTATATTTATCCCTCCAGGTTAAGAAGAAAAGTTAATTCACATTTAACCCTTTAAAGACTGACATGTCTGGCTGATAACAAGCGTAACCTGTATTAACCTTGACGTTATTAGTAACTTATTGTGCTGGAGGGACAGAAGAAGTATCAGCCGCAGCCATCTAACAGTGGGAGCATTGATGGTGGCAGATGACAGAGGCCATGGTAGTGAGGGAAGGAACAGTTGATACTTCATGTTCCCCCACTTAGTGGCTGGGTCTCCATATTTGAGCCCACTGCAGTACAAGGCCTGCCTAGGGTAGGGTGACCAGACATCCCCGATTTCCGGGGACAGTCCCCAGATTGAGGACACTGTCCAAGTCTGTCCAAGTCTGACCAAGTCTGTCCCCGGTTTTGTCCCCGGATTGGATTTGAACAGGGGCTGGGACAATTTCAAAGACAGTCAGTGCAGAATTTTAAAAAAATTATCTGAATTACACCCCCCGCTCTGCCGCTTCTACTAGCTTAGAGGGGGTGTATTTTTTTCATCATCTGTGCCCCTTTATGATGATAATGTGCTGGTCAGAGCGGAGGGAATGTTTCTTCAGTTTCGGGTGCCCGTTCCACTCCAGCTTGCATGTTCTTCTGCCTTGGCTCAAGTCCTGGCCAGCCGCCTGCCTATCTCCTTGCCTTCCCTGGTGGAGTGATCTTCCTCCGCTCCCCACCCAGTAGTAGCCGGGGCCCGGAGAGTAAGACTTGACAGGCTGTGAGGCGGGCGGCGACGGGCAGAGAGTTACTAGTAAAAAAAAATATGTCCCCGGATTTCATTTTAAAAATCCGGTCACCTTAGCCTAGGGACTGAGCCTGGAGTCACAAGGTAGGTGCAAGGCCTTGCTGAGTGAACCACAGTGGCTTCCCTGTGCAGCTAATGGTGGAACATGATAGAATGGTAAGTTGTCAAGGTGTGAGTCAAGCTGGTGGAGTTAAGCATATACTAAGTGTTACTTTTTCAAAATGCTATGAAGTCATGTGTCAGGAAAAGTAGGAACAGACCATGTCACCGGCTAAAGAAGTGAAGAGGATGACATGGTCTTTCGGGAAGGGTGGGATGCTGTAAGTGCATTGTGGCATTAGGGCTGAAAGTTTATGCGACACCTCAAATTTACTGAAGTGTATGAAACAGCGTAATTCTCCTAAGTGACCACTAAGGGATGAGGTTCAGGGAGCTACAGCTGGCCTGAGCTGTTCACATGTAGGCTTCAGAGTTTGTTTACATTCAGTTGTGAAAGGCTCCCTCTCCTGGCCGCGCCTGCACATTACAGGCCCTTGGACTTCTTTGGGAACATCTATTTGCTGGGAGACAAACATAGATGAGCCCCATAGAGGTGGGGTTGTAATGTGCAGGCATGACCAGGGAGCCTTTCACTGCTGCTCTCTAGCTCCTTTATCACCTACTCCCATGCTCAGGATGAATTCAAGGCCTCTCTTTTCCTCTGGAATCCCCTACCGCAATCTCTGGAAACTCATATCTTCACGGAGGCCTATCTTGCCTCAGAGCTGAATTATATTTTCTCCATCGACTGACCCCCCGCCTACAGTTATTTATTTGTATTACTTGCCCTTCCTCTTTAGTTTGTAAGCAGAAAAATAACCTTTAACCTCCCTGGCGGTAATCCTGAGAGTGTCTCGGTGTTAAATTTCAGTACCATTAGCAGTAACCCCGGGACACTCTCGGGACTGCATCGCAGTATCCTGGTACAGGTTACTTACCTTGTCCCCAGGATCCTGCGATGTCTTCCCACTGTGTCTGGCGACTGAATCTACCTCCTGATGTACTGTGTTCCGGGCTTCATTCCCTGCGAGCGTCGCTACGCATGGGGACAGAGCCGACGGGAATTTAAAAAAAGTGAAAAAAAAATAACACATTACTGTATCAAATCATTTCATCTCCCTTTTGTCCCTAGTGCTTTGTCCAGTGCCCTGCATGCAGTTTTGAATCCTGCTTGTTTTGCGAGACAACACTCGCAAACCGAGTTAGAATTTAAAAAAATACAGTGCTCGTATTGCGAAACGCTCGTTAACCATGTTACTCACAATCCGAGTGACAATGTACTGTTCTTTCTGTCTGGAAACTTGAGAATGTCCATGGCAACCAAAAAGCATCCTTTTACGTCTAAAGCGGTTTTAGACCAGCTAGAAAACGGCGATAGTAAATTAGAACACTTGCAGAATTGAGCGATAGTGATTTGTGGGGAAATTTGTCATCAGACACTGAAAGACACTGACACTGGAAGTGACGACAGCGACAAATCTGCGACTGAGCAAATTTATGTGTTTTTGATTAGATTACATTTTTGAATAAAATGTATTATTCTTTTTTATAATTATTTATAGTTATTTATTATATTATAATTTATGATTTTCGGGTTTCAAACTTTATCATACCCGGGATGTTTACTAGACTCTTGTTTGGACAGATTTAAGTGAGTTATTCTTAAGAATTACATGCCTGCAATATAAAACGTCAAATTTCCATGCGAAACAATGTACTGCTTTGAGACGCAAAAATCTGACATAATCATATCGTCAGGGATGTTAATGTAGTTGTTGGGGAAGAAGCACCATTTGACCCCGGGAATAGATGGGTCAAAGCAGCATCCTCTGGAATGGCATTCTACAGAACTAATTCCTGGATATCCACAGTCTGTTCTGTCAGTCGGACTCACTGAGCACTGAGCCTTATCTATAAAGAATAATTGAAAATATTGGGGAGGGGAAAAGAATAACCGCTAATAACACATGTATATGTGGGTCAAAGGACAGTTGAAGTAATGAACAGTTCCATTTTTCTTAGGTCAAGCATACAAAATATAGTAAATCCGTTTATTATATATCATACATTTAGTACTTGGTATTCAGATGAAAACATAAATAATAGCCACGGTTGCCAGCTTTTGTTAAAATTTGTGCTATTTTCTTTTTTCATGGCTACAATTTCCTCCATTTTGTAAATATATTGCACCCTTTCCAACCAATCCTTGATCACTGGGACTTTCGTAGTTTTCCAATGTAGGGGGGTGAGGGTTTTAGCTGCAAGCAATAAGTCTTGAGAGTGATTTCTTGTATTTACTTAAAGGAAGGGGATTGATGTTAATCAAACAAGCAGCGACATTAAGTTCTATTTTAGTTTCTGTAATGTGTTTGATCCACTTTTTGATTTCTTCCCAGTAGGCAAGGATTGGGGGGCACTCCCACCAGATATGTAAAATAGTTCCCAAGTGGTTGTCGCAACGCCAGCAGGTGCATATAACTTAAAAAGGGCACTTTCAGACAGAGTGCACTTTTTGCTCCTTTGACCTGACCTAAACAATCTCACCCTCACTCAGATGAGATCCGATGAGTAAGGACACCAGAGTTTGTTTGCATTCAGCGATGAAAGGCTCCCTTACCTGGCCCTGCCAGCACATTAGGGGACCTTGAACTTTTTGGGACCATCTCCTAGTTCGGCGATGGAGGTAGAAAATCCCCTGGAGGTGGCGCTGTAATGTGTAAGTGCAACCAAGAAAGTAAGCCTTTCACTATTGAATGTAAAGAAACAAAGTTGGGTAGGATTGTTTAGATCAAGGGAGAGCTAAAAGAATAAGGGCACTAATTCTTGAAAGCTGAAGCCCAGGCAAACAGTTAAACATATACACCATACACATGGTCATTCTCATCACATGCCAGTACTAAAAGATATTACCTTATTGTACCTACCACTGCCACCTGCATCACTATAAGACATCAGAGTCCCCCCAGTCCATAGTATATACATAACAGTGTATGATATCACTGAGCTTCCCTCTCAGGCTGATGTCCTGAACTTCTAATACTCAGGGATGTATTTTCTAAAGTTTCCTTTTCTGATGTTCCTGACTTCCTGTACATGTAATAGCAGTCTCTGGCCATCTCTTGTGAGATCTAATCTAAGCCTTATATTCCTATCAGTGCCCAGGCACACGGGGCTGCCAGGACAGCACTCAACTCCAGCTCCCAGGGGATCATGTCAGTGGGCGGAGTCCTGATGCTGGCTCTGGGCTCTTAGTGCTCTCCGGTGAGAGGCTGAGCTGTGTAGGGTCTGTGTACAGGACACATGGGCTGGGAGGAGGGGGATCACAAACACAGTACAGGGAGAGGAAGAGTGCTGTGCTGTGTGTCTGTCTGTCACACAGACATTTTCCACAGGCCTCTTCCACTCGCTTTCTCCTTTGGCTGGTTGCTGTTGGAGGGAGAAGACAGTAAAAAAACTCCCTCCAACAGCTGTTGCAGTTCCCGCTCAGTGCTCCTTTCACCAGCTATCCAAATTAAAGGAGTAATGGTGGCACCACTCCCATCATACAGCGGGATAGAGAGCGAGGAACTGACAAGCTCCCAGTGCCTCCTCCTCCATAGTACTGCACGGCGCCCCCTTGACAGCGGCATCACTACCAACACAGGCGGGTAGAGAACAAGGCACTGACAATCCCCCGGCGCCCCCTCCTCCCGATGGCAGTGGCTGCGCTCTAGGCGGCAGTGCGCCCTAGGCGGCTGCCTACTTCAACTAGTGGTAGCGCCGGCCCTGGTTGTACCCTCCACACTCCTCTCCTGTACATACTGCTCACTGTTAGGGATGAGCTTCGTGTTCGAATCGAACATACGTTCGACTCGAACATCGGCTGTTCGATCGTTCGACGAAGATCGAACGATTTGGGCCGTTCGCGCCAAATTCGAGTGACGCGAACGGCCCACAATGCACTACGCCATCGCAGTGTCATCCAGGCGCTGTGATTGGCCAAGCATGCACTGTGACCCCGCATGCTTGGCCAATCACAGCGCCGGCAGCGAGGAGAGCAATGATTGGCCACAGGCAGGATGCCTGTGGCCAATTATTGCTGAGGGTGTTTAGTACACGCCCCACACTATAAAAGGCCGCCAGCACGGCGGCCTAGTGTAGTGTGTTCCGGAGCAGGGATAGAGCAGCATAGGCAGGGACAGTGACTTTTATTTCTTTCTTGCTTAACCTGGATTCCTTTAGTTTAGGGAAAGAGAAGGATAGGTAGGGAGAGTGTCAGTGTGTTTTGTGCTTGTGCTATAGTGTGCTTAAAAAAAACATTTTTTCTAGGGACAGAAAACTGTAGGTAGGGAGAGTGTCAGTTTCTTTCACTGTGTAAGTCCTTGTTTCTAGGGACCTGGAAGGACAGTGAGTGAATTCTCCTTGTGCTATATTGTGCTTAAAAAAAACATTTTTTCTAGGGACAGAAAACTGTAGGTAGGGAGAGTGTCAGTTTCTTTCACTGTGCAAGTCCTTGTTTCCAGGGACCTGGAAGGACAGTGAGTGAATTCTCCTTGTGCTATATTGTGCTTAAAAAAAACATTTTTTCTAGGGACAGAAAACTGTAGGTAGGGAGAGTGTCAGTTTCTTTCACTGTGCAAGTCCTTGTTTCTAGGGACCTGGAAGGACAGTGAGTGAATTCTCCTTGTGCTATATTGTGCTTAAAAAAAACATTTTTTCTAGGGACAGAAAACTGTAGGTAGGGAGAGTGTCAGTTTCTTTCACTGTGCAAGTCCTTGTTTCTAGGGACTGGGAAGGACAGTGAGTGAATTCTCCTTGTGCTATAGTGTGCTTAAAAAAAAATTTTTTCTAGGGACAGAAAACTGTAGGTAGGGAGAGTGTCAGTTTCTTTCACTGTGCAAGTCCTTGTTTCTAGGGACCTGGAAGGACAGTGAGTGAATTCTCCTTGTGCTATATTGTGCTTAAAAAAAACATTTTTTCTAGGGACAGAAAACTGTAGGTAGGGAGAGTGTCAGTTTCTTTCACTGTGCAAGTCCTTGTTTCTAGGGACCTGGAAGGACAGTGAGTGAATTCTCCTTGTGCTAGATTGTGCTTAAAAAAAACATTTTTTCTAGGGACAGAAAACTGTAGGTATGGAGAGTGTCAGTTTCTTTCACTGTGTAAGTCCTTGTTTCTAGGGACCTGGAAGGACAGTGAGTGAATTCTCCTTGTGCTATATTGTGCTTAAAAAAAACATTTTTTCTAGGGACAGAAAACTGTAGGTAGGGAGAGTGTCAGTTTCTTTCACTGTGCAAGTCCTTGTTTCTAGGGACCTGGAAGGACAGTGAGTGAATTCTCCTTGTGCTATATTGTGCTTAAAAAAAACATTTTTTCTAGGGACAGAAAACTGTAGGTAGGGAGAGTGACAGTTTCTTTCACTGTGCAAGTCCTTGTTTCCAGGGACCTGGAAGGACAGTGAGTGAATTCTCCTTGTGCTATATTGTGCTTAAAAAAAACATTTTTTCTAGGGACAGAAAACTGTAGGTAGGGAGAGTGTCAGTTTCTTTCACTGTGCAAGTCCTTGTTTCTAGGGACCTGGAAGGACAGTGAGTGAATTCTCCTTGTGCTATATTGTGCTTAAAAAAAACATTTTTTCTAGGGACAGAAAACTGTAGGTAGGGAGAGTGTCAGTTTCTTTCACTGTGCAAGTCCTTGTTTCCAGGGACCTGGAAGGACAGTGAGTGAATTCTCCTTGTGCTATATTGTGCTTAAAAAACATTTTTTCTAGGGACAGAAAACTGTAGGTAGGGAGAGTGTCAGTTTCTTTCACTGTGCAAGTCCTTGTTTCTAGGGACCTGGAAGGACAGTGAGTGAATTCTCCTTGTGCTATATTGTGCTTAAAAAAAACATTTTTTCTAGGGACAGAAAACTGTAGGTAGGGAGAGTGTCAGTTTCTTTCACTGTGTAAGTCCTTGTTTCTAGGGACCTGGAAGGACAGTGAGTGAATTCTCCTTGTGCTATATTGTGCTTAAAAAAAACATTTTTTCTAGGGACAGAAAACTGTAGGTAGGGAGAGTGTCAGTTTCTTTCACTGTGCAAGTCCTTGTTTCCAGGGACCTGGAAGGACAGTGAGTGAATTCTCCTTGTGCTATATTGTGCTTAAAAAAAACATTTTTTCTAGGGACAGAAAACTGTAGGTAGGGAGAGTGTCAGTTTCTTTCACTGTGCAAGTCCTTGTTTCTAGGGACCTGGAAGGACAGTGAGTGAATTCTCCGTGTGCTATATTGTGCTTAAAAAAAACATTTTTTCTAGGGACAGAAAACTGTAGGTAGGGAGAGTGTCAGTTTCTTTCACTGTGCAAGTCCTTGTTTCCAGGGACCTGGAAGGACAGTGAGTGAATTCTCCTTGTGCTATATTGTGCTTAAAAAAAACATTTTTTCTAGGGACAGAAAACTGTAGGTAGGGAGAGTGTCAGTTTCTTTCACTGTGCAAGTCCTTGTTTCTAGGGACCTGGAAGGACAGTGAGTGAATTCTCCTTGTGCTATATTGTGCTTAAAAAAAACATTTTTTCTAGGGACAGAAAACTGTAGGTAGGGAGAGTGTCAGTTTCTTTCACTGTGTAAGTCCTTGTTTCTAGGGACCTGGAAGGACAGTGAGTGAATTCTCCTTGTGCTATATTGTGCTTAAAAAAAACATTTTTTCTAGGGACAGAAAACTGTAGGTAGGGAGAGTGTCGGTTTCTTTCACTGTGCAAGTCCTTGTTTCCAGGGACCTGGAAGGACAGTGAGTGAATTCTCCTTGTGCTATATTGTGCTTAAAAAAAACATTTTTTCTAGGGACAGAAAACTGTAGGTAGGGAGAGTGTCAGTTTCTTTCACTGTGCAAGTCCTTGTTTCTAGGGACCTGGAAGGACAGTGAGTGAATTCTCCTTGTGCTATATTGTGCTTAAAAAAAACATTTTTTCTAGGGACAGAAAACTGTAGGTAGGGAGAGTGTCAGTTTCTTTCACTGTGCAAGTCCTTGTTTCTAGGGACCTGGAAGGACAGTGAGTGAATTCTCCTTGTGCTATATTGTGCTTAAAAAAAACATTTTTTCTAGGGACAGAAAACTGTAGGTAGGGAGAGTGTCAGTTTCTTTCACTGTGCAAGTCCTTGTTTCAAGGGACAGAGAAGGACACCTGAAGGTAGCCCTTATTGCTTTTTTCCCATCTCCCTGCAGGCCATCTATTAGAATGTCTGGAAGGCAAACAAGGAGAGGCAGACAGTCAGGAGGCAATAAAAGAGGGCAAGCAGGCTCTGTGTCTGGGGGCAACAGTGCTGGTCGTGGACGCGGTGCATTGTCATCAGCACATGGCCATGGGACACGCTTGTCCTTCTTTTCCGCAGCTGGACATGTTGAGCCACATCATGCCGAAGACTTGGTAGAGTGGATGACCAAGCCCTCCTCCTCCTCCTCATCCTCTCTCACCCAGGCTCAGGGTACTGGCAAAGCAGCTGCCAAAGCGTCCTCTTCCCTGGTATCAATGTCAGACTCATCATCAGTCACTCCTTCCCTAGACCCACCATGTCCTCCTCCTGAGGAGTCCCCCGAACTGTTTGAGCACAGTGTTGGGTACATGCTCCAGGAGGATGCCCAGCGTTTCGAAGGGTCTGATGATGAAACCCAGCTACAGGAAGGCAGTAGGGTGAGAGCAGACAGAGGGGATGCTCAAGAAGGACACCAATCTGGCAGTCATGTTCCAGCAGCTGCAGCATACTGCCAGATTGGCTCCAGTGATGAGGAGGGAGGGGATGATGAGGTCACTGACTCCACGTGGGTGCCTAATAGGAGAGAGGAGGAGGAGGATGAGGAGGAGGCACATCTCCAACGAGACAGGATGCCCTTTGGTGGCCACCGTAAGGGCAGTACACCGACGGAATCACACCGCAGAGCTCCGCCTGTGCAGGGCGCTGCCTCTGCCCGTCATTCAAAAAGTTCCTTGGTGTGGGCCTTTTTTGAGGCTAGTGCATCAGATCGCACAGCTGCTGTTTGCAACATATGTCTCAAGCGTATATCACGTGGCCAAAACATCAGCCGCTTGGGTACCACATGCCTGACCAGACATATGTTGACCTGCCATGCAGCTCGTTGGCAAGCCTACCTCAAAGACCCACACCAAAGAACAAAGCGGACCTCTCCTTGCACCGCATCAGCTGGGATTTCCAACCCCACTATAACTTCAGTCCTCTCTGAAACATGCACTGAGAGGAATGAAGGTGTAGAATTAGGTGTGTCACAGCCAAGTACTTGTGGCCACTCTGCTAGCAGTACACCGACGTCCGATTCTAGCAGGCAAATTTCCCTGCCCCAGCTGCTGGACCGTCGAAAGAAGTTCACTCCCAGCCATCCACATGCCCAGCGGTTGAATGCTAGCTTGGCTAAATTGCTAGCGCTTCAACTGCTGCCTTTTCAGTTGGTAGACTCGGCCCCCTTCCGAGAGTTTGTGCAATGTGCGGTTCCTCAGTGGCAGGTTCCCAAACGCCACTTTTTCTCACGGAAGGCTATTCCGGCTCTCTACCGGCATGTGGAAGGCAATGTCTTGGCCTCGCTGGACAGGGCGGTCAGCGGTAAGGTGCATATTACCGCTGACTCATGGTCCAGCAGGCATGGACAGGGACGTTACCTTTCTTTCACGGCCCATTGGGTCACTCTTTTGGCAGCTGGGAAGGATGCAGGACAAGGTGCAGTAGTGTTGGAGGTTGTCCCCCCGCCACGCCTCCAAAATGCTACTACTGGTTGTGACACACCTCTCTCCTCCACCCCCTCCTATTCTTCTTCCTCCATGGCCTCTTCCTGTGGTTTGTCCTATGAACCAGCGGTGCTCCGTAGCCGTTCACGGGGCTACGCAAGTACGCAGGCAAAAAGATGCCATGCCGTGCTTGCGCTGGTGTGTTTGGGGGACAGAAGCCACACTGGGGCAGAGGTCCTGTCTGCTCTGCAGGGCCAGGCCGAGAGGTGGTTGACGCCACGCCAGCTTAAGCCAGGAATGGTGGTTTGCGACAATGGCACCAACCTCCTCTCCGCCCTCCGACAGGGACAACTGACCCATGTGCCCTGTGTGGCTCACGTCCTTAACCTGGTGGTGCAGCGGTTCTTGGGCAGGTACCCGGGCTTACAGGATGTCCTGAGGCAGGCCAGGAAAGTCTGTGTGCATTTCCGCAGATCTTATAATGCCAGTGCTCGCCTGGCTGAGCTGCAAAAGGAGTTGAACCTGCCCAAGAACCGCCTTATATGTGACATGCCCACCAGGTGGAACTCAACGTTGGCCATGCTGCAGCGGCTGCACACGCAGCAGAGGGCCATCAATGAGTACCTGTGCGACTACGGCACCAGGACAGGGTCAGGGGAGCTTGGTTTTTTTTCTCCACGCCAGTGGGGCATGATCAGGGATGCATGCACTGTCCTGGCACCATTTGAGGAGGCCACGAGGATGGTGAGCAGTGACAGTGCATGCATCAGTGACACTGTACCTCTTGTCCACCTGTTGGAGTACACGCTGCGTGGAATAATGGACAGGGCACTTGAGGCAGAACAGAGGCAGGAAGAGGAGGACTTCCTTGCCTCTCAAGGCCCCCTTTACCCAGACAGTGTTCCTTCTGTCCCACCCATCGCACAGGAAGAGGAAGAGGAGGAGGAGGAGGAGGAGGAGGAGGATTGTGTCAGCATGGAGGTGGAGGCTGGCACTCAGCATCATCAGCAGCAGTCTTTTAGGGATGATTTACAGTCCCAAGAAACCAGTGGACTTGTACGTGGCTGGGAGGAGGTGACTGCGGATCATGTCGTCCTTAGTGACCCAGAGGACTCCGGAGCGAATGCCTCAGCAAACCTACGCTGCATGGCCTCCCTGATCCTGCAAAGTCTGCGGAAGGATCCTCGTATTCTTCGGATCAAGGAGAGGGACCATTACTGGCTGGCCACTCTCCTTGATCCACGGTACAAGGGTAAGGTTGCGGACCTTATGTTACCGTCGCAGAGGGAGCAGAGGATGAGACAACTCCGGGAGGCCTTGCAGAAAGGTCTGTGCAACGCGTTCCCAGAGACTGGGAGGTTACAAACTCCTGGTCCAGGACAACGAGTTGCTGAGGCTTCGGCCAGTCAAAGAAGGAGCGGTGGGGAAGGTGGCCGTCTGACCGATGCGTTCAGACAATTCTTTAGTCCGCAGCCCCAAAGTATGATTGGTTCCAGCAACCATCGCCAGCGTCTGATAAACATGGTGCAGGAATATCTAGGGGCAAGGTCAGACTTGGACACCTTCCCCACCGAAAATCCTCTGGCTTACTGGGTCTTGAGGATGGATCACTGGCCAGAGCTTGCACAGTATGCAATTGAGCTACTGGCCTGTCCTGCATCCAGCGTTCTTTCGGAACGCACATTCAGTGCTGCTGGAGGATTTGTCACGGATCACAGGGTGCGCCTGTCCACCGACTCGGTTGATCGACTGACTTTCATCAAGATGAACCAGTCTTGGATCACCACCAGCTACCACACACCTGATGCTGATATAACAGACTAATTGATTTTAACATGTCACATCCCTTCAAGACTGATGCTGATGCTGAGTGTCTGTGCTGTTATGTTGACTGGCTATCCTCCTCCTCCGAGTCCTCAATGATACGATTGATGATGATAGCTTGGAAGATCATTTTTGTTTATGGGTGCCGCCACCAGTGGCTAAGGCCCAATTTTTCAGCCCCTGTTTTACAGGGGCGTGTAATTACAATTTTTTTAGCAATAATTTGCCATAGGGCTCATTGCTGTGCTCCAAGTACAGTATCTGTGAGGGGTTGGAGTGTTGTGCCACCAGTGCCTAAGGCCCAATTTTTCAGCCCCTGTTTAACAGGGGCGTGTCATTACAATTTTTGAAGCAATACTTTGCAACAGGGCTCATTGCTGTGCTCCAAGTACAGTATCTGTGAGGGGGTGTAGTGTTGTGCCACCAGTGCCTAAGGCCCAATTTTTCAGCCCCTGTTCAACAGGGGCATGTAATTACAATTCTTGATCTAATAATTCACAGCAGGGCCCATTCCTGCACCCACCAAGAGTAACTCTGAGGGCTTACAGTGTTGTGTCAACACCACCACCACCACCAAAGGCCCAATTTTTCAGCCCCTGTTCAACAGGGGCATGCAATTACAATTCTTGATCTAATAATTCACAGCAGGGCCCATTGCTGCACCCACCAAGAGTAACTGTCAGGGCTTACAGTGTTGTGGCACCAGCACCACCATCAAAGGCCCAATTTTTACTACCACTGTTCAACAATTATATGTAATTACAATTCCTGATATAATAGTTGACAGCAGGGCGTTCCAGCACCAACCAAGAGTAACTGTGAGTGCTTACAGTGTTGTGCCAACACCAACAACTAAGGGGCCTATTTCTGCAGAGTATCTACGGCAGGTCCCTACTTTCAAACATCCAACTTACAAACGACTCCTACTTGCAAACGCAAGAAGACAACAGGAAGTGAGAGGAAATCTACCCCTAGGAAGGAAAATTCTCTCCTGTAAGAATTAATATGGGAGAAAGGTGTCTCCTCTGTACTGATGCTTTATCAGCAATCCTTGTTTCAAGAAAAACACCACATTTCAAAAACAGTTGTCATTGGGACGGAAAGTGAGGTGAAATGTTCTGAACAGGGGCACAGACAGCAAAACAAATGTTACAGGGGTGATAACCCTTACCTATGTTTTCCAAAAAGTTTAAAAATAGATTTTTGGGCTGGAGCTACACTTAAACAATGTACCTGTTCAAAATTACAAACAGATTCTACATAAGAACAAACCTACAGTCCTGTCTTGTATGCACCGCCTGTATACGGCTGTTCAGAGTATATAGGGCCTTTTTTATTTTATGTGCGGGGTTCCCCTTAATATCCATACAAGACCCAAAGGGGCTGGTAATGGGCTGGGGTAGGGGGGGGGGTCATGGGGTAGCTATGCCATTTTTCTTAAAGATTTTCATCCATATTACCGGGACCAGACATTACATTAAAGCCGCAAGCAGTTTTAAATGGCTTTTTTTTCCTTTAGAAGTGTCATTTTGTGCAGGGACAGTTCTAAACACGGGAAACACGTGGCACTTCACAGGCATACTTTAGACACCCCCCAGGTACGATATTTAAAGGAATATTTGACTTTTTTTTTTCACCTTATGCATCATTAAAATGACTGCTCCCGAAAAACGACCGTTTTTAAAACTTCTTTTTGCATTGATACATGTCCCCTGGTGCAGAACCCGGGTTCCCAAACCCTTTTTAGGACAATAACATGCATAATAGTTGTTATAATTAGCACTTTAGAATTCGAACGTTCGCATCCATTGTATTTAATAGGGTTCTAATGTTCGTACGAACTTTCGGTCCGTTCGCGGGTTCTGGTGCGAACCGAACCCGGGGGTGTTCGGCTCATCACTACTCACTGTCATACCCTCATCACTCCTCTCCTATACATAGTGCCCACTGTCATACCCTCCACACTTCTCTCCTATACATAGTGCCCACCGTCATACCCACCCTCCACACTCCTCTCCTGTACATACTGCTCACTGTCCTACCCTCCACATTTCTCTCCTGTACATAGTACCCACTGTCAAACCCTCCACACTCCTCTCCTGTACATACTGCTCACCTTTCATACCCTCCACACTCCTCTCCTATACATAGTGCCCATTGTCATACCCTCTACACTTCTCTCCTATACATAATGCCCACTGTCATATCCTCCCCACTCTTCTCCTGTACATACTGCTTACTGTCTTACCATCCACACTCATACTGCTTAGTATCATACTGTCCACACTCCTCTCCTGTACATACTGCCCACTTTCATAAACTCCTCTATTGTACATAGTGCCGGCTGTCATACCCTCCACACTCCTCTCCTGTACATACTGCTCGCTGTCATACCCTCCACACTCCTCTCCTGTGCATACTGCCCACTATCATACCGTCCACACTCCTCTCCTGTACATATCACCCACTGTCATACCCTCCACACTCCTCTCCTGTGCATACTGCCCACTATCATACCATCCACACTCCTGTCCTGTACATACCGCCCACTATGATACCCTCCACACTACACTACTGTACATACTGTAACCCAACCTTACCCTCCACACTCCTCTCCTGTACATACTGCCTCCATATCTTTCTCTCCACATTCCTCTCCTGTACATACTGCCTCCATCATACCCTCCACACTCCTCTCCTGTACACACTGCCCACTGTCATTCCTTTCACACTCCTCTCCTGTACATAGTGCCTTCTGCCATACCCTCCGCATTTCTCTCCTGTACATAGTGCCCACTGTTCGACCCTCCACATTTCTCTCCCTCACCTGCACATACTTCCCACTTTTATACCATCCATACTCCTCCCCTATACCTCTTACCCACAAGAACAGTTCTTTAAAATTATACTGAATATCCTCAATGTTACCAGCTCTAGAATGGGCACACTTTTGTTAGTTCAACTAAAGAAAATCTTCTCAGACCTCATATTTGTTCTGCCCATTATTAGTACTTATTTAATTTTGTGATTACTATTGTGATGTATAGAGGAACATAGGGGATCTCAGCTTAATTGTAGCACTTGTAAAAAAAGTGTCCCTGAAAATATTTTTGAAATGTTGGCAACTATGCACTTAGGCACTGCCCAAGGGCCACCGGGTCAGTAGGGTGCCCCATGAGAGGCTCCTGGGATCCTGTGATATTAAAGACTGAGCCCTCCAGCGCTGCGCTGTGATCAATCCGGCGGGGCCCGGGCGCTTCCATCTTCACCGGTCTTCCTTCTGGGTTCTGTGCCTTCGGTCATATGCCTTGGCCAAGCTGCATTGATGTCATTCCCACACATGCTCATGCGCATCCTCTTTCTCTCTCATCCCCCTTTCTCTCTCATCCTCCCTCCCTTACCCCTCACCCCTCTCTCTTCCCCTTTCTCTCTCTTTCTCTCTCTCTCTCATCCTCTCTCTCTTTTATTTAAATTGTTATAACAAAAAATAATTGCATATTTATTTATTTATTATTTATAAAAGGCCTCACCAAAATCCTCAGCACCAGGCCCATGATGTTCTTAATCTGGCCCTGCCACAGACATATTCCATAAATTTTTTTTAAAGCCATCTGCTGTTATCATCCTAATGTAATGCAGCATACACTATTCTAATCAATCGCGCCACTAGCTTTATTATTTTATTTTAAAAACTAACCTTAGATTTCTGTCTTGAGCATTTCCATCTTGCTAGTGGGCATGCAAAGCCCACTAGGATTGTCTTCTGGGATACAGTGCTGCTATATAACCAGCATGCACTGCCCATTCTCATGCATGCGCAGTAAGGACATCTAGCGGCGCAGGAAACTTCACAGGTTGTCATTACAACGGGCAACGACGGCAGCGGCAGAAGTGCCCGCCCCGTTGTGATGGCAACCAAGATAGGCTTTGTTCCCTTTTTAAAAAAGGCAATGTGATCCGCCTTACGTCGCGTAATTTCCTGTTGGGAAATTACACGATTTTTTGACACACTCCTGCCTACTGACTCCTGGGAAATGATGACTCACATGGGCACAGGTGAGGGAGGAAGTGATGCGGAGCGCAGCGGAGCCGGAAGTGGCAGATTAGGAGCCACCACCTAGCAACAGGGCACTTCTGGTAAGTAAAAAAATAATTTTCTATCCAAATGTTTTTTATTATTAAAAGAGGACTGTGAAAATGTACAAATATTTTTCAGGGTGGAACTCCACTTTAAAGAATAGGTGTGCTTTTAAACAATGTGTGCTTATTCTTCTTGTTCCTTTGCCCTGACCTAAACAATCCCACCCTCACTCGGATGAGATCCATGAGAGCACATGTAGGAGGGTGTCTACTTGACAGCCTCATTGTAAGTGTACCTTGAAGTCTTGGCTGGTGCATGTAGGGGATTGCTATATTTTGTGACATGGTTTGCCCTGTATTGGTGTCACTTCCCGTTTAATAGGACATACTGTAAATACAGGGGAACCAACCTAGTCTGTGGCCATCCGGTGTAGGAGCTTTGCTGAGAGGACGGTGTACTATGTAATTTGTTTCACTGCATGCCCCTCCACTGGCACCCGTTACCTAGGGCAGCTTCAACAATGTAGTTTTTTACATGCTGATTTTAATCTGAGGATATGTGAGTAGCCTGTGTTTGTATATAAATTAAATATAAAGTTTTAAACAGAGAGCACTTAGATCTATTCCTTTTATCTTTTATACTGGGGATATATGCGGAGGACTGGAGAAATATATTGAGGAATCTAGGATCCATGTTATACACCAGCCTGTACCCTTTCTGCTTGCATGACCACCTGTTAATTCAGGGGTCCATGCTGTGAGGTAATTAGAATTATAAAGGTGGAGGGATCGTCACAGAATCTGTGTTTGAGCACTGGTGGAACCTGCATTGGAAAAATTCACTCACCTCCTTCATTTGAATACATTGTCACTTATCTCCATTGAGTGGACGTTTTATACCTGCGCTGCACTGTTTTATTATACCAGCTTCAGCAATGGACATTTTATCCTTCCTGACTTCCTAACTTTTCAGGTATGAACATTACCACAAATCAGTAGCACAAATATGCAACAACACAAGCAAATGCACATTGAAAAATATGCACAGTTAGTATGGTGTATTATGCTTTATGCAGCCATGCATGTAAAATAGATGTACTGATGTGCTACCTCAAATATAACTTTATTCATGTTTAGTAAATGGAGTTTTGTTAAAGAAGAAGTTGTCTGTGTAATTTACTGGGAAGCAGCAGCGGCCCGTCCATTAGGGGTGCACCCCCTATCTATGAATACGACCCCCTATTCCTAATTATTCCTAATAATTACAGGCCTACAATATAAAACAGAAAGGCAATCAGCGCACACACAATGCTGAAACTGAAAAAATATATGCAAGCTGAACACAAAAAAGGTTAATCACACAAAAACCTCAGTAACAAATATAAATAGTAAATATAATGGAGCGCAAAAAATGTGTAAATAATAGTCCATATGCTGATAGATATTCAATCAGACAGAGGAAGACACCCTGTGTAGTAGAAATCTTCAAACTATTATGGTTGTGTTACGTGACAAATCTACCACCGTGAGAGATAAACACCCTTACCAGATGAGGTGGACCAATTGAGTGAAAAAATGGTCAGATGCACTTGTTCCCATCACAGGGGAGATGAGACGTGATGAATGGAATCCGGTCAGGTGAAAAACGGCATAAAATGATAAAAGACACAGCAATGGTGTATCAGCGGTGTACACCGCGAGTGAGCAGATGTTTGATAGCTCCTCCCCCGTACATCCGTTATGGACTTCGTCAGTGGTGGATAGGACGCGGGTGACGTCACGTGTGATAGCTCCTCCCCTGTATGTACGTTACGTCCGTTACGGCCCCACCTACCACTGACGAAGTCCGTAATGGACGTAACGTACGTACGGGGTCACCCGCGTCCTATCTGCTCACTTGTGGTGTACACCGCTGATACACCATTGCTGTGTCTTTTATCATTTTATGCCGTTTTTAACAGGCTGCGGTGCCTGTTTTGGATTGTATCCTGTACCCTTCTCCCCTTTTGGAATAAACCAGTCTACGCTTAGATTGTGTTTTTTGCCTTCATTCCTTGCATGGTTCGATTCCTGACTGATGTCTGTCTGTCACCTGACCGGATTCCATTCATCACGTCTCATCCCCCCTGTGATGGGAACAAGTGCATCTGACCATTTGTTCACTCAATTGGTCCACCTCATCTGGTAAGTGTGTTTATCTCTCACGGTGGTGGATTTGTCATGTAACACAACCATAATTCATTTGAAGATTTCTACTACACAGGGTGTCTTCCTCTGTCTGATTGAACATCTATCAGCATATGGACTATTATTTACACATTTTTTGCGCTGCACTATATTTTCTATTTACAATATTAAACGCCAAATTTCCATGTGAAACAATGTACCGCTTTGAGACGCAAAAATCTGACATAATCATACCGTCAGGGAGGTTAATGTAGTTGTTGGCGAAGAAGCACCATTTGACCCCGGGAATAGATGAGTTGAAGCAGCATCCTCTGGAATGGCATTCTTCTGAACTAATTCCTGGATATCCACAGTCTGTTCTATCAGCCGGATTTATCAAGCACTGAGCCTTATCTATGAAGAATAATTAAAAATATTATTTTCGAAATAGCATTTAAAAATGTTCACAGACTGCACATATATGTTTTCAGATGCTCAGAACTCATTCTTCTAACCACACATAACCCCTAGAGGTGGCGCTGTAATGTGCAGACACAACCAAGAAAGGGAGCCTTTCACCATTGAATGCAAACAAACAATGGAGGCCACAGCTATTGGATCATGGTAAATAGGATAGGATTGATTAAGTCAAGGGAGATTCAAAAAAATAAGGGCACTGATTCTTGAAAGCTGAAGCCCAGGTAAACAGTTAAACATACAGATGTAATAATTTCATGTAAGTTTGAGATGGTCTGGCCAGCTGTGTCCCCCCCTTTCTAGTGACTGAACAGTAAAAGGAGAGGCAAAAGACTGAAGAGATTATCTCTCTGTCACTCTACTCACTCCTCCTATCAGCATGTTCCTTGTTAGCACATGAGCACTGTAGCATACAGTATATGACTGGCTGTTTAGGATGCTTCTTTCTCTCTAAGTCTGAGTTCTGCTACCTAATGGATTGTAAGAGGCTAATACCAAGTCAAATTTGCGTACTAACACTGGTTGTTATTGTGCAGCACTGCAGAAACTATTGGCACTATAAAAATTGTGTATTATAATAATAAAAATGGTAATGATAGCATAGAAAAGACCCTTACTGTAGCCATTGGCGTAGAAGCACCATTTGACTCCAGGAATAGATGAGTTGAAGCAGCATCCTCTGGAATGACATTCTTCGGAACTAATTCCTGGATATCCACAGTCTGTCCTGTCCGCCGGATTTACCAAGCACTGAGCCTTATCTATGAGGAATAATTGGAAATATTTTTTTCTGAAATAGCAATTAATAATATTTACAAACAGCACAAAAAGATTTAGGTACTTAAGAGGAACAATTAAGAAATTTTCCACCAAATGTGTGACATAACCGCTTGAAGACCGCCGCGCGCCGATGTACTTCAGCAGAATGGCACGGCTGGGCACATGGGCGTACAGGTACGTTCCCTTTAAGAGCCCAGCCGTGGGTTGCGAGCGTGCTGTCGGCAGCGCGCTCGCGACCCGGTCCTCTTCTCTGTGACCGTCCCCGCGGGAACAGCGGACCCAATCGCCGCTGTTGTCCCGCGATCGGGTCACAGAGAAGAAGAACGGGGAGAGGTAAGTGTAAACAAACCTCTCCCCGTGCTTCCGAGTGTGCCTGTCACTGATTGTCTGTTTCCTGTAATAGGGAATGACGATCAGTGACATTGCACGCTAAGCCACGCCCCCCCACAGTAAGAAACACAAATCAGGGTACACTTAACCCCTACAGCGCCCCCTCCTGGTTAACCCCTTCACTGCCAGTGTCATTTTTACAGTAACCAGTGCATTTTTATAGCACTGGTCGCTGTAAAAATGACAATGGTCCCAAAATAGTGTCAAAAGTGTCTGATGTGTCTGCCATAATGTCGCAGTCACGAAAAAAATCACTGATCGCCGCCATTACTAGTAAAAAAAAAATAATTAATAAAAATGCCATAAAACTACCCCCTATTTTGTAAACGCTATAACTTTTGCGCAAACCAATCAATAAACGCTTATTGCGATTTTTTTTTACCAAAAATATGTAGAAGAATACGTATCGGCCTAAATTGAGAAAAAAAAATGTTTTTTTTATATATATTTTGGGGATATTTATTATAGCAAAAAGTAAAAAATATTGAATTTTTTTCAAAATTGTCACTCTATTTTTGTTTATAGCGCAAAAAATAAAAACCGCAGAGGTGATCAAATACCACCAAAAGAAAGCTCTATTTGTGGGAAAAAAAGGACGCCAATTTTGTTTGGGAGCCACATCGCACGACCGCGCAATTGTCAGTTAAAGCGACGCAGTGCCGAATCGCAAAAAGGGGCCTGGTCCTTATGCTGCATATTGGTCCAGGTCTTAAGTGGTTAAAGAATAAGAGTGCTTTTAAACAAAGTGTGCTTATTCTTTTTGTCCCTTTGCCCTGACCTAAACAACCCCATTCTCACCCAGATGAGATCCATGAGAGCACATGTAGGAGGGTGTCAACTTGACAGCATCATTGTAAGTGTACCTTGAAGTCTTGGCTGGTGCATGTAGGGCAGGGATGCCCAACCTTTTGAAGAGCGAGGGCTCCCTAAGCGACTTGGCAACCAGTCGCGGGCCACAATGAGCAGAGCGGGAGGATGACACTGCACACTGCATATGCAGAGCAAACACGGACACAGCTCCCAATCTATGGGCCCTCCGATCCACCCAGAAGGAAGGGAATGCATCCCCTTCTGTTTTTTTTAACGGATCGAATTGGAGGTAGGCGGGTGTAAACGGATTGGGTTTGGCTGATTGCGTGAAAAGAACCTAAGGCCTCTTTCACACTGATGTACTATGGTTTACCCACGACACAGGTGCAGCACAGTGCACCTGTGGCTTTCCTGTGGGTTAGCTGGACTTTGCCATAGACTTTTATTATATCCTGCAGGTGTAGTGCACTTTCTGAAATCCGCAGATAATAACAGAAGTCTATGGCTCAGTGCAGGTAACCCGCAGGTGCACTGCAGATCAGTTTGAAAGCAGCCCAATAACCATTGCAGAACAGATATGCCCATATATACATTGTGATTTTAGTAATAAATTTGCCTTTAATAACAGTCTACCATTCAGGTATCACCAGCTGTTGCTGTCCCAGGCAGAGTGCATTTGTTATCACTCTGCCTGTGACAGGAGTCGGCGCTATACAGGAAGCAATAGCTTATGTGCCTCTGCTCCCTCCGCAGCTGCTGGCTTCCTCTATTGGCAGCTTCATTCACAACACTGATGCTCTGGGATGGAGGGTCGGCAACCTGCTATCTGGGCTTGCCGATCCACCATACCAAAACAAGAGGTCGCGGGCCACATAAGAGGGCTCCGTGGGCCACATGTGGCCCCCGGGCCACTGGTTGGGCACCCCTGATGTAGGGGGTTGATATATTTTGTGACATGGTTTCCCCTGTATGTGTGTCACTTCCATAGTTGCCAACAGTCCCGAATTTCTTTTTGTCCTGTTTTGTCCCGGTAAATTCGGGAATGTTTTCGGCTAAAAACGGCATCGGCTACACAAAAATGGCCGCTGCCGCCGCCACAAATGTTGACTGTTTCCCCTTGTGTTCAGTGCAGAGACTGGGGCAGCCAATCGGCTTCTCTCTTCAGTGTACAAATATAAATATTCTATTGTATACTGAAGGCTATTGGCTGCAGGGATTGGCGACTCCTCCCCGCTCTCCACTGAACGCAAGGAGGCACAAGGAAGCGTGCTGCACCCGCCGCCGCTAACACCACTAACGACCCTCCGCCCGACCCCCGTGTGTCTGACGAGCGGGGACACTGATGGAAGGACCGGGGCTCCGCTTGCTTCGGACACTGAAGCCTGCTGCACCCGCCGCAAACAACCCTCCGCCTCGCCCCCGTGTGTCCGATGAGGAGCGGGGACACTGATGGAAGGACCGCCGCTCTGCTGGCTGGGGACACTGTGATGGTCCTGGCTCACTCCGTTTGGCAGACCCTTCGGACCACCAGCACATCCTCACACACCGCAGGTACCATGTACTATTGCAGTGTAGTGTAGAAATCAGTGTGGCGGGGTAATCACTGTAGTGTAGTGGGTGGTGGGGTAATCAGTGTAGTGGGTGGTGGGGTACTCAGTGGGGTAATCAGTGTAGTGGGTGGCGGGGTAATCAGTGTAGTGGGTGGCGGGGTAATCAGTGTAGTGTAGTGTAGTGGGTGGCGGGGTAATCAGTGTAGTGGGTAGACGGACTGCTGGGGAGGCCACCTGGTGGCAGGCGACGTAGCAGGCGACACGCTCAGGGCTTCCACTGATTTGGCATTATGGTGAGTTAAATGATTTTATTTTATATTACAATGTAGTAATAGAAATAATGCGCTTCAATCACCCTGACACCATAACAACCATGGTGCTGGGATGATTGAAGCGCCAACAACAGGTGTTTTGGAGTATCTTTATCTGCCAATTTTGTTAAACTTTCTGGAATACACATATTTCTATTGTGGTGTAGGATCTGGTTTCTTTCTCTTTCTCTCTTTCTCTCTTTCTTCCTTCCTTCATCTCGGACTCTAACCACACCCCTTCTGAACACGCCAATTTAAGCCACGCCCACTATCGCAAGTAAACCACGCCCATTTCCATTCGAGTGTGACACGCCTACAAAGGAATGCCCCACCCCCTAATTATAGCAAGGCTCCGCCTCAATGCAAAAAAAGTGTCCCGGATTTTTTTTTTGCAATGTTGGCAACTATGCACTTCACATTTAATAGGACATACTGTAAATAGAGGGGATACCAACCTAGTCTGTGGGAGCTTTGCTGAGAGGAGGGTGTAATATGTAATTTGTTTCACTGCATGCCCCTTCACTGGCACCAGTTACCTAGGGCAGCTTCAGCAATGGACTTTATTCTTCCTGACTTCCTAATTCTTCAGGTATGAACATCACCACAAATCAGTAGCACTAATATGCAACAACGCAAGCAAATGCACATCGAAAAATATGCACAGCCAGTTAGTTGTATTTTGTTTTAGGCAGCCATGCATGTAAAGTAGATGTACTGATGTGCTACCTCAAATATAACTTTATTCATGTTTAGTAAATGGAGTTTTGTTAAGAAGTTGTCTGTGTAATTTACTGGGAAGCAGCGGCGGCCCGGCCATAAGGGGTGCACCCCCTATCCATGCATCCAACCCCCTATTCTTAATTATTCCTAATAATTACAGGCCTACAATATAAAACGTCAAATTTCCATGTAAAACAATGTACCATTTTGAGACGCAAAAATCTGACATAATCATACCGTCAGGGAGGTTAATATAGTTGTTGGCGAAGAAGCACCATTTGACCTCGGGAATAGATGAGTTGAAGCAGCATCCTCTGGAATGACATTCTTCGGAACTAATTCCTGGATATCCACAGTCTGTTCTGTCAGCCGGATTTACCGAGCACTGAGCCTTATCTATGAGGAATAATTGAAAATATTTTTTTTTAAAAAGCACATGTAGGAGGATGTCTACTTGGTAGAATATTTTTGCTGCTTACAGCATCTTTGTAAGTTTACCTTTAAGTCTTGGCTGGTGCATGTAGTGGGTTAATATCTTTTGTGCCTTGTTTTCCCTGTACGTGTGTCACTTCCCCCTTAATAGGGCATAAATACAGGGGAACCAACCTTGTCAGGGGCCACCCAGCATGTAAGCTGTGCTGACAGGACATGTACTATGTAATCTGTTTCACTGCGCCCATGCCCCTCCAACAGGACCTGTTACCTAGGGCAGCCTCAGCAATGGACTTTATCCTTCCTAACTTCCTAACTTCCCAGGTATGAACATCACCACTAATCACCAGCACTCCTATGCAACAACACAAACAAATGCACAGCCAAAAACATGCACAGCTAGTAGGGTGTATTATGTTCTATGCAGCCATGCATGTAAAGTAGATGTCCACTCAGGGATATTAGTAGATGTAGGGGTTTCTGGCTTTCCTTTGAGATAGGAAGGCAAGCACAGACACATAGATAGACACAATCACAATTAGAGGGGGGTTTTTTTTCACAGGGAGGAGGAGGGGGGGGGATAAGAAAATATAAGAAATATAGGAATAAAGAGGGAATATAGATGTATAAGGGGACACTTAAAATAAAGTCACAAAATGGATGAATATTGGAGAAGAACACATATACAAGTGTAGCGGGGGGTTTCCTTTTAGGCCTCAGAGACTACTGTACCCATAACCCCACTGGCCACCCAGGGTGCATTGCCTTGCGCAAAGACTGCTGGGGTGGACTTTATAAGCAAAAGGCGGGGCCGGCTTCAGTCTCTTTGTACATCGCCCGCCCAGCAAAAGGAACTCCTTTCCGAGCCAGGGTGCTACAAGGCCTGAAGCCTGGGCCTTTCTCCAAAGAGCCTTCCGCTCTCACCGAGGAACCTGAGGGACGTTTCTGCATACCATTGCCGCATCGCTCCCCGGAGGACCGAAGACTTGGATGTCGTGAGACCTGTGTACCAAGACCACTGGTGACTGAAATAATTTTAAAGGAAATGGATTCTCTAACTATATTCTCCCTTAATGTCAGGGGACTGAATACACTGAATACACCGGAGAAGCAATGTATATTACTCCATGATCTGAAAAGATCAGGGGTTGATATAGTCTTTTTACAAGAAACAAATTTTAGGGACAACAGTATACCTTTGCTTAAAAATAGGGACTTTCCGGTTGTATACCATGCCGCTAACCCAGTATCTAAAATGAGGGGGGTATCTATCCGTATTTCAAGGAAGATCCCCTGGGTTCACATAAACTCTTTAGTAGATACGGGAGGCCAATACTTGTTTCCTAAAGGTAAGATTAGAGAGACGGAGGTGACGTTGGCATCCTTCTACACCCCCAATACTCAACAAGATGTTTTTTTTTAGATATCTTAGATAAACTTGAAGAGATTAGGGGGGGGCAGTTGATTCTAGCAGGGGATCCAAATATGCCCTTGATACCTGGGGAAGATACTTCAGCAGGTATCTCGTCAGTACTACCTGGTTTAAGGAAACGGATGGCAAGGCCACTTCAGGGAGCAAGATTGGTGGATGTGTGGCGTATATTACATTCAGGGAAGAGAGATTACTCATATTATTCACCAGTATACAAATCGTATTCACAGATTGACCTGTTCCTTATACCCCACTCTCAGCTGCATTCAGTAGCAGAGGCTAACATCGAGGCAATTACCTGGTCCGATCACGCACCAATTATTTTAAAATACAATATGCCAGGGAAAAGAGGTCCTAATCCAGCAACGTAGAGACTTAACAAAAGTCTGTTACAAGACCCTGGGACGATGGAGGAGGTTCTTAAAGAGGTGACATGTTATTTTCAGATAAATGATACTCCTGAATGTACCCCTGGAGTGATCTGGGAAGCCCATAAGGCTGTGATGCGGGGAGTACTGATAAAACATGGGGCCAGGATTAAGCAAGAAAGGGAGGCGAAGTTAACACTTCTGTTAAGAAACATATATCAACTAGAGTCACTGCATAAACATGCTCCCACCCCAGAGGTGGAACGAGACCTCCTGAGCACCCGTAGACAGGTTACGGAGTTACTTATGAACAAAGCAAAAAGAGCAATACAGATCGGACATAAACATGTTATGAGTCCGGCAACAAATGTGGCAAACTACTGGCCAGAACTCTGAAGGAACAACAGGCGATGACTTATGTACCAACGATTATAGGAAAGAAAGGGGAAAAGATTACAATGCCTAAACAAATTGCTCAAAGATTTGGAGAATACTATTCTTCTCTTTATAATTTACAATTAGACCCCTCGACACAGGAAGGAATAGACAGTTACTTAGCGTCGTCTGGAATGCCCGGTTTAACGTCTATAGCACAACAGGAATTGGAAATACCAATCACACTTGAAGAGGTTCAGGGAAGCAGTGAGAGGGGCGAAGGCGGGGAAGGCACCGGGCCCAGATGACTTTACAGCTCAGTATTATAAACATCTTCTGCCTATATTAGGACCATATCTGGTGAAGATGTATAATGGAATGAGTGATCATAGCCCATTTTCTTCGGAGTCTCTTAAGGCCCTTATAACGGTGATCCCCAAGGAGGGAAAAGATCCCACGTTATGTGGAAGCTGTAGGCCAATATCCCTTCCAAATGCAGATCTAAAATTTTTAACAAAAATTTTAGCAACCAGACTGCAGCGACGACTGCCTTCTCTGATTCATATGGACCAGGTAGGATTTGTCCTGACGCGTGAAGCGCGGGACAATACTACTAAGGTCCTACATTTAATACATATAGCCAATTTATCTAAGCTCCCGTGTGTGTTTTTGGGGACAGATGCAGAGAAGGCATTCGACCGGGTTAACTGGCAGTTTATTTTTTTCGGTTCTGCGACATATAGGGGTGGGAGAAAATATGCTCCGATGGATTTTGAGTATTTATGCCCAACCAAGTGCTTAAGTAAAGGTAAACGGGGTTCTTTCTCCCTCTTTTGGGATCACCAATGGGACAAGGCAAGGATGCCCTCTGTCACCCCTTCTTTTCTCACTAGCTTTAGAACCCTTCCTTTGTAGGATTTGATCAAATCAGGATATTCAGGGATTGACAGTGGAAGGAATACAGTATAAGATCTCGGCGTATGCCGATGACATGCTCTTCTCATTGGCTAACCCAATGATATCCCTTCCTAATTTATATACTGAAATGGAGAGATATGGTACCCTATCGTATTTCAAGATCAATTTAACTAAATCAGAGGCCATGGGAATAGCAATGTCTAAGGATATGTTGAGATCACTGAAATCCAATTATAAATTCAAATGGACGGATCATGCTCTGAATTATCTAGGAACAATGATCCCAGTGGACCTTGCAAAAACTTTTGATCTGAAATTTTCACCTCTCCTACGAAGGGTTCGTAGTCTTCTGGATAGGTGGCATAAGGGATTCCATTCCTGGCTCGGAAGGGGAGACATACTTAAAATGAACATTTTACCAAAATTCTTATATTTGTTTCAAGCACTTCCCATTGCCATTCATAGGCAATATTTTAACCAGATCGATACACTATTTTCTGGATTTATCTGGGCACAGAAACATCCAAGGATCAGAAGATCCCTGTTAATTCTACCCAAGGAATATGGGGGACTGGCTATACCCGACATATATAAATACTATCAAGTGGCTATATTAAGTAGAATAATTGACTGGTGCCGACATAGAGACCTAAAGACGTGGCCGAACTTGGAACAAGCACAGAGTAGGGCTTTACTTTGTAGAGCACCTTGGTGCTATAAAGAACTGCCATCAACGATTAAGACACATCCATTAATAGGCCCGACGATAAAAATGTGCCACGGACTTATCTTTCAGGGGAAGTTGTCAACATCAGAGTCCCCATTATTCCCCATTTTGGGGAATCCACAATTTGCACCAGGATTGAGGAAAGAACCCTTGGGGGTATTGGTGGAAAAGGGGATATTTCAAGCCTCCCATTTCCTTGAAACAGGATCTTGGCCTAATTGGCAAACATTGACATCCAGCTCTAATCGATATCAATTAGATTTTTTGTGTGCGATACAATTGAGGCACTTCCTGCAGACTTTACCTACATCTGATATTACAAGCGAAATTTAAAGTGGAAGTAAACCCTCCTATCATTTTCAGGCAAGGAAGCTGCCATCTTGGCCTCTGTTTAATCTTCAACTGCCATGATGCTGCACATGTCATCAGTTATGACACCAGCCATTGGATGGTTTGACAGTTTGGTTGAGAGCACAACCGATGTGACAGTTGACATTCCCGGCATGCCGGAAATGTAACTGCTTTTTGAAACTGTTAAATCGATGGGTTTACTTCCGCTTTAACGATATTCGAAGAATATTGTAATGAGAAGGGAGTACTTTCCCACGTTCTTTTCGAAGATGTATGATCTGCTGATTAGACCATCAGAAAATTTCCAACTGCCATTTTTAGGCAAATGGGAAGTGGAATTAGGTAGAACCTTCTCAGAGGAACAAAGAACTAATATAATTTACAACATATTTGAATCCTCAATGTGCACGAGGATACAAGAAACAAATTATAAAATTGTTTCCCAATGGTACCGAACCCCGGTACTCCTTCACAGACTCTTTCCGGAGATTACGGAGACCTGCTGGAGATGCTGTGAAGAACCGGGGACGTTATTACATATTCTCTGGGTATGCCCCAGAATCAAGGATTTCTGGGAGGTGGTCCGGAGAATTAGTCAGCAATTCTAGGAAGAAGCGATACCGGACGATCCGGCCTTTTTCTTATTACATGAAACAAAAATGGCAGTAAAGAGATATAAGGAAATGAAAGTATGCCATCTTCTAAATGCGGCTAAAGCATGCATACCGGGCACTTGGAAGCAAAGACAACCCCCACCAATAAGACTTTGGTTTAAGAAGGTAGAAGAGATGAATCAAATGGAAGCACTGATATGGACAGCACGACAGAAAAAAGAGACATATTGGAAAACATGATCCGTATGGAATCTCTTTATTAACTTAAAGGAAGGGAAGACGTTCATGGGAGGAATGTAGAGGAGCAATACACGCCTAGGGGGTACAGGGGAGAAGGGGGGAACATAGTGGAACAGGGATTCTCTGTAAAAGGACCCTTCTTGTTTTTTTTTTTTTTTGTTTGGTTGTCTGTTTGTTTGATGTTTGATTGGGTTATGTATGTATTTTATAGACCTGTTATGTTATTGACTGGATGATGGGGGCAGCTTAAGGGGGGGATAGAGACAGACACCATATTGAGAATACTGGAATAGACTGAGATTATAGATACACGACCAAAGGGAAACGGATGTCAGGAGAAATAAACAAGGGATTAACTGTAAATATGGATAAAATGATAAGACTATGAAGTGAAGTATGAAACATAATTACTATTTTGTTGGAGGAATAGTCTAATCATGTGATTATGTTACTATAATGATGTATGGAAGATGTCTGGAGATCTACCTTCCTTTTTATTTTGTTGTCTTTTTCGTCTTGTTGAAATAAAGAAAAGATTTAAGTAAAGTAGATGTACTGATGTGCTGACTCAAGTATACTTTATTTATGGTCAGTAAATGGAGTTTTGTTAAAGAAGAAGTTGTCTGTGTAATTTACTGGGAAGAGAGAATCATGAAATATAGTGATTAGGGATGAGCTTTGTGTTTGAGTCGAAACCCATGTTCGACTTGAACGTCGTCTGTTCGGCGAATTGCGAACATTATGGGCCGTTTGCGCCAAATTCAAGTGGCGCGTCACGGCCCATAATTCACTGCGGCATCGCAGTGCATTGCTGGCTGATGATTGGCCAAGAATGCACTATGACCCGCATGCTTTGGCCAATCACAGCGCAGTAAGAACAGAGAGCCGTAATTGGCCAAACCCAGGGTGGCTTTGGCCAATCATGGCTCATAGGAGTAGGTACACGCCCCACACTATATAAAGCTGCTGGCTTGGCGGCCTTGTGTAGTGTGTTGGCGTTGGTTAAAGAGAGAGCTTACAGAGAGAGAGAGACAGTGTCATTTATATTGAGTTAGATAGAGCAGGCAGGTGAGTCAGTTAGCTGCAGTTACAGTGTGTAGAGGATATATATGCATCCTAGGTGTTGTATATATCTTTATACACTGTATTCAGTTTAGCTAGATCCATTCCTGTTTTTCTGTATACAGAGACAGGCAGTCAGGTGATTGTGCTAGCTGCAGTCAGTGTTTCACTTAGTGTACTGTGTGCTTTGCATTGCGTTCACCTAAAGCTTACCTGAATACAGTTAGTGGTGTTCTCATAATAAAACCACAGGCAGGGAGCTGCATTAATTTCATTTAGTGTACCGCAGTACTTCTGTCCTTTGCACAGTGTTCACTTGAACCAGAATACAACTTGTGGTGTTCTCATAATAAAACCACAGCCACTTTGACGTATTTTACTAAAACCTGCACTTACTTAGCGTCCACACCCGCCCCCGGGCCAATGACCCCGCTAAATCGTAACCCCGACTTTACCCCAGGCCTAGCCTCTCGCGACACTGACGCTATCCCTGACAGCTCCCCTTGTAGAGCGCACACGTTCTTCCGCAATAGTAACCTCCTGTCCTACCCGGAGCTTTCTGAATCACTCCCCGAACACCGCATCCCATTTTATAACTATCTACAAATCCGGCATTTCCTGAACTCCGCTGGATCACCCACTATCTGGGCTCGAGACCTCACACCTTTTTTAACACTCTGTAACAATGTTGAACCCCAACGCCACCTGATATCGACCCTATACGCTCTCCTATTCTCCACTCACAAAATCAAAGATGACAAACTTGTCCAACAATGGGAATCGGAGCTGTCCATGCAACTCTCTACTGCTGACTGGGAACGCATTTATACGCACATGCATAAGGGGTCTGTACATGTATCTAATCAAGAAAACAGATACAAAATATTCTCCAAATGGTATAGGACTCCTGATAAACTCCTCAAGTACTATCCTAACCTCACTCCGATTTGCTGGAGATGCAACGCATGCACTGGCTTATTACTCCACATTTGGTGAGATTGCCCCCTCATCCAACCCTTTTGGACCGTCATCCATCGCCTCATCTCTCAGATCACCACATACACCCCAGACTTCACTCCCGCACAATTCCTGTTCCATCACTCCTCCCTGCCCCTCTCTAGCTACAAAAAATCATTGACCATGCACCTCATAAATGCGGCCAATTTATGTATACTACGATCGCAGAGTGGCATCTACGGGTTGACAGGATAGTGGAAATGGAAAAACTCATATTTCAAGCTCACGACAACCCTACAAAATTCACTGACACTTGGGCCTGTTGGATACACTATAGAGATACTACAACTCAAACACCCCCATAACACTGCTTCTCTTCACCCGCCTGACATGTACCCCCCGAGCGGTAAAGCCTCTTAGCTCCCGCTAACCTTCCCGCCCTCCCTTCCCCACACTTCCACTAGTTCACACTATAGTAATATTTCATGTATATACGATTTCCAAATTATCGCCATTATTTGCAATGTACCTGATCGAGTACACGATTGCTTCTGATTGACCACTGGGACCCCTTCCCATTTCAGGTGCGATGCAACCTTTCCTGCTAGGTCTCACCTATGTATCTTACCATACCATATTTGTTTGCTATACCTACACATCCCATTGTGGCCCCCGCCTGCTCACAGCTAGATCCCATATTGGGGTGAGTAGGTTAGAGGTTGGCCTTCGCTGGTATTCTTCACACTACCATATGGTTCGCACCATAGGTGTGCTCCCTCTCCCTTCTTTTTAGGGGGATATTTTTTTATTTTATTTTTTCATGCCCCACCCCCTGCTCTACATATGCTGCACATATTTTAATGCTAGCAGTTGGACCCAGACGCTTATCACATTGTCTTAGTATCGGCAGTGAAGCTTACATCTGTACGGTATTTCACTTGTTATCATTATTATTATTTTGCTACAGTTGATCTTCTGCTACCTACTTCGATGATTGTTTCAAACAATATGTCCAACATATGTCAATGTTTATGATTTTCTGTAAACCTGTAAAATCGAATAAAACTTCTTTGAAAAAAAAAAAACACACAGGCAGAGAGCTGCAAGTATTTTCAGTTAGTGTACTGTGTCCTCTGCACAGTGTTCACCTAAAACTAACTGAAGACAATTGTTGCTTTTCTCATACTAATACCACAGCAGGCAGTTGATTCTGATAGCTGCATTACCAGTACAGATATATATATATATATATATATATATATATATATATATATATATATATATATATATATACATCCCACCTTTGTGCAGCTACATCTCACTGCAGGCCATTAGTATGTCTGGAAGGCAAAAAAGGAGAGGTAGACAGTCACGAGGCAATAAAAGAGGGCAAGCAGGCTCTGTGTCTAGAGGCAACAGTGCTGGTCGTGGGCACAGTGCATCCTCATCAGCACGTGGCCATGGGACACACTTGTCCTTCTTTTCGGCAGCTGGCCATGTTGAGCCGCAACATGCCCAAGACTTGGTAGAGTGGATGACCAAATCGTCCTCATCCTCCTCATCCTCTCTCACCCAGGCTCAGGGTACTTTGTCTGGCAAAGCAGCTGCCAAATCGGCCTCTTCCCTTGGCTCAATGGCATCAGTCACTCCTTCCCTAGCCCCACCATGTCCTCCTGAGGAGTCCCTCGAACTGTTTGACCACAGTGTTGGGTACATGCTCCAGAAGGATGTTCAGCGTTTTGAAGGCTCCGATGATGGAACCCAGCTAGAGGAAGGCAGTAACATGAGCCCAGGGAGAGGGGGTAGTTACGTGAGCCCAGAGAGAGGGGGTGCCCAACAAGGACAGCTATCTGGCAGTCATGTTCCCCCAGCTGCAGCATACTGACAGATTTTCTCCAGTGATGAGGAGGGAGGGGATGATGAAGTCACTGACTCCACGTGGGTGCCTGAAAGGAGAGAGGAGGAGGAGGAGGCACATCTCCAATGAGGCAGGATGCCCTCCAGGGGCCAGCGTAAGGGCAGCACACCGACTGCCCACCGACTGCATCACACCACAGAGCTCCGCATGTGCAGGGCGCTGCTGTCTCTGTGCGTTATTCCAAAAGTTCTTTGGTGTGGGCCTTTTTTCAGATGTGTGCAGCAGATCGCACCGTTGCCATTTGCAACATATGTCTAAAATGTATCTCGCGTGGCCAAAACATCAGCCGCTTGGGCACCACATGCTTGATCAGACATATGTCGACCTGCCATGCAGTTCGTTGGCAAGCCTACCTAAAAGATCCACACCAAAGAACGAAGCGGACCTCTCCTTGCTCCTCATCAGCTGGGATCTCCAACCCCACTATACCTTCAGTCCTCTCTGCAACATGCACTGAGAGGAATTAAGGTGTAGAATTAGGTGTGTCACAGCCATGTTCTTGCGGGCAATCTGCTATCGGTACACCGACATCCGATTGTACCAGGCAAATTTCCCTGCCCCAGCTGCTGCACCACCGAAAGAAGTTTGCTCCCAGCCATCCACATGCCCAGCGGTTGAATGCTAGCTTGGCTAAATTGCTAGCACTTCAACTACTGCCTTTTCAGTTGGTAGACTCTGTCCCCTTCCGTGAATTTGTGGAATGTGCGGTTCCTCAGTGGCAGGTTCCCAAACACCACTTTTTCTCACGGAAGGCGATTCCGGCTCTCTACCGGCATGTGTAAGGCAATGTCTTGGCCTCGCTGGACAGGGCGGTCAGGTGCATATTACAGCTGACTCATGGTCCAGCAGGCATGGACAGAGACTTTACCTATCTTTCACGGCCCATTGGGTCACTCTTTTGGCAGCTGGGAAGGATGCAGGACAAGGTGCAGTAGTGTTGGAGGTTGTTCCGCCACTACGCCTCCAAAATGCTACCACTGGTTGTGACACACCTCTCTCCTCCATCCCCTCCTCTTCTTCTTCCTCCATGGCTTCTTCCTGTGCTTTGTCCTCAGAACCAGCGCTGCTCCGTAGGCGTTCAAGGGGCTATGCAAGTACGCAGGCAAAAAGATGCCATGCAGTGCTTGAGCTGGTGTGCTTGGGGGACAGGTGCCACACTGGGACAGAGATTCTGTCAGCTCTACAGGGGCAGGCTCAGAGGTGGTTGACGCCGCGCCAGCTTAAGCCAGGAAAGGTGTTATGCGACAATGGCACCAACCTCCTCTCCGCCCTCCGACAGGGACAACTGACCCATGTGCCCTGTTTGGCTCACGTCCTTAACTTGGTGGTGCAGTGGTTCTTGGGCAGGTACCCGGGCTTACAGGAGGTTCTGAAGCAGGCCAGGAAATTCTGTGGGCATTTCCGCCGGTCATATAATGCCAGTGCTCGGCTGGCTGACCTGCAAATGGATTACAACCTGCCCAGGAACCGCCTAATCTGTGACATACCCACCAGGTGGAACTTTACGTTGGCCATGCTGCAGCGGCTGCACACGCAGCAGAGGGCCATCAATGAGTATCTGTTGCAATATGGCACCAGGACAGGGTCAGGGGAGCTTGTTTTTTTTTCCCCACACCATTGGGCCATGATCAGGGATGCATGCACTGTCCTGGCACCATTTGAGGAGGCCACGAGGATAGTGAGCAGTGACAGTGCATGCATCAGTGACACTGTCCCTCTTGTCCACCTGTTGGAGCACATGCTTCGTGGAATAATGGACAGGGCACTTGAGGCAGAACAGAGGCAGGAAGAGGAGGACTTCCTTACCTCTCAAGGCCCCCTTTATCCAGACAGTGTTCCTGCTGGCCCGGCTATCACACAGGAGGAGGAGGATTGTGTCAGCATGGAGGTGGAGACTATCACTCAGCATCAGCAGCAGTCTTCAAGGGATCAATTACAGTCCCAAGACACCCGTGGACTTGTACGTGGCTGGGAGGAGGTGGCTGCGGATCATGTCGTCCTCAGTGACCCAGAGGACTCCGCATCGAATGCCTAGGCAAACCTACGCTGCATGGCCTCCCTGATCCTGCAAAGCCTGCGGAAGTATCCTCGTATTTGTGCGATCAAGGAGAGGGATCATTACTGGCTGGCAACCCTTCTTGATCCACATTACAAGAGTAAGGTTGCGGACCTTATCTTGCCGTCGCAGAGGGAGCAGAGGATGAAGCATCTTCGGGAGGCCTTGCAGAAAGCTCTGTGCAACGCGTTCCCAGAGACTGGGAGGTTACAAATTCCTGGTCCTGGACAACGTGTTGCTGAGGCTTCGGTCAGTCAAAGAAGGAGCGGTGGAGAAGGTGGCCGCCTGACAGATGTGCTCAGACAATTTTTTATTACGCAGCCCCAAGGTATGATCGGTTCCAGCAACCATCGCTAGCGTCTGGTTTACATGGTGCAGGAATACCTAGGGGCAAGATCAGACTTGGACACCTTTCCCACCGAAAATCCTCTGGGTTACTGGGTCTTGAGGATGGATCACTGGCCAGAGCTTGCACAGTATGCAATTGAGCTACTGGCCTGTCCTGCATCCAGCGTTTTTTCGGAACGCACATTCAGTGCTGCTAGAGGCTTTGTAACCGATCACAGGGTGCGCCTGTCCACCGACTCAGTCGATCGACTGACCTTCAGAAAAATGAATCAGTCTTGGATCACCACCAGCTACCAAGCACCTGATGCTGATGTAACCGAATCGTTTTTTTTTAAATGTCAGATCCCTTCAAGACTGCCTATGCTGATGCTGAGTGACTATCCTGTTATGCTGAGTGACTATCCTCTTCCTTCTCAATGATCATGGTGATAGCTTGTAAGAAAATTTTTGGTTCTGGGCACCGCCACCAGTGGCTAAGGCCCAATTTTTCAGCCCCTATTTAACAGGGGCGTGTATTTACAATTTTTAATGCAATGCTTTGCAGCAAGGCTCATTGCTGCGCTCCAACTACAGTATCTGTGAGGGGCTGCAGTGTTGTGGCACCAGCACCAGTGCCTAAGGCCCAATTTTTCAGCCCCTGTTTAACAGGGGCGTGTATTTACAATTTTTGATGCAATGCTTTGCAGCAGGGCTCATTGCTGCGCTCCAACTACAGTATCTGTGAGGGCTTGCAGTGTTGTGGCACCAGCACCAGTGCCTAAGGCCCAATTTTTTATCCCCTGTTTAACAGGGGCGTGTAATTACAATTTTTGATGCAATACTTTGCAGCAGGGCTCATTGCTGCGCTCCAAGTACAGTATCTGTGAGGGGTTGCAGTGTTGTGGCACCAGTGCCTAAGGCCCAATTTTTATGCCCCTGTTCAACATGTAAAATGTAATTACAATTCTTGATCTAATAATTCACAGCAGGGCCCATTCCTGCGCCCACCAAGAGTAACTGTGAGGGCTTACAGTGTTGTGGCTACACCACCACCACCACCAAAGGCCCAATTTTTCTGCCCCTGTTCAACAGGGGCATGTAATTACAATTCTTGATCTAATATTTCACAGCTGGGCCCATTCCTGCGCCCACCAAGAGTAACTGTGAGGACTTACAGTGTTGTGGCACCAGCACCACCACCACCACCAAAGGCCCAATTTTTCCTACCACTGTTCAACAATGGCATGTAATTACAATTCTTGATATAATAGTTCACAGAAGGGCGTTCCAGCGCCCACCAAGAGTAACTGTGAGGGCTTACAGTGTTGTGGCAACACCAACACCTAAGGGCCAAATTTCTGCAGAGTATATACGGCAGGCCCCTACTTTCAAACATCCAACTTACAAACGACTTCTACTTGCAAACGGAAGGAGACAAAAGGAAGTGAGAGGAAATCTACCCCTAGGAATGGAAATTCTCTCCTGTAAGGGTTAATATGGGAAAAATGTGTCTCCTCTCCACTGGTGCTTTATCACCAATCCTTGTTTCAATAAAAAACCCAGATTTTCAAAAAACTTTTGTCATTGGGATGGAAAGTGAGGTGAAATGTTCTGAACAGGTGCACATACAGCAAAACAAATGTTACAGGGGTGATAACCCTTCCCTATGTTTTCCAAAAAGCTTAAAAATAGATTTTTTGGCTGGAGCTACACTTAAAAAATGTACCTGTTCCAAATTACAAACAGTTTCCAAACCTACATACCCTGTCTTGTTTGCACCGCCTGTATACTGCTGTTCAGAGTATATAGGGCCTTTTTTTAATTTGGGTGCAGCGTTCCCCTTAATATCCATACAAGACCCAAAGGGGCTGGTAGTGGGCTGGAAGAGGGTGGGGGGTACCCATGCCATTTTTCTCAATGATTTTCATCCATATTGCCGGGACCAGACATTACATTAAAGCGGCAAGCAGTTTTAAATGACTTTTTTTCCTTTAGAAATTTCATATTTGTGCAGGGACAGTTCTAAACACGGGAAACACGTGCCACTTCACAGGCATACTTTAGACCCCCCCCCCCAGGTACAATATTTAAAGGAATATTTCACTTTTTTTTTCACTTTAAGCATCATTAAAATCACTGCTCCCGAAAAAACGGCTGTTTTTAAAACTTTTTTTTGCATTGATACATGTCCCCTGGGGCAGGACCCGGGTCCCCAAACCCTTTTCAGGACAGTAACTTGCATATTTGCCTTTATAATTAGCACTTTTGATTTTGAACGTTCGAGTCCATTGTATTTAATAGGGTTCTAAAGTTTGCACAAACTTTCGGTCTGTTCGCAGGTTCTGGTGCGAACCGAACCGGGGGGTGTTCGACTCATCTCTAATAGTAATGTGTAGTTATGGTGTATCACAAAAGAACTGAGAACTGGAAGTGCAGTTAGATTTAACCTTCCGGGTTAGGAAGAAAAGTTAATTCACATTTAACCCTCTAAAAACTAAGATGTCTGGCTGGTAACAAGCATAACCTGAATTAACCTTGACTTTATTACTAACTTTTTGTGCTGGAGGGACAAAAGAAGTATCAGCCACAGGCAGCCATCTAACAGTGGGAGCGGTGATGGTGGCAGATTACAGAGGCCTTGGTAGTGAGGGATGGAACAGTTGATACTTCATGTTCCCCCATTTAGTGGCTGGGTCTCCATATTTGAGCCCACTGCAGTACAAGGCCTGCCTAGGGACTGAGCCTGGAGTCAAAAGGTGCAAGGCCTTGCTGAGTGAACTACAGTGGCTTCCATGTGCAGCTAATGGTGGAACATGATAGAATGGTAAATTGTCAAGGTGTGAGTCAAGCTGGTGGAGTTAAGCATATACTAAGTGTTACTTTTTCAAAATGCTATGAAGTCATGTGTCAGGACAAATAGGAACAGACCATGTCACCGGCTAAAGAAGTGAAGCAGAAGACATGGTCTTTCGGGAAGGGTGGGATGCTGTAAGTGCATTGTGGCATTAGGGCTGAAAGTTTATGTGACACCTCAAATTTACTGAAGTGTATGAAACAGCTATCGTAATTCTCCTAAGTGACCACTAAGGGGTGAGATTCAGGGAGCTACAGCTGGCCTGAGCTGTTCACATGTAGGCTTCAGAGTTTGTTTACATTCAGTTGTGAAAGGCTCCCTCTCCTGGCCGCTCCTGCACATTACAGGCCCTTGAACTTCTTTGGGAACATCTATTTGCTGGGAGACAAACATAGATGAGCCCCATAGAGGTGGGGTTGTAATGTGCAAGCATGACCAGGGAGCCTTTCCCTGCTGCTCTCTAGCTCGTTTATCACCTACTCCCATGCTCAGGATGAATTCAAGGCCTCTCTTATCCTCTGGAATCCCCTACTGCAATCTCTCCATTTATTTACTACTTCATTACCTAGGCAATCTCCGGAAACCCATATCTTCAGGGAAGCTTATCTTGCCCCAGAGCTGAATTATATTTTCTCCATCATCTGACACAGTTATTATTTATTTGTATTACTTGCTCTTCCCCTTTAGATTGTAAGCAGAAAAATAACCTTTAACCTCCCTGGCGGTAATCCAGAGAGTGTCTCGGGGTTAAATTTCAGTACCATTAGCGGTAACCACAAGACACTCTCGGGACTGCATCGCAGTATCCTTGTACAGTTTACTTACCTTTTCCCCAAGATCCTGCAATGTCTCCCCGCTGTGTCCTGCGGCCGGATCCTCCACCTAATGTACTGTGTTCCGGGCTCCATTCCCTGCAAGCGTCGCAACGCATGAGGAAGGAGGCGGCAGTAATTTAAAAAAAGGTAAAAAAAAATTAACACGTACAGTACACTCTAATCTGTAAGATTACATTATCTTATCAAATCATTTCACCTCCCTTTTGCTTTGTCCAGTGCCCTGCCTGCAGTTTAATATTATATATACTGTTCTTTCTGCCTGGAAACTTGAGATTGTCCATGGCAACCAAAAAGTGTCCCTTTCCGTCAAAAGCGGGTTTTAAGCCAGCTAGAAAACAGCGATAGTAAATTAGAATCACTTGCAAACTTGAATCACTTGCAGAATTGAGCGATAGTGATTCGTGGGGAAATTTGTCATCAGACACTGAAAGTGACGACAGCGACAATTCTGCGACTATGCAAATCTTTGTGTTTTTGATTTGATTACATTATTAAATAAAATGTATTATTATTATATTATTATTTTTTATAGTTATTTATTATATTATAATTTATGATTTTGTGTTTCAAACTTTATCATACCCTGGATGTCTACTAGACTCTAGTTTGGACAGATTCAAGTGAGTTATTCCTGAAAGGAAAGGGGAAAAGGTTTTCTAGGAACCCCCCTTTCCTCATGGGATCACGACAGGAGGCAGTTTCAAGGCTCTCCCTTGCGAACCTTAGGTGCAACGGAGCTTTGTTTAGCCTAGTAACCTGAGATGAGGTCACATGGTTTATAGTGGTAAGCCATGTGAATCTTGACAAAGTATATACAGGTTAGCTGAAAGCCTGTTTTTAATTGGTAATTTAAAATTGAAGTCACATGGCCTTCTAGAGTAGGCCATGTGAATTCAACCAGAATATTCCATACCCCCCCCCTGATCCTGCCTATAAAAAGGGGGTTCCGTTTCTGGGGGGCTCATTCGCCTCAGAAGGCACAGCCGTGATGCTCTAGGAGTTATCTCCATTGGGCAAATGGTGCTTTCTGGAGCAGAAGAATGAGACTTCTGAGGCGGCTTATCGAGTGGACGGGCGAAGAAGGTGGAAAGAACTGGGTTCGTTGCTGTCTGGACCTACCGAGATTTCTGAGTCCGCTAATGAAGTGGTGCCCGCCGCTAACGCCGCCGTCGACAGGAGAGAATCGTGGAATGGTGAAGACGGATGGCACATCTCATCTCAGCAAGAGGAAGTGGAAGAAAACCCTCGCACAGCGGATCCGGAGCACAGAGAACGAGGCAGCATCATATTAGGCAGAGCTCAAGGGCTGACGAAGAGGAGGCGGGTCCCGCACAGAAGACACTCCCCGTCCCCGCCTCGCAAGTCAGCTGAAAGATGCGAAGGACGGTTGCAGATGTCAGACCACGGGAGGAGGAGCAAAAGGCAGAGCAGGAGGCGGGGCCACGTCCCAGCGGCCATCTTGCCAAAGACCAGCGGAGGAGTTCCCAAGGCAACCAAGGATGCCTGTAGATGCCGTTTGAGATGACATTGTGGTCATTGGTCCATCCAGACCCCTGCTTATTGTGGCACCTACACATCCAGAGGATCAACAAGGAACCATAGCATCCCTGTGGTCTGCGCCCTTTCTGAACAACAGGATGTCCCAGTGGATATTGGTCCTGGTGAGTTGACATCTGTTAAATTGCTAACTGATTTAACGAATTTAATCACAAAATTGTCCCAAGATATCGATAACAGGAGTCCAGTTGGTGAAACTGCAAGGGGTGATATAAGTGTTGATAATTCTATTGCTGCAGTTTGGGCGCCACCTGCTGGTCCTTTAGTTAATAAAGCCCAATCGTCAATGTTAGGCTCTATTACATCTAATATAAATAATGCTAGATTACATAATATTCCTGAAACCTGCCTTAAAGAAATTTTGCATTGTGAAGTCTCTCCGCTGCGTTATCATCTTGCACTCAGCGTAAAAAAAAAAATTTGGAGAAAGGAATATATTGATGCTTTAGCACTATTACCGTCTTCTAAAGAATTTTTTAATAAAATGGAAAAAAGGGATGATCAGGCAGAGGAGGACAGGAAAAGGACTGTTGCCAGGTCTTTCAATAATTGGCTAAAGGCTTTTTGTATTTTCAGCAGTGTAATGTGTGAAAAATTCCCAGGTCTGAGCCCTGGTCTTTTTCAGCACATTGAAATAATTCTAGAAGCTTACAGAAATTTAGGGGGAACAGCGTGGTTTTCTTATGACGAGTTGTTTCATCAAAAGCTAGCTGTTCATTCTAATTTGAAATGGGGTGAAAAAGACATCGGCTTATGGCTAAATCTTTTTCTCCCACAACGGACACCTTTCATTAAACAAACGGCTCATGTGATACTCTCTTCAACAACTGGGAACAAGAAAGGTATATGCTTTAACTTCAAAGATGGACACTGCAAATGGCCGAATTCTTGCAAATATAGGCACGAATGTGCATTTTGTGCAGGAGGCCACCCGGTCCATAAGTGTTTTAAAAGGATGTCCTCATCCAACCTGCAACATGGGAGGGAGTCTTTTTAAGGCAATCACCCAGTGAAGTGACAAGAAATCCTTCCTTGGCTTCTGGTATATCCAGACAGGCAGAAGGCACTTACATTATTTAATGGTTTTAAGGATGGTTTTCTTTTGCCAATTTTTTCGGGACAAGGTTGTACATATGTATAATGTAGACAATCCGCGCTACCCTTGAGAAAAATGCAATGGTGCAAACAAAGTGCAAAACATACAAAAAATTTATGTAAATAAGACCAATGTCCTGAAGAGGACAGATATCTTAAAATAAAAATAACATATGTGATGGTGCTGCAATTATAAATTAGTTGGAATAGTAAACTAGAATGAATGGTTATAAAATCAAAATAATGCGCAACCTTACAATAACAGTGAAGTACATATGTGTGAATATATGTAAATATACACAAGCTTAACAACTTGTATAAAAAAAGGAAAAAAAAGGGAAGAAAAAATGCACATAACAATGTCCATATAATCAGCTGCAAAAGACTTGGCTATAATCATAGGAGCAGGGATGCCAGTCTTCGTCCTAGGTATCCATCAAACAGGCAAATATTAGTAGGTATAAATTGGCCACTTACCGGATCTGATGGATCCCTATTACAGAGATCAAATGGGCTCAGCATATAGGGTTAATCCGGAACTCCACGGCAGGATTCGTGCACTCCTCTGAGTCCTTAACTCCTCCAGAAGCTGGAGTGTCAAGCTGACTGGCTTGAGCCGCAGCTGATCGCTTGTTTGGATTCACATGTTTGTTTTTACAAACCGCTCCTTTTATATGCCTGGATGTCAGTAACCCATTATTGAAATAAAGGGTAATCTTTTTTACAAAGTTTCTGCACCATGAAGCCTTCTTTCCTTATTTTTAACATGCCTCCCTATGTGCTCTAAACGGCTTCTCTGGTCATAAAGCCCTGGAAGATTTTGTCTGCAGCGTTCTGGAGGAGTGAAGGACTCGGAGGAGTGCACGATTCCTGCCGTGGAGTTCCGGATTAACCCTATATGCTGAGCCCATTTGATCTCTGTAATAGGGATCCAGCAGATCCGGTAAGCGGCCAATTTATACCTACTAATATTTGCCTGTTTGATGGATACCTAGGACGAAGACTGGCATCCCCAATTCTTTTGCAGCTGTATATATGGACATTGTTATGTGCCTTTTTTCTTCCCTTTTTTTTTGTATACAAGTTGTTAGGCTTGTGTATATTTACATATATTCACATATATGCACTTCACTGTTATTGTAAGGTTACGCATTATTTTGATTTTATAACCAAGGTTGTACATATGTCAGTAATTTAAAATCAGTAGAAGGTTTGCATGAGGTGGTCAGGGAAATTTTTCTAAAAGAAATACAAGAAGCAAGATTTGAAGGCCCTTTTTCTTCTCCACCATTCCTTAATTTTAGAATCTCGCCGTTGGGCATAGTTCCAAAAAAGGATCCAAATTCGGCGTGCCTTTAGCAATGGAAAAAACTGCATGGCCTACCACATGCCTGGGAATAACTATAGATACAGTGAGAATGGAGTTCAGGTTACCTCAACCAAAAATAGAAAGGATTAAGGTTTTATTATATTGGATTATCAGGAAGAAGAAAGTTTGTTTTAAGGAGATGCAATCCCTGTTAGGTTTATTAGCTTTCGCTACCAGGGTTATGCCGATAGGTAGGATTTTTCCAGGAGGTTGTACATGTTAGGGTCAAACATGACATGAGAGAGGATCTTTTAGTATGGACTGAATTTCTTGAGCATTTTAATGGTAAAGCAGTGTGGCAACCCGATTTTATTTTAGACTCGGACTTCAACCTATTCACAGACTGAAGGATAAAGGGTTATTTGCGTAATATAGTATTGTTGGAGCTATTTACTATTAATGTAGCTATTGAGATCTGGGGCTCTGAATTTAAGAACAGGAGAATTATGGTCAGTACTGACAATAGTGGAGTAGTTTATGCAATTAATTGTTTGTCATCTAAGTCTCCACCAGTCATTTTTTTTATTCGTTATTTAATTTTTAAGTGTTTAAGCCTTAATATATGGATCAAGGCATGTCATGTGGTGGGAAAAAATAATGACCTGGCGGATTCATTATCTCGCTCTCACAGACTGTTTTTTCCACCTTTTGCCAGAAGCGGATACAATAGGATTGGAGTGCCCATCCCATCTTTGGGAGTTAATTTGGAACTGATTGTAGATATTCTAAAGAATTCATTAGCACCTGCGACCTGGGCTGGATATCAGTCTGCCTGGTTCCTATGGTTGTCCTTTTTGGATTCATTATGGGAAGACCATAGTGCTTTCTCTGAAAACGTAATACTGTTATTTTTAAATAATTTATTTATTAGGAAGTATTCGTGGTCTCATGCAAATAAAGTTATGTCTGTTCATTCTATGTCTATCATTCTTTTTAACTACCTTCTTGTTCAAGCTTTTTCTCAGTTAAACAGGCAATGAAGGGTTATAAAAAAAGGAATTTTACTGTGGATAAGCGGAAGCCCATTACTCCAGAGGTTTTAAAAATGTTGTGTGCTTCAACAACCCAGTTTTTTTTTTCCAATTTTGAAGCCGTAATGTTTAAAGCAGTTTTTTCTAATAATTTCTTTGCGGCACTTAGGATTTCTGAGTTAGTTCCGCATAATAGAGTTGGTAAGTATGGTTTACAGTTGTCAGACTTAATTATTCAGGAGAATGTGGTCAAAATCCTTGTAAAACATCCAAAAACGGACCAGTTAGGAAAAGGTAGGTGGGTTCATCTTCATGCCTAAAGTGGCTCCTTGATATGTCCAGTCAGATTATTATCTGAATATTTACAAATCAGGCCTCCTTCAGGATCTTTTTTGTTTTTACATATGGATAGTTTACCACTCACAAGGTTTCAATTTCATAGTGTTTTCAAAAAATGCCTATCATTTTTGAATTTACAGGAGCATATTACGTCTCACTCTTTTCGGATTGGGGCAGCTACTGAGGCATCTAGAATTGGTTTGCATTCTTCTATCATAAAATCAGTTGGGAGATGGAAGTCTAACAGTTATAAGTTATATGTCAGACCTAATTCTTACTTTAAACTCTTTCAGGTAATATTCAAGTTTTATAGATCCTTGGACACACCTTTGTGGTTTGGGCCCAACAAAGAGCAGCTGACAGGGCATTCTCAGAGAATTTAAGTTTTGATCCAGCTAAATTTAAAATGTATTGGAGCGGTAGGAGAGGTATGGTGTGGGCGGATTTAATGTTTGAATTGATTTATCTGCACCAATTTCTCCCCTCTCCAAATTGCTTGGTTATTAATTTAGGAGGGAATGTCATAGGTTAATTAAAAACATTGGATTAATTTTTTTTGCATTAAAGATTATATTATCCGTATTAAAACATATCTTCCGCAAACTCTGATTATTTTCTCGGAAGTAATTCCGAGGCTCCGGTGATTGGAATCACCTTCGCTGAGGCCCCTTGAGAAGATTAGAAAAGGGGTGAACAGAGCTGTAGAAAAATTTATGATTTCCATGGGAGAATTTTCTTTCAGACATGTAGAGCTGGAAGGAGGTTTCTCTGGTTTATACAGAGATGATGGAATACACCTGACTGATATAGGACTGGATATTTTCAATACAGATTTGCAATCTTCTATTGAATGGGCCGCGGTGTGGGGTTCGTGTAGTCCCACCTGTCTTTTGGAAAGTTTAAATATTGAATTGTTTATGATTCAGCTTGAGCCGTGGTGGCTAAGCTGTTTTTGAGCGTTGTCATTTATTAAAATAAAGTTTATTATTAAATATATCTTGTTTTTAAACCAACAATAAACGTTCGTGGCCAATTATTATCCAAGTTTTTGTGTCTGGTGTATTTTTAATTGGTAAGCTGCCTTCCTGTCTGTTATCCCATGAAAGGAAAGGGGAAAAAGGTTTCTAGGAACCCCCCTTTTCTCATGGGATTAGGGAGGCAGTTTCAAGGCTCCCACTGAGGTGCGCAGGGGAGCTTTGTTTAGCCTAGTAACCTAAGATGAGGTCACATGGCTTATAGGGGTAAGCCATGTCAATGTTGCCACAGTATAAACAGGTTAGCTACTGTAAAAGCCTGTTTTTAATTGGTTAATTTAAAATTGAAGTCACATGGCCTTCTAGAGTAGGCCATGTGAATTCAACCAGAATATCCCAGATCCCCCCTGAGCCTGCCTATAAAAAGGAAGTTCAGTTTGTGGGGGGCTCATTTTCCTCAGAAGGCACAGCCGTGGTGCTCCCCGCCCTCCCAGCCCAAAAAGTTATTTTGTCACGGCCAAGATATTGTGTGGTAAGGTCACATTGGATTTAAAGAGGAAGTAAACCCTCTTTTTTTTTAAAAAACACCCTGCAAGGCAAAGGCATAATGAGCTAGTATGCAAAGCATACTAGCTCATTATGAAGTACTTACCTGAGATCGAAGCCCCCACAGCTGTGCTCGGACACCTCCTCCCTCGGCGTCATCTCTCCAGGACTCACTTCCGCATATCGCGGCTTCAGCGCTGTAACTGGCCGAAGACGCAATGACGTCACTCCTGCGCATGCGCGCAGGTGCCGACACTTACGGCTTACCATCACGGCTTCTTCACTCTCTCAGTGCGCCTGCGCGCCGTTGTCTACGTCGCATGCGCCGTAGACAACGGTGCCTTTCTTTTGCAAATATCTCCTAAACCGTGTAGCTTTAGGAGATATTTGTTGCACCTACAGGTAAGCCTTAATCCAGGCTTACCTGTAGGTGAAAGTGTGTTGTAAGGGTTTACAACCACTTTAAGAGGGACATTTAAAGTAATATGCAAGTTGGCCTGAGTTATTATGACTTGGTCTTTTAAAGATTTTTAAGTTGGATTTGTTTAATTCTGGAAAGTTTAAATAATGATTTGGTTATGATTCAGCTTGAGCCGTGGTGGCTAAGCTGTTTTTAAGTGTTGTCATATCTTGAAATAAAGTTTATTATTAAATATATCTTTTTTTTTAAACCAACAATAAACAGCCGTAGCCAATTATTATCCAAGTTTTTGTGTCTGGTGTATTTTTAATTGGTAAGCTGACTTCCTGTCTGTTATCCTATAAGAAAACAGGCCTAGAATATAAAACGCCAAATTTACATGCGAAACAATGTACCGCTTTGAGACGCAAAAAATCTGACATAATCATACCGTCAGGGAGGTTAATGTAGTTGTTGGCGAAGAAGCACCATTTGACCCCAGGAATAGATGGGTCAAAGCAGCATCCTCTGGAATGGCATTCTTCAGAACTAATTCCTGGATATCCGCAGTCTGTTCTGTCAGCCGGACTCACCGAGCACTGAGCCTTATCTATGAAGAATATTTAAAAATATTATTTTCGAAATAGCATTTAAAAATGTTCACAGGCTGCACATAAACGTCTTCAGGTGCTTATGAAGAACTCATTCTTCTAACTATACAAAACACCTAGAGGTGGCGCTGTAATGTGCAGACGCAACCAAGAAAGGGAGCCTTTCACCATTGAATGCAAACAAACAATGGAGGCCACAGCTATTGGATCATGGTAAATAGGATAAGATTGTTTAGGTCAGGGGAGAGCTAAAAGAATAAGGGCACTAATTCTTGAAAGCTGAAGCCCAGGTAAACAGTTAAACATATAGATGTAATACTTTCATGTAAGTGTGAGAAGGTCTGGCCAGCTGTGTCCCCCCCCCCCTTTCTAGTGACTGAACAGTAAAAGGAGAAGCAACAGACTGATGAGATTATCTCTCTGTCACTCTACACACTCCTCCTATCAGCATGTTCTTCGTTAGCACATGATCACTGTAGTATATATGAATGGCTCTTTGGATAGCTTCTTTCTCTCCCAGTCTGAGCTCTGCTACATAAGGGATTGTAAGAGGCTAATACCAAGTTGAATTGAGACCCTTACACTGCTTGTTTTTGTAAAGTGCTGTAGAAACTATTGTCATTATAAAAATCCTGTATAATAACAATAATAATGGAAATGATAGCATAGGTAAAAACCCTTACTGTAGTCATCGGGGTAGAAGCACCATTTGACCCCGGGAATAGATGAGTTGAAGCAGCATCCTCTGGAATGGCATTCTTCTGAACTAATTCCTGGATATCCGCAGTCTGTTCTGTCAACCGGAATCACCGAGCACTGAGCCTTATCTGTGAAGAATAATTTCAAATATTATATTTGAAATAGCAATTAATAAAGTTAATTAATAATGTTAATTAATAATGTCTGCACATGAAAACATTACAATCTCATATCCTTCAATGGGACCTTCCCATGTCTGGGAGCTGGGGGTAGATCAGTCCTTTAGAAACCTTTGGGGCTTTAACCTCCCTGGCGGTATGATTCTGTCTGGAATTATGTACCAAAAGCGGTACAATTATTTTGCATGGAAATTTGGTGTTATGTATTGTAGGCCTGCAATTCTTAGTAATTACTTACATAAACCTGACCAAACAAGAGTCTAGTAGACATCCCGGGTATGATAAAGTTTGAAACACAAAATCATAAATTATAATATAATAAATAACTATAAATAATCATAACAAATAGTAATGTAATTATAATAAAAATTATTCAATAATGTAATCAAATCAAAAACACTGAAATTTGCTCAGTTGCAGAATTGTCGCTGTCATTAGATTTAGTGTTTGATGACTAATTTCCCCACAAATCGCAATCGCTCAATTCTGCCAGTGATTCTAATTTATTATCGCTGTTTTCTAGCCGGTCTAAAACCACTTTTGACACAAAGGGATACTTTTTGGTTGCTATGGACAATCTCCAGTTTCCAGGCAGAAAGAACATTTTTTATAATATAAAACTGCATGCAGGACACTGGACAGACCACTAGGGACAAAGGGGATGTGTAATTATTTGATACAGTACTGTAATCTGTAAGATTACAGTCTACTGTATCTATACTGTGTTTTTCACTTTTTGAATTTGGCGCCGAACTCCGTCCCCGTGCGCCGCAACGTCGCAGGGAACGGAGCTCGGCACTCGGCAGTGTAGATTGAGCGAGGAGACAGCTCACACACACTGCGGGAGGACATCGCAGGATCCAGAAAACAAGGTAAATAACTTCCCTGTATCCTGCAATGCAATCCCGAGTCTGGCTCGGGGTTACCGCTCTTAGCATGAAAAACTCACCCCGAGCCTGACTCGGGATTACCGCCAGGGAGGTTAATGTGCAGAATTGACCTGGAGAGGGAGTCTTTCACCTCTGAATGTAAACAAACAATGCAGGCTACAGCTGTAGGATCTAGGACTACGTAATTATACATATACTATATTACCAAAAGTATTGGGACACCTAGCTTTACACGCATATGAACTTTAATGGCATCCCAGTCTTAGTCCATAGGGTTCAATTATAAGTTGGCCCACCCTTTGCAGATATAACAGCTTTAACTCTTCTGGAAAGGATCTCCACGAGGTTTAGGAGTGTGTCTATGGGAATGTTTGACCATTCTCCCAGAAGCGCATTTATGAGGTCAGGCACTGATATTGGACGAGAAGGCCTGGCTCGCAGCCTTTGCGCTAATACATCCCAAAGGTGTTCTATCTGGTTGAATTTAAGACTCTGTGCAGGCCAGTCGAGTTCCTCCACCCCAAACTTGCTCATCCATGTCTTTATGGACCTTGCTTTGTGCACTGGTGCACAGTCATGTTGGAACAGGAAGGGGCCTTCCCCAAACTGTTTCAACCAAGTTAGGAGTAGTGATGAGCCGAACACCCCCGGGTTCGGTTCGCACCAGAACCCGCGAACGGACCGAAAGTTCGCACGAACATTAGAACCCTATTAAATACAATGGATGCGAACGTTCGGATTCTAAAGTGCTAATTATAACGACTATTATCCATGTTATTGTCCGAAACAGAGTTTGGGAACCCGGGTTCTGCACCAGGGGACATGTATCAATGCAAAAAGAAGTTTTAAAAACGGACGTTTTCCGGGAGCAGTCATTTTAGTGATGCATAAAGTGAAAAAAAAAGTCAAATATTCCTTTAAATATTGTACCTGGGGGGTGTCTAAAAGTATGCCTGTGAAGTGCCATGTGTTTCCCGTGTTTAGAACTGTCCCTGCACAAAATAACATTTCTAAAGGAAAAAAAGCCATTTAAAACTGCTTGCGGCTTTAATGCAATTTCTGGTCCCGGTAATATGGATGAAAATGTTTAGGAAAAATGGCATAGCTACCCCATCAACCCCCCCCCCCCCACCCCAGCCCATTACCAGCCCCTTTGGGTCTTGTATGGATATTAAGGGGAACCCCGCACACAAAATAAAAAAGGCCCTATATACTCTGAACAGCCGTATACAGGCGGTGCATACAAGACAGGGACTGTAGGTTTGTTCTTATGTAGAATCTGTTTGTAATTTTGAACAGCTGCATTGTTTAAGTGTAACTCCATGCCAAATTCCTTTTTTTTAGCTTTTTGTAAAACATAGGGAACGGTTATCACCCCTGTCACATTTTTTTTGCTGTCTGTGCCCCTGTTCAGAACATTTCACCTCACTTTGCGTCCCAATGACAACTGTTTTTGAAATGTGGTGTTTTTATTGAAACAAGGATTGGTGATAAAGCATCAGTAGAGAGGAGACACCTTTCTCCCATATTAATTCTTACAGGAGAGAATTTTCCTTCCAAGGGGTAGATTTCCTCTCACTTCCTGTTGTCTTCTTCCGTTTGCAAGTAGTAGTAGTTTGTAAGTTGGATGTTTGAAAGTAGGGACCTGCCGTATATACTCTGCAGAAATTGGCCCCTTAGGTGTTGGTGTTGGCACAACACTGAAAGCACTCACAGTTATTCTTGGTGGGTGCTGGAACGCCCTGCTGTCAACTATTATATCAGGAATTGTAATAACATATAATTGTTGATCAGTGGTAGTAAAAATTGGGCCTTTGATGGTGGTGCTGGTGCCACAACACTGTAAGGCCTGACAGTTACTCTTGGTGGGCGCAGCAATGGGCCCTGCTGTGAATTATTCGAACAATAATTATAATTGCATGCCCCTGTTGAACAGGGGCTGAAAAATTGGGCCTTTGGTGGTGGTGGTGGTGGTGATGGTGGTGCTGGTGCCACAACACTGTAAGGCCTGACAGTTACTCTTGGTGGGCGCAGCAATGGGCCCTGCTGTGAATTATTAGATCAATAATTATAATTGCATGCCCCTGTTGAACAGGGGCTGAAAAATTGGGCCTTAGGCACTGGTGGCACAACACTGCAACCCCTCACAGATACTGTACTTGGAGCACAGCAATGAGGCCTGTTGCAAAGTATTGCATCAAAAATTTTAATTACACGCCCCTGTTAAACAGGGGCTGAAAAATTGGGCCTTAGCCACTGGTGGCGTCACCCATAAACCAAAATGATCTTCCAAGCTATCATCATTAATCGTATCATTGAGGAGGAGGAGGAGGATAGCCAGTCAACATAACAGCACAGGCACTCAGCATCAGCATCAGTCTTGAAGGGATGTGACATTTTAAAATCAATTAGTCTGTTATATCAGCATCTGGTGTGTGGTAGCTGGTGGTGATCCAAGACTGGTTCATCTTGATGAAAGTCAGTCGATCAACCGAGTCGGTGGACAGGCGCACCCTGTGATCCGTGACAAATCCTCCAGCAGCACTGAATGTGCGTTCTGAAAGAACGCTGGATGCAGGACAGGCCAGTAGCTCAATTGCATACTGTGCAAGCTCTGGCCAGTGATCCATCCTCAAGACCCAGTAAGCCAGAGGATTTTCGGTGGGGAAGGTGTCCAAGTCTGACCTTGCCCCTAGGTATTCCTGGACCATGTATATCAGACGCTGGCGATGGTTGCTGGAACCGATCATACTTTGGGGCTGTGGACTAAAGAATTGTCTGAACGCATCGTTCAGACGGCCACCTTCCCCACCGCTCCTTCTTTGACTGCCCGAAGCCTCAGCAACTCGTTGTCCAGGACCAGGAGTTTGTAACCTCCCAGTCTCTGGGAACGTGTTGCACAGACCTTTCTGCAAGGCCTCCCGGAGTTGTCTCATCCTCTGCTCCCTCTGCGACGGTACGATAAGGTCCGCAACCTTACCCTTGTACCGTGGATCAAGGAGAGTGGCCAGCCAGTAATGGTCCCTCTCCTTGATCCGAAGAATACGAGGATCCTTCCGCAGACTTTGCAGGATCAGGGAGGCCATGCAGCGTAGGTTAGCTGAGGCATTCAGTCCGGAGTCCTCTGGGTCACTAAGGACGACATGATCCGCAGCCACCTCCTCCCAGCCACGTACAAGTCCACTGGTTTCTTGGGACTGTAAATCATCCCTAAAAGACTGCTGCTGATGATGCTGAGTGCCAGCCTCCACCTCCATGCTGACACAATCCTCCTCCTCCTCCTCCTCCTCCTCTTCCTGTGCGATGGGTGGGACAGAAGGAACACTGTCTGGGTAAAGGGGGCCTTGAGAGGCAAGGAAGTCCTCCTCTTCCTGCCTCTGTTCTGCCTCAAGTGCCCTGTCCATTATTCCACGCAGCGTGTGCTCCAACAGGTGGACAAGAGGTACAGTGTCACTGATGCATGCACTGTCACTGCTCACCATCCTCGTGGCCTCCTCAAATGGTGCCAGGACAGTGCATGCATCCCTGATCATGCCCCACTGGCGTGGTGAAAAAAACCCGAGCTCCCCTGACCCTGTCCTGGTGCCGTAGTCGCACAGGTACTCATTGATGGCCCTCTGCTGCGTGTGCAGCCGCTGCAGCATGGCCAACGTTGAGTTCCACCTGGTGGGCATGTCACATATAAGGCGGTTCTTGGGCAGGTTCAACTCCTTTTGCAGCTCAGCCAGGCGAGCACTGGCATTATAAGATCTGCGGAAATGCACACAGACTTTCCTGGCCTGCCTCAGGACATCCTGTAAGCCCGGGTACCTGCCCAAGAACCGCTGCACCACCAGGTTAAGGACGTGAGCCATACAGGGCACATGGGTCAGTTGTCCCTGTCGGAGGGCGGAGAGGAGGTTGGTACCATTGTCGCAAACCACCATTCCTGGCTTAAGCTGGCGTGGCGTCAACCACCTCTCGGCCTGCCCCTGCAGAGCAGACAGGACCTCTGCCCCAGTGTGGCTCCTGTCCCCCAAACACACCAGCGCAAGCACGGCATGGCATCTTTTTGCCTGCGTACTTGCGTAGCCCCTTGAACGCCTACGGAGCACCGCTGGTTCCGAGGACAAACCACAGGAAGAGGCCATGGAGGAAGAAGAAGAGGAGGGGGTGGAGGAGAGAGGTGTGTCACAACCAGTAGTAGCATTTTGGAGGCGTGGCGGTGGAACAACCTCCAACACTACTGCACCTTGTCCTGCATCCTTCCCAGCTGCCAAAAGAGTGACCCAATGGGCCGTGAAAGAAAGGTAACGTCCCTGTCCATGCCTGCTGGACCATGAGTCAGCGGTAATATGCACCTTACCGCTGACCGCCCTGTCCAGCGAGGCCAAGACATTGCCTTCCACATGCCTGTAGAGAGCCGGAATCGCCTTCCGTGCGAAAAAGTGGCGTTTGGGAACCTGCCACTGAGGAACCGCACATTGCACAAACTCACGGAAGGGGGTCGAGTCTACCAACTGAAAAGGCAGCAGTTGAAGCGCTAGCAATTTAGCCAAGCTAGCATTCAACCGCTGGGCATGTGGATGGCTGGGAGTGAACTTCTTTCGACGGTCCAGCAGCTGGGGCAGGGAAATTTGCCTGCTAGAATCGGACGTTGGTGTACTGCTAGCAGAGTGCCCGCAAGTACTTGCCTGTGACACACCTAATTCTACACCTTCATTCCTCTCAGAGCAGGTTTCAGAGAGGAGAGAAGGTATAGTGGGGTTGGAGATCCCAGCTGATGCGGTGCAAGAAGAGGTCAGCTTTGTTCTTTGGTGTGGGTCTTTAAGGTAGGCTTGCCAACGAGCTGCATGGCAGGTCAACATATGTCTGATCAAGCATGTGGTGCCCAAGCGGCTGATGTTTTGGCCACGCGATATACGCTTGAGACATATGTTGCAAACAGCAGCTGTGCGATCTGATGCACTCGCCTCAAAAAAGGCCCACACCAAAGAACTTTTTGAATGACGGGCAGAGGCAGCGCCCTGCACAGGCGGAGCTCTGCGGTGTGATTCCGTCGGTGTGCTGCCCATACGCTGGCCACTCAAGGGCATCCTGCCTCGTTGGAGATGTGCCTCCTCCTCATCCTCCTCCTCCTCCTCCTCTCTCCTATTAGGCACCCACGTGGAGTCAGTGACCTCATCATCCCCTCCCTCCTCATCACTGGAGCCAATCTGGCAGTATGCTGCAGCTGCTGGAGCATGACTGCCAGATTGGTGTCCTTCTTGAGCATCCCCTCTCTCTGCTCTCACGCTGCTGCCTTCCTGTAGCTGGGTATCATCATCAGATCCTTCGAAACGCTGGGCATCCTCCTGGAGCATGTACCCAACACTGTGCTCAAACAGTTCGGGGGACTCCTCAGGAGGAGGACATGGTGGGTCTAGGGAAGGATTGACTAATGAAGATAATGATACCAGAGAAGAGGACGCTTTGGCAGCTGCTTTGCCAGTACCCTGAGCCTGGGTGAGAGAGGATGAGGAGGATGAGGTGGGCTTGGTCATCCACTCTACCAAGTCTTCGGCATGATGTGGCTCAACATGTCCAGCTGCCGAAAAGAAGGACAAGCGTGTCCCATGGCCATGTGCTGATGACAATGCACCGCGTCCACGACCAGCACTGTTGCCCCCAGACACAGAGCCTGCTTGCCCTCTTTTTTTGCCTCCTGACTGTCTGCCTCTCCTTGTTTGCCTTCAAGACATTTTAATGGATGGCCTGCAGGGAGATGGGAAAAAGAGCAATAAGGGCTACCTTCAGGTGTATACTGTGCAGGAGGCTTAGCAACAATGACACTGACACTGTCCCCTGCCTATCCTTCTCTGTCCCTAAACACAAGGATTGAAAATATGGTTCAGCAAAATTGGTTTAGAACAGAATAGCACACTGACACTTTCCCTCACTGTCCTACTCTGTCCCTCCCTACAAACAAGATTTAGCACAGAATAGCACACTGATAATTTCCACGAGTGTCCTTCTCTGTCCCTAAACTCAAGGATTGAAAATATGGAACAGCAAAATTGGTTTAGAACAGAATAGCACACTGTCAGTTTCACTCACTGTACCTCTCTGTCCCTAAACTCAAGGATTGAAAATATGGTTCAGCAAAATTGGTTTAGAACAGAATAGCACACTGACACTTTCCCTCACTGTCCTACTCTGTCCCTCCCTACAAACAAGATTTAGCACAGAATAGCACACTGATAATTTCCACGAGTGTCCTTCTCTGTCCCTAAACTCAAGGATTGAAAATATGGAACAGCAAAATTGGTTTAGAACAGAATAGCACACTGACACTTTCCCTCACTGTCCTACTCTGTCCCTCCCTACAAACAAGATTTAGCACAGAATAGCACACTGATAATTTCCACGAGTGTCCTTCTCTGTCCCTAAACTCAAGGATTTGAAATATGGAACAGCAAAATTGGTTTAGAACAGAATAGCACACTGTCAGTTTCACTCACTGTACCTCTCTGTCCCTAAACTCAAGGATTGAAAATATGGTTCAGCAAAATTGGTTTAGAACAGAATAGCACACTGACACTTTCCCTCACTGTCCTACTCTGTCCCTCCCTACAAACAAGATTCAGCACAGAATAGCACACTGATAATTTCCACGAGTGTCCTTCTCTGTCCCTAAACTCAAGGATTGAAAATATGGAACAGCAAAATTGGTTTAGAACAGAATAGCACACTGACACTTTCCCTCACTGTCCTACTCTGTCCCTCCCTACAAACAAGATTTAGCACAGAATAGCACACTGATAATTTCCACGAGTGTCCTTCTCTGTCCCTAAACTCAAGGATTGAAAATATGGAACAGCAAAATTGGTTTAGAACAGAATAGCACACTGACACTTTCCCTCACTGTCCTACTCTGTCCCTCCCTACAAACAAGATTTAGCACAGAATAGCACACTGATAATTTCCACGAGTGTTCTTCTCTGTCCCTAAACTCAAGGATTGAAAATATGGAACAGCAAAATTGGTTTAGAACAGAATAGCACACTGACAATTTCCCTCACTGTCCTACTCTGTCCCTCCCTACAAACAAGATTTAGCACAGAATAGCACACTGATAATTTCCACGAGTGTCCTTCTCTGTCCCTAAACTCAAGGATTGAAAGAATGGAACAGCAAAATTGGTTTAGAACAGAATAGCACACTGACACTTTCCCTCACTGTCCTACTCTGTCCCTCCCTACAAACAAGATTTAGCACAGAATAGCACACTGATAATTTCCACGAGTGTCCTTCTCTGTCCCTAAACTCAAGGATTTGAAATATGGAACAGCAAAATTGGTTTAGAACAGAATAGTACACTGTCAGTTTCACTCACTGTACCTCTCTGTCCCTAAACTCAAGGATTGAAAATATGGTTCAGCAAAATTGGTTTAGAACAGAATAGCACACTAACACTTTCCCTCACTGTCCTACTCTGTCCCTCCCTACCAACAAGATTTAGCACAGAATAGCACACTGATAATTTCCACGAGTGTCCTTCTCTGTCCCTAAACTCAAGGATTGAAAATATGGAACAGCAAAATTGGTTTAGAACAGAATAGCACACTGACACTTTCCCTCACTGTCCTACTCTGTCCCTCCCTACAAACAAGATTTAGCACAGAATAGCACACTGATAATTTCCACGAGTGTCCTTCTCTGTCCCTAAACTCAAGGATTGAAAATATGGAACAGCAAAATTGGTTTAGAACAGAATAGCACACTGACACTTTCCCTCACTGTCCTACTCTGTCCCTCCCTACAAACAAGATTTAGCACAGAATAGCACACTGATAATTTCCACGAGTGTCCTTCTCTGTCCCTAAACTCAAGGATTGAAAATATGGAACAGCAAAATTGGTTTAGAACAGAATAGCACACTGACACTTTCCCTCACTGTCCTACTCTGTCCCTCCCTACAAACAAGATTTAGCACAGAATAGCACACTGATAATTTCCACGAGTGTCCTTCTCTGTCCCTAAACTCATGGATTGAAAATATGGAACAGCAAAATTGGTTTAGAACAGAATAGCACACTGACACTTTCCCTCACTGTCCTACTCTGTCCCTCCCTACAAACAAGATTTAGCACAGAATAGCACACTGATAATTTCCACGAGTGTCCTTCTCTGTCCCTAAACTCAAGGATTTGAAATATGGAACAGCAAAATTGGTTTAGAACAGAATAGCACACTGTCAGTTTCACTCACTGTACCTCTCTGTCCCTAAACTCAAGGATTGAAAATATGGTTCAGCAAAATTGGTTTAGAACAGAATAGCACACTGACACTTTCCCTCACTGTCCTACTCTGTCCCTCCCTACAAACAAGATTTAGCACAGAATAGCACACTGATAATTTCCACGAGTGTCCTTCTCTGTCCCTAAACTCAAGGATTTGAAATATGGAACAGCAAAATTGGTTTAGAACAGAATAGCACACTGTCAGTTTCACTCACTGTACCTCTCTGTCCCTAAACTCAAGGATTGAAAATATGGTTCAGCAAAATTGGTTTAGAACAGAATAGCACACTGACACTTTCCCTCACTGTCCTACTCTGTCCCTCCCTACAAACAAGATTTAGCACAGAATAGCACACTGATAATTTCCACGAGTGTCCTTCTCTGTCCCTAAACTCAAGGATTGAAAATATGGAACAGCAAAATTGGTTTAGAACAGAATAGCACACTGACACTTTCCCTCACTGTCCTACTCTGTCCCTCCCTACAAACAAGATTTAGCACAGAATAGCACACTGATAATTTCCACGAGTGTCCTTCTCTGTCCCTAAACTCAAGGATTTGAAATATGGAACAGCAAAATTGGTTTAGAACAGAATAGCACACTGTCAGTTTCACTCACTGTACCTCTCTATCCCTAAACTCAAGGATTGAAAATATGGTTCAGCAAAATTGGTTTAGAACAGAATAGCACACTGACACTTTCCCTCACTGTCCTACTCTGTCCCTCCCTACAAACAAGATTTAGCACAGAATAGCACACTGATAATTTCCACGAGTGTCCTTCTCTGTCCCTAAACTCAAGGATTTGAAATATGGAACAGCAAAATTGGTTTAGAACAGAATAGCACACTGTCAGTTTCACTCACTGTACCTCTCTGTCCCTAAACTCAAGGATTGAAAATATGGTTCAGCAAAATTGGTTTAGAACAGAATAGCACACTGACACTTTCCCTCACTGTCCTACTCTGTCCCTCCCTACAAACAAGATTCAGCACAGAATAGCACACTGATAATTTCCACGAGTGTCCTTCTCTGTCCCTAAACTCAAGGATTGAAAATATGGAACAGCAAAATTGGTTTAGAACAGAATAGCACACTGACACTTTCCCTCACTGTCCTACGCTGTCCCTCCCTACAAACAAGATTTAGCACAGAATAGCACACTGATAATTTCCACGAGTGTCCTTCTCTGTCCCTAAACTCAAGGATTGAAAATATGGAACAGCAAAATTGGTTTAGAACAGAATAGCACACTGACACTTTCCCTCACTGTCCTACTCTGTCCCTCCCTACAAACAAGATTTAGCACAGAATAGCACACTGATAATTTCCACGAGTGTTCTTCTCTGTCCCTAAACTCAAGGATTGAAAATATGGAACAGCAAAATTGGTTTAGAACAGAATAGCACACTGACACTTTCCCTCACTGTCCTACTCTGTCCCTCCCTACAAACAAGATTTAGCACAGAATAGCACACTGATAATTTCCACGAGTGTCCTTCTCTGTCCCTAAACTCAAGGATTGAAAGAATGGAACAGCAAAATTGGTTTAGAACAGAATAGCACACTGACACTTTCCCTCACTGTCCTACTCTGTCCCTCCCTACAAACAAGATTTAGCACAGAATAGCACACTGATAATTTCCACGAGTGTCCTTCTCTGTCCCTAAACTCAAGGATTTGAAATATGGAACAGCAAAATTGGTTTAGAACAGAATAGTACACTGTCAGTTTCACTCACTGTACCTCTCTGTCCCTAAACTCAAGGATTGAAAATATGGTTCAGCAAAATTGGTTTAGAACAGAATAGCACACTAACACTTTCCCTCACTGTCCTACTCTGTCCCTCCCTACCAACAAGATTTAGCACAGAATAGCACACTGATAATTTCCACGAGTGTCCTTCTCTGTCCCTAAACTCAAGGATTGAAAATATGGAACAGCAAAATTGGTTTAGAACAGAATAGCACACTGACACTTTCCCTCACTGTCCTACTCTGTCCCTCCCTACAAACAAGATTTAGCACAGAATAGCACACTGATAATTTCCACGAGTGTCCTTCTCTGTCCCTAAACTCAAGGATTGAAAATATGGAACAGCAAAATTGGTTTAGAACAGAATAGCACACTGACACTTTCCCTCACTGTCCTACTCTGTCCCTCCCTACAAACAAGATTTAGCACAGAAAAGCACACTGATAATTTCCACGAGTGTCCTTCTCTGTCCCTAAACTCAAGGATTGAAAATATGGAACAGCAAAATTGGTTTAGAACAGAATAGCACACTGACACTTTCCCTCACTGTCCTACTCTGTCCCTCCCTACAAACAAGATTTAGCATAGAATAGCACACTGATAATTTCCACGAGTGTCCTTCTCTGTCCCTAAACTCAAGGATTTGAAATATGGAACAGCAAAATTGGTGTAGAACAGAATAGCACACTGTCAGTTTCACTCACTGTACCTCTCTGTCCCTAAACTCAAGGATTGAAAATATGGTTCAGCAAAATTGGTTTAGAACAGAATAGCACACTGACACTTTCCCTCACTGTCCTACTCTGTCCCTCCCTACAAACAAGATTTAGCACAGAATAGCACACTGATAATTTCCACGAGTGTCCTTCTCTGTCCCTAAACTCAAGGATTTGAAATATGGAACAGCAAAATTGGTTTAGAACAGAATAGCACACTGTCAGTTTCACTCACTGTACCTCTCTGTCCCTAAACTCAAGGATTGAAAATATGGTTCAGCAAAATTGGTTTAGAACAGAATAGCACACTGACACTTTCCCTCACTGTCCTACTCTGTCCCTCCCTACAAACAAGATTTAGCACAGAATAGCACACTGATAATTTCCACGAGTGTCCTTCTCTGTCCCTAAACTCAAGGATTGAAAATATGGAACAGCAAAATTGGTTTAGAACAGAATAGCACACTGACACTTTCCCTCACTGTCCTACTCTGTCCCTCCCTACAAACAAGATTTAGCACAGAATAGCACACTGATAATTTCCATGAGTGTCCTTCTCTGTCCCTAAACTCAAGGATTTGAAATATGGAACAGCAAAATTGGTTTAGAACAGAATAGCACACTGTCAGTTTCACTCACTGTACCTCTCTGTCCCTAAACTCAAGGATTGAAAATATGGTTCAGCAAAATTGGTTTAGAACAGAATAGCACACTGACACTTTCCCTCACTGTCCTACTCTGTCCCTCCCTACAAACAAGATTTAGCACAGAATAGCACACTGATAATTTCCACGAGTGTCCTTCTCTGTCCCTAAACTCAAGGATTTGAAATATGGAACAGCAAAATTGGTTTAGAACAGAATAGCACACTGTCAGTTTCACTCACTGTACCTCTCTGTCCCTAAACTCAAGGATTGAAAATATGGTTCAGCAAAATTGGTTTAGAACAGAATAGCACACTGACACTTTCCCTCACTGTCCTACTCTGTCCCTCCCTACAAACAAGATTTAGCACAGAATAGCACACTGATAATTTCCACGAGTGTCCTTCTCTATCCCTAAACTCAAGGATTTGAAATATGGAACAGCAAAATTGGTTTAGAACAGAATAGCACACTGTCAGTTTCACTCACTGTACCTCTCTGTCCCTAAACTCAAGGATTGAAAATATGGTTCAGCAAAATTGGTTTAGAACAGAATAGCACACTGACACTTTCCCTCACTGTCCTACTCTGTCCCTCCCTACAAACAAGATTTAGCACAGAATAGCACACTGATAATTTCCACGAGTGTCCTTCTCTGTCCCTAAACTCAAGGATTGAAAATATGGTTCAGCAAAATTGGTTTAGAACAGAATAGCACCCTGACACTTTCCCTCACTGTCCTACTCTGTCCCTCCCTACAAACAAGATTTAGCACAGAATAGCACACTGATAATTTCCATGAGTGTCCTTCTCTGTCCCTAAACTCAAGGATTGAAAATATGGAACAGCAAAATTGGTTTAGAACAGAATAGCACACTGACACTTTCCCTCACTGTCCTACTCTGTCCCTCCCTACAAACAAGATTTAGCACAGAATAGCACACTGATAATTTCCACGAGTGTCCTTCTCTGTCCCTAAACTCAAGGATTGAAAATATGGAACAGCAAAATTGGTTTAGAACAGAATAGCACACTGACACTTTCCCTCACTGTCCTACTCTGTCCCTCCCTACAAACAAGATTTAGCACAGAATAGCACACTGATAATTTCCACGAGTGTCCTTCTCTGTCCCTAAACTCAAGGATTGAAAATATGGAACAGCAAAATTGGTTTAGAACAGAATAGCACACTGACACTTTCCCTCACTGTCCTACTCTGTCCCTCCCTACAAACAAGATTTAGCACAGAATAGCACACTGATAATTTCCACGAGTGTCCTTCTCTGTCCCTAAACTCAAGGATTGAAAATATGGAACAGCAAAATTGGTTTAGAACAGAATAGCACACTGACACTTTCCCTCACTGTCCTACTCTGTCCCTCCCTACAAACAAGATTTAGCACAGAATAGCACACTGATAATTTCCACGAGTGTCCTTCTCTGTCCCTAAACTCAAGGATTTGAAATATGGAACAGCAAAATTGGTTTAGAACAGAATAGCACACTGTCAGTTTCACTCACTGTACCTCTCTGTCCCTAAACTCAAGGATTGAAAATATGGTTCAGCAAAATTGGTTTAGAACAGAATAGCACACTGACACTTTCCCTCACTGTCCTACTCTGTCCCTCCCTACAAACAAGATTTAGCACAGAATAGCACACTGATAATTTCCACGAGTGTCCTTCTCTGTCCCTAAACTCAAGGATTTGAAATATGGAACAGCAAAATTGGTTTAGAACAGAATAGCACACTGTCAGTTTCACTCACTGTACCTCTCTGTCCCTAAACTCAAGGATTGAAAATATGGTTCAGCAAAATTGGTTTAGAACAGAATAGCACACTGACACTTTCGCTCACTGTCCTAGTCTGTCCCTCCCTACAAACAAGATTTAGCACAGAATAGCACACTGATAATTTCCACGAGTGTCCTTCTCTGTCCCTAAACTCAAGGATTGAAAATATGGAACAGCAAAATTGGTTTAGAACAGAATAGCACACTGTCAGTTTCACTCACTGTACCTCTCTGTCCCTAAACTCAAGGATTGAAAATATGGTTCAGCAAAATTGGTTTAGAACAGAATAGCACACTGACACTTTCCCTCACTGTCCTACTCTGTCCCTCCCTACAAACAAGATTTAGCACAGAATAGCACACTGATAATTTCCACGAGTGTCCTTCTCTGTCCCTAAACTCAAGGATTTGAAATATGGAACAGCAAAATTGGTTTAGAACAGAATAGCACACTGTCAGTTTCACTCACTGTACCTCTCTGTCCCTAAACTCAAGGATTGAAAATATGGTTCAGCAAAATTGGTTTAGAACAGAATAGCACACTGACACTTTCCCTCACTGTCCTACTCTGTCCCTCCCTACAAACAAGATTTAGCACAGAATAGCACACTGATAATTTCCACGAGTGTCCTTCTCTATCCCTAAACTCAAGGATTTGAAATATGGAACAGCAAAATTGGTTTAGAACAGAATAGCACACTGTCAGTTTCACTCACTGTACCTCTCTGTCCCTAAACTCAAGGATTGAAAATATGGTTCAGCAAAATTGGTTTAGAACAGAATAGCACACTGACACTTTCCCTCACTGTCCTACTCTGTCCCTCCCTACAAACAAGATTTAGCACAGAATAGCACACTGATAATTTCCACAAGTGTCCTTCTCTGTCCCTAAACTCAAGGATTGAAAATATGGTTCAGCAAAATTGGTTTAGAACAGAATAGCACCCTGACACTTTCCCTCACTGTCCTACTCTGTCCCTCCCTACAAACAAGATTTAGCACAGAATAGCACACTGATAATTTCCACGAGTGTCCTTCTCTGTCCCTAAACTCAAGGATTGAAAATATGGAACAGCAAAATTGGTTTAGAACAGAATAGCACACTGACACTTTCCCTCACTGTCCTACTCTGTCCCTCCCTACAAACAAGATTTAGCACAGAATAGCACACTGATAATTTCCACGAGTGTCCTTCTCTGTCCCTAAACTCAAGGATTTGAAATATGGAACAGCAAAATTGGTTTAGAACAGAATAGCACACTGTCAGTTTCACTCACTGTACCTCTCTGTCCCTAAACTCAAGGATTGAAAATATGGTTCAGCAAGATTGGTTTAGAACAGAATAGCACACTGACACTTTCCCTCACTGTACCTCTCTGTCCCTACAAACAAGGTTTAGCACAGAATAACACACTGTCACTGACACTCTCCCTACCTATCCTTATTTGTCCCTAAACACAAGGAATCCAGGATTAGTAAAGGAAAAAAAATGACACTGTCCCTGCCTATGCTTCTCTTTCCCTGCTCCGGAACACACTACACAAGGCCGCCGCGCTGGCGGCCTTTTATAGTGTGGGGCGTGTACTAAACCCCCTCAGCAATAATTGGCCACAGGCATCCTGCCTGTGGCCAATCATTGCTCTCCTCGCTGCCGGCGCTGTGATTGGCCAAGCATGCGGGGTCACAGTGCATGCTTGGCCAATCACAGCGCCTGGATGACACTGCGATGGCGTAGTGCATTGTGGGCCGTTCGCGTCACTCGAATTTGGCGCGAACGGCCCAAATCGTTCGATCTTCGTCGAACGATCGAACAGCCGATGTTCGAGTCGAACGTATGTTCGACTCGAACACGAAGCTCATCCCTAGTTAGGAGCATAAAATTGTCCAAAATGTCTTGGCATGCTGACGCACTAAGAGCTCCCTTCACTGGAACTAAGGGGCCAAGCCCAACCCCATACAAAAAAAAAAAAAACACCACACCATAATCCCCCCCCACCAAATCATTTGGACCAATGCGCAAAGCAAGGGCCATAAAGACATGGATGAGTGAGTTTGGGGTGGAGGAACTTGACTGGCCTATGTAAAGTCCTAACCTTAACCCGATAGAACACCTTTGAGATGAATTAGAGCAAAGACCGTGAGCCAGGCCTTCTCGTCCAACATCAGGGCCTGACCTCACAAATGCACTTCTGGAAGAATGGTCAAACATTCCCATAGACACACTCCTAAACCCCGTGGACAGCTTTGCCAGAAGAGTTGAAGCTATTATAGCTGCAAAGGGTGTGCATGTAAAGGCAGGTGTCCCAATACTTTTGGAAATATAGTATATGTGGATTGGAAGGTTTATATTGTAGGTAAATATATACCTCCTGTTAGGATGGGCTGCCTTGATACAACATATAAACCTGCGATAAAATGCACCTCAGAGAATTAAATAGGCCCTTAGTCTACTCTAGAGGATTCTTATTAGCTATGTGATGCAATAACTTACTAAGTTGTTTTGAGAAGAAGCACCATTTAACCTCAGGGATAGTTGAGTTAAAGCAGCATCCTCTGGAATGGCACTCGCTCTCATTAATTCCTGGATATCCACAGTCAGTTCTGTCGGCTGGACACACAGCGCACTGAGCTTTATCTGAGGCAAGAAACAAAAAAGCATTTCTGATGATACATTGGTGTGTTTTAAATGGGGTTTCCACATCTAAAAAAATGGAAATCTTTGTCACATTACTGAGCAAGGAACTACCCTCAAATCAGCTGAAAATGCTAGTTCATTGATCTGCTGGCCTAAATATTAATTAATTCACTGGCCTGGAATAAGTAGATCAGGAGTTCTGGCCTTAAGGGGTATCCTAACCCAAACACAAAGATTGAATCCTTAGATGTACTGGCCAGTGGCCACATTCATGTTCTTGCTTCAGGTTTTATTTATTTTTTCAACTTGTCTTGTGATCCTGAAAATAACACATTTCCTGCTTACTCCTCCAATTTATCTGTAGGGTAAGGGCATAAATGTGCCTGCTGTAATTCCCCTTTTTGGCCACTAGACGACACAAGAGATATTTAATGGGTTGGACCCAGGACCAGTTGGAATAACAGTGTTAGTGCCATACAGGCCACAAGAGCTCCCCATAGGTAGAATGTCAGTATAGGAAGTACATGGAGTACATGGTGTTAATGCCAACCTTTCTTCTGCCACCAGTGGGGCATTTTGGGTAGTAGATTATCATATAGTTGAAGAATGAATGAAGTTTAATAGGCAGTGCGGCTCTTCTGCTAGATTGCGAGAATGCGTGAATTTTTGTGCGTCCGAATTGCATACAGATGATTGGAATTTCCGACAAGAACTTTTTTTGTCGAAAAAATTCAGAACCAGCTCTCAAATTTTTGTTGTCGGAAAAGTCAGATGGAGCCCCCACACGGTCGGAATTTCCGACCAAAAGCTCACATCGAACTTTTGTTTTCGGAAATTCCGATCGTGTGTACACGGCATAAGGCATTTTCTATTGCCACTGGCCACAGACCAGCCCCCTCCATTGTCTAAAAAAACTTCAACCAGCCCTTTGCTTAGAAAGTTTGGAGGCCCTTGCTCTAAGTTTCTCTCAGTGCCGGTTTTCTTTAAGAAACCAGCTCTACTTTCTATTGAAGGAAATTAAGGAACATTCAAGAGTGTTTTAGCAATAATGGCAAATAGACTTGTGCAAAACGGAAAAATTTGTTTAGTTTCGGTTCTTTTCTTTTCGGTCCTGTTGATTCGTAATCGTTCGTAATTTTGCTAGACGGGATTTTTTGTGTTTGGACTAATTAGTATTTTCGCAAGCGTCATTTTTCATTGAATCGGAATGATTCGTATTAATGTAAGCCTTATTTTTAGTTGATTTATAATTCGTACTTTCGGTAGAGTACATTGTTTTTCGTTGATTCTGGACACAACTCCTACTTTCGTAACTTTTTTGGGGTTCGTTGATTCGTAATTTTCCGTGTCTCTCTCACAACGACGCTGCCTATTATGCCTAATGTGCTTCGAATGGATTTGTACTTTTCTAAATACATAGCGGTTATTTGTAACGATTCGAAATCTTGTATTTTACTAAAAAATTTTACATGCGGCTATAGCCTCCGCCCCTGTACACCATTTTGAGAGGGAGTTCAGCACGGTGAGGGAGAAGCAGAGAGCAGAGCAGAGTGTTAATGTGCTTCGAATGGATTCGTACATTCGTAACTTTTTTCATAACGAATTATGCCGAAGACATTCGGGCATTCGCTATTTGCGATATAATTTATTTCGGATTCGGTTTTATTCGTAATTGCTTTGTTTGGAAATTCAAATGCTTACGAATGTCCGAAAGTTGCTAAATTCGGACGAATTTCGATTCGTTACGAAACAAATTGCACAAGCCTAATGGAAAATATAGCTTATGATATTATTCTTTGTGGCCGATTGAAGTTATGTTTCTCTACAGCTCTCTGTGATAGTACTTACTTTCAGAGTTACTATAGAAGCACCAGTTCACCCCCGGTACACTGGAATTGAAGCAACATCCTCTCTTGGCACAGTCTGAAGAGCTAATTCCGGGGTATCCACAATTTCTTCTATTAAATGGAGAACCGCCACATTCATTCAGTGCTGATTCGTATAGATAAAACCACAATTGGAAAAATTATGTAAGTTTTTTTATTTTTATACTAAACGTGTCAAACAAGTAAATATCCTCACGTCCTATGTGCAACTTATAAGATAAATTAGTCTAGTTACAATACATCTAATAAGGGGCTGGAGGACCTCAGTTAAGAGAAGTGACTATAAAAATTAAACGTATTCTCCCTGAAGAGGAGGTGGTTAAGAGGGGATCTGATCTCAAAATACAAATCTTTTAAAATGGAAACTGTATCGTCAGGAGGAACAATTTAACCTAAGGTCTCTAAAAGAAGCCACCCAATGGTGTTGGATGAGAAGTAGTTCAATCTTAAATTGTGTAAAGTGGTCTTTACCATTAGAGCGGTACGTATGTGGAACGCGTCCACAGTTGGTGGTATTAGCGGGCAGTGGCGGCTGGTGCTCAAATTTTTTGGGGGGGCGCAAACAAACTGAAAAAAAAAATCATCAATTGCCGCCACTGTGCCCATTAAACTAAGCCACTGTGCCCAAACGCCACTAGTTTGTCCCCAAATGCAGCCAGTTTCCCCCCCATATACAGCCAGTTTCTCCCCCATAATGCAGCCAGTTTCTCCCCATAATGCAGCCAGTTTCTCCCCCATATGCAGCCAGTTTCTCCCCCATAATGCAGCCAGTTTCTCCCCATAATGCAGCCAGTTTCTCCCCCATATGCAGCCAGTTTCTCCCCCAATATACAGCCAGTTTCTCCCCCATAATGCAGCCAGTTTCTCCCCCAATATACAGCCAGTTTCTCCCCTATATGCAGCCAGTTTCTCCCCTAATATACAGCCAGTTTCTCCCCCATAATGCAGCCAGTTTCTCCCCCAATATACAGCCAGTTTCTCCCCCATAATGCAGCCAGTTTCTCCCCCATAATGCAGCCAGTTTCTCCCCCAATATACAGCCAGTTTCTCCCCTATATGCAGCCAGTTTCTCCCCCAATATACAGCCAGTTTCTCCCCCATAATGCAGCCAGTTTCTCCCCCAATATACAGCCAGTTTCTCCCCCATAATGCAGCCAGTTTCTCCCCCATAATGCAGCCAGTTTTTCCCCCATATGCAGCCAGTTTCTCCCCATATGCAGCCAGTTTCTCCCCCATATTCAGCCAGTTTCTCCCCTATATGCAGCCAGTTTCTCCCCCATATGCAGCCAGTTTCTCCCCCAATATACAGCCAGTTTCTCCCCTATATGCAGCCAGTTTCTCCCCCAATATACAGCCAGTTTCTCCCCCATAATGCAGCCAGTTTCTCCCCCAATATACAGCCAGTTTCTCCCCCATAATGCAGCCAGTTTCTCCCCCATAATGCAGCCAGTTTCTCCCCCAATATACAGCCAGTTTCTCCCCTATATGCAGCCAGTTTCTCCCCCATAATGCAGCCAGTTTCTCCCCCATAATGCAGCCAGTTTCTCCCCATATGCAGCCAGTTTCTCCCCCATATGCAGCCAGTTTCTCCCCCATATGCAGCCAGTTTTTCCCCCATAATGCAGCCAGTTTCTCCCCCATATGCAGCCAGTTTCTCCCCCAATATACAGCCAGTTTCTCCCCTATATGCAGCCAGTTTCTCCCCCATATGCAGCCAGTTTCTCCCCCAATATACAGCCAGTTTCTCCCCCATAATACAGACAGTTTCTCCCCCATAATGCAGCCAGTTTCTCCCCCAATATACAGCCAGTTTCTCCCCCATAATGCAGCCAGTTTCTCCCCCATATGCAGCCAGTTTCTCCCCTATATGCAGCCAGTTTCTTCCCCATAATGCAGCCAGTTTCTCCCCCATAATGCAGCCAGTTTCTCCCCCATAATACAGCCAGTTTCTCCCCCATAATGCAGCCAGTTTCTCCCCCAATATATAGCCAGTTTCTCCCCCATAATGCAGCCAGTTTGTCCCCCAATATACAGCCAGTTTCTCCCCCATAATGCAGCCAGTTTCTCCCCCAATATACAGCCAGTTTCTCCCCCATAATGCAGCCAGTTTCTCCCCTATATGCAGCCAGTTTCTCCCCCAATATACAGCCAGTTTCTCCCCCATATGCAGCCAGTTTCTCCCCTATATGCAGCCAGTTTCTCCCCCATAATGCAGCCAGTTTCTCCCCCATAATGCAGCCAGTTTCTCCCCTATATGCAGCCAGTTTCTCCCCCATATGCAGCCAGTTTCTCCCCCATAATGCAGCCAGTTTGTCCTCATAATACAGCCAGTTTGTCCCCCCCAGCCCTGCACTTACCTTCCTCGAGTCAGCGCCGTCCTTCTTCCGTCCTCGCTGTCTTCTCCCGCCCTCGATGTCACTTCAGCCAATCAGGTTACCGGTAACCAGACCCGGTGAACCTGATTGGCCAGGGAACGCACCCCTGTGCGTCCTCTCATTAGGTATTTAGAAGCCGATTACAGCCCTCAGGCTGTAGTCGGGAAGCCTATCAGAGCCTGCTGGCTCTGATAGGCACTTCTAAAGGCCAATCAGACGCTGTGACTCAGATGGCCGGCGCTCAAGGGGCCGGCCATCTAAATAGTGGGCGGCAGCAATACATAGGTTCATGCAATGCATGAACCTATGTATTGTTGTGGTGAGTGACGGCCGGGCGCAGAAGCGAGCGGTAGCGGCGCTTCTGCGCCCACTATGGTCGCGCCGCCATGTGTAAAAAAAAGACATAAAAAAAAAAAAAAAAACTCTTGAAGGGCCCGTTTTTTTTTTCTTCTTTTTTTTTCTTTTTTTCTTGGTGACCACAGGAGGGGGGGGGGGCGGCCGCCACTGTTAGCGGGGAGTGTAGATAAATTTAAAAAAACTTTTAGATGTTTTTCTTAGTAAACTCAATAGGGTTGATTTACGAAAAATGGAAGGTGCCAAATCTGGTGCAGCTCTGCATTGAAACAATCATTTTCCATTTTTTTTAGTCAAAGCAAGCTGATGTTAGAGGCTGATTGACTACCATGCACAGTTGCACCAGATTTTTCATTGTCCAATTTTACTAAATCAACCCCAATGTACAGATATATGGAATATAGTAGTGACATAAGCATACACATATATACAGATTGAACTGTACCGATGTCTTTATTCAACCTTACAAACTATATAAATATTTTAATCTTAATCTAAACTATGAAGCACTATACTGAAAAATCCCCTATGAAGTTCATTTGAAAGCTATAACACCTTGACTTCCACTGTAAACATGACTCAACAAAGTCTATGAGCTCAAAGGAAAGCAGAGGTCAGTCTGTGTTTTATAATGGACTCCTATTACCCACCACAGATGGTGATATTCCTTTTTGATGGAAATATTGATCTTCCTTTACATAAACATGGATTGCCAATGGAATTACAGAAATGAAATGGTTGTCAGAGTTTCCTATCCTCTTCAATATGCACAATGTCAATGGAAGTATTTACTGCATTACTTAAAGCGGAGTTCCGCCAATTTTTTTTTAATTAAAAGTCAGCAGCTACAAATACTGCAGCTGCTGACTTTTAATATATGGACACTTACCTGTCCTGGGCACCTGCGATGTTCTCACCCGAAGCCGATCTGTCCCTGGGAGGCGCCGCCATCTTCAGTAAGAGAATCAGGAAGTAAAGCCTTGTGGCTTCACTTCCTGGTTCCCTACTGGTTCCCTACTGCACATGCGTGAGTCGCGCTGCGCAATTCCACTGGTCCCTGCTGTCTTCTGGGACCTGTGTGTCTCTCAGAAGACAGCGGGGGGGGGGGGGCGGAGTAGGGACCGGACATGGTGTAGGTCACCGCAGTGATCTATGCCCAGAAGTGGGAGCAAATACCTGGAGTACACAGGTATCTGCTCCCTCCTACCCCCTCCCCCTCCCCCTGAAAGGTGCCAAATGTGACAACAATGGGGGGAGGATTCCAAAAAGCGAAAGTTCCTTTTTTGGGTCGAACTCTGCTTTAAACATGAGAAGCTCAATAGTGCCAATAATGTATGAGCTTTCACGCAGTTGCATTATACTAGTGTGGGGTTCAAGGGGTTAAAGCATGTGGTGGGGAGGTCTCCTCACTGTCTGTCCAATGTTCTTTGAAGAGTAACCCAAACGCAGAATAATATTCAGAGACCAAAGCAAGTATGAACACGCCCTTAAGCCCTGTACACACGGCCAAGATTCTCGTCAGGAAAAAAACGTTGTTTTTCCTGACGAGAATCTTGACAAGAAACTTGTCCCGGCCGAGTGTACACACGTACGATTCAAAAGAACCACCGTTCTTTTGAATGGCACGAACACGGTGACGTCATCGACTACGACGAGCGTGCGCTCGTCACATTCAATGCCGTCTCCGCCATCTTGCTACACCCTATGCCTATGCCTAGGAAGCTACCACGCATACGTCAAAGTCATTTCGAGCATGCGCGGGTTTCCACGGCGACAGGTAAGTGTACACACGCTCGGGTTTCTCGTCGAGAAACAGGCCGATGAGATTCTCGACGAGAAAAAAGACCGCAGGTCGTCTTTTTTCTCGTCGGGGAATCTGGGCAGTTTTCTTGACGAGAAAACTGAAACCCTCGTACACACAGCCGGTTTTCTTGGCAAGAAAGCTCTCCCGGCAGTTTTCTTGTTGTTTTTTGCAGAGAAAACCGGTCGTGTGTACGCGCCCTTAGTCCCTAATCTGGAACAGTTATGCAGGTAAAGGCTTTTTACCTGCATAATGGTGTTAATGGGAGAAATTATGCCCCACTGTTGGTGTCAATGGGAGGAATAGTGCCTTGTATAAGTAGGAGTTATAGTACCCCAAGAGTCATATAAAGGCAAGCAAAGGGCTGCAGTATGGAGACCACTGGGCTAAACCACACAAGTATGTTTTGACCTCTATTTTAGCTTTCAATTGGCTTTTCAAAATAACAAATGCAGTAATATTAGGGTTTCGATAAAAAGTTTAGAGCAGCAAAACACTTTTGGTAGTAAAATAGTACATTTTGTATAGAGATATGCAATTCAGAGCAAAAAGAAGGACAAATGGGGCTGCACAAGAGACAGGAGGCATTTCCTCTCAAATGAGGGACAGTTGGGAACTATGCAACTAAAAACAAAACAATAAAGTCTTACAGTACCTGCGCCCGAGATTGTGTTTCCAGCACGATCCCATCCCAACACATTTTCCTATTGCAGCGAGCGTGAGAAAGAAGCGACAATGTCCCCTCTCTATGGAGGGGACATTGTCGCTCAATGTAAGCAATGCCTTGTCGCTCATTGGGAAAGGAAAAAACTAATTTTCCCTTTCCCGATGAGCGAGCCAGCTCGGCGCTGGCTCCTGCGACGGGGCTCGCAGGTATCAATCTCGCCGATAATAGAGGCGAGATTGACACAATATCGTGGCCACGTACTGTATGTTGCGTACACACGATCGGAATTTCCGACAACAAATGTTCGTTGTGAGCTTTTATTCCGACCGTGTGTAGGCTCCATCGAACATTTGCTGTCGGAATTTCTGACAACAAATGATTGAGAGCTGGTTCTCAATTTTTCCGACAACAAAAGTTCTTGTCGGAAATTCCGGCTGTGTGTATCCAATTCCGATGCACAAAAATCCTACGCATGCTCGGAATCAAGTTTTTGCATGCTCAGAACCATTGAACTTAATTTTTCTCGGCTCGTTGTAGTGTTGTACGTCACCGCATTGTTGGCATACGGAATTTCCGACAACATATGTGTGACCGTGTGTATAAAAGACAAGTTTGAGCGAAAATCCGTCGGAAAAAAAAATACGGTTTTGTTGTCGGAAATTCCAATCGTGTGTACACGGCATAAGGCTGTATTCACTCATTTTGCAGTGGCCGGTGTGCAAAACGTTGCTCACCGCAAGGACACCCTGAAAACAATTGTTTTCTGTGTCCCTTTCACACTGAAACACAGCCTGGAGTTGCGCTGCAGCGAACTGCGATAAAGTGCGAACATGCTGTATTTTATCGCAGCGCACTCTACAGGATCTCATGTCACTGTATGGCAGCGCAATGCATTGTGCTATTGTACAGTGACATGAATGAAGTGTACTTTTTTACACTTTAAATAAAGTTAAGTGAAAAGTGAATCACACACCACACTGCCATCTACTGCAGCCACAGCGGTTTACCTCTCTGGCAGCTACACGTTGTGTTTGCACCGGCCCTTAGCTTTCCCAAACCAAGCGAGATTTAACTCCATCAATAGAGAAAGTGCAAGAAAGTGAGGTTCTGCAACAATGGAGCCAAGGAAGGAGCAAAGACCATTCAGTATTGTGGCGGTTGTGTTGGTCACTCTGCCTCCATGTGAGATTCTAGTCAGTCTCATTTCTGTATGTTTTTATAAGTTGTGAGTTGAAATTACTTACAGGGGTCTTCCTCACCGCTGCCAATTTCAGTGGCCAAGCTCTGAAGTCCTAGAAGTGTGCCAGTCACCAGAAGGAGCCATAGCTTGGGTGCCATGATGGTGGATCTATCTGGTCTAGTGAGAGGACAGACTACAACTGGCTATATATATATATATGTAGTGTTTGCAGATAATGCGTGGAGTCATCGCCTAAGCAAAACATATTTCATAAACATACCAGGCAATTTTTCCAACACAATCAATAATCCTGACACAAGACAGATAGGGTTTCTATAGTGTGTATTGTAAAGTGTATTTGCAAGCTATAACAGAAATGCGTGCAGGTATATTTCAGCATATAATTCCTATTAAGTAAAGACATGTAAACAGTAAAGGTAGGTACACCCTAATCAGTCATCAATAGATCATGTAACTGTTTGACAACTACTATTGCTGAAAGCATGCAATTTGTTTGACACTCTGGGGTGGATCTGTAAACCTAGAAATCTGAGTGAAGCATTTATTGACATGTTTCTAGAGGTGTAGACTTCAAGATGGTTACCCTGATGACCTCGTGAGTCACTGACCTGGAACAAACATAGGAATGGAGACTTTTCAGACTCTATTTGCTTTGTTTTTGGTCATTTGCTAGATAGTGAGGCCAGGACCAGAATTTTTGATTAACTTTTGAGTTTTTAAAAAAAATATGATATTAAAGCTGGATCTTGGTCCTGTCCCTGAGGGAGACTTTCCTTATCTTCTATCCATATTTTTCTTATTCTACAGCATCAATCAATAAACACTGATTGCTGGAATGTAAGATTCAGGGACGCTAATGCAAATCTTTATATATTCATACTACCTTTAACTAAAAAATATATCTTTAATAAATACAGTGTGCTCATAAGTTTACATACCCTGGCAGAATTTATGATTTCTTGGGCATTTTTCAGAGAATATGAATGATAACACAAAAACATTTTTCACTCATGGTTAGTTTTTGGCTGAAGCCATTTATTATTTATTCTTCTCTCTTACAACCTAAGAGTACATGTTTCGGGGACTTGGTAAGGTTAATCTGAGTGAGGGAGTATATAAAGTTATAGATTCTGATCCAAAATCTCCATACTTTGGGGCATTGCCACCAGATATGGTAAGCCGTCCCTTCCTGACCACAGCCCCGAAAGCACTTTGAATATGCCTCAGGAACAAAAGTGACCAGTCTGGTATCAGCACCAAGTACCACCTTAATAAAACCTTATAATTTGCTTCTATTATTGAAGTATTGATTAGTGACCTGGAAGCAGCCAATGCCAAAGAATGCCATTCCTCAAGTTCCAGGTTTTCCTGGATATCTTGTTCCCATTGGGTCATATAAGGCAGTTTTGCAGTGACATAAGTCAAAATAGTGTATATGGCGGATATATCGCCTCAAAGTTTATCAAATTGGCGACACATTTTTCCATGGGTGACATAGTTGTAAGGTCACCTTTGCGTGACAGGGTCTGTATATAATGGTAGATTTGATTATATCTAAAGAGCTCTGAGTCCGGTAGTTGGTATTTTTCTATCAGCACTCTTTTGGATAGTATTCCCTTATGATCGCAGAGGTCCGCTATGCGCAGAAGGCCCTTATTAGACCACCAGTCAAAAGCAGAGGGGTGAGACCCGGGGTGAAGTCCCCATTTCTCAAAAGGGGGGCTAGTGGATTGTGGGGTGACTTAAATTTATGGGTTCTTGCCAATCTATCCCAAATATCTAGTGATAAGGAGAGAGAAGGACACAAAATCGTCGGCCTTTCCTTCATCGGCAGCCACATAATATGCGAGATTGGTTTAGGATGACAGTTATATGATTCCATAGCCATCCCCCTTTAATGTTTTATACAGTTCAACTACCTTTTGGCGCAGATGCTTTGACAATTGTTTTGCTTTCCCCATGGCTCAGAATCCAGACCTTTTATACACACACACTAATTACAAGCAAACAGATCATAGGTGAGGATGATTACCTTTAATAGCCATTCAAACCACTTTGTGTCAACTTGTGTGCATGTTATAAGGCCAAAATCACCAGGGCATGTAAACTGTTGATCAGGGTCATTTGGGTAGATTCTGTTCTCATTATGATTTAAAAAGAGTAAACACAGTTGATTAATAATAAATGGCTTCAGCCAAACACTAAACATGAGTGAAAGTAATGTTTTTGTGTTATCATTCATATTCTCTGAAAAATGGCCAAGAAATCATAAATTCCGCCAGGGTATGTAAACTTATGAGCACAACTGTATATACTGTAACTCTATTCAAATTGAGATGGTAGATATGTGGTTGTCAACTTATGAGCTAAAGAGGGCCTCAAATGCGATCCCTGACATCACCAAAGGGCACATATAGAGGTTGATATACTAATGGCAAATTGACTATTCACTTTGCGATGCACTCTGCAAGAGCTGTTGCTCCAGGGCTTAGTAAATGAGCAGAAACTCTGCTGACTTTCATCACCCAATCAAGCGCTAGCAAAAATGCATTTTTTTTTTCCTTGAACATGATTGGGCATTTTTGCAACACACAGCTGTTTTGTAAGTAACCTACCAGCTTTGAACATCTAGAGCAGGGATATGCAATTAGCGGACCTCCAGCTGTTGCCAAACTACAAGTCCCATGAGGCATAGCGAGACTCTGACAGCAGCAAGCATGACACCCAGAGGCAGAGGCATGATGGGACTTGTAGTTTTGCAACAGCTGGAGGTCCGCTAATTGCATATCCCTGATCTAGAGGGTGACATTTTTGCCCGTTCTTTGCAAAATAGCTAAACTTTGGTCAGGTTGGATGGAGAGCGCCTGTGAACAGCAATTTCCAAGTCTTGCTACAGATTCTCAATTGGATTTAGATCTGGCCTTTGACTGGGCCATTTTAACACATGAATATGCTTTGATGTAAACCATTCCATTGTAGCTCTGGCTGTAAGTTTAGGGTCGTTGTCCTGCTGGAAGGTGAACCTCCACCCCAGTCTCAAGTCCTTTGCAGACTCCAAAGCCTCGTACACACGATCGAATTGTTGGCCAACTGAGCGTCAGATTTTTTTCTTAAGGGCGTGTGCCTGTATCTTGTCTTGCATACTAATGGTACACAATTTCCGTGCAACAAACACGAAAGTAGTGACATTCTACGAGGAATTTCAGCTCTTGAGTGCCACCCTTTGGGCCCCTTCTGCTAAATATGGGTTTGGTGAGCACTGATTCCGAGCATGCGTGTTTGTACTTTCGATTTTTGTGTGACGGACTTGTCTACTGACCATCAGAAAATCTGACAGCCAACCGTTGTCCGCCGAAAATTTACTAGCCTGTCAGCCAACATTTGTTGGCCGAAAGTTGAACAACAATTGTCAAAAGGAGTGTACTAACAGTCAGATTTTAGGACAACAGTCTGTCAACAGACAATCCCCTGTCAGCAGCTGGATCGTGTGTACGAGGCTTAACAGATTTTCTTCTAAGTTTCCCCCGTATTTGTCTTCATCCGTTTTCCCATCAAGTCTGACCAGCTTCCCTCTCCCTGCTGAAGAAAAGCATCCCTACAACATGATGCTGCCACCGCCATGTTTCACTGTGGGGATGGTGTGTTCAGGGTGATGTCCAGTGTCAATTTTCCACCACACATAACATTTTGCTTTTAGGCCAAAACATAAAATTTTGGTCTCATCTGACCAAAGCACCTTCTTCACATGTTTGCTGTGTCCCCCACATGACTTCTCGCAAACTGAAAACGGGACTTCCTCTGGCTTTCTTTCAACAATGTCTTTCTTCTTGCCACTCTTCCATAAAGACCAGATTTGTGGAGAGCACAACTAATAGTTGTCTTGTGGACAGATTTTCCCTCCTGAGCTGTGGACCTCCGCAGCTCCTCCAGAGTTGCCATGGGCCTCTTGGCTGCTTCTCTGATTAATGCTCTCCTTGCCCGGCCTGTCAGTTTATGTGGACGGCCATGTCTTGGTAGGTTTGCAGTTGTGCCATACTTTTTCCATTTTCGGATGATGGATTGAACAGTGCTCTGTGAGATGGTCATATCTTGGGAATTTTTTTTATACCTAACTCTGCTTTAAACTTCTCCACAACTTTATCCCAGACCTGTCTGGTGTGTTCCTTGGCCTTCATAATGCTGTTTGTCTCTCTGAGGGCTTCACAGAACAGCTATATTGATACTGAGATTAAATTACACATGGGTGGAATCTATTTACTAATTAGGTGACTTCTGAAGGCAATTGGTCCCACTAGATTTTAGTTAGGGGTATCAAAGTAAAGGGGGCTGAATACAAATGCACACTATACTTGTCAGATATTTATTTGTAAAAAAAATTGAAAATCATTTATCATTTTCATTCCACTGCTGGTGTTTTTATTCAATCTTATAAACTATGACCCCTCTTTAAATCCATTTAATCACATCGATCAATGCTTCCTGTGGTTGGGTGTTGCATGTTTCAGGTCTGCATGAAGATGACAATGTGATTAAATATGTCACAATTTGTCACCGATAGCATACATGAAGCTGTTAATATGTAACTGGCATCAGTTAAGTCTTTGTGATTGAATCACTTGTACACAAAGGAGCTTGTTGCACAAAAACTTTGGAGTTGCCCAACATAAGTTTGCCAGATTTATTATTAGATTATGCTGTAGAAAGTTTATAGAAAAAAAAAACGACATGATATGAAATCTCTAGCCACAACTGATATACAACCCAATTCCAAAAAAGTTGGGACACTGTGTAAAATCTACATAAAAACAGAATGCAATAATTTGCAAATCTCATAAACCCATATTTTATTCACAATAGATAATAGAAAACATATCAAATGTTTAAACTGAGAAAATGTACCATTTAAGGAAAGATAAGGTAATTTTGAAATTAATGGCAGTAACACATCTCAAAATTTGGGACATGGGCAACAAAAACCTAGTAAAGTAAGTGGTACTAACAAGGAAGAGCTGTAAAAACATGTTGCAACTAATTAAACTAATAGGCAAGATGTCAGTAATATGATTGGATATGCGGGGAGGAGCCACAACATGGCGCTGAGTGAGGAGTGAGGAGTAGCACGAGGCGGTGAGCTCCTGTGTGCTCCCCTGGGCGGGATGTATTAGAGAGCTAAAACACTCAAACAGGAACTAGCCCATGCCGCATCAAGGATTAAACCCGAAGGTTTACTGAAAGTCTGCGGTTACACTTACCTGATCCACCTGACCTGCGCCTATGCCTGGCTTGAGAGCCTTCTCTGCAGGACTGGACCGAGGAAAGTGGGGAACGATCCTTCCGTAACGGCCCCCGGGGGTCGAAGCTAGACGAAGATAACCCAGCAGCAGGAGGGACGGCGGGTTGTAAAACATATTAAATTGCAGCTAAAAAGAACTGTTTGCAGAGCAGGAGGTGAAGGAAAGCGGGGGGAAAAGGTGGAGGGGAATACTGGTGGATAACTATCAAAAGACACCCAAAATTCCTGAAGATGAAATTATGAATATATATTCCCAAGCATCCCTCCCTGGTTAAACTACAGAACTACTTGCACCCTACTGCTTGCCTGCTTGTATACCCGCCAGTAGATCTGTATATCTGTTCAATTGCCTGCATATATACCGGTATAGACATTTGTGTATTCATCTTGATATTGGTATTTGTAGATCTACAGGTACATTTTGCTTATATACCTGTATGCTTGCACGAGCCATCTGTGCTTTGAACTGTACAATTAACTGCATATTTGCTGATCCACCCACAAATATAATACCTTGTGGACCTACAACGATTGTAAACCTGCTTATATACCTATTCATATACCTGTGCATGCATTTGAATACAACTCGTTAAAGGGTATACCAGCTTGACAGCGGTGTCAGTGGGGGACCCAGGAGAGGCGGGTCCCTGGTTGACAGAGGAATGTCCACGCGCCACCCTGCAGCTACGCAACCATCTGGTAGCGGGAAAAGCCAGGCAAACGGGCTCAGAGCCTACCTTACTGTACAGAATACGGATCTAGGGTGCACGACAAAAAGGATGTCAGCTCAGGAGGGGAAGAAACAGGGATCCCCTGATCCAAAGGGAGGAGTGAAGGTGGTGGGTCCCGACCCCCCAGACCAGGGTCGTGGAGTGGGTGGACTCGGGAGAGGTAATACAACACCTTGTCGGGGGCAATCCCCTTTAAACCCAAAGCAATGTAGTAGGACCCCAGGAGCAGATTCCCGGGGTGCAAGCGGGGACCCCGGGGTCTATAACTGGGAGGCTGCCATCTCAGAAGGGGAATATGCAGGAAAGGACTTGAGCTTCCGGGAAGTTGAAAGTACCCCAGAAAAAAGTGGCACTACAAAACCCAGTAGTGAACTGGTACAGATCAACAACGGAGGTGCCACAGGGACAACTCCTACAGAGAAGGTGGAGCATACAAATTCCTTGGATTGTGATTACAACACTGACCATACTACTGAAACAATGAATTTGCAACCAGAGTTTAGAGTGGACTGGGACTTAAGAGAACATTTAAGAGCATTACTAACAAAGAATGATATTCAGTTACTCATAAATGCTGTGGAGACATCATGTAAACAGGCGGTGGAGGGGGTAAGAGAGGAAATGGCAGCACTTGGGCGTAGAGTGGAAGAAAGGGAGACGGATCAGGAGGACATTAGACAAGCAGTGGTTGACACTCAAGATATGACAAAAAAAAACATGAAGAAGTATTGAATTCCCTGTTGGATAAAATGGACATATATGAGAATTGAGAACGTAGGCAAAACATACGTATAAGGGGTCTACCTGAAACAGAGCAACATACTGAGCTCCTTCCAATAGTGACTAGGTTATTTCGGTCAATTCTGGGGTCATTTGCACCAGAAAAGATTGAAATAGATAGAGTACATCGTGCTGTCCTTCCAGCCCCTCAAAATGCAGAGAGACCAAGGGATGTAATTTGCAGAATGCATAGATATCCTGTAAAAGAACCCATTATGAAAGCAGCACGAGATGGGGCTGGGATTGAATTTGAGGGGGCACAAATCACATTGTTTCCAGACTTATCATGTAGAATACTTATGCAGCGAAGAATGATCAAACCCCTGTTAGAAGCCTTGAGGGCAATTGATGTTAAATACCGTTGGGGTTATCCCTTTAAGATCATAGCAACAAGGAATGGGAAAACAGCAACACTTCAAAATAAAGATGATTTGCAATACTTCATAGAGGTATTGGAGTTACCCCAGGTGGACTTTCCCGATTGGAGATTGAAGAACTATAGGTCAACCCTGCAAAGACCAGAAAGATGGCAACAAGTGCTAGCCAAGGGCCGACAGAAAAAGCACTAGGGACATACTTTGGTGGGGGTTAACTATTTGCGGGAGGAGTGGTTGAGATGGACTGTGGGGTGGGGGGAGGGGGGGGGAATATTTGGTGGTTTTTCCTTCTTTTTGTTTCTTCCCCTCCCTCTTTCCCCCCTCCCCCCTCCCGCCCTTTTCCTTTTTTTTTTTTTTGTCACCTCATCCCCCTACCCCCTCCCCCCTTTCTTTCCTTCTCTTTTTTGTTTTCTTTTTGAATATCCCTGATGTAAGATGTAAAATGATGTAAACGATGATGTAAAATGTAGGATAAAAATAAGAATGGCATGGGCATGAAAATAGAAAGCCCAGGGAGCATGAGGTGCTCACTACATGTTTTTTACAATCCCCCCCCCCCCCATTAGGTAGGTCCCGAGATAAGGGACTTGGTTCTCTGCCAAGGAGCAGAAGGGGGGGGGGGGAGTCCGGACATGGGCGGTATGTCCCTGTCCGTACTCACCACCCCTTTTGGGGCTTGTGCCACATGTATTTATTGTGGTATGTATGTTACATGTTATGGAGGTTGTGGTAGGTGTGTGTTTTCTTTTTCTCTTTTTTTTTTTATCTCTCTCTCATCCCCCGTCTCCCTCTCTCCTCTTTCTCCCCTCCCTCCCATTTGGAGCGAGGGGGTACAGAGGGATGGGCGTGGAGATTGACTAGATTGGAGAGTATAGTAGGAGAGGAATAAGAAGATGGCGGGTAGAATGAAAATCATATCATATAATGTAAGAGGTCTTTGTTCAGGTGGCAAAAGGGGGCGTCTCTGGCACGAACTTCGTCATCTGAAGGCAGAGATTATTTTCTTGCAGGAGACGCACTTTGTGGCAGGGTCGACCCCTCGTATGCCTTTCTTTCTATATAGCAGGGCTCGACAAACCCAGGGCGCCAGGTCGCCATTGCGACTAGAATTAGCGACCTGGAGCCTGGGGCAGCACATCAGGGGTTTCCTGTCCCTCCCCACCCCCCCTCCGCGCCGCGGGATCGCGTCGGGCCGCGCCGGCCGGTAATTGAGGCCGCGGCTTTGCGGCCTTCTGCAGGCCTATGCTTCCTTCTGTGAACTAACGCCATCTTGTGGTGGCAGTTGGTATGACAACCAGCAATGCTAATGGAGTTTCCCTGTCTGTTTTCCCTGCCATCTCCTTCCCTCTAATTAGAACCCCCAAACATTATATATATTTTTTATTCTAACACCCTAGAGAATAAAATGGCGGTCGTTGCAATACTTTCTGTCACACCGTATTTGCGCAGCGGTCTTACAAGCGCACTTTTTTGGGAAAAAATACACTTTTTTTTTAATAAAAAAAAAAAGACAACAGTAAAGTTAGCCCAATTTTTTTTTTATATTGTGAAAGATAATGTTACGCTGAGTAAATTGATACCCAACATGTCACGCTTCAAAATTGGGTCCGCTCGTGGAATGGCGACTAACTTTTACCCTTTAAAATATCCATAGGCGTCGTTTAAAAAATTCTACAGGTTGCATGTTTTGGGTTACAGAGGAGGTCTAGGGCTAGAATTATTGCTCTCGCTCTACCGATCGCGGCGATACCTCATTTGTGGTTTGAACACCGCTTTCATATGCGGGCGCTACTCACGTATGCGTTCGCTTCTGCGCGCGAGCTCGGCGGGACAGGGCGCGTTCCTGGCTCCTAACTTTTTTAGCTGGCTCCTAGATTCCAAGCAAATTTGTCAAGCCCTGCCATATAGTCAGTGGTTTCATGCACCCTCACCTGTTTCTAGGGCAAGAGGAGTTACAACTGCCATACATGAACAATGCCCCTTAATACCTATAGAAACGCAAAAAGACCCTGAAGGCTGTTACCTTTTTGTTAAGGGAAAGATTCAGGGCCAGTGTTACACTCTCGCCACGATTTATGCCCCTAATAGCCATACTGTTAAATTCCTAATCAAAACCCTAAATATTTTGGAGAAGTTCAGGGAAGTTTGTTGATTTTGGGAGGGGACTTTAATATTACCCTGGACTCTAGCTTAGGGAAAACTTGTTTGTCGCATAAGGCGTTAAAATGTGTGAAAAGGCGCCTCCGCTCCCTGCATTTGGTGGATAGTTGGAGAGTGTTACATGAATGGGACAGGGACTATAGCTACTATTCTAAAACGCATAATGTCTATTCAAGGATTGATATTTTGTTGATCGATCAATATTATTTGAGTCAGGTGGACTCAGCGACCATCGAATAAATCACTATATCAGACCATGCCCCAATAAGTCTATTGGTAAATCCGGTATTGATTGGGAACACGGAGAGAACCTGGCGATTAAATGAAGCTATCTTGGATGACAAACAGAATGTGGAGCAGTGGCGGCTGGTGCTCAAAATTTTTGGGGGGCGCAAACAAACTGAAAAAAAAACAAACCATCAATTGCCGCCACTGTGCCCATTAAACGCAGCCACTGTGCCCAAACGCCACCAGTTTGCCCCCTCAAATGCAGCCAGTTTCCCCCCAAATACAGCCAGTTTCCCCCCAAATACAGCCAGTTTGTCCCCAAATGCAGCTAGTTTCCCCCAAATGCAACCAGTTTGTCCCCAAATGCAGCCAGTTTGTCCCCAAATGCCACCAGTTTCCCCCCAAATACAGCCAATTTCCCCCCAAATACAGCCAGTTTGTCACCAAATGCAGCCAGTTTCCCCCCAAATACAGCCAGTTTGTCCCCAAATGCAGCCAGTTTCCCCCAAATGCAGCCAGTTTGTCCCCAAATGCAGCCAGTTTCCCCCAAATGCAGCCAGTTTGTCCCCAAATACAGCCAGTTTGTCCCCATATACAGCCAGTTTGTCCCCATATGCAGCCAGTTTGTCCCCAAATGCAGCCAGTTTGTCCCCAAATGCAGCCAGTTTCCCCCCAAATGCAGCCAGTTTGTCCCCAAATACAGCCAGTTTCCCCCCAAATGCAGCCAGTTTCCCCCCCCCAAATGCAGCCAGTTTCCCCCCAAATGCAGCCAGTTTGTTCCCAAATGTAGCCAGTTTGTTCCCCAATGCAGCCAGTTTGTCCCCAAATGCAGCCAGTTTCCCCTCAAATACAGCCAGTTTGTCCCCAAATGCAGCAAGTTTGTCCCTAAATACAGCCAGTTTGTCCCCAAATACAGCCAGTTTGTCCCCAAATGCAGCCAGTTTCCCCCCAAATGCAGCCAGTTTGTCCCCAAATGCCACCAGTTTCCCCCCAAATACAGCCAATTTTCCCCCAAATACAGCCAGTTTGTCCCCAAATGCAGCCAGTTTCCCCCCAAATGCAGCCAGTTTGTCCCCAAATGCCACCAGTTTCCCCCCAAATACAGCCAATTTCCCCCCAAATACAGCCAGTTTGTCCCCAAATGCAGCCAGTTTCCCCCCAAATACAGCCAGTTTGTCCCCATATACAGCCAGTTTGTCCCCATATGCAGCCAGTTTGTCCCCAAATGCAGCCAGTTTGTCCCCAAATGCAGCCAGTTTGTCCCCGAATGCAGCCAGTTTCCCCCCAAATGCAGCCAGTTTCCCCCCAAATGCAGCCAGTTTCCCCCCAAATGCATCCAGTTTGTTCCCAAATGCAGCCAGTTTGTTCCCAAATGCAGCCAGTTTGTCCCCAAATGCAGCCAGTTTCCCCTCAAATACAGCCAGTTTGTCCCCAAATGCAGCAAGTTTGTCCCTAAATACAGCCAGTTTCCCCCCCAAATGCAGCCAGTTTCCCCCCAAATGCAGCCAGTTTGTCTCCAAATGCAGCCAGTTTCCCCCCAAATGCAGCCAGTTTCCCCCCAAATGCAGCCAGTTTCCCCCCAAATGCATCCAGTTTGTTCCCAAATGCAGCCAGTTTGTTCCCAAATGCAGCCAGTTTGTCCCCAAATGCAGCCAGTTTCCCCTCAAATACAGCCAGTTTGTCCCCAAATGCAGCAAGTTTGTCCCTAAATACAGCCAGTTTGTCCCCAAATACAGCCAGTTTGTCCCCAAATGCAGCCAGTTTCCCCCCAAATGCAGCCAGTTTGTCCCCAAATGCGGCCAGTTTCCCCCCAAATGCAGCCAGTTTGTCCCCAAATGCAGCCAGTTTGTCCCCAAATGCAGCCAGTTTCCCCCCAAATGCAGCCAGTTTGTCCCCAAATAGAGCCAGTTTGTCCCCAAATGCAGACAGTTTCCCCCCCAAATGCAGACAGTTTCCCCCAAAATGCAGACAGTTTCCCCCCAAATGCAGCCAGTTTGTCCCCAAATGCAGCCAGTTTGTCCCCAAATGCCGACAGTTTCCCCCCAGCCCTGCACTTACCTTCCTCGGGTCAGCCCCGTCATTCTTCCGTCCTCAATGTCTTCTCCCGCCCTCGATGTCGCTTCAGCCAATCAGGTTACGGGTAACCAGACCCAGTGAACCTGATTGGCTGAAACACCTGTCAGTGTTAACCAGGGAACGCACCCCCCCGTGCGTCCTCTGGTTAGCTATTTGGAAGCCGGGAAGCCTATCAGAGCCACTGGCTCTGATAGGCACTTCCAAACACCAACCAGCCACTGTTATTCAGATGGCCGGCGCTCAACAGGGGGCCGGCCATCTAAATAGTGGGCGGAAGCGGCGGCGACAATACATAGGTTCATGCAATGCATGAACCTATGTATTGTTATGGTGAGTGATGGGCGCAGGAGCGAGAGGGGGCGGCGCTCATGCGCCCACTATGGACGCACCGCCACTGATGTGGAGTCCCTGTCCCGTACATTGGCATCATATTTTGAGATTAATATGTCAGAGGGGGTGTCTGACCAAGTGGTATGGGAAGCCCATAAAGCCCATGGGATCGCGTTTTGAAAGAGAGAGACAGAAGGAAATGGTAGCACTTCTAGAGGATATACATAAAATAGAAATTAAACATAAAGCTTATTTAAAGGCAGGAGATGCGCAGAGTCTAGAGAAGTTACGGATAGACCTAAAACAGCTTCTAGATCGAAAAGCCCAAAGCAAAAATAGATATTTTGCCCATCGCTTCTATGAACAGGGGAATAAGAGTGGGAGACTAATGGCTAAACAACTAAAGAAACAGCAGGAGGCACGTCGTGTACATACAATAAAGATGGGCAATATAACTTTTGCGCAAACCAATCAATAAACGCTTATTGCAATTTTTTTTACCAAAAATATGTAGAAGAATACGTATCGGCCTAAACTGAGGAAAAAAAAAGTTTTTCTATATATTTTTTGGGGATATTTATTATAGCAAAAAGTAAAAAATATTATTTTTTTTTCAAAATTGTCGCTCTATTTTTGTTTGGTGAGGTGATCAAATACCACCAAAAGAAAGCTCTATTTGTGGGAAAAAAATGACACCAATTTTGTTTAGGAGCCACATCACACGACCGCGCAATTGTCAGTTAAAACGACGCAGTGCCGAATCGCAAAAAGGGGCCTGGTCCTTATGCTGCATATTGGTCCGGGGCTTAAGTGGTTAAATGCAGCGAAGGCACTGATACCTAGATTCTGGAAACAGTCCAGATGTCCCACCATAATGGATTGGAAAAGGGAGGTGGAGAGGATTTTGGAAGCAGAGAGATGGGTACATACGGTCAAGGACCAGCAGAATAAATTTAAAGATATATGGGCGGGATGGCTATACTACTCCCCTGAAATAGGGACAGACTAAGTTCTTTGGGCTGGATGGTTTGGGGGATATGTGGGGCGGGGGGGGGGGGGTGTTTGGGGGGATTGAGAGGAGATGGGTTTTTGTTTTGTCTTTTTTTTTTCTCTCTCTCTTTTTTTCTTTTCCCCTCTCCCTTAGGGAAGTGCATTGGAGAAAAGATCGACTTCATTGAAAGTGAAGGAAGATTTAAATATTTTATACACTGGTTATTATCTTTCTTTTTTTTTTACACAATTTGTTTGCAAGATACATTATATACAGTATATATTTCTTACAGTAGTAAAGGTGGGGGAATAGTTAAATAGGCACGGAATAGGTAATATCTAAAAACACATGAAGACGGGTGGAGTGATTAGGGAGGGAGGGGAAGGGCGGGGAAAAGCAGGGTGAGGTCCTATAAAGATCAACACTAAATTTGGCACTTTTTTTTTTTTTTAACTCATAATAAGGTGCTATCAAGTTCCTTTCTTAAATGTATCTCGAATAGGGTTGAGCAGACCCGAACTGTAAAGTTCAGGTCCGTACCGAACTTTTGGGTTTTGGGGTCCGACTGTATGTTCGGGTTCGGGTCCGGTGTTCGGCAATATGCATGTAAAGTCGCGCTTGTTTCCCGTGCTTAGAACTGTCCCTGCACAAAGTGTCATTTCTGATGGAAAAAAAGTCATTTAAAACTCACTCGCGGCTATTAATGAATTGTCGGCTCCCGGCAATACATAGAAAAGTCATTGATAAAAAAAAAAAAACGTGGGGGTTCCCCCGAATTCAATTACCAGGCCCTTCAGGTCTGGTATGGATATTAAGGGGAACCCTGCCGCAAATTTTAAAAAAATGCGTGCGGTTCCCCCAAATATCCATACCAGGCCCTTCAGGTCTGGTATGGATTTTAAGGGGAACTCCACCCCAAATAAAAAAAAAATGGCGTGGAGTACCCCCAAAAATCCAGACCAGACCCTTTATCCGAGCACGCAACCTGGCAGGCCACAGGAAAAGAGGGGGGGACGAGAGAGCGCCCCCCCTCCTCAACCGTACCAGGCCACATGCCCTTAACATGGGGAGGATGTCCCCATGTTGATGGGGACAAGGGCCTCATCCCCACAACCCTTGCCCGGTGGTTGTGGTGGTCTGCTGGCGGGGGGCTTATCGGAATCTGGAAGACCCCTTTAACAAAGGGGACCCCCAGATCCCAGCCCCCCCTATGTGAATTGGTAATGGGGTACATTGTACCCCTACCATTTCACAAAGAAAGTGTAAAAAAAATACACAGACACCATTGGGAAAGTCCTTTATTAAAAAAATAAAAAATAAAAAAAAACATTCCAGCGATGAAATCCAGTGTCCCACGGCGATCCCGATGTCCAGCGCTGTCCAGACGAAATGTCATTGGCTGAGCCTGAGCGGACCTGATGGGGAACTTCCTTGGCAGTGTATTAAATGAATAGACACGCCCCTTCTAAAGTTCCCCGCCTATTAGTGCCCATCAGTGCCACCTATCAGAGCATCAGTGCTGCCTATCAGTGCCGTCAGTGTTGCTGAGACATCAGTGTAGGGTGAAAAAGCACAAGTTTATTGAAACACAGGTACAGAGAGATACACTCAGGGGACAATCCCCCTTCTTTGCATAATGACACGGGGAGAGGTAAAACTACACTTAGTAACATGAGACACACAGGAAATTCCTCCCTTCCCCTCTAGCAACTAATAGCTGACAATGGTTTCATTAACATGCAAGCCAATCCACATTATCTAGCAATGGTCTATGAGACATTCCTTCAATATTCTAGCAGTCTGAAATGTGAAATTATTAATCTTCTTATATTTCTTGAGGGATTTTGTTCAGAAATATTAATGTCCCAAGTGAAAGAACCCCTTCATTCTTTCAACATAAACCACGCATATAGAACCCTGGATAACAGGGGTAAAGCGAAATGCTGATTCCGGTGTGGTTGTATGGTGAGTCTGGTTAGGACAGACTCAAATGGGGTTCTCGGTGCCCCTTACATATAAGAGGGGCTGGGGGAGCTGGACAAGGCGTTTCCCAACCTCTCTAAGGTAAGCTGGGCTCCACAAGCAAAAGTGACTCCCGTCACAATAAGTTACATGAAAAGAGAAGCAAATTGGTATGACAAAAACTCTACATTTCAAAAAAAGCTAACTTCAATAAGTTGAGATACTTACTGAACAACACTCAATAAGACAGAATATTTGAAACAAAGAGCACACAAGGCAAGTTGGAGTGTTTTAAAGATGAATTAAACAAGTACATTATTCATTGTATTCCACTGGGTAACAAGCATAAAAAACAAAATAAAAATGTTGCTAAATTCTAGTGTAAATGTAGAAAAGGGTCGGCTATTATGCTTATATTTTAGAGACAATTCCTGTGTGATTATTGTGGGGTTGACTCCCTCTAGTGTTTTCTGGACTCTATGTGTTAATTTCCTTTTCCTGTGTGAGGATTTAGAGAAAAGCATCATGGGATGTGTAGTTCAGAATGCTGAAGTGACTATGCCAGCAGAACTGACTGGAACTACAAAGAACAGAATGCTGAGTGAACAGAACAGACTGCTGGGAAAGGATATAAAAAGGGTCTGGCATGACCTATATCAGCCTCTCTGGGCGCCATTTTGACTCTGCCAGCAAGTGGTCTGTGTGACAGGGAGTTGCTGATGGTTTGTGGCTTACACAGCGAGGAGCCGGACAGCTACATCCAGAGGGATCTCTGCGGACAGCAACGCTTCTTCAGTGCAGCGGACCAGGGGGTGTTCCAGGTCATTCAGAGATGCCTGCAATTCAGATTCCAGTGGGCTGCAGAGTGGTGCGGCAGATACCCAGAGTCAAGATACAAAGAGAGAGTTTCAGCTGGAGTCTTCTCATCATCTGCATCGTTGCCAACATCATCTGTGTTCTAGGGTGGTGAGCGGGCATAACCCATGTTATAGTAAGGAAACTGCTTTTAGACATCATTCACACAGTTCATCTGGTGGTACTTGTAGACCCACAGAAGTTAAATCCTAGGTTATAACGAACACTGAAAGCAGACACCTATGCCCAGTTTACATTATTGATTCCAACAGTCTAATTGGATAACACCATTAGGATTAAAGAAGGAGGAAGTCATAATACAACAAGGATAAACCAAAGTTCTGTCAAATTTGCTACACTCTGTGAATCCAGGGTTATTTTACTTACAACATAAATAGGCTAGCTGAAGAGATCTGGATTTCAAAAAATACCCTTTTTACCTTTAACTTTTATCACCATTTTCCTCATCTGCCTTAATTGCATTGGACTGCTAAAGGGAGCCATCCTATTTGAATGTAATAGTTTCGTTTGCATAGTGTTTATTCATATTGTACAGGATTTACTGGCCTGTGAGTTGAGGAAGCAGAAGAGAGAAATCGACACATGAGATATAGTGTCAGTTATCTACCCTCCTGTTAACCTGTTCACATAGGTTTTTGTGATTGGGTTAATATTTGTGTTCATTTACAACCAAGGTAACTTTGCACCATTGGTGTCATGGATATGCATTAATGTCTGTCTGCCATCTTACCTTTCCTCCTCATGTGTTCATCTTAGAGGCCAGAACCCTTTCACCTGGCTTCCTTTATAATCTCCTCCAAGCCTGACTCCACCCCAGGCCCTATCACAGAACACTATATTAACCTGTGCACTGCAAGCCTGCTTTGCTGATCAATGTGTTTGTTAAGCATTGTGTGTTTGGGTTCCTGCCTGCCGTGTGCTACGTCTGTCTCTCTGTTACGTTATTGGCTTGTCCCCGACTATCCCTGTCTGCTTGTGACCCTTGACCTTCGGCTTGTCCTTCGTTATCCTTGTCTGCTTGTGACCCTTGACCTTCGGCTTGTTATTCGTTATTCTTGTATCTTGTGCTGCTGCTTCCCCTCTTTTCCCCTTACCTTACGGGGCGTAAGCTAGGAGACTCCAGGGGCCGCGACCTGGACACAGCCTGCAGCGTAACATCCTCACCACTAGAGGCTCTGGAGAAGACCTCCTGGGTCTTAGACTCTGCGCCCTGGGGAATCTTGGCTCTAGCTTCCTGTAGGATCCCGGTTGTGCTCCTCTGGTCCCGCTTTCCACAACCACCCAGTTTCCTATCCGCAGCAGTCAGCCATAGGGTTCACTATCTTGTGGTGCACTCCTGTCCCCCTACGGTCTGCACCTGTCATCTGGCCACAGGTGACCTGACAATTGGTTTCTTTGGATAAGTACAGATATAGTAGCTATGCATGTAGGAGTGTTATCTTCCTAACTGACAAAGTCGAGCTATATGTATTTTGTGTTTTATTAATACAGTAAACTTATTTGAACTAGTTCCTTAATACTGTGTGAGTCTCTATTTACTACTACTACAATTGGTGAGATGACAGAACCCAGGGTGTCAGAGGTAAGAGAGTCGAGGTAATCAGTGTGGTACAGAGTTTATTAGCAGCCCCCAAGGGGGTACCGCTACATAAAAGAAACAAATACATGAGAAAAAAAAAACAGGCCTTTAAAAACGTACAAAGTAGAAGGGACAATTTCAGCATTCCAGATTTACAAGGATTGCAACAAAAAATGCAAGGGAATAATCAGGGTGACTAAAATATAATATGGGAAGCACATTGCTAAAGCAAGCAAAATTCCCCAAATGAAAGAACAGATAGGCCCCATAATGGATGAACACGACAAGCTGGTCACAAATGACAGGTACAATCAGAACAAAAAGGAAAAGGAAGGGTTTGGTAGTCTTAACAGTAATATGACTGATGTTTCACCGAAGGTACCTCTGTGGTTGACCAGGACCAAAAGAGACTAGAGAAAATTATCATAAACAAATCACCAGATCCAGATTCATAAATTCCATAAACTTATGAGTCTTTATGGAATTTAGCTCATCAAGACACCTTAATATTTAGAAACCAAGTGATTGGTGTAGAACAAATATGGTATCATTTTACGAAAAAGAATCAAGATGTATACCTGGAAATTACAGACCAGGTTAGCCAAACATCAATAGTATGTAAGGTATTTGAGGGGATGGTAAGGGACTCTAGACAGAATGTGTGATAAAGGTATCAAAAGTAGAGATGTGCATGATGAAAAAAATTGTTTTGTTTCTTTTTGGATTCATTCGTTAAAAGCCCATTCACACAGGGGCGGCACGACTTGTCCCGCGACTCTGCCGGGTGCTCTTCACGCGACTTCAAAGGTGACTTCCAAAATGACTTCTGTATTGAAGTCAATGGAAGTCACCCTGAAGTCGTCTCAAAGTAGTACAGGAACCCTTTTCTAAGTCGTAGTGACTTGAGTCGCTCCTATTAGAACGGTTCCATAGTACAGAACGGGACGCGACTTGTCAGGCGGCTGAGTCGCCTGACGAGTCGCCCCTGTGTGAATGGGGTCTTTATCAATCATTTGGTTTTGTCATATTTGTTATGTTAGAATGATCCATTTTCGGAATTTGTTTTGTATATTCAGATTTGTTTTGTATATTCGTTGTCCTGAATAGATTGGTATTTTTGGAAGATTCGGATTAATTAGTTATGTTTCCAGAGCGACTGTGCATTGTGACGTGCTTGTGAACTTGATGCAACTTGCTTGTGACTTATTTGCAATTTTGATGGGACTTGGATGCCTTGCGACATGCTTGTGATTTTGATGAGACTTTGCTTGGGACTTTGATGTTTTGCGACTTTGGCTTTGGCCAGTTATAACAAAACAGAGTGTGAACCATAATATTGAAATTACAAAACCCTCTGAGGTTGCAAACGAATGAAACCAATGAATACAAATTAATTTGTTGATTTTGTTCAAATGTATTTTGGATCCGTTGAAATTTGTTACTATTGTGATTTGGAATTTCAGATACATCTGAATCTCTGAATAATGAAAATTTTGTTAAAATTTTTGATTTGTAATAAACGAATCACACATGTCTAATCATAAGTGACAACCAGCATGCATTTAAGAAAGTCAATTTTTGTCAGACCAACCTGGCCCATCAATGCATATTTTAATTTTTCTCCTGAACACCAATGCAAAATTATAATTTTGCAATGCATAGCCGATTGAGCACCAATTAAATGTTAATGTTACCATTGAGCACCAATGAAAAGTTAATGTTACCATTGAGCACCAAGGCAAATTCAGGGTTTATTGTGACCCTTTCGTTCTGATATTTACAATGCAATTTGGCTGTGTTTGTTATATTTCCATATTTATTGCTAAATCTACAATTCAATGATCACACTAATGAACTATCAGCTGTAGATAAGAAACATATTTTAAGGGTCCCCAAGATCTAAAAATGTTTTCACTGGTTCCTTCAGGGTAGGGATGAGCCGAACACCCCCCCCCCCCGGTTCGGTTTGCACCAGAACTTGCGAACGGACGCAAAGTTTGCGCAAACTTTAGAACCCTATTAAATACAATTGTAGCGGGTATTTGAATTTAGGGGAAGCATCTGGGTGGTAGTGTAACCCAGATGCACTGATTGCTAGGGAATCCGAGACTCTTTTGTGGTTCTTGGAGGACTCTGGTGGTGTGAGGTTCCCTGTGGCCTACAGGTGGCGTTGTCGCCCTGGCCCGAGTTGAACTCACACCGCAAGACTGTGCCTTTTTGTCCTTTCCTGGCGCTGGTACAGCGGGGCGGGGAACCTGCTGGGGCGCAAAAGGAGAGGAGATAAAAGGGGCGGACACCCTGACCTTGGGGTTCAGAGTCAGAGGACGCGGCCGCACCCAGGCACCTTCAGCTTGGGTGCTGGCGTTCCGGAGTTCCGGGCCCAGGTGCCCTTGACCTGGCCGGAGCGAGAGAGAGATGGAGTCCATCTCAGGCACCTTTAGCCTGGGGTGAGGTACTATGGCGGATGCCTGGGGCTCAGTACCTCCGACTGAGTTCCGCGGGGGTGGAGGAATCCGAGGGGGCCCTAACTCTTTGGGTGCCCGTGTCTGAGTTCATGAGGACTGGTGAGCCGAACTTCTCTTCAGAGTCCGGCGCAGCATTGCTGGTGACAGAGAGGCCTCCGGTGACTCCCTTGGATGGATATCCTTCCCCTGACAGGGGTCGTGCTAGCGAGGGTAATTCATGTTCTACCTCATATAGTCAGTGGCAGTGACTATTCGCCATTGGTGACACCACAGTGGTTAGCGATACCGTGAAGGATTGTGCTTCGACCTACTCCCATTAATACTGAACTGTTGCAAAGGTCCCAACTTGACTGTGCTGTATGTTTATTCGCTGAGAAGAATAAAACTGTGTTGGACCTATTCAGTGTGTGGAACTCTGGTTACTAGGAGCAAAGGGGAGTGAATCCGAGGAAAGGATTTGATCCTAGGACACCTACACAAAGCCTGATCTTTCTGGCCTTCACCTCTTTACTATGGAGGACATAGGCCATGGTGTATCTCATCCCTCCCCCCGGTACTGACACCCCTAGACAGAGACAGAAAAGCCGAGAATTAGAAGGGGTGAGAGGGGTGAAGTCGCTACACAATGGATGCGAACGTTCGAAATCAAAAGTGCTAATTATAACGGCTAATATGCAAGTCATTGTCCTAAAAAGGGTTTGGGGACCTGGGTTCTGCCCCAGGGGACACATATCAATGCAAAAAAAAGTTTTAAAAACGGACGTTTTTTTGGGAGCAGTCATTTTAATGATGCATAAAGTAAAAAAAAAATTGAAATATTCCTTTAAATATCGTACCTGGGGGGTGTCTAAAGTATGCCTGTGAAGTGCCACGTGTTTCCCGTGTTTAGAACTGTCCCTGCACAAAATGACATTTCTAAAGGAAAAAAAGCCATTTAAAACTGCTTGCGGCTTTAATGTCATGTCTTGTCCTGGCAATATGGATGAAAATCTTTGAGAAAAATAGCATGGCTACCCCATAACCCCCCCACCCCAGCCCATTACCAGCCCCTTTGGGTCTTTAATGGCTATTAAGGGGAACCCCGCACCCAAAATAAAAGAAAAGAAAAAAAAGTCATTTAAAACTGCTTGCGGCTTTAATGTAATGTGTGGTCCCGGCAATATGGATGAAAATCATTGAGAAAATCGGCATGGGTACCCCCCCCAGCCCATTTGGGTCTTGTATGGATATTAAGGGGAACCCTGCACCCAAATTAAAAAAAGGAAAGGCGTGGGGCGTGGGGCCCCCAGGCCCTATATACTCTGAACAGCAGTATACAGGCGGTGCAAACAAGACAGGAACTGTAGGTTTGTTCTTAAGTAGAATCTGTTTGTAATTTTGAACAGGTACACTGTTTAAGTGTAGCTCCAGCCAAAAAATATATTTTTAAGCTTTTTGGAAAACATAGGGAATGGTTATCACCCCTGTAACATTTGTTTTGCTGTCTGTGCACCTGTTCAGAAGATTTCACTCAATGACAAATGTTTTTGGAAAAGTGGGGTTTTTATTGAAACAAGGATTGGTGATAAAGCATCAGTAGAGAGGAGACACCTTTTTCCCATATTAACTCTTACAGGAGAGAATTTCCCTTCCTAGGGGTAGATTTCCTCTCACTTCCTGTTGTCTCCTTCCGTTTGCAAGTAGGAGTCGTTTGTAAGTTGGATGTTTGAAAGTAGGGGCCTGCCGTATATACTCTGCAGAAATTTGCCCCTTAGGTGTTGGTGTTGCCACAACACTGTAAGCCCTCACAGTTACTCTTGGTGGGCACTGGAACGCCCTGCTGTGAACTATTATATCAGGAATTGTAATTACATGCCATTTTATAACAGTGGTAGGAATAATTGGGCCTTTGGTGGTGGTGCTGGTGCTACAACACTGTCAGCCCTCACAGTTACTCTTGGTGGGCGCATGAATGGTCCCTACTGTAAATTATTAGATCAAGAATTGTAATTGCATGCCCCTGTTGCAGAGGGGCAGAAAAATTGGGCCTTTGGTGGTGGTGGTGGTGGTGTTGCCACAACACTGTAAGCCCTCACAGTTGCTCTTGGTGGGCACAGGAATGGGCCCTACTGTGAATTATTAGATCAAGAATTGTAATTACATGCCCCTGTTGAACAGGGGCAGAAAAATTGGGCCTTAGGCACTGGTGCCACAACACTGCAACCCCTCACAGATACTGTACTTGGAGCACAGCAATGATCCCTGTTGCAAAGTATTGCATCAAAAATTGTATTTACACGCTCCTGTTAAACAGGGGCTGAAAAATTGGGCCTTAGGCACTGGTGCTGGTGCCACGACACTGCAACCTCTCCCAGATACTCTAGTTGGAGTGCAGGAATGAGCCCTGCTGCAAAGCATTGCATCAAAAATTGTAATTACATGCCCCTGTTAAACAGGGGCTGAAAAATTGGGCCTTGGAACGAAAAAGTTCTTCCAAGCTATCATCAAGAATCGGATCATTGAGGAGGAGGAGGATAGTCAGTCAACATAACAGGACAGTCACTCAGCATCAGCATCAGTCTTGAAGGGATGTGACATTTGAAAAAAAAATATTCTGTTATATCAGCTTCAGGTGCTTGGTAGCTGGTGGTGATCCAAGACTGGTTCATCTTTATGAAGGTCAGTCGATCAACCGAGTCGGTGGACAGGCGCACCCTGTGATCGGTGACAAAGCCTCCAGCAGCACTGAATGTGCGTTCTGAAAGAACGCTGGATGCAGGACAAGCCAGTAGCTCAATTGCATACTGTGAAAGCTCTGGCCAGTGATCCATCCTCAAGACCCAGTAAGCCAGAGGATTTTCGGTGGGAAAGGTGTCCAAGTCTGACCTTGCCCCTAGGTATTCCTGCACCATGTATATCAGACGCTGGCGATGGTTGCTGGAACCGATCATACCTTGGAGCTGCGAACTAAAAAAGTGTCTGAACGCATCGGTCAGACGGCCACCTTCTCCACCGCTCCTTCTGCTACTGACCGAAGCCTCAGCAACTCGTTGTCCAGGACCAGGAGTTTGTAACCTCCCAGTCTCTCGGAACGCGTTGCACAGACATTTCTGCAAGGCCTCCCGGAGTTGTTTCATCCTCTGCTCCCTCTGCGACGGCAAGATAAGGTCCGCAACCTTACCCTTGTACCGTGGATCAAGGAGAGTGGCCAGCCAGTAATGGTCCCTCTCCTTGATCCGAAGAATACGAGGATCCTTCTGCAGACTTTGCAGGATCAGGGAGGCTATGCAGCGTAGGTTAGCTGAGGCATTCGGTCCGGAGTCCTCTGGGTCACTAAGGACGACATGATCCGCAGCCACCTCCTCCCAGCGACGTACAAGTCCACGGGTTTGTTGGGACTGTAAATCATCCCTAAAAGACTGCTGCTGCTGATGCTGAGTGCCATGCTCCACCTCCATGCTGACACAATCCTCCTCCTCCTCCTCCTCTTCCTGTGTGATGGGTGGGACACAAGGAACACTGTCTGGGTAAAGGGGGCCTTGAGAGGCAAGCAAGTCCTCCTCTTCCTGCCTCTGTTCTGCCTCAAGTGCCCTGTCCATTATTCCATGCAGCGTATGCTCCAACAGGTGGACAAGAGGTACAGTGTCACTGATGCATGCACTGTCACTGCTCACCATCCTCGTGGCCTCCTCAAATGGTGCCAGGACAGTGCATGCATCCCTGATCATGCCCCACTGGCGTGGTGAAAAAAAAACAGAGCTCCCCTGACCCTGTCCTGGTGCCGTAGTTGCACAGGTACTCATTGATGGCCCTCTGCTGCGTGTGCAGCCGCTGCAGCATGGCCAACGTTGAGTTCCACCTGGTGAGCATGTCACATATAAGGCAGTTCTTGGGCAGGTTCAACTCCTTTTGCAGCTCAGCCAGCCAAGCACTGGCATTATATGATCTGCAGAAATGCACATAGACTTTCCTGGCCTGCCTCAGGACATCCTGTAAGCCCGGGTACCTGCCCAAGAACCGCTGCACCACCAGGTTAAGGACGTGAACCACACAGGGCACATGGGTCAGTTGTCCCTGTCGGAGAGCGGAGAGGAGGTTGGTGCCATTGTCGCAAACCACCATTCCTGGCTTAAGCTGGCGTGGCGTCAACCACCTCTCGGCCTGCCCCTGCAGAGCAGACAGAACCTCTGCCCCAGTGTGGCTCCTTTCCCCCAAACACACCAGCGCAAGCACGGCATGGCATCTTTTTGCCTGCGTACTTGCGTAGCCCCTTGAACGCCTACAGAGCACCGCTGGTTCCGGAGACAAAGCACAGGAAGAGGCCATGGAGGAAGAAGAAGAGGAGGGGGTGGAGGAGAGAGGTGTGTCACAACCAGTAGTAGCATTTTGGAGGCGTGGCGGCGGAACAACCTCCAACACTACTGCACCTTGTCCTGCATCCTTCCCAGCTGCCAAAAGAGTGACCCAATGGGCCGTGAAAGAAAGGTAACATCCCTGTCCATGCCTGCTGGACCATGAGTTAGCGGTAATATGCACCTTACCGCTGACCGCCCTGTCCAGCGAGGCCAAGACATTGCCTTCCACATGCCGGTAGAGAGCCGGAATTGCCTTCCGTGAGTAAAAGTGGCATTTGGGAACCTGCCACTGAGGAACCGCACATTGCATAAACTCACGGAAGGGGGCCAAGTCTACCAACTGAAAAGGCAGCAGTTGAATTGCTAGCAATTTAGCCAAGCTAGCATTTAACCGCTGGGCATGTGGATGGCTGGGAGTGAACTTTTTTCGACGGTCCAGCAGCTGGGGCAGGGAAATTTGCCTGCTACAATCGGACGTTGGTGTACTGCTAGCAGAGTGCCCGCAACTACTTGGCTGTGACACACCTAATTCTACACCTTCATTCCTCTCAGTGCAGGTTTCAGAGAGGACTGAAGGTATAGTGGGGTTGGAGATCCCAGCTGATGAGGAGCAAGGAGAGGTCCGCTTTGTTCTTTGGTTTGGGTCTTTAAGGTACGCTTGCCAACGAGCTGCATGGCAGGTCAACATATGTCTGGTCAAGCAAGTGGTGCCCAAGCGGCTGATGTTTTGGCCACGCGAGATACGCTTGAGACATATGTTGCAAATAGCAGCGGTGCGATCTGATGCACTCGACTCAAAAAAGGCCCACACCAAAGAACTTTTGGAATAACGGGCAGAGGCAGCACCCTGCACAGGCGTAGCTCTGCAGTGTGATTTAGTCGGTGTGCTGCCCTTACGCTGGCCCCCGGAGGGCATCCTGCCTCGTTGGAGATGTGCCTCCTCCTCATCCTCCTCCTCCTCTCTCCTATCAGGCACCCACGTGGAGTCAGTGATCTCATCATCCCCTCCCTCCTCATCACTGGAGCCAATCTGGCAGTATGCTGCAGCTGCTGGAACATGACTGCCAGATTGCTGTCCTTCTTGAGCATCCCCTCTCTCTGCGCTCACGCTATTGCCTTTCTCTAGCTGGGTATCATCATCAGACCCTTCAAAACGCTGGGCATCCTCCTGGAGCATGTACCCAACACTTTGCTCAAACAGTTCGGGTGACTCCTCAGGAGGACATGGTGGGTCTAGGGAAGGAGTGACTGATGATGACATTGATACGAGGGAAGAGGACGCTTTGGCAGCTGCTTTGCCAGTACCCTGAGCCTGGGTGAGAGAGGATGAGGAGGATGAGGAGGGCTTGGTCATCCACTCTACCAAGTCTTCGGTATGATGCGGCTCAACACGTCCAGCTGCTGAAAATAAGGACAAGCGTGTCCCATGGCCACGTGCTGATGACAATGCACCGCGTCCACGACCAGCACTGTTGCCCCCAGACACAGAGCCTGCTTGCCCTCTTTTATTGGCTCGTGACTGTCTGCCTCTCTTTGTTGGCCTTCCAGACATAGTAATGGCCTGCAGGGAGATGGGAAAAACAGCAATTGGGTAGTGTATATTGTGCTGGAGGCACACAACACCCACTAACTCCAGCAGATGCCTTTATTAGAGAACAGCAATGACGGGTATATACAGGTGTATACTGTGCCACTAACTCCTGCAGATGCCTGTATTAGAGAACAGCAATGACGGGTATATACAGGTGTATACTGCGCCACTAACTCCAGCAGATGCCTGTATTAGAGAACAGCAATGACGGGTATATACAGGTGTACACTGTGCCACTAACTCCTGCAGATGCCTGTATTAGAGAACAGCAATGACGAGTATATACAGGTGTACACTGTGCCACTAACTCCTGCAGATGCCTGTATTAGAGAACAGCAATGACGGGTATATACAGGTGTATACTGTGCCACTAACTCCTGCAGATGCCTGTATTAGAGAACAGCAATGACGGGTATATACAGGTGTATACTGTGCCACTAACTCCTGCAGATGCCTGTATTAGAGAACAGCAATGACGGGTATATACAGGTGTATACTGTGCCACTAACTCCTGCAGATGCCTGTATTAGAGAACAGCAATGACGGGTATATACAGGTGTATACTGTGCCACTAACTCCTGCAGATGCCTATATTAGAGAACAGCAATGACGGGTATATACAGGTGTATACTGTGCCACTAACTCCTACAGATGCCTGTATTAGAGAACAGCAATGACGGGTATATACAGGTGTATACTGTGCCACTAACTCCTGCAGATGCCTGTATTAGAGAACAGCAATGACGGGTATATACAGGTGTACACTGTGCCACTAACTCCTGCAGATGCCTGTATTAGAGAACAGCAATGACGGCTATATACAGGTGTATACTGTGCCACTAACTCCTGCAGATGCCTGTATTAGAGAACAGCAATGACGGCTATATACAGGTGTATACTGTGCTGGGGGCACACAACACCCACTAACTCCTGCAGATGCCTGAGAAAAGAATAGAACATAGAACACACTGTCCCTGCCTATGTATCTCTTTCCCTGCCTGCCTATTGTGGTGGATATTTTGAACATTTCATATACTAAATAAAGCACCATGCCCCAATGGATGTATATGTAGGGGGATGGGTGTAACCGTATATAATGTTACAGGAATATATATATATATTTTGTTATATAATGCCAAGTTATGTTCCTAAAGGACAATTTTTACTGCCTACTGAGAATATAAAGTAGGTTTCAGGTGATACTCAGATATCTTTTGTCTCAAAAGAGCCAGTACACCGCAGGGGCCCTTAGCATGCTAATGCGGGAACTGGTTACACTGAGCTGATAAAGCAACCAGTATTTCAGCTTTAGAGTGGGCAGGCTAGGTAAAGAGACTTGAGATTTCAACCAATCAGGTGGTCAGCTTTGAACCAATGAGACCACCGGATTTTGGATTCTGGCATGGAAGGGGTATAAATTAGTCAGCCAGAGCCATGATGAGCCCCTTGCGAATGATGTCCTGACCTGAGGAGCATGGTGAAGTACTCTGTAAATATACCTCTTTAATTTCCTTAATCTCTCCTGTAACTCTAATCTTCCTTTAACTTGTGCTGATACACGGTTGTCTCCCTTATAGCCATATTCTTATGTAATATTATTGTGTAATAGCCATATTCTTATGTAATATTATTGTGTTGTATGAGTAACCTCTTTGTTTCAAAGGTGATATAATTTATGTTATAGTCACAAGTTCTGGATTAATACAAGTTTCTTCTTTCCTGTATATTAAATACATTTTTCCTTTTTCGTGCCGCTATCGTTTGCTTATTTTTATATAGACCAAAGGTTTAATCAATCATTTTTATGTATCATTAACACTACAAGTGAGGTATAAACATTGCCAACACATTTGGTGCCCCTGTGTGAGGAAGCTGGACGTTTTGGGCTATTGGGATTTTATGTGTGGAGGACAGAGCAGAACCAGACAAATCTAACTCCAAACACGGTAAGCATTTTCATGTCCTTATGTGTATGTCTGTCTTCCCTGTCTGAACACCCAAACTGGCAAGCTTCTATGAACATTGTTTATATATAACCTTTTGTCTGTACTAAAATACTTTTGATGAGACTGATATGAACAGTATAAGTGAAATAAATTGTACTGGGAGTGTATGAGAGGACATCCTGCTCGATTGGGCCAAAATTGCAGCAGGGTGTCAGCGTGAATGATATGGGCTCTGATTGGACGCTTGAAGGCAGTGAAAAGAATTAGAATCTGGGCCTTTCTGCCAACAAGCGCTTCTGATTGACCCTTGTATGAGTCTAGGTCAAGACGCTTCCCAATCTTTGAGATTGAATTGCACCTGTGGGCCTAGGACACACTGAATTGTCTGGATGTATGTGACTCTATCTTCCTGTGTAAACTACTAACTGGGGATTGTAAGCTTTGTAATCAGATCGGTAAACACTGGCTATATTGTAACTGCTAAGAGCGTAACTACTAAAAGATCATAGTGCAATTAGGTGGGCATCAGTTAAACTACCTCCTGCACTACAAGCAATCATAAGGTCTAATAAGTGAGCATTTCTTTTAGAATATTGCAGAAAAGTCCACGGGGGGGGATTAAACTATTTTAGTTGGGAAGATCCCCAGGCTAATTTTTTGAAGGACTATAGTCAGAACAGGGATTGTTCTGGCAGGTAGTGAAAAAATACTAGTAACGGCGACAGGGGCAGTACCTGTCGACCCAATCATTGGTCAGAGAGTAGCTAACTCTGGAAAAAAAGCAACCTATAAGAGGTTTGCAGGATCAGTTCAAGGTCTTTCGTCCGTAAAGGATGGGTAATAAAATCGCTTCAAAGAGGGAGTCTAACCGTGGGGAACCTTACCACTTGACCCCGAAGGAAGAAATGATAGATAAATATGGACCTTGGGTGGTGAAATATATGCAAGATTGGGATCGCTGGACTGGGAAGCGATATTCTAAAAGGGGTACTTTTAAACAACACGCTTGGGAAGCCCTGTGGTACAATCACCACGGAAAGATGAGACGAACAAATGAAAGAGATGCTTGGAGTGCATGGATGGTAGAATCCATGAATAGAACTGACAATGTGAATATTTTCACAGTAGGTGTTAAGGAGAAATCACACAAGATGATGCTGAGAAGTAGGGACAAGCAGGGAGAGCCACATCCCCAGAGTAGTGACAGTGAGGAACAGGGGGACGAGGAGGAATTGTCAGGAGCGGGGCCTTATGCCATTGCCCGGTCCTGGTTGGAAAAATACTCAGAGGCTGAGAGGAATTGTCATCTATCAGGAGAGGACAAAATGAGGAAGCCACAACTTGTGGCCCAATTTGACACCCCATTTAAAACCCTAAATGAATCACAGAAAAACTCCTCCTGTGAAGCATTGAAACAAAAAGAGAGAGATAGCGCAACCAGCCAGGGGAAGGGAATGCTGGACTCAAGGGAGAAAAGTCTCCCCAGTTCCAGAGACCATATACCATCAAAAGGGATACTCTCTTCTCCTTTGATGGAAGGACCTCCCGAATATAGTAATCCTCCATTTACGGGCCGCGAACCCACATTCTCCCCTAGACGGCAGTTAACAAACAATTACGCTGCTGCAAGCAATACTGGCAGTTCTGCCACGGGGCATACGGCCTATGTACCTTTATACCCCCAAGTAACTAGCACCCCACAACAAGGACCTATGTGGTGTCACTCTAATGAGAAAAGGATATCACCCAATGTGGGCACACCAGTGTACCATGGGACTGTTAATGCCACCCTTCAGGGCACTTTGCATTTGGATAAAGTGCCCCCACATGGCAGCAACAATCCTCCCCAGTCTTATTGGGAACCTGTGACAGAATCCAAAAAGACCAATCCACAACTAATATCTTTTCCGGATGACACATCTGTCTGTCCTGTAAGAGAACAGGTGGTTTATGATAACAGTGGGAGGTCCACTGGACGAATGACACATCATGTACCTTGGACTCCCTCTGAGATGAAGGGATTTCTTTTTCGTACATCACGGGACACAGAGCGACATAGTCATTACTAATGGGTTATATAGTTACCGTCAGGTGCTGGCACTGGCAACTTCCAAAACCGGAAGTACCCTCCCCTATATAAGCCCCTCCCATCCGGGAGCACCTCAGTTTTTTGCCAGTGTCTAAGGTTGGATTCAGGCCAGAGAAAAATATTCTTGCCTCGAGGAAAGGTGTTGTCTTTGAAAGATTTGATCCACTTAGTGGGTACAAAAAAGACAGCCGTCCATACGCCTGTATATGAGGCTGCTGGGAAAAATGGTGGCATCATTCGAAGCAGTACCCTACGGTCAATTCCATTCAAGGAATTTGCAAGGGGCCATACTGTCAGCCTGGAACAAAAAAAGTTCAGGCCCTAGACTTACAATGTCCTTGTCCCCTTCCGTTCGCAAGAGCCTCCGTTGGTGGTTGGTTCCCCAGAATCTGGAAAAAAGGAAATCCTTCAGTCCGGTTTCTTGGAAGGTGGTCACTACAGATGCCAGCCTTATAGGCTGGGGAGCAGTACTGGAGCAATAGTCTCTCCAGGGCAGATGGTCGGATGCAGAAAAGGCCCTGCCCATCAATCTCTTAGAGATACGAGCAGCCCGGTATGCCCTAGTAGCATGGACATCCAAACTCCAAGGGTCCCCTGTCAGATTTCAATCAGACAATGCCACAGCAGTGGCATATATCAATCATCAGGGGGGCACCAGGAGTCGTGCAGCCCAGAGGGAAGTAAATTACATCCTGAAATGGGCAGAAGAATATGTCCCAGCCATATCTGCGGTATTCATTCCAGGAGTGGAGAATTGGAAGGCGGACTTTCTAAGTCGCCAGCAATTAGGCCCAGAGGAAGGGTCCCTTCACCCCGAGGTTTTCTGGACAATATGTCAGCGGTGGGGAACATCGGATGTAGATCTTCTAGCATCCAGATTCAACGCAAAGGGGGACAGGGTTGTCTCTCGGACAAGGGATCCCCTAGCTTGCGGCTCGGATGCCCTAGTGTTCCCTTGGGATCAGTTCAAGCTGATATATGCATTCACACCGCCAATGGTTACCTCGATTACTCCGCAGAATCAGGGTAGAAAAGAAACCAGTGATTCCGGTGGCTCCAGCGTGGCCCCGAAGAGCGTGGTACGCGGAGATTGTAAAATCTCAGTGGGGAGTCCTTGGACTCTCCCACGTCGTCCGGCTTTCGCAAGGACCGATGTGCCACCCTTCCTTACCAGCCCTAGGTTTGACGGCCTGGCTATTGAAGCCCACATTCTAAAAAAGAGAGGGCTCTCTAATGCTGTGGTATCTACCATGATCAATGCCAGGAAGCCGGTATCCAGGCAGATCTACTATAGAATCTGGAAGGCGTACATCGCGTGGTGTGAGGCCAAGAAATGGCATCCACATAAGTACGTAATAGGTAGGATTCTGGACTTCCTACAGTGGGCTGTAGATAGGAAGCTTGCCTTGAGTACTATCAAGGGTCAGATTTCGGCCTTGTCAATATTTTTTCAAAGGCCCTTGGCTTCGCATTCACTAGTCAAAGCCTTTATACAAGGAGTGATGCGTATTAGTCCTCCGGTTAATATTCCCATATGTCCATGGGATCTAAACTTGGTTCTGTCGGTTCTACAGAAACAACCACTTGAACCATTACAGCATATTTCCTTGGTGCTTCTCACCAGGAAATTGATTTTTCTAGTAGCCATTTGTTCGGCTAAAAGAGTATCGGAATTAGCAGCTATGTCCTGTAGGGAGCCATATCTGGTTATCCATAAGGACAGAGTAGTGTTACGTCCTCATCCAGCCTTTCTTCCTAAGGTGGTATCGAGGTTTCATTTGAACCAAGATGTGGTTCTTCCTTCTTTTTTCCCCAAACCTATTTCGGTGGAGGAAAAGTTATTGCATTCTTTGGATGTAGTAAGAGCAGTTAAAGCTTATCTAAAAGCCACTGCTCAGATTCGCAGAACGGATACTTTGTTTATTCTGCCGGAAGGCCCCAGAAAGGGTCAGGCAGCGTCAAAATCTACTTTAGCCAAGTGGATTCGACAGGTCATTATGCAAGCTTATGGCTTGAGAAGGAGACCGCCTCCGTTCAAAGTTAGAGCGCACTCCACGAGAGCAGTTGGAACTTCATGGGCAGTGCATCACCAGGCCTCCCTGGCTCAAATCTGTAAGGCCGCAACGTGGTCTTCAGTTCACACGTTTACTAGGTTCTACCAGGTGGACGTTAGAAGTCAGGAGGATGTCGCCTTTGGGCGCAGTGTGTTGCAGGCCGCAAAAGATCCTCATGTCTGATAGCGCTCAGCTTATATATGGTGTATCCCCCCCCTCATTTGGCATTGCTTTAGGACATCCCATTAGTAATGACTATGTCGCTCTGTGTCCCGTGATGTACGAAAAAGAAAATAGGATTTTTATAACAGCTTACCTGTAAAATCCTTTTCTTGGAGTACATCACGGGACACAGAGCTCCCACCCCTCTTTTGGGGACACTTATTGCTTTGCTACAAAACTGAGGTGCTCCCGGATGGGAGGGGCTTATATAGGGGAGGGTACTTCCGGTTTTGGAAGTTGCCAGTGCCAGCACCTGACGGTAACTATATAACCCATTAGTAATGACTATGTCGCTCTGTGTCCCGTGATGTACTCCAAGAAAAGGATTTTACAGGTAAGCTGTTATAAAAATCCTATTTTCTGAGTGTTATCCCCCATCCGAGGACAGATCCCATCAAATTTGCCAAGGAGCTGCTGGACATCCAGGCCAGCTACAATGCTAACTGGAGTGATATGCTTCAAATAATGAAAAGGGTTTGTGGAGATGGGGACTTTGATGAAATCCTCAATAAAACTCATATTCCACGAACCCTGTATGTTGACTCCAGCCAGCAAGGAGATATACTCACTAAGCAATTAGCACAGTTGATTAAGACAGTCTATCCTCCCCAGTCTTGGACAAAGGTGTCAGGAGTGATCCAGGGTCCAACGGAAGATTGTATGACATACTACAATCACTTTAAACAAGCCGTGGAATCGGCTGGAGGGGACATTACTAACAGTGCCCTATTGCCCGTATTGATACATAGCTTCATTACCGGGTTGAGAGGAAACATTAGGGAAAAATTGATGACTGCAAATCCAGACTGGAGAGATAAGCCCCTCTCCTCTTTGTTGTCACTTGCAACTGCTATTGAAAGGAATATAACAGATTGGGAGTCACAGAAACCTCAAAGGATCTACCTTGTCACTGATCAGGTGAACAAAGCAGATCTTGACCAAAAATCAAGAGGGAGACAAATTTGTTACAACTGCCAACAGCCTGGTCACATCAGGAAGTATTATACAGCTCCAAGACGAAGTAGGCCACCACGACAAGAGAGGGAATCTGAAAGAGACCCCCAATGACGGGGAGAGCTCCCGGTGTTGCCTGTAATCTCGACAAAGAGCAAGGTAGTGCTTATGTACAGATGAAATTAAATAATCAGACCCTAAGGCTATTGGTTGACACGGGGGCCGCTCGAACAATTTTAAAATCCAGTGAGGTGAATCTTCCTGTTCAAAAGACTGTGAGAGGAGTTGGGCTAGGGGGTATAGTATACCCCCTATTGGAAACTACTCCTACAAAAGTTCGAATAGGGCCCTTTCAAACTGAAGCTTCCCTGCTCTTGAGCGATTCAGTTCCTTGCAATTTGCTGGGAAAAGATTTGCTCTCCCAAATGAGAGCACAAATACACTTTACGGAGGATGGAGTGGAGGTAAACATCCCTTCCGATTCTGACCAACCCCAAATGGTAGAAACCTGGGATAGTATAATTACCTTGTGTAAATTAGAACTGGATGCAAGTCTTACGGAGAGCTTGCCAAGTGATTAATTTGAGGGTACCAATCCAGATGTTTGGGCAAAAGAGGGGAACACGGGACTTATGATCCACTGTTCCCCTGTTAGGATCAAACTAAAACCTGATGCTATCATTCCTAGGTTACCTCAGTATCCATTAAAATTGGCCCAATTGGAGGGAATTAGAGACCAAATCACACACCTCCTGAAAGAGGGTATACTGGTGAAAGTGAGTTCACCAGCTAATACCCCCTTGTACCCTGTGAAAAAAACAGGCCGAAACGTGTACCGGATGGTACAAGACCTGAGGGCAATTAACAAAATCATCCAAGAGGATGCTCCCGTGGTACCAAACCCTCACACTATTCTAAGTAACATCATCCCATCTAATCAATATTTCACAGTTATGGATTTGAAGGATGCCTTTTTCACGGTACCACTCCACCCTGACTGTCAATACCTCTTCGCCTTCAGCTTTGAACGGCAACAGTATACCTGGAGTAGATTGCCCATGGGTATGGTATCTAGTCCAAATGAGTACAGCAACGCCATGAAAGAATGCCTGGACAGGTGGCATTGCCCGGAGGGTACCACTCTCCTCCAGTATGTGGATGACTTACTAATTGGAGGCAACACGAGAGAGGCATGTAGAGATGCAACTATCTCCTTGTTAAATCACCTTGCAGAGGAGGGATGCAGAGTATCCCCGGCCAAGTTACAATACAACAGGGACCGAGTTGTGTTTCTGGGTCATTGCATCTCCCAAGGAAAAAAACACTTGACACAAGACCGAAAGAAGGCTATTCTGAATAGCAAAATGCCACAAAATGCAAAACAATTGAGGGGATTCCTAGGATTGGTCGGATATTGCCGACAATGGATACCAGAAATGTCCAATGTTTGTAAGCCACTCTATGACTCTGTAAACACACAGGGAAAACTGGAACTCAGTGAAGGGCAAATGCATGCTATTCAGACCTTGAAGGCTGCAATCAGTGAAGCACCCGTTTTGGGCCTGCCCAATTATACCAAGGGATTCAGGCTTTACTGCCACGAGTCCAAAGGCCACGCTCCTGGAGTCCTGACACAGGACCATGGAGGACATGACAAGCCAATTGGCTATTACAGCTGTCAGATTGACACCGTTGTCAATGCGATGGCACCCTGCCTGAGGGCAGTAGCGGCGAAGATGCTGACTAAGACTGCAGACATTGTGCTAGGGAACCCGTTGGAAGTTTATGTACCCCATGAGGTTCACGTGGTCATGCAGAACCTGACCACAAAGCACATTTCGTCAGCGAGATTGACCAGATATGAACTGGCACTTTTAACGCCCACAAATATTACCCTCAAAAGGTGTGCGAAATTAAATCCAGCTACCCTGCTACCAGAGACAGTGAAAGATGAAATAGAAAGTCATGACTGCAATGCAGAAATGGAGGATCATTATCTGGAAGCACAGAGAGTAAGAGACATCCCCATTCCCAATGCTGACCTCACTGTGTTTGTAGATGGATCCCGCTTCTATACTGAAGAAGGGCACCTTGTTGCAGGATATTCTGTGGTCACCAAGGATGAAATCCTTTTCCAAGGAAAACTGCTTGGGCATCATTCCGCACAGGTGGCAGAGCTTATGGCTCTCATGCAGGCTTGCATAGTAGGAAAAGAAAAAAGGCTCAATGTCTACACCGACTCAAGATATGCCTTTGGCATATGTCACGATTTTGGCCAACTATGGAAATTAAGAGGCTTTCTGACCACCTGTGGAAAACCTATCAAACATGGTGGGCTCATTAAGAAAGTCCTTGAGGCACTGTGGTTCCCCGAGGAAATAGCAGTTCTAAAATGTGCAGCACACACTCGAGGCATGGATGAGGTTTCACCTGGGAATGCCAAAGCAGATGCCGCGGCAAAGGCAGCGGCTGTAACTGGCACCGAGTCTGTGGAAATCTTCATGGCCACATCTTGCTCCGACAGTCCGGATCAAGTAGATTTGGCTGTCCTGGAGAAATTGCAAATGCAAACCGATGAAAACACAAAACGGAAGTGGCGAGACCAGGGATGTAAGGAAACTGCTGGACTTTGGGCCCATGAGGATGGAAGGTACTGTGCTCCTCCAGCATTGTATCCATATTTGGCGGAGGCATCGCACGGCCCCTCTCATCTAGCCAAAGGAGCAATGGTCTCCACAATCACATCTCACTGGGTGGCCCCTGGATTCACCACTGTTGCAGAGAAATTCTGTCAAGGGTGCGAAACATGTCAGATACATAATCCTGGGAGGCTCGTCAAAACCCCAATTAAACATTTGCCCAAAGCACAGTATCCCTTCCAGAGGCTGCAGATTGATTACATTCAATTGCCAAAATGCCAACAATTGCAATATGTCCTAGTTTGTGTAGACATGTTTTCAGGATGGGTAGAGGCCTGGCCTGTAGCCAATGCAACGGCATCAGTCACTGCAAAGAAACTATTGCAGGAAATTGTGTGCAGGTATGGCCTAATGGAGACGGTAGAATCTGATCAGGGGAGCCATTTCACAGGCCAAGTGATGGCTGAGGTTATGGGAGGACTCCAAATTGAACAAAAGTTCCATACTCCCTACCATCCACAGGCATCAGGGAAGTTAGAAAGGTATAATGGGATCATTAAGAATAGACTAGCAAAAATTTGTGAAAATACGCGCCTTACCTGGGTGCAAGCTCTCCCTCTGGTATTGAAATCCATGCGACATACTCCTAGAGGTCCAGAAAAACTATCTCCATTTGAGATATTGTTTGGGAGACCCCCAATGACAGAATTGTTTTTCCCACAAGAGATGACATTAATGCATTGTTCCTTGAAAATGTATGTGCAGGAATTACACCAGCAGCTCACTAAGTTGCATGCCCAAGTGTTCTCTTCTATTCCAGACCCAAATTTTGATGGTGAATCTCACTCCCTACAGCATGGAGATTGGGTGGTGATCAAGAAATTTCAACGAAGAGGACTGGAACCCAGGTTTGAGGGTCCTTACCAGGTATTTCTGACCACCTCCACCTCAGTGAAGGTAGAGGGAAAAATCTCTTGGGTGCATGCTTCTCATTGCAAACAAGTTCAGAAGGAGGTTTAGGGAAGCGGGTGGAATGGGCACATTTCCCCTCTTTTTAAGTGTACTCAGCTGGTATATTCTCATTTCTGCTCAAGAACCAACAACTCCTGGGGCAAAAACCCCGTTTGTCCATGGACCAGAGCCAGTACCCTGGACTCCACCGGAGGAGTATAGTAAATGGGGAACAAAACCTGAGGGGTGGAGTCCCACACAGATCCATAAGGCAGAGTACAAACACGGACGAGTCCTTCGCCGATACCCAATGTACTTTCATGGGTATATACTCATTCATGCCATAGCAGGGATGAGTTTTGATGGGTCCTTCCTAGAACATACCACCGGCCTCGATCCACAACCTTACAGATTTCACACAGCCCATGGGGACATTAATGCAGGGAATCTACTAGATAGGCTTTGCCGTCTTACATACGGAATGGCCAATCTTCCTGAGTGGGTACGAATACAAGGGGTGGTGAAAGACAGACCCGACACCATAATGTATGTCACCTATCACATAGATGAGAACTAGGGATGAGCTTCGTGTTCGAGTCGAACATACGTTCGACTCGAACATCGGCTGTTCGATCGTTCGACGAAGATCGAACGATTTGGGCCGTTCGCGCCAAATTCGAGTGACGCGAACGGCCCACAATGCACTACGCCATCGCAGTGTCATCCAGGCGCTGTGATTGGCCAAGCATGCACTGTGACCCCGCATGCTTGGCCAATCACAGCGCCGGCAGCGAGGAGAGCAATGATTGGCCACAGGCAGGATGCCTGTGGCCAATTATTGCTGAGGGTGTTTAGTACACGCCCCACACTATAAAAGGCCGCCAGCACGGCGGCCTAGTGTAGTGTGTTCCGGAGCAGGGATAGAGCAGCATAGGCAGGGACAGTGACTGTTATTTCTTTCTTGCTTAACCTGGATTCCTTTAGTTTAGGGAAAGAGAAGGATAGGTAGGGAGAGTGTCAGTGTGTTTTGTGCTTGTGCTATAGTGTGCTTAAAAAAAACATTTATTCTAGGGACAGAAAACTGTAGGTAGGGACAGTGTCAGTTTCTTTCACTCTGCAAGTCCTTGTTTCCAGGGACCTGGAAGGACAGTGAGTGAATTGTCCTTGTGCTATATTGTGCTTAAAAAAAACATTTATTCTAGGGACAGAAAACTGTAGGTAGGGAGAGTGTCAGTTTCTTTCACTCTGCAAGTCCTTGTTTCCAGGGACCTGGAAGGACAGTGAGTGAATTGTCCTTGTGCTATATTGTGATTAAAAAAAACATTTTTTCTAGGGACAGAAAACTGTAGGTAGGGAGAGTGTTTTTTTTCTTTCACTCTGCAAGTCCTTGTTTCCAGGGACCTGTAAGGACAGTGAGTGAATTGTTCTTGTGCTATATTGTGATTAAAAAAAACATTTTTTCTAGGGACAGAAAACTGTAGGTAGGGAGAGTGTTTTTTTTCTTTCACTCTGCAAGTCCTTGTTTCCAGGGACCTGGAAGGACAGTGAGTGAATTGTCCTTGTGCTATATTGTGCTTAAAAAAACATTTATTCTAGGGACAGAAAACTGTAGGTAGGGAGAGTGTCAGTTTATTTCACTCTGCAAGTCCTTGTTTCCAGGGACCTGTAAGGACAGTGAGTGAATTGTCCTTGTGCTATATTGTGATTAAAAAAAACATTTTTTCTAGGGACAGAAAACTGTAGGTAGGGAGAGTGTTTTTTTTCTTTCACTCTGCAAGTCCTTGTTTCCAGGGACCTGTAAGGACAGTGAGTGAATTTTTCTTGTGCTATATTGTGATTAAAAAAAACATTTTTTCTAGGGACAGAAAACTGTAGGTAGGGAGAGTGTTTTTTTTCTTTCACTCTGCAAGTCCTTGTTTCCAGGGACCTGGAAGGACAGTGAGTGAATTGTCCTTGTGCTATATTGTGCTTAAAAAAACATTTATTCTAGGGACAGAAAACTGTAGGTAGGGAGAGTGTCAGTTTATTTCACTCTGCAAGTCCTTGTTTCCAGGGACCTGTAAGGACAGTGAGTGAATTGTCCTTGTGCTATATTGTGATTAAAAAAAACATTTTTTCTAGGGACAGAAAACTGTAGGTAGGGAGAGTGTTTTTTTTCTTTCACTCTGCAAGTCCTTGTTTCCAGGGACCTGTAAGGACAGTGAGTGAATTTTTCTTGTGCTATATTGTGATTAAAAAAAACATTTTTTCTAGGGACAGAAAACTGTAGGTAGGGAGAGTGTTTTTTTTCTTTCACTCTGCAAGTCCTTGTTTCCAGGGACCTGTAAGGACAGTGAGTGAATTTTTCTTGTGCTATATTGTGATTAAAAAAAACATTTTTTCTAGGGACAGAAAACTGTAGGTAGGGAGAGTGTTTTTTTTCTTTCATTCTGCAAGTCCTTGTTTCCAGGGACCTGTAAGGACAGTGAGTGAATTTTTCTTGTGCTATATTGTGATTAAAAAAAACATTTTTTCTAGGGACAGAAAACTGTAGGTAGGGAGAGTGTTTTTTTTCTTTCACTCTGCAAGTCCTTGTTTCCAGGGACCTGTAAGGACAGTGAGTGAATTTTTCTTGTGCTATATTGTGATTAAAAAAAACATTTTTTCTAGGGACAGAAAACTGTAGGTAGGGAGAGTGTTTTTTTTCTTTCACTCTGCAAGTCCTTGTTTCCAGGGACCTGTAAGGACAGTGAGTGAATTTTTCTTGTGCTATATTGTGATTAAAAAAAACATTTTTTCTAGGGACAGAAAACTGTAGGTAGGGAGAGTGTTTTTTTTCTTTCACTCTGCAAGTCCTTGTTTCCAGGGACCTGTAAGGACAGTGAGTGAATTTTTCTTGTGCTATATTGTGATTAAAAAAAACATTTTTTCTAGGGACAGAAAACTGTAGGTAGGGAGAGTGTTTTTTTCCTTTCACTCTGCAAGTCCTTGTTTCCAGGGACCTGTAAGGACAGTGAGTGAATTGTTCTTGTGCTATATTGTGATTAAAAAAAACATTTTTTCTAGGGACAGAAAACTGTAGGTAGGGAGAGTGTTTTTTTTCTTTCACTCTGCAAGTCCTTGTTTCCAGGGACCTGTAAGGACAGTGAGTGAATTGTTCTTGTGCTATATTGTGATTAAAAAAAACATTTTTTCTAGGGACAGAAAACTGTAGGTAGGGAGAGTGTTTTTTTTCTTTCACTCTGCAAGTCCTTGTTTCCAGGGACCTGTAAGGACAGTGAGTGAATTTTTCTTGTGCTATATTGTGATTAAAAAAAACATTTTTTCTAGGGACAGAAAACTGTAGGTAGGGAGAGTGTTTTTTTTCTTTCACTCTGCAAGTCCTTGTTTCCAGGGACCTGTAAGGACAGTGAGTGAATTTTTCTTGTGCTATATTGTGATTAAAAAAAACATTTTTTCTAGGGACAGAAAACTGTAGGTAGGGAGAGTGTTTTTTTTCTTTCACTCTGCAAGTCCTTGTTTCCAGGGACCTGTAAGGACAGTGAGTGAATTTTTCTTGTGCTATATTGTGATTAAAAAAAACATTTTTTCTAGGGACAGAAAACTGTAGGTAGGGAGAGTGTTTTTTTTCTTTCACTCTGCAAGTCCTTGTTTCCAGGGACCTGTAAGGACAGTGAGTGAATTTTTCTTGTGCTATATTGTGATTAAAAAAAACATTTTTTCTAGGGACAGAAAACTGTAGGTAGGGAGAGTGTTTTTTTTCTTTCACTCTGCAAGTCCTTGTTTCCAGGGACCTGTAAGGACAGTGAGTGAATTTTTCTTGTGCTATATTGTGATTAAAAAAAACATTTTTTCTAGGGACAGAAAACTGTAGGTAGGGAGAGTGTTTTTTTTCTTTCACTCTGCAAGTCCTTGTTTCCAGGGACCTGTAAGGACAGTGAGTGAATTTTTCTTGTGCTATATTGTGATTAAAAAAAACATTTTTTCTAGGGACAGAAAACTGTAGGTAGGGAGAGTGTTTTTTTTCTTTCACTCTGCAAGTCCTTGTTTCCAGGGACCTGTAAGGACAGTGAGTGAATTTTTCTTGTGCTATATTGTGATTAAAAAAAACATTTTTTCTAGGGACAGAAAACTGTAGGTAGGGAGAGTGTTTTTTTCCTTTCACTCTGCAAGTCCTTGTTTCCAGGGACCTGTAAGGACAGTGAGTGAATTGTTCTTGTGCTATATTGTGATTAAAAAAAACATTTTTTCTAGGGACAGAAAACTGTAGGTAGGGAGAGTGTTTTTTTTCTTTCACTCTGCAAGTCCTTGTTTCCAGGGACCTGTAAGGACAGTGAGTGAATTGTTCTTGTGCTATATTGTGATTAAAAAAAACATTTTTTCTAGGGACAGAAAACTGTAGGTAGGGAGAGTGTTTTTTTTCTTTCACTCTGCAAGTCCTTGTTTCCAGGGACCTGTAAGGACAGTGAGTGAATTTTTCTTGTGCTATATTGTGATTAAAAAAAACATTTTTTCTAGGGACAGAAAACTGTAGGTAGGGAGAGTGTTTTTTTTCTTTCACTCTGCAAGTCCTTGTTTCCAGGGACCTGTAAGGACAGTGAGTGAATTTTTCTTGTGCTATATTGTGATTAAAAAAAACATTTTTTCTAGGGACAGAAAACTGTAGGTAGGGAGAGTGTTTTTTTTCTTTCACTCTGCAAGTCCTTGTTTCCAGGGACCTGTAAGGACAGTGAGTGAATTTTTCTTGTGCTATATTGTGATTAAAAAAAACATTTTTTCTAGGGACAGAAAACTGTAGGTAGGGAGAGTGTTTTTTTTCTTTCACTCTGCAAGTCCTTGTTTCCAGGGACCTGTAAGGACAGTGAGTGAATTTTTCTTGTGCTATATTGTGATTAAAAAAAACATTTTTTCTAGGGACAGAAAACTGTAGGTAGGGAGAGTGTTTTTTTTCTTTCACTCTGCAAGTCCTTGTTTCCAGGGACCTGTAAGGACAGTGAGTGAATTTTTCTTGTGCTATATTGTGATTAAAAAAAACATTTTTTCTAGGGACAGAAAACTGTAGGTAGGGAGAGTGTCAGTTTCTTTCACTGTGAAAGTCCTTGTTTCAAGGGACAGAGAAGGACACCTGAAGGTAGCCCTTATTGCTTTTTTCCCATCTCCGTGCAGGCCATCTATTAGAATGTCTGGAAGGCAAACAAGGAGAGGCAGACAGTCAGGAGGCAATAAAAGAGGGCAAGCAGGCTCTGTGTCTGGGGGCAACAGTGCTGGTCGTGGACGCGGTGCATTGTCATCAGCACATGGCCATGGGACACGCTTGTCCTTCTTTTCGGCAGCTGGACATGTTGAGCCACATCATGCCGAAGACTTGGTAGAGTGGATGACCAAGCCCTCCTCCTCCTCCTCATCCTCTCTCACCCAGGCTCAGGGTACTGGAAAAGCAGCTGCCAAAGCGTCGTCTTCCCTGGTATCAATGTCAGACAAATCATCAGTCACTCCTTCCCTAGACCCACCATGTCCTCCTCCTGAGGAGTCCCCCGAACTGTTTCAGCACAGTGTTGGGTACATGCTCCAGGAGGATGCCCAGCGTTTCGAAGGGTCTGATGATGAAACCCAGCTAGAGGAAGGCAGTAGCGTGAGAGCAGACAGAGGGGATGCTCAAGAAGGACACCAATCTGGCAGTCATGTTCCAGCAGCTGCAGCATACTGCCAGATTGGCTCCAGTGATGAGGAGGGAGGGGATGATGAGGTCACTGACTCCACGTGGGTGCCTAATAGGAGAGAGGAGGAGGAGGAGGAGGATGAGGAGGAGGCACATCTCCAACGAGGCAGGATGCCCTTTGGTGGCCAGCGTAAGGGCAGTACACCGACGGAATCACACCGCAGAGCTCCGCCTGTGCAGGGCGCTGCCTCTGCCCGTCATTCAAAAAGTTCTTTGGTGTGGGCCTTTTTTGAGGCTAGTGCATCAGATCGCACAGCTGCTGTTTGCAACATATGTCTCAAGCGTATATCGCGTGGCCAAAACATCAGCCGCTTGGGTACCACATGCCTGACCAGACATATGTTGACCTGCCATGCAGCTCGTTGGCAAGCCTACCTCAAAGACCCACACCAAAGAACAAAGCGGACCTCTCCTTGCACCGCATCAGCTGGGATCTCCAACCCCACTATAACTTCAGTCCTCTCTGAAACATGCACTGAGAGGAATGAAGGTGTAGAATTAGGTGTGTCACAGCCAAGTACTTGCGCCCACTCTGCTAGCAGTACACCGACGTCCGATTCTAGCAGGCAAATTTCCCTGCCCCAGCTGCTGGACCGTCGAAAGAAGTTCACTCCCAGCCATCCACATGCCCAGCGGTTGAATGCTAGCTTGGCTAAATTGCTAGCGCTTCAACTGCTGCCTTTTCAGTTGGTAGACTCGGCCCCCTTCCGTGAGTTTGTGCAATGTGCGGTTCCTCAGTGGCAGGTTCCCAAACGCCACTTTTTCGCACGGAAGGCTATTCCGGCTCTCTACCGGCATGTGGAAGGCAATGTCTTGGCCTCGCTGGACAGGGCGGTCAGCGGTAAGGTGCATATTACCGCTGACTCATGGTCCAGCAGGCATGGACAGGGACGTTACCTTTCTTTCACGGCCCATTGGGTCACTCTTTTGGCAGCTGGGAAGGATTCAGGACAAGGTGCAGTAGTGTTGGAGGTTGTCCCACCGCCACGCCTCCAAAATGCTACTACTGGTTGTGACACACCTCTCTCCTCCACCCCCTCCTCTTCTTCTTCCTCCATGGCCTCTTCCTGTGGTTTGTCCTATGAACCAGCGGTGCTCCGTAGCCGTTCACGGGGCTACGCAAGTACGCAGGCAAAAAGATGCCATGCCGTGCTTGCGCTGGTGTGTTTGGGGGACAGAAGCCACACTGGGGCAGAGGTCCTGTCTGCTCTGCAGGGCCAGGCCGAGAGGTGGTTGACGCCACGCCAGCTTAAGCCAGGAATGGTGGTTTGCGACAATGGCACCAACCTCCTCTCCGCCCTCCGACAGGGACAACTGACCCATGTGCCCTGTGTGGCTCACGTCCTTAACCTGGTGGTGCAGCGGTTCTTGGGCAGGTACCCGGGCTTACAGGATGTCCTGAGGCAGGCCAGGAAAGTCTGTGTGCATTTCCGCAGATCTTATAATGCCAGTGCTCGCCTGGCTGAGCTGCAAAAGGAGTTGAACCTGCCCAAGAACCGCCTTATATGTGACATGCCCACCAGGTGGAACTCAACGTTGGCCATGCTGCAGCGGCTGCACACGCAGCAGAGGGCCATCAATGAGTACCTGTGCGACTACGGCACCAGGACAGGGTCAGGGGAGCTTGGTTTTTTTTCTCCACGCCAGTGGGGCATGATCAGGGATGCATGCACTGTCCTGGCACCATTTGAGGAGGCCACGAGGATGGTGAGCAGTGACAGTGCATGCATCAGTGACACTGTACCTCTTGTCCACCTGTTGGAGCACACGCTGCGTGGAATAATGGACAGGGCACTTGAGGCAGAACAGAGGCAGGAAGAGGAGGACTTCCTTGCCTCTCAAGGCCCCCTTTACCCAGACAGTGTTACTTCTGTCCCACCCATCGCACAGGAAGAGGAGGAGGAGGAGGAGGAGGAGGATTGTGTCAGCATGGAGGTGGAGGCTGGCACTCAGCATCATCAGCAGCAGTCTTTTAGGGATGATTTACAGTCCCAAGAAACCAGTGGACTTGTACGTGGCTGGGAGGAGGTGGCTGCGGATCATGTCGTCCTTAGTGACCCAGAGGACTCCGGAGCGAATGCCTCAGCAAACCTACGCTGCATGGCCTCCCTGATCCTGCAAAGTCTGCGGAAGGATCCTCGTATTCTTCGGATCAAGGAGAGGGACCATTACTGGCTGGCCACTCTCCTTGATCCACGGTACAAGGGTAAGGTTGCGGACCTTATGTTACCGTCGCAGAGGGAGCAGAGGATGAGACAACTCCGGGAGGCCTTGCAGAAAGGTCTGTGCAACGCGTTCCCAGAGACTGGGAGGTTGCAAACTCCTGGTCCTGGACAACGAGTTGCTGAGGCTTCGGCCAGTCAAAGAAGGAGCGGTGGGGAAGGTGGCCGTCTGACCGATGCGTTCAGACAATTCTTTAGTCCGCAGCCCCAAAGTATGATCGGTTCCAGCAACCATCGCCAGCGTCTGATAAACATGGTGCAGGAATATCTAGGGGCAAGGTCAGACTTGGACACCTTCCCCACCGAAAATCCTCTGGCTTACTGGGTCTTGAGGATGGATCACTGGCCAGAGCTTGCACAGTATGCAATTGAGCTACTGGCCTGTCCTGCATCCAGCGTTCTTTCGGAACGCACATTCAGTGCTGCTGGAGGATTTGTCACGGATCACAGGGTGCGCCTGTCCACCGACTCGGTTGATCGACTGACTTTCATCAAGATGAACCAGTCTTGGATCACCACCAGCTACCACACACCTGATGCTGATATAACAGACTAATTGATTTTAACATGTCACATCCCTTCAAGACTGATGCTGATGCTGAGTGCCTGTGCTGTTATGTTGACTGGCTATCCTCCTCCTCCGAGTCCTCAATGATACGATTGATGATGATAGCTTGGAAGATCATTTTTGTTTATGGGTGCCGCCACCAGTGCCTAACGCCCAATTTTTCAGCCCCTGTTTAACAGGGGCGTGTAATTACAATTTTTGAAGCAATACTTTGCAACAGGGCTCATTGCTGTACTCCAAGTACAGTATCTGTGAGGAGTTGCAGTGTTGTGCCACCAGTGCCTAAGGCCCAATTTTTCAGCCCCTGTTTAACAGGGGCGTGTCATTACAATTTTTGAAGCAATACTTTGCAACAGGGCTCATTGCTGTGCTCCAAGTACAGTATCTGTGAGGGGTTGCAGTGTTGTGCCACCAGTGCCTAAGGCCCAATTTTTCAGCCCCTGTTCAACAGGGGCATGTAATTACAATTCTTGATCTAATAATTCACAGCAGGGCCCATTGCTGCACCCACCAAGAGTAACTGTCAGGGCTTACAGTGTTGTGGCACCAGCACCACCATCAAAGGCCCAATTTTTACTACCACTGTTCAACAATTATATGTAATTAAAATTCCTGATATAATAGTTGACAGCAGGGCGTTCCAGCACCAACCAAGAGTAACTGTGAGTGCTTACAGTGTTGTGCCAACACCAACAACTAAGGGGCCTATTTCTGCAGAGTATATACGGCAGGTCCCTACTTTCAAACATCCAACTTACAAACGACTCCTACTTGCAAACGCAAGAAGACAACAGGAAGTGAGAGGAAATCTACCACTAGGAAGGAAAATTCTCTCCTGTAAGAATAAATATGGGAGAAAGGTGTCTCCTCTGTACTGATGCTTTATCAGCAATCCTTGTTTCAAGAAAAACACCACATTTCAAAAACAGTTGTCATTGGGACGGAAAGTGAGGTGAAATGTTCTGAACAGGGGCACAGACAGCAAAACAAATGTTACAGGGGTGATAACCCTTACCTATGTTTTCCAAAAAGTTTAAAAATAGATTTTTGGTCTGGAGCTACACTTCAACAATGTACCTGTTCAAAATTACAAACAGATTCTACATAAGAACAAACCTACAGTCCCTGTCTTGTATGCACCGCCTGTATAGGGCTGTTCAGAGTATATAGGGCCTTTTTTATTTTATGTGCGGGGTTCCCCTTAATATCCATACAAGACCCAAAGGGGCTGGTAATGGGCTGGGGTAGGGGGGGGGGGGTCATGGGGTAGCTATGCCATTTTTCTTAAAGAATTTCATCCATATTACCGGGACCAGACATTACATTAAAGCCGCAAGCAGTTTTAAATGGCTTTTTTTTCCTTTAGAAGTGTCATTTTGTGCAGGGACAGTTCTAAACACGGGAAACACGTGGCACTTCACAGGCATACTTTAGACACCCCCCAGGTACGATATTTAAAGGAATATTTGACTTTTTTTTTTCACTTTATGCATCATTAAAATGACTGCTCCCGAAAAACGACCGTTTTTAAAACTTCTTTTTGCATTGATACATGTCCCCTGGTGCAGAACCCGGGTTCCCAAACCCTTTTTAGGACAATAACATGCATAATAGTTGTTATAATTAGCACTTTAGAATTCGAACGTTCGCATCCATTCTATTTAATAGGGTTCTAATGTTCGTTCGAACTTTCGGTCCGTTCGCGGGTTCTGGTGCGAACCGAACAGGGGGGTGTTCGGCTCATCACTAATGAGAACATTGCCTTGTGTGAAGGAGATTGGGACCCCAAAGATAGGGAATGTCTCATCCATGGAATTTTTCCTGAGAAATCAAATGACAGCCCATCTACCAAGAGAATGTTTGTAGATCTTGATACCGAGACCTATGAAATGTCCATAAACAATTTAACAAAGGGGTCAGATCTATGGAGGATAAAATGCAAAAATAGCAAATTATATCCAATAGATCCCACAGGGGAGAACTATGAAGGGTGGTATATTGTTTACATCATCTTCAATCAGTGGGAAGAGAAAGAATATAAGAGGTACTATTATGATTTTCCAGAACTGGTTCAAGGGTCACTAGCCGACAAGTGTTTCCACCCCGCTGAGGGAACCCTTGAGATTCTGATCACTAAACATCCCACCTATGATAGGAGGACACATCCGCTAAACTACTTGTCAAAGAAAAAGGTGGTACTGCAGTTGAATTGTAGTAACGCCCATCAGGCCGTGTGGTATGAACGAGCAAATGTAACTCTCTCTGCCAAATATACCAACACTGTAATCTTAAAAATTAGGACCGATGCTGAAAACAAACAGTATGAGGTCCTGGATTTACAACCAAGACTTTCCATACATGCCTTTGTGTTGCAGGTAATGAGGGATACCTGTGTCCCCGAGACAGAGGGTCACTATTTTATCGTCACAGCTTACTGGCCCCCAAATCAGTCCTTGGTTTTTAACAGTCCAAACCCATGGAAGTGGAATGTCTTATGCAATGGGGTGGATCTGCCTAGTGTGAATGAGTGGATGAATGGAAGGCCAATGAATGAAGAAATGAGAGGCGTGCATATGACTGTGGACTGGCAAGACCCCCAAGGATACGATCTGGATCTAGACTTACATCTAGATGGCCCATTTGTGTGGCCATTCTGCAACGCATTTGACGAAGGCTGTTGGACCTTTATGCAAATGACAAAACTTAAGAGGGATGACATGTTCCCCTGAATCAGTACCCCTGTTATGGATCCTAAACGTTGGTATCCCTGGAAAGGGCGAGGAAAGATCTGTGTGACAGTGGTACGAGTACCCAATGAGTTGGATGTTCTTGTGCCAGCAAAAATTAGTTCAGACTCCTGTAAAGCCCCTATAGTGAAGGCTGCAGATCTAGTCATCCCTTTACTCTCCTCTCACTGGACAGTACTAACAGAAACACAATTTATGTTATATACATGGAGAATAACCTTATCTGATTTCCGAGTTGATAAATGGGATCAACGGTGTAAAACCTTTATAAAGAATCAGATATACATGTTAAAGGAATGGATGCATTCTGGATATTCAGAATATTCCCCCATTAGAGCAAAGAGAGACCTAATAGAGACTGCCTTAGGAGCAGGGGGTGTTGCCCTGGGTAGCCTAAACACAATGGATCTAGAGGTACTCAGAAACAAGCTAGGAGGGTTGGCACAGCATGTGGGGGAAGGGGTTAAGGTGCAGCTAGATGTGAATCATATCCTTGAAAATCTACAACATGCTCATATTGATGCTACTGCCTCATTGTCTAAGATAATGAAGCAGAAGTTCACGGGATTGATAGCGGGATTATCCAAAGTACAAGAAGACATCCAACTTGCTTTATCTTGCACCCAGGTACAATCAGAACTGTCCCAGGACCTCAGAGTAATGATTGCTTCTTTTTCAGCAGGACAATTTCCACTAAATTTGAGAAAACAGGCAGGTAGGGTAGTATCCAAGTTTGCTATGAGTCATATGGATTGGTGGATGACTCAATTCCATGGGTGTCAAAACCTGACTTGCACGGTTTCATCCCTGATTCCGGTCGCCGGGACTGAACATCGTGCTTATACCACGGTCAATTTGGGTACTATTCTATCGGGCTCTACTGTGTTACACCCCCGAGTCCATCATGATCTCATGGTTTATGAGTCGGGACAACCTCAAATGATTGATACTGATGGGTGCTGGAGAAAGGAAGGGGTGGTGTTATGCCAAGGGAAACAGGATAGGATCACGAGACAACAATGCTGGCATCGGGAAGGGTCATGTCTCATGGATGCCGAGGCATTGTCTCAACCTTATGTAAAATACTTGGGGCAAGGGTATTGGTGCTGGTATCAAATGCACAGTGATGCCCTATATTCTGCCTACGGGTTAAACTGTACTCAACGTGGTACATTACCTCAGGGAGTCTACTGTACATCTTCCCCGGTCCTTGGAATAGATATAGCCGAGACACAAGGACGTACCCCTATTACCCCAGAGAAGAGGCTTGATATCAAACCTGACACCCCCATACACCTACAGAAACTTCCTCTGGGATTTGGGGCAGAGTTAAAGGCTTGGCTGGTAGATTTCGGACAACAGGATGAAATATTAAATGTACTAAGAGATGCTGAGAAACAAGCCACCATACGACTCACCCATGATCAAAATAAATTGATCCAAGTATCCAACGCTTTAGACACAGACGCTAAGATTTCCTGGTGGGAAAGTTTATTTGGATATAGTCCTAACGCTACAGCTTTCCTAAACATTTTGCTTCACCCTGTTGTTGTCCTGATCTGTGTAGCCTCATCGCTTTCCCTGATGCAAGTAATAATGTGCATTGCTATCAGGAGAATGAACGCCAAAGCTATGAGAATGTGCACCTCAACGAGGTATCTTCTCTCAAGGAACAGAAAAGCCACTGACTCAGAAACAAATCTCTGAAGAAGCCTGATCCAATCCAGACCAGTACAAAGAATTGCGCATTTAAGAGAGAACCCTAGAACTAGGGGTTCTTGCGTTTTGTTTTTGTACTCTTATTTTTCATTTTTTGTCATGTTCAATTTTTTTTTGAGTTTTATACATCCAATTTAAATTTTTAAGAATTTTTATTTTTTTCATTGTAACCTTTATTCATTAGAATTTTTTTAACGTTTCATTTTTTTAATTAATTTTAAGTTTTGGTAAAAGTAATTTTTTATTAATTTTTATTTTTCAGCTTTATTTCTAGGTCTTTCATTTTTTTATCAATTTTCATTTCTTTATTTTTAATGTTTATTTCATCTTTAATTTTTTGATAATTTTTTTTAAAATTTTTAATTTTTAATTTTTTCCCTTTTTTTAAAAAAATTTTTTGTTTGATAAATTTTTTAATTCATTTTAATTTTTAATTTTTAGTTTCTTAATTATTGTTCAGTTTTATTTTTTATCTTTCCCTTTTCAAAAAAAAAAAAAAAAAAGAAGGGGGGGGAGTATAATTTTTTGATTTTAATCTTTTATTAATTTTCTCTCTCTCTCTCCATCAGTTTTTTTTTCATTTCATTCAGGTGGGAAAAGTTCCAAAATGTTTGGACTTTGCCCACCTGAAAGGGGGAGTAGTGCATAGATCTGAAAGTACAGATAATGCATTTTTTTTTTTTTTAAATTGAACTATATATATGTTTTTTTCTTGTTTTTTATGTTTTTTACTATTCTCCTTTCTCCTCTCCTTTCCTTTTATTACTCACCTCTCGTCCTTTCTTCTTTAATATTAGGCTCTCAAAGCTTTGTCTTTTGGTTTCTATCATCCACCTTCTCAGGATAATGTAACTAGGACATCAGTCATATTCCTGCCCACCAGCACCATATGGTACACCCAGTGAAGCCAGAGTATCCAGTTAGCATGTCTTAATGTAGTTGTACCTCCCCTAGTCTGCCCACTGCTTTAACCTGAGCCCTGTGAACAGGTGTGGTGAACCCAGGGACCTGACAATAGCAGACAGTGTTGACTATCCCTACCATCAAGGGCAATGGATGATACTGGCCGTGGCGCGGTCTCGGTACCCTGTGGGGATCCCACCTGACTCGTCCACATTGCACCCCTCATAGATATTCCTGTCTGACATTCTCCCTCTCGTTCTTGTTTTTTTGTATTCATGCACGACTGTCCGGAGGCCCGCCCAACCACCACCTGAAGAAGCAACGCATCTCTTAAGAAAAACGTGCCACGAATAAGACTCTTCTGAAACTTTCCTTCACCATGCTGAAAAGTGCTGTCTCGCGGTCCGATCCAATCGTGACAATCATAACACCAATATTTCCAAGCTACAGGACTAAATATGCAAGGATCCCGCCAGTAATGTTTGAATTCCGCTCTTCCAATGCAGAGGGGCGATGAAGCATTGCAGTACAGACTCTCATGGGTCGGATGTGAAGTCTCAAAGGCACCAGAACTGTCTCAAGTCTACCTTGATGGGTTACGGCGGGTTCAAGAAAGGAAGAGGCCGCAGTGGTGGTGGGGGAAGGGTCGGAGGGCTTCTGGGCCGGTGTGGGTGGGTACAAGATCATTGAAGGAGGTCATAAGTTCAATAATGAACTTGAGGGGGTACTGTGGTGGATATTTTGAACATTTCATATACTAAATAAAGCACCATGCCCCAATGGATGTATATGTAGGGGGATGGGTGTAACCGTATATAATGTGTGAGGGGGTTAACTCGGTAGCGGGTGTGTGTGACCCCCTGGTTGGGCTCCCCACACAAAAACAGGGCCAGCAGACGGAGGTTGTGGTTTTCAAAATCAAAAGGTGCGGTTTATTTCTCTATGTACAGTGACAAAAACACAGCAAAGCCAAAAAGAAACATAAACAAAATAAATCCTGGTCAGTTTGACCTCTGACTAAACATGCAGGTTTCCTAAACTAACAACTGGGATCAGCCTGGTGCTGTCCTAGTCCCTAAGTCCCTGGTTTAGTAAAAGTCCAAACAAATAGCCACACAGGCTTTGCCTCACCGCACAGGGGTTCACTCTCCCTAGACAGTCCACACAGGTCTGGGTCCAGGCATGAGCAAACACCTAATGAATCTGGGAGTTTTTATAGAGGCCTTAAACGAACTGACAGGCTTCAGCTGGTCTCATCAACTCCCTGCCTGCACGACGCCCAGCCCTCTCCCTAGAGGTATGAGTCATCCATGAGCCCACTAGCCTCAGCTGGGCTTCATCAACTCCCTCCCTAGTTGTATAAGTCGGCATAAAGCCTGAATCTGGGAGAAATATATCTACCCCCCTGGATGCAACCAGGTGACTTTACCTTCCTGCTGTCACATACCCCCCCCTCTTGTTTTAACCTTGGGGTTGGAACACCAGCAATCAGGCATTCATGTACTCGAGACAAAGCATCCACATTCCCCATTTGAACGCCAGGGCGATGCTTTACTGTGAAGTTGAATTCCTGTAGGGCCAGGAACCACCTATTCACTCTTCTATTTGTCTCCTTGTTTTGAGCCATCCACTTTAACGGAGCGTGATCCGTAACCATGTCAAAGTGCCTACCTAGCAGATAGTACCGAAGGGAATCTAGAGCCCACTTCACCGCTAAACACTCCTTTTCAACCGTGGCGTAATTTACCTCATGGGACTTCAACTTCCTGCTGAGGTAAATGACTGGGTGCTCTTCCCCGTTCCAGACCTGGGACAATACTGCTCCTAACCCCACATCTGACGCATCACTTTGTACGACAAAGTCTTTAGAGAAGTCGGGTGAGTACAACACTGGCTGGCTACATAAGGCTTGTTTCAAGAATTGGAATGCTGCCTCAGCCTCGGGGGTCCATTTAATCATGACCGACCCTTTCCCTTTCGTCAGGTTGGTTAGGGGCACAGCCTTAGAAGCAAAGTGGGGAATGAAGCGCCGATAATAACCCGCGATTCCCAGAAAGGCCCGTACCTGCTTCTTGCTGTTGGGACGTGGCCAACTCTGGATGGCCTCGACTTTGTTGAGTTGGGGTTTTATCACTCCCCTGCCAATGGTGTACCCAAGATATTTGGCCTCCTCCTGCCCAATGGTACACTTCTTGGGGTTAGCCGTAAACCCCGCTTCCCGGATAGAGTCTAGGACTGCTTGCACTTTTGGCAGATGTGAGGCCCAATCTGTGCTATGGACAATTACGTCATCCAGGTAAGCCGCAGCATACTTCCGATGGGGCCTCAGTATCTGGTCCATTTTCCGCTGGAATGTGGCCGGCGCATTCTGTAACCCGAACGGCATTCTCTTATATTGGAACGCCCCGTCTGGGGTTACAAATGCGGTTTTCTCTTTGGCCGACTTGGCCAGGGGAATTTGCCAATACCCTTTTGTGAGGTCAAGAGTCGTCATGTATCGGGTTGTTCCCAGCCGGTCGATCAACTCATCTATACGTGGCATGGGGTAGGTGTCAAATTTTGTAACTTTGTTCAACTGACGAAAATCGTTACAAAATCGCCAGCTCCCATCCGGTTTAGGCACCAACACAATGGGACTAGACCAATCACTTTGGGACTCCTCTATCACCCCTAAGTTCAGCATTTTCTGTACTTCCTCCCGTATTGCCTCCCGTCGGGCCTCTGGGATCCGATAGGGTTTTAACTTCACCCTTTCACCGGGCGGGGTAATAATATCATGCTCTACCCCAGATGTTTGTCCCGGCAGCTCAGAGAACACCTCCTTGTTGCAAAGCACAAACTCCTTAACCTCCTGTTGTTGGGGTTGTGACAAGGTGGCTGCTATTCCAACCTCCGGAATCACGCAACCAGTTTGAGCTGGTGACCAAGTTTCTGCGACTAGGGACTCTCTATCCCTCCAGGCTTTCAACAGATTAACGTGATATATCTGTTCGGGCTTTCGCCTTCCTGGTTGTCTGACCTTGTAATTCACTTCGCTCACTTTTTCCATTATCTCGTAGGGGCCTTGCCATTTGGCAAGGAATTTACTTTCAACCGTAGGGACAAGTACCAATATCCTATCCCCCGGGGAAAAGGTACGGGTCTTTGCTCCACGGTTGTACACTCTCTGCTGTGCCAACTGCGCTTGGGCCAAATGTTCCTTCACGATGGGCATTACCTGTGCAATTCGATCTTGCATCAGGGCGACATGCTCAATCACACTCCTGTGGGGAGAACTCTCACTTTCCCAAGTTTCCTTGGCAATATCCAACAGCCCTCTTGGGTGTCTCCCATACAGTAACTCAAAGGGGGAGAATCCCGTAGAGGATTGGGGCACCTCCCTAATAGCAAACATCAAATAAGGAAGTAGACAGTCCCAATCCTTTCCATCTCTATCCACCACTTTCTTCAACATTTGTTTTAGGGTTTTGTTGAATCTTTCAACCAGCCCATCGGTTTGGGGGTGATACACAGATGTACGCAATTGCGTCACTTTGAACAATTTACACAGCTCTTTCATAACCCGGGACATAAAGGGTGTACCTTGGTCCGTAAGCAGTTCTTTACAAATACCCACCCGGCTAAAAACAAGAGATAGCTCTTTGGCTATGGTTTTGGCCGAGGTATTTCTGAGAGGGATCGCTTCTGGATAACGGGTGGCATAGTCCATTATAACCAATATGTACTGGTGCCCCCTAGCGGACTTGATTATAGGACCTACCAAATCCATTGCGATTCTCTCAAACGGGACCTCAATGATGGGTAGAGGGACCAGCGGGCTACGGAAATGTGGCATCGGGGCCGACCTCTGACACACAGGGCAGGAGGAACAATAATTTTCTATGTCCTTCATCACCCCAGGCCAATAGAATCTCTGTAATACCCTCTCTCGGGTTTTCTCTGTCCCCAGATGACCTCCAAGAATGTGCCCATGGGCCAACTCCAACACCAACTTCCTGTAAGGTTTGGGCACCACAAGCTGCTCAACGGTTTCTTCTGCCCTTTTTGCCACCCGATACAGTAGGTCCTTCTCTACGCTGAAGTATGGGTAAGTGCAGGTATTATCTGGGTTCACTAACTCGCCATCTATTTCCACTACGTTTTCCCGTGCCTTTATTAGGGCGGGGTCTTTTAACTGTTCTGTGGCAAAATTTTCCCTGTGAACCTCCAGATCAGAAAACTCCACAGACGGTAGGTTTTCGTCTGAGGAGGTGGGCTCCTCTCCAGTTTCTTGAGTCTCCCTTGCCAATACTGACAAGGGAAATTCTGGAGAGTCCTCACCACTCTCAGAGGAGTTCTGGCTATCACATTCCTGGTACATAGGGGCACCAGTGGGGGGCTCAGGATCATCCCACAGTTCCCAGAACTTCGGAAAATCCCTTCCCACAATGGCATCATGCGGTAATTGAGATACTAACCCCACTGGATGAGAGAGGGTACCTTTGGGGGTCTCGAAACACACTGTAGTCACTGGATACTCTCGGGTGTCCCCATGCACACAAATAACAGCTACCTTGCTATTCCCAGAGACCTCTGTTTTAACTAATTCAGCCTTTATCAGGGTCACAAGGCTACCTGAATCCAGTAATACCACAACATTTCTACCATTAATACACATTTTGCATAAATGTTTCTCAGTTCCCCGAATGGCAGTGCATGCGACTGTCGCACACAGCGACTGACGTCTGTCCATCAGAAAGTCACATTGCATGGGTTCCTCCACAACCGGGCAATTTGCTGCAATATGTCCCGCTTGCCGGCAGCGGTAGCAAACAATCCATTTGGCTGCCTCTTGAGCCCCTGACTTCCCAGGCTGTTCTCGCCAAACTTTGGGTAGAGCTCCCACCCTCTCACTCTCTCCACCCTCACCCCTTGGAATCCTCTTATCCGCCCCTGGGGATGGTCTGGTCTTAGGGTGGAAAGTCCGAGAGTCTCTGGAAGAGGCCGTCAGGTTCTCTGTAGCCAAGTATTTCTCTACACGATCCACAAGACCACCGGCCGTCTCTGGGTCTCCATGGCTTACCCACTTTTGGATGGCAGTAGGAAGAGCTCTCAAAAACCGATCCATTACAACACGTTCCACAATCTCTGGTGCGGACAAAGTCTCTGGCTGTAGCCACTTCCTGCTCAGGTGAATGAGATCATACATTTGAGACCTGGGGGGTTTTCCAAGCTGGAAAGTCCAGTTATGCACACGCTGAGCCCGGACAGCCAGGGTGACACCCAGCCTTGCCAATATTTCAGCTTTTAGCATCACATAGTCTTTTGCTTGGTCAGGCTCTAGGTCATAGTAAGCCTTCTGTGATTCACCAGTTAACAGAGGAGCCACCAGTCCAGCCCACTGCTCCTCAGGCCACTTTTCTCTTTCAGCAGTCCTTTCAAATGTGGTCAAAAATACCTCTGGATCATCCTCTCCAGTCATTTTTGTCAATAAACGACTCACCCCAAAGGACGCGGTATTAGTGGGACGGCTTTCCTCACTGGTCTGCGGACGTTGCTGCATTACTGCTTCCATTTGTTGTAGTCTCTGCTCTTGCTTCTGTAACAGGTCTATGAAGCGGGCCTCAGATTGCTGCTGGGCTTGTTGATGAGCTTGCTGCTGGGCTGCAAGGCTCCTTTGCAATCCTGCATTTGTCTGCTGTTGATTGGCATTTGCTAGAGCCAGCTGTTTCAGTATCTCCTCCATGCTGGCTTAAAAAAAACTGCCACTGGTTCTCCACCACCTGTGAGGGGGTTAACTCGGTAGCGGGTGTGTGTGACCCCCTGGTTGGGCTCCCCACACAAAAACAGGGCCAGCAGACGGAGGTTGTGGTTTTCAAAATCAAAAGGTGCGGTTTATTTCTCTATGTACAGTGACAAAAACACAGCAAAGCCAAAAAGAAACATAAACAAAATAAATCCTGGTCAGTTTGACCTCTGACTAAACATGCAGGTTTCCTAAACTAACAACTGGGATCAGCCTGGTGCTGTCCTAGTCCCTAAGTCCCTGGTTTAGTAAAAGTCCAAACAAATAGCCACACAGGCTTTGCCTCACCGCACAGGGGTTCACTCTCCCTAGACAGTCCACACAGGTCTGGGTCCAGGCATGAGCCAACACCTAATGAATCTGGAAGTTTTTATAGAGGCCTTAAACGAACTGACAGGCTTCAGCTGGTCTCATCAACTCCCTGCCTGCACGACGCCCAGCCCTCTCCCTAGAGGTATGAGTCATCCATGAGCCCACTAGCCTCAGCTGGGCTTCATCAACTCCCTCCCTAGTTGTATAAGTCGGCATAAAGCCTGAATCTGGGAGAAATATATCTACCCCCCTGGATGCAACCAGGTGACTTTACCTTCCTGCTGTCACAAATGTTACAGGAATATATATATATATATATTTTGTTATATAATGCCAAGTTATGTTCCTAAAGGACAATTTTTACTGCCTACTGAGAATATAAAGTAGGTTTCAGGTGATACTCAGATATCTTTTGTCTCAAAAGAGCCAGTACACCGCAGGGGCCCTTAGCATGCTAATGCGGGAACTGGTTACACTGAGCTGATAAAGCAACCAGTATTTCAGCTTTAGAGTGGGCAGGCTAGGTAAAGAGACTTGAGATTTCAACCAATCAGGTGGTCAGCTTTGAACCAATGAGACCACCGGATTTTGGATTCTGGCATGGAAGGGGTATAAATTAGTCAGCCAGAGCCATGATGAGCCCCTTGCAAATGATGTCCTGACCTGAGGAGCATGGTGAAGTACTCTGTAAATATACCTCTTTAATTTCCTTAATCTCTCCTGTAACTCTAATCTTCCTTTAACTTGTGCTGATACACGGTTGTCTCCCTTATAGCCATATTCTTATGTAATATTATTGTGTAATAGCCATATTCTTATGTAATATTATTGTGTTGTATGAGTAACCTCTTTGTTTCAAAGGTGATATAATTTATGTTATAGTCACAAGTTCTGGATTAATACAAGTTTCTTCTTTCCTGTATAATAAATACTTTTTTCCTTTTTCGTGCCGCTATCGTTTGCTTAATTTTATATAGACCAAAGGTTTAATCAATCATTTTTATGTATCATTAACACTACAAGTGAGGTATAAACATTGCCAACACACTATCTAGCTTAGAGAACAGCAATGACGGATATATACAGGTGTATACTGTGCTGGGGGCACACAACACCCACTAACTCCTGCAGATGCCTGAGAAAAGACTAGAACATAGAACACACTGTCCCTGCCTATGTATCTCTTTCCCTGCACGCCTATCTAGCTAAGAGAACAGCAATAAAGTGTAGATCCAGGTGTATACTGTGCTGGAGGCACACAACACCCACTGTCCCTGCCTATGTATCTCTTTCCCTGCACGCCGGAACACACTGCACGAGGCCGCCGCGCTGGCGGCCTTTTATAGTGTGGGGTGTGTACTAAACCCCCCTGAGCTATGATTGGCCACAGGCATCCTGCCTGTGGTCAATTATGGCTCTCCTCGCTGCCGGCGCTGTGATTGGCCAAGCATGCGGGGTCACAGTGCATGCTTGGCCAATCACAGCGCCGGAAATGCAGTGCGATGGCGCAGTGCATTGTGGGCCATTCGCGTCACACGAATTTGGCGCGAACGGCCCATAATGTTCGCAATTCGGCGAACAGACGAACAGGCAATGTTCGAGTCGAACATGCGTTCGGCTCGAACATCGAGCTCATCCCTACTCCAGGGTAAAAAAGGTTGAGAAATACTGATTTAAAATGTATGTATAGCCAAAATGTTTCTTTTTAGTTTTGAACCTGTCAGGTTTTTTTTTTGTTTCCTGTGTACCATTGGTTAGATTTTCCTATATATCCTGTCCTTGGTTACTATCCGGTACTTTCAGTGAATTCCTGTGATATTGTAATCACAGCCATACAGATAATGGACCTATAACCCCTTCCTTATAGCCGAATGATGGCTACAGCGTGGGCTTACTTTGCTGGTTGGCCGTCATTTGACGTCCTCCCAGGATCGCGCTGCCAATTACAGCTCCCCTTTACCACGTGATCAGTTGTGTCCAATGAAAGCTGATCATGGATCACAACACAACAGAGTTATCGGCTTTTCTTTCATCATGCTGACAGCAAGAGAGCCGATAACCGACTTGTGTTAAAGGGACATCGGCACTGATAATTAGGGCATCGATCATCATTGTCTTGATTATCAATGCAGTCCTAACAGGACCCACCAGTGCTGCCAATCAGTGCCTCCTCATCAGTGTCACCTATTAGTGCCACTTATCCATGCCCACCTGTTAGGACCTGGGCTTGAACCTGGGACCTCTGGTGTGTCTGGTGGTGTCTCTACTTGCTGAGCCACCTGGAATGCTGGACAGCTCCTTGGACAATTCCTTGAATGATCTTGTCCTGAATCTTGTTTGCCTTGAACCTTGAACCCTTTGCTCCTCCCATGAACTTCCTGATTTAAGCCATGTCCCTGCACTTCCTGGTTGCCAGAATATTGTGTCTTCACCAGCCAATATCTTGCTCCTGTCTCCTGCTGCCGACCGCATCTTTGCTACCACTCACTACCGACTTTTGGCTCGTCCCCGACTACACTTCTGCTGAATCCCAACCTGCAACTATCTGTTACCGACTTTTGGCTCATGATCCCTACCTGTATTATCTGCTTCCGGACCCTGGCTTGCTCACCTCCTGGTGGGGCTAACCTGAGGACCGCAACCTGGCACTGACACGCAGCAAAGCCCATCTCCACCATTAGGAGCCCTGGTGAATACCAGTCAGTGCTTAGACCCCGCACCTCAGGTGAACCCGTGTCATCAGCCAGGGTGACCTGTGTGAATACCTGCTCTGCTGCTATAGCTACTGGCCTCTGAGCCTGACTCCAGACCGTGACACCACCAGTGCTGCCCTTCAGTGCGGTCTATCAGAGCCCATCAGTGCAGAGCGCATCAGTGCCTCCTCATCTGTGCCCACCAGTGCTGCCCCATCAGTGCCCCTCAGTGCCGCCTCATCATTACTTTTTTTTCAAAGTGAAATCTGGGAACTCAGCTACTTTGTATACAAATCAGGTATACTATGAGTTAAGTCCAGCAGGTGCATGCCACCTTCTGGATTTATCTCTTTAATTTACATCTGACAAGTTTTTTGTGCTCTAGGAAGATACCTTTGTAGTTCCAATGATGCTGGATGCTCTGGTATCAGCTTCTTCAACCGCAGAGTTGATGCCGCTGCTATGCCTGCCCCTCCCCTCCTACTGGCAAATCATAGAACCCTTTGTATTATGTGAACTCCGTCACAAAATACAAAGGGTTTTGTGAATGGGCAGCAGAGCGGAGGGGCAGCTATACCAGCTGTGGGTGCTTGTCTCCTCTGGGGTGTCATAAATATGTCAGAGGTAAATAATAGAGATAAGGCCAGGAGGTGGCATGCACCTTGTTGGACTTACTCATAGTATTCCTACGCTTTTTAAAAAATTGTTGAATTTCTGCTTTCAGTCATTTTCCTGAGCATTACATTTTCATCCACAGAGTTTATACTATTTATAGACTATAGATCATGTTGCATCAGGGTTGATTTGTACTCTCTTTTTTTTCCCCTCTTGCTGAATTTCACCAGTCTCCTAATTCTGGTCAGCCGTGATTCCTCACCAATAATAGATCAATGGACGAAAGCGATTAATCTCAATTTAAGACGAGAGAAATTGGCATATAAACATAGTCCTTTTTTTTTTCTTTTTAATCTGGCACTGGTGGTTAGTATCTAACCTATCTGAGCATTCAGCTGAATATATCAATAATACTGAGAAAAGTTAAGAGGTAATAATTAATGGAACACTAAAGCCCCGTACACACGACCGAGTTTCTCATCCAAAACCGGCAAGAAAACTGCCGCGAGAGCTTTTTTGTCGAGAAAACCGTTCGTGTGTATGGTTTTACGACGAGAAAACTGCCGTGAATCTCGACGAGAAAATAGAGAACCTGCTCTCTATTTTCTCATCAGGATTCCAGATTTCCTCGTCGTGTTTCTCGTCGGCCTGTTTTGTGACGAGAAAATGGTTTGTGTGTATGCTTTTACGACTCTTCCAAAAGCGCGCATGCTCACAAGCAACTATGAGACGGGAGCGCATCTTCTGGTAAAACAAGCCTTCGTAATGGAGATAGCACATTCGTCACGCTCCAAATTTTTGCATCGTTTAAATGTTGTGCATTGAAATCTTCGTTAGAATGTGACATTAATCCAAACGAATGAACTTCTTTTGCTGCTGATATTCACACAGAGTTATGACTATCTTTTTTTAACCTTTTTCATGCTGCTCTTAAGAAGATTTATGTGTATTATATCGTGCAAGATTTTAGGAATATTTAAAAATTAGTTCTTTTTCTAACTGATGTTAATTGTAATTTCGCAATGTTTTGGTAGTGATCTCCCATTGAATCTTTTAATATATATGATTTAAATTTACACACTTTTTTGGGAAACACGATTTAGTTTTTTTTTGGGGGGGTTGTTATCTGTCCCTTTTTTTGTCAGTCAAATGTATCTGCTTACTCCAAAGCTAGATTTTACATTTTTACAAATACACATAGTCAAGTATGAACTTAAACAAAAATAACATTTATTCATGTTTCAAATAAAATAAAGAGAAGGCAGCGCTGGAGAAGCTGCTGCCATTTGTGCATCCCAGGGACCCCAGAGCACACAGCAACCCTGTGTGGACACTAAAATTGGGAGCTTGAGAAGGCCAACATTTCTGAACACAATCTGATGCTGGCCTCCCAGAGGTCAGGAACAGCAGCAGGTGATATATATGTCCCAAGTGTGTGGTACTACAACAGGCTGCCTTCTGTCCGACCACAATGAAGCAAGGCCATCACTTCCTCGTCTTCCTGGCAACCTTCCCTGCAACCTTTCCTGAAGCCTTCCCTGCAGCCTTCCTTCTTCGTTTGGCTGGAGGCTGGGCCACTGGAGGGGTACTCCTGTCAGGAGGAGGAGGAGGTGGAGGAGAATGGGGTGGCGCAGAAGAACAAGGTGGAGGTGGAGGAGAAGGGGGTGGGGCGGAAGAACAAGGTGGAGGTGGAGGAGAAGGGGGTGGGGCGGAAGAACGAGGTGGAGGTGGAGGAGAAGGGGGTGGGGCAGAAGAAGAATGTGGAGGTGGAGGAGGAGGTTGAGGTTGGGACTGTTGTGCCACCTCACAAATGGCGGTATTGGGGGTAATTTTTCCCATCACCCCCTTGTTGAGCAAGCTGATGAGCAGGGGCTCGCATAGGAGGCGTTGCTCCATGCTCATCACCTTGAACTTTGCCTCTACTAGGCCGGCAATGGCCTCTTCAGGGGATGTGGGCTCTTTAAAGGGTGGCATGGGCCTCTTTAATAAGGGCCATTGCTGCCTCACTGGTGGTCCTGTCCCTCCTGCCTCTTTTGGGAAGCCGGATGGGAGGCACCTGGGATCTGGTGCTTCTCCTTTGCCCTGCCACCTCCTGGCTGCCAATGGGCCCTGCCACCTCCTGGCTGCCACTGGGCCCTGCCACCTCCTGGCTGCCACTGGGCCCTGCCACCTCCTGGCTGCCACTGGGCCCTTCCTCCTCCTGCCTGACAGTTTCCAGACCTTCCTCCTGGCTGATTTCATCCTGTGTATGAAAAAGGGACATAGTTTAATATGTTGTTTTAATCTTTGCATCAAACTTTATAAACATGATTGAAGCAATTAGAATGTAAATCCAGAAATCATTTTTTAGAATTTACACCTACATCAGATTGACTATTTAGCACCCAATTAAGTGCAGACTAATGTCTCGAGATCTTGATTTCACTTGTGGAACCCAAAATATTGTATGTTTCTCATCTTGACATATTTGTCAAACATTAATTTTATCCCAATACATTTTCATTTAATACTATACCTGGCTCCAGATGGCCAAATCAGGATCATCCAGGATGGCTGCCTCCTCTTTCTCCAGAGAAGGCTCAGGTTGGCTGCAGGGAAGTCTGGGGGGAAGAGTGGAGAGTGATGGCCTTGCCTCAATGTGGTCATCCAGGAAGGACATCCTGCTGTAGTACCACAAAATCGGGACATACACATCATCTGCTGCTGCTCCTGACCTCTGAGAAGCCAGGACCTTAGAGCGTTCAGTCCTGTAGGTGCCTCTCAAGCTCCCAATTTTAGTGTCCACTTGTTTTGCTGTGGCTGTGGGCACCTTGGTCTGCACAAATGGGAGCAGCTTCTCCAGCGCTGCTTTTCTCACCCCTCTTTTTTTATGGATGGGGTTTTTCGTCTCCCACAGAGCGGGCAGCTCCCTTACCCGGTCAATAAATTCCGCCAGGAACTCTTTGTCGCTAATAAAGACATTCATATTGTATCTGCAAGTTTAAGAAATAATAGATAACTAATGTGAGGCAAACAGTCTAACCTCCTTAACATCGTAGTCACCATATATATCCTACAACATTCTCAAAACAGTATAGGCCAACAATTTGTACAAGTCACAAAATCACATACCTTCGTTCGCACGTCCATCACTTGAACTCCTCTCTCCGCACACCGAACGTACTATAGTCACATGTGTGTTTGCTATATACACACCACGCATGCGTCAAAATTCGAACACGTCGCTCCGCACACGTCGCCCGCCCATGACGTTCTAACTAACATCTTTTCCCCGCCCCTTCTCTTTCGGCGCGCAGACAGATATGGCGGAGTTACAGCAGGTGTCTGATAATTCCGCAACTAACGAGGAGGAGACAAGCCCGGAGACCGAGGAAACGTCACGATCAAGGAGGAGATTCAAGGCATCGAATATGTCTTTTGCGGAGATGGCGGAGATGGTGGACATCTTGCTCAAGTCTGATTATGACGCAAAGCATGGGCCGTATAGCAAACCAAATAGAAGGAAGGCCAAAATCCTCACTAAAGTCGTGAAGAGTCTGAAGACGAATTTCGGGGTGAAACGCTCAAATGAGCAGCTCAGAAAGAGGTGGTCAGACCTCAAACTGAGGGAGCCAGAGCAGAAAAGGAGCATTAAGAGAATGCTCGCTAAAAGTAAGTAAAATGTACACTTTTATGCTATTAATCCTTTTCTAAACTGACATGTTGCTGGTTTTTTTGTGTTTTTCTTATTGGACTCCCTTCCAAAATGTTATATTTTGAACTTGGTTGGGCACAGTAATCGTTCGTAACGTTACAGACACTTCGTTCGGCCACTATCCGCTGTTTTGGATTCTTTTACAGCCACAAAAGTAATTAGACATCTGCCAGTTTTTGTGAAATTTGGGGCACAAAGTTTTAGGCTAGATGATGTGTTTGTAAAGAGTAGGGATGAGCTTCGTGTTCGAGTCGAACATACGTTCGACTCGAACATCGGCTGTTCGATCGTTCGACGAAGATCGAACGATTTGGGCCGTTCGCGCCAAATTCGAGTGAGGCGAACGGCCCACAATGCACTACGCCATCGCAGTGTCATCCAGGCGCTGTGATTGGCCAAGCATGCACTGTGACCCCGCATGCTTGGCCAATCACAGCGCCGGCAGCGAGGAGAGCAATGATTGGCCACAGGCAGGATGCCTGTGGCCAATTATTGCTGAGGGGGTTTAGTACACGCCCCACACTATAAAAGGCCGCCAGCGCGGCGGCCTTGTGTAGTGTGTTCCGGACCGGAGTAGGGAAAGAGAAGCATAGGCAGGGACAGTGTCATTATTTTTCCTTTACATAATCTAGGATTCCTTGTGTTTAGGGACAGATAAGGATAGGTAGGGAGAGTGTCAGTGACAGTGTGCTATTCTGTGCTAATCCTTGTTTGTAGGGACAGAGAGGTACAGTGAGGGAAAGTGTCAGTGTGCTATTCTGTTCTAAACCAATCTTGCTGAACCATATTTTCAATCCTTGAGTTTAGGGACAGAGAGGTACAGTGAGGGAAAGTGTCAGTGTGCTATCTTGTGCTAAATCTTGTTTGTAGGGACAGAGAGGTACAGTGAGGGAAAGTGTCAGTGTGCTATTGTGTGCTAAATCTTGTTTGTAGGGACAGAGAGGTACAGTGAGGGAAAGTGTCAGTGTGCTATTCTGTTCGAAACCAATTTTGCTGTTCCATATTTTCAATCCTTGAGTTTAGGGACAGAGAAGGACACTCGTAGAAATTATCAGTGTGCTATTCTGTGCTAAATCTTGTTTGTAGGGAGGGACAGAGTAGGACAGTGAGGGAAAGTGTCAGTGTGCTATTCTGTTCTAAACCAAATTTGCTGTTCCATATTTTCAATCCTTGAGTTGAGGGACAGAGAGGTACAGTGAGGGAAAGTGTCAGTGTGCTATTCTGTTCTAAAACTATTTTGCTGAACCATATTTTCAATCCTTGAGTTGAGGGACAGAGAGGTACAGTGAGTGAAACTGACAGTGTTCTGTTCTGTTCTAAACCAAATTTGCTGTTCCATATTTTCAATCCTTGAGTTGAGGGACAGAGAGGTACAGTGAGGGAAAGTGTCAGTGTGCTATTCTGTTCTAAAACTTTTTTGCTGAACCATATTTTCAATCCTTGAGTTGAGGGACAGAGAGGTACAGTGAGTGAAACTGACAGTGTGCTATTCTGTTCTAAACCAATTTTGCTGTTCCATATTTTCAATCCTTGAGTTGAGGGACAGAGAGGTACAGTGAGTAAAACTGACAGTGTGCTATTCTGTTCTAAACCAATTTTGCTGTTCCATATTTTCAATCCTTGAGTTGAGGGACAGAGAGGTACAGTGAGTGAAACTGACAGTGTGCTATTCTGTTCTAAACCAATTTTGCTCTTCCATATTTTCAATCCTTGAGTTGAGGGACAGAGAGGTACAGTGAGGGAAAGTGTCAGTGTGCTATTCTGTTCTAAAAATATTTTGCTGAACCATATTTTCAATCCTTGAGTTGAGGGACAGAGAGGTACAGTGAGTGAAACTGACAGTGTGCTGTTCTGTTCTAAACCAAATTTGCTGTTCCATATTTTCAATCCTTGAGTTGAGGGACAGAGAGGTACAGTGAGGGAAAGTGTCAGTGTGCTATTCTGTTCTAAAAATATTTTGCTGAACCATATTTTCAATCCTTGAGTTGAGGGACAGAGAGGTACAGTGAGTGAAACTGACAGTGTGCTGTTCTGTTCTAAACCAAATTTGCTGTTCCATATTTTCAATCCTTGAGTTGAGGGACAGAGAGGTACAGTGAGGGAAAGTGTCAGTGTGCTATTCTGTTCTAAAACTATTTTGCTGAACCATATTTTCAATCCTTGAGTTGAGGGACAGAGAGGTACAGTGAGTGAAACTGACAGTGTGCTGTTCTGTTCTAAACCAAATTTGCTGTTCCATATTTTCAATCCTTGAGTTGAGGGACAGAGAGGTACAGTGAGTGAAACTGACAGTGTGCTATTCTGTTCTAAACCAATTTTGCTGTTCCATATTTTCAATCCTTGAGTTGAGGGACAGAGAGGTACAGTGAGTGAAACTGACAGTGTGCTATTCTGTTCTAAACCAATTTTGCTCTTCCATATTTTCAATCCTTGAGTTGAGGGACAGAGAGGTACAGTGAGGGAAAGTGTCAGTGTGCTATTCTGTTCTAAAACTATTTTGCTGAACCATATTTTCAATCCTTGAGTTGAGGGACAGAGAGGTACAGTGAGTGAAACTGACAGTGTGCTGTTCTGTTCTAAACCAAATTTGCTGTTCCATATTTTCAATCCTTGAGTTGAGGGACAGAGAGGTACAGTGAGGGAAAGTGTCAGTGTGCTATTCTGTTCTAAAAATATTTTGCTGAACCATATTTTCAATCCTTGAGTTGAGGGACAGAGAGGTACAGTGAGTGAAACTGACAGTGTGCTGTTCTGTTCTAAACCAAATTTGCTGTTCCATATTTTCAATCCTTGAGTTTAGGGACAGAGAAGGACACTCGTAGAAATTATCAGTGTGCTATTCTGTGCTAAATCTTGTTTGTAGGGAGGGACAGAGTAGGACAGTGAGGGAAAGTGTCAGTGTGCTATTCTGTTCTAAAACTATTTTGCTGAACCATATTTTCAATCCTTGTGTTTAGGGACAGAGAAGGATAGGCAGGGGACAGTGTCAGTGTCATTGTTGCTAAGCCTCCTGCACAGTATACACCTGAAGGTAGCCCTTATTGCTGTTTTTCCCATCTCCCTGCAGGCCATCCATTAAAATGTCTGGAATGCAACCAAGGAGAGGCAGACAGTCAGGAGGCAAAAAAAGAGGGCAAGCAGGCTCTGTGTCTGGGGGCAACAGTGCTGGTCGTGTACGCGGTGCATTGTCATCAGCACATGGCCATGGGACACGCTTGTCCTTGTTTTCGGCAGCTGGACATGTTGAGCCACATCATGCCGAAGACTTGGTAGAGTGGATGACCAAGCCCACCTCATCCTCCTCATCCTCTCTCACCCAGACTCAGGGTACTGGCAAAGCAGCTGCCAAAGCGTCCTCTTCTCTGGTATCATTATCTTCATTAGTCAATCCTTCCCTAGACCCACCATGCCCTCCTCCTGAGGAGTCCCCCGAACTGTTTGAGCACAGTGTTGGGTACATGCTCCAGGAGGATGCCCAGCGTTTGGAAGGATCTGATGATGATACCCAGCTAGAGGAAGGCAGCAGCGTGAGAGCAGAGAGAGGGGATGCTCAAGAAGGACACCAATCTGGCAGTCATGCTCCAGCAGCTGCAGCATATTGCCAGATTGGCTCCAGTGATGAGGAGGGAGGGGATGATGAGGTCACTGACTCCACGTGGGTGCCTAATAGGAGAGAGGAGGAGGAGGAGGATGAGGAGGAGGCACATCTCCAACGAGGCAGGATGCCCTTGAGTGGCCAGCGTATGGGCAGCACACCGACGGAATCACACCGCAGAGCTCCGCCTGCGCTGCCTCTGCCCGTCATGCAAAAAGTTCTTTGGTGTGGGCCTTTTTTGAGGCGAGTGCATCAGATCGCACAGCTGCTGTTTGCAACATATGTCTCAAGCGTATATCGCGTGGCTAAAACATCAGCCGCTTGGGCACCACATGCTTGATCAGACATATGTTGACCTGCCATGCAGCTCGTTGGCAAGCCTACCTTAAAGACCCACACCAAAGAACAAAGCTGACCTCTTCTTGCACCGCATCAGCTGGGATCTCCAACCCCACTATACCTTCACTCCTCTCTGAAACCTGCTCTGAGAGGAATGAAGGTGTAGAATTAGGTGTGTCACAGGCAAGTACTTGCGGGCACTCTGCTAGCAGTACACCAACGTCCGATTCTAGCAGGCAAATTTCCCTGCCCCAGCTGCTGGACCGTCGAAAGAAGTTCACTCCCAGCCATCCACATGCCCAGCGGTTGAATGCTAGCTTGGCTAAATTGCTAGCGCTTCAACTGCTGCCTTTTCAGTTGGTAGACTCGGCCCCCTTCCGTGAGTTTGTGCAATGTGCGGTTCCTCAGTGGCAGGTTCCCAAACGACACTTTTTCGCACGGAAGGCTATTCCGGCTCTCTACAGGCATGTGGAAGGTAGGGATGGGCCCGGTGCTCGATTCGAACCCATGTTCGAATCGAGCATCGGGCGTTCGCTCGCTCGTCGAGCCCAGAACTATTTGGGCCGTTCGCATCACATTCGTGTGATGCGAGCGGCCCCGCAATGCATTGCGGCCGGCGCGGCCGGCGCAGTGCATTGCTGGCTGATGATTGGCCAAGCATGCACTGTGACCCCGCATGCTTGGCCAATCACAGCGCCCGAAACTCGGAGAGCAATAATTGGCTACAGGCAGGACGCCTGTAGCCAATTACAGCTCAGGGGCTTTAGTACACGCCCCACCATTTAAAAGGCCGCCACGCCATCGGCCCCGGTCACATGAGTTCCGGCTTTAGGAGAGATTAGTCTGCTGATTCTGTCTTTGCTTGATACTGAAAGATTTGCTCTTCTTTGCTAAACCATTGGCTATTTCTTTGCTAAACCATTGCTACCTAAGTCATTGATCGTTCATTGCTGCTGATTGCACAGTTAGTGTGTTATTAGCTGCTGCTGGGGATTAGTCTGGTGCGTGCTTACTGTTAGTACAGTATTGCAGTAGTACCAACCGCAGTGCTGTTAGCACAGCATTGCACCCCAACAGCACCCATAGGACTTCTAGTGTGTTAGTGGCAGCAAACAGAGCTCCTATATTTTCTTCTCAGCAGCACCCATAGGACTTCTAGTGTGTTAGTGGCAGCAAACAGAGCTCCTATATTTTCTTCTCAGCAGCACCCATAGGACTTCTAGTGTGTTAGTGGCAGCAAACAGAGCTCCTATATTTTCTTCTCAGCAGCACCCATAGGACTTCTAGTGTGTTAGTGGCAGCAAACAGAGCTCCTATATTTTCTGCTCAGCAGCACCCATAGGACTTCTAGTGTGTTAGTGGCATCACACAGAGCTCCTATATTTTCTTCTCAGCAGCACCCATAGGACTTCTAGTGTGTTAGTGGCAGCAAACAGAGCTCCTATATTTTCTTCTCAGCAGCACCCATAGGACTTCTAGTGTGTTAGTGGCATCACACAGAGCTCCTATATTTTCTTCTCAGCAGCACCCATAGGACTTCTAGTGTGTTAGTGGCAGCAAACAGAGCTCCTATATTTTCTTCTCAGCAGCACCCATAGGACTTCTAGTGTGTTAGTGGCAGCAAACAGAGCTCCTATATTTTCTTCTCAGCAGTAGTGATGAGCCGAACACCCCCGGGTTCGGTTCGCACCAGAACCCGCGAACGGACCGAAAGTTCGAACGAACATTAGAACCCTATTAAATACAATGGATGCGAACGTTCGAATTCTAAAGTGCTAATTATAACAACTATTATGCATGTTATTGTCATAAATAGGGTTTGGGAACCCGGGTTCTGCACCAGGGGACATGTATCAATGCAAAAAGAAGTTTTAAAAACGGTCGTTTTTCGGGAGCAGTCATTTTAATGATGCATAAAGTGAAAAAAAAAAAAGTCAAATATTCCTTTAAATATCGTACCTGGGGGGTGTCTAAAGTATGCCTGTGAAGTGCCACGTGTTTCCCGTGTTTAGAACTGTCCCTGCACAAAATGACACTTCTAAAGGAAAAAAAAGCCATTTAAAACTGCTTGCGGCTTTAATGTAATGTCTGGTCCCGGTAATATGGATGAAATTCTTTAAGAAAAATGGCATAGCTACCCCATGACCCCCCCCCCTACCCCAGCCCATTACCAGCCCCTTTGGGTCTTGTATGGATATTAAGGGGAACCCCGCACATAAAATAAAAAAGGCCCTATATACTCTGAACAGCCGTATACAGGCGGTGCATACAAGACAGGGACTGTAGGTTTGTTCTTATGTAGAATCTGTTTGTAATTTTGAACAGGTACATTGTTGAAGTGTAGCTCCAGCCCAAAAATCTATTTTTAAACTTTTTGGGAAACATAGGTAAGGGTTATCACCCCTGTAACATTTGTTTTGCTGTCTGTGCCCCTGTTCAGAACATTTCACCTCACTTTCCGTCCCAATGACAACTGTTTTTGAAATGTGGTGTTTTTCTTGAAACAAGGATTGCTGATAAAGCATCAGTACAGATGAGACCCCTTTCTCCCATATTTATTCTTACAGGAGAGAATTTTCCTTTCTAGGGGTAGATTTCCTCTCACTTCCTGTTGTCTTCTTTCGTTTGCAAGTAGGAGTCGTTTGTAAGTTGGATGTTTGAAAGTAGGGACCTGCCGTATATACTCTGCAGAAATAGGCCCCTTAGTTGTTGGTGTTGGCACAACACTGTAAGCACTCAGTTACTCTTGGTTGGTGCTGGAACGCCCTGCTGTCAACTATTATATCAGGAATTTTAATTACATATAATTGTTGAACAGTGGTAGTAAAAATTGGGGCTTTGATGGTGGTGCTGGTGCCACAACACTGTAAGCCCTGACAGTTACTCTTGGTGGGTGCAGCAATGGGCCCTGCTGTGAATTATTAGATCAAGAATTGTAATTACATGCCCCTTTTGAACAGGGGCTGAAAAATTGGGCCTTTCGTGGTGGTGGTGGTGGTGGCGTTGCCACAAGACTGTAAGCCCTCAGAGTTACTCTTGGTGGGTGCAGCAATGGACCCTGCTGTGAATTATTAGATCAAGAATTGTAATTGCATGCCCCTGTTGAACAGGGGCTGAAAAATTGGGCCTTAGGCACTGGTGGCACAACACTACAACCCCTCACAGATACTGTACTTGGAGCACAGCAATGAGCCCTGTTGCAAAGTATTGCTTCAAAAATTGTAATGACACGCCCCTGTTAAACAGGGGCTGAAAAATTGGGCCTTAGGCACTGGTGCCACAACACTCCAACCCCTCACAGATACTGTACTTGGAGCACAGCAATGAGCCCTATGGCAAATTATTGCTAAAAAAATTGTAATTACACGCCCCTGTAAAACAGGGGCTGAAAAATTGGGCCTTAGCCACTGGTGGCGGCACCCATAAACAAAAATGATCTTCCAAGCTATCATCATCAATCGTATCATTGAGGACTCGGAGGAGGAGGATAGCCAGTCAACATAACAGCACAGGCACTCAGCATCAGCATCAGTCTTGAAGGGATGTGACATGTTAAAATCAATTAGTCTGTTATATCAGCATCAGGTGTGTGGTAGCTGGTGGTGATCCAAGACTGGTTCATCTTGATGAAAGTCAGTCGATCAACCGAGTCGGTGGACAGGCGCACCCTGTGATCCGTGACAAATCCTCCAGCAGCACTGAATGTGCGTTCCGAAAGAACGCTGGATGCAGGACAGGCCAGTAGCTCAATTGCATACTGTGCAAGCTCTGGCCAGTGATCCATCCTCAAGACCCAGTAAGCCAGAGGATTTTCGGTGGGGAAGGTGTCCAAGTCTGACCTTGCCCCTAGATATTCCTGCACCATGTTTATCAGACGCTGGCGATGGTTGCTGGAACCGATCATACTTTGGGGCTGCGGACTAAAGAATTGTCTGAACGCATCGGTCAGACGGCCACCTTCCCCACCGCTCCTTCTTTGACTGGCCGAAGCCTCAGCAACTCGTTGTCCAGGACCAGGAGTTTGTAACCTCCCAGTCTCTGGGAACGCGTTGCACAGACCTTTCTGCAAGGCCTCCCGGAGTTGTCTCATCCTCTGCTCCCTCTGCGACGGTAACATAAGGTCCGCAACCTTACCCTTGTACCGTGGATCAAGGAGAGTGGCCAGCCAGTAATGGTCCCTCTCCTTGATCCGAAGAATACGAGGATCCTTCCGCAGACTTTGCAGGATCAGGGAGGCCATGCAGCGTAGGTTTGCTGAGGCATTCGCTCCGGAGTCCTCTGGGTCACTAAGGACGACATGATCCGCAGCCACCTCCTCCCAGCAACGTACAAGTCCACTGGTTTCTTGGGACTGTAAATCATCCCTAAAAGACTGCTGCTGATGATGCTGAGTGCCAGCCTCCACCTCCATGCTGACACAATCCTCCTCCTCCTCCTCCTCCTCCTCCTCTTCCTGTGCGATGGGTGGGACAGAAGGAACACTGTCTGGGTAAAGGGGGCCTTGAGAGGCAAGGAAGTCCTCCTCTTCCTGCCTCTGTTCTGCCTCAAGTGCCCTGTCCATTATTCCACGCAGCGTGTGCTCCAACAGGTGGACAAGAGGTACAGTGTCACTGATGCATGCACTGTCACTGCTCACCATCCTCGTGGCCTCCTCAAATGGTGCCAGGACAGTGCATGCATCCCTGATCATGCCCCACTGGCGTGGAGAAAAAAAACCAAGCTCCCCTGACCCTGTCCTGGTGCCGTAGTCGCACAGGTACTCATTGATGGCCCTCTGCTGCGTGTGCAGCCGCTGCAGCATGGCCAACGTTGAGTTCCACCTGGTGGGCATGTCACATATAAGGCGGTTCTTGGGCAGGTTCAACTCCTTTTGCAGCTCAGCCAGGCGAGCACTGGCATTATAAGATCTGCGGAAATGCACACAGACTTTCCTGGCCTGCCTCAGGACATCCTGTAAGCCCGGGTACCTGCCCAAGAACCGCTGCACCACCAGGTTAAGGACGTGAGCCACACAGGGCACATGGGTCAGTTGTCCCTGTCGGAGGGCGGAGAGGAGGTTGGTGCCATTGTCGCAAACCACCATTCCTGGCTTAAGCTGGCGTGGCGTCAACCACCTCTCGGCCTGGCCCTGCAGAGCAGACAGGACCTCTGCCCCAGTGTGGCTTCTGTCCCCCAAACACACCAGCGCAAGCACGGCATGGCATCTTTTTGCCTGCGTACTTGCGTAGCCCCGTGAACGGCTACGGAGCACCGCTGGTTCATAGGACAAACCACAGGAAGAGGCCATGGAGGAAGAAGAAGAGGAGGGGGTGGAGGAGAGAGGTGTGTCACAACCAGTAGTAGCATTTTGGAGGCGTGGCGGTGGGACAACCTCCAACACTACTGCACCTTGTCCTGCATCCTTCCCAGCTGCCAAAAGAGTGACCCAATGGGCCGTGAAAGAAAGGTAACGTCCCTGTCCATGCCTGCTGGACCATGAGTCAGCGGTAATATGCACCTTACCGCTGACCGCCCTGTCCAGCGAGGCCAAGACATTGCCTTCCACATGCCGGTAGAGAGCCGGAATAGCCTTCCGTGAGAAAAAGTGGCGTTTGGGAACCTGCCACTGAGGAACCGCACATTGCACAAACTCACGGAAGGGGGCCGAGTCTACCAACTGAAAAGGCAGCAGTTGAAGCGCTAGCAATTGAGCCAAGCTAGCATTCAACCGCTGGGCATGTGGATGGCTGGGAGTGAACTTCTTTCGACGGTCCAGCAGCTGGGGCAGGGAAATTTGCCTGCTAGAATCGGACGTCGGTGTACTGCTAGCAGAGTGGCCGCAAGTACTTGGCTGTGACACACCTAATTCTACACCTTCATTCCTCTCAGTGCATGTTTCAGAGAGGACTGAAGTTATAGTGGGGTTGGAGATCCCAGCTGATGCGGTGCAAGGAGAGGTCCGCTTTGTTCTTTGGTGTGGGTCTTTCAGGTAGGCTTGCCAACGAGCTGCATGGCAGGTCAACATATGTCTGGTCAGGCATGTGGTACCCAAGCGGCTGATGTTTTGGCCACGCGATATACGCTTGAGACATATGTTGCAAACAGCAGCTGTGCGATCTGATGCACTAGCCTCAAAAAAGGCCCACACCAAAGAACTTTTTGAATGACGGGCAGAGGCAGCGCCCTGCACAGGCGGAGCTCTGCGGTGTGATTCCGTCGGTGTACTGCCCTTACGCTGGCCACCAAAGGGCATCCTGCCTCGTTGGAGATGTGCCTCCTCCTCATCCTCCTCCTCCTCCTCTCTCCTATTAGGCACCCACGTGGAGTCAGTGACCTCATCATCACCTCCCTCCTCATCACTGGAGCCAATCTGGCAGTATGCTGCAGCTGCTGGAACATGACTGCCAGATTGGTGTCCTTCTTGAGCATCCCCTCTGTCTGCTCTCACGCTACTGCCTTCCTCTAGCTGGGTTTCATCATCAGACCCTTCGAAACGCTGGGCATCCTCCTGGAGCATGTACCCAACACTGTGCTCAAACAGTTCGGGGGACTCCTCAGGAGGAGGACATGGTGGGTCTAGGGAAGGAGTGACTGATGATGAGTCTGACATTGATACCAGGGAAGAGGACGCTTTGGCAGCTGCTTTTCCAGTACCCTGAGCCTGGGTGAGAGAGGATGAGGAGGAGGAGGAGGGCTTGGTCATCCACTCTACCAAGTCTTCGGCATGATGTGGCTCAACATGTCCAGCTGCCGAAAAGAAGGACAAGCGTGTCCCATGGCCATGTGCTGATGACAATGCACCGCGTCCACGACCAGCACTGTTGCCCCCAGACACAGAGCCTGCTTGCCCTCTTTTATTGCCTCCTGACTGTCTGCCTCTCCTTGTTTGCCTTCCAGACATTCTAATAGATGGCCTGCAGGGAGATGGGAAAAAAGCAATAAGGGCTACCTTCAGGTGTCCTTCTCTGTCCCTTGAAACAAGGACTTTGACAGTGAAAGAAACTGACACACTCTCCCTACCTACAGTTTTCTGTCCCTAGAAAAAATGTTTTTTTTAAGCACAATTTAGCACAAGGAGAATTCACTCACTGTCCTTCCAGGTCCCTGGAAACAAGGACTTTGACAGTGAAAGAAACTGACACACTCTCCCTACCTACAGTTTTCTGTCCCTAGAAAAAATGTTTTTTTTAAGCACAATTTAGCACAAGGAGAATTCACTCACTGTCCTTCCAGGTCCCTGGAAACAAGGACTTTGACAGTGAAAGAAACTGACACACTCTCCCTACCTACAGTTTTCTGTCCCTAGAAAAAATGTTTTTTTTAAGCACAATTTAGCACAAGGAGAATTCACTCACTGTCCTTCCAGGTCCCTGGAAACAAGGACTTTGACAGTGAAAGAAACTGACACACTCTCCCTACCTACAGTTTTCTGTCCCTAGAAAAAATGTTTTTTTTAAGCACAATTTAGCACAAGGAGAATTCACTCACTGTCCTTCCAGGTCCCTGGAAACAAGGACTTTGACAGTGAAAGAAACTGACACACTCTCCCTACCTACAGTTTTCTGTCCCTAGAAAAAAAGTTTTTTTTAAGCACAATTTAGCACAAGGAGAATTCACTCACTGTCCTTCCAGGTCCCTGGAAACAAGGACTTTGACAGTGAAAGAAACTGACACACTCTCCCTACCTACAGTTTTCTGTCCCTAGAAAAAATGTTTTTTTTAAGCACAATTTAGCACAAGGAGAATTCACTCACTGTCCTTCCAGGTCCCTGGAAACAAGGACTTTGACAGTGAAAGAAACTGACACACTCTCCCTACCTACAGTTTTCTGTCCCTAAAAAAAATGTTTTTTTTAAGCACAATTTAGCACAAGGAGAATTCACTCACTGTCCTTCCAGGTCCCTGGAAACAAGGACTTTGACAGTGAAAGAAACTGACACACTCTCCCTACCTACAGTTTTCTGTCCCTAGAAAAAATGTTTTTTTTAAGCACAATTTAGCACAAGGAGAATTCACTCACTGTCCTTCCAGGTCCCTGGAAACAAGGACTTTGACAGTGAAAGAAACTGACACACTCTCCCTACCTACAGTTTTCTGTCCCTAGAAAAAATGTTTTTTTTAAGCACAATTTAGCACAAGGAGAATTCACTCACTGTCCTTCCAGGTCCCTGGAAACAAGGACTTTGACAGTGAAAGAAACTGACACACTCTCCCTACCTACAGTTTTCTGTCCCTAGAAAAAATGTTTTTTTTAAGCACAATTTAGCACAAGGAGAATTCACTCACTGTCCTTCCAGGTCCCTGGAAACAAGGACTTTGACAGTGAAAGAAACTGACACACTCTCCCTACCTACAGTTTTCTGTCCCTAGAAAAAATGTTTTTTTTAAGCACAATTTAGCACAAGGAGAATTCACTCACTGTCCTTCCAGGTCCCTGGAAACAAGGACTTTGACAGTGAAAGAAACTGACACACTCTCCCTACCTACAGTTTTCTGTCCCTAGAAAAAATGTTTTTTTTAAGCACAATTTAGCACAAGGAGAATTCACTCACTGTCCTTCCAGGTCCCTGGAAACAAGGACTTTGACAGTGAAAGAAACTGAGGCCTCGTACACACGACCGATTTTCTCGTCGTAAAAAACACGTCGTTTTTTTCGACGAGATTCTTGTTAAGCTTGTCGATTTTCTCGTCAAGCTTTCTATGCGTACACACTGTCATTTCCCAATTTCCTCGTGGTTCTCTGCGCTCACGTCCAGCACGTACGACGGCACTATAAAGGGGAAGATCTTTTTTCTTGGCGCCACCCCTTGGGCTGCTTTTGCTGATCTCGTGTTACCGCGTGTGAAGTAAAAGTTTGGGAAGAGACGATTCGCGCTTTTCAGTCTTCGTACTTTTCAGATCGTTTTCTGCCGTTCAGTTTGTGCTTGTGGGTTCGTATCTTGACTTTCAGGGCGTCTAGGCAGGTCGTATCTGTTTTACAGTGCGTTCTTGCCTGTTCGTTTCTGAATTTCAGTTCGTTATTCATAGGCCTTGCTGTTCTAAAGTGCGTTCTGTTCTGTACGTTCTGATTAGACGACCGTTTCCTAGCCATGTCGCCTGGACGTTCTCGTCGTCGAGTTCGTGCTGTGCGTGCGCTTGGTGTTGGTCTGCTTGTTTTGGACCAAGACCAGTCCATGAATGGTGTGAGGAGGAGTTCATGGACCAAGAATTGGTTGCTCCAGCGGGACCAATTCTGCCACATGCCTCTGCTGCGGGAGATCGTCGAGAATAATCCTGAGGACTACAGGAATTTTCTGAGGATGTCTGACCCCGTTTTTCAGGAACTGTTGGCTTTGGTGTCCCCCTATATTACCAGGAAGGACACCGTTATGCGGGAAGCCATCAGTGCTGAGCAGAGGCTCATCGCCACGTTGCGTTACCTGGCGACAGGGAGAAGTCTTCAGGACTTGAAGTTCACCACAGGCATCTCCCCCCAGGCTCTGGGCCTCATAATCCCAGACACCTGTTCTGCTATTATACAAGTCCTGCAGGAGGACTATATTAGGGTAAGTTTTCTCCCTTCACATCACATTTTATGTATTACATGTATGCTAATGTATTGTATTTCTTTCATCCTTTCCTAATTACCATGATTGTAATATGCTGAGAATGTCCCCTTTGTCCCCATGCATGCTGGAAGTTTTTAAATGCCCCTTTTTTATCCTCCCTAAATATTTCCCCTCACTAACTTTTCCAGCAGGGGCGCCTGTTGCTCCAAATGTTGGGGGGTTACAACCCCAATTTCGGAAATAAACTTCCTCCTTTTTTGCTCTGTTGCCTAATAAACGCCCCCAGTTGTCCCCTCCAATGCAGCCATTTAGTCCCCTCTATTGCAGCCAGTTTCCCCCCAGCCCTGCACTTACCTTCTTGTGGTCAGCGCCATCCTTCTTCTGTCCTTGATGTCTTCTCCTTCCCTTCATGTTGCATCAGCCAATCATGTTACCATTAAACAGACTTGGTGAACATGATTGCCAGAGCTGCCTGTCAGTGTTTACACAAGGAATGCCCCCTCCTTGAAACCCCGATTTTTCTTTGAGGAAGCCAATTACATCCCTCAGGTTGTAATTTGCAAGACTTTTTTAATACCTGTTTCTGCTCTGCAATTTTAACCCCCTAAATGACGCAATTAATCATATGTCGGTCGCTTTACAAGAGGCCATCCACCTGAATAGTGTGCGGCATAGACAATACATAGGTTCATGCAACGCATGAACCTATGTATTGTTCTGAGTGATGGGCACAGGAGAGAGGGGACAGTGCTCCAGCGCCCACTCTGGACGCACCGCCACTGCAATGCTATCCTGTGGCCAAACACATCTCCCCCCCCCAAAATAATTTAGTAATGGCCCATCAGAGGGGGTGATGAATATGATAAATGAGCCTTCCATTATACTTTTTTTACACACCTTAATAAACGTATAATTAGATTGATGTTGGTCTCTAATTTTTTGGTCTTGAATTTGCTTGTAATGTATGCCTTTGTTTTTCTAATATTATTTCATCTTGTTTCACTCCACAGCTTCCTTCAACGCCACAGGAATGGCAGACTGTGGCATCGGAGTTTGCCACGCGGTGGGACTTCCCCAACTGCGGTGGTGCCATAGACGGGAAGCACGTCCGCATCGTGCCGCCACCCCGTTCTGGATCCTACTACTACAACTACAAGGGGTTTCATAGCATTGTGCTGATGGCGGTGGTGTCAGCACGGTATGAATTCCTCTATGTTGATGTAGGGAAGAATGGCCGGATGTCCGATGGGGGATCCTTCATCCAGACGGAGTTTGCCCTCCGTCTCCAGAGTGACGACCTTGCATTGCCACCGGATGCAGGGAATATTGAAGGACTCCCCTTTGTTTTCTTGGCTGATGAAGCCTTCGGACTCGGACGGCATCTTATGAGGCCATTTCCACAGAGGACCCTGACCCCAGAGAAGAGTGTGTTCAATTACCGGCTGGCCAGGGCCCGAAGAGTCGTTGAAAATGCCTTCGGCATAATGGCCAGCCGGTTCCGCCTTTTTATGACTTCCATCCACTTGGCGGACTACAAAATAAACTATGTAGTGTTATGCTGCTGTGTGCTACACAATTTTCTTTGCCGCAAAGCGAATTCATATATGGCCTCAGTTTTGCCAGAGGCTGGACTTTCCCCTGCAAATCCCCTTCCGGGCCTGGAATCTGCCCGTCTTGGCTTGCCCCCCCAAAATGCCCGTGTGGTTCGGGACAAATACATGGAGTATTTCACGGGTAGGGGGGCAATTCCTATGCCAGCCTATGTCTAAGTATCCCAATAAAAATCTTGTTTAAACCTTTAATTATTTGTTCTTTCCTGTCTCCTAGTTTGTCTTTGTGCATTTGTAGTGGCAAGTGTATTTTACTTTAGTAAATAACAACCAATTTCACTATGTTACCTTACAAAAGAACCAAATAAGCTTAGAGAGTATTATAAAAAGAAGCTACACGTTGTTTGTGGTCAAATATTTTACTCTCTGCACATTTTTTTTTGTTTTACTTTGGGGTTGGCCTGACCACAACCCGTCAAATTTTGGCTTATGAAAATACAAAAATACCACTTGCATTTCTAAAATGACAACATTGGATACCTCTGAGCAATCTGAGACATTCAGTTACACAAACTATGTCTCTATGTGCCCGTCCTAATATGGGGTCCTGCCACCCCTTGCCCAGCCAAAAATTCAATATGCACACATTTTTACTTTTTTGCAAATAGGAAGTTTACAATCCTGATCCCTATTGTCAACATGTGCTATCTGCCATCAGGGGTGATCAATGGATGTGTTTTGGGGGTGCATCCCCTTCCTCAGTTCACCGACTTTTGATACGAGGAAGGGGTTGCACCCACAAAAGACGTACATGGATATCCCCTGATGGCAGATAGCACATGTTCACACACTGTGTGCATATTCAATTTTTGGCTGCTTTGTTACTCAAAAAATTAGTAAAAATATAAAAACAAACATGTAAAAACAAATGTGTTTGGATGGCTTATTGAATTCTCCCCAAAACATCGAGAATGTCTTTAAATGTTTGTTCCATCACATGGATTCTTTGTTTAATTAGGTCCAGTTCCGTGCTACATTCCATCACTTGCTGGATGAGGCGGAGGGCACTGTCAGCAGAGAACGGTGTGCTATCCTTCACAACATTTCCATCCCCTAAAAACCATAAAAAAAAATTAATAAAACTCTGCAGGCCTACCTCGCTTACCTTAAGCTGTGGTGTCAGATACTGACCTGTTGTGGTGACCAGATCCACAACGTCATCCACCTCTCCTTCCTGCACTTCTCCTTCCTCCACCTCAACTTCCTGCACATCTTTCGGTTGTGGATCTTTGGGAGTTTGGGGTTGCTTGGAAGTTGTGGGGTGCATGTGCTCCCTGGAGTGTCCTCCTCCCAGTCTTCTCTCCCCTATGAGAATAAAACCAAAGGTCTATTTATCACACTGTAAAAATCTCATTTTTAAACTTAAAACAGGCTAAATTGTTTGGAAGTGGGGTACAAGTGTGTGTTTGTGCGGAATTTAAAGAAAAATGCATTCTTTATGACCCCAAATATGTTTATTATTCACATTTGGATGTAATTTTTTGGACATGGAGGCACCACAAATAAACTCTGATGCACCTGTGTGGGACACCCAAAAAAGGCGGGTCTGGTGGCCCACACTATAGTGCTCCAAAGTACAGATGTGGAAGCAGCTGCTGAGTGTCCTCTCCTTTACACTGATTAAAGTTTGCATTTCATTCTCCTTACAAACACATCATCTAGACTTAAAAATTATCCACAATACTTGATCAAAAATGGCAGATGTCTAATTACTTTTGGGGGTCTTAAATAAGCCAAAACCACGGATAGTGGCCGAACGAAGTGTCGGTAACGTAACGAACGATTACTGTGCCCAACCTAGTTCAAAATAATACATTTTGGAAGGGAGTCCAATATGCTTTAAAAAAAAAAAAAGTCAGTTTCTAAAAAGATTAATAGCAGAAAGGTCGTCATTTTACTTACTTTTAGCGAGCATCCTCTTTATGCTCCTCAACTGGTCTGGCTCCCTCAGTTTGAGGTCTGACCACCTCTTTCTGAGCTGCTCATTTGAGCGTTTCACCCCGAACTTCGCCCTCAGACTCTTCACAACTTTAGTGAGGATTTTGGCCTTCCTTCTATTTGGTTTGCTATACGGCCCATGCTTGGCATCATAATCAGCCTTGACCAAGATGTCCACCATCTCCGCCATCTCCGCCAAAGACATATTCGATGCCTTGAATCTCCTCCTTGATCGTGACGTGTCCTCGGTCTCCGGGCTTGTCTCCTCGCTAGTTGCGGAATTATCAGACACCTGCTGTAACTCCGCCATATCTGTCTGCGCGCCGAAAGAGAAGGGGCGGGGAAAAGATGTTAGTTAGAACGTCATGGGCGGGCGACGTGTGCGGAGCGACGTGTTCGAATTTGGACGCATGCGTGGTGTGTATATAGCAAACACACATGTGACTATAGTACGTTCGGTGTGCGGAGAGAGGAGTTCAAGTGACGGACGTGCGAACGAAGGTATGTGATTTTGTGAGACTTGTTAAAATTGTTGGCCTATACTGTCTTGAGATTGTTGGAGGATATATATGGTGACTAGGATGTGAAGGAGGTTAGACTGTTTGCCTCACATTATTTAAATATAATTTATTTTACTTGCAGATACAATATGAATGTATTTATTAGCGACAAAGAGTTCCTGGCGGAATTTATTGACCGGGTAAGGGAGCTGCCGGCTCTGTGGGAGACCAAAAACCCCATCCATAAAAAAAAGGGGTGAGAAAAGCAGCGCTGGAGAAGCTGCTCCCATTTGTGCATACCAAGGTGCCCACAGCCACAGCAAAACAAGTGGACACTAAAATTGGGAGCTTGAGAGGTACCTACAGGACTGAACGCTCTAAGGTGCTGGCTTCTCAGAGGTCAGGAGCAGCAGCAGATGATGTTTATGTCCCGGTTTTGTGGTACTACAGCAGGATGTCCTTCCTGGATGACCACATTGAGCCAAGGCCATCACTCTCCACTCTTCCCCCCAGACTTCCCTGCAGCCAACCTGAGCCTTCTCTGGAGCAAGAGGAGGCAGCCATCCTGGATGATCCTGATTTGGCCATCTGGAGCCAGGTATAGTATTAACTGAAAATGTAGTGGGATAAAATTAATGTTTCCCAAATATGTCAGGATGAGAAACATACATTATTTTGTATTCAACAAGTGAAATCATGATCTGTAGACATTATTCTGCACTTAATTGTGTGGTAAATAGTCAAGCTGATGTAGTGGTAAATTTAAAGCAAGGATTTATGCATTTACATTCTAATTGCTTCCATCAGGATTACAAAGTTTGATGCAAAGATTAAACCAACATATTAAACTATGTTTCTTTTTCATACACAGGATGAAATCAGCCAGGAGGAGGGTCTGGAAACTGTCAGGCAGGAGGAGGAAGGGCCCAGTGGCAGCCAGGAGGTGGCAGGGCCCAGTGGCAGCCAGGAGGTGGCAGGGCCCAGTGGCAGACAGGAGGTGGCAGGGCCCAGTGGCAGCCAGGAGGTGGCAGGGCCCAGTGGCAGACAGGAGGTGGCAGGGCCCAGTGGCAGCCAGGAGGTGGCAGGGCCCAGTGGCAGACAGGAGGTGGCAGGGCACAGTGGCAGACAGGAGGTGGCAGGGCAAAGGAGAAGCACCAGATCCCAGGTGCCTCCCATCAGGCTTCACAAAAGAGGCAGGAGGGACAGGACCACCAGTGAGGCAGCAATGGCCCTTATTAAAGAGGCCCATGCCACCCTCAAGGAGCCCACATCCCCTGAAGAGGCCATTGCCGGCCTAGTGGAGGCTAAGTTCAAGGTGATGAGCATGGAGCAACGCCTCCTATGCGAACCCCTGCTCATCACCTTGCTCAACAAGGGGGTGATGGAGCAAATTACCCCCAATACCGCCATATGTGAGGTGGCCCAACTGACCCAACCTCAACCTCCACCTCCACCTTCCTCTTCTGCCCCACCCCCTTCTGCTACCCCTCCACCTTCTGCCCCACCCCCTTCTGCTACACCTCCACCTTCTTCTTCTGCCCCACCCCCTTCTGCTACACCTCCACCTTCTGCCCCACCCCCTTCTGCTACACCTCCACCTTCTGCCCCACCCCCTTCTGCTACACCTCCACCTTCTTCTTCTGCCCCACCCCCTTCTGCTACACCTCCACCTCCTCCTCCTGACAGGAGTACCCCTCCAGTGGGCCAGCCTCCAGCTAAACGAAGAAGGAAGGCTTCAGTAAAGGCTGCAGGGAAGGTTGCCAGGAAGAAGAGGAAGTGATGGCCTTGCTTCATTGTGGTCGCACTGGTCGGACAGAAGGCAGCCTGTTGTAGTACCACACACTTGGGACATATATCTCACCTGCTGCTGTTCCTGACCTCTGGGAGGCCAGCATCAGATTGTGTTCTGAAATGTGGGCCTTCTCAAGCTCCCAATTTTAGTGTCCACACAGGGTTGCTGTGTGCTCTGGGGTCCCTGGGATGCACAAATGGCAGCAGCTTCTCCAGCGCTGCCTTCTCTTTATTTAATTTATAAACATGAATAAATGTGTTTTTTGTTTAAGTTCATACTTGACTATGTGTATTTTTAAATAAAAAAAAACAAGCTTTGGAGTAAGCAGATACATTTGACTGACAATAAAAGGCACAGATATCACCCCCCCAAAAGAATAACTAAATCTGATTAGCTCAAAAACATGGTGTGAAATTTTAAAAATATAGATTAGAAAATTAAATGGGAGATCGCTATCAAAACATTGAGAAATTATAATTAACATCATTTTGAAAAATCTAACCATTTAAATTATTCCTAAAAACTTGCACGATATAATACACATAAATCTTATAAAGAGCAGCATGAAAAAGGTTAAAAATAAGGCATAACTCTGTGTGAATATCAGCAGCAAAAGAAGGTCTCTCGTTTTGATTAATGTAACATTCTAACGAAGAATTCAATGCAGAACATTTAAACGATGAAATATTTATGAGCGTGACGAATGTGCTCTCTCCATTATGAAGGCTTGTTTTACCAGAAGATGCGCTCCCGTCTCATAGTTGCTTGTGAGCATGCGCACTTTTGGAAGAGTCGTAAAAGCATACACACGAACCATTTTCTCGTCACAAAACAGGCCGACGAGAAACACGACGAGGAAATCTGGACTCCTGACGAGAAAATAGAGAGCAGGTTCTCTATTTTCTCGTCGAGATTCTCGTCAAGTTTCTCGTCGTAAAACCATACACACGAACGTTTTTCTAGACAAAAAAACTCTTGCGGCACTTTTCTTGACTGTTTACGACGAGAAAATCGGTCGTGTGTACGAGGCCTGACACACTCTCCCTACCTACAGTTTTCTGTCCCTAGAAAAAATGTTTTTTTTAAGCACAATTTAGCACAAGGAGAATTCACTCACTGTCCTTCCAGGTCCCTGGAAACAAGGACTTTGACAGTGAAAGAAACTGACACACTCTCCCTACCTACAGTTTTCTGTCCCTAGAAAAAATGTTTTTTTTAAGCACAATTTAGCACAAGGAGAATTCACTCACTGTCCTTCCAGGTCCCTGGAAACAAGGACTTTGACAGTGAAAGAAACTGACACACTCTCCCTACCTACAGTTTTCTGTCCCTAGAAAAAATGTTTTTTTTAAGCACAATTTAGCACAAGGAGAATTCACTCACTGTCCTTCCAGGTCCCTGGAAACAAGGACTTTGACAGTGAAAGAAACTGACACACTCTCCCTACCTACAGTTTTCTGTCCCTAGAAAAAATGTTTTTTTTAAGCACAATTTAGCACAAGGAGAATTCACTCACTGTCCTTCCAGGTCCCTGGAAACAAGGACTTTGACAGTGAAAGAAACTGACACACTCTCCCTACCTACAGTTTTCTGTCCCTAGAAAAAATGTTTTTTTTAAGCACAATTTAGCACAAGGAGAATTCACTCACTGTCCTTCCAGGTCCCTGGAAACAAGGACTTTGACAGTGAAAGAAACTGACACACTCTCCCTACCTACAGTTTTCTGTCCCTAGAAAAAATGTTTTTTTTAAGCACAATTTAGCACAAGGAGAATTCACTCACTGTCCTTCCAGGTCCCTGGAAACAAGGACTTTGACAGTGAAAGAAACTGACACACTCTCCCTACCTACAGTTTTCTGTCCCTAGAAAAAATGTTTTTTTTAAGCACAATTTAGCACAAGGAGAATTCACTCACTGTCCTTCCAGGTCCCTGGAAACAAGGACTTTGACAGTGAAAGAAACTGACACACTCTCCCTACCTACAGTTTTCTGTCCCTAGAAAAAATGTTTTTTTTAAGCACAATTTAGCACAAGGAGAATTCACTCACTGTCCTTCCAGGTCCCTGGAAACAAGGACTTTGACAGTGAAAGAAACTGACACACTCTCCCTACCTACAGTTTTCTGTCCCTAGAAAAAATGTTTTTTTTAAGCACAATATAGCACAAGCACAAAACACACTGACACTCTCCCTACCTATCCTTCTCTTTCCCTAAACTAAAGGAATCCAGGTTAAGCAAGAAAGAAATAAAAGTCACTGTCCCTGCCTATGCTGCTCTATCCCTGCTCCGGAACACACTACACTAGGCCGCCGTGCTGGCGGCCTTTTATAGTGTGGGGCGTGTACTAAACAGCACCCATAGGACTTCTAGTGTGTTAGTGGCAGCAAACAGAGCTCCTATATTTTCTTCTCAGCAGCACCCATAGGACTTCTAGTGTGTTAGTGGCAGCAAACAGAGCTCCTATATTTTCTTCTCAGCAGCACCCATAGGACTTCTAGTGTGTTAGTGGCAGCAAACAGAGCTCCTATATTTTCTTCTCAGCAGCACCCATAGGACTTCTAGTGTGTTAGTGGCATCACACAGAGCTCCTATATTTTCTTCTCAGCAGCACCCATAGGACTTCTAGTGTGTTAGTGGCAGCAAACAGAGCTCCTATATTTTCTTCTCAGCAGCACCCATAGGACTTCTAGTGTGTTAGTGGCAGCAAACAGAGCTCCTATATTTTCTTCTCAGCAGCACCCATAGGACTTCTAGTGTGTTAGTGGCATCACACAGAGCTCCTATATTTTCTTCTCAGCAGCACCCATAGGACTTCTAGTGTGTTAGTGGCAGCAAACAGAGCTCCTATATTTTCTTCTCAGCAGCACCCATAGGACTTCTAGTGTGTTAGTGGCAGCAAACAGAGCTCCTATATTTTCTTCTCAGCAGCACCCATAGGACTTCTAGTGTGTTAGTGGCAGCAAACAGAGCTCCTATATTTTCTTGTCAGCAGCACACATAGTACCTATAGTGTGTTAGTGTCAGCACCCATAGGACCTACAGTGTGTTGTGAGCACACATAGGAGTTCTATTTTTTATACTATATACACTACCGACTACAATGGCTGGAAGACCGCCAAGGAGAGGCAGAGCGTGCCGAGGCAAGAACACAGGGCAGGCAGGCTCTGTTTCTAGAGACAACAGTGCTGGCCGTGGACGTGGTCGTGCATCGTCATCAGCACGTGGCCATGGGACACGCTTGTCTTTGTTTTCGGCAGCTGGACATGTGGAGCCGCATCATGCCGAAGGCTTGGTAGAATGGATGACCAAGCCCTCCTCATCCTCCTCATCCTCTCTCACCCAGGCTCAGGGTACTGGCAGAGCAGCTGCCAACGCGTACTCAATGGCATCATCAGCCACCCCTTCCCTAGACCCACCATGTCCTCCTGAGGAGTCCCCCGAACTGTTTGAGCACAGTGTTGGGTACATGCTCCAGGAGGATGCCCAACGATTCGAAGGCTCGGATGATGATACCCAGCTTGAGGAAGTCAGTAGTGTGCGCGCAGAGAAAGGGGATGCTGAAGGACAGCAATCTGGCAGTAGTGTTCCACCAGCTGCAGCTTACTGCCAGGTTTGCTCTAGTGGTGAAGAGGGAGGGGATGATGAGGTCACTGACTCCACGTGGGTGCCTGAAGGGAGAGAGGAGGAGGAGGAGGAGGATGCAGCGTCACATGTCCAACGAGGCAGGATGCCCCCTGGAGGCCAGCTAGAGGCCAGCACAGCAACTGTACCACATCGCAGAGCTCCGCCTGTGCAGGGCGCTGCCTCTGCACGTTATCACAAAAGTTCTTTGGTGTGGGCCTTTTTTGAGACGAGTGCATCAGATCGCACCACTGCTATTTGCAATATTTGTCTCAAGCGTATCTCGCGTGGCCAAAACATCAGCCGCTTGGGCACCACAAGCATGAGCAGACATATGTCGACCTGCCATGCAGCTCGTTGGCAAGCACACATAAAAGACCCACACCAAAGAACAAAGCGGACCTCTCCTTGCTCCTCATCAGCTGGGATCTCCATCCCCACTATATCTTCAGTCCTCTCTGAAAGCTGCTCTGAGAGGACTGAAGGTGTAGAATTAGGTGTGTCACAACCAAGTACTTGCAGTACACCGACGTCCGATTGTAGCAGGCAAATTTCCCTGCCCCAGCTGCTGGACCGTCGAAAGAAGTATACTCCCAGCCATCCACATGCCCAGCGGTTGAATGCTAGCTTGGCTAAATTGCTAGCACTTCAACTGCTGCCTTTTCAGTTGATAGACTCGGCCCCCTTCCGTGAGTTTGTTCAATGTGCGGTTCCTCAGTGGCAGGTTCCCAAACGCCACTTTTTTTCACGGAAGGCAATTCCGTCTCTCTACTGGCATGTGGAAGGCAATGTCCATGCCTCGCTGGACAGGGCGGTCAGCGGTAAGGTGCATATTACCGCTGACTCATGGTCCAGCAGGCATGGACAGGGACGTTATCTTTCTTTCACGGCCCATTGGGTCACTCTATTGGTAGCTGGGAGGGATGCAGGACAAGGTGCAGTAGTGTTGGAGGTTGTTCCGCCACCACGCCTCCAAAATGCTACTACTGGTTGTGACACACCTCTCTCCTCCACCCCCTCCTCTTCTTCTTCCTCCATGTCCTCTTCGAGTGCTCTGTCCTCGGAACCAGCGGTGCTCCGTAGGCGTACAAGGGGCTACGCGAGTACGCAGGCAAAAAGATGCCATGCCGTGCTTGCGCTGGTGTGTTTGGGGGACAGGAGCCACACTGGGCCAGAGGTTCTGGCAGCTCTGCAGGGGCAGGCCGAGAGGTGGTTGACGCCACGCCAGCTTAAGCCAGGAATGGTCGTTTCTGATAATGGCACCAACCTCCTCTCCGCCCTGCGACAGGGGCAGCTCACCCATGTGCCCTGTATGGCTCACGTCCTCAACCTGGTGGTGCAGCGGTTCTTGGGCAGGTTCCCAGGCTTACAGGATGTCCTGAGGCAGGCCAGGAAAGTCTGTGTGCATTTCCGCCGATCTTATAATGCCAGTGCTCGGCTGACTGAGCTGCAAAAGGAGCTGAACCTGCCCAAGAACCGCCTAATATGTGACATGCCCACCAGGTGGAACTCAACGTTGGCCATGCTGCAGCGACTGCACACGCAGCAGAGGGCCATCAATGAGTACCTTTGCGACTACGGCACCAGGACAGGGTCAGGGGAGCTTGGCTTTTTTTCCCCACGCCAGTGGAGCATGATCAGGGAAGCATGCACTGTCCTCTCACCATTTGAGGAGGCCACGAGGATGGTGAGCAGTGACAGTGCATGCATCAGTGACACTGTACCTCTTGTCCACCTGTTGGAGCATACGCTGCGTGGGATAATGGACAGGGCACTTGAGGCAGAACAGAGGCAGGAAGAGGAGGACTTCCTTGTCTCTCAAGGCCCCCTTTATCCAGACAATGTTCCTTCTGTCCCACCCATCACACAGGAAGAGGAGGAGGAGGAGGAGGAGGAGGAGGATTGTGTGAGCATGGAGGTGGAGCCTGGCACTCAGCATCAGTAGCAGCAGTCTTTTAGGGATGATGTACAGTCCCAACAAACCAGTGGACTTGTACGTGGCTGGGAGGAGATGGCTGGCGATCATGTCATCCTCAGTGACCCAGAAGACTCCGGACCGAATGCCTCAGCTAACCTACGCTGCATGGCCTCCCTGATCCTGCAAAGCCTGCGGAAGGATCCTCGTGTTCTTCGGATCAAGGAGAGTGACCATTACTGGCTGGCCACTCTCCTTGATCCACGGTACAAGGGTAAGGTTGCGGACCTTATCTTGCCGTCGCAGAGGAAGCAGAGGATGAGACATCTCAGGGAGGCCTTGCAGAAAGGTCTGTGCAACGCGTTCCCAGAAACTGGGAGGTTACAAACTCCTGGTCCTGGACGACGAGTTGCTGAGGCTTCGGTCAGTAGCAGAAGGAGCGGTGGGGAAGGTGGACGTCTGACCGATGCGTTCAGACAATTTTTTAGTCCGCAGCCCCAAGGTATGATCGGTTCCAGCAACCATCGCCAGCGTCTGATATACATGGTGCAGGAATACCTAGGGGCAAGGTCAGACTTGGACACCTTTCCCACCGAAAATCCTCTGGCTTACTGGGTCCTGAGGATGGATCACTGGCCATAGCTTGCACAGTATGCAATTGAGCTACTGGCCTGTCCTGCATCCAGCGTTCTTTCCGAACGCACATTCAGTGCTGCTGGAGGATTTGTCACCGATCATAGGGTGCGCCTGTCCACCGACTCGGTTGATCGACTGACCTTCATAAAAATGAATCAGTCTTGGATCACCACCAGCTACCAGACACCTGAAGCGGATATAACGGAATAATTTATAATGTCACATCCCTTCAAGACTGCCTATGCTGATGCTGAGTGACTGTCCTGTTATGTTCACTGACTATCCTCTTCCTCCTCCTCAATGATCCATGCCACCACACCAGTGCCTAAGGCACAATTTTTCAGCCCCTGTATAACAGGGGCGTGTAATTACAATTTTTTAAAAAGATGCTTCGCAACAGGTGTGACTGCTGTGCTCAGAGTACAGTATCTGTGAGGGGTTGCAGTGTTGTGGCACCAGCACCAGTGCCTAAGGCACAATTTTTCAGCCCCTGTTGGGGCGTGTAATTACAATTTTTAGGCAATGCTTTGCAACAGGTCTCATTGCTGTGCTCAGAGTACAGTATCTGTGAGGGGTTGCAGTGTTGTGGCACCAGCACCAGTGCCTAAGGCACAATTTTTCAGCCCCTGTATAACAGGGGCGTGTAATTACAATTTTTTAAAAAGATGCTTCGCAACAGGTGTGACTGCTGTGCTCCAAGTACAGTATCTGTGAGGGGTTGCAGTGTTGTGGCACCAGCACCAATGCCTAAGGCACAATTTTTCAGCCCCTGTTTAACAGGGGCGTGTAATTACAAATCTTGATCTAATAGTTCACAGCAGGGCCCATTCCTGCGCCCACCAAGAGTAACTATGAGGGCCTACAGTCTTGTGGCAACACCGTCCACCACCACCACCACCACCAAAGGCCCAATTTTTCTGCCCTGTTCAACAGGTGCATGCAATTACAAATCTTGATCTAATAACTCACAGCAGGGCCCATTCCTGCACCCACCAAGAGTAACTGTGAGGGCTTACAGTCTTGTGGCAACACCGTCCACCACCACCACCACCACCACCAAAGGCCCAATTTTTCTGCCCGGTTCAACAGGTGCATGCAAGTACAAATCTTGATCTATTAACTCACAGCAGGGCCCATTCCTGTGCCCACCAGTCTTGTGGCTACACCAACATCTAATAGGGCAAATTTCTGCAGAGTATATACGGCAGGCCCCTACTTTCAAACATCCAACTTACAAACGACTCCTACTTGCAAACGGCAAGAGAAAACAGGAAGTGAGAGGAAATCTACCCCTAGGAAGGAAAATTCTATCCTGTTAGATTTAATTTGGGAAAAAGGTATCTCCTCTCTACTGATGCTTTATCACCAATCCTTGTTTCAATTAAAACCCCACTTTTCCAAAAACATTTGTCATTGGGACGGAAAGTGAGGTGACATGTTCTGAACAGATGTGCAAAGACAGCAAATGTTACAGGGGTGATAACCCCTCCCTATGTTCTCCAAAAAGCTTAAAAATAGATTTTTTTGGGATGTAGCTACACTTCATAATGTACCTGTTCAGATTCTACTTAAGAACAAACCTACAGTCCATGTCTTGTTTGCACCACCTATATACTGCTGTTCAGAGTATATAGGGTTGTAGGTATAGGGTTTTATTTTGGGTGCGGGGTCCCCCTTAGTATCCATACAAGACCCAAAGGGGCTGGGGTGGGGGGGGGGTGATGGGGTAGCCATGCCATTTTTCTCAAGGATTTTCAGCCATATGGCGGCCAGGACAAGACATGACATTAAAGCCGCAAGTGGTTTTAAATGGCTTCTTTTTTTCCTTTACAAATGTCATTTTGTGCAAGGACAGTTCTAAACACGGGAAACACATGCCACTTCACAGGCATACTTTAGACACCCCCCAGGTACCGTATTTAAAGGAAAATTTCACTTTTTTTTTTTCACTTTATGCATCATTAAAATGACTGCTCCCGAAAAAACTTTAGTTTTTAAAATTTCTTTTAGCATTGATATATGTCCCCTGGGGCAGGACCCGGGTCCCCAAACCTGTTTTATAACATTAACATGCATATTGGCCGTTGTAATTAGCAATTTTGATTTCGAACGTTCGCGTCCATTATAACGAATAGGGTTCGAAAATTCGCGCAAACTTTCGGTCCGTTCGAAGGTTCTGGTGCGAACCGAACCCGGGGGTGTTCGGCTCATCCCTAGTGGAAGGCAATGTCTTGGCCTCGCTGGACAGGGCGGTCAGCGGTAAGGTGCATATTACCGCTGACTTATGGTCCAGCAGGCATGGACAGGGACGTTACCTTTCTTTCACGGCCCATTGGGTCACTCTTTTGGCAGCTGGGAAGGATGCAGGACAAGGTGCAGTAGTGTTGGAGGTTGTTCCACCGCCACGCCTCCAAAATGCTACTACTGGTTGTGACACACCTCTCTCCTCCACCCCCTCCTCTTCTTCTTCCTCCATGGCCTCTTCCTGTGGTTTGTCCTTGGAACCAGCGGTGCTCCGTAGGCGTTCAAGGGGCTACGCAAGTACGCAGGCAAAAAGATGCCATGCCGTGCTTTCGCTGGTGTGTTTGGGGGACAGGAGCCACACTGGGGCAGAGGTCCTGTCTGCTCTGCAGGGGCAGGCCGAGAGGTGGTTGACGCCACGCCAGCTTAAGCCAGGAATGGTGGTTTGCGACAATGGCACCAACCTCCTCTCCGCCCTCCGACAGGGACAACTGACCCATGTGCCCTGTATGGCTCACGTCCTTAACCTGGTGGTGCAGCGGTTCTTGGGCAGGTACCCGGGCTTACAGGATGTCCTGAGGCAGGCCAGGAAAGTCTGTGTGCATTTCCGCAGATCTTATAATGCCAGTGCTCGCCTGGCTGAGCTTCAAAAGGAGTTGAACCTGCCCAAGAACCGCCTTATATGTGACATGCCCACCAGGTGGAACTCAACATTGGCCATGCTGCAGCGGCTGCACACGCAGCAGAGGGCCATCAATGAGTACCTGTGCGACTACGGCACCAGGACAGGGTCAGGGGAGCTCGGGTTTTTTTCATCACGCCAGTGGGGCATGATCAGGGATGCATGCACTGTCCTGGCACCATTTGAGGAGGCCACGAGGATGGTGAGCAGTGACAGTGCATGCATCAGTGACACTGTACCTCTTGTCCACCTGTTGGAGCACACGCTGCGTGGAATAATGGACAGGGCACTTGAGGCAGAACAGAGGCAGGAAGAGGAGGACTTCCTTGCCTCTCAAGGCCCCCTTTACCCAGACAGTGTTCCTTCTGTCCCACCCATCGCACAGGAAGAGGAGGAGGAGGAGGAGGAGGAGGAGGATTGTGTCAGCATGGAGGTGGAGGCTGGCACTCAGCATCATCAGCAGCAGTCTTTTAGGGATGATTTACAGTCCCAAGAAACCAGTGGACTTGTACGTGGCTGGGAGGAGGTGGCTGCGGATCATGTCGTCCTTAGTGACCCAGAGGACTCCGGACTGAATGCCTCAGCTAACCTACGCTGCATGGCCTCCCTGATCCTGCAAAGTCTGCGGAAGGATCCTCGTATTCTTCGGATCAAGGAGAGGGACCATTACTGGCTGGCCACTCTCCTTGATCCACGGTACAAGGGTAAGGTTGCGGACCTTATCGTACCGTTGCAGAGGGAGCAGAGGATGAGACAACTCCGGGAGGCCTTGCAGAAAGGTCTGTGCAACGCGTTCCCAGAGACTGGGAGGTTACAAACTCCTGGTCCTGGACAACGAGTTGCTGAGGCTTCGGGCAGTCAAAGAAGGAGCGGTGGGGAAGGTGGCCGTCTGACCGATGCGTTCAGACAATTCTTTAGTCCGCAGCCCCAAAGTATGATCGGTTCCAGCAACCATCGCCAGCGTCTGATATACATGGTGCAGGAATACCTAGGGGCAAGGTCAGACTTGGACACCTTCCCCACCGAAAATCCTCTGGCTTACTGGGTCTTGAGGATGGATCACTGGCCAGAGCTTGCACAGTATGCAATTGAGCTACTGGCCTGTCCTGCATCCAGCGTTCTTTCAGAACGCACATTCAGTGCTGCTGGAGGATTTGTCACGGATCACAGGGTGCGCCTGTCCACCAACTCGGTTGATCGACTGACTTTCATCAAGATGAACCAGTCTTGGATCACCACCAGCTACAACACACCAGATGCTGATATAACAGACTAATTGATTTTAAAATGTCACATCCCTTCAAGACTGATGCTGATGCTGAGTGCCTGTGCTGTTATGTTGACTGGCTATCCTCCTCCTCCTCCTCAATGATACGATTAACGATGATAGCTTGGAAGATCATTTTGGTTTATGGGTGACGCCACCAGTGGCTAAGGCCCAATTTTTCAGCCCCTGTTTAACAGGGGAGTGTAATTAAAATTTTTGATGCAATACTTTGCAACAGGCCTCATTGCTGTGCTCCAAGTACAGTATCTGTGAGGGGTTGCAGTGTTGTGCCACCAGTGCCTAAGGCCCAATTTTTCAGCCCCTGTTCAACAGGGGCATGCAATTATAATTATTGATCTAATAATTCACAGCAGGGCCCATTGCTGCGCCCACCAAGAGTAACTGTCAGGCCTTACAGTGTTGTGGCACCAGCACCACCATCACCACCACCACCACCACCAAAAGCCCAATTTTTAAGCCCCTGTTCAACAGGGGCATGCAATTATAATTATTGATCTAATAATTCACAGCAGGGACCATTGCTGCGCCCACCAAGAGTAACTGTCAGGCCTTACAGTGTTGTGGCACCAGCACCACCATCAAAGGCCCAATTTTTACTACCACTGATCAACAATTATATGTTATTACAATTCCTGATATAATAGTTGACAGCAGGGCGTTCCAGCACCCACCAAGAGTAACTGTGAGTGCTTACAGTGTTGTGCCAACACCAACACCTAAGGGGCCAATTTCTGCAGAGTATATACGGCAGGTCCCTACTTTCAAACATCCAACTTACAAACGACTACTACTTGCAAACGGAAGAAGACAACAGGAAGTGAGAGGAAATCTACCCCTTGGAAGGAAAATTCTCTCCTGTAAGAATTAATATGGGAGAAAGGTGTCTCCTCTCTACTGATGCTTTATCACCAATCCTTGTTTCAATAAAAACACCACATTTCAAAAACAGTTGTCATTGGGACGCAAAGTGAGGTGAAATGTTCTGAACAGGGGCACAGACAGCAAAAAAAATGTGACAGGGGTGATAACCGTTCCCTATGTTTTACAAAAAACTAAAAAAAAGGAATTTGCCATGGAGCTCCACTTAAACAATGCAGCTGTTCAAAATTATAAACAGATTCTACATAAGAACAAACCTACAGTCCCTGTCTTGTATGCACCGCCTGTATACGGCTGTTCAGAGTATATAGGTCCTTTTTTATTTTGTGTGCGGGGTTCCCCTTAATATCCATACAAGACCCAAAGGGGCTGGTAATGGGCTGGGGTAGGGGGGGGGGTTGATGGGGTAGCTATGCCATTTTTCCTAAAGATTTTCATCCATATTACCGGGACCACACATTGCATTAAAGCCGCAAGCAGTTTTAAATGCCTTTTTTCCCTTTAGAAATGTTATTTTGTGCAGGGACAGTTCTAAACACGGGAAACACGTGGCACTTCACAGGCATACTTTAGACACCCCCCAGGTACAATATTTAAAGGAATATTTGACTTTTTTTTTTTCACTTTATGCATCATTAAAATGACTGCTCCCGGAAAACGTCCGTTTTCAAAACTTATTTTTGCATTGATACATGTCCCCTGGTGCAGAAGCCGGGTTCCCAAACTCTGTTTCGGACAATAACATGGATAATAGTCGTTATAATTAGCACTTTAGAATCTGAACGTTCGCATCCATTGTATTTAATAGGGTTCTAATGTTCGTGCAAACTTTCGGTCCATTCGCGGGTTCTGCTGCGAACCGAACCCGGGGGTGTTCGGCTCATCACTAGTAAAGAGAATGAAATGCAAACTTTTGTCAGTGTAAAGGAGAGGACACTCAGCAGCTGCTTCCACATCTGTACTTTGGAGCACTATAGTGTGGGCCAACAGACCCGCCTTTTTTGGGTGTCCCACACAGGTGCTTCAGAGAATTTTTGTGTTGCCTACATGTCTAAAAAATGACAGACAAAGGTGAATACTAAGCATATTCTTGGTCAGAAATAATGCATTCATCTTTAACTTCCGCCCAAACACACACTTGTACCCCACTTCCAAGCAATTTAGCCTGTTTTTTGGTTTAACATAGAGAATTTCTGTGAGATAACTCTACCTTTTGTTTGATTCTCATAGGGGAGAGAAGACTGGGAGGAGGACACTCCAGGGAGCACAAGAACCCCACAGCTTCACAACAACCCCAAACTCCCAAAGACCCACAAACGAAGGATGTAGAGGAAGTTGAGGTTGAGGAAGGAGAAGTGCAGGAAGGAGAGGTGGATGATGTTGTGGAACTGGTCACCACAACAGGTCAGTATCTGTCACCACAGCTTCAGGTAAGAGAGGTAGGCCTGCAGAGTTATAATACCTTTTTATTTTGTTTTTAGGGGATGTGAATGTTGGGGTGAAGGATAGTACAGGTTTCTCTGCTGACAGTGCCCTCCGCCTCATCCAGCAAGTGATGGAATGTAGCACGGAACTGGACAAAATTAAAGAAAGAATACATGTGATGGATCAAACATTTAAAGACATTCTCGATGTATTGGGGAGAATTCAATAAGGCATCCCAACCCCCTTTTTTCTCATGTTTGTTTTGCAACTTCTAAAAAACTTTTTGACAATCAAACCAGCCAAAAATTGAATCTGCACACAGTGTGTCAACATGTGCTATCTGCCATCAGGGGATATCCATGTACGTCTTTTGGGGGTGCAACCCCTTCCTCGTATCTAAAGTAGGTGAACTGAGGAAGGGGTTGCACCCCCAAAACACGTCCATTGATCACCCCTGATGGCAGATAGCACATGTTGACAATAGGGATCAGGAGTCTAAAATCCCTATAGGAAAATAATCCCAATTGTGTGCATATTCAATTTTTGGCTGGGCAAGGGGTGGCAGGACCCCATATTAGGACGGGCACATAGAGACATATAGTTTGTGTAAGTGAATGTCTCAGATTGCTCCGAGGTATCCAATTTTGTAATTTTTGGAATGCAACTGTTGTTTTGGTATTTTCCTAAGAAAACAATTGCCGGTTTGTGGCCAGGCAAACAAAAAATGTAAAATTAAAAAAAAAAAGTGTGTGAATTTGCACATAGTAAAAGATTTGAACACAAACAACGTGTAGCTTCTTTTTCTAATATGCTCTAACCTTATTTGGTACATTTTTTAAGGTTACATAGTGAAATGGTTGGTATTTACTAAAGGAAAATACACTTGGCACTACAAATGCACTAAGACAAACTAGGAGACAGGAAACCAACAAAAGTTAGAAGTTTAAACAAGATTTTTATTTGGATCGTTAGACAGCAATCTTTAGACATAGCCTGGCATAGGAATTGCCCCCCTACCCGTGAAATAGTCCATGTATTTGTCCCGAACCTCACGGGCATTTGGGGGGGGCAAGCCAGCATGGGCATATTCCAGGCCCGGCAGGGGATTATCAGGGGAAAGTCCAGTCTCTGGCAAAACTGAGGCCATATATGAATTTGATTTGCGGCAAAGAAAATTGTGTAGCACACAGCAGCATAACACTACATAGTTTATTTTGTAGTCCGCCAAGTGGATGGAAGTCATAAAAAGGCGGAACCGGCTGGCCATTATGCCGAAGGCATTTTCAACGACTCTTCGGCCCCTGGCCAGCCGGTAATTGAACACCCTCTTCTCTGGGGTCAGGGTCCTCTGAGGAAATGGCCTCATAAGATGTGGTCCGAGCCTGAAGGCTTCATCAGCCAAAAAAACAAAGGGGAGTCCTTCAATATTCCCTGCATCCGGTGGCAATGCAAGGTCGTCACTCTGGAGACGGAGGGCAAACTCCGTCTGGATGAAGGATCCCCCATCGGACATCCGGCCATTCTTCCCTACATCAACATAGAGGAATTCATACCGTGCTGACACCACCGCCATCAGCACAATGCTATGAAACCCCTTGTAATTGTAGTAGTAGGACCCAGAACGGGGTGGCGGCATGATGCGGACATGCTTCCCGTCTATGGCACCACCACAGTTGGGGAAGTCCCACCGCGTGGCAAACTCCGATGCCACAGTCTGCCATTCCTGTGGCATGGAAGGAAGCTGTGGAGTCAAACAAGATGAAAAAATATTAGAATACACAAATCAAACATTACAAGTATATTCTACGAAAATACATTAGAGGCCAACATCAAGCAAAGTCTACGTTTATTAAGGTGTTTTAAATAAGTATAATGGAAGGCTCATGTATCATATTCATCACCCCCTATGATGGTCTATTAATAAATTCTAATGGGGAGGGGGGGGAGATGTGTTTGGCCACAGGATAGCATTGCAGTGGCGGTGCGTCCAGAGTGGGCGCTGGAGCACTGCCCCCTCTCTCCTGTGCCCGTCACTCAGAACAATACATAGGTTTATGCCTTGCATTAACCTATGTATTGTCTATGCCGCCCACTATTCAGGTGGATGGCCCCCTGTTAAGTGACCGACATATGAAGAACTGCGGCATTTATGGGCTTAAAATTGCATATCAGAAACAGTAAGGAAAATTGTCTTGCACATTACAGCCTGAGGGATGTAATTGGCTTCAGAAAAGTTAAATAGGGGACGCAGGGGGGGGGCATTCCTTGGGTAAACACTGACAGGCTGCTCTGCCAATCATGTTCACCAAGTCTGTTTAATGGTAACATGATTGGCTGATGCAACATCAAGGGAAGGAGAAGACATCAAGGACAGAAGAAGGATGGCGCTGACCACAAGAAGGTAAGTGCAGGGCTGGGGGGGAACTGGCTGCATTGGAGGGAACAAAATGGCTGCATTGGAGGGGACAAATGGGGGCGTTTAATAGGCACCAGAGCAAAAAAGGAGGAAGTTTATTTCCTAAATTGGGGTTTGAACCCCCAAACATTTGGAGCAACAGGCGCCCCTGCTGGAAAGGTTAGTGAAGGAAAATATGCATGGAGGAGAAAAAAGGGGCATTTAAAAACTTCCAACATGCATGGGGACAAAGGGGACATTCTCAGCATATTACAATCATGGAATTAGGGAAGGATGAAAGAAATACAATACATTAGCATACATGTAATACATAAAATGTGATGTTAATGGAGAAAACTTACCCTAATATAGTCCTCCTGCAGGACTTGGATGATGGCAGAACAGGTGTCTGGGATTATGAGGCCCAGAGCCTGGGGGGAGATGCCTGTTGTGAACTTCAAGCCCCGAAGACTTCTCCCTGTCGCCAGGTACCGTAAGGTGGCGATGAGCCTCTGCTCAGCACTGATGGCTTCCCGCATAACGGTGTCCTTCCTGGTAATATAGGGGGACACCAAAGCCAACAGTTCCTGAAAAACGGGGTCAGACATCCGCAGAAAATTCCTGTAGTCCTCAGGATTATTCTCGACGATCTCCCGCAGCAGAGGTATGTGGCAGAATTGGTCCCGCTGGAGCAACCAATTCTTGGTCCATGAACTCCTCCTCACACCATTCATGGACTGGTCTTGGTCCAAAACAAGCAGACCAACACCAAGCGCACGCACAGCACGAACTCGACGACGAGAACGTCCAGGCGACATGGCTAGGAAACGGTCCTCTTATCAGAACGTACAGAACAGAACGCACTTTAGAACAGCAAGGCCTATGAATAACGAACTGAAAATCAGAAACGAACAGGCAAGAACGCACTGTAAAACAGATACGACCTGCCTAGACGCCCTGAAAGTCAAGATACGAACCCACAAGCACAAACTGAACCGCAGAAAACGATCTGAAAAGTACGAAGACTGAAAAGCGCGAATCGTCTCTTCCCAAACTTTTACTTCACACGCGGTAACACGAGATCAGCAAAAGCAGCCCAAGGGGTGGCGCCAAGAAAAAAGATCTTCCCCTTTATAGTGCCGTCGTACGTGATGGACGTGACCGCGGAGAACAACGAGGAAATTGGGAAATGTCAGTGTGTACGCATGGAAATCTTGACGAGAAAATCGACAAGCTTAACAAGAATCTCGTCGAAAAAAACGACGTGTTTTTTACGACGAGAAACTCGGTCGTGTGTACGAGGCTTCAGGCTAGTTTTACAATGTTATATTTTTTTTTTTAGAAGGATGGGTAATGGGCCTGATGTGATGGAGGGTTCTGAGCAATAGTTGACGTATAGTCTGGTGAGAGCGGACAAAGTTGGGTGTTTTTTTATTTTTTTGGTTTCTGTTTTTTGTGTACATGTTAGGTGGGGTTATTTGATGGAAATGTTTTGTGTGTTTTTGAGTCTTTTGATGTATTGAGAAAAAATGAATAAAAATTATTTGATTATTTGATCATGTTGTATCCGGATTGATTTGTACTCTCACTTTTCCCCTCTTGCTGAATTTCACCAGTCTCCTAATTTTGATCAACCGTGATTCCTTACCAATCACAAAAAATACAAAAAAATGAATGTTAACACTGAAAAAGCTAAATTTTCTTCTGTGGCTGCTATTCAGGTCAAGAATAGGGATGAGCTTCGAGTTCGAGGCGAACTCATGTTCGCCTCGAACATCGGCTGTTCGACCGTTCGTCGAATTTCGAACATTATGGGCAGTTCGCGCCAAATTCGAGTGCCGCGTCACGGCCCATAATTCACTGCGGCATCGCAGTGCATTGCTGGCTGATGATTAGCCAAGCATGCACTATAACCCGCATGCTTTGGCCAATCACAGCACGGTAAGAACGAAGAGCCATAATTGGCCAAAGCCAGGGTGGCTTTGGCCAATTATGTCTCAGGGGGTTTAGTACACGCCCCACACTATATAAGGCCGCCTGCGTGGCGGCCTTGTGTAGTGTGTTGCGGTGGCAGTGAAAGAAAGACAGAGAGAGAGAGAGAGAGAGAGATAGAGAAGGCAGGCGAGTCAGTTAGCTGCAGTTACAGTGTGTAGAGGATATATATATATATATATACTAAATTCTGAAACAAAATATTTCAGTGTGCACATGTCTATTATTTAAAATCCTTTCAAAATCTGAAGCTTTCATTAAAATAATTTCTGGTGATCCTGTCATGAAGGTCTTTACTAGGGCACTTCCTGTAATGAGGTGACAACAATCTGTACCCAGTTTTGCTCCTGTGTTGTGTGCCTGTTAGTCAGGACTTCACAATTTTGGTGGTTTGGTCTTTGTCACTCCGGTGAGGTAAGAGTAGGCGATTTAAAGCTGAAGCTTAGTTATGGGTGCTTTTGCATAGTTTTATTGCTCCAGCTTGACCAATGGTAGTGTGGATGTGCCACACCTGGCTGATCCCCTTGGAAACTGGAGATCAGTGTAGTAGGCACCACTTCTACAGTAGAGAGGTGGGACCATGACATCACGATCTCCATCTCGTCCAATCAGAGAACGTTTTGTATTCATTGAAAATGCAAGTGTTGTCTAAATGGCGCCCATGCTGTCCATTTTTACTAAGCGGTAGGGCAGCTATTGGATGGGAAGCTAAATGCAGTTATTGTAGCAGTGGGCCTACTATCAGTGGCGTCCGGTGACCATGTTTTTTTGGGGGGGCGGCGGGCGGGTCAGGTGCACTTACACCATCTATGCAGCGCTTCACCGGTGGCTTCCCTTGCTCCTTGGCGGCGGCAGCGATGACTATCCCTTCCCCTGCTCTCCACAGGCATCGGCGGCTTCCGTTTCCTCCCTCCACCTTGGCGACCAATTGGGACTTTTCTCTTTTCGTCCAATCCAAAAACGGGCCTCAGACCTGCTTCTGATTGGCCGGATTGAGGATCAGTGTTACAACAGCGAATATTTATTCGCTGTTGTAACACCTGGGTGGGCTTATGGCACAATGCTCTCTGCTCCGAGCCCACCCTATTTGAAGCCTATTAGAGCCTATGGCGATTAGTAAATCCCCCCTCAGGTGCCTAAAAAAAAAACACTACCGCTGCTGTAATTCAGGTGCCCAGTGTCCTGAAAGGGGCCGGACACCTGAACTGGGGGTGACAGCAGGGGCCATGGATAGATTCATGCTATGCATAAATCTATCCATTATTCATGGATAGGTGCCACTGCCCACTATAGTAATTTCCAGCTTCCTTTGATATCCCACAGGTATGCCACATTCATACTTACATTGGTCCAAGCTGGAAAACCATGGAAAAATTGCCATACCCAAACTTCAGCTTTAAGCAAGGAATGTCTAGGGTGCGGAAGGTAGAAGAGGAGAGCCCGCTAAAAGAAGGTTGTAGGATTTACTAAATCTGGTGCAGTTGTGCATAGTAACCAATCAGCTTCTGTGTTTTATTTTCAAAGCCTAATTGAACAAGCTGAAGCTAGAAGCTGATTGGTTACTATGCACAGCTGCACCAGCTGTGCATAGTCTGGTATGGACTTTAACGGGAACCCCTACGCCGAAAAAAAACGGCGTGGGGGTCCCCCCCAAAGTCCATAGCAGACCTTTACTTGAGCACGCAACCTGGCAGGCCGCAGGAAAAGAGGGGGGGACGAGAGAGCGGCCCCCTCTCCCTCCTGAACCGTACCAGGCCGCATGCCCTCAACATGGGGGGTGGGTGCTTTGGGGCAGGGGGGCGCACTGCGGCCCCCCCACCCCAAAGCACCCTGCCCCCATGTTGATGAGGACAGGGCCTCTTTCCGACAACCCTGGCCGTTGGTTGTCGGGGTATGCAGGCGGGGGGCTTATCGGAATCCAGGAGCCCCCTTTAATAAGTGGGCCCCCAGATCCCGGCCCCCCACCCTATGTGAATGAGTATGGGGTACATCATACCCCTACCCATTCACCTGGTGGAAAAAAAATGGCAATAAAAACACTACACGGGTTTTTTAAGTCATTTATTAGTCAGCTCCGGGGGTCTTCTTCCGACTTTGGGGTTCTTCTTCAAACTTCGGGGGTCTTCTTCCAACTTCGGGGGGTCTCTTCCGACCCCCGAAGTCGGAAGAGACCCCCCGAAGTTGGAAGAAAACCCCCGAAGTTGGAAGAAGACCCCCGAAGTCGGAAGAAGACCCCCGGAGCTGACGAATAAATGACCTAAAAAACCTGTGTAGTGTTTTTATTGCCACGGCCAGGGTTGTCGGGAAGAGGCCCTGTACTTATCAACATGGGGGCAGGGTGCTTTGGGGTGGGGGGGGCCGCAGTGCGCCCCCCTGCCCCAAAGCACCCACCCCCCATGTTGAGGGCATGCGGCCTGGTACGGTTCAGGAGGGAGAGGGGGCCGCTCTCTCGTCCCCCCCTCTTTTCCTGCGGCCTGCCAGGTTGCGTGCTCGGATAAAGGTCTGCTATGGACTTTGGGGGGACCCCCACGCCGTTTTTTTTGGCGTAGGGGTTCCCGTTAAAGTCCATACCAGACCTAAGGGCCTGATATGCTCCTGGAGGGGAACCCATGCTGGTTTTTTATTTAAAATTTGGCGTGGAGTTCCCCCTCATGATAACAGCGGCGAGACTTCCCAGGTCGGCAAGTCCGCAGCTAAAAACACAATGGAACCGCTGAACAACTGATTGCGAACTTGGCAAAGACTACAAGCTCAAAAACGCAACGCATAGGTGTGAATCTAGCCTCATACACATGCTGTTCTTTACCATATTTTTGAAACAAGGAATATGATAATCATTGACTGTTTATTACATACTGTATTTATTGGTGTATAACACTCACTTTTTTACCCTGAAAATAGAGTGTAAACTATGCCTGCGTGTTATACGCAGGGGGCTGTGGAAAGTTTTTTTCCTGAAACTTCCCTCTTAAAGGTAGGGTGCATGTTATACGCCTGTGCGTGTTATACGCCGATTAATACGGTAGTTACATTATTTATTTAGGTTGAAAAAGACTCAAGTCCATCTATTTCAGCCAATAAATTAAGTGTTAAGTCATGCAAAATGCAGTTGGCCTATATCAGGGATATGCAATTAGCGGACCTCCAGCTGTTGCCAAACTACAAGTCCCATGAGGCATAGCGAGACTCTGACAGCATCAAGCATGACACCCAGAGGCAGAGGCATGATGGGACATGTAGTTTGGCAACAGCTGGAGGTCCACTAATTGCATATCCCTGGCCTATATGATATGTTCAGTGGGGATTTTAAGCACAAATAGGCTAAATTTTACTTGAGGAGATTCTTCACACAGTTGGTGAAGGTTTAGACTAGGGGGGTGGTGACCAGTGGGGGGTGGCGTGCGGGAGCAATGGGGGGTGGGGGGGTCAGGTCCGTCTCCTGCCACCTCCCCTACCGATAGAGCACCAGTCGCCACTAAACTCGATCATCCTCATCCCCACCCAGATTCATCCATCCCTCTCCACAATGTATCCCTATCCCCGCCCTGAATCATCCATCCCTCTCCTGTAGAGGTATGTGGATAATTCAGGGTGGGTATGGGGATAAATTGCGATAAGAGTGTTAAAATAAAAGTGGGTGCATCGGAGGACTTGGTGGGATGGCCAGTGGGCGGATTCGGTGAGACCACCAGTGGGCGGGCCCTGGAGAATGTTGGTGGTCAGGCCCCGGGGGGCCCAGGACTAAAGCAGTGTAAGGGGCCCCAAAATTTCTGATCGCTGCCCTGAGTTGGACCCCCTATAGATTAGGCCTGGGACCAATGAAAATAAAAGAGACCTCTTGTAAATGTTTAGGCACATGATTCTCACCATGGCCCAGGGGATGACTTGAGGGTCAAACCTGAACAATGCAGTGATGGTCATTAGGGTCTCAGACCAGCCATCACTGAAAATTTTACAATACAACTCAGTGTGGGAACAACTTGCAGGTGCTACAGATGGGCTTCTGCTGGAGTCTACAAGTCACCATTTAACACTAATCAGGCATGGCCCACTGTTGTCACCATCATGAAACTAGCCCTGAGAAATGCCATGCAGCTGTCAATGAAGTGTATAAAGACAGGAGGAGGCTGCAAGAGGTCAGCAATGCCAAGGCACAAAAATAAAGAAAAATTGGTGAAAATACTATTTATTTAAAAAAAAGCAATCATTTACGATACATGCTTTTGGAAACCAAATGTAATTTATTTTGGATTTGACATCTAAATTAAGCTATAACTATAATCAACTATAATCAACAAAATGAAGAGTCCTTAATAAGCCAACCAAAGTCTGACTATAGCATCATAATAAGACAACACTGATTACAATGTGCAAAATGTATCTACTGAAGTATTGTTTGAGTAAGTACATAGATAACATAAAATAAAAAAGAATCCATACTGCATACATATTAACAAATTAGTAGGGAAGATCATTAATTTCAGATACAAACAAACTTCATGGGCTTTCAAGCTTCGTCAAGCTGGCGTCCTGCAATAAAGTCAAAGAGGTAGAGGTGAGCAGCTGATTTTACAAGTTACTATTACAGGGTTAGTAAAGTATGTATAGTCAAAACTTTTTTTCTTATATTCATTGAGAGACACAGCTGTCAATTGAACATTATTTAGAACCAGTTGGTTAAGCTGCCTATTTCAGTTTCTGACTGATCTCCAGTCAACATCTGTGTCTCTTCTCTTGATGATCTCACAATGTAATATAACATCATATGATGTCATATGCTCCGCAAAAATAGGCAAAAAACACAAATGTAACATAGCAATAATAACACAGCTATGTGTTAGTTTTTGCAGCAATATTAAACTTTTTATACATTTTTTAAACTGATCCTGGCAGAGTTTGCTGACATCATTGGCCTCCATGGCATTGGCGTTCCGCTGCCGACTGGCATCCCTGGTTTTAGGGATACGGCCGGCTGCATTGTGCATGGGCGGCCAGCAGCCCTGTCCTGATTGGCGGATTAGACTGTTGGCCAGGTGACCAGCAATGCTTGCGGATCTTGGTGCACTTCCCTGATCGGGCGCATCTGGCAGATCAATTTTAAAAAATGTAAAAAAGTTTAACCACTTCAGCTCCGAAAGGATTTTACCCCCCTTCATGACCAAGACATTTTTTGCGATACGGCATGGTCGTACGATGCTGTACCCAAAAAAAAATTAATGTCCTTTTTTTCCCACAAATAGGGCTTTCTTTTGGTGGTATTTGATCACCTCTGCGGTTTTTATTTTTTGCACTATAAACAAAAAAAGACCAACAATTTTGAAAAAAACAAAAACAATATTTTTTATTTTCTGCTATAAAACATATCCAATATCCAATATATCCAATATCATCAATTTAGGTCAATATGTATTCTGCTACATATTTTTTGGTAAAAAAAAAATCCAATAAGCGTATATTGATTGGTTTGCACAAAAGTTATAGCGTCTACAAACTATGGGATAGATTAATGTAATATTTTTTTTTTTACTAGTAATGGCGGCAATTTTTAGCTGGACTGCGACATTGCGGCAGACAAATCTGACACTAAGTGACACTTTTTGGGGACCACTGACACAGTACAGTGATCAGTGCTAAAAAAATGCACTGTCACTGTACTAATGACACTGGCAGGGAAAGGGGTTAACATCAGGAGCGGTCAAAGGGTTAAATGTGTTCCTAGGGAGTGCTTTCTAACTGTGTGGGGGTGTGTGCTTTGACTGTGGGAAGACAGGGATCCGTGTTCCTGCTTAGCAGAAACACAAGATCTCCATCTTCCCCTCTGACAAAACAGCAATCTACCTTGTTTAAATAGGCAGACCGCCGTTCTGTCTGCCTCAGGATAGATTGGCGGGTCCCAGTGGACATTGGGTCTATGGGAACCACTGATTGGCTCCCGCTGAACTAAGAGAAAATGGAAAATTTTACCAAAAACATACTGTAATTTTCCTTTCCTGGTGTCTATCCACGGCAGCTTACATATCTTTTGTATACTGTCATGTGGACAACAGGAAAACGAAAAAATACTTACCATAATTTACTCTCCTGCTCCCTATCCATTGCAGCATACCTATCTTCTGTATGTAGCGTCCTCCCAGTTACAGTAGGTTGCTAAATACATTTAGTTTAGCTCCTCTATAATCAGTGGAGCAGGGATTATTGTTCTAGCCTGCTCAGTGTTTCCCAGACTGCTGGTCTGATTGCTTCCCCCTGCATTCTAAAGGATTCTAGAATTACAGAGGGGGATAAAATGGAAGAACAGCTTGAATATTTATGGAGACGTAGCCACTCCCTGGAGAGTTCCTGGGTCCAGGCCTGCTGGAGGAGACCCCTGAGGCAGGATTACTGGAGGTGCCATCTAGAAGACATTGAGGTCCCAGCTGAAGCCCTAGCTGAGGGTCAGATGCGCAACGCCTAGCCCTAGAGTTGTTTGGGTCTGGAGAAGCTCACTGGAGAGTACCAGGAGGAAGTTGGGGGAAAGGTAAAGAGCTGTCTTATGGTGGTGTGAGTCCATATCTACTTCACTGAGGAATGCCCGGTGGATCTTGGAAGGAGGGAACCAATGATCATGTGGCCCTGTGAGTAGATGACCCTAGTGCTGGAAGTTAGTGACTGAGTGTAGCTTTTGTTTTTTCTGGGAGTTCTAGTCACCTGTCAGCATTAGAGATTCTGTGGAACATTTTTACAGCTCAGCAAGATAGAGAAGAAGTCCTCAATGTGTTTGGTTCACCAGTTTCTTTTTTGGGGTACTCCATGTACCCTGCACTCCATCCAAGTTCATTGTTCCAAGAAAACCCTAAAAAGAAAACTCCTAGACTGTTCCATTCGAGCCAGTGAAAGTGCAGAAAATGCTGTGTGCCTGGCTGTGTGTGTACTAATCTGGGGGTAAAACATCAGTTTCACCAGCGGCTCCTTAGGGGCTCAGCTACATGTATACTGCCATTTAGCAACAGGAATATAGAAAATTGTATCAAATACTTGCCATCATTTTTCTTTCCTGGTGCCTATCCATAGCAGCATACAGAAAATAGGTATGCTGTCATGTAGGCACCAGGAAAATTGTTTTACAGTTTGTTTGTTTTTTTCACTTTTGGACCATATAGAAAAACCCTTTCCATGTTATTATTGTGGTATATTCCAAATTTTTAAGAGTTGTCACTACAGTTGAGAGTACATCTTCCAGTGGGGGGGGGGGGGGGGGGGCGACACCTGTTTTGCTGACAACTGTCTAAAAGGAGATTTCCCCTTAGTTTATAAAGTTTTACTCTCACTTCATGTTACATCTAGGAGACAGGATGTGAAAGCAAAGCTTTTAAAAGGGACACAGACAGTAAAAAAAAAAAAAAAATGAAGTTGGTTGTAAAACTTCTATACTCTATGCAAAACTAAAATATAATATTGAACCTCATCTGCCATGTAGCTGCTCAACCCCCTATTCTATGAAGGTTTTCCTGTAACAATGCTATGTCCTTTGCCAAATTACTTACCTGCATAATTCAGTATAATCACCAAACAATAACATTAGGATAATATCTAGATCAGGTGTGTCCAAACTTTTTTCAAAGAGGGCCAGATTAGAGTGAACATGCGTGAGGTCCGACCATTTTGCCTGACATTCTTTAAACCATTAAAATTCGGTCTAAGTGTGTTCCTCCGAGCACTAATACACTGCCCAACAAGAATTCTCTTGCCTTTGTGGCTGTGTGTGGTGAAGAGATGAGCTTGGACGTGTTATTTGGATATACTGTATTTATCAACTTATAACACGCACCTTAACTTTAAAAAGGACGTTTCAGGAAAAAATCTTACATTTTAAGTAAAGAACTGTGAAGCAAAATAAGGGTCATTGCCCATCAATGCAGCCTAATCAGTGCCCATCTGCAGCCTCACAAGTGCCATGAATGCAACACCCACCGTATTGCCATGAATGCAACACCCACCGTATTGCCATGAATGCAACACCCACCGTATTGCCATGAATGCAGCACCCACCGTATTGTCATAAATGCAGCACCCAATCTATTGCCATGAATGCAGTGCAGCCTGATTCATGCCCATCTGCAGCCTTGGAGGAGACAGGGAGGTGGCGGGACAAGCACCAACAGACATACAGGAGAAACTCCTGTTTTCTCTGCAGTCTCTTTACTTGAAAGTCCCACCTCCTATGATGGACAGAACAGTTGTCCAATGGCAGCGCAACAGACGGGACTTCCTTTTACACAGGGCGCCGTGTAAACAGGAAATACTCCTCTCCTGTATTCAAGGCACTCGTCCAGTCCCCTCCACGGCAGCCAGCATATCTATCTTTTGTGGCCCTCGGCGCTCGGGGATTCGTTGGGGGCCACAAAAGATATATATGTCAAAATTACCAGGCGGGCCGTTCGAAACCAGAACGCGGGCCGCGATTGGCCCGCAGGCCGGACTTTGGACATGCCTGATCTAGATAAACTACATTCACTGGACTTCCACCATCCAATTTATCACCTTCTTCCTCATAGAATGATAATAGGTTGGTCTCACAAGAGCAGTCTTTCATAAATTCATGCTGGTTATCACTTATGATACCAGGCTCAATCACAGACAAATATCCCAATAGGTGCGAGGAAACAAGCCCTAAAAATGGTTATCGATCACAGAGGTTTCTCTTGATGTTCACCTCGCTTATTTTTTGGATGATCCTTGGCTGGGAAGGTGGTTGGATCCCAATGAAGGATATGTGTGAGGAATTAGGCCACACAAATGGTTATTAAACTCAGAGGTGTCCATATGGAAGAGAATGTTTGAGAGAATCCTTTACATCAAGGACTGGTGTTTATCGGTCAGTGCATTCCATATCCAATAAACACCTGTCTTTCAGCATTCTCTTCCATACAAGCACCAATAACCATTTTTGGGGCTTGCTTCCTCACATATATTCTACATCAGGATTAGACCACCGCCCAAAAAATAAGCCAGATGAACACTGAGCTATACCTGTTAAGAGACAGAAAGATTCCCCAAAGGCCTGAATACAGCAACTCTAGTTGCTTGAACCACTGCAAACTGGATGTCCTGCAATCCTACTGATGTAAGTGTCAGGGCCCGGACTGGTGGCTAGTGAGGACACAGGAGGTGGATCCTCTGTGCCAGAGAGGTGAAGGCACGGGTCGCACTGGAGGACCGGTTCTAAGCAGCTACCGGTTTTCACCAGAGCCCGCCGCAAAGCGGGATGGACTTGCTGCGGCGGTAGCAACCAGGTCATGTCCCCCAGTAGCGGCTCGACTTCTCTGGCAGCTGAGATAGGCACGGTACACAGGGACTAGGCAGAGGCAAGGTCAGACGTAGCGGAAGGTCAGGGCAGGCGGCAATGGTTTGTAGTCAGGGGCAACGGCAGAAGGTCAGATACACTGGCAAGGCAACTACAAAACGCTTTCTCAGGGCACTAAGGCAACAAGATCCGGCAAGGACAGGAAGGGGGAGTGGGTTTTTAAGTGCTTTGGGTGTGTACACAGTAATTGGACCAGGCACCAATCAATGGTGCACTGGCCCTTTAAATTTAAGAAGACCGGCGCGCATGCGCCCTGGAGAGCAGCGGGACCGCGCGCGCCGGGACGGAGCAGGAGGAGGAGGCCGGTGAGCAGGATGGAATGCGATCCGGGGACGGACAGGTGCCGCCGCATGGATCGCATTCCCGCCAGCATCAGAGCAGCGCTCACGGTCAGAGGGGCTGACCGGAGCGCTGCAGGGGAACAGACGCCGCGGGCGCTCCGGGATGGATGGGACACCCGGAGCGCTCGGCGTTACAGTAAGCAATGATCCACCTCAGTTTCTCTAGATCGTCTGATTAAATAGAAGTCACTGCGTAGCGACTCAATTATAAATACCTTTAACCTAACTGTGGGATACTACCAGAAAATAGATACACAATGGTTTAGAGATACATTTTGTATATGTAGCGAGGGGTTGCTACTATAGTTATTATTGTTGAATGGTTCACTGTTTTCTTATGTATGGGTTTGGCTCCCCCTTTGTGCCTGCTGGACTCTGTCAGGGTTTTCTTTCCTCCTCAAGAGTGAACAGAGCAATGCATTATGGGACATGTAGTCTGGATGAGGAAGTGACACTGTTGGCCAGGCCAGCTCTGGACTACAGGACACACAATGCAAAGCGCACAGAACAGCCTACTGGGAGTAGAAATAAAAAGGCAGGCGCGGCCTGTTTTCAGCCTCTCTAGACGACATTCTGAATCTGTCAGCACGAGGTCTGTGTGACAGGGAGTGAGAGTCTGCGGCCTACACAGCGAAGAGCCGGATCGCCCGCCTCAGAGGGACCTCAGAGGACAGCACCGCTATTCTAGCAAGCAGACCGGCCTGCGCTCCAGAGCATCTGGGAACACCTGCACTCCAGTCCACCGGGAGTTGCAGCGCGGCGTGGCAGCGCTATTTCACCGGACCGAGACACGAGGAGAGTTTCTGGCTGGAGCCCTTCATCTGTTGGGGTCCATTGGGGTGAGAGGGCACCTGCCCATCCAGATAGAGATTACAGTATTGCTGAGTGATTTTTCTACAAACTGGCTGATGAGACTTGTAGTTCCATGGATGTGAATCTATTTCTTCACAGGCTTTCTACAGCACGTGCTTGGGGCCTATTCTTTCTCCCCCTGTGCTGTAAAGTCAGTACTGTATTCCACTCATTTACATAATTAAAGAGGAACATATAAGTGGTGATATTTCTTCAGTTTAAGTATTCATCAGTCCATCTTTGCTCTTCAGTCCTTTTGTCTTTTACCTACCTGGATTACAAAATTGCAAATTACACTGCAGTATAAACAACTGGCTAGCTGAAGAAATCCGGAATTGAAAGAACATTCATCAGTTTCCTCTTGGTTATGCTTTACTGCTCTGCATTTAATGCCTAATCGTTGAATTGCAACCTAGGGGAGCTATTTTTGTGGGACATTATCTGATTCACACTGTATTTACTGTATGTATATGCTGTGCACTGCTTGCTGGTTTGTCTGCTGAGGCCTCAGAGGAAAGGTATACAATACATGTGTTAAAGGTGTTGGATATTTGTCTCTCTGTGTACCTGTTCACATAGATCTTTTACAGGTTATAAGTAGGGATGAGCTTTATGTTCGAGTCGAACTCATGTTCGACTCGAACAGCGAACAATTTGGGGTGTTCGTGGCAAATTCAAAAAGCCGCGGAACACCCTTTAAAAGTCTATGGGAGAAATCTAAAGTTCTAAAGTTCCCCTTAAAATCCATACCAGACCTGAAGGGCCTGGTATGGATATTTGGGGGGAACCCCACGTAAAAAAATTTTTACATTTGACTTTTCACAACGTTGTCTGAGTGGTTTTAAATTTTTTTGACACTTTCTTTGTGAAATGGTAGGGGTACAATGTACCCCGTTACAAATTCACATAGAGGGGGTGGAATCTGGGGGTCCCCTTTGTTAAAGGGGACTTCCAGATTCTGATAAGCCCCCCCGCCCGCAGACCCCCACAACCACTGGGCAAGGGTTGTGGGGATGAGGCCCCTGTACCCATCAACATGGGGACATGGTGCTTTAAAGGGTCACAGACCCCCAACGCATCCTCCCCATGTTGAGGGCATGTGGCCTGGTATGGTTCAGGAGGGGGGGCGCTCCCTCTTTTCCTGTAACCTGACAGGTTACATGCTCGGATAAAGGGTCTGGTATGGATTTTTGGGGGGAACTGCACGCCATTTTTTATTTTTATTTGGCGTGGTGTTCCCCTTAAAATCTATACCAGACCTGAAGGGCCTGGCATGGATATTTGGGGGGAACCCCACATCATTTTTTTTTTAGTTTGACGCAGGGTTCCCCTTAATATCCATACCAGACCTGAAGGGCCTGGTAATTGAATTTGGGGGGACCCCCACGCATTTTTTTTTCAATGACTTTCAATTACTTTTCTTTGTATTGCCGGAACCGACAATTCATTATAGCCGAGTGCTTTTAAATTACTTTTTTTCCTTCAGAAATGACACTTTGTGCAGGGACAGTTATAAACATGGGAAACATGCGCTACTTTACAGGCATAGTATACACCCCCCCCCCCCCCCCCCCCGGTACGAAATTTAAAGGAATATTTCACTTCTATTGTTTCACTTTAAGCATTATTAAAATCACTGCTCTCGAAAAAACAGCGGTTTTTAAAACTTTTTTTGCATTGATACATGTCCCCTGGGGCAGGACCCGGGTCCCCAAACACTGTTTATGACAATAACTTGCATATAAGCCTTTAAATTAGCACTTTAGATTTTTCATGTTCGAGTCCCATAGACTTTAACGGTGTTCAAATGTTCGAGCGAATTTATTGCCTGTTTGCATGTTCTGATGCGAACCAAACTGGGGGATGTTCGGCTCATCCCTAGTTATAAGGTACACACCCTTGTATATCAGTGTCAAGTGATATTTTTTTGTCAAACATAAGTGTTTACGTGTATCTTTATTGTGTTCTCTCTTTATCTCAGTAAACATTTCTGAGTGGTTCAGTGATACTGTGTGAGTTTCTCCTTACTAACGCAACATTTTCAGAATGGAACCCAAGGTGTCAGAATTAGGAGAGGATTTGCAGAACCGGAGTGGCCAGTGGGGTATAGAGTCTATCAGCAGCCCCCACGGGGAGGTACCGCTACGTATAAATGGCAGTAGAACATACAGTAAATAAGCACATAGCAGGTAAATTTGGACACAGTCTGCTAGACAGAGTAATAACTTTACCAAAGTGACTAATATCGGGTTCTACACCACTAACTGAAATCAATACTGATATTAGAAAATCAGCAATAAACAATGTATATAAATGTTAAATGCAGTATGAGCCATACTACTTCTTCTTTGGTTTAGAGTGCCCTCTAAGGGGATTGACTGGAGTATGGTGTATTGTCTCCTTAGAGGTACCTCTTAGTTAAGTACAGGGACAAAAGGTCACTGGGTAGCATCTGTTAAGGGGCTGACTTTAGTCCTGACCCTTTTTCCGGCTAAATGTTGAGGCCCAGTAACTGTTGGTGCATTTTAAGGCAATCAACAAGACCTGTATGCAGTAATATAGCTATAAGGTAGCTAGTCAGGTAGTTCCTAAGGGCTTAGTCTCCAGTGGTAGTAGCAAGTAATGGCTTCAAGGCCCTCTCACCAGACCAGTGGCTGTCATGGATATGCAGTAGTGTTTGTCTGTCAGCTTACCTTCCTTCCCATGTGTTCATCTTAGAGGCCAGAACCCTTTCACCTGGCTTCCTTTATAATCTCCTCCCAGCCTGACTCCACCCCAGGCCCTATCACAGAACACTATATTAACCTGTGCACTGCAAGCCTGCTTGGCTGATCAACGTGTTTGTTAGGCATTGTGTGTTTGGGTTCCTGCCTGCCGTGTGCTACGTCTGTCTCTCTGTTACGTTATTGGCTTGTCCCCGACTATCCCTGTCTGCTCGTGACCCTTGACCTTCGGCTCGTTCTTTCGTTATCCTTGTCTGCTTGTGGCCCCTGACCTTCAGCTTGTTATTCGGATCTCTCATATCTTCTGCTGCTGCTTCCCCTCTTTTCCCCTTATCCTACGGGGCGTGAGCTAGGAAACTCCAGGGGCCGCGACCTGGTCCCAGCCTGCAGCATAACATCCTCACCACTAGAGGCCCTGGAGAAGACCTGCTGGGTCTTAGACTCCGCGCCCTGGGGAATCTTGGCTCTTGCTTCCGTTAGGATCCCGGTTGTGCTCCTCTGGTCCCGCTTTCCACAACCACCCAGTTTCCTATCCGCAGAAGCCAGCCATAGGGTTCACTACCTTGCGGTGCACTCCTGTCCCCCTACGGTGTGCATCTGTCACCTGGCCACAGGTGACCTTGACAGTTTGATCAGCCATGGATCCGGCTGACATCCCGATCCCCGCGGATGATCCATTGCGGGGCATAGTCCACAGACTTGAAACCCAGGAATCGAATCAGACTCAGGTGATGCGATTCCTCCAGGATCTGGCTTCTCGATTCGAGCAGCTTCAGGCCTCCTTGGGAACCCCGAATCCGCAACCTCAAGTACAACCAGCGGTGGTACCTATCGCACCAGTCGCAGCCACACACTCACTAACACTGCCAGCTCCGTTCCGTTTCTCTGGGGACTCCAAGGCCTGCAGAGGGTTCCTTAGCCAATGCACGATTCATTTTGAGCTTCAGCCTCAAAACTTTCTGTCTGATAGGGCAAAGGTAGCCTATATCATTTCCCTCCTCTCCGGTGAAGCTTTAGCCTGGGCAGCCCCTCTGTGGGAACTGAATGATCCAGTGGTTTCTAGCCTGTCTGGCTTCTTGAAACTTTTTCGGAATATCTTTGAAGAACCGGCTCGTGTCTCTTCAGCGGCCAGCGCCCTTCTACGTCTCCGCCAAGAGTCTGCTTCAGTGGGACAGTACGCCCTTAATTTCCGCATACTGTCGGCTGAGTTGAGCTGGAACAATGAGGCCTTAGTCGCAACCTTTTTGCATGGCCTGTCTGATAGAGTGAAGGATGAATTAGCAGGAAGAACCATCCCCACTGATCTGGACGGAGTTATCTCCTTGTGTAACCAGATCGATATTCCCTTTCAGGAAAGGACCCTAGAAAAGCGGCGCCAGCACTCCTTGGTCCTTAGTCAGCCTGAGCTCCCCTCTCCTCGACCCGTGGAGCATCTCCTGCCAGCTGAGGAACCCATGCAGCTGGGCAGGACCAGGCTATCCCCAGAGGAACGTGCTAGGCGCAGAACTCTAGGCCTGTGTCTCTACTGTGGGGGCAAAGGTCATTTTCGTGACACTTGCTCTCTTTGTCCAGAAAAACGTTTGGGTCCACTTCATCTGGAAAGTGGAGTATTGGACCCAGAAATATCACCTTCCCCTTCTCGTCTTCTGCTTTCTGTGTTCCTTCATGTTGGTGCTTCTTCTCATACGGTCTCAGCATATCTGGATTCCGGAGCCGCTGGTAATTTCATGGACTGGGAAATCGCATCGTCCATGAGACTTACTCTTTTGCCCCTCACCACGCCATTGGTGGTCTTGGCGATTGATGGTACTGTTCTCCCAGGGGGACCTATCCGCTTCCAGACCCTCCCTGTTAAGATGTCGGTAGGGACACTCCACCAGGAGTGGATATCCTTCCTTATCTTACCCAAGGCCTCAACGCCTATAATTTTGGGTCTCCCATGGTTACAGCTCCATTCTCCTCATGTGGACTGGACTACTGGACAGATCCTGGCTTGGGGTTCCTCCTGTTCCTCGTCCTGCCTACCCAAGGTTGCCCCCTGTGAACCTGAGCCGGTCATTCATTCCAGGTCGCATAACCATTTACATTTCTCTGTCCCTAATCGCCCTTGGACGCACAGCCAGGCTAGCTTGTCTACAAGTCCTGCAGTCGCTATGTCTTGCGATGCAATTCAGGTAGTCGCTACACCTGACTCTTTTCACTCGGCCTCTGTACTAGTTATGCCAGTCCAGCCCATGCCCAGTGAGCCGCCTGCTTTTTCTTGTTCAGGACATTCTGCTTGTCTTTCAGCTATTCAGCTTGACTCCTGTGACATGTCACCCTCTAACCAACCTGACTTCAGGGTTCCACTGACATCTGCCCAGTTTGATGGTCCTGTGCTAGATGACCAGTTCATATTTAAGGGTCTAGGGGACCCTCCTCAGATTTCTCTTGATCCTCTCATGCCCTTGCTTATTCCTAGAGAGCCTTTGGTCCTCAATAGATCTTCTTGTCATCTCCCTACCTCGGTTCTGGTCTCTGAGGATAATCTAAAGTACGAGGTTAGACAAGTTCTGGATTCTCGGCTCTGCAGAGGTATTCTTCAGTACCTTGTGCATTGGAGAGGTTTTGGTCCTGAGGAGGCGTCTTGGATCGCTGCATCTGATGTCGTTGCACCTCATCTGTTGAGGAGGTTTCATCTGATATTTCCCTTTAAGCCTGGGCCCAGGCGGGGGAGGGCCCATAAGAGGGAGGGTACTGTCATGGATATGCAGTAGTGTTTGTCTGTCAGCTTACCTTCCTTCCCATGTGTTCATCTTAGAGGCCAGAACCCTTTCACCTGGCTTCCTTTATAATCTCCTCCCAGCCTGACTCCACCCCAGGCCCTATCACAGAACACTATATTAACCTGTGCACTGCAAGCCTGCTTGGCTGATCAACGTGTTTGTTAGGCATTGTGTGTTTGGGTTCCTGCCTGCCGTGTGCTACGTCTGTCTCTCTGTTACGTTATTGGCTTGTCCCCGACTATCCCTGTCTGCTCGTGACCCTTGACCTTCGGCTCGTTCTTTCGTTATCCTTGTCTGCTTGTGGCCCCTGACCTTCAGCTTGTTATTCGGTTCTCTCATATCTTGTGCTGCTGCTTCCCCTCTTTTCCCCTTATCCTACGGGGCGTGAGCTAGGAAACTCCAGGGGCCGTGACCTGGTCCCAGCCTGCAGCATAACATCCTCACCACTAGAGGCCCTGGAGAAGACCTGCTGGGTCTTAGACTCCGCGCCCTGGGGAATCTTGGCTCTAGCTTCCGTTAGGATCCCGGTTGTGCTCCTCTGGTCCCGCTTTCCACAACCACCCAGTTTCCTATCCGCAGAAGCCAGCCATAGGGTTCACTACCTCGCGGTGCACTCCTGTCCCCCTACGGTGTGCATCTGTCACCTGGCCACAGGTGACCTTGACAGTGGCGGCCCATCCATACTGAGTTCGACTGAGTATTGAATCAAGTTCAAGTTCGACTCAGATTCAAACTGGTTGCATTATGGGGAAGAAACTGGCTGCATTATGGGGGAGAAACTGGCTGCATATGGGGGAGAAACTGGCTGCATTATGGGGGAGAAACTGGCTGCATATGGGGGAGAAACTGGCTGCATATGGGGGAGAAACTGGCTGCATATGGAGGAGAAACTGGCTGCATATGGGGAAGAAACTGGCTGCATTATGGGGGAGAAACTGGCTGCATTATGGGGGAGAAACTGGCTGCATATGGGGGAGAAACTGGCTGCATATGGGGGAGAAACTGGCTGCATATGGGGGAGAAACTGGCTGCATTATGGGGGAGAAACTGGCTGCATTATGGGGGAGAAACTGGCTGCATTATGGGGGAGAAACTGGCTGCATTATGGGGGAGAAACTGGCTGCATTATGGGGGAGAAATTGGCTGCATATGGGGGAGAAACTGGCTGCATATGGGAGAGAAACTGGCTGCATATGGGGGAGAAACTGGCTGCATTATGGGGGAGAAACTGGCTGCATATGGGGGAGAAACTGGCTGCATTATGGGGGAGAAACAAACTGGCTGCATATGGGGGAGAAACTGGCTGCATATTGGGGAGAAACTGGCTGCATATGGGGGAGAAACTGTCTGTATTATGGGGGAGAAACTGGCTGTATTATGGGGGAGAAACTGGCTGTATTATGGGGGAGAAACTGGCTGTATTATGGGGGAGAAACTGGCTGTATTATGGGGGAGAAACTGGCTGTATTATGGGGGAGAAACTTGCTGCATATGGGGTAGAAACTGGCTGCATATGGGGGAGAAACTGGCTGCATTTGGGGACAAACTAGTGGCGTTTGGGCACAGTGACTGCGTTTAATGGGCACAGTGGCGGCAATTGATGATTTTTTTTTTTTTTCAGTTTGTTTGCGCCCCCCCAAAAAATTTGAGCACCAGCCGCCACTGCACCAGACCCTGTGGCACAACAGCAGTAGCCCCTCTGGCTAGGTGTCACCTCACTCTGGGTTACCTGTGGCAACTCCAGAAGGCAGTGCAACAAGGTCTGTATCGTGGCACCTGTCTGCTCTCAGGTCACAGCTCTGCATGGTATGGCCTCCAGTGACACAGTCGCAGTTTCTCTCTCTCTCTCTCTCTCTTTCTCTATCTTGGGATGGGGCCCCACAGCATGGTCCTTCCTCTTTCTCTGCCCGGGCTGCACTGAACTCTCCACTCCTGCTCTCTCCTCCCGTTCCTAGCAGGGCTCACTGGGGCTGTAGTTCAAAGCCCCATTGTTTCAATGGGCAGAACAGTCCCTGGGACTTCATGCCCCACCAAGTCTCTCTTGATTGGTGCCTCCACCACTTGCCAGGAGGGAGAGTGAGAAGCGGGTGGCGAGCAAGGAGATCACACAGAGCCCACAGCTGTGCATTCTGTCCCTATCTGTAGAAGCAGCAGGGCAAAGGGGGGGGTTGGGGTGAATAACACAGAGTACAGTCTGGCCCGTTCTGCTGTTGTTTAGAGTGGGGCTGCTCTAGCCGCTACCCTACCAGGAGGGTGAGAGGAGGGAAGAAGCGCAGGAGCATACTGCACAATGCTCCTCCAGCCGCTACATGTAGTTAGTAGACATGTGCACACTGAAATATTTCATTTCGGGATTTTGTTTTCGTTAGAAAAAGAAATTTATTTAGTTACTCCCGAAATTCGTTTTTATTCATTTCGTTTTTCGTTAGAAATTGCATTCGTCCGAAAATCTAAATTATTTAAGGTCAAATCTGTCATTGAAGGCTTATGGTGTCTGTCGAATGTTCAAAGAAGATTCGACGGAGCAGCGAAACTGTACGACGCCGCAATCATACATTTCCGGTTGAATGTTCCGCCTACAAGCTAGCTATAGTAGAATTCTAATGTTGTATGACTAGTAATAATTATATTTATTAATTATTATTACTAGTCAACCAACATTAGAATTCTTCTATAGTCTATGGGCCGAGCATTTGACCGGAAATGTACGATTGCAGCATCGTACAGTTTATCTGCACCGTCGAATCTTCTTAGAACTTTCAACAGACACCATAAGCCTTCAATGACAGATTCGACATTTGTATGTTTTTCGATGCTTTGTCGAATCTTCGTCATTCACGTTGAATTGTCAAGTTAGTTCTAGCTATTTTACTGCTCCTCCTCTTTGGTTACAATCAGCCAATAACATTCATCATCATCATTTTTTTATTTTACTTCCCCCACCCAATTCCAGCAGTGATCTTTTCTTTTTCGTACATCACGGGACACAGAGCGACTTAGTCATTACTAATGGGTTATATAGTTTACCTTCAGGTGCTGGCACTGGCAACTTCCAAACCGGAAGTACCCGCCCCTATATAAGCCCCTCCCATCCGGGAGCACCTCAGTTTTTTGCCAGTGTCTAAGGTGTTGGCCAAAGAGTAAGATGTGTTTTCCTGGGCTTGCGTACAGGTTCTTTTACGGGCCTTAGTAAGCTGTTCCGGATCCCACCAAAAAAGCTTCATAGCTAAACGGTCGGTACCCGGGCCTTGCAACAGAAGAGCAAGGTTTTGCCTGTAATGCCTCTCTTAGGAGGGCTGGACCCTGGGATCCAGAGCTCTGGTCATACCCACGACCAAGATGTTTTCTGTGCAGGGTGCTATACAGGTCCAGGGGAGTGGAATCCTTGGGAACCCGGTCCCTGAAGGTTTAATTACAATGCCTGCCGTGATAGGTGAAGTTTGGGCTTCTGTGGACCAAACAGAGTCCTGCGGCGGGGAACAGGTAAGTGGGGGCCCCCAGGAACTTGGTTCTATTGGGGGACCCCCAAGCCTAATTTGTCTTTCTGTCTGTTACCTAATGGTATTCCCGCTAATATCTGTGTATGCCTGTAACTACTGGAAAATGTAAAATTTTAATAGTAGTCAAGAAAAAAAAAAAAAAAAGAGGACCGCGGTGCCTGTGTTAAACCACTAGAGGCCGCTGTGGTCCATTTTTTCTTGTCATGTGGATCTTTGGTTTTCTCAAGTCAAAAGATCCAGGCAGTTGGTAAGTTCTCTGTGGGAATCCACTTCCTCTGCCCTGTTGCTGCGCTCATCCACCACACAGGCCCTCCGGCAAAAAGGGCCCTGGCTCCTAGTCCCTGCTTGGTTTCGAAAAGGGCGCCAGTGGCGCACGGGCGCGCGCGGGCGCGTGCACGCGCCTCCTATGGAAAAAAAGGGGCGGGGCGGGTGGATGACGCTCGATGCGCGCCGCGGCGCTTCTGCGCATGTGCAGACATCCCAGCATGTGTAAAAGACACAGTACAAGTGTCAGCTGGATGCAAGCAGAGCTAGCAACAAAACGGTGGCACACAGAGGCGGTTGATGCAGGCATCCCCATAAAAAGACACTTTAGTGGACACCAGCTGGTATATAGCAGCAACTGTGTTAGACTATTACCAGCAAAATTGGTGTATGACGACGGGAATACCTCAGCTTTGTGCTTATAGGATATGTCGTCCAGACGCTCTGGAAATAAATCTTCCAAGAAGCGAAAGAGGTCTCCGTCGGGCTCTGAGGATTTTGGGCATGCTGTACTGCGCCAATCTCCCCTGAAATATCAGAGGTCAGTAGCCGTAGGAACCCCGCAGGAGTACCTGGTACTGCGGCTGTCCCCAGTCCACCTGCTCCTGTATATATAACAGAGGAGGTTTTATCCTCAACTCTGGGAGGATTGGAAGAGAGATTAACAGCATTGATCGCTGCTTCCCTGTCACAGGAAAAGCGCGTCCGATCTCCGTCTCCTCCTGCAGAGTGCCTGTTAGTGGAGGAACAGTCCCAGAGATCGACCTACCTGAAGGGGATCAGGTGAGGTTGATAAAGTTATAGAGGAATCAACAGTGGAAGAACCTTTCTCAGCATCTCAGGCTGAAAGATTATGGGTTCAGTCTCTGACTAACATGGTCCGAGCAGCATTTTAAATGCCTCTGGCGGAACCATCAACCACTACTGTCTCCTCGCTGGGGTCGCTGAAAGCTCCCCAGACTGTCTGTTCCTTCCCAATCCACCCTTTATTGGAAGGGCTTATTTACCAGGATTGGGAGCATCCTGTAAAATATTTACTCCCCCCAAGAGATTTCCAATGATCTATCCCATGGAGGATAAGTTCATAAAAAAAAATAAAAAAAATTGGAGGGTCCCTACAGTGGACACAGCCATCTCTTGTGTAAATAAATCACTGACATGTCCAGTAGATAATGTTCCAATGTTCAAAGACCCAATAGATAAAAAATTGGAGTCTTTACTAAAATCTGCTTTCTCTACAGCAAGCATGGTGACACAACCTGCAGTAGCAGCGATTGGAGTCTGCCAAGCAATGAAAGATCAGTTGAAACAAGTCTTAAGGGACTTACCAGATCAGCAGGCTCTTGCCCTAGCTACCTAGAGCCTTGTGTTGCGGTGGACGCCAAAAAGGATACAATCCAACAGGCCTCCCGCTTTACGCTGTCTGTAGACATATGCGTAGGCTTCTATGGCTCAAAAACTGGTCTGCTGAAGCTCCCTGTAAGAAATTGCTGATTAGCTTCCCATTTCATGGAGAACGCTTATTTGGAGAAGATCTGGACAAATATATCCAGAAAACATCTGCCGGTAAAAGTACACTCTTGCCGGTTAAGAACAAGGGCCTTCTTTTAAGAGGCCTACTTCTCCAGTCCCTGGCACATCGGCTGTGAAACAGTTCCGACGGCCTCCGCGGTCAAATCCAGGGGGCAGAAATCAGGGACAATCACAGGGTAACAAGAAACCCTGGGTCAAGAGAGGTACAAAACCTCCCCCCAAGTCATGAAGGCTTGCCCCCACTCAATCGGGTGAGGGGAAGACTTCAGTTGTCTACAGAGACCATGGCGGGACACCATCAGACACAGATGGGTGATCTCCGCAGTAAGTCTGGGATACAGGCTGGAGTTAAAAGACATTCCTCCTGCCCATTTTATGAGGTCAAACGTGCCAAGCGATCCCCAGAACAGAGGATCCCTCCTTCTGGCACTAGAACAACTATTGCTCCAAGGGTAATCATGAGGTTCCCTTGGAAGAAAGCGGGTTCGGGTTTTACTCGAACCTTGTCACAGTCCCCAAACCAAATGGGGACGTTAGGCCCATATTAAATATAAAAGGGCTAAACAAGTTCCTACATATCAGGACTTTTTCGGATGGAGTCGATCCGATCGGTGGCCACCGCCCTACAAGGGCAGGAATGGTTAGCCTCGATCGACATAAGGGATGCTTATTTGCATATTCCCATCTGTCCGGCCCACCAGAAATTTCTACGCTTTGCAGTAGAAGGGCGCCATTTTCAGTTCAGAGCCTTACCTTTCGGTCTGGCCACAGCACCACGAGTGTTCACGAAAATTCTGGCCCTACGATTGGCCAAACTAGGAACACAAGGTGTAACGATAATGGCATATCTAGACGACTTGTTGCTGATAGACCACTCAGTGAAAAAAACTAGAAGTGGTCGTTCACAAGATAATCAAGTATCTGGAATCTCACGGTTGCATTATCAACCGAGACAAGTCAGCCCTAAAACCAGTCAAAAGTCTGGAATACTTGGGGGCTACGACTCGATTCAAATCAGAGAAAGATTTTCTTACCTCCAGAGAAGGTGTCGTCTTTGAAAGATTTGACCCACTTAGTGGGTACAAAAAAGAAAACCATCCATACGCCTGTGTATGAGGCTGCTGGGAAAAATGGTGGCTTCATTCGAAGCAGTACCCTACGGTCAATTCCATTCAAGGAACTTGCAGAGGGCCACACTGTCAGCCTGGAAGAAAAAAGTTCAGGCTTTAGACTTACCAATGTCCCTGTCCCCTTCCGTTCGCAAGAGCTTCCATTGGTGGTTGGTGCCCCAGAATCTGGAAAAAGGGAAACCCTTCAGTCCGGTTTCTTGGAAGGTGGTCACTACAGATGCCAGCTTCATAGGCTGGGGGGCAGTACTGGAGCAATGGTCTCTCCAGGGCAAGTGGTCAGAGCAGAGAAGGCCCTGCCCATCAATCTCTTAGAGATACGAGCAGCCCGGTATACCCTAGTAGCATGGACATCCAAACTCCAAGGGTCCCCTGTCAGAATTCAATCAGACAATGCCACAGCAGTGGCATATATCAATCACCAGGGTGGCACCAGGAGTCGTGCAGCCCAGAGGGAAGCGAATTGCATCCTGGAATGGGCAGAAAGATATGTCCCAGCCATATCCGCGGTTTTCAGCCCAGGAGTGGAAAATTGGAGAGCGGACTTTTTAAGTCGCCAGCAATTATGCCCGGGGGAATGGTCTCTTCACCCCGAGGTTTTCCAGGCAATATGCCAGCGGTGGGGAACACCGGATGTAGATCTGCTAGCATCCAGATTCAACGCAAAGGTGGACAGATTTGTGTCTCGCACAAGGGATCCCCTAACTTGCGGTTCGGATGCCCTAGTGTTCCCTTGGGATCAGTTCAAGCTGATATATGCATTCCCACCGCGATTAATCCGCAGAATCAGGGTAGAAAAGAAACCAGTGATTCTGGTGGCTCCAGCGTGGCCCCGAAGGGCATGGTACGCGGAGATTGTAAAAATGTCAGTGGGAAGTCCATGGACCCTCCCACATCGTCCGGACCTGCTTTCGCAAGGACCGATATACTACCCTTCCTTACCAGCCCTAGGTTTGACGGCCTGGCTATTGAAGCCCACATTCTAAAAAAGAGAGGGCTCTCTAATCCTGTGGTATCTACCATGATCAATGCCAGAAAGCCGGTATCCAGGCAGATCTATTATAGGATCTAGAAGGCGTACATTACGTGGTGTGAGGCCAAGAAATGGCATCCACGTAAGTACGTAATAGGTAGGATTCTGGACTTCCTACAGTGGGCTGTACATAGGAAGCTTGCCTTGAGTACTATCAAGGGTCAGACGGCCTTGTCAATATTTTTTCAAAGGCCCTTGGCTTTGCATTCATTAGTCAAAGCTTTCATACAAGGAGTGATGCGTATTAGCCCTCCGGTTAGTATTCCCATATGTCCATGGGACTTAAACCTGGTTCTGTCGGTTCTACAGAAACAACTATTTGAACCATTGTGGCACATTTCCTTGGTTCTTCTCACCAGGAAATTGATTTTCTTAGTAGCCATTTGTTCGGCTAAAAGAGTATCGGAATTAGCCGCCTTGTCCTGTAAGAAGCCATATCTGGTTGTCCATAAGGACAGAGTAGTATTACGTCCTCATCCAGCCTTTCTTCCTAAGGTGGTATCGAGGTTCCATTTGAACCAAGATGTGGTTCTTCCTTCCTTTTTCTCCAAACCTAGCTCGGTAGAGGAAAAGTTATTGCATTCTTTGGATGTAGTAAGAGCAGTTAAAGCTTATCTAAAAGCCACTGCTCAGATTCGTAGAACGGATACTTTGTTTGTTCTGCTGGAAGGCCCCAGAAAGGGTCAGGCAGCATCAAAAATCTACTTTAGCCAAGTGGATTTGACAGGTCATAATACAAGCCTATGGCTTGAAAAGGAGACCGCCTCCGTTCAAAGTTAGGGCGCACTCCACAAGAGCAGTTGGAACTTCATGGGCAGTGCATCACCAAGCCTCCCTGGCTCCAGTCTGTAAGGCCACAACATGGTCCTTAGTACACACGTTTACTAGATTCTACCAGGTAGACGTTAGAAGTCAGGAGGATGTCGCCTTTGGGCACAGTGTGTTGCAGGCCGCAAAAGAGCCTCATGCCTGATGGCGCCCAGCTTATGTATAGTGTATCCCTCCCCTCATTTGGCATTGCTTTGGGACGTCCCATTAGTAATGACTAAGTCGCTCTGTGTCCCGTGATGTACAAAAAAGAAAAAGGGATTTTTATAACAGCTTACCTGTAAAATCCTTTTCTTGGAGTACATCACGGGACACAGAGCTCCCACCCCTCTTTTTGGGACACTTATTGCTTTGCTACAAAACTGAGGTGCTCCCGGATGGGAGGGGCTTATATAGGGGCGGGTACTTCCGGTTTGGAAGTTGCCAGTGCCAGCACCTGAAGGTAAACTATATAACCCATTAGTAATGACTAAGTCGCTCTGTGTCCCGTGATGTACTCCAAGAAAAGGATTTTACAGGTAAGCTGTTATAAAAATCCCTTTTTCTCTCTATGTCAAATCTTTTCTCTCTATAATGTCGAATCTTTTCTCTCTATAATGTTGAATCTTTTCTCTCTATAATGTCAAATCTTTTCTCTCTATGTCGAATCTTTTCTCTCTATAATGTCAAATCTTTTCTCTCTTTGTAGAATAATCTTGGACTAATAGAGTTAAGGTTAGGCACATTCGACCACAAGTTCGATGGACACAGATTGTTATTGTCAGCCTCATGTCGAATCTCCAATCTATATCGAACTGTTGTTGCAACGAAAACGAAAATTAAGCATTTGTTTATGTCGGATCTTTCGGTTTTCGGATTCTACATTTTCGTTTGTTAAAACGATAACGAAAATACCTCAAATTCGGACGAAGACGAATGCACATGTCTAGTAGTTAGGGTGTATCACAAAGAACTAGGAACTGTAATTGAAGTTATTGTTTAACCCTCTGAGTTAAGAAGAAAAGTGAGTTCACATTTGCTCTTGGCCCACCCTATTGGCGGTCACCGCATGCCGCACCCTCTGTACTGCTTGGTGAGTGTGTTCCATTAATTACTCATATATAGTAATTTTTCTGTCATTTATCCCTCTCTATATTGAGTGCGGTCTATTATTATAATTCTATATTCCATAGGAATTCCTGTTGCATCTGCTCCTGATGAGTGGAGTTTTCCACTAAACGCGTCGAGCTACACTTGATGCCACAGTTATATTATATATGGAATGCTATCCATACAGTATCCTATTTTGATGATGCCATCAAGACCTAGCATACTTTGACACACCATGTGACTACTGATACAAGTATTGGGCACGCTGCTGTTAGTTTTTAGTTGGTCATTCCACCTATGTATTTATTTACACCATTTTATGCATTGCTATTGACCATGTATTTATGTGTATAACTATTTACTGTATATTGTTCATATGTGGTGCTAGACATGTGTGTATATATATGGAATCATTTCTTTATTGGATATCAATCCATGTCATGAATAAAACATTTATATTTTTCTTACCTCCGCATTTCAATTTCAATTGCCTCATATAAAGTCCCAAACTCCCCCCTTATTCATCACAAAGAACTAGGAACTGTAATTGAAGTTATTGTTTAACCCTCTGAGTTAAGAAGAAAAGTGAGTTCACATTTAACTCTAAATTAAATGGGACTGAGGTGTCTGGCAACAAGTGTACCCTGGTTCATCCTTGCGGTTATCGGTAACCTGCTGGGGGGTAGAAGGAGGAGCAGCCAATTAACAGTGAGAGCGGTGATGGTTGCAGGTGACAGAGACCTTGGTAGTGAGGGAACAGGTCTTACTTTATGTTCTCCGCTTAGTGGCTGGGTCTCCATATTGGAGCCCGCTGTAGTACCAGGCCTGCCTAGAGACCAAGCCTGGAGCCACAAAGTGCAAGGCCTTGCTGAGTGAAATACAGTGGCTTTCCTGTGCAACTAATGGTGGAACATGATAACATGATAAAGTGGTAAATTGTAAAGATGTGAGTCAAGGTGGTGAAGTTATGTATACAGCATATCAAGTGTTACCTTCTTAATATGTTACATAAGTCATGTTTCGGGAGAGTTAGGAACAGACCGTGTCACCAGCTGAAGAAGTGAAGAGGAAGACAAGATCCTTCGGGAAGGGTGTGATGCTGTAAATCATTATGGCATTAGGGTTGAAAGTGTATGTGGCACCCTGAATTTACTGAAGAGTATGAAGCAGCTATCGTAATCCCCTCAAGCGGCCCCTAGGGGGAAGGTTCAGGGGGCCACAGCTGTGCTGACTTGCTCACACACAAGCTCCAGAGTTTGTTTACAAGCATTCAGTGATCAAAGGCTCCCTCTCCTCCCTGTGCCGGCACATTACAGACCCTTGGACTTCTTTTGCACCATCTCCATGCTGGAAGAAAGAAATAGATGAGCCCCATAGAGGTGGGGTTGTAATGGCTTGACCAGGGAGCCTTTCACCGCTGCTCTCTAGTTCCCTTATTACCTACACCCATGCTCAGGACTTCTTCAAGACCTCTCCCTTCCTCTGGAATGCCCTACTCCAATCTCTCCAGCTATCTCCTACACCTTTAAGTGATCTTTGAAAAACTCACCTCGTTTTGGTAGTCTATCCTGACTCAGCTGAATTGTATTTTTTCCTTCAACTTATACCCTTATAGTTGTTATCTCTTTGTATAATTTGTCCCTTCCTTTTAGATTGCAAGCAGAAAAATAACCCTTACTGTAGCATTTGGGGAAGAAGCACCATTTGACCCCAGGAATAGATGGGTCAAAGCAGCATCCTCTGGAAAGGCATTCTTTGGAACTAATTCCTGAATATCCACAGTCTGTTCTGTCAGCCGGAGTCACCGAGCACTGAGCCTTATCTATGAAGAATAATTGAAAATATTTTTTTTAAATAGCAATTAATAATGTTTACAGGCTGCACGTAAAAACTTTTGGCGCTTCTGAGAAACTCATCTTTCTAACCAAATGACTTAAAGTGAGGATTTTGTAATATATCTTGTACATTACTTGCTCATAACCGCTATACTCTGTATGCTGCGCTATATGTTACATACCTCTTACAGTGAATACTTCTGAATGCTGCATGCTGTACAATGGCAATTATGGTACATATTCCTGAGCCCTGCACTCTGTATGCTGGACTGCACATTACATGCTCTTTACCACTGTGTGCTGGGCTCTATGTTACATGTTCCTGACCACTGCACTCTGTACACAGGGCTATATGTTGCATAATCCTTATGACTCTGTATGTGGGGAGTGCAGCCGTCAGGAGCATGCAAAGTACATCACAGCATACAGAGTTCAACAGTCAGGAGTATGTAATGTACAGCACAAATGACTGACAGAGTGCAGAGGACAGGAGTATATATTATTCAGCCTGGTATAAAAAAAGAGCAGGGGTCACGATTATATAATGTATAGCACAGTATATAGGGGTAGTGGGCAGGAAAAATTTGGGGGGGGGCGCAAACAAACAAACAAACAAAAAAAAAAAACATAAATTGCAGCCTCACTGTGCCCAAACGCAGCCACTGTGCCCATCAATTGTCGCCACTGTGCCCATCAATTGTTGCCACTGTGCCCATTAATTGTCGCCACTGTGCCCATCAAACGCAGCCATTGTGCCCAGCAATTGTCCCCACTGTGCCAGCAATTGTTGCCACTGTGCCATCAAACGCAGCCACTGTGCCATGCCATCAAATGCAGCCACTGTGCCATGCCATCAAACGCAGCCACTGTGACATGCCATCAAACGCAGCCACTGTGCCATCAATTGTCACCACTGTGCCCATCAATTGTCGCCACTGTGCCATCAATTGTCGCCACTGTGCCATCAATTGTCGCCACTGTGCCATCAAATGCAGCCACTGTGCCATGCCATCAAATGCAGCCACTGTGCCATGCCATCAAACACAGCCACTGTGCCATGCCATCAAACGCAGCCACTGTGCCATTAATTGTCACCACTGTGCCATCAATTGCCACCACTGTGCCCATCAATTGTCGCCACTGTGCCATCAATTGTCGCCCACTGTGCCATGCCATCAATTGTCGCCACTGTGCCATCAATTGTCGCCACTGTGCCATGCCATCAAATGCAGCCACTGTGCCATGCCATCAAACGCAGCCACTGTGCCATCAATTGCCACCACTGTGCCCATCAATTGTCACCACTGTGTCAGCAATTGTCACCACTGTGCCCATCAATTGTCACCACTGTGCCCATCAATTGCCGCCAGTTTGCCCCCTCAAAAACCACCAGATTGCTTCCCCCCGTCCCCCAGCACTTACCTTTCTCGGGTCAGCCATTCTCCCTCGATGTCTTCTCCCAAGTCCCGCCCTCGATGTCGCTTCAGCCAATCAGGTTACCTGTAACCAGACCCGGTGAACCTGAATGGCTGAGACGAGTGTCAGTGTTAACCAGGGAACGCACACCCTCTGCGTCCCCTGGTTAACTATTTGGAAGCTGATTAGAGTCCACAGGCTGTAATCGGAAAGCCTATCAGAGCCGCTGGCTCTGATAGGCACTTCCAAACACCAACAAGCTGCTGTTATTCAGATGGCCGGCGCTCACCAGGGGGCCGGCCATCTGAATAGTGGGCGGCAGTGGCAACAATACATAGAGATTCATGCAATGCATGAATCTCTATGTATTGTACACTTGAGTGACAGTGCAGGGGAAAGAGGGGGCGGCACTCCTGCACCCACTATGGGCGCACCGCTGCTGCCTTGCACCTTGTGGGATATACAGTTCTAATCCTTGACCACACCCATTATTTGGTGCCACTATTCTTCTCTCCTCTGAGAAAGGCGGAATTGGGGGTGTGGTTAGGGGCAGGGAGTTGGCCGGGGAGGGTGAGCTCTTGTACCTATTCTCTGAGAAGAAAAGCCCTGCTTAAAGAATAAGTTCCCCTTTCAGAAAAAGATCCACCTGTATTTAGGGTAGAACATATAACAGGTTCCAGTTCCTGCACCCCCCAATTTCCACCTCCTTGTGACCACGGGTGGACTCTGCCCACATACCCACATCATTCATTAATAGTTTCCTGTGAATGGATAGACTACAACAACCATCATCCACTGCAGCTGACGCATTGTAGTTCTGAATAAACTGTGAGGTTTATTTCTATCATTATACCTTCTTCTATGGGCTTCTCCCTGAGGTCCACAAAGTTTTACTTTTGTTCCTTTCTTTTGGAGATTAAATAATCAATTTTTTCTACAAATATTCAGAGTATTTCTAAATAGACTATCGATGCAATGATCGGTTAACTACGAAGCCACTTCAATGGTTTTATTATTAAAATACTCTACTATTGAACTCAATTATACAATGTTATACTTTTATATGATACTTATGTACAAATGCTAGTATGATTGTACAAATGTTATTATTAAGCATTAATAAAAGCTTTATGGTTTAAAAAATAAATAAACTGTGAGGGTGCTGGTGAGCGCACTTGTACAGTAGTTAATTAACAAGCCCTGCAGCTTTGTAACTGACAGCCCATATGCTTCTTTCTCCCCCAGTCTGAGCTCCACTACAAAAGGGGTTGTAACAAGCTAATACCAAGTCGAATTCAGGTACTTACACTTGTTAAAATGATAGCATAGGAAAAACTCTTACTGTAGGTCTTTTTGTAGAAGCACCATTTGACCCCGGGAATAGATGAGTCAAAGCAGCATCCTCTGGATTGGCATTCTTTGGAACTAATTCCTGGATATCCACAGTCTATTCTGTCAGCCGGAATCACCGAGCACTGAGCCGTATCTATGGAGAATAATTGAAAATATTATATTTGAAATAGCAATTAATAATGTTTACAGGCTGCATATAAAAGGTTTTGGCAATGGTACCATGAGGAAATGTTCCTTCAAATGTGTGACTTAAAGAGTAAGTGTGCTTTAAGACAAAGTACGCTTATTCTTTTTGTCCCTTTGCCCTGAGCTAAAGGATCCCAACCTCACTCAAGTGTAACTTTAAGTCTTGGCTGGTGCATATAAAGGGATACTATGTGACATGGTTTTCCCTGTATGTGTGTCCCCTCTGTAGCACCCTCTAGTGTGCTAGGGCTCTAAGTAGGTTTTGTCAGTGTAGGCAAATTTATGCAGGCTTGGCTGGCAGCCAGTCCTGCTTGTTTTTGTTTCCTGGGTTGGCAGAAAGCCAGGGAGAGCTGGATGACTCACAGGCAGCATCACTGAGACCTCCCACTTAATTCCAGTGCTGGAACCTTCTGGAAAGATAGGTGGAGAAGTGGTGTGAGGCTGCCTGGAGTATTCTGAGAGCCCTGATCAATCCCCAACTTGAATTGGCAGGGAGCAGGTATCCTCAAATACTCAGGGTCAGTCCAGCTGGGGCAGAGTTGTTCGGTGGAAGCTGGAGATGGAGTGTTAGGCTGTCTGTGGCCTTTGAGGGAGCTCCCCAGTTTGAGGGGGGTGACCTTAGGCCTGGGCTCGGATGAGGACAGGACCTTCCTACAACCAACAAAAGTGTCCTGGACAGGAGGCACAAGAGCAAGGAGAGGACAGCCTGAGAACACTGCCAGGCAAGTCTCCAGGAGGAACAAAAAGGTGCAGTTAAGAGGGCTGGTGAGTGACACACAGCCAAGAGAACTGGGAGGCAAGCCTGAGAGGACTGGAAGCAAGCAGTCTGGGATGGATGCAGAACCAGAAGGGAGGACTGTGGTGGCGTGGGCAATGGAAAGAGGCAGCTGCAGCCAGCAGGGCTGGCAGGGCCTGAAGAGGTGGTACTGGGATCAGTAGCCACGTGGGACAGCTGGCACTAGGATTACCATTTTTGCTACACCATAGGGGCCAGCGGTCCTTGCCTGCAAAAGGGCATTTTTGCATTGGGCCTGGCTAAGCCAGTGTCAGGCCTGCAATTCAGTGCTAGCTGGTCCTGGGAGTTGTAGTTCTACAAGCAAGTTTGTGATGGAGGTAGAGGAGGAAAAGTGTGTGTAGCAGGGGTCTAAATCTAGGGGGAGCACCTGGGTGGTAGTATGATCCAGGTTGCACTAATTGTGAGAAGATTTGTGCCATTTAAGTCGTGGAGGACTTTGGTGGCGCTGTTGTCCCAGGTCGAGTTAGAGCCACCGTCACAGTGCTGCACCTTTTTGTCCTGCTCTGGCAGTGGTACAGCGGGGCGGGGAGATCTGCTGTGCCTGCTGGGGGTAGGGCATAAAAGGGGTAGACGCCCTCGCCACGAGGTCTCTTTTTTTGCTATCCCGCGCCCAGGCACCTTCGGCCTGGGTGCTGGCGGTCCGGAGTTCCGGCCCAGGTGCCCATGGCCTGGCCGGAGCCGTGTTGGAGTCCATCTCAGGCACCTTAAGCCTGGGGTGAGGTACTACACCGGAGGCCTGGGGCCCAGTGACTTTGACTGGGCTCCGCAAGGGTGGATGGGTCCGAGGGTCCCTGAGGTGGATGGGGCCCGTGTCTGAGGCGAGGAGGCCGGAGAGGTTACCCTTCTGAAGAGCATGGAGCAGCATCAAGCCGGTGACAGAGGGGCCTCTGGTAACTCTCTTGGAGGGATGCTTTCCCCCTGACAGGGGCCGCAACGCAGCGAAGGTACTCCAGTTCCTGTTCTCTAGAGTCGCTGGTAGAGACTCTGAAGATTTAAGTTCTCTCAAGCCGATGGGCTTTAGCAACCGCTGGTGAAACCACAGTGGTTTAGTTTGATTGTTAGGATTGTGCCTCGACCTACTCACCCCACCGTGTTGAACTGTTTATTGGGTCCCAACCAGTCGGCTGACAAAGGACTGTTTATTCGTGTGCTATAATAAACAAGTGTTGGACCCTTATCGGTGTGTGGTACTCTGGTTAATGGGAGCAAAGGGAGGTATCAGCACAACAGACGTGGCTCTTAAAGAAACACACAGACCCGAGGAAAAACAACAGGTACTGGCCTTCACCTCCCCTGAGGCATGGGGAGGACATGGGCCGTGGCGCATCTCACTCTCGCAGTCAAGATACCCCTAGACAAGAGCTATCGGACAACCAATAAACAAGTGAAGGCAGTGAGGCTGCTACATGTGTATAAACCGGTGGTGTATATAGTTTCAGTCCCTAATTTCTTATCTGCAATCAACTGGGCATCACATAAGTACCCTATCCCCATCCAAGGTAAATCCCCTCAATAAAAACAACAAAAACAAGTACAAGGACTATTTCTTGGCTGTTGGATATCTGGGAATTTGTGTGCCTGGCTGTGCAGGGTGAGAGACGGACCACAATTTACCAGCAGCCCCTATGGGGTACCGCTACATTTCCCATTTAGTAGGGCATATATACAGGGAAACCAACTTTGTTCAGGGCTGTCTGGTGTGGGAGCTGTGCAGAGAGGAACGGTGTACTATATAATATGTTTTGCCATCCGCATGCCCCTCCAACTGGACCCCTTACCTAGAGCAGCCACAGCAATGGACTTTATGCTTCCTAACTTCCTAACTTTTCAGGTACGAACAGCACCACAAATTAGTAGCATCACTATGCAATAGTACAGCCAAAAATATGCAAAGTCAATAGGGTGTGTAGCGACCTCACCCCTCTCACCCCTTCTCATTCTCGGCTTGTCTGTCTCTGTCTAGGGGTGTCAGTACCGGGGGGAGGGATGAGATACACCACGGCCCATGTCCTCCATAGTGAAGAGGTGAAGGCCAGAAAGATCGGGCTTTGTGTAGGTGTCCTAGGGTCAAATCCTTTCCTCGGATCCACTCCCCTTTGCTCCTAGTAACCAGAGTTCCACACACTGAATAGGTCTAACACAGTTTTATTCTTCTCAGCGAATAAACATACAGCACAGTCAAGTTGGAACCTTTGCAACAGTTCAGTATTAATGGGAGTAGGTCGAGGCACAATCCTTTAAAGTATCGCTAACCACTATAGTGTCACCAGTGGCGAATAGTCACTGCCACTGACTATATGAGGTAGAACATGAATTACCTTTGCTAGCACAGCCCCTGTCAGGGGAAGGATATCCGTCCAAGGGAGTCACCGGAGGCCTCTCTGTCACCAGCAAATGCTGCGTCGGACTCTCCAGAGAAGTTCCGCTCACCAGTCCTCACGAACTCAGACACGGGCATCCAAGGAGTTAGGGCCCCCTCGGATTCCTCCACCCTTGCGGAACTCAGTCGAAGGTACTGAGCCCCAGGCATCCGCCATAGTACCTCACCCCAGGCTAAAGGTGCCTGAGATGGACTCCATCTCCGCTCCGGCCAGGTCAAGGGCACCTGGGACCGGAATTCCGGAACGCCAGCACCCAAGCTGAAGGTGCCTGGGTGCGGCCGCGTCCTCCGACTCTGAACCCCAAGGTCAGGGCATCCGCCCCTTTTATCCCCTCGACTTTTGCGTCACAGCAGGTTCCCCGCCCCGCTGTACCAGCGCCAGGAAAGGACAAAAAGGAAGCAGTCTTGCGGTGTGAGTTCAACTCCGGCCAGGGCGACAATGCCACCTGCAGGCCGCAGGGAACCTCACACCACCAGAGTCCTCCAAGAACCACAAAAGGGTCTCGGATTCCCTAGCAATCAGTGCATCTGGGCTACACTACCACCCAGATGCTTCCCCTAAATTCAAATACCCGCTACAGGTGTATTATGTTTTATGCAACCATGCAAATGAAGTAGATGTACTGGTGCGCTACCTCAAGTATACTTTATTCATATTCAGTAAACAGAGTTTCATTAAAGAAGTTGTCTGTATCATTTACTGGGAAGAGAGAATCATGAATATAGTGATGTGTATGTAGCATACTCCTGAAAGACTCACTAAAAACCAACCCTCTGAGTATAATTTGGAGCAGGGACTTGCAATGTTACCGCTGAAACCTCTCTGACAACCCCTGACAATGAGTAGACAACACCAAATCGAGTGAAGCTGTGGTTCTAATAACATTAAACAGCTGGAACAACTTTAGCACTACCCCAGTAGGAGCCGCTGGTAACTTTGGGTCTCTCTAATCCTGGGCGAGGCCTAACCCCAGCTAACACCACCAATACCTTACCTGGGAACTCCAGAGTGGGCGTGCAAAGACTGCACACACTGTCTGTTTAACAAAATAAGCAGGCTTTATTGGTAGACCAGGATAGGAGGGCCTGGAGCTAAGAGGAACAAATTAAGTGTAGGGCTGGCATGACAGGGTGGAAAGGGAACCAGACACCACAGTGCTAACGTGTTCGAAGGGCGAAGTGTGAGGTTTATTTACATGATTGGTTGAGGTGATGGGGAGGAGCATAGGAGAGTAGACTGCAGAAAGGGGTAGGACAGTCAGGGTTTGGAAGCCATCAAATGAACGTCCCTTCCTCCCTCCCTGGTATGGGGTATGTAGGCAGGAGGTATGTAGGTAATTTGTTGGTGGTTGGGACTCCTTGAATGGGGTTAAAAATCTCTTGGTGGGTTAAAAGTGGGGAACCATCAGTTAGTATTGTGTCCTCTGGTTAGGTGTGGCCCAATAATAGGCCCCAAGTAGTGGTAGACCTGTATGGTCTGTGAGCAAGGGTTAATGTCCCCGAGGCTGTGTTTTGCGGCTGGAGGCATGTATACTTTGTTGTAACGTTTTTGTTATTCATTGTTATTTTGTTTAATAAAAGGCTTGACAGCCAGTTAACTCCACCTGTGTTAAGAGTTTTATTGGTGTTAAGGGTGTAGAGTTTTAGAAGGTCATGTAGGAGTTTTGGGTGGGGACCTCTGAGCTACCCTAGTCCTGTAATATAACAACACAGATTGGTACTTCAGTATCAAGGCACGTAAGCATTACAAACCAAATACAATGCAATAGATGCAATAGACAGAGATACCTCTTAGGGCCAAACTCAACCTATACCACTGAAGTAGTAGGAACGTAAAACAATAGTTCTCCAAATGAGAGGGTTTACCTCAAGTGACCAAGAAGAATTCTAAAAGAAGGATGAGACAGGGAAAATCATTTGAGGGCTCTCTGACCAAGAGGCTAGGCTTAGGGCTTGAAAGCTCAAGCTCAAGATCAGCAACCCACCCAGTAGTGCTCTCAGAAGAATGTAGTGACTTGAACAATCTTGTGTTGAGTACCTGCCAGCAGTGTTGGGGCCCTTTAAACATTGGCGTGCAGAAAGGTGTAGATGGCTCAAAAGGGTGGCAATCCTCGGAGGCCGAATGTAAGGCCTGGCAAATAAGAAGACTCCTTAGAGCAGCCAGGCAAAAACAAGCCAGCTCAAAATGGTAATTGAGAGTTTACAATTTGAAGTATTGAGCAGCCAGGAGAGCAGATAGAGAGCTAAGTAAAGTCGGTGTTCTGGAATATTGATAGCTAGAAATTTGTAGTTGGCTTTACTGTCTGCTGTCTAATGAAGAAGCCAGCAGCAGGTGTGATGGGCCTGCTATAGCAAAGTGACAGTGGAAGGGGGTTGACTCATTACCAGATCTAGGCTGAAGGAAAGGCTTAACATATTGCTTTAGATCTGGGGTCGGTAACCCGCCGATCGCGTGCTACCTTTCAACCGCTGGTAGGTGACAAGTAGACCAGGAACAGGTCTATGCTACCAACCCCTGCTAGCTGCCGGTCCTCTCCCTGCCCTCAGCCTCCTCTGCTGCACATTTGGTCTCTTTCTCTCTCCCTCCCTTCCAGGCTCCTCCGCCGCTGTCATCAGTGAACTGTAGAGAGCGAGGAGCAGCACAGCTCAAGAAGGTGGGTGGGGGGAGGAGCTGGCTAAATTACCTTTTCTACTTAACCCACAGGTGATTGGTTGCTAGATCCTAAGCAACCAATCATAAGCTTGTTAATATGAAAAGTCACTCAGCCAGCTCCTGTTCCCGCCCTCTGTCCAGAACTGTGCTGCCTCTCGGTCTCATGTGTGCACAGGTCAGATGCTATGGGGGGAGGGGGGGAGAAGCCGCTATCTTGTGTGTGTGTGTGGGGGGGAGGTGATGTGAAGAGGGCAGTGGATACTGTTATGGGCAGGGCCACCCCTCAGTTCTGCTTCAACTGATCCCCCCATAGTCACTATCTCTTTGTATTACTTGCCCCTTCCTTTAAGATTGTAAGCAGAAAATTAACCCTTACTGTAGCTGTTGGGGAAGAAGCACCATTTGACGCCAGGAATAGATGGGTCAAAGCAGCATCCTCTAGAATTGCATTCTTTGGAACTAATTCCTGCATATCCGCAGTCTGTTCTGTCAGCCGGACTCACCGAGCACTGGGCGTTACCTATGAAATATAATTGAAAATATTATTTCTGAAATAGCAATTAATAATGCTTACGGGCTGTGCATAAACATTTTTGGCGTTTATGAGCAACTAATTTTCCTAACTATATGACTTAAAGAAGAATTGAACTTTCAAACAGACTTTTAAAATAGCAATTATGCATTACCTCCCAAAAATGCAGAGCGACCACCCAGGCGCCAAATTCTAAGTGGCATTAATTATGTGACTTCTAGGTTAGGGAAATACATTGATCATTATCTTTAACCTTTTGTATATGGAACAACAGCCTCTTTAAATGATTCTATCCAGGTAATCAGGGAACTAAAGGAATTAAAATGTTAGGATGAAAGTCTATTGGTTGCTGCTGATGTGGCATCGCTCTACACTTCCACACTAAAGGATATCAGGCAGTAGAACATTTTTTGAGAACAGATATATTGATTTCACAGAAACAAAAGTTCTTTATTTTAGAACTATTGGAGTTGGAGTTTGTAATGAAACACAGTTACGGGCGTAGCAATGGGCGACAAGGTATGTAATTCAGTAGGATCTAACAGTACACGGACTGGAAGTTTTACTTTGCAGGTTACCCAGAGGATTTTTAAAATGAATATCTTTATAATAAGTTAAAATCTTTATTACCTTTTATACCAAGAGGTTGGTATATCTCCTGGAGTGCCCGTGTGGACTGCAGTATGTGGGCAGGACCTCACAGGCACTCCAGGTGAGAGTTGGAGAACACCTTGAGAATTTCCAGAAAGGTTTGAAGGGACATAGTCGCTCTAGGCATTTTTTTACAGTGTCATAATAGGGACCCCTTTGGATTGAAAGTTATGGAAATACATTCCATTGAAGGGGTAGTAAAAATATTAGGAATATCTACCAGTTGATATCCTTCACTCCACAGGGTTTGAATGTAATGTGTGATCTCAACTGTTTCATAAAAAAAAAGGTGACAATCTTCTCTATTGTGATATTTTTTATTTTGTATTAGTTATCTGCTTTGATTTTTATCTCATCATATTTTTCAATCTCGTAATTATGTTTAGGAATATGATCATGTGGTGGTGTATTGATATGGGCAGTATATGAGCATATATATTATTTGCTCACTAGATGAAGCCATAGATTAAGTGGGTATAGTTTGGATTTATATAATTTAAACAAATTTTAATTAAGAAATAATTTTTTGTAGATCGTATTCAAAGTAAAAAATTAAATTTGTCAATTTTAGCTTAGTTTTAGATTAGTTTAATGTGACATGATCACTTTTCGGGTTATATTGCAGCCATTTGCTAAAATCATTTAAGTTAATTTTTTTCCTCATTAATGTAAACACAGCACCCCATATTGACAGAAAAACACAGAATTGTTGACATTTTTGCAGATTTATTAAAAAAGATAAACTGAAATATCACATGGCCTTAAGTATTTAGACCCTTTGCTCAGTATTTAGTAGAGGCACCCTTTTGATCTAATACAGCCATGAGTCTTTTTTGGAAAGATGCAACAAGTTTTTCACACCTGGATTTGGGGATCCTCTGCCATTCCTCCTTGCAGATCCTCTCCAGTTCTGTCAGGTTGGATGGTAAACGTTGGTGGACAGCCATTTTTAGGTCTCTCCAGAGATGCTCAATTGGGTTTAAGTCAGGGCTCTGGCTGGGCCATTCAAGAACAGTCACGGAGTTGTTGTAAAGCCACTCCTTCATTATTTTAGCTGTGTGCTTAGGGTCATTGTCTTGTTGGAAGGTAAACCTTCGGCCCAGTCTGAGGTCCTGAGCACTCTGGAGAAGGTTTTCGTCCAGGATATCCCTGTACTTGGCCGCATTCCTCTTTCCCTCGATTGCAACCAGTCATCCTGTCCCTGCAGCTGAAAAACACCCCCACAGCATGATACTTCATGCTTCACTGTTGGGACCGTATTGGAAAGGTGATGAGCAGTGCCTGGTTTTCTCCACACATACCGCTTAGAATTAAGGCCAAAATGTTCTATCTTGGTCTCATCAGACCAGAGAATCTTATTTCTCACCATCTTGGAGTCCTTCAGGTGTTTTTTAGCAAACTCCATGCAGGCTTTCATGTGTCTTGCACTGAGGAGAGGCTTCTGTCGGGCCACTCTGCCATAAAGCCCTGACTGGTGGAGGGCTGCAGTGATGGTTGACTTTCTACAACTTTCTCCCATCTCCCGACTGCATCTCAGGAGCTTAGCCACAGTGATCATTGGATTCTTCTTTACCTCTCTCGCCATGGCTCTTCTCCTCCGATAGCTCAGTTTGGCCGGACGGCCAGCTCTAGGAAGGGTTCTGGTCATCCCAAATGTCTTCCATTTAAGGATTATGGAGGCCACTGTGCTTTTAGGAACCTTAAGTGCAGCAGAATTTTTTTTATAACCTTGGCTAGATCTGTGCCTTGCCACAATTCTGTCTCTGAGCTCTTCAGGCATTTCCTTTGACCTCGTGATTCTCATTTTCTTTGACATGCACTGTGAGCTGTAAGGTCTTATATAGACAGGTGTGTGGCTTTCCTAATCAAGTCAAATCAGTATAATCAAACACAGCTGGACTCAAATGAAGGTGTAGATCCATCTCAAGGGTGATCAGAAGAAATGGACAGCACCTGAGCTAAATATATGAATGTCACAGCAAAGGGTCTGAATACTTAGGACCATGTGATATTTCAGTTTTTCTTTTTTAATAAATCTGTGTTTTTCTGTCAATATGGGGTGCTGTGTGTACATTAATGAGGAAAACAAATGAACTTAAATGATTTTAGCAAATGGCTGCAATATAACAAAGAGTGAAAAATTTAAGGGGGTCTGAATACTTTCTGTACCGACTGTATATATATATATATATATATATATATATATATATATATATATATTGAGAGCCATCAGTTATTGCTTCCTGTCCCCTAAAGACGTATGTTGCCACGAAACGTATAGGGCGGAGCCAAATCGTGACGTCATCGTACATGCTGCTGTCGGGCAGCAATGCTTTTTACATGTTCTGTACTGTGAATGTTTGTGAGTGAAAGAATTTGTGAAAGAATAAGAGCACTTACTTGAAGGCTGAAGCCCAGGCAAACAGTTAAAAATATAGATGAAATATTTTCATGTGAGCTGTTTTACTTGACAATGGGTTTGTATTTATGTTCATCCAGTCCCAATATTTTTACAGCTCTGCCACAAGCAAAGCTATATCTAGCAAGACAAAAGATCAGATTTTTCTCTTCTGCTGTCCCCCCAGTGACTAGACAGTAAATGGAGAATCAGACTACTGATGAGATTATCTCTCTGTCACTCTGCACGCTCCTCCTATTAGCATGCCCCTTGTTAGCACATAATCAATTTAGCATATATGACTGGCTAATAGGGATGAGCTCGGTGTTCGAGTCGAACATAAGTTCGACTCGAACATTGGCTGTTCGACCGTTCGGCGAACATCGAACGATTTGGGCCGTTCGCGCCAAATTTGAGTGACGCGAACAGCCCACAATACACTGCGCCATCGCAGTGCAATCCCGGCGCTGTGATTGGCCAAGCATGCACTGTGACCCCGCATGCTTGGCCAATCACAGCGCCGGCAGCTAGGAGAGCCATAATTGGCCACAGGCAGGTTGCCTGTGGCCAATTATAGCTCAGGGGGTTTAGCACACGCCCCACACTATAAAAGGCCGCCAGCGTGGCGGCCTTGTGTAGTGTGTTCCGGCGCAGGGAAAGAGAAGGATAGGAAGGGACAGTGTTGATATTCTTTGTGCAATTCTTGTGTGCAGGGAGAGAGAAGGATAGGCAGGGAGAGTGTCAGTGTCATATTCTTTGCTAAACCTTGTGTGCAGGGAGAGAGAAGGATAGGCAGGGGACAGTGTCAGTGTCATATTCTTTGCTAAACCTTGTGTGCAGGAAGAGAGAAGGATAGGCAGGGGACAGTGTCAGTGTCATATTCTTTACTAAACCTTGTGTGCAGGGAGAGAGAAGGATAGGCAGGGAGAGTGTCAGTGTCATATTCTTTGATAAACCTTGTGTGCAGGGAGAGAGAAGGATAGGCAGGGGACAGTGTCAGTGTCATATTCTTTGAGAAACCTTGTGTGCAGGGAGAGAGAAGGACAGGCAGGGGACAGTGTCAGTGTCATTGTTGCTAAGCCTCCTGATCATATTACACCTGAAGTTAGCCCGTATTGCTGTGTTTTCCTGGTGTGTTACACCAACAGGCATTTGCAGCACTTACAGCGGGCGGAGTGTGCCTCCTGCACATTATACACCTGAAGTTAGCCTGTATTGCTGTGTTTTCCTGGTGTGTTACACCAACAGGCATTTGCAGCACTTACAGCTGGCGGAGTGTGCCTCCTGATCCTATTACACCTAAAGTTAGCCCGTATTGCTGTGTTTTCCTGGTGTGTTACACCAACAGGCATTTGCAGCACTTACAGCGGGCGGAGTGTGCCTCCTGCACATTATACACCTGAAGTTAGCCTGTATTGCTGTGTTTTCCTGGTGTGTTACACCAACAGGCATTTGCAGCACTTACAGCTGGCGGAGTGTGCCTCCTGATCATATTACACCTGAAGTTAGCCCGTATTGCTGTGTTTTCCTGGTGTGTTACACCAACAGGCATTTGCAGCACTTACAGTGGGCGGAGTGTGCCTCCTGCACATTATACACCTGAAGTTAGCCTGTATTCAGGGCCGGCCCTATGATGGGACCGGGTGGTACCATGGTACCAGGCGGCACTGTTAGGGGGGCGGCAAACTGACGCCCGCCAGCCAGCTCCGCTGCCTGTGAGGAGCCCGGCGCCGCTGAGGACACTCACAGGCGGGGGGGCAGTCAGCGAGTGAGCAGGCATGGGCAGGCGCCGCTCCCTGTGAGGAGCCCGGTGTACCGGCGCCGCTGCCTGTGAGGACACTCACAGGCGGGGGGAGGGGGCAGTCAGCGAGTGAGCACTGCAGGCACCGCTCCCTGTGAGGAGCCCGGCGCCGCTGCTGTTGGTGACAGGGGCGGGCAGAGCACTTGCAGCCGGGGGGGGGGTTTGGGAGCAGTCAGCAAGTGAGTGGGCAGCGGAGCAGAGTGATGATGTCATCTCTCCCCGCCGCCCTGCATCACCACAGTTTCACCCTCACTGTGCAGCCATGGGCAGCAGAGAGATTATATCATCTCTCTGCTGCCTGCCTTCACTCTGGGACACAGCAAGTGACAACCCGCAACGTGTGACAGGTGATGTCGTGACAATCCGCAACGTGTGGCAAGTGACAATACGCAACGTGTGGCAGGTGACGCTTGGCAAGTGACAATCCGCAACGTGTGGCAAGTGACAATACGCAACGTGTGGCAGGTGACGCTTGGCAAGTGACAATCCGCAACGTGTGGCACGGGACTATCCACAATGTGTGGCACGGGACTATCCGCAACGTGTGGCAGGTGACGTTGTGGCAAGTGACAATGTGCAACGTGTGGCAGGTGATGTTGTGGCATGTGACGTGGCAAGAGACAACCCGCAACGTGTGGCAGATGACAATCCGCAACGTGTGGCAGGTGACGTGGCAAGTGACAATCCGCAACGTGTGGCAAGTGGCAACCCGCAACGTGTGGCAGGTGACATAAGTGACCATGCGCAACATGTGGCAGCCGACAATCCGCAACGAGTGGCAGGTGACAACCCGCATCTGGTGGTGGAGTCCGAAGCAAAACTGTAAGTACAAACACACATCACAAGTTGTATGAGACATGAGAGCCTCTGAGAGGGACTTGCCTTGCCCAGCCCTGATTAACCACTTAAGGACCGGAAAGATTTGCCCACTTAAAGCGGTTGTATGGCTTTGTTTTTTTAAATAACAAACATGTTATACTTACCTCCACTGTGCAGTGCGTTTGGAAAAGAGTGGCCCCGATTCTCTGGTTCCTCGGCGGCTGTCTTGGCTCCTCCCTGCATCAGCTAACCCCCTTCTGGGAAGCACTCTCCCAAGGGGGTTAGCTTGCGGGCGCGCTCCCTGTTATACACGCTGCGTCCATAGACACAACATGTATGACTCATTCCCGCCCCCCCCAGGGCCCGGGTCATTGGATGTGATTGACAGCAGCGCGAGCCAATGGCTGCACTGCTATCAATCTAGCCAATTAACGGCCAGAGTCCGTGGAGAAGAGGACGCCGGGGGACGCGCACAGCAAGTGAACGGGCTCAGGTAAGTAAAACAGGGGGCCTGGGGGGCAGTCATTGCCAGGTGTTTTTTCACCTTAATGCATAGGATGCATTAAGGTGAAAAATCACGAACCTTTACAAACCCTTTAATAACCAGGCCATTTTTTGCGATACGGCACTGTGTCGCTTTAACTGACAATTGCGCGGTAATGCGACACTGTACCCAAATAAAATTGGCGTCCTTTTTTTCCCACAAATAGAGCTTTCTTTTGGTGATATTTGATCACCTCTGCGGTTTTTATTTATTGCACTATAAACAACAAACGAGCAACAATTAAAAAAAAAAAACAAACAATATTTTTTACTTTTTGCTATAATAAATATCCAAAAAATGTATAAAAAAATAATTTCTTCATCAGTTTAGGCCAATATGTATTCTTCTACATATTTTTGGTACCAAAAAAAACATAATTAGCGTACATTGATTAGCTTGCGCAAAAGACATTGCGGCCGCCCGCCATGCACAGGTCCCTTTATACTCCTATATACATGTATAGAGCCCTGACAAGTCCTTTTATACACCTATATGCACGTATAGAGCCATGACAGGTCCTCTTTATACTCATTTATACATGTATAGAGCCATGACAGGTCCTCTTTATACATGTATAGAGCCACGACAGGTCCTCTTTTTACTCCTATACATGTATAGAGCCACGACGGGTCCCCTTTAGTTATCATGATATAAAATAATGAATGTGGGGGCCTTTTGGTGGGCGTGATTTTTTTTTTTGGGGGGGGGGCAGAATTTCATTCTTGGTCCCAGGCAGCACAATGTCTTGGGCCGGCCCTGCCTGTATTGCTGTGTTTTCCTGGTGTGTTACACCAACAGGCGTTTGCAGCACTTACAGCGGGCGGAGTGTGCCTCCTGCACATTATACACCTGAAGTTAGCCCGTATTGCTGTGTTTTCCTGGTGTGTTACACCAACAGGCATTTGCAGCACTTACAGCGGACGGAGTGTGCCTCCTGCACATTATACACCTGAAGTTAGCCCGTATTGCTGTGTTTTCCTGGTGTGTTACACCAACAGGCATTTGCAGCACTTACAGCGGGCGGAGTGTGCCTCCTGCACATCATACACCTGAAGTTAGCCCGTATTGCTGTGTTTTCCTGGAGTGTTACACCAACAGGCATTTGCAGCACTTACAGCGGGCGGAGTGTGCCTCCTGCACATTATACACCTGAAGTTAGCCTGTATTGCTGTGTTTTCCTGGTGTGTTACACCAACAGGCATTTGCAGCACTTACAGCGGGCGGAGTGTGCCTCCTGCACATTATACACCTGAAGTTAGCCCTTATTGCTGTGTTTTCCTGGTATGTTACACCAACAGGCATTTGCAGCACTTAGAGCGGGCGGAGTGTGCCTCCTGCACATTATACACCTGAAGTTAGCCTGTATTGCTGTGTTTTCCTGGTGTGTTACACCAACAGGCATTTGCAGCACTTACAGCGGGCGGAGTGTGCCTCCTGATCATATTACACCTGAAGTTAGCCCATATTGCTGTGTTTTCCTGGTGTGTTACACCAACAGGCATTTGCAGCACTTACAGCGGGCGGAGTGTGCCTCCTGCACATTATACACCTGAAGTTAGCCTGTATTGCTGTGTTTTCCTGGTGTGTTACACCAACAGGCATTTGCAGCACTTACAGCGGGCGGAGTGTGCCGCCTGATCATATTACACCTGAAGTTAGCCCGTATTGCTGTGTTTTCCTGGTGTGTTACACCAACAGGCATTTGCAGCACTTACAGCGGGCGGAGTGTGCCTCCTGCACATTATACACCTGAAGTTAGCCCGTATTGCTGTGTTTTCCTGGTGTGTTACACCAACAGGCATTTGCAGCACTTACAGCGGGCGGAGTGTGCCTCCTGCACATTATACACCTGAAGTTAGCCTGTATTGCTGTGTTTTCCTGGTGTGTTACACCAACAGGCATTTGCAGCACTTACAGCGGGCGGAGTGTGCCTCCTGATCATATTACACCTGAAGTTAGCCTGTATTGCTGTGTTTTCCTGGTGTGTTACACCAACAGGCATTTGCAGCACTTACAGCGGGCGGAGTGTGCCTCCTGATCATATTACACCTGAAGTTAGCCCCTATTGCTGTGTTTTCCTGGTGTGTTACACCAACAGGCATTTGCAGCACTTACAGCAGGCGTAGTGTGATTCCTGCAAAATATACTCCTGAAGCTAGGCCTTATTGCTGGTTTTCCCATTTCCCTGCAGGCCATTAGAATGTCTGGAAGGCAAACAAGGAGAGGCAGACAGTCAGGAGCCAATAAAAGAGGGCAAGCAGGCTCTGTGTCTAGAGACAACAGTGCTGGTCGTGGACGCGGTGCATCGCCATCAGCACGTGGCCATTGGACACGCTTGTCCTTCTTTTCGGCAGCTGGACGTGTTGAGCCGCATCATGCCGAAGACTTGGTAGAGTGGATGACAAAGCCCTTCTCATCCTCCTCATCCTCTCTCACCCAGGCTCAGGGTACTGGCAAAGCAGCTGCCAAAGCGTCCTCTTTCCTGGTATCAATGTCATCATCAGTCACTCCTTCCCTAGACCAACCATGTCCTCCTGAGGAGTCCCCCGAACTGTTTGAGCACAGTGTTGGGTACATGCTCCAGGAGGATGCCCAGCGTTTCGAAGGGTCTGATGATGATACCCAGCTAGAGGAAGGCAGTAGCGTGAGAGCAGAGAGAGGGGATGCTCAAGAAGGACACCAATCTGGCAGTCATGTTCCAGCAGCTGCAGCATACTGCCAGATTGGCTCCAGTGATGAGGAGAGAGGGGATGATGAGGTCACTGACTCCACGTGGGTGCCTAATAGGAGAGAGGAGGAGGAGGAGGAGGATGAGGAGGAGGCACATCTCCAACGAGGCAGGATGCCCTCGGGGGGCCAGCGTAAGGGCAGCACACTGACGGAATCACACCACAGAGCTCCGCCTGTGCAGGGCGCTGCCTCTGCCCGTTATTCAAAAAGTTCTTTGGTGTGGGCCTTTTTTGAGTCGAGTGCATCAGATCGCACAGCTGCTGTTTGCAACATATGTCTCAAGCATATATCGCATGGAGAAAACATCACCCGCTTGGGCACCACATGCTTGACCAGACATATGTTGACCTGCCATGCAGCTCGTTGGCAAGCCTACCTTAAAGACCCACACCAAAGAACAAAGTGGACCTCTCCTTGCACCGCATCAGCTGGGATCTCCAACCCCACTATACCTTCAGTCCTCTCTGAAACCTGCACTGAGACGAATGAAGGTTTAGAATTAGGTGTGTCACAGCCAAGTACTTGCGGGCACTCTGCTAGCAGTACACCGACGTCCGATTCTAGCAGGCAAATTTCCCTGCCCCAGCTGCTGGACCGTCGAAAGAAGTTCACTCCCAGCCATCCACATGCCCAGCGGTTGAATGCTAGCTTGGCTAAATTGCTAGCGCTTCAACTGCTGCCTTTTCAGTAGGTAGACTCGGCCCCCTTCCGTGAGTTTGTGCAATGTGCGGTTCCTCAGTGGCAGGTTCCCAAACGCCACTTTTTCTCACGGAAGGCGATTCCGGCTCTCTACCGGCATGTGGAAGGCAATGTCTTGGCCTCGCTGGACAGGGCGGGCAGCGGTAAGGTGCATATTACCGCTGACTCATGGTCCAGCAGGCATGGACAGGGACGTTACCTTTCTTTCACGGCCCATTGGGTCACTCTTTTGGCAGCTGGGAAGGATGCAGGACAAGGTGCAGTAGTGTTGGAGGTTGTTCCGCCGCCACGCCTCCAAAATGCTACTACTGGTTGTGACACATCTCTCTCCTCCACCCCCTCCTCTTCTTCTTCCTCCATGGCCTCTTCCTGTGCTTTGTCCCCGGAACCAGCGGTGCTCCGTAGGCGTTCAAGGGGCTACGCAAGTACGCAGGCAAAAAGATGCCATGCCGTGCTTGCGCTGGTGTGTTTGGGGGACAGGAGCCACACTGGGGCAGAGGTTCTGTCTGCTCTGCAGGGGCAGGCCAAGAGGTGGTTGACGCCATGCCAGCTTAAGCCAGGAATGGTGGTTTGCGACAATGGCACCAACCTCCTCTCCGCCCTCCAACGGGGACAACTGACCCATGTGCCCTGTGTGGCTCACGTCCTTAACCTGGTGGTGCAGCGGTTCTTGGGCAGGTACCCGGGCTTACAGGATGTCCTGAGGCAGGCCAGGAAAGTCTGTGTGCATTTCCGCAGATCTTATAATGCCAGTGCTCGCCTGGCTGAGCTGCAAAAGGAGTTGAACCTGCCCAAGAACCGCCTTATATGTGACATGCCCACCAGGTGGAACTCAACGTTGGCCATGCTGCAGCGGCTGCACACGCAGCAGAGGGCCATCAATGAGTACCTGTGCGACTACGGCACCAGGACAGGGTCAGGGGAGCTCAGGTTTTTTTCACCACGCCAGTGGGGCATGATCAGGGATGCATGCACTGTCCTGGCACCATTTGAGGAGGCCACGAGGATGGTGAGCAGTGACAGTGCATGCATCAGTGACACTTTCCCTTTTGTCCACCTGTTGGAACATACACTGCGTGGAATAATGGACAGGGCACTTGAGGCAGAACAGAGGCAGGAAGAGGAGGACTTCCTTGCCTCTCAAGGCCCCCTTTACCCAGACAGTGTTCCTTCTGTCCCACCCATCGCACAGGAAGAGGAGGAGGAGGAGGATTGTGTCAGCATGGAGGTGGAGCCTGCCACTCAGCATCATCAGCAGCAGTCTTTTAGGGATGATTTACAGTCCCAAGAAACCAGTGGACTTGTACGTGGCTGGGAGGAGGTGGCTGCGGATCATGTCGTCCTTAGTGACCCAGAGGACTCCGGACCGAATGCCTCAGCTAACCTACGCTGCATGGCCTCCCTGATCCTGCAAAGTCTGCAGAAGGATCCTCGTATTCTTCGGATCAAGGAGAGGGACCATTACTGGCTGGCCACTCTCCTTGATCCACGGTACAAGGGTAAGGTTGCGGACCTTATCTTACCGTCGCAGAGGGAGCAGAGAATGAGACAACTCCGGGAGGCCTTGCAGAAAGGTCTGTGCAACGCGTTCCCAGAGACTGGGAGGTTACAAACTCCTGGTCCTGGACAACGAGTTGCTGAGGCTTCGGTCAGTCAAAGAAGGAGCGGTGGGGAAGGTGGCCGTCTGACCGATGCATTCAGACAATTCTTTAGTCCGCAGCCCCAAGGTGTGATCGGTTCCAGCAACCATCGCCAGCGTCTGATATACATGGTGCAGGAATACCTAGGGGCAAGGTCAGACTTGGACACCTTCCCCACTGAAAATCCTCTGGCTTACTGGGTCTTGAGGATGGATCACTGGATCAATTGAGCTACTGGCCTGTCCTGCATCCAGCGTTCTTTCAGAACACACATTCAGTGCTGCCGGAGGATTTGTCACGGATCACAGGGTGCGTCTGTCCACCGACTCGGTTGATCGACTGACCTTCATAAAGATGAACCAGTCTTGGATCACCACCAGCTACCAAACACCTGAAGCTGATAAAACAGACTAATTTATTTTCAAATTTCACATCCCTTCAAGACTGATTCTGATGCTGAGAGACTGTCCTGTTATGTTGACTGACTATCCTCCTCCTCCTCAATGATCCGATTGATGATGATAGCTTGGAAGAACATTTTTGTTTCTGGGTGCCGCCACCAGTGTCTAAGGCCCAATTTTTCAGCCCCTGTTTAACAGGGGCATGTAATTACAATTTTTTATGCAATGCTTTGCAGCAGGGCTCATTCCTGCACTCCAACTAGAGTATCTGGGAGAGGTTGCAGTGTCGTGGCACCAGCACCAGTGGCTAAGGCCCAATTTTTCAGCCCCTGTTTAACAGGGGCGTGTTATAACAATTTTTTATGCAATGCTTTGCAGCAGGGCTCATTCCTGCACTCCAACTAGAGTATCTGGGAGAGGTTGCAGTGTCGTGGCACCAGCACCAGTCGCTAAGGCCCAATTTTTCAGCCCCTGTTTAACAGGGGCGTGTAATTACAATTTTTGATGCAATACTTTGCAACAGGGCTCATTGCTGTGCTCCAAGTACAGTATCTGTGAGGGGTTGCAGTGTTGTGGCACCAGTGCCTAAGGCCCAATTTTTCTGCCCCTGTTTAACAGGGGCATGTAATTACAATTCTTGATCTAATAATTCACAGCAGGGCCCATTCCTGCGCCCACCAAGAGTAACTGTGAGGCCTTACAGTGTTGTGTCAACACCACCACCACCACCACCAAAGGCCCAATTTTTCAGCCCCTGTTCAACAGGGGCATGCAATTACAATTCTTGATCTAATAATTCACAGCAGGGCCCATTCATGCGCCCACCAAGAGTAACTGTGAGGGCTCACAGTGTTGTGGCAACACCAACATGTAAGGGGCAAATTTCAGCTGAGTATATACGGCAGGCCCCTACTTTCAAACATCCAACTTACAAACGACTCCTCCTTGCAAACGGAAGGATACAACAGGAAGTGAGAGGAAATCTACCCCTAGGAAGGCAAATTCTCTCCTGTAAGAGTTAATATGGGAAAAAAGTGTCTCCTCTCCACTGATGCTTTATCACCAATTCTTGTTTCAATAAAAACCACAAATTTTCAAAAAACATTTGTCATTAGAACGGAAAGTGAGGTGAACTGTTCTGAACAGGTGCACACTGCACAGACAGCAAAACAAATGTTACAGGGGTGATAACCCTTCCCTATGTTTTCCAAAAAGCTTAAAAATAGATTTTTTGGCTGGAGCTACACTTAAACAATGTACCTGTTCAAAATTACAAACAGATTCTACATAAGAACAAACCTACAGTCCCTGTCTTGTATGCACCGCCTGTATACGGCTGTTCAGAGTATATAGGGCCTTTTTTATTTTGTGTGCGGGGTTCCCCTTAATATCCATACAAGACCCAAAGGGGCTGGTAATGGGCTGGGGTAGGGGGGCGGGGGTGATGGGGTAGCTATGCCATTTTTCTTAAAGATTTTCATCCATATTACCGGGACCAGACATTACATTAAAGCCGCAAGCAGTTTTAAATGGCTTTTTTTCCTTTAGAAATGTAATTTTGTGCAGGGACAGTTCTAAACACGGGAAACACGTGGCACTTCACAGGCATACTTTAGACACCCCCCAGGTACGATATTTAAAGGAATATTTGACTTTTTTTTTCACTTTATGCATCGTTAAAATGACTGCTCCCGAAAAACGGCCATTTTTAAAACTTCTTTTTGCATTGATACATGTCCCCTGGTGCAGAACCCGGGTTCCCAAACCCTTTTTAGGACAATAACATGCATAATAGTCGTTATAATTAGCACTTTAGATTTCGAACGTTCGCATCAATTGTATTTAATAGGGTTCTAAAGTTCGTGCGAACTTTCGGTCCGTTCGCGGGTTCTGGTGCGAACTGAACCCGGGGGTGTTCGGCTCATCACTACTGGCTAATTGGGTTGCTTCTTTCTTTCCCAGTCCCAGAGTTTTTCTACATAGAACATTGTAAAGGCTAATACCAAGTCTAATTCAGGTACTTACACTGTTTGTTTGTTTTTTGTTATCGTAAAGAGCTGTGGAAATTGTTGCCACTAAAAAATTGTGTATTATAATAATATTAATGGGAATTATATCATAGGAAAAACCCTTACTGTAGATCTTTTTGTGGAAGCACCATTTGACCCCGGGAATAGATGGGTCAAAGCAGCATCCTCTGGAATGGCATTCTTCGGAACTAATTCCTGCATATCCACACTCTTTTCTGTCACCCGGACTCACGGAGCATTGATCCGTATCTATGAAGATATAGCAATTAATAATGTTTACAGTGGTCCTCTACAGTCACCTGTGCTTAGTTACACTCAGGGAGTTGTCGACTCTTTGGAATAAATGGCTAGTAGACATTCCAGATGTTGACGGGGATGGTTGGTCGGATATATGGGACTTCTCATTTAAGCAACTTGTCTCACTTAGGGACTGTCTTATTCAATTTTAAAGTAGTGCACAGAGCTTACTATACACCATACAGAGTGCATGAAATGGTTCCAAACATCCCACCTGATTGCTGTGATGCTCTCACTCTAGAGGGGACTTCATTCCCATTTTTTGGTCCTGCCCAATCATCGCAGAACACTGATAGGCAGTGGTTCATGTCATACAAAGGGTCTCTAGCCGAAACCTTTGTTACTCCTTGCGTATCTGCTTACTGGGCTTGGTTGAAGAGTTGGCCCCTACAGTGGTGGAACGGACAATGCTACGACACCGTCTATTTTACCCAAGCAAAGCAATAACGCTGGCCTGAAAAAAAACTACTCCTCCAACAGTTTCAACCTGGATGAAACTGGTCAACTATGCCATTCCTCTCTATAAGGACACCTACTATAATAGAGGTTGCCCAAAGAAGTTTGATAAAGTCTGGGGTAATTGGCTTAAAGATGACTTCTCAGCAATCATGTCCGATGTTTCTTATTAAGGTTTAAATGACTGTTTTCTTGTTTTGCTCAGCAGTCTTAATACTGTGGGAGGGTGAGCAAGACCGGGCCAGCCTACTGGGGTGTTTTTTCTGTTTAAACTACATTTAAGAATTGGGGTGGGCCATCCACACACACACACTTTGAGTTGTTTTGTATTCTATTTTTTGTTGTTGATGGCCATGCAGCGCTTTGGCAGTCTGTACAAGGTTATCCCTGCATGGGTGATATATAAGTTTATTAAAAATTCAAATAAAAAGAATTGAAAGACTAAATAAATAATGTTTACAGGCTGAAAATAAACGTTTTTGGCGCCTATGTGGAACTATGAGGACATTTTCCTCCACGTTGGACTTAAAGAATAAATGCACTTTTAGATACAGTGCGTTTATCCTTTTTGCCTTGTTGCCCTGACCTAAACCATCCCACCCTCACTCAAATGAGATCCTTGAGAGTGCACAAAGGTACTGTAGGTGCCTACTTGGTAGAATGTTTTTACTGCTAAGTTGCATCTTTGTAAGTGTGCCTTTTATGCCGCGTAAACACGATCGGAAAATCCGACAAGAAAACCGTGGATTTTTTCAGACGGAATGTTGGCTCAAACTTGTGTTGTATACACACGGTCACACAAATCTTGTCGGAAATTCTGAACGTCAAGAACGCGGTGACATACAAGAAGTAAGACGAGCCGAGATCAATGAAGTTCAATAGGCAGTTCGGCTCTTCTGCTTGATTCTGAGCATGCGTGTTTTTTTGTGCGTCGGAATTGCATACAGACGATCGGAATTTCCGAGAAGAACTTTTCTTGTCTGAAAAATTGAGAACCAGCTCTAAAATTTTTGTTGTCAGAAATTCCGACAGAAAAAGTCAGATGGAGCCTACACACGGTCGGAATTTCCGACCAAAAGCTCACATCGAAATTTTCTTGTCGGAAATTCCGACCGTGTGTACGCGGCATAAGTCTTGATTGGTGCATGTAGGGGATAATATTTTTGTGACATGGTTTCCCCTGTATGTATGTAATTTCCCGTTTAGTAGGGCATATATACAGGGGACCAACCTGGTCCTGGGCCGCCCAGCGTGGGAGCTGTGCAGAGAGGACCGGTGTACTATATAATCTGTTTCGCTGTCCACATGCCCAAGTTCCAATCGGACCCATTACCTAGGGCAACCACAACAATGGACATTATGCTTCCTAACTTTTTCCTGTATGAATAGCGACACAAATTAGTAGCACCACTATGTAACAGCACAGCCAAAAATATGCACAGCCAGTAGGGTGTATTATGTTTTTTGCAGACATGCATGTGAAGTAGATGTACTGATATGCTACCTCAAGTATACTTTATTCATATTTAGTAAGCACAGTTTTGTTAACCACTTGAACTCCGGAAGATTTTACTCCCTTCACAACAAGGCCATTTTTTACTATAAAGCACTGTGCTATTTTAACTGGTAATTGCCCAGTCATGCAACACTGCACCCATATGACATTTTTATCATTTTTTTTCGCACAAATAGAACTTTCTTTTGCTGGTATTTGATCACCACTGGGTTTTTTATTTTTTGCAATATAAACAAAAAAAGATCCAAATGTTTGAAATATATATATATATATATATATATATATATATATATATATATATTCTACTTTCTGCTATAAAAACATATCCAATAAAAAGGAATAAACAAATCAAATTCGAGGACTTCTTCAAGGCATCTCTCTTCCTTTGGAACTCTCCACCCCAATCTCTCCAGCTATCTCCTACTCCATCTTTAGATGATTCCTGAAAACTCATCTCTTTAGGGAAGCCTATTCTGTCTCGGAGCTGAATTTTATTTTCTCCATCAACTGATTCCCCCCACAGTTATTATCTCTTTGTATCACTTGCCCTTCCCTTTTAGCTTATAAGCATAGAAATAATCCTTACTGTAGTTGTTGGGGAAGAAGCACCATTTGACCCCAGGAATAGATGAGTCGAAGCAGCATCCTCTGGAATTGCATTCTTTGGAACTAATTCCTGGATATCCGCAGTCTGTTCTGTCAGCTGGACTCACCGAGCACTGAGCCTTATCTATGAAGAGTAATTGAAAATATTATTTTTGAATCAGCAATAATGCTTACAGGCTGCACATAATACATACCTCCCAACTTTTTGAGATGGGAACGAGGGACACCTTCTAGCAAAAGTATGTAGGCATGGGACACACCCCTACCACGCCCCCTTAAAGTAGAATTATACAAAACATTTTTTTTTTTTTTTTTACCACTATTGTTCCTTAATACTGGCTTTTGAAATTTACAAATGCAGCAATTTAGAAATTGGATGAAAGGTTTAGCACTGGGAAACACTTTTTTAAAGATAAAAAGTGCATTTTGTATACAACTATATAGATCAGACCAAAATGAGGGACAAATAAGGAGGAAAGAGGGACGGAGGGACTTTGTTTCAAATCAGGGACAGTCCCTCGAAATCAGGGACAGTTGGAAGCTTTGATAATAATTTTTAGCGCTTATGAAGAATTCCTCAATTTTTAATTAAATGACTTAAAGAGTAATTGCACTTTCAGACAGAGTGCACTTTTTGGCCCGTTGACCTGACCTAAACAATCCCACCCTCACTCATATAACACATGATCTATGTAGCATATATGACTGGCTCTTTGGGTTGCTTCCTTTCTCCCAATCTGAGCTCTGCTAAATAAGGGACTGTGACAGGCTTATATCAAGTTCAATTCAGGAACTTACACAGTTTTTATTGTAGAGATCTGCAGAAACTGTTGGCACTATAAAATGAGTGTATAATAATAATAATAATGGAAATTATAGCATAGGAAAAAGCTTTACTGCAAATCTTTTTCTGGAAGCACCATTTGACCCCGGGAATAGATTTGTCAAAGCAGCATCCTTTGGAAAGGCATTCTTTGGAACAAATTCCTGGATATCCACATTCTTTTCTGTCAGCCGGACTCACCGAGCACTGAGCCTTATCTATAAAGAATAATTGAAAATATTATTTTTAAAATAGCAATTAATAATGTTTACAGGCTTTTATGAAGAGCTATGAGGAAATTTTCCTCCAAATGTGTGACTTAAAGAATAATTGCGTAGCACCCTCCGAGATAGGTTCTAGGTTAGGTCAGTTTACTTCTGGCTCTCTGTAATCAGTGTAGATGCGATTGTTCTGGTCTGTTCTGTGTTTCACTGGCTGCAGGGTTGACTGCTTCCCCCTGTTTGTCTGGAAAGGTTCTGGAAGATAGTGGGCTGGGAAAGTGTATGCAGCAGCTGAATATTTATGCAGGCCTGGGGCATAGAGCCCAGATGGTGGCTGGGTGTGTGTATAAATACTCTGAGACTTGGAACAGAGGTGTTTTGTCACTGAGAGGAAGATCACAGCCTGCGGGGCTGTTTGGCCCCTGGACAAGCCTGCCATGTGTCTGCATTTCATTGAGGTCCCAGCTAGGCTAGCTGGGGGCCTATTCTACTGAAAGTTTTCTGAAACTGACTGAGGGACTTTTCTTCTGGGGATCTAGTATGGCATCATGGGAAAAGTGTTTGGAAGATATGGTAAAGAGGCAACCAGATATCCAAAGACATTAGTGAGTACAGGCTGGTGTGAGAAATCATTGAGAACGTATGCTATTGACATCCTACTTGTACTAGAGTCAGTTTTATCCAAAGGGGACACTGTGTGTGGTGTCATGGAGAGCTCAGTTCACTATTTGTGATAGCAAGGACATGTGCTCACATTACTGCTGCTGCTAAATCTCTTAAAATAGAGTCAGTTCTACCTAAAGAGAATTCACTACTAAAATATTCCTGAAAAACTCGGTCCAACATTTGCCGCAAGCAAGGACCCTTGCTTTCCTTACTATGAGATAATTTAGTGTCCTCAAGTTCACAATAAAAGTTATAGGAGTAGCCCACAGTTACCCTGAACCTATCCAAGATCAACAATAAAGCATCAGAAAAGCATACCTCTAGACTGTTCATTGAGCCAAAGGAGTGAATGTGACTTTGTGCTATGTTGTGGGGCAACTGCTATCATGAACTATAGTGATGTGTAGTTATGGTGTATGACAAAGAACTCGGAACTGGGAGTGAAGTTACTGTATCTTTAACCCGCCAGGTGAAGAAGAAATGTGAGTTCACGTTTAAGCGTTGTAAAGAGCGAGATGTCTGGCAACATGTGTAACCTGGTTAATCCTTGAGGTTATGAGTAATTTAGTGCACTGGAAGGACAGAAGGAGGAGCAGCTAACAGTGGGAGCGGCGATAGTGGCAGATGACAGAGGCCTTGGTAGTGAGGGAACAGTTGATACTTCATGTTCCTCACTTAATAACTGGGTCTCAATATTGGAGGCCACTGCGGTACAAGGCCTGCCTAAGGACCAAGCCTGGACTCTCAAAGTACAAGGCCTTGCTGAGTGAAATCCAGTGCCTTCCCTGTGCAGCTAATGGTGGAACATAATAAAATGGTGAATTGTAAAGATGTGAGTCAAGGTGGTGGAGTTAAAGGGGTTGTAAAGGTTCATGTTTTTTCACTTTAATGCATCCTATGCATTAAGGTGAAAAAACATCTTACGATTACCGGCTCCCCAGCCCCCCCAGCCCCCCCCCCCGTTTTACTTACCTGAGCCCTGGAAAGTCCTGCGTCGAGAACGCACTCTTCTTTTGCCCGGTCTTCTCGGCTCTTCATTGGATAGATTGAAAGCAGCCATTGGCTCTCGCTGCTGTCAATCAACTCCAATGACACGGGCGCCGGGGGGCGGGGCTGAATACAGGACTCGGAAGCGTGCCCACAAGGTAACCCCCTTGGGAGAGCGCTTCCCAGAGGGAGTTATCAGAAGTGGGGAGGAGCCGAGACAGCCGCCGTGGGACCCCAGAAAACGCAGTTTGGGGCCACTCTGTGCAAAACGAGCTGCACAGTGGAGATAGGTATGACATGTTTGTTTTTAAAAAATAAAATAAAAATTCCAACCTTTACAACCATTTTAAGTATTTACTAATGCCTCGTACACACGGCAGGACTTTCCAAGACAAAAAGTCAGACAGGCTTTTTTTTCTCTGAATGTCCGGCCGTGTGTAGCCTCCATCTGACTTTTTTTGTCGGAAGTCCGACGGACCTTAGATAGAGAACTCGTTCTCTTTCTTTCCTTCGGACTTCCGATGGACTCATGGCTGACTTTTGCATGGTCAAATGTCCGACCGTGTGTACAAGGCATCAGTGTTACTTTCTCAAAATGCTACAAAGTCATGTGCACAGCACAGACAGGTAGGAACAGACCATGTCACCAGCTGAAGTAGTGAAAAGGAAGACATACAGTAGTCCTTCGGGAAGGGTTTGATGCTGTAAGTGCATTGTGTCATGAAGGCTGAAAGTTTACGTGGTAAATGGCTTCCTCCCCTGGCTGCATCTGCACATTGTAGGCACTTGGACTCCTTGCTGGGAGATAGAAGTGGATTAGCTCCATCGAGGTGGAGCTGTAACGTGCAGGCGTGACCAGGAAACCTTTCACCGTTGCTGTCCAGTTCTCTCATCACCAACTCCTATGCTCAGGACTTCTTCAAGTCCTCTCTCTTCTACTGGAACTTCCTATCCCAATTCTTTCAGCTGTCTCCTACTCCATCTTTAGGTCATCTCTGAAAACTCACCTCTTTAGGGAAGCCCATCCTGCCTCAGAGCTGAATTTTATTTACTACATCAACTGTATTACTTGCTCTTCTGTTTTAGATTGTAAGTATAGGAATAATTCTTACTGTAGGTTTTGGAGAAGAAGCACCATTTGACCCCGGGAATAGATGAGTTGAAGCAGCATCCTCTGGAACGGCATTCTTCAGAACTAATTCCTGGATATCCGCAGTCTGTTCTGTCAGCTGGACTCACCGAGCACTGAACCTTATCTATGAAGAAAAATTGAAGATATAATTTTCAAAATAGCAAAAAATAATGTTTACAGGCTGCACATTAAAGTTGTTTGGGGCTTATGAGGCTTATGAGGAATACATTTTTCCAACCACACAACTTAAATAGTAAGTGCATTTCAGACAAAGTGCACTTTTTGCCCCCTTGACCGGACCTAAACAATCCCACCTTTACTAAGATTAGATCCAATGAACATGGACACCAGAGTTGGTTTACATTCAGCAATGACAGGCTCCCTCTTCTGGCCTCACCTGCACATTGCAAGCTCTTGGGCTTCTATGGAACCATCTCCTGGCTGGGAGATAGACATAGACAAGCTCCATAGAGGTAGTGCTAAATTGTGCAGCCGTGACCAATAAGGGGGGCCTTTCACTGTTGAATGTAAACAAACAATGGAGGTCGCAGCTATTGGGTCATGGTAAGTAGGGTAGGATCGTTTAGGTCAGGGGAGAGTCATAAGAATAAGTGCACTTATTCTTGAAGTCTGAAGCCCAGGCAGTTAAATAAACTATTTTACTTGACAAAGGGTTTGTATTTCTGTCCATCAAGTCCCAAGATCTACACAGCTCTGCCCCATGCAAAGCTGTATGTAGCAATAAGGAGGACCTGATTTTTCTCTGCTGCATTTCAGTAACCCCCTCCCCCAGTGACTGGACAGTAGAAGGAGAAGCAGCAGACAGATGAGATTATCTCTCTGTCACTCTGCACACTTCTTCTCCCAACATGTTCCTCGTTAACACATGACCACTTTAGCCTATATGACTGGCTCTTTGGGTTGCTTCTTTCTCTCCCATTCTAAACGCTGCTACATAGGGGATTGTAAGAGGCTAAAACCAGGGGGCGTGGCTAGCAGCCGGAGCGGATGGCAGCATACTGATTCGGCTCCTCATCATCCTGGGCTTGTAGGGGACTTAGAGCGACTATCAGCCTCGTTTCTCACCGCAAACCGGCCAGAGTCTACGCGGACGCCCTCCTAGATGCCTTCCCGCAAACGGAAGGAATATCCTAAGCTGGGGAAGATGTCAGACTTCTTCGTGCAGCCGCGCCGACATGCCAGCCAAAATGGCGCCGGCTCCTCCACAGGGACAACACGAGGCCCGACACAGCAGCGCGGTCTCTATTCCGGCGGCACTTATAAGCAGGGTCACTCGCACTACTCTCCCCCTCCATCAGCTACCTCCAGCCCGGCCAAGAGCAAACAGAGAACATCGGTTACATCGCCATCAGCGGAGGAGGTAAGCGGCTTAAGCTCTTCCTTAGATGACACCAGGGAGTTGCAGGACTCCATTACTGACTTCCCCACACTAAACCAACCGATCATGGACACCACCATGAAGGATATGCTGGTGTCCCTACGCTCTACATTACATGCTGACATGATGAGTATCACCCAGCAGTTTAAATCAGAGGTGGCTGAGGTGTCTGGTAGAGTGTCCCACATAGAATCTAAAATGGGGGAGTTTGCGGCCACGTTTAATGATATGGTGGATGCTCACACTGACAGGGATGTCGAGCTGATGAAAATCAACACCAAATTAGCAAATCTGGAGGACAGATCCAGACGTAACAACGTCAAGATCCGTGGAATCCCCGAATCTGTCAAACCCCCAGACTTAAAAGCACACTTCCTAAACATCATGAAAATGGCGCTGCCTGACACACCGCTGGAAGATCTAGTAATTGATCGTATACACCGGCTGCCAAGACCAAAAAATATTCCAGCACATCTTCCCAGAGACACTATAGTCCGGATTCACTTTTACCATATAAAGGACCGGTTTATGATGTCTGTGAGGCGTCGAGATGAACTGCCACAAGACCTACAGAAGCTCTCCTTCTTTGCAGACCTCTCTGCGTTTACCATGCAGCAACGCAGACAACTTGCCACGATTACCAAACCGTTGAATAATCATCATATTCCATACAGGTGGCTATACCCTGCCAAGCTGATGATTACAAAAGATGGCGCAACTCACACTATAGCCAACATAAAGGAAGGCCTGAGGCTTTTGAGAGATTGGCAAATCTTAGCTCCTACTGCACATGAGGGAAGTGGCACTCACTCCCCTTCTTCCTCCCGAGCAAATTCAGATGAGGAAACGAGCTGAAATCTACCCAAATATTCTTAATTCATCACAATCCCCCTGGAAGCCCAGGAGAATGCCACAGAGTTTTTTTTCTTCTCAATACCCCCCATCTATAGCGGTACTTAATCCACACAGATTCCTTGAGGAATCGCACGTTTTTTTACGGTTTTTGATAATTCTTTCCCCCTTGAGTACTGTTTTGTTCCCTTTGCTCTCCTTGTTTTCCTCTTTCTTCCCTCTCCCCGTAATTTTTATTTTACCGGTACAGGACTCCCAACGCAAGGACCCAATATCCACCAAGAGAGATCCCGAGGGAAATTACCATACCAACTCTACGTCCAAACCTGCTTGTAAACCATCTCCAACTGTCTTCGTGCAAGGTAACGCATAGTCCACACTGCTTGGCATCTACACATTTTAGGACTCCCTACTAATCCATCTGCTACGATGCCCTGTACGATATCTTCGTTTAATGTGAAAGGCCTGAACAGCCCACACAAACGTCAAATGGCTTGGAAAGAAGCGACACGACTAAAAAGTGACATTATTTGTTTTCAAGAGACCCATTTCAATTTTTCAAATTTCAAATTTCAAATTTTGGTGCCCCAGGAAGAAGTAAACTGTTACGAAACGGACGTAGGGCGGAGCGGAGCGCTGTCGTCACCTCTGATATTTCCAACAAGGACGGGTGTCTGTTGAATGTGCTACGGCCGGCACACCAGACGTAATCAGGCGATTTTTTAACTGCATACATGTAAGTGCAATACTTGCTTTTTATGGAATAAATTTTAAAAAAAGATATAATGCACTATGTGGAGTGTGTTCCATTCTTTTTATACATATGAGCCCATTGATGAGAACCGGAGGTCGGTATCTTAGGAATCTCTTGTGTTGTGTGCTGCGGTGACCTGTGGGAGAAACTACTGAATGCATACACTGACCCTCTGTAATAGGGGGTCATGTACAGCTGGTAAGGAGAAATCCTGAGTTTTGGTGGTGGAATGTCACAGATGAATGTGGACACAGCACAATTTGTTTATGATTTCTACATAAAGCACTGGTGTTAATACTTTGGACTTTATTTAAACAAACTTTTTTGATGGACCATTTTTTATTTATATCTAATGTTCATAGATTTATAGTTTGTTTTATATACATAACCTTTTTTCACTTATCCGTTCATTTCTGATTTGTGATGTATGGGTTAACTGTTGATTTTTAATTCACTTGTTCACTGTCACAGTGATTGGTTACGGGGTAGCGCGATTTCCACCAACTTTTTTTCCTTAATCATTACCATGTATGGTAGTTTACATCTCTAATCGCAGCTCTCCATAGCTACAAAGCTACCAGTTAAACGTCTGGAGTTTTTTTTTTTTTTTTTTTTTTTTTTTTTCTTTTTTTTTTCTTAATTTATTTATTTAGCGCAGTTTTTCTCCTTCTTCTCCGACCCATTTCAATACTCACAGGCCCCCATCATTTACTCACAGTAGGTTCCCGCATGTCTATATGGCAAATGGCCCGAAAAAAAAGGTGGAGTAGCAATTGCAGTCAGAGACTCTACCCAGTTTGTACATCTGGATTCCCATCTAGATGTTTCTGGCAGATTTATCATACTTATTTGCGAAATCTCATCGATAAAATTAACGTTGGTAAACCTATATCTACCTAACACGAACCAACTTCGTTTTTTGAAAAAGATATGGAAAAAAGTTGATTACCTAAAACAGGGACATGTCATTATGTGCGGGGATTTCAATGCGATCCCAGCTAAGGATTTAGACTACTCGGGCGCTTCCCCCAACAGCATACGGAGGGCTACAATAGCCCAATTTATAACGTCCTCTGGGCTTTTTGATGTGTGGAGATGTCAACACTCCTCAGAGAGAGACTTTACTTTTTTTTCAAATGTCCACCATACCTACTCACGCATAGACTTGTTCCTTGTAGATAAATTTATGTTGCAAAAAATTGTTAAATCTGAAATACATGTGATAACATGGTCCGATCATGCACCAACTTCCATTGTGGTGGGGGATCGTGAAGCCGAAACCAGAGCTAACAGGTGGCGGAACGACATATATTCCTTGTCATGCCCCGAAAATTCAATACAAATTAGAAAGGCACTAAAAGAGTTCTTTAATATCAATGCTCCTTCGGTCAACAATCCCTTCACACTCTGGAATACACATAAGGTATATATCCGTGGCCTACTTATACAACTTAGCTCTAGACTCAAGAGGCAACGGTCGAAACAACTAGATGATCTACTAACCAAAATACAGAACCTAGAATCCCTCAATAAACAACATACTACACAGGCTTTGCGAGATTCTCTATTCTACGCCAGACAGGAATTAAGAGCGCTTTTGATTTCCCAGCAAAATAACCGCCTACGTACGTTAAGAGCAAATACCTACAGATGTGGCAATAAGGCGGGGAAATTGCTGGCAAACCAACTAAAAGATCGGGTGGTTAAACAAAGGATTCCGCACATCTTGAACCCTAAAACAGGACTGAAAGTCTCCAATCCCAAAGATATCGCAGAAGCCTTCTGCGACTACTATGAATCACTCTATAATTTAAAAGACGACCTAAACACCCCCCAACCATCAGACACATTAATCAGATAATTCCTGGCCTCGGTAAAAATTCCTACACTGTCCAACACAGACCTGGACTTACTGAACCAGCCCTTTACAATTCCTGAAATAGAAAAACAAATTAGAAAATTACCGCACAACAAAGCACCAGGTCCCGATGGTTATTCCTCTGAGTACTACCAATTGTTCAGTGCAGAACTTTCACCTTTTATGAATCAGATGTTTGATGCTGCAATACACCAGGCTTCATTCCCACAAGAAATGCTCACTGCTACTATCATCACCTTGCCCAAACCAGGTAAAGATCCAACTACCCCACAAAACTTTAGGCCCATTTCACTTTTAAATGTGGACATTAAAGTCTATGCCAAACTAATTGCAAACAGACTTTCAGGCCTACTTCCACATCTCATTGACCAAGACCAGGTGGGGTTTGTTCTGGGCCGCCAGGCCACAGAAGCGACCAGGAGGATGATTAATCTGATTCACCTGGCCGAAAAAAATAAAAGGCCTTCTCTGCTTCTCACTTTGGATGCAGAGAAGGCCTTTGACAGAGTGCACTGGGGCTATTTGACCAGTGTTTTGGAGAAATTCGGTCTGATTGGCCCAATCCAAAGAGCAATTCTGGCATTGTATTCAACCCCATCTGCCTTCGTCTATACGGAGGGAATGTTCTCCAGGAACTTTCGAATATCGAATGGGACTAGGCAGGGATGTCCCCTGTCCCCATTGATATTCGCCCTGGTGATGGAGCCACTAGCGGAAAAAATCAGGGCTCACCCGCTAATCCAGGGCATCACATCACAAAACACCCACCACAAAATATCTCTTTTCGCAGATGATGTCATATTGACATTATCTGATCCTGGTGTATCCCTTCCGGCTGCACATGACATCCTTACCCTATTTAGTAAGGTAGCTTACTATAAAGTAAATGCCTCTAAGTCTAGCATACTGGGTATAGCACTTGACAGAGATCTTAAAAAAGCCCTCCGGAGGGCTCTACCATACACATGGTCTTCAGATTCAATAACCTACCTGGGTACCAAGTTGACCTCCCCGGTCTCAAACCTTTATGAGCTTAACTTTGTACCCTTAATAACAGACTTACAAAAAGAAATGTCTAGACTCCAAAAACACTACATTTCGTGGTCAGGCCGCATAGCGGCATATAAGATGTTACTTTTACCAAAACTAACCTATCTCTTTAGAGCACTTCCGATTCCCATTCCAAGATCTTTCTTTACCATAGCACAAAAACAACTATCAACCTTCATTTGGGCGGGCAAAAAGGCGAGAGTTCCCCAAATTATGCAGAAGAAACACAAATCAGTTGGCGGCCTGGGTGTACCTATTTTGAAAGATTACTATACAGCGTCAATATTAGACCAGCTTAAAGGTTGGTATGCGCAAGATAAGAGTACACCCTGGAGCCAATTAGAACAAGCATGGATATACCCCAGATCGCTGGTTTCCCTTATCCAGGCACAAACTCTGTCACCTCCCAAGATTTTAATAGCACATCCCACAATACAGGCAACATTGCACGCATGGACTTACCTAGCGGAGGTATCACACTCAACCCTACCTAATACTGAGGTTCCTATTCTTATTGAAACCCTCAATTGGTTGATTCCCAATATCTCCCTGACTCAGTGGGTACAGAAAGGAATTAAAAATCTTGAGGATATTGTAGTAAATAGCAAATTGATCGCGTTCTCTGACATACAATCCAAATATGGAATACCATCATCTGAATTTCTGACTTACCAACAAATCTCTTCCTATTATCAAAAGTTCAACAACACAAACATCCTCGTCCCCAAACTAGTATGGACATACTTGAATTCATCCGACCCAAAGGCAAAAGGCATATCTCTTATGTATAGTACACTAAATTCCAAAAAGGTTTTCTGTAAATTCAACCCACTACTGAAGTGGGAAAAAGAGTTGCACAAGGTCTTTTCTGAACAACAGTGGCTCCTAGCGATTAAAAACACACATCAATTCTCACGTTGCTCAAATTATGAGGAATTGGCTCAAAAACTTTGGATAAGATGGCACTACACTCCATATATAATGGCCAAGTTCTCTGAGGCGCAGTCTAATCTATGTTGGAGGGGGTGTGGACAGGTGGGGACGTTGTCGCACATGGTGTGGGCATGCCTCCACCTCCGCAGCTTCTGGTCTGAAATGTTCAAACTCATATCGAAAATAACTGGAGTATTTGTACAACCTACCATTGAAAAAGCTATATTGAGCATTGACATGTCTGAATACCCACTATCAGTTAGGTCAATAGCCATGCACATTCTGTTTGCAGCAAGGTCTCTGGTAATGAGTAAGTGGAAAACGAATGAAATTCCCAGTAAAGGAGAGGTGATCACAAAAGTCAACGCTATTGCAGAATACGAAAAAATATTAGCATACAGGGACGGTTGCATCTCCAGATATGAATCTCACTGGAGGATATAGAGGTCCAATTTCAATTCCCACGGGTTGTAATGCCCAGTACCATAATTCTATTCTATTTTCTATACCATTTCTTACCCTCTTTCATACTTAACTTTCTCACTGTACTCCTCTTCATCTTTCTCCCCTTTCCCCCAACCTGAGTTCAGTTATAACCAATGTCAAATCCTCCATAGCTAATATGGAGGGCTTAAAGTCCGTATTAAACTACAAGATTCAGATTGTAAAGATGTGCCTAGATGTTACATCGTTCTACGTTTTCACTCAAAAAATTTTTGAAGTTGAATCTAGCATCAGATGTAGGAGTGTAATGCCACAGAGTTGTAGAAATTTATGTATAACCATCACATTTGTCAACATTATTTGTAATGTACAGCAATTTGCAGCTTGTCAAATTCCACTCCTTGTATCTATGACTTTATATTCTTAATAAAAATTATTTGATTAAAAGAGGCTAAAACCAGGCTGATTTCATGTACTTACACTGTTTTTATTGTAGAGAGCTGCAGAAACTGTTGGCACTATAAAAATAGTGTATTATAATAATATTAATGGAAATGATAGCATAGGATAAACCCTTACTGTAGTCGTTGGAGCGGAAGCACCATTTGACCCCGGGAATAGATGGGTCAAAGCAGCATCCTCTGTCATGGCATTCCTCAGAACTAATTCCTGGATATCCGCACTCTATTCTGTCAGCTGGTCTCACCGAGCACTGAGCCTTATCTATGAAGAAAAATTTAAAAAATTTATTTTTGAAATAGCAATTTATCATTTTTTCAGGCTGCACATGTTGTTGGCGCTGATGAGGAACTGTAAGGTGACCAGATTTTTAAAATGAAATCGGGGGACATATTTTGTTTTTTACTAGAAAAGGCGCATATCAGCGACTCTTTGCCCGTCGCCACCCGCCTCACAGCCTGTCAATTCTTACTCTCCAGGCCCTGGCTACTACTGGGTGGGGAGCGGAGGAAGATCACTCTGCCAGGGAAGGCAAGGAGATAAGCAGGCAGGCGGCTGGTCGGGACTTGAGCCAAGGAAGAAGAACATGCGAGCGGAGCTGAATGGGCATGCACCCCAAACTGAAGAAATATTCCCTCCGCTACTACCAGCACATGATCATCAGAAAGGGGCACAGATAATGGAAGAAATACACCCCCCTAAACTAGTAGGAGCAGCGGGGGGTGTAATTCAGAATTTTTTTTTTATATTCTGCACTGACTGTCTTTCCTGTTCAAATCGGGGATGTCTGGTCACCCTAATGTAAGGAGGTGCTTACAGTACATTGTAGAATGTTTTTGCTGTTAAGCTGCATTTTTGTAAGTTTACCTTTAAGTCTTGGCTGGTGAGTGTAGGGGGTTAATATGTTTTGTGAAATGGTTTCCCTTGTATGTGTGTCACTTCCTGTTTAGTAGGGTGATACTTCATGATTCCCACTTAGTGGCTGGGCCTCCATATTGGAGCCCCCTGTGCTACAAGGCCTGCCTCAGGACTTAGGCCTCGTACACACGGCCGAGATTCTCGTCGAAAAAAACATGTCGTTTTTTTAGACGAGATTCTTGGACAAGAAAATTGTCCCGGCCGAGTGTACACACGCTCGATTCAAAGAACCCGCGGTTCTTTGAATGGAGCGTACGCGGTGACGTCATCGACTACAACGAGCATGCGCTCGTCACATTCGATGCCGTCGCCGCCATCTTGGTATACCCTATCTATGCCTAGGAAGCTACCGCGCATGCGTCAAAGTCATTTCGAGCATGCGCGGGCTTCCCGGCGAAAAGGTAAGTGTACACACACACAATTTTCTCGTCGAGAAACAGGCTGACGAGAATCTCGACGAGAAAATAGAGAGCAGGTTCTCTATTTTCTCGTCGAGATTCTTGTCGCTTTTCTTGACGAGAAACCATACACACGAACGAATTTCTCGGCAAAAAATCTCTGCCAGCAAGTTTCTTGCTGGTTTTTGCCGAGAAACTCGTTTGTGTGTACGAGGCTTAAGTCTAGAGCCACAAGATGCAAGGCCTTTCTGAGTGGAATACAGACTGCTCAACTGGGTACACTCACGGTTTCCAGCATGTAAAGAGAGCAGATCTCAGCTGAATTGACAGCTCCTGTAAAGAGGGCAGAATGCAGCCTGGCTCCCTCATGCCCAATTGGGAAGATGTCCACAAAAGTTATAAACCCTACGCATTCCATCCTCGCCAGGAACCTCTCCCTACCTCTAGTTCTATCCCTAAAAGTTGGGATACCCTTCCCTACGCTACCCACTTACAAAAAGCTAGCCAAGCCTGGGAGCCAGGACCATTAATAAACTTTTCTAGATCCAAAATGGATGCCAGAGTCACATGGGGAGGCAGCTGCCAACCGGATAGCCCATGTGACTATGGTGTCCATTTTGGATCACGCAGAGTCTATTTGTGGCCCTGTGATCCCAGGAAACAATAGGGGAACCATGTTCCTCTTGACTTCCCCTCCAGCTGCAAAACCGCTGCAGATGAGATCCACCTGCAGTGGAGAAGTTAGACTGCACTTGCCTACAGGCTACAGCTGGACTGAACTTCTCACACCCAGACTCCGAAGTTTGGTAAAAGACTCTCTCTCCTGGCTGCAAATGCACATTACAGGCCCTTGGGTGTCTATGGGACCATCTCCTTGGTGGGAGATGTAAGGAGATTAGCCCCATAAAGGTCGAGCTGTAATGTGCAGGCACAACCAAAAAGCCTTTCACCACTGCACTCTAACTCCCTCATTATCTACTTTTATGCTCAGGACTTTCTCTTCCTCTGAAACTCCCTACCCCAGTCTCTATCTACTACTCCATCTTTAAATGATCTCTGAAAACTCACCTCTTCAGGGAAGCCTATCCTGTTTTAGAGCAAATTTTATTTTCTCCAACTGATCCTCACATAGTTATTTCTTTGTATCACTTGCCCTTCCATTTTAGGTTGTAAGTATAGGAATACCCCTTACTGTAGTCGTTGGGGAAGAAGCACCATTTGACCCCGGGAATAGATGGGTCAAAGCAGCATCCTCTGGATTGGCATTCTTTGGAACTAATTCCTGGATATCCGCAGTCTATTCTGTCAGCCGGATTTACCAAGCACTGAGCCTTATCTATAAAAAGTAATTGGAAACAATATTTTTGAAATAGCAATTAATATTGTTTACATGCTTCACATAAAAGTTTTTGGCGCTACGAGGAACTCATTTTTGTAACCAAGCGACTTTAAGTGGGAGTAAACTCTCATGTATGATTTTTACCTATAGCTTGGCCTATAATAAGGCTTGTTAATGTAGCGGCCTCACCCCGTCCTCTTTAGTTAGGGGTATGTCACGCGACAGAGTGAGGTGCGCTACGGCCCATGTCCTCCCCATAACTGTGGGTGAGGTGAAGGCCAATATCTGATGTTTCCTCGGGCCGGTGTGTCTTGGGCATGTACCGAGTCTGTTGTGCAGAAACCACCAAACCACCCTTTGCTCCCATTAACAGAGTCCATACACCGATCACAGTCCAACTGTTGGTTTTATTTCGTATCTCCACATACAGGCAATGTGATGACAGGATACGGTGGGAAGAGCAGGTCGAGGCACTATACTGATCTGGGTCCCTACACCCCCTGTGCTATGACCAAGGGTTGCAGGAGTCTTAATTCAAATACCTCCGCTGCGTTGCAGCCCCTATCAGGGGAAGATGTCCTCCAAGAGAGTTACCGGAGGCCCATCCGTCACCGGGTTGACGCTGCACCGGAATCTTCGGACGGGTGACCTCCCCAGCCTCCTCACCTCAGATGCGGGTCCCCTCGCAAGGGGCACCCTGGAATCACTTCACCCTTGCGGGACCCAGTCGGAGTCACTGGGTCCCAGGCCTCCTCAATAGTACCTCATCCCAGGCTGAAGGTGCCTGGGATGGAATCCCAGCTTCATTCCGGCCAGGCCTAGGGCGCTTAGGCCGGAACCTTGAACCGCCCGCACCCAGGCCGAAGGTGCCTGGGTGCGTGACGAGATGATCCCCCGAAGACCGAAACCCGAAGACCGAAGACCGAAGACCTCGTGGCGAGGGCGTCTCCCCCTTTTATCTCCTCCCATCAACACCACGGCGGGTTCCCCGCCCCAGCCGTACCATCTCCAGGAAGGGACAAAAAGGGTAGCACTGTGGTGATGATTCTACCTGAAGCCTGTAGGTACTCCGCCACCCACAGGCAAAGGAGAATATTACATCCCCCAATCCTCCACGAATAACAAAAAGGGGTCTAAACCCTGACATAATTACACACCTGGGTCACACTACCCCCAGGTGTATCCCACTAAATCTGAAGACCCCGCTACACACTCCCCCCTGTAATTTGACGCTGGTCCCCAGCGTCAGGTGCACACCCATGTCTCCCATTGAGTGGTGACATGGAGCAAGCCCCAGAGGCTGTCCCCAAATTTGTGAATACTAAGTGTGCCAAGACCTGCTCAAAAGGGAAAGGGAAAATATAAAACGATAAACTTTTGCATAAAACATCTATTCTGTACACATGTACAATCCCTCCCATCACTGTCTAAGAACCACCCCATACTCAGTAGTCTTGATCGATGAATCTCCTGCAGAAGGGAAACAAAAACAACATCCTAACAATCTGTGTTAACTTGGAATGAATAGGTCTGTCAGCCGAGAGACCCACTCACTCCAATAAGCAAAGTGATGTATGTGTAAAATTTTCAAACAGTCGTTGCACAACACTGCCACCTGTTGACAGCGCCGCGGTCATGACACTTGCCGAGATCTTCCTTCTTCTTGCTTTTCTACGCTAACTTTTACCCCCAGAGTCTCTGCCTTTGGCACATGAAGAAGAGGGAGAAAAACAACAGCTCCCAAGTCTCCAGTGAGTGAAAGAAAAGCCCAAATCAAAACAAAAGTAGGGCGCAGTTCTGAGCGTCTGGGAATGTTCCTTCCAGAAAGTTCAACAGCAAACAAAAGAGGAGCTCACTTCTCCTACAAGTAAAACCTTGGATCCGGCAAAAACAGGGGCTTCAGGTGCTTGTCAAACACTTCCACCGAATATTCGACATCCTCTCCTTCTTTCCTGCAGATGAGCACCTTATCGGCATGAATATGGCGCCCCAGTCTCCAATCAGCTCTGCAGTCTCTAAACTTTTTAGATACAGGCGGCGAACACGACAGGTATCGCCGGGCATGAGGCACTTTGAGCTTTTCCCATACAAACTCGTCGTACCACCTTTGTCGCAAAACTTCGACTTCATACAATAAGTCCCGAGGCAAGTAGGGGTACTCCCACCCATATTCACGGGCGATTCTTTGGGAGAAAAGTCTCTGCAATCTGGCTAGAGGTGGCATCACATCTCGCTTGCCTTCTCCTGGCTGTACGATGGCCTCCGGGTGCCGAGGTACCTTCACCATCTCGAGTTGCTTTGCCTTTGGTGCCCGCAACGAAGCACGCTGCGTCCCCACTATCGGAGCGGGTGATGTGGTTGAAAGTGGAAGGTCGGTCGGAGGACTAGATTTCCTCGGGAACTCCGGGGCCTGCGCCCGGAGCGTACTGTCTTCTATGGACATGGGGGAATCCTGCGGTTTACACAGCACAGGTAGTGGGCGTCTGTCCCAGCCCTTCCGGTGAAACAGTTTGTCTATTTCTCCGTCATCACCACAGTCTGACAACGACTCTAGGTCGGAGGTGTCATACATCTCGGCAGGAAGGTAGTCTCTAGTAGATGGAAGGCTACCCTCCCTTGCGGGCTCCACCGGCTGTGGACTCCCGACACCTCCAACCAACACCACAGTCCCAGCCCCTAGCTCACCTGGACCTTCTGAAGAACTGGGATGTCCGGGACTCTCTTCTCTACCGGCGCCATCTAGGCCAGGCAAGCGGCAGGGTGAAGCTCGACCACGACCATAGGATGCCTGTACCAGGCCGACTTTCCTCTTCGGAGGTGGCAACAGGGAATCTGTGGTGACCGAAGCAGTGTCCTCGGATTTCTCTCTTTCTGTCTCTGGTTGGGCAGTCACGTCGCCCTGGTCAGCGCGTACGGGGACCTCCGCAGAGGCTTGGATCTCTCCCTCCGGAGTGGCGGTTCCTGTGATGCAGTTGAGGCGAAGGGCCCGGGGCCTTACTGTGGATGATTCGACCTCAAAAAGAAACTCTTTGCACGCTTCACATCGCCCGAACGGCTTTAGTTGGACCACCAGTCCCGAGCATCCGGGACAGATCACACCGAGGGCCTCCGTGTCTCTGCATGAATACAGAGCCAACTGTCCTCGGGGCCTGAGCCTTATCCCCGTGTCTGTAAGGGGAGCAGCAAATGCAGTCATCTTCATAGGGTAAGATACCGGCATCCACGGAGAGCTTGAATTCATTCCGACCACTTGCTGCTCCATCACGCGCTGACCACGCGCCGGAGTCTCCACGTGTAGCTCCACACGTGGCCAGACTCCTCCCACGACTTGCACATTTTCGCGGGCTTCCCTCAGCCTCCGCCCACAAATTGTGCAGTCATGGGGTGCCTCATGGCGCAGTGCATTAACAGTCCCCACATGTAGTACTTCACACGGCTGGACCTCTCCCTTTTTACGCTCCTCCGCGTGGGCCTTTCCCGACTTAGGGTCATGTCCACAACTCCGAGCAGGGATGCACTTTGGCCAATCACATGGCCGACCTGCTCGGAACTCCTCCGGGCAGCAAAGTTCAAACACAGACATTCTCAGTTCCATCGTTGAGACACACACAATCCCAGACGAGCCCCCACGTGTAGCGGCCTCACCCCGTCCTCTTTAGTTAGGGGTATGTCACGCGACAGAGTGAGGTGCGCTACGGCCCATGTCCTCCCCATAACTGTGGGTGAGGTGAAGGCCAATATCTGATGTTTCCTCGGGCCGGTGTGTCTTGGGCATGTACCGAGTCTGTTGTGCAGAAACCACCAAACCACCCTTTGCTCCCATTAACAGAGTCCATACACCGATCACAGTCCAACTGTTGGTTTTATTTCGTATCTCCACATACAGGCAATGCGATGACAGGATACGGTGGGATGAGCAGGTCGAGGCACTATACTGATCTGGGTCCCTACACCCCCTGTGCTATGACCAAGGGTTGCAGGAGTCTTAATTCGAATACCTCCGCTGCGTTGCAGCCCCTATCAGGGGAAGATGTCCTCCAAGAGAGTTACCGGAGGCCCATCCGTCACCGGGTTGACGCTGCACCGGAATCTTCGGACGGGTGACCTCCCCAGCCTCCTCACCTCAGATGCGGGTCCCCTCGCAAGGGGCACCCTGGAATCACTTCACCCTTGCGGGACCCAGTCGGAGTCACTGGGTCCCAGGCCTCCTCAATAGTACCTCATCCCAGGCTGAAGGTGCCTGGGATGGAATCCCAGCTTCATTCCGGCCAGGCCTAGGGCGCCTAGGCTGGAACCTTGAACCGCCCGCACCCAGGCCGAAGGTGCCTGGGTGCGTGACGAGATGATCCCCCGAAGACCGAAGACCGAAACCCGAAGACCGAAGACCTCATGGCGAGGGCGTCTCCCCCTTTTATCTCCTCCCATCAACACCACGGCGGGTTCCCCGCCCCAGCCGTACCATCTCCAGGAAGGGACAAAAAGGGTAGCACTGTGGTGATGATTCTACCTGAAGCCTGTAGGTACTCCGCCACCCACAGGCAAAGGAGAATATTACATCCCCCAATCCTCCACGAATAACAAAAAGGGGTCTAAACCCTGACATAATTACACACCTGGGTCACACTACCCCCAGGTGTATCCCACTAAATCTGAAGACCCCGCTACATTAATAAGGTGACTCAAGCGCTGATATAAATCCCAAATTCCACCAAGGAATAAATAAAAATAAAAGATAAATAAATGCCAAAAGCCGCAACCATAAATAAGTGTTCTGACACTGTGAAAGATATGAATTAATGTGTGATGGTGCGCTAAAATAAACCTTCTATTATAAAACACAAATGATGTGATAAGCGTGATAAAAACCAGCTAATAACACATAAATACCATACAACTAATAAATGTGCAAATTCCGTGAAAAAATATCAAAATAATGAACCGTCCACAGACTGGTAAAATAGGCTTGCCTGGTAGAATGTAGTCACTGAAAATGTCCCTGCTGTTTGGATCTATCCTGTCCAGAATCCAATTTGTAACAGACTTCAGGTGTTTTCACATGTGTACCTCTCTAGATTGCCTTGTGTAGCATGGCTCTCAAATGAAACACAAGAAATAAAACATAGCGCAATAAGCTGGTACTGGTCACTAGGTCTGGGGTATAAAGAATATAACTCACATTCGAAAATATAACCAGTGCGTTTGTATAGAACGATCAGATACAATGTAGCGAACTCCTCACTCTGCATCTCCTATGTTAGAACACGATGGGTATCGTCGCGTGGCTCCACCCTGACGCGTTGCGTCACTTGTCAAGTGACTTTTTTATGTTTACAAACGATTTTTATTATAGAAAAGGTCAAGGTATAAACACAAATCACAATGATGGTACAGGTATATATATAAACATTGTACATATTGAGCATTGTACAGAGGAAGGAGAAAAGGTTCTTCTTTTCTTTTTTTTTCTTTTTTTTTTCTTTCTTAATTTATTTATTTTTTATTTCTTAAGACTGGTATAGGAATGTATATTGTTCAAATAAAGTCAATCAAGAGCATTGTATTGGAGAGAGGGCTAAATGACGATTGTATATATTTTAAGAGTGGGAGGAGAAAAAAAAAAAAAAAAAAACGGGAAGGTACTAGACCAGAGAGGTGGTATCCCAGAGAGTCCATTTTTTTTGGTAAAGGGGCATAGAATCATATAATGTGTGATGAATTCTTTCTGAAAGCTTAATGTTTGACATGCGGTTAAGAATTTGTGGCCAAGGTACCGTAGTGGAGCGCCAATTAAATGCTATGGCCCAGTGGATGGAACTAAGGAGTGTATGTATCAACCTTGTACTAGTCATTGGGATGTCCTGTATAGGGGTGAATAAAAGGCCTATTTGGGGTGTAAGAGAGATCTTTCTACAGGATATTTTATCTATTATAATATTTGCCTTATGCCAAGTGTCTTTAATGTGGGGGCAATCCCAAAATATATGTAAAAGTGTTCCCTGGGTGGGGCAACCCCTAAAGCAGAGTGGGGACACTGAGGGATAAAATGAATTGAGTTTAGCGGGAGTAAGATACCATCTATAAAGTAGTTTGATGGCCGATTCTCTAATCGAGGTTGTTCTGGTACATTTGTGGAGATTTGTAAAAATCGTATCCCATTGATCAAGAGTAAATGAGGTATTTAAATCTGATTCCCATTGTAGCATGGGATGTGATTTATCAGGCATGTTTGTCTCATTTAAATTTTTATATATTCTGGAGATTAAACCCCGGTCACGAGGGGAGGAGATACAAATTTGCTCAAATTGTGTATAAGGGGGGTGGAGTGTAAGTGAGTAATATTTCTCATAGAATTTTTTTATTTTCGCATAGATCTCTAGTTCGGTAGGAGAGATATTGTATTTTGTTTGTAGTCTGGTGAAAGTAAGAAATGCATTGTCTTGGGAGAGCGATTTTAAATGTATTAGATTATGTGACTTCCAATATGTTAGCAAATTCTCATCCTGAGCTCTATCTGGGGGGGAAAAACGTGGGTCACCCATAAAGGAAGCTAAGGGGGGAACATCTGAGGATAACTTAAAATTAGAGATTTGTCTGTTCCATAGTTGAAGAGTGTGAGTGACGATGAGATTTAAGGGCCTTATTTTTTGTGGTGGGATGACATTGGACCAGAGAAGTCCTTGTAAATTGTAGGGTAGGATAGATTCTTCTTCGAACAGGAGCCAAGGGATTTGGGATGAAGGGGCATACCATTGGGCTAATTGGGTGAATTTGGCCGACAAGTAATATAGCCAAAGGTTTGGAATGCCGAGGCCTCCTTTTAAATGGGGTCTAAACATAAGGGAATAACTAAATCTGGGTTTCTTGTTTTGCCATATAAATTTATTGATTTCTCTCTGTAAAGATTCTAGTGTTTTTTTAGGTAGAATAAGTGGAAGGGTTCTGAAAAAGAATAGAAGTTTGGGTAATATCATCATTTTTGTGGCTACTATCCTGCCCGAGAAAGAAATCTGGTATGATGACCATAGTTTAAGTAGGTTTTTAATATTGTTAAATAAAGGAGGGTAGTTTGCTTGTTATAACGTTTTATATGAAGATGTAATCTGAATACCTAGGTATCTAAACGAATCTACGTGCCAATTGAATGAGAATTTGTCTTTAAGTGAGGATATTAATGCTGGGGGAATGTTGATTGGTAAAGCCGAGCACTTAGATAGGTTTACTCCCAGACCTGTCAAATCATGAAAGACGTCCAGGGTTTTAGTTAGATTAGGTAGGGAAATAAGAGGGTCAGTTATGAATAGAAGGACGTCATCCGCATAAAGACTCAGTTTGTATTCCTTGGATCCTTTAATATATCCTTTAATATTTGTATTGTTTCTGATTGCACAGGCGAGGGGTTCTATTGCGAGGGCAAAGAGTAGGGGGGAGAGTGGACAACCTTGTCTGGTACCTTTAGTCAGGGGAAAAAAGTCAGAATTGTTACCTGGGAGTTTAATACGTGTCTGTGGGTTGTGATAGAGAGCCTTAAAGCCATGTAGAAATTCATTGTTGATGCCATATTTTGGGAGAAGGGTGTCAAGATATGACCAGCAAACGCTGTCGAAAGCTTTGTGTATATCAAGACCAAGAAGCAGCGTGGATCTGGAATGAATGTTGGAGTCTTGAATGATATTTGTGGTAAGTCGTATGTTGTCTGTTATTTGTCTGTTGGGAATGAAGCCTGTTTGATCAGGATCAACTAATGGGGAGATAACGGCTGATAATCTGTCTGCTAATACACGGCCGAATATTTTTAGGTCGTTGTTAATAACTGATATTGGGCGGTAGTTTTGAGGGGTGGAATGATCTTTATTTGGTTTGGGAAGTAGGGACATATTAGCCAAAATCATCTCGGGTGGGAATTGGCCACCCTGTAAGATATTATTATACAGTTTAGTAAGGTGTGGTGTAATGGTAGAGGAATTTTTTTTATAGTAAGATGTGGAATAGCCGTCAGGACCTGGGGCTGTGGATATTTTTAGTGTACCAATGATTTTGTTAACTTCCATCTCCGAGCAAGGGGCATTAAGAGATTCAATTTGATCTCTAGTAAGAGTGGGTAACGTAATGTTATTAAGCCAGTCTAAGGAGGACTGTTTCGGAGGTGTTTTTGGTGAGGTCAGGAGATTTTTATAGAAGTCCGAGAATAATTTCATGACTTCTTTGGGATGGGATACCAAATTACCAGAAGGGTTCCTTAATTTATAGGTGTGTGGGGGTTTCATAGATTGATTTAGTTTTTTAGCAAACATGGTGGAATAAGAATTACTGTTGAGTAAGAATCTAGCTTTAGACCATCTGAGAGATTTTTCAGTATCTGATGTTAATAATGTGTCTAAGGTAGTGCGTTTCTCTTGTATCTGTTTAAGTAGGTCACTAGATGGGTTCTGATTGTTTCTATGATACAAGTGATCTAGATCTTTTGTTAGGGATCTAATGTCTGCAAGTTTGGATTTGTTGTTGATTGAGGCGATATTTATCAGATGACCTCTCATTACTGCTTTATGTGCCATCCATATAGTTGTAGGGGACATGTCTGGTGCTACATTTTGTGCAAAATATTGTTCAAGGTAAGATAGAATTTGTTGGTTGCTTGAGGGATCTGTGAGCAAGGAATCGTTTATTCGCCATGAGTGTGCTGTGTTGGCTAGACCTATATGTGAAGTATCAAAGGAGACTATGTGGTGATCAGACCAAGGACACGGATGGATATCTGCTCTAGAGGAATTGGCAAGTAGAATTGGGGTGCAAAAGATGTAGTCAAGACGAGCGAAGCAGTTGTGCGGATGGGAGTAGAATGTGTAAGATTTGGATCCTATGTTATGGGCTCTCCAAGTGTCTATTAATTGATGGTTATATAGTGATCTATTCAAGGATTTGGGGAAAGCTTTTGAGGATGGGACAACATTGCTTCTATCTAGAGCTGAATGAGCAGCTAAATTGAAATCCCCGCCCACTATTAAATGTGTGGAGTGATAATTGTCTAGAGTATCAAAAAATTTGGTGAAAAAGTTTGACTGGGCTTCGTTGGGAGCATAAATTGAGGCAATGGTGATAGAACGTCCTTTGATTGAACCTTTCAAGATCAAGTAACGACTGTCTGGATCTTTAAATATATTTTGAACCTCAAATAACACTGTGTTTCTAATGAATATAGCAGCACCTCTAGATTTTGTGTTATAAGTAGTGCAATAATATTGGCTGTAACTTTTGTCAAAAAATTTAGGGTGTTTATCTGTGGCAAAGTGCGTTTCCTGCATTAAGATTATATCAGCTCCTAATCTTTTATAATGGCGAAAGGCCTTCTTTCTCTTGTGAGGCGAATTAATACCCTGGGCGTTATGAGAAATCACTCTGAGACCCATTGTATTGGTATTAAGGGGCGATGGTGGTTATGAAGAAATGGCAGTGGGTCGTCAAGCCTAGGTTTGAGTATATAGCCAAATCGGAGTGGAGTTGATAATTTGATTATCGCCATTAAGATCGAAAGTGAAGCTACTTGAGATATAGGCGGAACTAGCCAACATCGTATTGCCATTTGTAACTGTGTATATATGTAATATATCAGGTTATACATTCGTATCCAGCTCAAATATTTCCTCGTTGACCTTTGTTTTTTGAATAACATTTTGTGCCTATACCACAGAACCATGAAGAACAGGGCTCTTGAACAGTGGCACAATAGAGCTAGTAAACTTATAGAAAATAACAGTACTGTATTGTACAATGACATTCCATAATAATGTTTTAATTGAGGTAAAGAGAGTTTGTTCGACCTTTTCGACATTTTGTAAATATAGAGTGTTTTAGTATGACTATGTGAAATAACTTTTATGATTAGGGGGTCAGGGTGAGAGGCACTTCCTGACCGAAAAAAGTATTGATTTGGACAATACTGTCCATTACTCACAAATAGACCCTCCACCACTAGAACGGAGGATAGCAGGATCAGTAGCGGAAAAATATCCACCAGTTGGACCATGCTTTTGGAGTCTTTTGTGAGCAGGGGGACAAACTAACGCAGGCGGAGCACATCAGCCTTAGCGAGGATGCTATAAAAAGAACATTTTTTTATATAAGTGCATGCTGTTACTTATAAAAAATTAGCATACGAAACAGTATAAAAAAGGAGCAAGAAGAAATGTTAGATATATAGTGTCGTATAGAAGAAACTGTGGTAATGCCGACCCGGTACCATATAAACGTGTGGTACAGTTGTTTACTATAATCAGAAAAAACAACCTCAAACAATTCAAACTGTAAAAGTGGTATTTTGAACCTTGCAAAAAAAAAAAAAAAAAAGAAGAAAAAGAAGAGAAAAGAAAAGAAAAAGAGGAAAAAAAAGAAGAAAAGAAGAAAGAAAAAAGAAGAAAGAGAAAAAAAAAAAAAGAGGGGGGAGGGGGTTGGGAGGAAAAGAGCAAGGTTTTTATAAAAGAAGGGGGGTAAGTTTTGGGCCACAAATGGGATCCATCTTTATCTTCAAGCGTTTAAATTTCTGAATGATGGTCGCCATCTCCTTTGATCACGGCGTGTGGCTGGGGTGGCCCAGATAGGTGAGGTGTGGGGAGTTGCTGGAGGTCCTGTATTTGTTCCCGGATCTAGAAGACCTAACTTCACAAGGAGATCCTTGCCTTCTGAGGTGTTGAATATTGTATAGGTTGTCCCGTTGTGTGGCACTGTTAACTTAAATGGAAAACCCCACCGGTATCTGATATGAGCTGATTGTAATACCGAAGTGATCTCCTTCATTTTGCGTCTTCTTTCCAGGGTAGCCTGTGAGATATCTGGAAAAATTTGGATTTTGGTGCCCTCCAATTCGATGTTATGCATATTTCTGGATGCTCTTAATATGTTTTCCTTAATGATGAAATCTTTCATGCATAGAATGATGTCACGAGGAGGTTTGTCTGGGGGAGGTTTAGGGCGCAGGGCCCTATGAATTCTATCACACGCAAATGAGGATGGGGGTGTGTCAGGGAGGAGACTGTGGAACAATTTAGACACTGCAGGCATCAGTTCAGTGACTGATTCTGGGATACCACGAATCCTTAGGTTGTTCCTTCTGTTGCGGTTGTCCAAATCTTCTACTTGCGATTGTAGGTACGTGTAGTTTTCAGCTAAAAGTTCAAAGTCCTTTCTAAGATCGTTGTGTGCAAGTGAGAGCTCGTCGTGTTTGGTTTCTAGAATATCGGTGCGACCTCCCAGGGTTGCTATTTCTTGTGTGAGTGTATTTGTTGTTTTTTGGAGTTCACACTGTATCTTGTCTACAAGTTTTTCATAGATTTTGGTTAAGCTGAAGTCCAGATCTGATTTTGTGATCTGGGAGGAGAGATCACTATTGTTATGTGTGGAAGCAGATTTCTGCTGAGGAATATTGGAAGCTGTAGGAGACTGTACCGAAGGAGAACCAGCGCCCATATGGGCCATCTTTCTATGTTCCTTGTTGCGTAATGAGTATGTGACCAAAGAGTGCTGTTGCGCACGGCGATTGTACGCCTTCTTGCCCGACGGCATGCACTAGTATGAACTGCAAGGTGGATTTATAAAAAATATATGGTAGTTTGTGGAGGTTAAACAATGCAGTGTGGGTTAAATCCTCGCTGATCTGATGGAATGCTTAATTAAAGATGGTGATCTGCATCGCGCCGCGCATGCGTCCCCTCTAAGATTTGATTGTGACTTTTAGCTCATCCTGTCCCGTATGTCCCCGGTAAATGATTCATTACATGCCTGCAATGTTGGTATGTACTTCTTGATGAGGGGGCTGCGGGGCCATCAGATTAAGGGTTAAGCAATTAGGAGCCAGGGAGAGCTGGTTAATGGGGGTGTAGCAAGATGGCCGCTCTTTGGAGTGATAAGTACAGCAGTGTCTCTTGAGGCAGAAAATATTGGGGACCTATGATGGGGACTATTGTTGATAGGTTGATTTGCTGGGTAGTACTAGGATTTCTGCAGAGTGTCTTATAGGAGCCTGTGGAGTCCTGGCTACACTGCTGTTGGGTGCAGCAAGATGGCCGCCACAATAGACTGTGGGGACAGGGTCCCGGCGATCCCCGGGGCAAACACTGGACCGAGGAGATCCCAAAACCCTGGCTGAGAACACCCCCTGTGTGGGCCAGATGATGCTGTAGTCCCGCAGGCTATCAAGGGGTGGGGAGGCTATTGTGGGCTCCGGGGGTGTAGCAAGATGGCCACCTCTCACCTGTGTTTCAGCTGCGATGTGCCTCACAAGTTGTCCCCGGTGGCTCTCCAGTTATTCAGCGCCGGTCTGCGTGGGGAGGGTCCTCCTCTGGTGTGGCGGATTGCCGCCGCCGCCCGCCGGGCGGACAGCAGCGCTCGAGCGCCGAGGATGCGGGGATCGTGTAGGCCGCAAGATGGCGGCGGGGCTCTTGTAGGCTGATGCGGTCGCAGGCCAACGGTGGCTCCCCGGCGACTCAGCGCCGGTCGGCACGGGGAAGGTCCTCCTCTGCAGTGGCGGAATGCCGTCGACGTCCGCCGGGTGGATCGCAGCACTCGAGGGCCGAGGATGCGGAGATCGCGCAGGCCGCAAGATGGCGGTGGGGCTCTGGCAGGCCGATGCAGTCGCGGGCCCACGGCGGCTCTCCGGCGACTCCGCGACCCCGCACCGGTCCGCGCGGGGAAGGTCCTCCACTGATGTGGAGGATTGCCGTCGCCGCCCGCCGGGCGGACCGCGAAGCTCAAGCGCCGGGGGTGTGGGGATAGTGTAGGCCGCAAGATGGCGGAGGGGCCCTGGCAAGCTGATGCGGTCGCGGGCCGTATAGCGGAGCTGTCAAGTGACTTTTTTAAGGCCCATGTTTTATTTCTTGTGTTTCATTTGAGAGCCACACTACACGAGGCAATCTAGAGAGGAACACATGTGAAAACACCTGAAGTCTGTTACAAATTGGATTCTGGACAGGATAGATCCAAACAGCAGGGACATTTTCAGTTATTACATTCTACCAGGCAAGCCAATTTTACCAGTCTGTGGACGGTTCATTATTTTGATATTTTTTCACGGAATTTGCCCTGTATTGTATTTATGTGTTATTAGCTGGTTTTTATCACGTTTATCACATCATTTGTGTTTTATAATAGAAGGTTGATTTTAGCGCACCATCACACATTAATTCCTATAATAAGGCTTACCTATAGGTACTGTAAATATCTCACCATTTAGGAGATATTTACCTTAGATGCAGCCGGTGACGTCACCGGCGTATGCGCTCTGAAGGAATGGCATACCCGTGCCATCCTTCAGGGCAATGCCGTAAAGAGTGACTCCCACATGCATGTCCGGGAGTGACGTCATCACCGGCTTGTTGCCACCTCATCCCTTTAACCCTAAACACATATTAATTACTCAGGTTCTGTGGCTGATAAATGTGGTAATTAAACTCACTTGGTGCCTTACCTGAATTAAAATAGCCTCAGAACCTGTGCAATTCACATGTGTTCGGGTTTAAAGGGATGAGGTGGCAACCCTACCGGCTCGACTAATTAGATAGCTGAAGCCCCCAAACCCGGAAGGAAGACCTTGTGAAGTTGGAAGCGCTTTCAGCGGTGACAGCTCTCTGCTGGAGAGCTTTGTTTTCAGGTAAGTATGTCCTAATGTACTAGCGATGCATACTAGCACATTATGACTTAAACTGCCCAGGGCCTGATTTCTTTTTTATTTGGATGCAGTTTACTACCGCTTTAAAGAGGAATTGCCTTTCAGACAGAGTGCACATTTTAAACGCACGAGCAAGATAACGGCAGAACAAACCAGTCATGCAATCTGGGTCGGTAAGAGCTCTCTGTTTCCACTCACTGTGCCTGACTTGCGGTCTCCACCCACGCAACACAAGAGTCCTTCCATGTGGGTAAAGTTGGCAACCAGGTGAGGATGAATAAGATGTCTCTTTATTTTGTCCAAGGAGTAAACATGTTCCAAACAGAGCCAACACTAACGTGTTTCAGCCTATCAAGGCCTTACACATAGCTCAACTATGAACTATGATAACAGCCTTAATAGGCTGAAACAAATTAATCTTGGCTCTATTTGGAGCATGTGTACTCCTTAGATGAAATCAAAAGACATTTTATTGATCCTCAGCTGGTTGCCAACTTTACCTAAATGGAAAGAGTGCACTGTTTGGCCCTTTGACCTAAGCAATCTGACCCTCATTCATATAGCACATTATCACTGTTTGACTGCCTCTTTGGGTTGCTTCTTTCTCTCCCAGTTTGAGTTCTGCTACGTAGGGGATTGTGAGAGGCTAATGTCAAGTCGAATTCAGGTACTTACACTGTTTTTATTGTAAAGAGCTGTGGAAACTGTTGGCACCATAAAAATAGCGTTATCATAATAATATTATTGGAAATGATATCATAGGAATAACCCGTACTGCAGATCTTTTTGTTGAAGCACCATTTGACCCCGGGAATAGATGAGTTGAAGCAGCATCCTCTGGAAAGGCATTCCTTGGAACTAATTCCTGGATATCCGCAGTCTGTTCTGTCAGTCGGACTCACCAAGCACTGAGCCTTATCTATGAAGAATAATTTAAAATATTATTTTTTGAAATTGCAATTAATAATGTTTACAGGATACACATCAAAGTTTTGGAGCTTATGAAGAACTATAAGAAAATTTTCTCCAAATGTGTAACTTAAATATAAGAGCACTTTTAGACAACTTGCACCTATTCTTTTTGCCCCTTTGACCTAACCTAAATGATCCCACCCTCACTCTGCATCTGGAGAGGAAGTCAGGAGGATCCTGGTTTCTCTATGGTCCTCCAGGGTCACTGGGGAAACAATGAGGTTGGATGCTGGTTCCCCATGTTACTCTGGCAGCCATCGTGGGTCAGGCAGAGCCTATTTTTGGAACTGACTCCCTAGTTTGGCTCTTTGTGTGAGTGGGTAATGCAGGGAAAGGAACTCCATCTGTTAAGGACAGTACTAGCAGTAGGGAAAGGTTCCTGATGAGGAGGGAAAGCATGTCGTCTCTTCTGGACATCTTTCCGATTGGGCATTAACGCCCAGTCTGCATTCTACCCCCCTCTGCAGATTCTGTTATTCTGGCAGGAACCCACTCTGTTCACGTGTCTGAAACTGTGAGTGCACCCGGTTGGGCAGTCTTTCCACCGGGTTTGTTGTGAACTGTTGCTGCATTACTTCCATAAAAGTTTATTATTGCACCTGACCGTGTGAATTATTGCCATCGCACAACACTGAATCCCACTTGCACTTGGTGGCAGTCGGTAGGATATGTCCTTTACAAGGAAGGACTGGCTCCGCTAGGCTCGTCCTCAGCACTAATGCCAAAGTTCTATGGCTCTAACATTTCTCTGGCAGAGTAGGAGGAGAGACTGGAAAATGCCTCAAGTCTGTAACAGGTCACAGCCCAGCTGGTGGCGGATTTGGCTATTAACACCTTAAAGGCCGATGCAGTGATGGCGCTGCCGGAGATGGAACAGGCTTCTCTAGAACAGATTATGTCATATTTAAAGGTCCTGTTCGGGGAGAGGCTACTGCTGACAGAGCTGCGGCAAATGCTCTTCCTAAGGAAACAGCAGGAGGATGAGAGCCTTAATATGAGGTGGTCATGCCAAATCTCTGGAGGTGCCTAGAAAAAATGGATGTCCGCGGCTGCACTAACATCGCTGATTCAGACCACAAACTAAGGGACCAATTCATTGTTGGTCTAAAGGCAGGTCCAATTTGGAGGGCCCTGCAGGAAAAAGATAAGGAGCAACCTACTACTTCCTCCCACAATGTGGTGGTGGATGCAGGTGCACGAGAACAAGAGAAAGTGGACGCAACAATGGCATTGGCCAAGAAATTTCAACTGGCATATCTCAAAGAGGAGGCCCTGGCACCTTCACCCCTGTCTGCCATGCAAACAGCCCTGACTAAACTGGCTCAGGATGTGTCTGTCTTGAAGCAGGAGGTAACCACCTCTAAGAAGAACCCATTGTGTAGGGATCCCATGGAGAACCAAAATTGCTGGGGGTGTGGTCGTTATAGACACCTATCCAAGAACTGTGGGCATTCTGGATTCAGAAACCCATTCAGGCCGTCATTATACTACTGACTCTCGGGGCAGAGGGAAAACCCCCCGAACAGACAACTCCAAGTCCCAACAAGGCTGAATGGGTGGTTGCTATAAGCCAAGTGGTCTCCACCCTAGTGTACAGGCAAGAGGTCCCATGTTTGCTTGACACCGGGTCAGAGGTCACTGTCATGGAATATGTCTTTTATGTACAAAGATTGGAGCCCAGGAACAGCTGGAGCCCTGTTGGCTGTATCTCTGAGCGGACAATACTCTACCCATACTGGTGAAGGCATTACCTGGCTACGCATCTAAATCGAGGACCAGGTGGTAAAGCGCATTGAGATGGTCTTGACCCATGGCTATGGCATGCGAGTAGTATGGCTCAGAGTACTTCCAGCTTACGAGGCCCAACGCATAGCAACCAAGAGACCGCTGGAGCAAGTAGGGGCGATTTGCACAACCCCAAAGTAAAAGTTAATCTTGACACCCTCACAAGAGGTGATTTGGTCCATCCCAGTGGGGGCTTTTAGGAAGTTACAAGGGGCCACTGTTATGGTAGCCCCCGTGATGCCTGGGGAATAGTTGGTGGGCCAAACACTATCTAAGGTTCACCGTGGAAGAATATTAGTACAGCTTGTCAACTTAGGGACAACTTCCATCTCAACGCCCACTGCATCTCCAAGGCCCAGCCAGGGGTGGAAGCGTAATGCACCCCTTTCAGGCAGCTATGGCTTCTTGTAATGAGACTCAATACAAGACCGTATTGGAGCAGCTGGATATTACCCTCAAAGGCTTTTCTTTACCTCGGCAGAGACAACTCCATCAGGTATTAGAGAAGCACTTGTTGGTGTTCTCCAACAGTCCTGAGGACTATGGGTTGACTGAAACCATCGACCACCCGATTCATATGTGGGACACACCACCCATATGGAGCAGTACCTCCACATTCCTCCAGCATTGTGCCAAGAGGTCAAGGACCTCTTGGCACAATGTATCATGTATGAATGCAAAAAAAAAGTTTTAAAAATTTCACTTTTTTCAGGAGCAGTGATTTTAATGATGCTTAAAGTGAAAAAATAAAAGTGAAATATTCCTTTAAATATCGTGCCTGGGGGTGTCTATAGTATGCCTGTAAAGTGGCATGTGTTTCCCGTGTTTAGAACTGTCCCTGCACAAAATGACATTTCTAAAGGAATAAAAGTCATTTAAAATTGCTTGCGGCTTTAATGTAATGTGTGGTCCCGGCAATATTGATGAAAATCATTGAGAAAAACGGCATGGGTACCCCCCCACCCCCCCTCCCCAACCCATTACAGCCCATTTGGGTCTTGTATGGATATTAAGGGGAATCCTGCACCCAAATTAAAAAAAAGGAAAGGCGTGGGGCCCTATATACTCTGAACAGCAGTATACAGGCAGTGCAAACAAGACAGGGACTGTAGGTTTGTTCTTAAGTAGAATCTGTTTGTAATTTCGAACTGGTACATTTTTAAAGTGTAGCTCCAGCCAAAAAAAATATTTTTAAGCTTTTTGGAAAACATAGGGAAGGGTTATCACCCCTGTAACATTTGTTTTGCTGTCTGTTTACCTGTTCAGAAGATTTCACCTCACTTTCTGTCCCAATGACAATTGGATTTTGAAAATTTGGGCTTTTTAGGAAAAACAAGGATTGGTGATAAAGCATTAGTGGAGAGGAGACACCTTTTTCCCATATTAACTCTTACAGGAGAGAATTTCCCTTCCTAGGGGTAGATTTCCTCTCACTTCCTGTTAACTCCCTCCGTTTGTAAGTAGGAGTCGTTTGAAAGTCGGATGTTTGAAAGTAGGGGCCTGCCCTAAGTACTCTGCAGAAATTTGGGCATTAGGTGTTGGTGTTGCCACAACACTGTAAGCCCTCGCAGTTACTGTTGGTGGGCGCTGGAATGCCCTGCTGTGAACTATTACATCAAGAATTGTAATTACATGCCACTATTGAACAGTGGCAGAAAAATTGGGCCTTTGGTGGTGGTGGTGGTGGTGCTGGTGCCACAACACTGTAAGTCCTCACAGTTACTCTTGGTGGGCGTTGGAACGGGCCCTGCTGGGAAATATTATATCAAGAATTGTAATTACATGCCTCTGTTGAATAGGGGCAGAAAAATTGGGCCTTTGGTGGTGGTGGTGGTGGTGGTGGTTGTGGTGTTGCCACAACACTGTAAGCCCTCACAGTTACTCTTGGTGGGCGCAGGAATGGGCCCAGCTGTGAAATATTAGATCAAGAATTGTAATTACATGCCCCCTTTCCACAGCCCCCTGCGTATAACACGCAGGCACAGTTTACCCTCTATTTTCAGGGTAAAAAAGTGAGTGTTATACGCCAATAAATACAGTATTTTATGTGTTATGTCTTTTCTTTTTTTTCTTTTTTCTAGGTTGCACCGGTGCCTCTCTTCCTAAACATGATATTGTTCTTTTTTATTATGTTTTTGATATGTAGAATCTCCAGCAGGGGGGTTGTTCTCTATATGCTTAATGGTTACACTTTGGATTGTAGATGCTCATAGGTGCTTCCTATTATGTTATTTACGACATACATGTGTTTTCCTTTTGTCTAATTACTTAGGTGTATATATGTACCTGTATGTATATTCAGCACTTTAGCTATGACTAAGAACCATGTCTGGTGTGAAACATGTCAGTAGCAGTGCAGTTAGTCTGTACCGACTTTTGATGCCTTGATTTTAACTTTACAATAAAAGGTGAATATTCGGAGTGCAGCTATCCAGCTATTTCTTTTTCAATCATCTCTGTTGCAAACAGAGCCAGCACCCTGTATAACTGCGGAGACAGCTGATCGTAGGAGAGGTAATTACCTTGGAGCGGTGAACTCCCACATGCCTTAGGCACTGGACTGCAGGCACTGGTCTGCCACAACACTGCAATCCCTCACAGATACTATAGTTGGAGCACAGAAATGAGCCCTGCTGCAAAAGTATTACAGCAAAAATTGTAATTACACGCCCCTGTTAAACAGGGGCCGAAAAATTGGGCCTTAGGCACTGGTGCCACAACACTGCAACCCCTCACAGATACTATAGTTGGAGCGCAGGAATGAGCCCTGCTGCAAAGTATTACAGCACAAATTGTAATTACACGCCCCTGTTAAACAGGGGCAGAAAATTGTGCCTTAGGCACTGGTGCCGGTGCCACAACACTGCAACCCCTCACAGATACTCTAGTTGGAGCTCAGGAATGAACCCTGCTGCAAAGTATTGCAGCACAAATTTTAATTACACGCCCCTGTTAAACAGGGGCAGAAAAATTGGGCCTTAGCCACTGGTGGCGGTGCCCAGAACCAAAAATGTTTTTACAAGCTATCAACATGAACATTGAGGAGGAAGAGGATAGTCACTCAGCATAACAGGATAGTTACTCAGCATCAGCATAGGCAGTCTTGAAGGGATCTCACGTTCAAAAAAAAAATATTCGGTTACATCAGTATCAGGTGCTTGGTAGCTGGCGATCCAAGACTGATTCATTTTTATGAAGGTCAGCTGATCGACCGAGTCGGTGGAGAGGCGCACCCTGTGATCGGTTACAAAGCCTCCAGCAGCACTGAATGTGCGTTCCGAAAGAACGCTGGATGCAGGACAGGCCAGTAGCTCAATTGCATACTGTGCAAGCTCTGGCCAGTAATCCATCCCCAAGACCCAGTAACCCAGAGGATTTTCGGTGGGAAAGGTGTCCAAGTCTGATCTTGCCCCTAGGTATTCCTGCACCATGTGAATCAGACGCTGGCGATGGTTGCTGGAACCGATCATACCCTGGGGCTGCGGACTAAAAAATTGTGTGAACGCATCGGTCAGATGGCCACCTTCTCCACCGCTCCTTCTGTGACTGACCGAAGCCTCAGCAACACGTTGTCAAGGACCAGGAATTTGTAGCCTCCCAGGCTTTGGAAACGCACAAACCTTTCTGCAAGGCCTCCCGAAGATGTTTCATCCTCTGCTCCCTCTGCGATGGCTGAATAAGGTCCACAACCTTACCCTTTTACCGTGGATCAAGGAGGGTTGCCAGCCAGTAATGATCCCTCTCCTTGATACCACGAATCTGAGGATCGTTTCGCAGGCTTTGCAGGATCAGGGCGGCCATGCAGCGTAGGTTTGCTGAGGCATTCGGTCCGGAGCCCTTTGGGTCACTAAGGATGACATGATCCGCAGCCACCTCCTCCCAGTAATGTACAAGTCCATGGGTTTCTGGGGACTGTAAATGATCCCTTGAAGACTGCTACTGATTCTAAGTGCTAGGCTCCACCTCCATGCTGACACAATCCTCCTCCTCGTCCTCTTCCTGTGTGATCGGCGGGCCCGCAGGAACACTGTCTGGATAAAGGGGGCCTTGAGAGGTAAGGAAGTCCTCCTCTTCCTCCCTCTGTTCTGCCTCAAGTGCCCTGTTCATTATTCCACGCAGCGTGTGCTCCAACAGGTGGACAAGAGGGACAGTATCACTGATGCATGCACTGTCACTGCTCACCATCCTCGTGGCCTCCTCAAATGGTGACAGGACAGTGCATGCATCCCTGATCATGACCCACTGGCGTGGCAAAAAAAACAAGCTTCCCTGATCCTGTCCTGGTGCTATAGTCTCACAGGTACTCATTGATGGTCCTCTGCTGCGTGTGCAGCCGCTGCAGCATGGCCAACGTTGAGTTCCACCTAGTGGGCATGTCACAGATTAGGTGGTTCTTGGGCAGGTTAAATTACTTTTGAAGGTCAGCCAGCCGAGCACTGGCATTATATGATCGGCGGAAATGGACACAGACTTTCTTGGCCTGCCTCAGGACATCCTGTAAGCCCGGGTACTTGCCCAAGAACCTCTGCACCACCAAGTTAAACAGGGCACATGGGTCAGCTGTTCCTGTCAGAGGGCGGAAAGGAGGTTGGTGCCATTGTCGCAAACCACTATTCCTGGCTTAAGCTGGCGTGGCGTCAACCACCTCTGAGCCTGTCCTCTTTTTGCCTGCGTACTTGCGTAGCCCCTTGAACGCCTATGGAGCACCGCTGGTTCCGAGGACAAATCAGAAGAGGAAGAGGCCATGAAGGAAGAAGAAGAGGAGGGGTGGAGGAGAGAGGTGTGTCAGAATCACCACTAGTAGCATTTTGGAGGCGTGGTGGCGGAACAACCTCCAACGCTACTGCACCCTGTCCTGCATCCTTCCCAGCTGCCAGCAGAGTCACCCAGTGCGCCGTGAAAGATAGGTAATGTCCCTGTCCATGCCTGCTGGACCATGAGTCAGCGGTAATATGCACCTTACCGCTGACCGCCCTGTCCAGTGAGGCCAAGACATTGCCTTCCACATGCCAGTAGAGAGCTGGAATCGCTTTTTGTGAAAAAAAGTGGCGTTTGGGAACCTGCCACTGAGGTACGGCACATTCCACAGACTCATGGAAGGGGCAGAGTCTACCAACTGAAAAGGCAGCAGTTGAAGTGCTAGCAATTTAGCCAAGCTAGCATTCAACCACTGGGCATGTGGATGGCTGGGAGCGAATTTCTTTTGCCGGTGTAGCAACTGGGGCAGGGAAATTTTCCTGGTACAATCGGACGTTGGTGTACCGATAGCAGATTGCCCGCAAGTGCAGTGGCACACCTAATTCTACACCTTCTTGCCTCTCAGTGCAGGTTTCTGAGTGGACTGAAGGTATAGTGAGGTTGGAGATCCCAGCTGATGAGGAGCAAGGAGAGGTCCGCTTTGTTCTTTGGTGTGGGTCTTTTATGTACACTTGCCAAAGGACTGCATGGCAGTTCGACATAAGTCTGGTCAAGCAAGCTGCTGTTTTGGCCACGCTTGATACACTTCAGACATATGTTGCAAATAGCAGCGGTCCGATCTGCTGCACACGTCTGAAAAATGGCCCACACCAAAGAACTTTTGGAAAAACGCGCAGAGTCAGCAGTGCCCTGCACATGCGGAGCTCTGCGGTGTGATGCAGTCCTTAAACTGGCCCCTGGAGGGCATCCTGTCTCGTTGGAGATATGCCTCCTCCTCTCTTCTATCAGGCACCCACGTAGAGTCATTGATCTCATCTACCCCTCCCTTCTCGTCACTGGAGCAAACATGACTGCCAGTTTGTTGTCCTTCTTGGGCACCCCCTCTGTCTGGGCTCACGTTACTGCCTTCCTCAAGCTGGGTACCATCATTGGAGCCTTCAAAACGCTGCGCATCCTCCTGCAGCATGTACCCAACACTGTGGTCGAACAGTTCGTGGGACTCCTCTGTGCATGATGGTGGGGCTAGGGAAGGAGTAACTGATGACCTCGAGCCGATGGAATGGGCCGCTTTGGCACCTGCATTGGCAGCCAAGGAAGCCTGGGTGACGGAGGATGAGGAGGATGAGGACGGCTTGGTCATCCACTCTACCAACTCTTCTGCATGTTGCGGCTCAACACGGCCAGCTGCCGAAAAAAAGGACAAGCGTGCCCCACGGCCACGTGCTGATGAGGATGCACCGTGTCCATGACCAGCACTGTTGCCTCTAGACACAGAGCCTGCTTGCCCTCTTTTATTGGCCTGTGAGTGTCTGCCTCTCCTTGTTGGCCTTCCAGACATACTGTATTTGATGTATTGGAATAGGTACACAAGGAATGGCCTGCAGTCAGCTTTACCTGCACACTGTACCCAGTATACAGTACACTGACCTAATATACTGCAGCTTAGCTCAATCAACTGCCTGCCTGTATTATTTGGAAGAGAACAGGAATGGTCTGCAGTCAGCTTTACCTACACACTCTGCCCAGTATACAGTACACAGACTTAATATACTGCAGCTTAGCTCAAACAACTGCCTGTCTGAATTTCTAGGAAGAGAACAGGGATGGTCTGCAGTCAGCTTTACCTGCACACTGTGCCTACCCAGTATACAGTACAGTGACTTAATATACTGCAGCTTAGCTCAATCAACTGCCTGCCTGTATTATTAGGAAGAGAACAGGGATGGTCTGCAGTCAGCTTTACCTGCACACTGTGTCTGCCCAGTATACAGTACACTGACTTAATATGCTGCAGCTTAGCTCAATCAACTGCCTGCCTGTATTATTAGGAAGAGAACAGGGATGGTCTGCAGTCAGCTTTACCTGCACACTGTGCCTGCCCAGTATACAGTACACTGACTTAATATACTGCAGCTTAGCTCATCAAACTGCCTGCCTGTATTATTAGGAAAAGAACAGGGATGTTCTGCAGTCAGCTTTACCTGCACACTGTGCCTGCCCAGTATACAGTACACTGACTTAATATACTGCAGCGAGAATAACAGGAACACTCTGAAGTGAAATACAGCTAAACTGAATACAGTGTGTATATATATATAACGCCTGGGATGCATATATATATACTAAATATACTGACTGCAGCTACCTGAATCGCCTGCCTGCTCTATCTAACTGAAATGAAATGACACTCTGACTCTCTCTCTATATCTCTCACAACGCCGCAACACACTACACAAGGCCGACGCGCAGGCGGCCTTATATAGTGTGGGGCGTGTACTTAGTCCCCCTGAGCCATGATTGACCAGAGGCACCATGCCTTTGGCCAATTATGGCTCTCTGTGCTGATGGCTCTGTGATTGGCCAAAGCATGCGGTTCATAGTGCATGCTTGGCCAATTATCAGCCAGCAATGCACTGCGATGATGCAGTGAATTATGGACTGTGACGCGTCACTCGAATTTGGGGCGAACGGATGTTCGGCTCGAACTTGAAGCTCATCCCTAGCCAGGAGTGTGAAAGCTGTACCATCCACAAGGCTTCCTCTGAGAAGGTAACACTGATGACCATCTATCTCACTTGAGTTGGTGACCATGGACTTTCTCCTAATTTCTAGCGCAACTTCTGGGTATCAGTAAGCACTGGTCTTCAACAACCAGTTCACTAAATTTGTGGTGGTGGTGCCTACCAAAGACCAAACAGCTGTTACCACTTCAAGCTTCTCTGGGAGCACATTATTCAACCCTATGGCTGCCCGAAGTGGATCCTACATTCGGACTGATTTGTGTGATTTTCACACATCACGATGCACCTACCTAAATAGGGACCGAGCCTGAAGTCACAAAGTGCAAGCCCTTGCTGAGTAAAATACAGTGGCTTCCCTATGTAGCTAATGGTGGAACATGATAAAATGGTAAATTGTAAAGATGTGAGTCAAGGTGGTGGAGTTAAGTATCTACTAAGTGTTACTTTCTCAAAATGCTACAAAGTCATGCGTCAGGACAAGTAGGAACAGACCAGTCAAAGTAGTAAAGAGGAAGACATATCTCTTCAGGGAGCGTATGATGCTGCAAGTGCATTGTGGCATTAGGGCTGAAAAGTGTATGTGACACCTCAAATTTACTGAAGTGTATGAAGTAACTATCGTAATACTCCCGTGTGGCCCCAAGGGGGAAAGGCTCAGGGGGCCACAGCTTGCCCGAGCTGCTCACACGCATACTCTAGAGTTTGTTTACATTAAGGGGTGTATGGCTCCCTCCCCTGGCTGTGTCTGCACATTACAGGCCCTTGAACTTCTATGGGACCATCTCCTTGCAGAGAGACAGAAGTAGATGAACCCCATAGAGGTGGAACTGTAATGTGCAGGCGTGACCAGGAAGCCTTTCACTGCTGCTCTCTAGCTCCCTCACCAGCTACTCCTATGCTCAGGACTTTTAAAGGTCTCTCTCTTCCTCTGGAACTCCCTACCCCAATCTTTCTGGCTATCTCCTACTCCACATTTAGGTGATCTCTGAAAGTTCACCTCTTTAGGAAAGCCTATCCTGCTTCGCATCTGAGTTTTATTTTCTACATCAACTGATCCCCCCACAGTTATTGTCTCTTTGTATCACTTTCCCTTCCCTTTTAGAATGTAAGTGTACTGTAGGAATAACCCTTACTGTAGCTGTTGGAGAAGAAGCACCATTTAACCCCGGGAATAGATGGGTCAAAGCAGCATCCTCTGGAACGGCATTCTTCAGAACTAATTCCTGGATATCCGCAGTCTGTTCGGTCAGCGGGACTCACCGAGCACTGAACCTTATCTTTGAATAAAAATTAAAAATATCATTAATAATGTTTACAGGCTGCACATAAACATTTTCGCGCTTATGAGAAACTAATTTTTCTAACTACACATGACCTAAAGAGTAAGTTTACTTTCAGACAGAGTGCACTTTTTGCCCCTTTGACTTGACCTAAACAATCCCACCCTCAATCAGATGAGATCCAGTGAGCATGGACACAAGAGTTTGTTTACATCCAGCGATGAAAGGCCCCCTCTCCTGGCTGCGCCTACACATTACAAGCTATTGAACTTTTATAGGGCTGTCTCCTGGCTGGGTGATGGAGGTGGACAAGCTCCATAGAGATAGAGTTGAATTGTGCAGGCACAACCAAGAAGGGGAGCCTTTCAGCCCTGAATTAAAACAAATGTTGAATGCCACAGCTATTGGGTCATGGTAAGTAGGGTAGGATCCTTTAGGTCAGGGGAGAGTCAAAAGTATAAGTGCACTTATTCTTGAAAGCTGAAGCCCAGGCAAACAGTTGCATATATAGAGGCTAATACCAAGTCGAATTCAGGTACTTACACTGCTTGTTATTGTAAAGCAGTGCTTCTCAACCCTGTCCTCAAGTGCCCCCAACAGGCCATGTTTTGGGAATTTATCTTAGATAAAATAGCTGTTCAAAATACCAAGCCATTGACTCTGATTTAAAGCACCTGTGCAAGATAAAGGAAAACCTGCAAACATGGCCTGTTGGGGGTATTTGAGGACAGGGTTGAGAATCACTGTTGTAAAGCATTGTGGATATTGTTGGCACTTAAAAAAAAAATTGTATTACAATAATATTAATGGAAGTTTTAGTCTAGGAATAACCCTTACTGTAGTCGTTGGTGTGGAAGCACCATTTGACCCCGGGAATAGATGGGTCAAAGCAGCATTCTCTGGAACGACATTCTTCAGAACTAATTCCTGGATATCCGCACTCTATTCTGTCAGCTGGACTCACGGAGCACTGAGCCTTATCTATGAAGAAGGATTGAAAATACTATTTTTAAAATATAAATTAATAATTTTACAGGCTGCACATAAAAGTTTTTGACACTTATGGGGAACTATTAGGAAATTTCACTTCATATGTGTGACTTAAAGAATAATGGTGCATTCGGACAAGATGAGCTTACTCTTTTTGTGCCTTTGCCCTGACCTATACAATCCCTCCCTTCACAGATGTATAGTTACTGAGATTTGAAGGATACTGGCTCCATTGTTTGTTTACATTCACTATTGAACGGCAACCTCTCCTGGCCGTGCCTGCACATTGCAACCTCCTAGGCATCAATGAGACCTTCTCCTAGCTGGGAGCTGGAGGTAGACAATAGGAATGAGCCGAACACCCCAACGTTCGGTTCGCACCAGAACCTGCGAACGGACCGAAAGTTCACGCAAACTTTAGAACCCTATTAAATTCTATGGGACTCGAACGTTCAAAATCAAAGTGCAAATTATGATAGCTAACATGTTAGTTATTGTCCTAAAAAGGCTTTGGGGACCCGGGTCCTGCCCCAGGGGACATGTATCAATGCAAAAAAAAGTTTTAAAAACTGCAATTTTTTCGGAAGCAATGATTTTAATGATGCTTAAAGTGAAAAAAAAGTGAAATATTCCTTTAAATATCGTACCTGGGGGGTGTCTATAGTATGCCTGTAAAGTGGCACGTGTTTCCCATGTTTAGAACTGTCATTGAACAAAATGACATTTCTAAAGGAAAAAAAGTCATTTAAAACTGTTTGCGGCTTTAATATAATGTCTGGTCCCGGCAGTATGGATGAAAATCATTGAGAAAAATGGCATGGGTACCCCCCATCCCCAGCCCATTACCAGCCCCTTTGGGTCTTGTATGGATATTAAGGGGAACCCCGCACCCAAATTAAAAAAATGCCCTATTTACTCTGAACAGCAGTATACAGGTGATGCAAACAAGAGAGGGACAAGAGAGGGACTTTGTTCTTAAGTAGAATCTGTTTGTAATTTGGAACAGGTACATTTTTTAAGTGTAGCTCCAGCCAAAAAATCTATTTTTAAGCTTTGGAAAACATAGGGAAGGGTTATCACCCCTGTAAAATTTGTTTTGCTGTCTGTGCACCTGTTCAGAACATTTCACCTCACTTTCCGTCCCAATGACAAATGTTTTTTGAAATTTGTTTTTTTTTATTGAAACAAGGATTGGTGATAAAGCATCAGTGGAGAGGAGACACCTTTTTCCCATATTAACTCTTACAGGAAAGAATTTCCCTTCCTAGGGGTAGATTTCATCTCACTTCCTGTTGTCCCCTTCCCTTTGCAAGTAGGAGTCGTTTGTAAGTTGGATGTTTGAAAGTAGGGACCTGCCGTATATACTCTGCAGAAATTTGGCCCTTAGGCGTTGGTGTTGCCACAACACTGTAAGCCCTCACAGTTACTCTTGGTGGGCGCTGGAACGCCCTGCTGTGAACTATTATATCAAGAATTGTAATTACATGCCATTGTTGAACAGTGGTAGGAAAAATTGGGCCTTTGGTGGTGGTGCTGGTGCCACAACACAGTAAGTCCTCACAGTTACTCTTGGTGGGCGCAGGAATGGGCCCTGCTGCAAAGTATTGTATCAAAAATTTTAATTACACGCCCCTGTTAAACAGGGACAGACAAATTGGGCCTTAGGCACTGGTGCTGGTGCCACTACACTGCAACCCCTCACAGATACTCTAGTTGGAGCGCAGGAATGAGCCCTGCTGCAAAGTATTGCATTAACAATTGTAATTGCACGCCCCTGTTAAAAAGTGGCTTTAAAAATTGGGCCTTAGGCCTCGTACACACGGCCGAGATTCTCGTTGAGAAAAACATGTCGTTTTTTTCGACGAGATTCTTGGACAAGAAACTTGTCCCGGCCGAGTGTACACACGCTCGTTTCAAAGAACCCGCGGTTCTTTGAAAGGAGTGTACGCGGTGACGTCATCGACTACGTCGAGCATGCGCTCGTCACATTCGATGCCGTCGCCGCCATCTTGGTACACCCTACGTATGCCTAGGAAGCTACCGCGCATGCGTCAAATTCATTTCGAACATGCGCGGGCTTCCGGGCGGACAGGTAAGTGTACACACACTCACTTTTCTCGTCGAGAAACACGCCGAGGCGAATCTCGACGAGAAAATAGAGAGCAGGTTCTCTATTTTCTCGTTGAGGTTTCTTGTCGGTTTTCTCGACGAGAAACACGCTAGCAGCGTACACACGACCGATTTACTCGGCAAGACCTCTCTGCCAGCAAGTTTCTTGCTGGTTCTTGCCGAGAAAATCGGTCGTGTGTACGAGGCCTCAGGCATTGGTGCTGGTGCCACAACACTGCAACCCTTCACAGATACTCTAGTTGGAGTGCAGGAATGAGCCCTGCTGCAAAGTATTGCATTAAAAATTGTAATTACACGCTCCTGTTAAACAGGGGCTAAAAAATTGGGCCTTAGCCACTGGTGGCGGTGCCCAGAAACAAACATTTTCTTACATACTATCAGCATGATCCTTGAGGAGGAAGAGGATAGTCACTCAGCATAACAGGATAGTCACTCTGCATCAGCATAGGCAGTCTTGAAGGGATCTGACATTTCAAAAAAAATTATTCTATTACATCAGCAGAAGGTGCTTGGTAGCTGGTGGTGATCTAAGACTGATTCAGGTCAGTTGATCGACCGAGTCGGTGGACAGGTGCACCCTGTGATCGGTTACAAAGCCTCCAGCAGCTCTGAATGTGCATTCCGAAAGAATGCTGGATGCAGGACAGGCCAGTAGCTCAATTGCATACTGTGCAAGCTCTGGCCAGTGATCCATCCTCAAGACCCAGTAACCCAGAGGATTTTCGGTGGGAAAGGTGTCCAAGTCTGATCTTGCCTCTAGGTATTCCTGCACCATGTAAACCAGACCCTGGCAATGGTTGCTGGAACCGATCATACATTGGGGCTGCGGACTAGAAAATTGTCTGAACGCATAGGTCAGACGGCCACCTTCTCTACCGCTCCTTCTTTGACTGACCGAAGCCTCAGCAACACGTTGTCCAGAACCAGGAATTTGTAACCTCCCAGTCTCTGGGAACGCGTTGCACAGACCTTTCTGCAAGGCCTCCCGAAGATCCTTCATCCTCTGCTCCCTCTGCGATGGCAAGATAAGGTCCGCAACCTTACCCTTTTACTGTGGATCAAGGAGGGTTGCCAGCCAGTAATGATCCCTCTCCTTGATAGCACGAATATGAGGATCCTTCCGAAGGCTTTGCAGTATCAGGAAGCCCATGCAGCGTAGGTTTGCTGAGGCATTCAGTCCAGAGTCCTCTGGGTCACTCAGGATGACATGATCCGCAGCCACCTCCTCTCAGCCACGTACAAGTCCATGGGTGTCTTGGGACTGTAATTGATCCCTTGAAGACTGCTGCTGTTGCTGAGTGCTAGGCTCCACCTCCATGCTGACACAATCCTCCTCCTCCTCCACCTCCTCGTCCTCTTCCTGTGTGTAAGGCGGGCCAGCAGGAACACTGTCTGGATAAAGGGGGCCTTGAGAGCTAAGTAAGTCCTCCTCTTCCTCCCTCTGTTCTGCCTCAAGTGCCCTGTCCATTATTCCACGTAGTGTGTGCTCCAACAGGTGGACAAGAGGGACAGTTTTACTGATGCATGCATTGTCACTGCTCACCATCCTCGTGACCTCCTCAAATGGTGACAGGACAGTGCATGCATCTCTGATCATGGCCCACTGGCGTGGGGGAAAAATCCAAGCTCCCCTGACCCTGTCCTGGTGCCATATTGCAACACATACTCATTGATGGCCCTCTGCTGTGTGTGCAGCTGCTGCAGCATGGCCAACGTAGAGTTCCACCTGGTGGGCATGTCACAGATTAGGCGGTTCTTGGGCAGGTTGTATTCCTTTTGCAGGTCAGCCAGCCGAGCACTGGCATTATATGACCGGCGGAAATGCCCACAGAGTTTCCTGGACTGCTTCAGGACATCCTGTAAGCCCGGGTACCTGCCCAAGAACCGCTGCACCGCCAAGTTAAGGATGTGAGCCAAACAGGGCACATGGGTCAGTTGTCCCTGTCGGAGGGCGGAGAGGAGGTTGGTGCCATTGTCGGAAACCACCAATCCTGGCTTAAGCTGGTGTGGCGTCAACCACCTCTGAGCCTGCCCCTGCAGAGCTGACAGAATCTCTGCCCCAGTGTGGCTCCTGTCCCCCAAGCACACCAGCTCAAGCACCGCATGGCATCTTTTTGCATGCGTAGTTGCGTAGCCCCTTGAATGCCTACGGAGCACCGCTGGTTCCGAGGACAAAGCACATGAAGAGGCCATGGAGGAAGAAGAAGAGGGGGGGGTGGAGGAGAGAGGTGTGTCAGAATCACCAGTAGTAGCATTTTGGAGGCGTGGTGACGGAACAACCTCCAACACTACTGCACCTTGTCCTGCATCCTTCCCAGCTGCCAGCAGAGTCACCCAATGCGCTGTGAAAGATAGGTAACGTCCCTGTCCATGCCTGCTGGACCCTGAGTCAGCGGTAATATTCACCTTACCACTGACCGCCCTGTCCAGCGAGGCCAAGACATTGCCTTCCTCATGCCGGTAGAGAGCCAAAATCGCCTTCCATGAGAAAAAGTGGCGTTTGGGAACCTGCCACTGAGGAACCGCACATTCCACAAACTCACGGAAGGGGGCAGAGTCTACCAACTGAAAAGGCAGCAGTTGAAGTGCTAGCAATTTAGCCAAGCTAGCATTCAACCGCTGGGCATGTGGATGGCTGGGAGCGAACTACTTTTGCCGGTGCAGCAGCTGGGTCAGGGAAATTTGCCTGGTACAATCTGACGTCGGTGTACCGATAGCAGATTGCCTGCAAGTACTTGGCTGTGACACACCTAATTCTACACCTTTATTCCTCTCAGTGCAGGTTTCAGAGAGGACTGAAGGTATAGTGGGGTTGGAAATCCCAGCTAAAGAGGAGCAAGGAGAGGTCCGCTTTGTTCTTTGGTGTGGGTCTTTTTTGTATGCTTGCCAACGGACTGCATGGCAGGTCAACATATGTCTGGTCAAGCACGTGGTGCCCAATGTTTTGGCCACGCGAGATACGCTTCAGACATATGTTGCAAATAGCAATGGTGCGATCTGCTGCACATGTCTCAAAAAAGGCCCACACCAAAGAACTTTTGGAAAAACGCGCAGAGACAGCAGCGCCCTAAGCATGCGGAACACTGCGGTGTGATGCCGTCGGTTGGCTGCCCTTAAGCTGGCCCCTGGAGGGCATCCTTCCTCGTTGGAGATGTGCCTCCTCCTTCTCTCTCCTATCAGGCACCCACGTGGAGTTAGTGACCTCATCATCCCCTCCCTCTTCATCACTGGAGCAAATCTGTCAGTATGCTGCAGCTGGGGGAACATGACTGACAGGTTGCTGTCCTTGTTGGGCACCCCCTCTCTCTGGGCTCACGTTACTGCCTTCCTCTAGCTGGGTACCATCATCGGAGCCTTCAAAACGCTGGGCATCCTCCTGGAGCATGTACCCAACACTGTGCTCAAACAGTTCAGGGGACTCCTCAGGAGGACATGGTGGGGCTAGGGAAGGAGTGACTGATGCCATTGAGCCGAGGGAAGAGGCCGCTTTGGCAGCTGCTTTGCCAAAGTACCCTGAGCCTGGGTAAGAGAGGATGAGGAGGATGAGGATGGCTTGGTCATCCACTCTACCAAGTCTTCGGCATGGTGCGGCTCAACATGGCCAGCTGCCGAAAAGAAGGACAAGCGTGTCCCACGGCCACGTGCTGATGAGAATGCACCGTGTCCACGACCAGCACTGTTGCCTCTAGACACAGAGCCTGCTTGCCCTCTTTTATTGGCTCGTGACTGTCTGCCTCTCCTTGTTTGCCTTCCAGATATACTAATGGCCTGCAGTGAGATGTAGCTGCACAAAGGTGGGATGTATATATATAGATCTATAGTGATTATACTGCAGCTAGCACAATCAACTGCCTGCTGTGGTATTAGTATGAGAAAAGCAGCAATTGTCTTCAATTAGTTTTAGGTGCACACTGTGCAGAGGACACAGTACACTAACTGAAAATACAGCAGCTCTCTGCCTGTGGTATTGGTATGAGAACACCACCAATTGTATTCAGGTACCTTTAGGTCAACGCTGTGCAAAGGACACAGTGACAGTACACTAAATGAAATCAATGCAGCTCCCTGCCTGTGGTTTTATTATGATAACACCACTAATTGTATTGAGGTACCTTTAGGTGAACGCTGTGCAAAGGACAGAAGTACACTAAATGAAATTAATGCAGCTCCTTGCCTGTGGTATTGGTATGAGAACACCACCAATTGTATTCAGGTACACGCTGTGCAAAGGGCACTAAGTGAAACACTGCAGCTAGCACAATCACCTGCCTGCCTGTCAGTATAGAGAATAACAGGAACGGATCTAGCTAAACTGAATACAGTGTGTAAATATATATACAACACCTAGGATGCATATATATCCTCTAAACACTGTAAATGCAGCTAACTGACTCGCCTGTCTGCTCTATCTAATAAATGACACTGTCTCTCTCTCTCTCTTTAACCTCTCTCTTTAACCACCGCAACACACTACACAAGGCTACACAAGGCTGCCACGCCGGCGGCCTTATATAGTGTGGGGCGTGTACTAAACCCCCCTGAGACCCTGGCTTTGGCCAATTATGGCTCTCCATTTTTTGTGCGCTGTGATTGGCCAAAGCATGCGGGTCATAGTGCATGCTTGGCCAATCATCAGCCAGCAATGCACTGCAATGCCGCAGTGAATTATGGGCCGTGACGCGCCACTCGAATTTTGCACGAATGGCCCATAATGTTTGAAATTCGATGAGCGGTCGAACAGCCGATGTTCGAGTCGAACATGGGTTCGACTCGAACTCGAAGCTCATCCCTAGTAGACAAGGCCCATAGAGATCTATCAGGCTGTAATGTGCAAACGTGACCAGGAGAGAGAGCCTTTCACCTATAGAGGTAAAAAAACAATGAAGCCCACATCTTTCAGATCTAGGTATGTATACCTAGATCTGACAGTTCTAGGTATGTATACACGTGTAAAAGGGAAGATTAAGCCTGAATACCATCACACAGGTAAATCTATACCTATTTGCGGGATGGGTTGCCCTAACGCAACACATGTTAACATGTGACATAAGGAGCGTTAATGCACCACAAAGAAGTAAATCGGCTCTCAGTCTAGAGAATTTTTTATTGGCTATGTGATGCAATAACTTACTGAATTGTTTCGGGAAGAAGCACCATTTAACCTCGGGAATAGTTGAGTTAAAGCAACATCCTTTGGAGAAGCACTCGCCCGCACTAATTCCTGGATATCCGCAGTCGGTTCTGTCGGCCGGATTCAAAGCGCATTGAGCCTTATCTGAGACAAGAAACAAAAAAGCATTTTTGATGATACCTTGATGATGATGTGGAGGTTTCCACATAAAAAAATAAAAGGAAATCGATCTCACATTACTAAGCAGGGAACTACCCTAAAATAAGCTGAAAAAGCTAATTCGCTGATCTGATGGCTTCAATATTCATTCACTGGCCTGGAATAATTAGATCAGGAGTTCTGGCCTTAAAGCGTAGCTAAACCTAAAAATGAAGATTTAATATATTGCAGCCTAACCATCCTTAGATGTAGTGGCTACATTTGTTTTTTGGTTTCATGTATTTTTGCGTTTATTTTTAACTGATAATCCTGGGAATACCAGACTTCCTGTCTCTTTGTGGCTACGCTCATTTCTCCGTAGGGTATTGACATTCATGAGCCCAATGTAATTCCTCTTTATGGCCACCAAATGGCTCTAGAGTTAGTGGAATGGGTTAATCCCAGAACCAGTTGGATTAACAGGCAGTGTTGGTGCCGTAGGAGCCACTAGAGATGCCCATAGGTAGGATGCCAGAATAGGCAGCACATGGAGTACATGATGTTAATGCCAACCCTGCCTCTGCCACCAGTGGGGCACCCTGGGTAGTAGGTTAGCATATAGTTAAGGAGAGGAGGCAATCCCTTACAGCAGTGTTTTTCAACCTTTTTTCAGTCAAGGCGCCCTTCACAATTCTCCATTCAAAAATGTAAAAAAAAAAAAAGTTTTACATAATGCATAAACACCCACATACATAGGACACCCAAATGTGCAAATATATCTTTGCACACTGCTACTAACTTGTATTCCAATGTTGCTCTTCTCAGTCAGTTTCTTTCTCTCGTTCAGCTAGCTAATATGATCCCAGTGCTAATGGAGGGGGGCAGGGGTTCAAACAAGGATGCTGTGCAGGCGCCAGATGTCCTCCTTATCAACCAATGACATCATTGGTTGTTAGGACACTGGTGGCTAAAGGTTGTAATGGTGCACAATGAAAACCCATGGCTTTGTGTAACTAAAAGGCATGCTTCATTGACTTACTGGCTAGTATATCATTTTTGGGCAATTTTTTGCCATTTTTGCCAAGGCACCTCTAAAGAAACCTGAAGGCACCCTGGTTGAAAAAGGCTGCCTTACAGGGGTCATCCAGAGTCCTGCATCCCTAGTCAGGGATGTACATTGTCTATAAAGTCCTGCTCCTCTCCTTGCCTGCCCTAATTAAATGAGCTTCAAACTGTGTCCTGCAGGCCGGATATTGCCCTTTGCTTGCCCTTCTCAGGCCCTTGGGGGTACCATTCCTTCCACTGATACTGATGATGGGGAACTATTCCTATCACTTATACCAATGACCAGGAATAATTCCTCCCACTGATACTGACGATGGGGTACTGTTCCTCCCACTAATAAAAATGACTGGGCATTATTCCTCCCACTGATACTGGCAATGGAGCAGTATTCCTCTCACCACTAATTCCAAAGATTGGACACTATTCCTCCTACTGTTAACAACAGCACAATTCCTCCCACTAATACCAATGATGGGGTACGAGTCCTTCAACTAATATCAATGATAGAGCACTATTCCTCCCACTAATTCAAATGATTGGGCACTATTCCTCCTACTGTTATTAACAACAGCACTATTCCTCCCACTGATACCAATGATATGGCACTATTCCTACCACTGACACCAATGATGGGGCACTAATCCTCCCACTAATACCAATGCCTGGGCACTACTCCTACCATTGATACTGACAATGGAGCACTATTCCTCCATCTAATTCCAATGATTGGGCACCATTCCTTCTACTGTAACCATGATGACACACTATTCCTCTCACTATTATTAGCGATGGGGTACTGTTCTTCCTCCTAATGACCACAGTCATTTTTTTACTCCCACTGACCACTAAGCTTGAGACATTTTCTAATCCCACTGGCCATAGTCCGGCTCCCTTAACCACTTAAGCCCGGACCATTTTGCAGCTAAAGGACCAAGCCTCTTTTTGAGATTCGGCACTGCGTCACTTTAACTGAAAATTGCGCGGTCGTGCAACGTGGCTCCCAAACAAAATTTACGTCCTTTTTTTCCCACAAATAGAGCTTTTTTTTGGTGGTATTTAATCACCTCTGCGGTTTTTATTTTTTGCGCTATAAAATAAAATAGAGCGACAATTTTGAAAAAAATTAGGGCTGTGGAAATTAACTATTAATTCCTTGATTAATCGATTAATTTTTTGATTGATCAAAATTCTTTTGATCGGTACTCACCTCTCCGCCGGCTTCCGGGTCTTCAGGGAGTTCCGTCGGAGATCCGATGACGTCACGGACAGCGGCGGGGCTTGCCGTGTCCATCTGAAGGGCTCCTTTGCTGCGTCTTCATATCTGCATGCCGGCGGGACCTTACTATCTGCCACACACAAGGGCTGTTACACTTCCCTCTATCACTTCCCTCTATCAACCTGGGATTCTACAGCCATCCACTGGGAGTTGTAACAGTTCCCTTCACGGGACATCTACATGCCAACGGACTGATGTTAACCCCTCCTCATCTGGATTCAGCAGTGGTATCGTTGTACACATTTTTATACCAGTATCATACTTAGCTACATGTTTTTATGACTGCTTTTGCTACCGTTTGGTATTACTCGCACCATTTTTTACAGTTTATAGAGCTACATTGATTTTATCTCCAGTGAAATATTTATTTTGTTACCTACTTGAAGACTATAAAAGTTTTAATGCTATTCCCATCGAGCGCTGCCTTTGTGTGTTTTTTGTATCCTGCTATCCATTTTTCCAGTGGTTGGTAGCTGCACTGGGAATCAGCCTGCAAGGAGATCAGCTAAAAGTAGTTGGATCTGTATGTGCGTTATAATTAATCGAAATTAGTCGATTAATCTATTTTAAAAAAAAATCGATTAATCAAACACGAAAATTTTAATCAGTAACAGCCCTAAAAAAAATGCAATATTTTTTACTTTTTGCTATAATAAATATCCCCCAAAAATATATAAAAAAACATTTTTTTCCCTCAGTTTAGGTCGATACGTATTCTTCTACATATTTTTGGTAAAAAAATTGCAATAAGCGTTTATTGATTGGTTTGTGCAAAAGTTATAGCGTCTACAAAACAGGGGATAGTTTTATGGAATTTTTATTAATATTTTTTTTACTAGTAATGGCGGCGATCAGCAATTTTTATCTTGACTTCGACATTATGGCGGACACATTGGACACTTTTGACACATTTTTGGGACCATTGTCAGTTTTACAGCGATCAGTGCTATAAATATGCACTGTGAAAATGACACTGGCAGTGAAGGGTTTAACCTCTAGATGGCGCTGTAGGGGTTAAGTGTGACCTAACGTGTGATTCTAACTGTAGAGGGGCGTGGCTTGGCGTGTAACGTCACTAATCGTCGTTCCCTATGACAGTGAACAGATGATCACTGACATGCCACTGTGAAGAACGGGGAAAGGTTTGTTTACGCGCGACCCACGGGCAAGTTTTTAAAGGGGACGTACCTGTACGCCCTTGTGCCTGTCCGTGCCATTCTGTCGACGTACATTGTTGTGCGGCGGTCCATAAGTGGTTAAAGACTGAAGGACTATAAACTGGTTCTTTGTTCATAAAGTGTGGAGATCCCTACTCTAAAGCCTCGTACACACGACCGAGTTTCTCGTCCAAAACCGACAAGAAAAGTGCAGAGAGAGCTTTATTGTCGAGAAAACCGTTCGTGTGTATGGTTTTACGACGAGAAAACTGCCGTGAATCTCGACGAGAAAAATAGAGAACCCGCTCTCTATTTTCTCGTCCGGATTCTAGATTTTCTCGTCGTGTTTCTCGTCGGCCTGTTTTGCAACGAGAAAATGGTTCGTGTGTATGCTTTTACGACTCTTCAAAAAGCGCGCATGCTCAGAATCAAGTATGAGACGGGAGCGCATCTTCTGGTAAAACAAGCCTTCATAATGGAGATAGTACATTCGTCACGCTGTAAATTATTGCATCGTTTAAATGTTGTGCATTTAAATCTTCTTTAGAATGTTACAATAATGAAAACGAATGAACTTGTTTTGCTGCTGATATTCACACAGAGTTCTGACTATCTATTTTAAACCCTTTTCATGCTGCTCTTAAGAATATTTAGCTGTATTATATCGTGCAAGATCTTCTGAATATTTTTATGTTTTTTTTTTTAGACAGATATTAATTGTAATTTGTCGATGTTTTGACAGTGATCTCCCATATTTTTTAAAAAATGTTGTTGTGTCAAGTTTACACCCAATTTTTTTTAAAGAACCCCTTTACTGATTTTTTTTGGTGTTATCTGTCCCTTTTCTTTTTTTGGGTCAAATGTATCTGCTTACTCCAAAGGTAAATAAATAATTATTCTAAAAACACATAGTCAAGTATGAACTTAAACCAAAAAAAACATTTATTCATGTATAGAACAAAATAAATAGAAGGCAGCGCTGGAGAACCTGCTGCCATTTGTGCATCCCTGGGACCCCAGAGCACACATCAACCCTGTGTGGACACTAAATTTGGGAGCTTGAGAAGCACAACAGTTGTGAGCACAATCTGATGCTGGACTCCCAGAGGTCAGGAACAGCAGCAGGTGATATACATGTCCCAAGTCTGTGGTACTACAACAGGCTGCCTTCTGTCCGACCACAATGAAGCAAGGCCATCACTTCCTCGTCTTCTTGGCAGCCTTCCCTGCAGCCTTCCCTGAAGCCTTCTCTGCAGCCTTCCTTCTGCGTGTGGCTGGAGGCTGGGCCACTGGAGGGGTACTCCTGTCAGGAGGAGGAGAAGGAGGTGGAGGAGAAGGGGGTGGCGCAGAAGAAGAAGGTGGAGGTGGAGGGGGAGGTGGAGGAGAAGGGGGTGGCGCAGAAGAAGAAGGTGGAGGTGGAGGAGGAGGAGGTTGAGGTTGGGAAAGCTGTGCGACCTCACATATGGCCGTATTGGGGGTAATTCTCTCCATCACCCCCTTTTTCAGCAAGGTGATGAGCAGGGGCTCGCATAGGAGGCGTTGCTCCATGCTCATCACCTTGAACTTGGCCTCAACTAGGCCGGCAATGGCCTCTTCAGGGGATGTGGGCTCCTGGAGGGTGGCATGTGCCTCTCTAATAAAGGCCATTGCTGCCTCACTTGTGGTCCTGTCCCTCCCGCTTCTTTTAGGAAGGCGAATGGAAGGCACCTGAGATCTTGTGCTTCTACTTGTGCCGGCCACCTCCTGTCTGCCACTGGGCCCTGCCACCTCCTGTCTGCCACTGGGTCCTGCCACCTCCTGGCTCACAGTGGGCCCTGCCACCTCCTGGCTCACAGTGGGCCCTGACTCCTCCTGCCTGACAGTTTCCAGACCCTCCTCCTGGCTGATTTCATCCTGTGTATGAAAAAGGGACATAGTTTATTTTTTTGGTTTATTTTTTTCACACAAATTTGAGATCATGAATGTAGCAATTTGAATGTAAATCAAGAGAAAAGACAAATAATTTTAGGACTACATCAGATTGACTATTTTGCACCCAATTTATGGCAGACTAATGTCTATATATATTGATTTCACTTTTGTATCCCAAAATAGTTTCTGTTTTTCATATTGGCTTATTTTTCCTGCATTAACTTTCTCAGAATACCTTTTCATTAATTACTATACCTGGCTCCATATGTCCAAATCAGCTTCTTCCAGGATGGCTGCCTCCTCTTGCTCCAGAGAAGGCTCAGGTTGGCTGCAGGGAAGTCTGGGGGGAAGAGTGGACAGTGATGGCCTTGCCTCAATGTGGTCATCCAGAAAGGACATCCTGCTGTAGTACCACAAATTTGGGACATACACATCATCTGCTGCTGCTGCTCCTGACCTCTGAGAAGCCAGGACCTTAGAGCGTTCAGTCCTGTATGTGCCTCTCAAGCTCCCAATTTTAGTGTCCACCTGTTTTGCTGTTGCTGTGGGCACCTTGGTATGCACAAATGGGAGCAGGCTCTCCAGCGCTGCTTTTCTTACCCCTTTTTTTCTATGTATGGGGTTTTTTGTTTCCCACAGAGCGGGCAGCTCTCTTACCCGGTCTATAAATTCCGCAAGGAATTCCTTGTCACTGATAAAGACATTCATTTTGGGTCTGCAAGCCAAAAAAAAGACCAAAAAATAATGTGAGTCACACAGTCTAACCTCCTGTAAATCTTAGTCACCATATATATCCTCCAACATTCTCTAGAAAGTATAGGCCACCAATTTCTCAAAGTCTCAAAATCACATACCTTCGTTCGCACGTCCGTCACTTTTACTCCTCTCTCCACACACCGAACGTAGTCTAGTCACATGTGTGTTTGCTATATATACACCACGCATGCGTAAAACTACTCACACGTCGCCCGCCCATGACGTTCTAAGTAACATCTTTTCCCAGCCCCTTCTCTTTCGGCGCGCAGACAGATATGGCGGATTCACAGCAGGTGTCTGCTAATTCCTCAAATAACGAGGAGGAGACAAGCCCGGAGACTGAGGAAACGTCACGACCAGGGAGGAGATTCAAGGCATCTAATATGTCTTACGCGGAGATGGCGGAGATGGTGGACATATTGCTAAAGTCGGATTATGGCGCAAAGCATGGGCCGTATAGCAAACCTAATCGAAGGAAGGCCAAAATCATGAAGAAAGTCGTGAAGAGTCTGAAGAAGAATTTCGGGGTGAAAAGATCAAATGAGCAGCTCAGAAAGAGGTGGTCTGACCTCAAACTGAGGGAGCCGGAGCAGTTAAGGAGCATTAAGAGAATGCTTGAAAAAAGTAAGTTTTTTTTGCCCATTTTTCCTATTATTGTATTTCACAACTTGCATGTTGCTCCATGTTATTGCATTTTTCTATTGTACCTTACAAAATGTCATAGTTTGAACTTGGTTTGGCACAGTAATCGTTCGTTACAGACACATCGTTCGGCCACTATGCACGATTTGTATAGATTTTACAGGGTTAAAATATTTTACACAGCTGCCTGTTTTTATTCAATAGTTGTTATAACATTGTTGGCTAGATGATGTGTTAGTAAAGATAATGAAATGCAAACTTTAATCAGTGTAAAGGAGAGGACACTCAGCAGCTGGTTCCACATCTGTACTTTTGAGCACTATAGTGTGGGCCACCAGAACCTCCTTTTTTGGGTGCCCCACACAGGTGCATCAGTGAATTTTTGTGGTGCCTCCATGTCTAAAAATTGACAGCCAAAGTTGAATATTAAAGAATATACCGTATTTTTCGCACCATAACACGCACTTTTTTCCCCCTAAAAAATGTGGGGAAATGTCCCTGCGTCTTATGGAGCGAATGCTGTGCCCCCCCCTCCCCCGTCGCTGCGTCAGAATACCAGTGCTCGGCTTCTCTGTGAAGGAGAGAGAAAGGGAGTGAGGCGGATCCTGGCAGGGACATACCAAGGGGGAGCGGGGGGGGAGACGGCCGGGTGTCAAAACATGTCAGTGTCAGTAGCGCTGCTATGGGGGTGCGCTCCGCACCCAAATCGGATGACACCCGCCAGAGGTGACATTATCTTGAAAGCGGCGAGAACCCTGGCTGTTTTTTTTTTTCCGCCAGAACCCCCCCCCCCCCCCGGCGCCGTGGTCTGGTCCAGTCTCACTTCCTGCTCCTTCCCCCGGCAGCTGCTGCTGTTGTAAACTATGTTCCCAGTCCTCCTTCCTAGCTGCTGCCCATGTACATCTGAGGCTGGGAGCCAGCCAGCCAGAGGGGGTTGTGAATTGTAATGACAGTGTCCTCCACTGCCTGAGGTGAGCTGAGCTGGTGATAAGGGGGTGGGAGATGTGGGCTAGCATGATATCCACTGCCCAGTCACATGAGCTGTTGTGATAGAAGAGGCTGAAGGGGTGTTTGTGTCTGCCCTGCCACCCTGAGCTGATCTGGGAAGGGGGGGAGGTTGCTGTGTCCACCACCCAGGTATAGTGTAGCTGAGCTGATTTGATAGGGGGGGTGGTATTGCTGTGTGTCCACCACCCACCTATAGTAGTAGTATAATATAAAATATTTCAGTACACCATTTGGTTCAGAATATTTTTTTCTTGTTTTCCTCCTCTAAAACCTAGGTGCGTCTTATGGTCAGGTGCGTCTTATGGAGCGAAAAATACGGTAGTTTTTAAAAATAATGTCTTCATCTTGAAATCCCGCCCAAACAGACACTTGTACCCCACTTCCAAGCAATGTATCATGTTTTTATTTTTTATACAAAATTTCTGTGTGATAACTATACATTTTGTTTGATTCTCATAGGGGAGAGAAGACTGGGAGGAGAACACTCCAGGGAGCACAGGAACCCCACACCTTCTAAACAACCCCAACCTCACCAAGACCCACAACCTGAGGGTGTTGAGGAAGTTGAAGAGGTGGAGGAAGGAGAAGTGGAGGAAGGAGAAGTGGATGACGTGGTGGAACTGGTCACCACAACAGGTCAGTATCTGTCACCCCAGCTTCAGGTAAGAGATGTAGGCCTGCAGAGTTATAATACCTTTTGTATTTCTTTTTCGTACATCACGGGACACAGAGCGACTTAGTCATTACTAATGGGTTATATAGTTTACCTTCAGGTGCTGGCGCTGGCAACTTCCAAACCGGAAGTACCCTCCCCTATATAAGCCCCTCCCATCCGGGAGCACCTCAGTTTTTTTGCCAGTGTTTAAGGGGCGGGGCGGGTGGATGACGCTCGATGCGCGCCGCGGCGCTTCTGCGCATGTGCAGGCGTCCCAGCATGTATAAAAGACACAGTACAAGTGTCAGCTGGATGCAAACAGAGCTAGCAACAAACAGTGGCACACAGAGGCGGTTGATGCAGGCATCCCCATAGAAAGGCACTTTAGTGGACACCAGCTGGTATATAGCAGCAACTGTGTTAGACTATTACCAGCAAAATTGGTGTATGACGACGGGAATACCTCAGCTTTGTGCTTAAAGGATATGTCGTCCAGACGCTCCGGAAATAAGTCTTCCAGGAAGCCAAAGGGGTCTCCATCGGGCTCTGAGGATTTTGGGCATGCTTGTACTGCACCAATCTCCCCTGAGAATTCAGAGGTCAGTAGCCGTAGGAACCCCGCAGGAGTGCCTGGTGCTGCGGCTGTCCCCAGTCCACCTGCTCCTGTATATATAACAGAGGAGGTTTTATCCTCAACTCTGGGAGGATTGGAAGAGAGATTAACAGCATTGATCGCTGCTTCCCTGTCACAGGGAAAGCGCGTCCGATCTCCGTCTCCTCCTTCAGAGTGCCTGTTAGTGGAGGAACAGCCCCACACAGAGATCGACCTACCTGAAGGGGATCAGGATGAGGTTGATTCAGTTATGGAGGAATCAACAGTGGAAGAACCTTTCTCAGCATCTCAGGCTGAAAGATTATGGGTTCAGTCTCTGACTAACATGGTCCGATCAGCATTTAAAATGCCTCTGGCGGAACCATCAACCACTACGGTTTCCTCGCTGGGGTCGCTGAAAGCTCCCCAGGCTGTCTGTTCCTTCCCAATCCACCCTTTATTGGAAGGGCTTATTTACCAGGATTGGGAGCATCCTGATAAAATATTTACTTCCCCCAAGAGATTTCCGGTGATCTATCCCATGGAGGATAAGTTCATAAGATGGAGTCGATCCGATTGGTGGCCACCGCCCTACAAGGGCAGGAATGGTTAGCCTCGATCGACATAAGGGATGCTTATCTGCATATTCCCATCTTTCCAGCCCACCAGAAATTTCTACGCTTTGCAGTAGAAGGGCGCCATTTTCAGTTCAGAGCCTTACCTTTCGGTCTGGCCACAGCACCACGAGTGTTCACAAAAATTCTGGCCCCACTATTGGCCAATCTAAGAACACAAGGTGTAACGATAATGGCATATCTAGACGACCTGCTACTAATAGACCACTCAGTGGAAAAGCTGGAAGTAGCTATTCACAAGACAATCAAGTATCTGGAATATCACGGTTGGATTATCAACCGGGACGAGTCAGCTCTAAGACCAGTCAGAAGTCTGGAATACTTAGGGCTAAGGCTGGATTCAAATCAGAGAAAGATTTTCTTACCTCCAGAAAAGGTGTCGTCTTTAAAAGATTTTACCCACTTAGTGGGTACAAAAAGAAAACCATCCATACGCCTGTGCATGAGGCTGCTGGGAAAAATGGTGGCTTCATTCGAAGCAGTACCCTACGGTCAATTCCATTCAAGGAACTTGCAGAGGGCCATACTGTCAGCCTGGAACAAAAAAGTTCAGGCTTTAGACTTACCAATGTCCCTGTCCCCTTCCGTTCGCAAGAGCCTCCATTGGTGGTTGGTGCCCCAGAATCTGGAAAAAGGGAAACCCTTCAGTCCGGTTTCTTGGAAGGTGGTCACTACAGATGCCAGCCTCATAGGCTGGGGGGCAGTACTGGAGCAATGGTCTCTCCAGGGCAAGTGGTCAGAAGCAGAGAAGGCCCTGCCCATCAATCTCTTAGAGATACGAGCAGCCCGGTATGCCCTAGTAGCATGGACATCCAAACTCCAAGGGTCCCCTGTCAGAATTCAATCAGACAATGCCACAGCAGTGGCATATATCAATCACCAGGGTGGCACCAGGAGTCGTGCAGCCCAGAGGGAAGCGAATTGCATCCTGGAATGGGCAGAAAGATATGTCCCAGCCATATCCGCGGTTTTCATCCCAGGAGTGGAAAATTGGAAAGCGGACTTTTTAAGTCGCCAGCAATTATGCCCGGGGGAATGGTCTCTTCACCCCGAGGTTTTCCAGGCAATATGCCAGCGGTGGGGAACACCGGATGTAGATCTGCTAGCATCCAGATTCAACGCAAAGGTGGACAGATTTGTGTCTCGCACAAGGGATCCCCTAGCTTGCGGCTCGGATGCCCTAGTGTTCCCTTGGGATCAGTTCAAGCTGATATATGCATTCCCACCGCCACAATTGTTACCGCGATTAATCCGCAGAATCAGGGTAGAAAAGAAACCAGTGATTCTGGTGGTGCCAGCGTGGCCCCGAAGGGCATGGTACGCGGAGATTGTAAAAATGTCAGTGAGGAGTCCTTGGACCCTCCCACATCGTCCGGACCTGCTGTCGCAAGGACCGATATACCACCCTTCCTTACCAGCCCTAGGTTTGACGGCCTGGCTATTGAAGCCCACATTCTGAAAAAGAGAGGGCTCTCTAATCCTGTGGTATCTACCATGATCAATGCCAGGAAGCCGGTATCCAGGCAGATCTATTATAGGATCTGGAAGGCGTACATTACATGGTGTGAGGCCAAGAAATGGCATCCACGTAAGTACGTAATAGGTAGGATTTTGGACTTCCTACAGTGGGCTGTAGATAGGAAGCTGGCCTTGAGTACTATCAAGGGTCAGATTTCGGCCTTGTCAATATTTTTTCAAAGGCCCTTGGCTTCGCATTCACTAGTCAAAGCTTTCATACAAGGAGTGATGCGTATTAGCCCTCCGGTTAGTATTCCCATATGTCCATGGGACTTAAACCTGGTTCTGTCGGTTCTACAGAAACAACCGTTTGAACCATTGCAACACATTTCCTTGGTTCTTCTCACCAGGAAATTGATTTTCTTAGTAGCCATTTGTTCGGCTAAAAGAGTATCGGAATTAGCCGCCTTGTCCTGTAAGGAGCCATATCTGGTTGTCCATAAGGACAGAGTAGTATTACGTCCTCATCCAGCCTTTCTTCCTAAGGTGGTATCGAGGTTTCATTTGAACCAAGATGTGGTTCTTCCTTCTTTTTTCCCCAAACCTAGCTCGGTAGAGGAAAAGTTATTGCATTCTTTGGATGTAGTAAGAGCAGTTAAAGCTTATCTAAAAGCCACTGCTCAGATTCGCAGAACGGATACTTTGTTTATTCTGCCGGAAGGCCCCAGAAAGGGTCAGGCAGCATCAAAATCTACTTTAGCCAAGTGGATTCGACAGGTCATAATACAAGCATATGGCTTGAGAAAGAGACCGCCTCCATTCAGAGTTAGGGCGCACTCCACAAGAGCAGTTGGAACTTCATGGGCAGTGCATCACCAGGCCTCCCTGGCTCAAGTCTGTAAGGCCGCAACATGGTCTTCAGTACACACGTTTACTAGATTCTACCAGGTAGACGTTAGAAGTCAGGAGGATGTCGCCTTTGGGCGCAGTGTGTTGCAGGCCACAAAAGATCCTCATGCCTGATGGCGCCCAGCTTATGTATAGTGTATCCCTCCCCTCATTTGGCATTGCTTTGGGACGTCCCATTAGTAATGACTAAGTCGCTCTGTGTCCCGTGATGTACGAAAAAGAAAAAGGGATTTTTATAACAGCTTACCTGTAAAATCCTTTTCTTGGAGTACATCACGGGACACAGAGCTCCCACCCCTCTTTTTGGGACACTTATTGCTTTGCTACAAAACTGAGGTGCTCCCGGATGGGAGGGGCTTATATAGGGGAGGGTACTTCCGGTTTGGAAGTTGCCAGTGCCAGCACCTGAAGGTAAACTATATAACCCATTAGTAATGACTAAGTCGCTCTGTGTCCCGTGATGTACTCCAAGAAAAGGATTTTACAGGTAAGCTGTTATAAAAATCCCTTTTTTTTTATAGGGGATGTAAATGTTGTGGTGAAAGAAAGTACGCGTTTCTCTGCTGACAGTGCCCTACGAATCATACAGCAAGTGATGGAATGTAGCACAGAACTGGACAGAATTAAGCAAAGAATTCATGTGATGGGTCAAACCTTTAAAGACATCCTAGATGTTTTGGGGAGAATTGAATAAGGCATCAAAACCCCCATTTTTGGTTTGAGATTGTTCTTCCCCCTTTTTTAAGCTTTTAGACAATCAATCAAGCCAAAATTTGAATATGCACACAGTGTGTCAACATGTGCCATCTGCCATCAGGGGATATCCATGTACGTGTTTTGGGGGTGCAACCCCTTCCTTGTATCTCAAGTAGGTGAACTGAAGAAGGGGTTGCACCTCCAAAACACGTCCATTGATCACCCCTGATGGCAGATAGCACCTGTTGACAATAGGGATCAGGAGTCTAAAATCCCTATTGGAAATGACTTCAAATTGTGTGCATATTCAAATTTTGGCTTGGCCAGGGGTGCCAATACCCCATATTAGGACGGCCAGATAGAGACATATTTTATGTAAGTGAATGTCTCATATTGCCGAGAGTTATCCAATGTTGGAGTTTGTTGAATGCTACTGATGTTTTTGTATTTTCATTTTTAAAAAAATCCGGTTTGTGGCCAGCCAAAAAAAGAAAAAAACATACTGTTCTATTTACCATGTGTGTGAATGTGCACAGAGTAAAATTTTTGAACAACAACAAAGTGTAGCTTATTTTTCAAATACACTCTAACCTTATTTGTGTATATTTTTGTGGTTCATAGTGAAATGGTTGGTATTTACTAAAGGAAAATACACTTGGCACTACAAATGCACTAGGAGACAGGAAAAAACAAAAGTTAAAAGATTTAATCAGATTTTTAATTAGTTCTTTCTCCAAGAAGATTTACACATGGCCTGGCATAGGAATTGCCCCCCTACCCGTGAAATATTCCAGATATTTCTCACGAACCTCACAGACATTTTAGGGGGGCAAGCCAGGACGGGCAGATTCGAGGCCCGGCAGGGTATTGCCATATGAAAGTCCTGCCTTAGGCAATATTGAGGCCATATAATTTGTTGATTTTCAGCTCAGAAAATTATGGAGCACACAGCAGCATAAAACAACATAGTTAATTTTGTACTCCGCCAAGTGAATAGGAGTCATAAAAAGCCGGTAGTTGAACACCCTCTTCTCTGGGGTCAGGGTCCTCTGGGGAAATGGCCTCATGAGGTGCGGTCCGAGTCCGAAGGCTTCATCAGCCAAAAAAACAAAGGGGAGTCCTTCAACATTCCCTGCACCCGGTGGCAATGCAAGGTCGTCACTCTGGAGACGGAGGGCAAACTCCGTCTGGATGAATGATCCCCTATCGGACATCCGGCCATTCTTCCCCACATCCACATAGAGGAATTCATGCCGTGCTGACACCACCGCCATCAGCACAATGCTATGAAACCCCTTGTAGTTGTAGTAGTAGGACCCAGAACGGGGTGGCGGCACGATGCGGACATGCTTCCCGTCAATGGCTCCACCGCAGTTGGGGAAGTCCCACCGCGTAGCAAACTCAGATTGCCACAGTCTGCCATTCCTGTGGCGTGGAAGGAAGCTGTGGAGTCAAACAAGATAAAAAAATATTAGTACTTTTGCTCATAACATTGCAAGCAGATTATAATAAAATACATTCGAGCCCAACATCAATCAAAATCTCAGTTTAATGTTTTTTTTAAAAGTATAATGGAAGGCTCAAGTATCATATTCATTGTAACGGCACCCCCAATATAAAGGGGTATAACGCCGTTTACGAGGTTCCCTCTCCTAGACACACATCCACTCGCTACCAATATCCACAGCTAAACGACCCTTTCCCATAGGGGCCGATCCCTCTGGAAGAAAACGAGACGCACTCTGTCTTCTTCTGTAGTAGGAATCAATTTATTATTGAGAAACATTGTAACTTTATACACAATTCAATACACAGGATTTGACATGAACAAGGGCCCAGCTCCACCCACACCTCCTAAGACTCAACACCTCATCCTGACGTCTGCTAGGCTTCAAAAGATCCCACCCAATACACATCTTCTCACAAAGGGTTGGCAGCCAGTCTGTCTGGCACTTTACAATACACACAAGGACTTAATCTCTATTCATACCAGACCTTCCCCAGTCATAATGAACAATAGAATGCAAAACAACTTAATTCCTCACAGCAATGATTACTTAACCCCCACATACAGTATACATCCAATCTATATACAATGTATATACAGCCTTGAATATGGCTATCACAGACCATATCGGGGGTTTCTTTTATTCACCCTGTGTCCAAAGTGACCCCACTGTCACACATCTCCCCTTTCGGCAGGGGACTAACAGAGGAGGGGACCCCAGACGGGTTGACTCTGAAGTTAGTCCATAGTTCTATTCCCCCAATGCCGGTATCCACACAGTACCCCAAACAAATTGCTCCAAACAGAGAATCACTTACCCAGCCAACCTCTGCCTCTCTCAGAGAACACACCCGCCGCTGGGGAGAGGCCTGGACTGGCCCTTCTCCCTGGAGTCCTTTCTGCTGCTGGAGAGAAGACAGGGTGACTGGGCTCAGTCCGTCATGCTGTTGGGGATCTGGGTCAACTGCCCGGCCTCCCTGGGGTATACAAGTGGAGACTGCAGTCCCATCCACTTGTGGTAGGTGAAAATCTCCCAGTGCTTGCAAAGCAAGGCTGACATCCTCCTGTCTCAGTGTCACACCATTTTCTGGGGTTGTGTCAGTGAGGACTGAAGTCCCATCCAATACCACAGGAACTCCCTCTTCTGTTAGTTGGGAGCCGAGGCCCGTGGCGCTCGGCTCTGTTGCCAGCTCTTCTGCTGGGTTGCTGTGAGTGGAGACCGCAGTCCCATCCACCGATATCCGCTCAAGTGGCAGTTGTGTGCAGCGGCCAGTAGCATTCTGCCCTGCTGCCAGTGATTCAGCTGGGGGTAAAAGCTTTACCACCTCAGCTTGTTGCTGGGGAGAGGGGCCAACTGCCCCGGCTCCCTGAAACTCCCCAGTGGTTTCCGGTGCTGGGCAGAGGTGGGTATCACTCTGCCCTGTTGCCAGCACTTCTGCTGGGGACTCCGCACCATCTGCTCTGGTTAACTGTTGGGGGGGGAAGATGGCCTGCTTCTCCTCCCTGCATCTCTCGCAACCTCCTTCCGAATTCCTCTTCCATGGCGGCTGGTTCTTTAGGCGTTGTCTCCGATTGCCGTATTTGCGCCATTCTCCACTCATGTTGCCGCTCTAGTTCTCTCTTTTGTCGCTCTCGTTCTCTCTCTTGTCGGGCATCCTGCAGCTGAATGCCTTCAATGGCTTCCTGTATGGCGGTCTCTGATGGGTTAGCCCCATATAATGCCAACCGCTGCCGCACTCGTTGCTGAAACAAATCTTCAACTGACCGGGGTTCTACATCACCCTTCTTCTGGTCCATCTCGGCTCTCAAGTAGGTCTTTCAGCGTGACTTTCCTGCAGGCTGCATAGCTGGTCCTTCACTGTGGTGGTTTGGAGTGTCCCAGGAACTGGAGAGCAAATCCCACCGCTGCCAACCAATGTAACGGCACCCCCAATATAAAGGGGTATAACGCCGTTTACGAGGTTCCCTCTCCTAGACACACATCCACTCGCTACCAATATCCACAGCTAAACGACCCTTTCCCATAGGGGCCGATCCCTCTTCCAAAGTGACCCCACTGTCACATTCATCATCCCCTCTGATGGTCCATTATAATCAAATTTGGGGGGGGCTAGATGTGTTTGGCCACAGGATAGCATTGCAGTGGCGGTGCGTCCAGAGTGGGCGCTGGAGCGCTGCCCCCTCTCTCCTGCGCCCGTCACTCAGAATAATACATAGGTCCATGCCTTGCATTAACCTAGGTATTGTCAATGCCGCCCACTATTCAGGTGGATGGCCCCCTGTTGAGCGATGGCAATATTAATAACTGCAGCATTTTTGGGGTGAAAATTGCCTATCAGAGACAGGGGGCAAATAGCCTTGGCGATTACAGCCTGAGGGATGTAATTGGCTTCATAAAAGTTAACCAGGGGACGCAGGGGGGGGGGGGTGCATTCCTTGGGTAAACACTGACAGGCTCCTCTGCCAATCATGTTCACCAAGTCTGTTTACCGGTAACCTGATTGGCTGATGCAACATCAAGGGCAGGAGAAGACATCAAGGAGAGAAGAAGGATGGCGCTGACCAGAAGAAGGTAAGTGCAGGGCTGGGGGCGAACTGGCTGCATTGGAGGGGGCAAACTGGCTGCATTGGAGGGGGCAAACTGGCTGCATTGGAGGGGGCAACCTGGCTGCATTGGAGGGGGCAACTGGTGGCGTTTAATAGGCACAGTCGCAAAAATGGAGGAAGTTTATATATAAAATTTTGGGGTGGCCCCCCAAACATTTTGAGCAACAGCCGCCACTGATGGAGAGGTTAGTGAAGGGAAATATGCATGGAGGAGAAAAAAGGGGCATTTAAAAGCTTACAGCATGCATGAGGACAAAGGGGACATTCTCAGCATATTACAATTATGGTAATTAGGGAAGGATGAAAGAAATACAATACATTAGAATACATGAAATACATAAAACTTACCCTAATATAGTCCTCCTGCAGGACTTGTATAATGGCAGAACAGGTGTCTGGGATTATGAGGCCCAGAGCCTGGGGGGAGATGCCTGTCGTGAACTTCAAGTCCTGCAGACTTCTCCCTGTCGCCAGGTAACGTAAGGTGGCGATGAGCCTCTGCTCAGCACTGATGGCTTCCCGCATAACGGTGTCCTGCCTGGTAATATAGGGGGACACCAAAGCCAAAAGATGCTGAAAAACGGGGTCAGACATCCGCAGAAAATTCCTGTAGTCCTCAGGATTATTCTCGACGATCTCCCGCAGCAGAGGCATATGACAGAATTGGTCCCGCTGGAGCAACTAATTCTTGGTTCATGAACTCCTCCTCACCCCGTTCATATACTCGTCTTGGTCCAAAACAAGCAGACCAACACCAAGCGCCCGCACAGCACGAACTCGACGACGAGAACGTACCCGCGACATGGCTAGGAAACGGTCGTCTTATCAGAACGTACTAAACAGAACGCACTTTAGAACAGCAAGGCCTATGAAGAACGAACTGAAATTCAGAAATGAACGGGCAAGAACGCACTGTAAAACAGATATGACCTGCCTACACACCCTGAAAGACAAGATACGAACCCACAAGCACAAACTGAACCGCAGAAAACGAACTGAAAGCACGAAGACTGAAAAGCGCGAATCGTCTCTTCCCAAACTTTTACTTCACACGCGGTAACACGAGATCAGCAAAAGCAGCCCAAGGGGTGGCGCCAGGGAAATCGATCTTCTCCTTTATACTGCCGTCGTACGTGCTGGACGTGACCGCGCAGAACAACGACGAGATTTGGAATTGTCAGTGTGTACGCATGGAAAGCTTGACGAGAAACTCGTCAAGGTTAACAAGAATCTCGTCCAGAAAAACGACGTGTTTTTAACTACGAGAAACTCGGTCGTGTGTACGAGGCTTTAGTTTCTCTCGTGACAGTTTTCTTTAAAAACCAACTCTGCTTTCTATTGAGGGAACATTCCAGAGTGTTTTAGCAATAATGGAAAAATATAGCCTATGATATTATTCTTCGTGGCAGATTGAGGTTATGTTTTCTCTACAGCTCTCTGTGATAGTACTTACTTTCAGAGTTACTATAGAAGCACCAGTTCACCCCCCGTACACTGGAATCGAAGCAGCATCCTCTCTTGGCACAGTCTGAAGGACTTATTCCGGGGTATCCGCAGTTTCTTCTCTCATATGGAGAACCGCTACAATCATTCCGGGCTGGTTCAAATAAATGAAACCACAATTAGAAGAATTATGTAAGTATTTTAGTACTAAACATTCCAAACAAGAAAAGCTCCACACTTCCTATGTGAAACTCAATCACCTGCTAACGGAATAGGATGATATACAGTCCAGTTACTGTATTCTTGAAAATATGTATCAAGAGCAACAAAGGTAATAAGAGGTGTGAAGGTCCTCAGTTAAGAGGAGCATCACAAAAATTAAACGCATTCTCCATGAAGGAGAGGCACTTAAAAGGGGATTTGACCATGATATACAAATCTTTAACCACCTCAATACTGGACACTTTTAACCCCTTATTGCCCAGGCCAATTTTAAGCTTTTAACACTGTTACATTTTGAATGACAATTACTCAGTCATGCAACAATGTGGCCAAATTATTTTTTTATCATTAATTTGAGACAGAGAGAGCTTTCCTTTGGGTTTATTTAATCACTGCTGGGTTTTTTATTTTTTGTTAAATAAACCAAAAAAGACAGAAAATGTTTGCAAAAATGTTTTTTTTTATAGAATTTTGCAAATAAATAATCTTTCTTCATAAATTTAAGCCAAAATGTATACTGCTACATTTCTTTGATACAAATTAAAGACACATATACAAATAACAAAAAAAGCACAACCTAAATAATAAATAAAAAAAAAACCACATCATCCCATCACAGCACAGATCCATAAAAAAAATAATAATGGACAAACTACTAGTACATATCAGTTACAGGGTTTCTAAATGAAAAAAAATCAAACCGGCATTTCCATATACGGTCAAATTTAAACAAGCGTAGAAAATATATTTGCTTATCATATGCAATACTTGTATTTAAATCTTGGACTCAATTAGCTATTGTAGGGAGAGATTCTGAAACTAATTTAACAATAATAATTCTTTGGGTAATAAAGAGTACTCTAGAAACCCCTCATCCAAAAGAGAAGAGTCAAAATGCCCCAAAATACATGTCAGTAGATCTGTAGTAAGAGAAAGATCTGTTACATTATTAATAACTTGGATAACTTCTGTCCAGTATTGTTTAAGCTTAGGACAGTGCCACAGCAGGTGAATCAGGTCTAGCTGTGGTTGACCACATCTGTTACAGCAAGAATCTTGCCGTAGACCTATACTACAAAGAAAATGCAGAGTCCAATATACCTGATGGATAATAAACACTTGTGTTAACTGATTTAGAGGGCCCCAGAAGTCATCAGGAATATGACCTAACTCTTGTTCCCATTTCTGTTTACATGGAGAAGGATGTCCCAATAAAACTTTAGATATAAGTTGCACATAAATCTCTGAAATAAGGCCCTTTGAATCACAGATCCCAACAATTTTATCAAATAACGGAGTATCTGCAATTGAGATGCTGAGGGAGCTATTTTGGACATGAAAGCCATGTCTGATTTGAAGATACTGATAGACCTTTTGTCTAAACAAAATTCTAATTGCAATTGCTGAAATGATTTAAAAAGTTGATTTTAACATGAATGGGAGTAATAGTCCTGATGTACTGACTAACTATGTAATTTCTTGAGGCCCTAAAATGCCAGGACAGTACAAATACCCCCCAAATTACCCCTATTTGGAAGCAGCAGTCACGGCATCTTCCTGAGCGGGCCGAAACGCCGGAACCCAGTCTTCCCTTATTTATATCACAGGGCAGATAGGCTGGGTCCAAAAAGCCTGGGAACAGATGTGCAGAACATTAACCCCTTCCCCAGCCTGGGCCAGCCAATTGCCTAACTAATATACTGTAGGCCAGTGTTTCTCAACTCCAGTCCTCATGGCACCCCAACAGGTCATGTTTTCAGACTCTCCATTGTTTTACACAGGTTATTTGATCAGTTTAACTGCTTTAGTAATTCCCACAGCTGTTTCATCTGAGGGAAATCCTGAAAACATGACCTGTTGGGGCACCTTGAGGACTGGAGTTGAGAAACACTGCTGTAGGCTTACAAGTTTACAAACTTCAAGATTGTTCAGATTAAGTAAACTGCAAATAATTGAACTTTAGTGTGGAAGTGAATATAAGATTTGACATTTTGACCATAGATATATTTTAAACCTGGAATTCTGCTTTAAAATATAACTTTTCCTTTTGGATGGAGGTTTTTTTTCCCCCATTTGTATCCCATTGGGGAGATTTCCCTTCACTTCCTTCTCTGTAGACACTCAAAAAATAAAAATCTCTACAAAATTAAGGAAATGCTCTCTTATGCCCCGTACACATGAGCGGAAATTCAGTCGGAAAAACCTTGAATGGTTTTTCCGACGGAATTCCACTCAAGCTTGGCTTGCATACACAGGGAAACACAAAAGTTCTCTGAACTTTCGACCGTCAAGAACGCAGTGATGTACAACACTACGATGAGCCGAGAAAATTAAGTTCAATGCTTCCGAGCATGCGTCAAATTGTTTCCGAGCATGCGTCGGAATTTTGCGCGTCGGAATTGCTACAGACGATTAGAATTTCCGATCTGAATTTTTTCCATCTGAAAAATTAAGAACCTGCTCTCCAATTTTTGTTGCCGGAAATTCCGACAGCAAAAGTCCGATGGAGCATACACACGGTCGGAATTTCCGACCAAAAGCTCACATCGGACTTTTGCTGGCAGAAATTCAGACCGTGTGTACACGGCATTAGACAAATATCAGTAGAGTACTTGTCCCAACTGGGAGATTTCCCCTCTATTCCTGTTCTGGTGGTAACTCAAAATTTTGCTCTCTTTTTCATAACATTTACCAGGACAAATCGAGAAAGTTTGGGATTGCAGATGTCACAAAAAACCCGGCAGGGGTTCCAAACACTAACCACATTATCCAAAATGAAAAGTAAACTTTTGGCTTTAAAAACACTTTAAAATGCAGATATAGCCAAAACCCTTGACCATTGTCTTTGGTACAGAATTTATAAGAAATCCCACATTATGAGATTGCAAAGCAACAAGGTAAGGGGAAATTATTCAATGGGATCACTCTCTGGTGACAACTCTATAAGAAGAAATACTGACTCTTGAGCAATTTCCTTAAGCAATCCCCAATGTCACAGAGAAAAAAAAAATCTGAGGTTTTAACTATTCCATACCCCAACTACATACCTCCCAACTTTTTGAAATGATAGAGAGGGACACCTTTTAGCACACAGTATGTAGTTAAAGGACACGTCCCTGTAACCACCCTGGTTACACAAACTATAAAATACCAAATTGCAGAAAATGATTGGCTAAACCAGGGGTCTCCAAATGTTCTAAACAAAGGGCCAGTTTATGATCCTTCAGACTTTAGGGGGGCCAGAGTGTGGTTAGAAGGAGTAGAAAATGCCTCAGTGTCAGTGGGACTAAACAATGTCTCAGGCTAGGTAGCACCTGTGGTCAGTAGAATAAGGAATAGTGCCCCATCACTGGTATTTATGGGAGGAATAGCGTCCCATCATTGGCATTAGTGGGAGGAATAGTGCCCCATCATTGGCATTAGTGGGAGGAATAGTACCCCATCATTGGCATTAGTGGGAGGAATAGTCCCCCATCATTGGTATTAGTGGGAGGAATAGTGCCCCATCATTAGTATTAGTGAGAGAAATAGTGTCCCATCATCGGTATCAGTAAAGGGAATAGTGTCCCATCATTGGTGTCAGTGGGAATAATAATGGCAAACAGGAACGAAAAAGTCTTCTGGACTGCAGCACTCAAAATTAAAAGCCTTTATTTTAAAATAAGGAATCCAAAATACACACTGTACAACGGTACACAGGTCAAAAAAATATGGCTGACATGTTTCGCACTGTGCTAGTGCTTATTCATAGCTTAGGAATAATAATGCCTTGTAGCAGTAGGAGCTATAGTGACCTAGGGAGGAATAATTAGGAATAGTGCCCCATAATTGGTATTAGTAGGCGGAATAAGAGGTCATCATTGGTATTAGTGGGAGGATTAGTGCCCCGTATTTAGTGGGAGAAATAGCACCCTATCATTGCTATTAGAGGGAGAAATAGTGCACCATCATTGGTGATAGTGAGAGGAAAAGGGACCCATTATCGGCATCAGTGAAAGTAATAGTGTCCCATCATTGGTGCCAGTGGGAGGAATATTGCCTTGTAGCAGTAAGAGTTATAGTGACCCAGGGGCCAGATAAAGGCAAGCAAAGGGCAGCAGTTTGGAGACCACTGGGCTAAACCACACAAGTACTTTTTTGACTTCCTTTTTATTGACTTATCAAAATTACCAATGCAGTAATATAGGGGTTGGATAAAAAGTTTAGAGCAGCATAACACTTTTGGTAATAAAGTAGTACATTTTGTATATAGATAAACACATCAGACCAAAAAGAAGGACAACTGAGGCTTCACCAGGGACAGGGGGATTTGGTCTCAAATGAGGCACAGTGGGAGCTATACGACTAAAAACAAAAAAAGTTTTAGCTTTACCAAACCAAGTGAGATTTCACTCCATTAATGCCTCTTTGCAAGCAAGCAAGGTTCTGCAATGTTGGGGCTGGGTCGGTCAATTTGCCTACAATGTGACATGGCCCTCAGACTCTAGTCAGCCTTATTTCTGTACATTTTTATAAGTTGAGTGTTGAAATTACTTACAGGGGTCTTCCTTACTGCCATTTCCAGTGGTTAAGCTCTGAAGTCCTAGGAGTGTTCCAGTCACCAGAAGGAGCCACAGCTTGGGTGCCATGATGGTAGTTCTATGTGGGCTAGTTAGTGGACAGCCTGTAACTGTCTGTCCCAGTTATAGATATATATATAATGTTTGTAGACAATGCGAAGGGTCATTATCAAAGCAGAAAATATTTCATAAACAAACCAGGAAATCTTTCTTTCAAAGGACTGGGCTTTTTCTCTTTGTTGATACAAATCCCGCCACAGAATGGATAGGCGTTTCTGTAGTGTGTATTGTACAGTGTATTTGCAAGCTGTTTCAGAAATGTATGGAGGAATATTTCAGCAAGTAATTCCTGAATAAAGACATATATAGAGTAAATGTAGGTACACCTTAATCATTCATCAATACCTGTAGATAAGGATCATGTACCTGTTTGACAACTACTGATGTTGAAAATAGCGCAATTTGTTTGATATTCCGAAGTGGACCTGTAAATGTAGAAATATGAGTGCCGCCATTGTTGACTTGTTTCTAAAGGTGTAGGCTGCTGGATGGTCACCCTGATGACCTATTGGGGTGGACTTGCTAAAGGCAAATAGACTTTGCACTCTATAAGTGCAGTTGCTCCAGAGCTTAGTAAATGAGATATAACTTCACTTTTCAATGAATACCCAATCACATGCAAGGAAAATTAAGGAAACAGCATTTTTGCATGTGTAGCACACTCTACCATAGGTAGGTGCTAGAATAGGATTTTTCTAGGTAAACTGTCAGCACAGGTAAATTTAGGCAGGCCTATGCTTCAGGCTAGGCCTGTTTGTTTTGATCTGGGGGCAGGGAGTGGTTAGTGTAGCAGTGGGTGTGGCCACCTGTGCTCTAGTTCTGAGGTGCCTCTCCTGTCTCTAGGGAGATTGTTCTAGAGAAGGAGGCAGGGCCTGGTACTGGAGTGGCAGGCAGCTCATGTGGGAGCCCTGACCAATCCCCACTTGGTATTGGCAGGTGGCGGGCCACTGGGGAAGCATTGTCGGCCGGGAGAAGTGGAGAATGGAATACTAGACAGTGGCAGGGGCCACCACCCCCATCTGGGGGGGTGTGAGGCCTAGCGGAGGAGCCCGGGAGAGCTGTGAGGGAACTTCACCTTTACACAGTCATTGGGGAAGTCGGTGAGTCTACCACAGTTGAGTGCTGGGTGCGGAGGCATGCCAGGAAGTCTGGGAGGGAACTTTGTCCATACACGGTCATGGATGAAGTCCTCATCTTTACACGGTCATTGATGAGGAGACACGGAACTGAGGAGAGACTGTGGGGAAGTGTGTCAAATCGATGCCGCCTGAGAGAGCAGGATTTGCAAGTCGGGCTAGCTAGGATCAACCAGAATAAGCTGTTAACTTACTAGGCCTCCGGAGAGGGGTACTGCAGGCCTCTGGCCTAGTAACTACGCAGTCAACTACCACCAAGTACAACCAATTACAGCCAGGAAACTGGGATTATTCAGAGTGGTTCCTTTTTGTCATAATTGAAGTTGATGGGACGGAATTTAATAGTTTACAATGGAAGTCTGTGCAGGAGGAGAGAAGGCCTGGGAGCAATAGTCTGCATGGTGTTGATGCAGAGGAGGAGGAGTAATAGTCTGCATGGTGATAATGCAGGGTAAAAGACTGTAAATGTTAGAAGTACATCAGTTCTTCAAGGCTAATCCAAATAACCAATGTTCACTAAATATAATGGCAAAGCAACATGTTCTATGGGAATCCCATATCCTCCTTACTTCAACCAAGTTATATCCCCCAATAAACAAAAACAAAACAACGCAAATGACTGTTCTTTGTCTCTGAGATGATAGATGAAGGTCTGACAGCAGGGTGATATGGTGGATGTTAGTTACTAGTAGCAACCAAGCGCTACACATGCACATGATTAGATGATGGAAGTCAGCAAAGCTTCCCTTCATTTACTAAGCTCTGCAGCAAACACACTTAAAAAGTGCACATTCTTTTTGCCTTTAGTAAATCCACCCCTGTGAGTCACTGGCCTGGAACAAACATTCAGGACAGGGATGGAGACTTTTTAGACTTGTAAGCAGGTTGAGTTTAATTCTGCCCCAGCCGGGAAGGGTTAAGAGTTAAAGTGTAAGTCCAGCCTAACACTAAAATCGCTGCATCTACAGGCATCCACGATCTAACACTAACCTATCAATGTCTGTAAAGAAGAAATCAGTATGCATAACTTTTTTAAAGCCGATCCGATCTCCAGTGGCGGATGCTCTGCAGAGGACACAGCCGACAACGGAGTGACATCATCCATAGACTTACTATGGGGCTTCAGTTGTCGGACGTGTCATTTGCACCCACCTCCACAGCAAAGCCGCAGCTAACAGCTCAGCGTGGGATTGGGTCGGGTGGGCTTCAGAAAAGCTATGTATACTGATTTCTTCTTTACAGGGCTAGATAGGTTAGTGTTAGATCGTCCATGTCTGTAGATGTAGAGATTTTCGTGTTAGGGAGGACTTCTACTTTAATATGCTTTCTTGGCGGCTTTCTTGGGTCTGACCCACTGGTTCTGTGCTGTATAAAAATGGGGCAGGAGTCTGATCTGAAGGGGCCGCAAAGTGTGGTATATGCTGCTGTTGCCAGAGACTGTCCATCCAGTCTGCTGCCGAGTCTGGAGTACCCATGGATAAAGAGCCTTCTACAGAGTACGGGACCTCTAAGACAAATGCCGCGTACACACGATCAAAAATTCTGACAAGAAAACCGTGGATTTTTTTCCGACGGAATGTTGGCTCAAACTTATGTTGCATACACACAGTCACACAAAATTCAGATCGTCAAGAACGAAAGAGAAAAATCAAGATCAAGAAGAACGAGACGAGAAAAATGAAGTTCAATGATTCCAAGTCTAGCACACTCACCCCAGACTTTACTTGCTTTTATTTATTTACTTGGCTCCTCCGCAGGAAAAGAATGAGGCACACTGCACCTGCAGCACGTACCCTCCTGGATGAGGAGGTTGAGCGGTGTTAGTTTTTGGGTCTGCCTGCGGCTAGTGTTAGAATCCTCCCGAGCTGACCTTGTCTCTGCATTAGCCAGAGACAAGTCCTTAATTCTCCCCAGTAAAGTAACTGTCCACACCAACTAAGAATCCAACCTTTGTATTTATTTCACCACGGATAACAAATAGTCTCTATGGGAGCAGACAGGTTAATACGAGACACAGGTCAGATAAGGTGGGAGGAGGTCCAGGCACAAACTCAATTCAGGTTTCTCTTACTGTTCTGCTTTCACGAACAGATTTGGACGTACGGTCTCTGCCACAGACCTGATGAATATGAAAAGTCACTGCCACTGACTTGTTGAAGTTGGTCACTGCCACTGACCTGGTGAACAGGGCCTTGCCCTATTTGGTCACTGCCACTGACCTGGTGTGCGTAGAGTCACTGCCACTATGACCTACAGAACATGCACTTCCTTTGTGGAGAAACTTGGCCCTTGTTAAGGAGAAGAACCTCCCACCGGAGAGTTACCAGAGGCCCCCACTGTCACCACTACTCTGTGCTGGGTCTTCAGAAGGGGTCACCTCCCTGGCCTCCTCGATCCTGGATACGGGTCCCCTCAATTCCTGGCGGAACCCAGCCGAAGGTGCTGAGCTCCGGGCCTCAAAAATAGTACCTCACCCCAGACTGAAGGTGTCTGGGATGGAACAGGAACTCGGCCTCCGGGCCTAGGGCACCCAGAGACGACACACGCACCACCCAGGCTGAAGGTGCCTGGGCGCGAACCCTGCTGGAAGATGGCCGCCCCTTTTTATACCCTCTCCCGACAGGCACAGCAGGTTCCCCGCACTGCCGTACCGCTGCCGAGAGGGGACAAGAAAAGGCACAACCTTGTATCAGTGGTTCAACCCTGGCCAACGGCAACAGCGCCACCTGCAGGCCACAGGGAACAGCACACCAATACTATCTCCCAAGGACAGAAATGGTCCAAGAAACCTAACAATTAGTGTATCTGAGCCAAACTACCACTCAGTTACTCCCCTTAAATATAGCACCCCGCTACACAAGCATGCATCGAATTGATTCAGAGCATGCGTGTTTTTTTGTACGTCGGATATACATACAGACGATCAGAATTTCCAACAAGAACTTTTTTTGTCGGAAAAATTGAGAACCAGCTCTCAAATTTTTTATGTCGGAAATTCCGACAGAAAAAGTCAGATTGAGCCTACACACGGTCGGAATTTCCGAACCAAAAGCTCACATCGAACTTTTCTTGTCGGAATTTCCGATCGTGTGTACGCGGCATTATAATTCACCCAAAGACACCAGTTCTGGAAATTTGCCACTATGGACTCTGCCGTAATTGACCCTATCTTTGCAGGTATGCTGGGGTATCTACAAAGCCTGAGTTTAGTGATTAGGAACATTAGGAAAAGACTGTGCACTTTGTTCTGAATGCTGCGAATTTCTAGTAAAGTTTTTGGAAAATTGATTTAATGCAAGTAAACCATTTTGTCAGTTAAGTACTTTGGGGTATGAAGACAGCAGTACAAGAGTTAATACAGTGTGAAGACACAAATGGTTACCATGGGTAACAAAGGTTTCACATGCAGACTGCTGTGTGTACATGTCACAGGTGGGATAGCCTCTTGCAGGGGGAGCTGTTGTCGGCACTCTCTCCGTGAGTGGTCCATCTCCCATAGCAAAGGGAGAAGAGAAGTACCACAGAGGTCCTCAGCCTACGAACAGGTACGGAAAAGGCTCAGAGGCGTCTGTTCTCCCATCCCCTGATCCCTTTTCTCTCAACTTGGCACCAAGATGACCTCTTTAGAAGAGGACTGGCAGGTGAACTCTCTCAAGGTGAGGCTTTCCCCACAAATCCCAGATATGGGAGTAGCCCAGATATTATAAGCTGGGGGTGCAGAATGGGGGTTGGTGAGTGATGCAGAGTGTTGGAGTTTTGGGGTGCAGAGTGAAAGCGATGCACAGGGTGTAGAATATTGGTTTATTGGGACTGCAGGATGTGCAGAGTGTTGGAGTATTGGGGTGCAGGGGGTGCAGAGTGTTGGGGTAGTGGGAGATGCAGCAGGTTCAGATCAAAATGTAAAGGGATATGCAAAGGGTACAAAGTGTGGGATAGCAGGGGATCCATGAGAAGACACTGAGGGAGTTAGGATATACAAGACTCCATGATTTTCAATGGTAGCCCTGCTTACTACACTGCACTAAGTCTCCTTTCAGAGATGGCTTGTATTTGTATCCAAGAGAGACGTCAGTACAATGAAAGTCAAAAACAATTTGGCAAAGAAGAGCCTGGTGACCATATTCACTATTAGGACCATTACAATTCCCGTTTCCCCTACTCTAGAAGTTAAGGCAAGTCTCTCCCTCTTTCGAGATGGACTCACAATACACATTGGGGTTGATTTACTAAAGGCAAATCCACTTTGCACTCCAATTGCACTTGGAAGTGAAGCGGCTGTAGATCTGAGGGGGGGCATGCGAGGAAAATAAAAAACAGCATTTTCGCTTGTACATGATTGGATGATAAAATCAGCAGAGCTTCCCCTCATTTCAGATCCTCCCCTCAGATCTACAGCAACTGCACTTCCAAGTGCACGTGCGGTGCAAAGTGAATTTGCCTTTAGTAAATAAACCCCACTGTGTGCATTATTTTAATTTTCGGACCACTTGCTAAAAAATTGCAATAAACCTGAATGTAAAAACTTGAATCTTCGTGGACTTGACACGTTTATCTTTTAATTACTAAGAAGGAGTTAGATACTTTTAGAGTGAAAGCAGAACAAACCCCTGGCAGAATCGAGGATTAAAATGGATCTGGGGGTCCTAGTAAATGATGACTCAGCAATAGCATGCAATGCCAAGCTGCAACAAGCAAGGCCAGCAGACTATTAATATGCATTAAGAAGGGTGTTTACCAAAGAGGTAAACTGGATAGACTGGCGTCTTTATTTAACCTTACCAACTATGAATATGACCCCTCTTAAATTCCATTTAACCACATCGTTTAATGTCTCTTGTGGTTGGGCATTGCATGTTCCAGGTCGCATGCATTGAATATGTCAATGTGATTAAATATGTCACAATTTGTCACCGATAGCATACACAAAGCTGTTAATACTGTATGTAACTGGCGTCAGTTTAGTCATTGTGATTGAATTGTGTGTACACAAAAACGTGTAAACATGTACACAAAGGAGCTTGTTGCGCAAAGGCTTTGCTTTAGGAGTTCTCCAAAATAAGTTTGCCAGATTTATTATCAGATTATGCTATAGAAAGGGCATAGTAAGAAACCTGAAGACACCCTGGTTGAAAAAGGCTGCCTTACAGGGGTCATCCAGAGTCCTGCATCCCTAGTCAGGGATGTACATAGTCTATAAAGTCCTGCTTCTCTCCTTGCCTGCCCTAATTCAGTGGGCTCCAAACTGTGGCCTGTAGGCCAGATATTGCCCTTTGCTTGCCTTTCTTGGGCCCTTGTGGTACTATTCCTCCCACTGATACTGATGATGGGGCACTGTTCCTTCCACTAATACCAATGACCGGGCACTATTCCTACCCCTAATACCAATGACCGGTCATTATTCCTCTCACTGATACTGATGATGGGGTACTATTCCTCCCACTAATAAATATGACTGGGCACTATTCCTCCCACTGATACTGGCGATGGAGCAGTATTTCTCAAACTAATTCCATTGATTAGACACTATTCCTCTTACTGTTTTTAACAACAGCACTATTCCTCCCATTAATACCAATGGCGGAGCACTATTCCTCCCACTGATACCAATGATGGGACACTATCCCTCCTACTAAACCCAATGGCAGAGCACTATTCCTCCCACTAATACCAATGATGAGACACTATCCCTCCCACTAAACCCAATGGTGGAGCACTATTCCTCCCACTAATACCAATGGCGGAGCACTATTCCTCCCACTGATACCAATGATGGGACACTATCCCTCCGACTAAACCCAATGGTGGAGCACTATTCCTCCCACTAATACCAATGATGAGACACTATCCCTCCCACTAAACCCAATGGCGGAGCACTATTTCTCCCACTAATACCAATGATGAGACACTATCCCTCCCACTAAACCCAATGGCGGAGCACTATTCCTCCCACTGATACCAATGATGGGGCACTATTCCTCCCACTAAACCCAATGGTGGAGCACTATTCCTCCCACTGATACCAACCGTTGGGGCACTATTCCTCCCACTAAACCCAATGGTGGGGCACTATTCCTCCAACTAATACCAATGATGGTGCACTAATCCTCCCACTAACACCAATGACTTGGCACTACTATTACCACTGATACTGACGATGGAGCACTATTCCTTCCACTAATTCCAATAATTGGGCACCATTCAATGTACTGTTCAAGAACAACACTGTTCCACCTACTAATAACCATGATGGGGCACGATTCCTCCCACTATTATTAATGATGCGGTACTGTTCTTCCTCCCAATGACCACAGTCATTTTTTTACTCCCACTGACCACTAAGCTTGAGGCATTTTCTAATCCCACTGGCCACAGTCCAGCTTCCTTAAAGACTGAAGGATCATAAATTGGTCCATTGTTAGAAAGTGCGGAGATCCCTACTCCAAGTTTCTCTTGGTGCCAGTTTTCTTTAAAGCAGAGTTTCCCCTGAAAAAAAAATATTAAAAGCTAGCAGCTACAAATTCTGCAGCTGCTGACTTTTAATATTAGGACACTTACCTGTCCTGGAGTCCAGCGACGTCGGCAGCAGAAGACGAGCGATTGCTCGTCACTCTGCTGCCCCCACGGCCATCCTCAGTGAGGGAACCAGGAAGTGAAGCCTTGCGGCTTCACTGCCCGGTTCCCTACGGCGCATGCGCGAGTCGCGCTGCGCCGTTCTCACTGGTCCCTGTTGTGTTCTGGGAGCCGAGTGTCTCCCAGAACACAACGGGCATTCTGCGGGAAGTGACGTACTACCCGCAGAATACCCGCAGAGAGGATTCCCGCAAGTGGGTGAAAATACCTGTCTTAGATGTATGTGCACCCCCCCCCTGAAAGGTGCCAAATGTGACACCGGAGGGGGGGAGGGTTCCGATGAGCGGAAGTTTCACTTTAGGGTGAAGCTCCGCTTTAAAAACCAACTCCACTTTCTATTGAAGGAAATGAAGGAACATTCCAGAGTGTTTTAGCAATAATGGCTTATGATATTATTCTCTGTGGCAAATTCAGGTTATGTCTGCTGTTCATATTCTCTATGGTAGTACTTACTTTCAGAGTTACTATAGAAGCACCAATATGTACTTTATATATTTTTTTCATTCATATGATCTCATATTACCCATGTATTATATATTTATGGATTTGTAACTGATCCATTATATTTTTCTTGATTTAATTGTTTTGTATGTGTAGCGGCCTCACCCCGACCTCTTTAGCTAGGGGTATGTCGAGCGACAGAGTGAGGTGCGCCACGGCCCATGTCCTCCCCATGGCTGTGGGTGAGGTGAAGGCCAGTATTAATCTTTTCTTCTCGGGCCAAATGTGCGCTGGTTATGAGGGTCAGTCCTTCCGTGCCGGAATCTCCCTTTGTTCCCATCAACAGAGTCCATACACCCATCAAAGTCCAAACTCAGGTTTATTGCGTATCTCCACATACAGTCAAATGCAACGGCATGATACGATGGGGAAGCAGGTCGAGGCACTGTACAGATTCCTAGTCCCTACACTCCCTGTGCTATGACCAGGGGTTGCAGGAATCTTGATGAAAGCTCCTCCGCTGCGCTGTAGCCCATATCAGGGGAAGATGTCCTCCGAGGGAGTTACCGAAGGCCCATCCGTCACCGGGTTGACACTGCACCCGGTCTTCGGACGGGTGACCTCCCCAGCCTCCTCACCTCAGATGCGGGTCCCCTCGCAAGGGGCGCCCTGGAGCAACTCCACCCTCGCGGAACCCAGCCGGAGTCACCGGGTCCCAGGCCTCCTTAATAGTACCTCACCCCAGGCTGAAGGTGCCCGGGATGGACTCCACCTTCGTTCCGGCCAGGCCTTGGGCGCCTAGGCCGGAACCTTGAACCGCCCGCACCCAGGCCTAAGGTGCCTGGGTGCGTGAAGACACGACCTCCTCCCTCCGGACCGCGCCGTGGCGAGGGCGTCTCCCCCTTTTATATCCCCCCCCATCGACACCACGGCGGGTTCCCCGCCCCGGCCGCACCATCTCCAGGAAGGGACCAAGAAGGGTAGCCCTCTGGCAGTGAATCTACCTCGAGCCAGTAGGTATACTGACACCCACTGGTCAAAGAGAATATTACACCACCCAATCCTCCACGAACAAAAATAAAAGGGGTCTGAACCCTGACATAATTACACACCTGGGTCCCTCTACCCCCAGGTGTATCCCACTAACTTTGAAGACCCCGCTACATATGTATTTATCTCAAAAACAATGAACATGACATCTCATCCGTGCATTTTTGTTATTCCCAGCATAACATGCACTGTACCGAAAACTCCCGAAGAAGCTCATTGAGCGAAACATGTTGAGCGGTATCTTTTGTAGTCATTTATGCATGTGGCAGAATTTAAAAACTTGATACAGATGTTTTTTATCTTTTCATGTTTTTTACTTTTATAATAAAATATTGAAATTTTATGTTGCTGTTACTGTGTCTCTACTATATCCATTTTTGAAACACCATTAAAGTCCCGGGGTTTGTTACCCCCCTTCCCTCCCCTCCTTTTTCTCAATACTGGACACTTTCAACCCCTTATTGCCCAGGCCAATTTTAAGCTTTAAACACTGTTACACTTTAAATGACAATTACTCAGTCATGCAACAATGTGGCCAAATGAATTTTTTATCATTAGTTTGAGACAGAGAGAGCTTTCTTTTGGGTTTATTTAATCACTGCTGGGTTTTTTTTTTTTCTTAAATAAACCAAAAAAGCCAGAAAATCTTTGGAATTTTGTTTTCTTTGTTTCTGTTATAAAATTTTGCAAATAAATAATCTTTCTTCATAAATTCAGGCCAAAATGTATACTGCTACATTTCTTTGGTAAACATAACCTAAATAAGTGTATTCCACAAACTATGGTACAGTATATATATTTGAAAATCGATCAGTCCTGATGTACTTAATCAGAATGTATTTATTACAAAAGAGTGGTTTGTTTGTTTTTTTCGCACAAATTAACCACTTCAGCCCCGGGCCATTTTGCTGGTCAATGACCAGGCCACTTTTTGCGATTCGGCACTGCGTCGCTTTAACTGACAATTGCGCAGTCGTGCAACATTGCTCCCAAACAAAATTGAAGTCCTTTATTTCCCATAAATAGAGCTTTCTTTTGGTGGTATTTGATCACCTCTGCAGTTTAAAATTTTTGCGCTATAAACAAAAATAGAGCGACAATTTCGAAAAAAAATTCAATATTTTTTACTTTTTGCTATAATAAATATCCCCAAACAATATATATATATATATATATATATAAAAAAATGTTTTCCTCAGTTTAGGCCGATATGTATTCTTCTACATTATTTTGGTAAAAAAAATCACAATAAGCGTTTATTGATTATAGTTATAGCATCTACAAAATAGGGGATAGTTTTATGGCATTTTTATTAATAATTTTTTTTTTACTAGTAATCAGCAATTTTTATTGTGACTGCGACATTATGGCGGACACATCGGACACTTTTGGCACATTTTTGGGACCATTGTCATTTTTAAAGCGATCAGTGCTATAAAAATGCTCTGATTACTGTGAAAATGACCCTGGCAGTAAAGGGGTTAACCACTAGTTGGCACTGTAGGGGTTAAGTGTTCCCTATTGAGTGTTTCTTACTGTAGGGGGGATGGGCTGTGTGTCACATGACACTGATCTTCGCTCCGAGTACACAGAGCGGAGATCCGCTTCATTGTCACTAGTCAGAGCGGGGAGATGCTTGTTTACACAAGCATCTCCCCGCTCTATACCTTCGTGAGACGATCGCGGGGATCCCCGCGGCGATCGAGTCCGCGGGACCCACGGTCCGACTCACGGGGAAGGCGACAGGGTCACGAGCGCAACCACATGGCAGGCATTTAAAGGGGACGTACAGGTACGTGATTATGCCTGTCCATGCCATTCTGCCGACGTAAATCTACCAAAATGGGGTAGATGGTTAAAGACACATATACAAATAACAAAAAAGGCACAACCTAAATAATAATAAAAAAAAAAAAAAAAACCCACATCATCTCATCACAGCACAGATCCATAAAAAAAAAAATCAAGGACAAACTACTAGTACATATCAGTTACGGGGTTTCTAAATGAAAAAAAAATCAAACCGGCATTTCCATATACGGTCAAATTTAAACAAGCGTAGAAAATATATTTGCTTATCATATGCAATACTCTTATTCAAATCTTTGACCCAATCACATATTGTAGGGAGAGATTCTGAAACTCATTCACAATAATGATTCTTCGGGTAATAAAGAGTACTCTAGAAACCCCTCATTCAAAAGAGAAGAGTCAAAATGCCCCAAAATACATGTCAGTAGATCTGTAGTAAGAGAAATATCTGTTACATTATTAATAACTTGGATAACTTCTGTCCAGTATTGTTAAAGGGACACTAAAGGTTCCCTTTTGTTTTCTTTTAAAATAACAAACATGTTATACTTACCTCCTCTGTGCAGTTGGTTTTGCAGAGAGTGGCCCCGATCCTCCTCCTCTGGGGTCCCTGCTGCAGCGCTCCTGGCTCCTACCCACATCGAGTGACCCATCAGAGAAGTGCTGTCCTTCGAGGCACCCATGCGGGTGCGCTCCCGTGTCCTGCCGCTGCGTCCATAGACACAGACCGCAGGACTCGGCACCGCCCCCGGCGCCCACGTCATTGGATTTGATTGACAGCAGTGGGAGCCAATGGCTGCGCTGCTATCAATCTATCCAATCAAAAGCCGAGACACCGGCCAGAAAGGGTGGGCGCATCTTCGGCGTGGGAACGAATGGGCTCAGGTGAGTAAAACGGGGGGGGGGGGGGCTGGAGGGCTGGTGCACTACAATAGGGTTTTCACCTCAATGCATAGAATGCATTGAGGTGAAAAAACAGGAGGGTTTACAACCCCTGGACAGCGCCACTTTAGGTGAATCAGGTCTCCCTGCGGTTGTCCACATCTGTTACAGCAAGAATCTTGCCGTAGACCTGTACTACAAAGAAAATGCGGAGTCTGATATACCTGATGGATAATAAATACTTGCGTTAGCTGATATGAGGGGGAAGGAGAAACAAGAGGGATCCTTTGCAAAACCTGGCCCCAGACGTCATCAGGAATAAGAACTCTTGTTCCCATTTCTGTTTACATGGAGAAGGATGTCTCAATAAAAATTTAGATATAAGTTGCACATAAATCTCTGAAATAAGGTCCCAACAATTTTATCAAATAACGGAGTATCTGCAATTGAGATGCTGAGGGAGCTATTTTGGACCTTAAAGGCATGTCTGATTTGAAAATACGGATAGACCTTTTGTCTGCACAAAATTCTAATTGCAATTGCTGAAATTATTTAAAAAATTGATTTTAACATTAATGGGAAATTGGCAGTGATAGTCCGGATGTACTGACTAACTATGTAATTCTTGAGGCCCTAAAATGCCAGAACAGTACAAATATCCCCCAAATTACCCTTTTTTGGAAGCGGCAGTCATGGCATCTTCCTGAGCGGGCCGAAACTCCGGAACCCGGAACAGAGGTGCAAAACAATACCTCCTTCCCCCTGTAGGCCAGTGGTTCTCAACCCTGTCATTGAGTACCCCAAACAGGCCATGTTTGCAGGTTTTCCTTTATCTTGCACAGGTGCTTTAAGCACATCAGAGTCAATGGCTTGGTATTTTGGACAGCTGTTTTATCTAAGAGAAGTTCACAAAACATGGCCTGTTGGGGGTACTTAAGGACAGGGTTTAAAACCACTGCTGGAGACAACCTGCTTACAAGTTTACAAATTTCAAGATTGTTCAGATGAATAGAAGTAGACTGCAAATAATTTTAGTGTGTAAGTGAATATGTGTGTAGCAGCCTCACCCCTCTCTCTAGTTTTATTGGTTATATGGCTGTTGTCTAGGGGTACCTGGGAGAGAGAGATGAGATACACCACGGCCCATGTCCTCCATAGTGAAGAGGTGAAGGCCAGAAAGATTGGGTCTTGTGTAGGTGTCCTAGAGTCAAGTCCAGTACTTCGTCCCTGACTCCTTTGCTCCTAGTAACCAAAGTTCCACACAGTGAATAGGTCCAACTCAGTTTTATTCTTCTTGGCAAACAACAAACAGTTTCTTTACTGAGTAATAATGGGGAATAGACTCCATCTCCGCTCCGGCCAGGCCAAGGGCACTTAGGCCTGGAGCACTGGAACGCCAGCACCCAAGCTGAAGGTGCCTGGGTGCGGCCGAGTCCTCCGACTCCCACTCCGAACTCTCAACTCTGGACCCCGTGGTAAGGGCGTCCGCCCCCTTTATCCCCTCTCCTTTTGCGTCACAGCGGGTTCCCCGCCCCGCTGTACCACCTCCAGGGGAGGACAAAAAGGTACAGTCTTGCAGTGTGAGTTCAGCTCCGGCCCAGGGTAACAGCGGCACCCGTGGACCGCTAGGAACCTCACACCATCAAAGTCCTCCAAGAACCAGAAAAAGGTCTCGGATCCCCTAGCAATTTGTGCATCTGAGTTACACTACCACCCAGATGCCTCCCTTAAATTCAAACACCCGCTACACTCTCCCTCTGGTGATTTGACACTGGTCCCCAGTGTCTGGTACAAACTCACATCCCACAAGGGTGGTGACATAAGTTCAGCCCAGAAACCAAACTACACAATTTAACCCGGAATTGTGCCAAGACCTGAATGGGAAAAGGAAACTTAAAACAGTACAACTATAAAACTTTCCAATAAAACACTTTAAATATCTCACACATTTACATTCTTCCCTCCCCCTGGCTATCTAAGGACCACCCATTCTCAGCAGCCTTGATAGATGAGTCTCCTGCAGAGGGAAAGAAAAGAAACATACATCCTAACAATATATGTGTGTCTGCTTGGAATGAATGGGTCTATCTGAAAAGAAACCCACTCACTCCAATGAGTGCTGCATAATGTCAAAAAAACAAACAATCGTTGCGCAACACTGCCACCTGGTGACAATGCCACGGTCAAGTCACTCATCACTTCCAGATTAACTTTTTCTCTCTTGATCGTTTCTCTGTGTCTCTACACTGACTAAAACCCCAAAGTCACTGATTTCTCTGAAGTGCAGGGAGAAAGAGGGAGAACAAAACAATAACAGCTCCCATTTCTTCAAAGAGTAGAACTGCCCAAATGCAAAAAAAAACTAGGGCACAGTCCTTGTGTTCCAGTGAAGGCACTCCGGAAAGTTCTACTATGAACAGCAAAAAGAACACACAGGAGTCTTTCCTTTTCTCCTAAAGGTAAAACCTTGGATGCGGCAGGAACACAGGCTTCAAATGTCTGTCCAAAGCCTCCACATGGTACTCAGCATTTCCTCCTTCCTTGCGGCAAATCACCACTCTGTCCGCATGGATATGCCTTCCCAGCATCCACTTAGCTTTACAGTCCTGGAACTTCTTGGTGACCGTTGGTGAACAAGAAAGGTATTGCCGTGCTTGCGGTACTTTAAGTTTGTCCCACACAAAGGTATCATACCATCTTTGGCGAAAAACTTTCAACCTCGTAGAGCAGTTCTCGAGGCAGGTACGGGTATTCCCACCCATACTCTTGGGCAACCTTCTGGCCGAAGAGACGCTGCAGCCTTGACAAAGGTGGCATGGTGGCCCGGTCTCCTTCTCCAGGCGGAACAATCGCTTCTGGGTGACGAGGTGCGTTCACCACCTCGGTAGATCTGGGCCTAGGAGCCCGCAGTGACTTGCGTTGCACTCCCGCAACAGGAACAGGTGAAATGGATGTTGAGTCCAGAAGAGGAATTTCAGACAGTGGACCAGATTCCTCCCTAGGCGCCGAAGCCTCCACCCGGGGTGTACTATCTCCAGTAGACATGGGCAGGTCCCTTGTGACATGGGACGAGGGTAGCTTCATCTTGTCCCATCCCTTCTGGTGGAAGATTTTGTCTATCTCCCCATCATCGCCATTGTCAGACAATGAGTCCAAGTCAGAGGTGTCATAGTACTCAGCGGGCAGATAATTCCCAGTCACAGAACTATCCCCCTTGACGGCCTCTACCGACTGTGGGCTTCCGCCACTTTTAACCACACAGACAGTCCCAACCCCTGGCTCACCTGGACCTTCAGAAGAACAGGGATGTCCAGGACTCTTCTCTCCGGATCCATCCAGGCCAGGCAAGCAACGGGGCGAAGCTCTTCCACGACCACACGAGGCCATCACTAGGCTGACTTTCCTCTTCGGTGGTCGGAGCAGGGAGCTGCTGGTGACCGAGGCAGCATCCTCTGATTTTTCTCTTTTCATCTCCGCTTGGGCAGTCACTTCGCCCGGATCAGTGCGCACGGGAAATGCACCAGCATCGATCTCTCCTTCCGGAGTGGCAGTCCCTGTGAGGTAGTTGAGGTGGAAAGCCCAAGGCTTTTCTGTGGATGGTTCCACCTCAAAGAGAAACTCCTTGCAGACCTCACATCGCCCGAATGGCTTCAGCTGGACCACCAGTCCCGAACAGCCGGGACAGATCACACCGAGGGCCTCCATGTCTCTGCAGGTGTACAGAGCCAATCGCCCCCGGGGCCTTAGTCTTATCCCCGTATCCATGATCGGAGCAGCCAGAGAAGTCATGTCCGTGAAAGAAGAAGCTGAAATCCATGGAGTGGTTGAAGTCATCTTCTCTCTTTGCTGCTCCATTGCGCACTGACCCACACGCGCCGGAATCTCCGTGTGCGTACGTCCACATGGCCAGACTCCTCCCACACTCTGCACTTGTTCGCGGGCTTTCTCCTCTCCCCGTCCACGAACTACGCAGCTATGGGTTGCCTCGTGGCGCGTTGGCCAATATGGCCGACCTACTCGGAACTCCTCCGGGCAGCAAAGTTCAAGTTCAGACACCACACACACATCTCGGACACGATGCCACCACGTGTAGCGGCCTCACCCCTCTCTCTAGTTTTATCGGTTATATGGCTGTTGTCTAGGGGTACCTGGGAGAGAAAGATGAGATACACCACGGCCCATGTCCTCCATAGTAAAGAGGTGAAGGCCAGAAAGATTGGGTCTTGTGTAGGTGTCCTAGAGTCAAGTCCAGTACTTCGTCCTGACTCCTTTGCTCCTGGTAACCAGAGTTCCACACAGTGAATAGGTCCAACTCAGTTTTATTCTTCTTGGCAAACAACAAACAGTTTCTTTACTGAGTAATAATGGGGGATAGATCTCGGCACAATCCTTTCCCTTCTCCTGCTAACCACTGTGGTATCACCAGTGGTAAATAGTCACTGCCACTGACTATGTGAGGTAGAACATGAATTACCTTCGCTAGCACGGCCCCTGTCAGGGGAAGGAAATCCGTCCAAGGGAGAAACCGGAGGCCTCTCTGTCACCAGCGATGCTGCGCCGGACTCTCCAGAGAAGTTCCGCACACCAGATCTCACAAACTCAGACACGGGCACCCAAGGAGTTAGGGCCCCCTCGGATTCCTCCACCCTCGCAGAACTCAGTCGAAGGTACTGAGCCCCAGGCATCCGCCATAGTACCTCACCCCAGGCTAAAGGTGCCTGGGATGGACTCCATCTCCGCTCCGGCAAGGCCAAGGGCATCTAGGCCTGGAGCACTGGAACGCCAGCACCCAAGCTGAAGGTGCCTGGGTGCGGCCGATTCCTCCGACTCCCACTCCGAACTCTCAACTCTGAACCCCGGGGTAAGGGCGTCCGCCCCCTTTATCCCCTCTCCCTTTGTGTCACAGCGGGTTCCCCGCCCCACTGTACCAGCTCCAGGGGAGGACAAAAAGGTACAGTCTTGTGGTGTGAGTTCAGCTCCGGCCCAGGGCAACAGCGCCACCCGTGGACCGCAAGGAACCTCACACCACCAGAGTCCTCCAAGAACCAGAAAAAGGTCTCGGATCCCCTAGCAATTTGTGCATCTGGGTTACAATACCACCCAGATGCCTCTCTTAAATTCAAACACCCGCTACATGTGATTTTACCATTTGACCATAGATACATTTTAAACCTGTAATTCTGCTTTAAAGTATAACTTTAATTTTAGAGGGCATTGGGGATAGTGAAAACACTGTCACGTTTTTTTTTCCCAATCTGTGCCCTATTGGTGAGATTTCCCTTCACTTCCTGCTCTGGAGACAAACAAAAAATAAAAATCTCTTCAAAATAAGGGAAGTGCCCTCTTATGCCTCGTACACACGGCCGTTTTTCTCGGCATGAAAAAAAACAACGTTTTTCCGACGGGATTCCTCTCAAGCCTGCCTTGCATACACATGTTCAGGCCAAATACCGCCCATCCAAAGCGCGGTGACATACAACACGTACGACGGGACTATAAAGGGGAAGTTTCATTCAAACGGCGCCACCCTTTGGGCTGCTTTTGCTGATCTTGTGTTATCGCGTGTTAGTAAAAGTTTGGTGAGAGACGATTCACACTTTTCAGTCTTCGTGCTTTTCAGTCTGTTACAGCATGACGAATGTGATATCTCCATTACGAACGCTAGTTTTACCAGAAAGAGCGCTCCCGTCTCATACTTGATTCTGAGCATGCACGTTTTTTTCCCCTCGGAAAAGCATACACACGACCGGTTTTCCCGACGGGAAAAAGTCCGCTGGGAATCCCGACGGGAAAAAAGAAGGCTAGTTCTCTTTTTTTTCCCGGCAGTTTTCTCGTCGGGAAAACTGCGATGGAGCATACACACGGCCGGTTTTCCCTGCCAAAAGCTGTCAAGCTTCCCGACGGGAAAAGCGGTTGTGTGTACGAGGCATTAGACAAACATCAGTAGGGTACTTTTCCGCTCTGGAAGATTTCTCCTCTATTCCTACTCTGGTAGTAGCTCAAAATTTGGGTTTCTTTTTCATAACATTTACCAGGACAAACCGAGAGAGTTTGGGATTGCAGATATCAATTAAAACCTGGCAGGGGTTCCAAGCACTCACCACACTATCCAAAATGAAAATAAAACTTTTGGCTTTAGATACACTTTAAAGTGCAGATATAGCCAAAACCCTTGACCATTGTCTTTGGTACAGAAATGATATGAAATCCCACATTATGAGATGTCGAAGGAACAAGAGAATTTTAATGGGAACACTTTGTCTCTGGTGACAACTCTATAGCCCCATACACACTATCAGTTTTTCTGTAGGTTTTTGTCTTCAGGTTTACCAAAACGATCTAATATGAGGTCAAACCTTAATGCCGCGTACACACGGCCGTTTTTCTCGTCGAGAAAAACGACATTTTTCCCATTCGACGAGAAAAACGATCGTCTGTGGGCTTTCTGTCGTTTTTTTCGACGAGAAAAACGGCATTAAAAACGACGAGAAAAATTAGAACATGTTCTAATTTTTCTCGTCGTTTTTTTCGACATGTTTTCCGCGGCAGTGTTTCCCATAGGGAAACACTGCCGCGGAGCCCACACACAGTCGTTTTTTTCGACCAAAAAAAAAATGACATTTAAAACGGCCGTGTGTGGGGGGAACAAGCTGTTACTCGTTTTTAACGTTGATTTTCTCGACGGTGTTTTCACCGTCGAAAAAATCGATCGTGTGTACGCGGGCATTAGAGTTTAAATTCGTATGCAATCAGGCAGGCCCTTGCACTACATCGTTTTGGTAAATCTGAAGAGAAAAACCTGCAGAAAAACTGATAGTGTGTATGGGGCTTATAAGAAGAAATACTGACTCTTGAGCAATCTCCCCTCCATTATGTGTCTCTGAGACAGGAGGGGAAATAACCCCAATATCACAGAGAAAAAAAAACATGAGGTTTTAACTATTCCATGCCACAACTACATAACTCCCAAATTTTTAAAATGATAAAGAGGGACATCTTTTAGCACACAGTATGTAGGGAAAGGACACGTCTCTGTAACGACCCTGGTTACACAAACTATAAATACTAAACTGCAGAAAATTATTGGCTAAACCACGGGTCTCCAAACGTTCTAAACAAAGGGCCAGTGTATGATCCTTCAGACTTTAGGGGGGCCAGACTGTGGTCAGAGGGAGTAGAAAATGCCTCAGTGTCAGTGGGATTAACCTCCCTGGCGGTATTCCCGAGTCTGGCTCCAGGCGAAATTTCAGTACCATTAGCGGTAACCCCGAGCCAGACGCGGGATCGCATCGCAGTATCCAGGCAAAGTAACTTACCTTGTCCCCTGGATCCTGCGATGTCTCCCCGCTGTGTCTGCGAGCTGTCATCTCGCTCGATTCACACAGTGCCTGAGTGCCGCGAAGCTCCGTTCCCTGCGACGTTGCAACGCACAGGGGCGGAGATCGGCGCCAAATTCAAAAAAGTAAAAACACAGTATACATACAGTACTGTATAAAATAATTACACATCCCCTTTGTCCCTAGTGGTCTGTCCAGTGCCCTGCATGCACTTTTATATTATAAATACTGTTTTTCTGCCTGGAAACTGGAGATTGTCCATGGCAACCAAAAAGTGTAAAGGGATGGGGTATCTCCGCGCAAAGAAAATCAAACCATACACAGTAGACAGAACTGCTGCCTCTACTTATTGCTGCCTCCTAGGTAGGTGGAGCAAAAGATATGAAGAAGGTATGGGGGGTGTAGATATGGCGCTGTTCTGATGAAAATTGGTTGATAAGTCAGCCTAATGTGTGATATTAAAAATATGGAATATATTAAACCAATTAAATAAGTTTGGCTCTGCCGGGTGTTTACTTTCCGGGCAAATAGGTGATAGTGATAAAGGTGATAAAGGTGATTTTTTGAGACGTGTGGAGTTTAGAGGTGTTACTTTAAAAATTGGTAAAATTAATAATGAAGATAGGTTGGTGGTTTAGATGGCGTCTCGGCCGGGTGTTTGTTATAAAAAATAAATATCTACAATGAAATTTTAGAGTGTTATCTGTGCCTAATGAGAGGAGCACTCTGAATACATTGAAGGAAATAAATGAAGTTGGTAAATAAAAGAAGTTGGTAAATAAAATAAAGACCAATTTTAGGAGAGGCTTGGCCGGGTGTTTGCTATTTTATGAAAAGATACTTTGAAGTTTTGTTAAAACTCACTTTGGTTATATTTAAGTTGGTGTAGTACCTCGTGATGTTAAAAGAGGGTTTTGGTGTCAGTAGGGCAATGGTACCTCAGCCGGGTGTTTGTGACACCTTACTCTTGCTGGTATGATGTATTTAATTAGTTTGATGTATTTACTTAATTAAGGCAATCCTTGGCAAATACACATGAAAAATAAATAAATAAATAAATAAATGAACATATAGATACTCGTGAAAAAAAGGTTATATAAAAATGAGAAATATAAAATATATGTAAGTCCATATATTGGTGACAGTGAAAATTGGTGACTTTTCTGCTGCTGTGCTTGTTCTAGACGATTTTCTTGTGAAATGTGATATCCGTGAACGTTAAAACATTGCACTCACCAGATCCTTCATACCCTCTGGGGGTATGGTGCAGTCACAGTATGTGCCACTGTGTAGCAGTCTCGGGAGAGGGGGAATAGCTCCAAAGATCCCTTGCGGTCCTCCGAGTTGGTGAGGGTTTATAAAAAGAAAGAAAGGATGCCCATAGCATGAACCCGTTTAAGATTAATTTATTTAAAACGATGGGAAAAAGGGGTACTCACGTTGAGACAAACAAATATAAGCATGTAAGTATAAAAATGGCGCTCGGCCAATACGATGTGATCCAAAGTGTCGGAAGTGATGAACCAACAAGACTCCGCCCTACGCGTTTCGTCAGTCTGACGTCATCGGGAGCGTAACGTCGGTCTTCACTTCCCTATAGAATTTATAGCCCTTTGATCAGAAGTACGCATGTTTACAATCAGGTTGCGGCGACCATTTTGGATGCGTTTTTGCAGACAGAAGTCCGGGGGCCATGTTTGGTAGGTTTTGCAGACCGAAGTCCAAAACCGTAAGGCGGCCATTTTGGAGTGGTACAGCGGCCATACTTTGCAGACCGGAGACCATGCCGTGCGGAGGCCATCTTAGAATCATACTCTGAATTTGGAAGAAATATTCAGTGGGGCTAAAACAATCTACCTTACAAAACTATAAAACATATGAATACATGATACAAATACAGTACAAATAGGTGTAGCGCCATGTAAAAATAAAAATAAGTAAAAATAAGTAACATATGCAAAAAAAAAAAAAAAAAAATGATATACGTTATATGAAAAGGGTTAGAATCCACAAACAAGCAAATGGAGTTCAATGGTAATAAAGGTATACATCGTTATATGATGTCTGGATGCCGAATGTAGATGTTATTTCAATGGGCCATAAAGTAGGAGATTTTTGAACCTTTGAAGACAATGCAATATAGTGTAAATATGATAAATTATAAAATAAAGGTTAAAAAAGAGAAAAAGAAGGTTAGAAAGGTTATATAATGGAAAACATGTGGTATAATAATAGAAAAAGGTTTATATTGGTGGGAAATATAAAAAAAATAGGTTTCTATTGGTGGGAAATATATAAAAGGTATAAAATATGTAAAAGATATAAAAGATATAATTGAGAAGTGGGCTGGGAACTAGAAATTGGTGAGAAAACAATTCAAATCCAAATCTATATTCATTCCTGCTGGCTGGAGGGTGTCAAGTTGGTATATCCACTTAGTCTCATTTTGTGATATTTTTATTTTCTTGTTTTCCCCTCTCCAATGTCCTTTTATTCTATTGGATTTTAACCCTTTTCATATAATGTATATAATTTGTTTATTTTATGCATATGTTACTTATTTTTACTTATTTTTATTTTTACATGGCGCTACACCTATTTGTACTGTATTTGTATTATGTATTCATATGTTTTATAGTTTTGTAAGGTAGATTGTTTTAGCCCCACGGAATATTTCTTCCAAATACAGAGTATGATTCTAAGATGGCCGCCGCACGGCATGGTCTCCGGTCTGCAAAGTATGGCCGCTGTACCACTCCAAAATGGCCGCCTTATGGTTTTGGACTTCGGGCTGCAAAACCTACCAAACATGGCCCCCGGACTTCTGTCCGCAAAAACGCATCCAAAATGGCCGCCGCAACCTGATTGTAAACATGCGTACTTCTGATCAAAGGGCTATGAATTCTATAGGGAAGTGAAGACCGACGTTACGCTCCCGATGACGTCAGACTGACGAAACGCGTAGGGCGGAGTCACGTTGGTTCATCACTTCCGACACTTTGGATCACATCGTATTGGCGGAGCGCCATTTTTATACTTACATGCTTATATTTGTTTGTCTCAACGTGAGTACCCCTTTTTCCCATCGTTTTAAATAAATTAATCTTAAACGGGTTCACGCTATGGGCATCCTTTCTTTCCTTTTATAAACCCTCACCAACTCGGAGGACCGCAAGGGATCTTTGGAGCTATTCCCCCTCTCCCGAGACTGCTACACAGTGGCACATACTGTGACTGCACCATACCCCCAGAGGGTATGAAGGATCTGGTGAGTGCAATGTTTTAACGTTCACGGATATCACATTTCACAAGAAAATCGTCTAGAACAAGCACAGCAGCTGAAAAGTCACCAATTTTCACTGTCACCAATATATGGACTTACATATATTTTATATTTCTCATTTTTATATAACCTTTTTTTCACGAGTATCTATATATTCATTAATTTATTTATTTATTTATTTTTCATGTGTATTTGCCAAGGATTGCCTTAATTAAGTAAATACATCAAACTAATTAAATACATCATACCAGCAAGAGTAAGGTGTCACAAACACCCGGCTAAGGTACCATTGCCCTACTGACACCAAAACCCTCTTTTAACATCACGAGGTACTACACCAACTTAAATACAACCAAAGTGGGTTTTAACAAAACTTCAAAGTATCTTTTCATAAAATAGCAAACACCCGGCCGAGCCTCTCCTAAAATTGGTCTTTATTTTATTTACCAACTTCTTTTATTTACCAACTTCATTTATTTCCTTCAATGTATTCAGAGTGCTCCTCTCATTAGGCACAGATAACACTCTAAAATTTCATTGTAGATATTTATTTTTTATAACAAACACCCGGCCGAGACGCCATCTAAACCACCAACCTATCTTCATTATTAATTTTACCAATTTTTGAAGTAACACCTCTAAACTGCACACGTCTCAAATAATCACCTTTATCACCTTTATCACTATCACCCATTTGCCCGGAAAGTAAACACCCGGCAGAGCCAAACTTATTTAATTGGTTTAATATATTCCATATTTTTAACCAAAAAGTGTCCCTTTATGTCAAAAGTGGTTTTAGGCCAGCTAGAAAACAGCGATAATAAATTAGAATCACTTGCAGAATTGAGCGATAGCGATTTGTGGGGAAATTCGTCACCAAATACTGAAAGTAATGACAGCGACAATTCTGCAACTGAGCAAATTTCAGTGTTTTTGATTTGATTACATTATTGAATAATTTTTATTATTATTATATTATTATTTGTTATAATTATTTATAGTTATTTATTATATTATAATTTATGATTTTGTGTTTCAAACTTTATCATACCCGGGATGCCTACTAGACTCTTGTTTGGACAGATTTAAGTGAGTTATTCCTAAGAATTGCAGGCCTACAATATAAAACGCCAAATTTCCATGAAAAATAATGGTACCGCTTTCAGCACCTAAAATCTGAAATAATCATACCGCCAGGGAGGTTAAACAATGTCTCAGGCTATGTAGTGCCTGTGGTCAGCAGAATGAGGAATAGTGCCCCATCATTGGTATTAATGGGAGGAATAGTGCCCCATTATTGGTATTAGTGGAAGAAATAGCGCCCCATCATTGGCATTAGTGGGAGGAATAGCGCCCCATCATTGGTATTAATGGGAGGAATAGTGTCCCATCATTGGTATTAATGGGAGGAATAGTGCCCAATCATTGGCATTAGTGAGAGAAATAGTGCCCCACCATTGGTATCAGTAAAGGGAATAGTGCCCCATCATTGGTGTCAGTGGGAAGAAAATTGCCTTGTAGCAGTAGGAGCTATAGTGAAACAGGGAGGGATAATTAGGAATAGTGCCACATCATTGGTATTAGTAGGAGGAATAAGAGGTCATCATTGGTATCAGTGGGAGGATTAGTGCCTCCGTAATTGGATTTTGTGGGAGAAATAGTACCCCATCATTGGTATTAGAGGGAGAAATAGTGCACCATCATTGGTGATAGAGAGAGGAAAGGGGACAGATTATCGGCATCAGAGAAAGTAATAGTGTCCCATCATTGGTGTCAGTGGGAGGAATATTGCCTTGTAGCAGTAAGAGTTATAGTGACCCAAGGGCCAGATAAAGGCAAGCAAAGGGCAGCAGTTTGGAGACCACTGGGCTAAACCACACAAGTACTTTTTTGACTTCCTTTTTATAGACTTATCAAAGTTACCAAAGCAGTAATATAGGGGTTGGATAAAAAGTTTAGAGCAGCATAACACTTTTGGTAATAAAGTAGTACATTTTGTATATAGATAAACACATCAGACCAAAAAGAAGGACAACTGAGGCTTCACCAGGGACAGGGGGATTTGGTCTCAAATGAGGCACAGTGGGAGCTATACGACTAAAAACAAAAAAAGTTTTAGCTTTATCAAACCAAGTGAGATTTCACTCCATTAATGCCTCGTTGCAAGCAAGCAAGGTTCTGCAACGTTCGGACCGGGATCGGTTATTTTGCCTACAATGTGACATGGCCCTCAGACTCTAGTCAGCCTAATTTCTGTACATTTTTATAAGTTGAGAGTTGAAATTACTTACAGGGGTCTTCCTTACTGCCATTTCCAGTGGCCAAGCTCTGAAGTCCTAGAAGTATTTCAGTCACCAGAAGGAGCCACGGCTTGGGTGCCATGATGGTAGTTCTATGTGGGCTAGTAAGTGGACAGCCTGTAACTGTCTTTCCCGGTTACAGATATATATATATATATAATGTTTGCAGACAATGCGTGGGGTCATTATCGAAGCAGAAAATATTTCATATACAAACCAGGAAATCTTTCCTTCAGAGGACTGGGCTTTTTCTCTTTGTTTGTTTGCAAGCAATTTCAGAAATGCATGGAGGCATATTTCCGCAAATAATTCATGAATAAAGAGATAGAGTAAAAGTCATAGCGTTAATCATTCATCAATACCTGTAGATAAGGATCATGTACCTGTTTGACAACTACTAATGTTGAAAATAGTGCAATTTGTTTGATATTCCGAAATGGACATGTAAATCTAGAAATATGAGTGCTGCCATTGTTGACTTGTTTCTAGAGGTGTAGGCTGCAGGATGGTCACCCTGATAACCTATTGGGGTGGACTTGCTAAAGGCAAATAGACTTTGCACTCTATAAGTGCAGTTGCTCCAGAGCTTAGCAAATGAGATGAAACTTCACTTGTCAAAGAATACCCAATAACATCTAAGGAAAAAGCATTTTTGCATGCACATGATTAGATGATGGAAGTCAGCAGAGCTTCCCTTCATTTACTAAGCTCTGGAGCAAACACACTTGAAAAGTGCACATTCTTTTTTTGACTTTAGTAAATCTACCCCTGTGAGTCACTGGCCTGGAATAAACAATCAGGATAGGGATGGAGACTTTTTAGACTTGTAAGCAGGTTGAGTTTAACACTGCCCCAGGCGGTAAGGGTTAAGAGTTAATATGCTTCTTGGGTCTGAATCACTGGTCCTGTGCTGTATAAAAATGGGGCAGGGGTCCGATCTTGAGGGGGTGAAAAGTGTGCTATATGCTGCAGGTGCCAGAGTCTGTCTATCCAGTCTGCTGCCGAGTCCGGAGTACCCATGGATAAAGAGCCTTCTACAGAGTATGGGACCTCTTAAGCCCCGTACACACGATCGGTTTGACTGATGAAAACCGTCCAATGGATGGTTTTCATCAGACCAACCGATCGTGTATGGTACCCATCGGTCTTTTTTCCATCGGTTGTAAAAAATAGAACTTGTTTTAAAATTTTCCGATGGATAAAAAACCGATGGGAATTTCCGATCGTCTATGGGCAAATCCATCGGTTAAAAAACCCACGCATGCTCAGAATCAAGTCGACGCATGCTCAGAAGCATTAAACTTAATTTTTTTCGGCTCATCGGAGTGTTTTACGTCACCACGTTTGGAACGGTCAGTTTTTTGACTGATGGTGTGTGGCCAAGGCTGATGAAAAACAGTTTAATCGGATTTCCGATGGACAAATCCATCGGACGAAAATCTGTAGGTTATCCGATCGTGTGTACGGGGCTTAAGACTTATAATTCGCCCGGGGGCTTGGCCAGCAGCCGGAGCGGATGGCAGCACATTGATTCAGCTCCTCACTATCCTGGGCCAATAGGGGACTTATAGCGACTATCAGCTCAGTTTTTTCTCTCCATTTCACCCCTACTCGAGCGGACTCCCTCTCGGATGCCTTCTCGGAAGAGAAAAGAATACCCGAAGCTGGGAAAGATGTCGGACTTCTTTGTACAGCCGCGTCGCCATCCCAATCAAAATGGCGCCGGTTCACACACAGGGAACACACGCGGCCTAGCACAGCAGCGCAAACCACTTCACAGTGACGAAAGCGGCAGATACAACTCTGGGACGAGAAGCACCTATTACTCCCCACCTCCATCAGCTACCTCCAGCCCAGCCAAAAGCAGGCAGAAGACCTTTGAAACATCGCCAATGCAAGGGGAGGTAAGCGGCATAAACTCATCACTAGATGACACCAGGGAGTTACAGGACTCCATCACAGACTATCCCACACTAAATCAGCCAGTAATGGATACCACATTAAAAGATATGCTGGTATCACTAAGAACCACGTTACAAGCTGACATAATGTCCATTACCCAGCAATTCAAGTCAGAGGTGTCGGAAGTTTCAAATAGAGTGTCACACATTGAATCAAAGATGGGGGATTTTGCAGCCACGTTTAATGATATGGTGGACGCTCATAATGACAGGGACACTGAATTGCATAAAATCAATACTAAATTGGCAAATTTAGAAGACAGATCGAGACGCAATAATGTTAAAATCAGAGGGATCTCTGAAACGATCAAACCCCAGGATCTGAAAGCACACTTTTTGAGCCTTATGAAACTGGCTCTGCCTGACGCACCACTAGAAGACCTGGTAATTGACCGCATACATCGTCTCCCCCGGCCTAAACACATCCCAGCACATCTTCCCAGAGACACTATAGTCCGGATCCATTTCTACCACACCAAGGATCAGTTCATGATGTCTGTGAGACGACGTGATGATTTGCACCCAGATTTACAAGAACTTTCCTTCTTTGCTGACCTCTCAGCTTTTACCATGCAGCAACGCAGGCAATTGGCCACCATCACTAAACCACTAAATAACCACCACATCTCATACCGATGGCTATACCCGGCTAAGCTGATGATCGTGAGAGATGGTTCCACACATGTAATAACCAGTGTTAAGGAAGGTCTCAGGCTCATGACAGAATGGCAAATATTGGATCCGAATCTACCTGAAGAAAACAGGGCACGCTCATCTTCTCATTCTCGAGCCAACTCTGATGAGGAAACAGGCTGATACCTATAGTTTGAGTATTTTATTCAACTACTAAAGTCCCTGACAGCCCAGGAGAATGCCACAGAGTTTATTTCTGTTACCCCCCATTTATAGCGGAGTTTGACCCGCACAGATTCTTTTCAGAATCGATCGTTTTTTTACTAACTTGTTCCACTGGTCCCTCTTTTGATCTTTATTTTTTTATTTTTTCTCTTTTTTATTTGTTGTTTGGCTCTATTTTTTGTTTCTCCTCCACTGTTTATCTCTCAAGCTCAGGTCCGTCATCTACCGACCGTCCACACCACCACAGGACGTCTCACGGGAGAATCTACATTCGCAACAACACCATCGACGACATTCTTACCTCACCCGCCAAAGCTCTCGTAAGGTACCAAGTAAGACTACTAGTTTATCCAGTTCAAAATTCGACAGGTTTCCCTTCTTGCTTTTGCAACAATGTCTTTCTCAGTTACCTCATTTAATGTGAAGGGCTTAAATAGCCCCTACAAACGCCAAATGGCTTGGAAAGAAGCATTTCGACTCAAAAGTGACATTATATGTTTCCAAGAGACTCATTTCTGCTCGCAAAAGCCCCCATCATTTACCAATAGGAAATTCCCACATGTCTATATGGCGAACGGTCCCACAAAAAAAGGGGGGGTAGCGATCGCAATTAAGGATTCTATCTCATTTAAACACTTGGAAACCCATTCGGATGAATCTGGGAGGTTCATTATTCTTATATGTGAGATAGCTACAACCCAGTACACACTGGTTAATCTGTACCTTCCTAACACGAATCAGCTACGCTTTTTGAAAAGACTGTGGAAAAAAGTTCTATCTTTGAAAAAGTGACATGTAGTCTTATGCGGGGATTTTAATGCGATCCCTAACACGGAATTGGACCACTCTGGCTCTCCTCAAAACCGCACACGTAGGGCCACATTGGCCCAATTCATTGCGACATCTGGTTTATTCGATGTATGGAGATGTCAACACTCCACGGAAAGGGACTATACTTTCTTTTCTGGCGTGCATCATACGTACTCACGTATAGATCTATTTCTACTAGATAAATTTATGTTACAGAGGATTGTCAAATCCGATATACATGTGATTACCTGGTCTGACCATGCTCCTACTTCCATATGTGTGGGGGATCGTGGCACTGAAACTGGGGCAAATAGATGGCGCAATGACATTTACTCCCTTTCGAATCCTGAAAACTCAAAACACATAAGAGAAAAATTAAAATAATTTTTTGTCATAAATGCCGGTCGACGATCCCTTCACACTCTGGAATACCCACAAGGTATACATTAGAGGTTTACTTATTCAACTGAGCTCTAGACTCAAGAAACAAAAAACAAAGAAACTTAACGACCTACTGCATAGAATTCAGACTCTTGAATCCCTCAACAAACAACAAACCACACGATGCATTAGGGAGTCTCTATTCTATGCTAGACAAGAACTGAGTTCGCATTTGATTTCCCAGCAGGACAATGGCCTTCGTAAGTTAAAAGCAAACAACTACAGGTGTGGCAATAAAGCCGGGAAACTGCTGGCGAATCAACTGAAAGACAGAGTTATAAAACAGAAAATCCCGCATATGATCAACCCTAAAACTGGACTTAGAGTATGCAACCCTAAAGAAATTGCAGACGCTTTTTGTGACTACTATGAATCACTCTATAACCTGAAGGATGATGTAGAAACTCACCAACCTACAGACGACATAATTCTTGAATTTCTGGACTCGGTTGACCTCCCTACACTATCGCCAACAGATACAGCCTTATTGAATCTCCCCTTCACAATACACGAAATAGAAAAATTGATTAGATCACTACCACACAACAAAGCACCAGGCCCTGGCGGCTACTCTTCTGAGTATTACCAACTATTTAACACCGACCTATCTCCATATCTAAAGCAGATCTTTGATATGGCAATGTCTAAAGCATTTTTCCCACCTGAGATGCTCACAGCCACCATAGTCACATTACCCAAACCAGGCAAAGAGCCCAATATTCCACAAAATTTTAGACCCATCTCCCTCTTAAATGTAGATGTCAAACTATACGCCAAACTGATTGCTGACAGATTGTCAGCTCTGTTACCAAATCTTATCAACACTGACCAGGTGGGCTTTGTTCTCGGCCGTCAAGCCACAGATGCCACTAGGAGAATGATTAACCTGATTCATCTGGCAGAAACCACCAAGAGGCCTTCTTTGCTTCTCACTTTGGATGCAGAGAAGGCCTTTGATGGAGTGCACTGGGGATACTTGACTAGAGTTCTGGGAAAATTTGGACTGGTAGGCCCAATTCAAAAAGCTATTTTGGCGCTATACTCATCTCCCTCAGCTTACGTCTATACAGAAGGCATGTTCTCAAGGAACTTTCAGATAACCAATGGGACTAGACAGGGGTGTCCCCTGTCCCCACTGATATTCGTCTTGATCATGGAACCCCTAGCTGAAAAGATCAGAACTCACCCACATATCCAGGGCATGAATTCACACTCAGTCTGCCACAAAATTTCACTTTTCGCAGATGATGTCATATTGACATTATCTGAACCCGACACATCACTCCCAGCAGCCCATGACACTCTTCTTCTATTTAGCAAGGTGGCCTACTATAAAATAAACGCATCCAAATCCAGTGTCCTGGGTATAGCGGTAGATAAGAATACTAGGAATTCCCTTCAAAAGAAATTACCGTATCCATGGTCTTCAGATGACATAACCTATCTGGGTGTAAAACTAACCTCCCCAAGCTCTAATCTCTATGATACTAACTACTTACCCATTATTTCAGAACTACAAAAAGAAATGTCTAGAATTCAAACTCACTACGTTTCATGGTCGGGGCGGGTAGCGGCATACAAAATGCTTTTACTACCAAAACTTACTTATCTCTTTAGAGCACTCCCAATCCCCTTGCCAGCATCCTTTTTTACTACGATACAGAAACAACTATCTAACTTTGTATGGGCCGGTAGCAGATCGAGAATCCCGCCAGTGATGCAGATGAAACACAAAAAGATGGGAGGCCTAGGTATCCCCATATTGAAAGACTATTACATGGCAGCAGTCATAGACCAACTTAGGGGTTGGTTTGCACAACCACACCACAAGTAGTGATGAGCCGAACACCCCCGGGTTCGGTTCGCACCAGAACCCGCGAACGGACCGGAAGTTCGAACGAACATTAGAACCCTATTAAATACAATGGATGCGAACGTTCGAATTCTAAAGTGCTAATTATAACAACTATTATGCATGTTATTGTCCTAAAAAGGGTTTGGGAACCCGGGTTCTGCACCAGGGGACATGTATCAATGCAAAAAGAAGTTTTAAAAACGGTCGTTTTTCGGGAGCAGTCATTTTAATGATGCATAAAGTGAAAAAAAAAAAGTCAAATATTCCTTTAAATATCGTACCTGGGGGGTGTCTAAAGTATGCCTGTGAAGTGCCACGTGTTTCCCGTGTTTAGAACTGTCCCTGCACAAAATGACACTTCTAAAGGAAAAAAAAGCCATTTAAAACTGCTTGCGGCTTTAATGTAATGTCTGGTCCCGGTAATATGGATGAAATTCTTTAAGAAAAATGGCATAGCTACCCCATGACCCCCCCCCCTACCCCAGCCCATTACCAGCCCCTTTGGGTCTTGTATGGATATTAAGGGGAACCCCGCACATAAAATAAAAAAGGCCCTATATACTCTGAACAGCCGTATACAGGCGGTGCATACAAGACAGGGACTGTAGGTTTGTTCTTATGTAGAATCTGTTTGTAATTTTGAACAGGTACATTGTTGAAGTGTAGCTCCAGCCCAAAAATCTATTTTTAAACTTTTTGGAAAACATAGGTAAGGGTTATCACCCCTGTAACATTTGTTTTGCTGTCTGTGCCCCTGTTCAGAACATTTCACCTCACTTTCCGTCCCAATGACAACTGTTTTTGAAATGTGGTGTTTTTCTTGAAACAAGGATTGCTGATAAAGCATCAGTACAGAGGAGACACCTTTCTCCCATATTTATTCTTACAGGAGAGAATTTTCCTTCCTAGTGGTAGATTTCCTCTCACTTCCTGTTGTCTTCTTGCGTTTGCAAGTAGGAGTCGTTTGTAAGTTGGATGTTTGAAAGTAGGGACCTGCCGTATATACTCTGCAGAAATAGGCCCCTTAGTTGTTGGTGTTGGCACAACACTGTAAGCACTCACAGTTACTCTTGGTTGGTGCTGGAACGCCCTGCTGTCAACTATTATATCAGGAATTTTAATTACATATAATTGTTGAACAGTGGTAGTAAAAATTGGGCCTTTGATGGTGGTGCTGGTGCCACAACACTGTAAGCCCTGACAGTTACTCTTGGTGGGTGCAGCAATGGGCCCTGCTGTGAATTATTAGATCAAGAATTGTAATTACATGCCCCTGTTGAACAGGGGCTGAAAAATTGGGCCTTAGGCACTGGTGGCACAACACTGCAACCCCTCACAGATACTGTACTTGGAGCACAGCAATGAGCCCTGTTGCAAAGTATTGCTTCAAAAATTGTAATGACACGCCCCTGTTAAACAGGGGCTGAAAAATTGGGCCTTAGGCACTGGTGGCACAACACTGCAACTCCTCACAGATACTGTACTTGGAGCACAGCAATGAGCCCTGTTGCAAAGTATTGCTTCAAAAATTGTAATTACACGCCCCTGTTAAACAGGGGCTGAAAAATTGGGCGTTAGGCACTGGTGGCGGCACCCATAAACAAAAATGATCTTCCAAGCTATCATCATCAATCGTATCATTGAGGACTCGGAGGAGGAGGATAGCCAGTCAACATAACAGCACAGGCACTCAGCATCAGCATCAGTCTTGAAGGGATGTGACATTTTAAAATCAATTAGTCTGTTATATCAGCATCAGGTGTGTGGTAGCTGGTGGTGATCCAAGACTGGTTCATCTTGATGAAAGTCAGTCGATCAACCGAGTCGGTGGACAGGCGCACCCTGTGATCCGTGACAAATCCTCCAGCAGCACTGAATGTGCGTTCCGAAAGAACGCTGGATGCAGGACAGGCCAGTAGCTCAATTGCATACTGTGCAAGCTCTGGCCAGTGATCCATCCTCAAGACCCAGTAAGCCAGAGGATTTTCGGTGGGGAAGGTGTCCAAGTCTGACCTTGCCCCTAGATATTCCTGCACCATGTTTATCAGACGCTGGCGATGGTTGCTGGAACCAATCATACTTTGGGGCTGCGGACTAAAGAATTGTCTGAACGCATCGGTCAGACGGCCACCTTCCCCACCGCTCCTTCTTTGACTGGCCGAAGCCTCAGCAACTCGTTGTCCAGGACCAGGAGTTTGCAACCTCCCAGTCTCTGGGAACGCGTTGCACAGACCTTTCTGCAAGGCCTCCCGGAGTTGTCTCATCCTCTGCTCCCTCTGCGACGGTAACATAAGGTCCGCAACCTTACCCTTGTACCGTGGATCAAGGAGAGTGGCCAGCCAGTAATGGTCCCTCTCCTTGATCCGAAGAATACGAGGATCCTTCCGCAGACTTTGCAGGATCAGGGAGGCCATGCAGCGTAGGTTTGCTGAGGCATTCGCTCCGGAGTCCTCTGGGTCACTAAGGACGACATGATCCGCAGCCACCTCCTCCCAGCCACGTACAAGTCCACTGGTTTCTTGGGACTGTAAATCATCCCTAAAAGACTGCTGCTGATGATGCTGAGTGCCAGCCTCCACCTCCATGCTGACACAATCCTCCTCCTCCTCCTCCTCCTCCTCCTCCTCTTCCTGTGCGATGGGTGGGACAGAAGGAACACTGTCTGGGTAAAGGGGGCCTTGAGAGGCAAGGAAGTCCTCCTCTTCCTGCCTCTGTTCTGCCTCAAGTGCCCTGTCCATTATTCCACGCAGCGTGTGCTCCAACAGGTGGACAAGAGGTACAGTGTCACTGATGCATGCACTGTCACTGCTCACCATCCTCGTGGCCTCCTCAAATGGTGCCAGGACAGTGCATGCATCCCTGATCATGCCCCACTGGCGTGGAGAAAAAAAACCAAGCTCCCCTGACCCTGTCCTGGTGCCGTAGTCGCACAGGTACTCATTGATGGCCCTCTGCTGCGTGTGCAGCCGCTGCAGCATGGCCAACGTTGAGTTCCACCTGGTGGGCATGTCACATATAAGGCGGTTCTTGGGCAGGTTCAACTCCTTTTGCAGCTCAGCCAGGCGAGCACTGGCATTATAAGATCTGCGGAAATGCACACAGACTTTCCTGGCCTGCCTCAGGACATCCTGTAAGCCCGGGTACCTGCCCAAGAACCGCTGCACCACCAGGTTAAGGACGTGAGCCACACAGGGCACATGGGTCAGTTGTCCCTGTCGGAGGGCGGAGAGGAGGTTGGTGCCATTGTCGCAAACCACCATTCCTGGCTTAAGCTGGCGTGGCGTCAACCACCTCTCGGCCTGGCCCTGCAGAGCAGACAGGACCTCTGCCCCAGTGTGGCTTCTGTCCCCCAAACACACCAGCGCAAGCACGGCATGGCATCTTTTTGCCTGCGTACTTGCGTAGCCCCGTGAACGGCTACGGAGCACCGCTGGTTCATAGGACAAACCACAGGAAGAGGCCATGGAGGAAGAAGAAGAGGAGGGGGTGGAGGAGAGAGGTGTGTCACAACCAGTAGTAGCATTTTGGAGGCGTGGCGGTGGGACAACCTCCAACACTACTGCACCTTGTCCTGAATCCTTCCCAGCTGCCAAAAGAGTGACCCAATGGGCCGTGAAAGAAAGGTAACGTCCCTGTCCATGCCTGCTGGACCATGAGTCAGCGGTAATATGCACCTTACCGCTGACCGCCCTGTCCAGCGAGGCCAAGACATTGCCTTCCACATGCCGGTAGAGAGCCGGAATAGCCTTCCGTGAGAAAAAGTGGCGTTTGGGAACCTGCCACTGAGGAACCGCACATTGCACAAACTCACGGAAGGGGGCCGAGTCTACCAACTGAAAAGGCAGCAGTTGAAGCGCTAGCAATTTAGCCAAGCTAGCATTCAACCGCTGGGCATGTGGATGGCTGGGAGTGAACTTCTTTCGACGGTCCAGCAGCTGGGGCAGGGAAATTTGCCTGCTAGAATCGGACGTCGGTGTACTGCTAGCAGAGTGGGCGCAAGTACTTGGCTGTGACACACCTAATTCTACACCTTCATTCCTCTCAGTGCATGTTTCAGAGAGGACTGAAGTTATAGTGGGGTTGGAGATCCCAGCTGATGCGGTGCAAGGAGAGGTCCGCTTTGTTCTTTGGTGTGGGTCTTTGAGGTAGGCTTGCCAACGAGCTGCATGGCAGGTCAACATATGTCTGGTCAGGCATGTGGTACCCAAGCGGCTGATGTTTTGGCCACGCGATATACGCTTGAGACATATGTTGCAAACAGCAGCTGTGCGATCTGATGCACTAGCCTCAAAAAAGGCCCACACCAAAGAACTTTTTGAATGACGGGCAGAGGCAGCGCCCTGCACAGGCGGAGCTCTGCGGTGTGATTCCGTCGGTGTACTGCCCTTACGCTGGCCACCAAAGGGCATCCTGCCTCGTTGGAGATGTGCCTCCTCCTCATCCTCCTCCTCCTCCTCTCTCCTATTAGGCACCCACGTGGAGTCATTGACCTCATCATCCCCTCCCTCCTCATCACTGGAGCCAATCTGGCAGTATGCTGCAGCTGCTGGAACATGACTGCCAGATTGGTGTCCTTCTTGAGCATCCCCTCTGTCTGCTCTCACGCTACTGCCTTCCTCTAGCTGGGTTTCATCATCAGACCCTTCGAAACGCTGGGCATCCTCCTGGAGCATGTACCCAACACTGTGCTGAAACAGTTCGGGGGACTCCTCAGGAGGAGGACATGGTGGGTCTAGGGAAGGAGTGACTGATGATTTGTCTGACATTGATACCAGGGAAGACGACGCTTTGGCAGCTGCTTTTCCAGTACCCTGAGCCTGGGTGAGAGAGGATGAGGAGGAGGAGGAGGGCTTGGTCATCCACTCTACCAAGTCTTCGGCATGATGTGGCTCAACATGTCCAGCTGCCGAAAAGAAGGACAAGCGTGTCCCATGGCCATGTGCTGATGACAATGCACCGCGTCCACGACCAGCACTGTTGCCCCCAGACACAGAGCCTGCTTGCCCTCTTTTATTGCCTCCTGACTGTCTGCCTCTCCTTGTTTGCCTTCCAGACATTCTAATAGATGGCCTGCAGGGAGATGGGAAAAAAGCAATAAGGGCTACCTTCAGGTGTCCTTCTCTGTCCCTGGAAACAAGGACTTGCAGAGTGAAAGAAACTGACACTGTCCCTACCTAGAGTTTTCTGTCCCTAGAATAAATGTTTTTTTTAATCACAATATAGCAAAAGGACAATTCACTCACTGTCCTTCCAGGTCCCTGGAAACAAGGACTTGCAGAGTGAAAGAAACTGACACTGTCCCTACCTAGAGTTTTCTGTCCCTAGAATAAATGTTTTTTTTAATCACAATATAGCAAAAGGACAATTCACTCACTGTCCTTCCAGGTCCCTGGAAACAAGGACTTGCAGAGTGAAAGAAACTGACACTGTCCCTACCTAGAGTTTTCTGTCCCTAGAATAAATGTTTTTTTTAATCACAATATAGCAAAAGGACAATTCACTCACTGTCCTTCCAGGTCCCTGGAAACAAGGACTTGCAGAGTGAAAGAAACTGACACTGTCCCTACCTAGAGTTTTCTGTCCCTAGAATAAATGTTTTTTTTAATCACAATATAGCAAAAGGACAATTCACTCACTGTCCTTCCAGGTCCCTGGAAACAAGGACTTGCAGAGTGAAAGAAACTGACACTGTCCCTACCTAGAGTTTTCTGTCCCTAGAATAAATGTTTTTTTTAATCACAATATAGCAAAAGGACAATTCACTCACTGTCCTTCCAGGTCCCTGGAAACAAGGACTTGCAGAGTGAAAGAAACTGACACTGTCCCTACCTAGAGTTTTCTGTCCCTAGAATAAATGTTTTTTTTAATCACAATATAGCAAAAGGACAATTCACTCACTGTCCTTCCAGGTCCCTGGAAACAAGGACTTGCAGAGTGAAAGAAACTGACACTGTCCCTACCTAGAGTTTTCTGTCCCTAGAATAAATGTTTTTTTTAATCACAATATAGCAAAAGGACAATTCACTCACTGTCCTTACAGGTCCCTGGAAACAAGGACTTGCAGAGTGAAAGAAACTGACACTGTCCCTACCTAGAGTTTTCTGTCCCTAGAATAAATGTTTTTTTTAATCACAATATAGCAAAAGGACAATTCACTCACTGTCCTTCCAGGTCCCTGGAAACAAGGACTTGCAGAGTGAAAGAAACTGACACTGTCCCTACCTAGAGTTTTCTGTCCCTAGAATAAATGTTTTTTTTAATCACAATATAGCAAAAGGACAATTCACTCACTGTCCTTCCAGGTCCCTGGAAACAAGGACTTGCAGAGTGAAAGAAACTGACACTGTCCCTACCTAGAGTTTTCTGTCCCTAGAATAAATGTTTTTTTTAATCACAATATAGCAAAAGGACAATTCACTCACTGTCCTTCCAGGTCCCTGGAAACAAGGACTTGCAGAGTGAAAGAAACTGACACTGTCCCTACCTAGAGTTTTCTGTCCCTAGAATAAATGTTTTTTTTAATCACAATATAGCAAAAGGACAATTCACTCACTGTCCTTCCAGGTCCCTGGAAACAAGGACTTGCAGAGTGAAAGAAACTGACACTGTCCCTACCTAGAGTTTTCTGTCCCTAGAATAAATGTTTTTTTTAATCACAATATAGCAAAAGGACAATTCACTCACTGTCCTTCCAGGTCCCTGGAAACAAGGACTTGCAGAGTGAAAGAAACTGACACTGTCCCTACCTAGAGTTTTCTGTCCCTAGAATAAATGTTTTTTTTAATCACAATATAGCAAAAGGACAATTCACTCACTGTCCTTCCAAGTCCCTGGAAACAAGGACTTGCAGAGTGAAAGAAACTGACACTGTCCCTACCTAGAGTTTTCTGTCCCTAGAATAAATGTTTTTTTTAATCACAATATAGCAAAAGGACAATTCACTCACTGTCCTTCCAGGTCCCTGGAAACAAGGACTTGCAGAGTGAAAGAAACTGACACTGTCCCTACCTAGAGTTTTCTGTCCCTAGAATAAATGTTTTTTTTAATCACAATATAGCACAAGGAAAATTAACTCACTGTCCTTACAGGTCCCTGGAAACAAGGACTTGCAGAGTGAAAGAAAAAAAACACTCTCCCTACCTACAGTTTTCTGTCCCTAGAAAAAAATGTTTTTTTTAATCACAATATAGCAAAAGGACAATTCACTCACTGTCCTTCCAGGTCCCTGGAAACAAGGACTTGCAGAGTGAAAGAAACTGACACTGTCCCTACCTAGAGTTTTCTGTCCCTGGAATAAATGTTTTTTTCAGCACAATATAGCACAAGGACAATTAACTCACTGTCCTTACAGGTCCCTGGAAACAAGGACTTGCAGAGTGAAAGAAAAAAAATACTCTCCCTACCTACAGTTTTCTGTCCCTAGAAAAAAATGTTTTTTTTAATCACAATATAGCAAAAGGACAATTCACTCACTGTCCTTCCAGGTCCCTGGAAACAAGGACTTGCAGAGTGAAAGAAACTGACACTGTCCCTACCTAGAGTTTTCTGTCCCTAGAATAAATGTTTTTTTTAATCACAATATAGCAAAAGGACAATTCACTCACTGTCCTTCCAGGTCCCTGGAAACAAGGACTTGCAGAGTGAAAGAAACTGACACTGTCCCTACCTAGAGTTTTCTGTCCCTAGAATAAATGTTTTTTTTAATCACAATATAGCAAAAGGACAATTCACTCACTGTCCTTCCAGGTCCCTGGAAACAAGGACTTGCAGAGTGAAAGAAACTGACACTGTCCCTACCTAGAGTTTTCTGTCCCTAGAATAAATGTTTTTTTTAATCACAATATAGCAAAAGGACAATTCACTCACTGTCCTTCCAGGTCCCTGGAAACAAGGACTTGCAGAGTGAAAGAAACTGACACTGTCCCTACCTAGAGTTTTCTGTCCCTAGAATAAATGTTTTTTTTTAAGCACACTATAGCAGAAGCACAAAACACACTGACACTCTCCCTACCTATCCTTCTCTTTCCCTAAACTAAAGGAATCCAGGTTAAGCAAGAAAGAAATAACAGTCACTGTCCCTGCCTATGCTACTCTATCCCTGCTCCGGAACACACTACACTAGGCCGCCGTGCTGGCGGCCTTTTATAGTGTGGGGCGTGTACTAAACACCCTCAGCAATAATTGGCCACAGGCATCCTGCCTGTGGCCAATCATTGCTCTCCTCGCTGCCGGCGCTGTGATTGGCCAAGCATGCGGGGTCACAGTGCATGCTTGGCCAATCACAGCGCCTGGATGACACTGCGATGGCGTAGTGCATTGTGGGCCGTTCGCGTCACTCGAATTTGGCGCGAACGGCCCAAATCGTTCGATCTTCGTCGAACGATCGAACAGCCAATGTTCGAGTCGAACGTATGTTCGACTCGAACACGAAGCTCATCCCTAACCACAAGCCATGGACCAAATTGGAAATGGCATGGATGTACCCTAAAACACTGCTGTCCCTGTTCCAGGCTTTCAATCTGAATCACTCACACTTAAGGTTAGATCACCCTACTATACTAGCATCACTGCAAGCCTGGACTTACCTGACGGAAGTATTATCTCCTGACTTACCATGTATAGAAGTACCCATTCTCCTTGAAGTACTACATTGACTGATCCCGAATATATCCCTACACCACTGGTCACAGAAAGGGGTATCCTACCTCAAGGACCTTACTGAAAGTGGCAAATTGATGTCGTTCTCTGAAATACAGAGAAAATATAACATCCCTCCATCCGAGTTTTTGACATATAACCAAATATTTTCTTTTTATCAGACTTTCAATAGAGTGTACATCCAAATTCCGACACAGATGTGGAACCATCTGAATTCCTCTAACCCTAAAGTGAAGGGCATCTCTCTGATTTATAGCTTGCTTCAGTCCAAGATAACCTTCACCAAATTCAAATCAATGACAAAGTGGGAAACAGAATTAGATAGAGTCTTCTCTGAGAAACAATGGCTTTCCGCAATTAAAAATACCCTACAATTCTCACGTTGCTCAAACTATGAAGAACTAGCACAAAATTTTTTAGCTAGATGGCACTACACCCCATATATTGTAGCCAAATTTTCTGAGAATGGTTCCAATCTGTGCTGGAGGGGATGTGGGATGGTGGGAACTCTGTCTCATATGGTGTGGGCCTGTCTCCATATTCGTGGATTCTGGTCTGAAACATTTAAAATCATTTCAAAGGTCACTGGAGTATTTATGCATCCCAAGATTGAAAAAGCTATTCTGAGCATTGATATGTCTGACTACCCAATTTCGGTTTGTTCCATAGCAATGCATATCCTTTTTGCCGCAAGGTCTGTTATGATGTGCAAATGGAAAACAAATGAGGTACCGAGTAGAAGGGAACTGATTTCAAAGGTGAATGTAATTGCGGAGTTTGAAAAAATATTAGCATATAGAGATGGTTGTATTCATAAATATGAAGCGAACTGGTCATTGTGGAAATCATTCGCCTGTACAACATAAGTAGATGACGGTTCCAAATCTATATCCTTCTCCATCACTTATTCCCTTTTTTTTTTTTTTTTTTCCTTCCTCTCACTTTTTGTATGTCGCTATTTCCTCTCTCTTATTCCACCCTTCTCCCCCCTCAAACATTCTGTGTTATACTGTAACCACTGTTCCAACCTTCATGGTTAAATATGAAGGCTTTCTAACTATTACTCCAATATAAAGGTGCAATTCAAAATACGTTTCTATATTGAGGCATGTACTTAATGTGCTTGAATGTATTACCTTCAAATGGAATGACATGGTGTACTACTTTCATGATCTTTGTATGAGCATATTGTGACAGAACAATGATTGTAATGTCATCACGTGACTAGTGTGATTCCTTTTGTTGTATTGCACCTTATTTCAATAAAAAATATTCAAATTAAGACTTATAATTCGCCCAAAGAAACCAGTTCTGGAAATCTGCCACTATGGACTCTGCCATAATGGACCCTATCTATGCAGGTATGAGTGTTGGAGTATTAGGGTGCAGAGTGCAAGCAATGCGCAGGGTGTAGAATTGTGGTTTATTGGGGCTGCAGGAGGTGCAGAGTGTTGGAGTATTGGGGTGCAGGGGGTGCAGAGTGTTGGGGTAGTGGGAGATGCAGTGGGTTCAGATCAAAATGTAAATGGGAATGCAAAGGGTACAAAGTGCGGGGTAGCAGGGGATCCATGAGAAGACACTGGGGGAGCCCTGTGAGGTAGGATATACAAGACTCCATGATTTTCAATGGTAGCCCTGCTTGCTACACTGCACTAAAGCCCTGTACACATGATTGGATTTCCTATGGATTCTAATCTGATGGATTTTTCCATCGGAAATCCGATGAAGCTGACTTCCATCAGTCTTACCTACACACCATCAGTCAAAAATCCGACCGTCCCAAACGCTGTGACGTAAAACACTCCGACAAGCCGAGAAAAATTAAGTTCAATGTTTCTGAGCATGTGTCGACTTGATTCTGAGCATGCGTGGGTTTTTTGTCAGATGGAGTTCCACACAGACGATCGGAATTTGCTATCGTTTTTTCGTTTTTTTTTTCCCATTGGGTAAATTTAAAACATGTTCTATTTTTTCTCACCGATGGAAAAAAGACCGATGGGGCCCATACACGATCGGTTTGTCCAATGAGAAAAGTCCATCGGACTGTTTTCATCGGTAAAATCGATCGTGTGTTCACAGCATTAGTCTCCTCTCAAGCATGGCTTTGTATCTGTATCTAAGAGAGACGTCAGTAGAATAAAGGTCAAAAACTATTTGGCAAAGAAGAGCCTGGTGACCATAGTCATGTAGCGGCCTCACCTCTCTCCCTTGCTCTATCGGTTATATGGCTGTTGTCTAGGGGTACCTGGGAGAGAGAGATAAAACACACCACGGCCCATGTCCTCCGTAACTGGGAGGTGAAGGCCAGAAGATTGGGCTTTTGTGTAGGTGTCCTAGAGTCAAGTCCAGTCCTTCGTCCCTGACTCCTTTGCTTTAGTAACCCAAGTTCAACACAGTGAATAGGTACAACTCAGTTTTATTCTTCTTGCCAAGCAATAAAACAATATTTCTCCTTTGGAAAATGGGGACAGATCGAGGCACAATCCTTTCCCTTCTTGCTGCTGCCCACTGTGCTGTCACCAGTGGTGAATAGTCACTGCCACTGACTAGGTAATATAGAACGTGAATTACCTTTGCTCACTTTGCCCCTGTCAGAGGAAGAAATCCGTCCAAGGGAGAAATGGAGGCATCTCCGTCACCAGCGATGCTGCGCCGGGCTCTTCAGAGAAGTTACTGCGCACCAGTCCTCAGGAACTCAGACACGGGCACCCAAGGATTTAGGGCCCCCTCGGATTCCTCCACCCTCGCGGAACTCAGTCGAAGGTACTGAGCCCCAGGCATCCACCATAGTACCTCACCCCAGGCTAAAGGTGCCTGAGATGGACTCCATCCCTGCTCCAGCTAGGCCAAGGGCGCCTAGGCCTGAAACACCGGAACGCCAGCACCCAAGCCGAAGGTGCCTGGGTGCGGCCGCGTCCTCCAACTCTCTGCCCCAAAATCAGGGCGTCCGCCCCTTTTATGACCTCTCCCTTTGCGCCACAGCGGGTTCCCCGCCCCGCTGTACCAGCTCCAGGGGAGGACAAAAAGGCACAGTTTGCGGTGCGAGTTCAGCTCCGGCCCAAGGCAACAATGCCACCTGTAGGCCCCAAGGAACCCCACACCACCATAGTCCTCACAAAAATTCAAACACCCACTACAGTCACTATTAGGACCATTACAATTCCCGTTCCTCTTACTCTTGAAGTTAAGGCAAGTCTCTCCCTCTTTCGAGATGGACTCACAATACACATTGTGTGCATTATTTTAATGTTCGGACCACTTGCTAAAAAAAATGCAATAAACCTGATTTAAAAACTTGAATCTTCGTGGACGTGACACTTTTATCTTTTAATTTCTAAGAAGGAGTTAGATACTTTTAGAGTGAAAGCAGAACAAACCCCTGGCAGAATCGAGGATTAAAAAGGATCTTGGGGTCCTAGTAAATGATAGACTCAGCAATAGCATGCAATGCCAAGCTGCAGCCAGCAAGGCCAGCAGACTATTAATATGCATTAAAGAGGAAGTAAACCCCCTTTTTTTTTTAAAAAAGACACCCTGCAAGCATACTAGCTCATTATGAAGTACTAACCTGAGATCAAAGCCCCCACAGCTGTGATCTGACAACCTCCTCCCTCTGCGCCATCTCTCCAGGATTCACTTCCGCATATCGCGGCTTCGGCGCTGTGACTGGCTGAAGCCACGATGACGTCACTCCCTCGCATGTGCGCGGGTGCGGACACTTACGGCTTCCCATCACGGCTTCTTCACTCTCTCAGTGCGCCTGCGCCGTTGACTTCTTTTGCAAATATCTCCTAAACCGTGTAGGTTTAGGAGATATTTGTTGCACCTACAGGTAAGCCTTAATCCAGGCTTACCTGTAGGTGAAAGTGTGTTGTAAAGGTTTACAACCACTTTAAGAAGGGTATTTACCAAAGAGGTAAACTGGATAGACTGGCGTCTTTATTTAACCTTACCAACTATGAATATGCCTTTGACCCCTCTTAAATTCCATTTAACCACATCGTTCATGTCTCTTGTTGTTGGGCGTTGCATGTTCCAGGTCATATGCATTGAATATGACAATGTGATTAAATATGTCACAATTTGTCACCAATAGCATACATGAAGCTGTAAATACTGTATGTAACTGGTGTCAGTTTAATAATTGTGATTGAATTGTGTGTACACAAAAACGTGTAAACGTACACAAAGGAGCTAAGCAAGGGCTTTGCTTTAGGAGTTCTCCAAAATAAGTTTGCCAGATTTATTATCAGTGTAGCGGGTATGTACTTTCCCGGGTGTAATTTGAACTTGGCAGAGACATTGGTGATGTGTAGTTTCCTGCAGCCCAGCGGGTGGCGCTGTCGCCCTGGGCTGGGGTTGAATCATTGCTGTGTGTCGTGCCTCCTTTTTGTCCTCCCTCGGCAGCAGTATGGTGGGGCGGGGAACCCTCCGTGCTTGCCGGGAGAGGGTATAAAGGGGCCGGCCATCTTTGTCAGGGGGGTCGAGTCCTAGGCACCTTCAGCCTGCGGGCGGTGGTTCGTGTCGGTTCTCTAGGCGGGCCTAGGCCTAGAGGACAGCCGGAGGTCGTGTTCCATCCCAGGCATCTTTAGCCTGGGGTGAGGTACTCGGATGGAGGTCTGGAGCTCAGTGCCCAACACTGAGTTCCGCGAGGGAAGGAGATCCTAGGGAACCCCGGGAGTGGGTACCCAAATCCGGAAGGCGTAATGGACCGGGGGGAGCTCCTCACTTGAAGACCTGGTGCAGCATATTGCCAGTGACGGTGAGCCTCTCATCGGAGACCGCCTGGAAGGAAATTCCCCCCTCGCTCGGAGACCGCAACCCACTTTCAGGGAGGAAAGTGGAGAACACATTGTGTCTGGGCCTATTCGCATCCACACCTCCTTTTCTGTTCTGTTTCTACAAGGGAGTTTAACTGATTGTGTTCATTCGAGAGGAATAAAGGAGTGTTGAACTTTAATGGTGTGGGGCTCATTTCCTGACAGACATTGTTCAAGGTAACTCTTGGTGGAGGCTCCAGGTGCACAGCACTGACCCGAAGGTAAAGGAACTTTGCTTAAATCACACTGACATCTGTGGTGAAGGCCAGGCGTGGTGTCCCCGCTCCCTTCCCCTCTAAGGTACCCCTAGACAAGAGAAGAGACGAGCTGAAGACAAAGAGGGGAGTGAGGAGGGCGCTACACGTGGGGGCTCAGGTCCGGTATAGTTTTTGTGCACCACGGAATTGAACGTGTCTGCTGGAAGAGTTACGCGAGTAGGCAGGCCTTCATTGGCCGAAGTGCATTCCTGTGCTCGAAGTCGTGGACATGACCCATTGAAGGGAAAGGCCCGCGCAGAAGAGCGAGGAAAGGGGGAAGCTCAGCCGTGTGAAGTACTACACGTGGGGGTTTCTATTTGCACTGCGCCACCAGGCACACCCCCATCGCTTAGTTCGTGGGCGTGACTCAAAAGGGAAAAAGAACAAAAGCCTGCGAACTGGAGCAAAGGGGAGGAGTCCAATACGTGTGAAGGACTACACATGAGACGTTGGCGCAAAAACCTTGCAGTGTGCGATGGATCAGCAACAGGTCGCCATGTTCGGACATACATCGTGGATTCCAGTTCACCCTTCCACCACGACATTGACTGCTGCTGCTCCGGTAACAGATACGGGGATTCGGCTAAAGCCAAGGGGTCGATTCGCCCTGTATTCGTGCATGGACGTTGAGGCCCTGGGTGTGATTTGTCCCGGCTGTTCGGGACTGGTGTGCCAACTGAAGCCATTTGAGCGATGTGAGGCCTGTGGGGAGTTTCTGTTCGAAGTGGATCCGGCGGTTGAGAAGCCGAGAACCATCTACCCCGGCAACACCACTCAGAGAGGAGGAATCACTGCTGTGACAGCCATCCCTGCGCGCACTGCAGCGACCGCCGAGGAGGTCGTGAAAACTCAATGGGAGAAATCCGAGGATGCTGACTCGGTCACCACTGTCTCGCAGCATCCACCACCGAAGAAAAAGACCGGCATGGTAGCCCCGACCAGAGGTTGTGGTGGACCGTCTCGCCCGCTTACGCCCGGGCCGGATGGATCCGTCGACAAGAGTTCCGGATGTCCCGTTTCAAGTAAAGGCCGAGGTAAGCCTGGTGGAGAGATTTGGTGTGTGGGAAGAGGTGAAAACTCAGTCTCCACTACCGGCTACCTGCCCGCGGAGGAGTGTGACACCTCTGACCTGGAGTCGCTCTCGGACATGGGAGACAACGTTGCTATAGACAAACTGTTTGCCGAAAAGGGCTGGGACAAAGTACCTCTTGCTTCATCCCGCAGAACCAGGGATCCACCCATGTCTACAAGGGAAAGTACACCCCGGGTGGAGGCACCAGCGCCTGAAGAGGGGTCCCGTCCCCAGCCTGCCTCTACAACCCCTGTACCATCTGTACCCAAGACCGGGGAAAAGAGACTGCTGTTGCGGGCACCAATGCCCAGACCAGATGTGGTCAAGGTCCCTCGCCACCCGGACTCAATAGTTTTACCTGGCGAAGGGGACAAAGCTGCCAAGCCTCCTTTGGCGAGACTAGAACGCCTATTTGGCCAGAAGGTTGCTGCAGAGTACGGATGGGAGTACCCATACTTGTCTAAGGAGTTGCTCTATGAGGTGGAAGTGTGCCGGGAGCGCTGGTACAATGACTTTGTGTGGACCCACCTTCAGATTCCACACGCCCGCAGGTACCTGGCATGCTCTCCAAAGGCCTCTCAACGTTTTAAAGACTGCAAGGCAGAGTGGATGTTGGGACGGCACATCCATGCAGACAAAGTGTTGATCCGGGGCAAGGAAGGAGAAGATGTGGAGTATCATCTGGAGACCATGGATCAACACTTGAAGCCACTTGTTCTGCCACATCCCCGCTTTTACCTGTAGGAGAGAAAAGACTCCGTTCTTGTCATGCTGCTGAACTTTCTGGGGCCCGTTGCTTTTGTGCCCAAAAGAAATGAGGGACTGTTCCTGTTGTTCTTCACTTTTCTGCAATAGATCATAGACTGTGGGGTAGATAGGGTCAAAGAGAAGAGGAAAAGTTCCACGAGTGCAGTTACCGCTGTGCTGTCACCAGGTGGCAGTGTTGCGCAACGTTAAACACTTTTCACGCACTCACTTTTTGAAGAAAAGGGATTTCTTCCAGGAGAAGTTTCTTTTCTCTCACACAAATACATGTGTCAGGGTTATGTGTGCTAATCCCTTTTCTTTTCCCTCTGCAGGAGAGCATCCCATCAAGACCACTGAGTGGGTCTTAGTCAGGATGGGTGGGACAAGTAAAATGTGAATATGTGATTCAAAGTTATGGTTTAATGCTATTGTTTTCTCCTTTCCTTCTTCCCTTTTCATTACAGGGCTCAGACACAATGTTTCAGTTGGGTAGTTTTTTTTCTAAAGTGTTATTTTTGTACAATTGTTAGTCGGTTTCTGGATTGGATTATGTCAGCCGTTGAGGGCATGATTTACTCCGGACACTGGGGACCAGTGTCAAACCACCAGGGGGAGAGTGTAGCGGGTATGTACGTTCCCGGGTGTAATTTGAACTTGGCAGAGACATTGGTGATGTGTAGTTCCCTGCAGCCCAGCGGGTGGCGCTGTCGCCCTGGGCTGGGGTTGAACCATTGCTGTGTGTCGTGCCTCCTTTTTGTCCTCCCTCTGCAGCGGTATGGTGGGGCGGGGAACCCGCCGTGCTTGCCGGGAGAGGGTATAAAGGGGCCGGCCATCTTTGTCAGGGGGGTCGAGTCCCAGGCACCTTCAGCCTGCGGGCGGTGGTTCGTGTCGGTTCTCTAGTTCGTGTTCCATCCCAGGCACCTTTAGCCTGGTGTGAGGTACTCGGATGGAGGTCTGGAGCTCAGTGCCCAACACTAAGGTAAGGAGATCCTAGGGAACCCCGGGAGTGGGTACCCGAATCCGGAAGGCGTAATGGACCGGGGGGAGCTCCTCACTTGAAGACCTGGTGCAGCATATTGCCAGTGACGGGTGAGCCTCTCATCGGAGACCGCCTGGAAGGAAATTCCCCCCTCGCTCGGAGAGCGCAACCCACTTTCAGGGAGGAAAGTGGAGAACACATTGTGTCTGGGCCTATTCGCATCCACACCTCCTTTTCTGTTCTGTTTCTACAAGGGAGTTCAACTGATTGTGTTCATTCGAGAAGAATAAAGGAGTGTTGAACTTTAATGGTGTGGGGCTCATTTCCTGACAGACATTGTTCAAGGTAACTCTTGGTGGAGGCTCCAGGTGCACAGCACTGACCCGAAGGTAAATTAACTTTGCTTAAATCACACTGACATCTGTGGTGAAGGCCAGGCGTGGTGTCCCCGCTCCCTTCCCCTCTAAGGTACCCCTAGACAAGAGAAGAGACGAGCTGAAGACAAAGAGGGGAGTGAGGAGGGCGCTACATCAGATTATGCTATAGAAAGGGCATAGTAAGAAATGTACCCGCCAGGTCTTCCTCTTAGTGTGCATGCATGCCATGGGTAAGCCGTCATACTCATGGTGGCCTCCGGTGGTCCAGTGGAGTATAGTTTATACATAGGAATAAATTAAACAGTTTTACTCATGCACACTAAAAATAGGAAGTCTTTGCTGGAAAAGCTATGTGGCTCTGGGCAGGAGCACACAGCAAAGATCATAATATCAAAGAGGGAAGGTAAGTATTTGAGCTGGTGGGCAGCACTCAGGGAGGTGGGGTGAAATTGATAAAAGGAAAATTGTAGTAACGTAGTAGGGTTACTCAAAAAGGACAGAATTCCCTCTGTATATCATAACATTATCAGGATTGGTTGGGCAAATCAAATCAATTGTTGGGGGAGTAGAAGCAGTTCTCTTATACATTGTATTCATTTTTTGTTTCTTCTACTTAAGACTAGTTATGGAATGGGTAAAAAAAGCAGGTTCTAACATTCATGTACATATAAAAATGAATAATGCAGGGAATTAAAAGATAAAAATATATAAGTATATCAACCGGGTACAAACTAGAGCAGCCTTTCTCAACTTTTTCAGCACAGAGGAACCCTTGAAATAACTTTCCAGTCTCAGGGAACACTTACAAAAAATTACTATATCTACAACCCATGATACATTAGTGTGATGGTCAGTGGGAAAAATGTGGTAATTGCGAAGAATTAGCCCCTTACAGATATCCAAAAAGATCAATAGTGTCATTGAGAACTTATCTGAGAGGCAGAAATTGCTCATTGCTCAAGGATCTCCTAGCAACCTCTGGAGGAACCCTAGGGTTCCATGAATCTTGAGAGATTGTTATTGGAAAAAAAAAAAACATCATTTTTTTTTTTACTTTTCAATAACAAGTTTTAGTAACCATCCTACCATCTGCCTGACCCCCTGAGACTGAGTACCTAGGACTGAGTTTCCCGAGGCATTAAGCGTGACTATCCACTTCCTGCGTGAAGGTAGGGATGAGCTTCGTGTTCGAGTCGAACATACGTTCGACTCGAACATTGGCTGTTCGATCGTTCGACGAAGATCGAACGATTTGGGCCGTTCGCGCCAAATTCGAGTGACGCGAACGGCCCACAATGCACTACGCCATCGCAGTGTCATCCAGGCGCTGTGATTGGCCAAGCATGCACTGTGACCCCGCATGCTTGGCCAATCACAGCGCCGGCAGCGAGGAGAGCAATGATTGGCCACAGGCAGGATGCCTGTGGCCAATTATTGCTGAGGGTGTTTAGTACACGCCCCACACTATAAAAGGCCGCCAGCACGGCGGCCTAGTGTAGTGTGTTCCGGAGCAGGGATAGAGTAGCATAGGCAGGGACAGTGACTGTTATTTCTTTCTTGCTTAACCTGGATTCCTTTAGTTTAGGGAAAGAGAAGGATAGGTAGGGAGAGTGTCAGTGTGTTTTGTGCTTCTGCTATAGTGTGCTTAAAAAAAACATTTATTCTAGGGACAGAAAACTCTAGGTAGGGACAGTGTCAGTTTCTTTCACTCTGCAAGTCCTTGTTTCCAGGGACCTGTAAGGACAGTGAGTTAATTGTCCTTGTGCTATATTGTGCTTAAAAAAAACATTTATTCTAGGGACAGAAAACTCTAGGTAGGGACAGTGTCAGTTTCTTTCACTCTGCAAGTCCTTGTTTCCAGGGACCTGTAAGGACAGTGAGTTAATTGTCCTTGTGCTATATTGTGATTAAAAAAAACATTTATTCTAGGGACAGAAAACTCTAGGTAGGGACAGTGTCAGTTTCTTTCACTCTGCAAGTCCTTGTTTCCAGGGACCTGTAAGGACAGTGAGTTAATTTTCCTTGTGCTATATTGTGATTAAAAAAAACATTTTTTCTAGGGACAGAAAACTGTAGGTAGGGAGAGTGTTTTTTTTCTTTCACTCTGCAAGTCCTTGTTTCCAGGGACCTGTAAGGACAGTGAGTTAATTGTCCTTGTGCTATATTGTGCTTAAAAAAAACATTTATTCTAGGGACAGAAAACTCTAGGTAGGGACAGTGTCAGTTTCTTTCACTCTGCAAGTCCTTGTTTCCAGGGACCTGTAAGGACAGTGAGTTAATTTTCCTTGTGCTATATTGTGATTAAAAAAAACATTTATTCTAGGGACAGAAAACTCTAGGTAGGGACAGTGTCAGTTTCTTTCACTCTGCAAGTCCTTGTTTCCAGGGACCTGTAAGGACAGTGAGTTAATTTTCCTTGTGCTATATTGTGATTAAAAAAAACATTTATTCTAGGGACAGAAAACTCTAGGTAGGGACAGTGTCAGTTTCTTTCACTCTGCAAGTCCTTGTTTCCAGGGACCTGTAAGGACAGTGAGTTAATTTTCCTTGTGCTATATTGTGATTAAAAAAAACATTTATTCTAGGGACAGAAAACTCTAGGTAGGGACAGTGTCAGTTTCTTTCACTCTGCAAGTCCTTGTTTCCAGGGACCTGTAAGGACAGTGAGTTAATTTTCCTTGTGCTATATTGTGATTAAAAAAAACATTTTTTCTAGGGACAGAAAACTCTAGGTAGGGAGAGTGTTTTTTTTCTTTCACTCTGCAAGTCCTTGTTTCCAGGGACCTGTAAGGACAGTGAGTTAATTGTCCTTGTGCTATATTGTGCTTAAAAAAAACATTTTTTCTAGGGACAGAAAACTCTAGGTAGGGAGAGTGTTTTTTTTTTTTCACTCTGCAAGTCCTTGTTTCCAGGGACCTGTAAGGACAGTGAGTTAATTGTCCTTGTGCTATATTGTGCTTAAAAAAAACATTTATTCTAGGGACAGAAAACTCTAGGTAGGGACAGTGTCAGTTTCTTTCACTCTGCAAGTCCTTGTTTCCAGGGACCTGTAAGGACAGTGAGTTAATTTTCCTTGTGCTATATTGTGATTAAAAAAAACATTTTTTCTAGGGACAGAAAACTGTAGGTAGGGAGAGTGTTTTTTTTCTTTCACTCTGCAAGTCCTTGTTTCCAGGGACCTGTAAGGACAGTGAGTTAATTGTCCTTGTGCTATATTGTGCTTAAAAAAAACATTTATTCTAGGGACAGAAAACTCTAGGTAGGGACAGTGTCAGTTTCTTTCACTCTGCAAGTCCTTGTTTCCAGGGACCTGGAGAGACATTGAGTGAATTGTCCTTGTGCTATATTGTGATTAAAAAAAACATTTATTCTAGGGACAGAAAACTCTAGGTAGGGACAGTGTCAGTTTCTTTCACTGTGAAAGTCCTTGTTTCAAGGGACAGAGAAGGACACCTGAAGGTAGCCCTTATTGCTTTTTTCCCATCTCCCTGCAGGCCATCTATTAGAATGTCTGGAAGGCAAACAAGGAGAGGCAGACAGTCAGGAGGCAATAAAAGAGGGCAAGCAGGCTCTGTGTCTGGGGGCAACAGTGCTGGTCGTGGACGCGGTGCATTGTCATCAGCACATGGCCATGGGACACGCTTGTCCTTCTTTTCGGCAGCTGGACATGTTGAGCCACATCATGCCGAAGACTTGGTAGAGTGGATGACCAAGCCCTCCTCCTCCTCCTCATCCTCTCTCACCCAGGCTCAGGGTACTGGAAAAGCAGCTGCCAAAGCGTCGTCTTCCCTGGTATCAATGTCAGACAAATCATCAGTCACTCCTTCCCTAGACCCACCATGTCCTCCTCCTGAGGAGTCCCCCGAACTGTTTCAGCACAGTGTTGGGTACATGCTCCAGGAGGATGCCCAGCGTTTCGAAGGGTCTGATGATGAAACCCAGCTAGAGGAAGGCAGTAGCGTGAGAGCAGACAGAGGGGATGCTCAAGAAGGACACCAATCTGGCAGTCATGTTCCAGCAGCTGCAGCATACTGCCAGATTGGCTCCAGTGATGAGGAGGGAGGGGATGATGAGGTCAATGACTCCACGTGGGTGCCTAATAGGAGAGAGGAGGAGGAGGAGGATGAGGAGGAGGCACATCTCCAACGAGGCAGGATGCCCTTTGGTGGCCAGCGTAAGGGCAGTACACCGACGGAATCACACCGCAGAGCTCCGCCTATGCAGGGCGCTGCCTCTGCCCGTCATTCAAAAAGTTCTTTGGTGTGGGCCTTTTTTGAGGCTAGTGCATCAGATCGCACAGCTGCTGTTTGCAACATATGTCTCAAGCGTATATCGCGTGGCCAAAACATCAGCCGCTTGGGTACCACATGCCTGACCAGACATATGTTGACCTGCCATGCAGCTCGTTGGCAAGCCTACCTCAAAGACCCACACCAAAGAACCAAGCGGACCTCTCCTTGCACCGCATCAGCTGGGATCTCCAACCCCACTATAACTTCAGTCCTCTCTGAAACATGCACTGAGAGGAATGAAGGTGTAGAATTAGGTGTGTCACAGCCAAGTACTTGCGCCCACTCTGCTAGCAGTACACCGACGTCCGATTCTAGCAGGCAAATTTCCCTGCCCCAGCTGCTGGACCGTCGAAAGAAGTTCACTCCCAGCCATCCACATGCCCAGCGGTTGAATGCTAGCTTGGCTAAATTGCTAGCGCTTCAACTGCTGCCTTTTCAGTTGGTAGACTCGGCCCCCTTCCGTGAGTTTGTGCAATGTGCGGTTCCTCAGTGGCAGGTTCCCAAACGCCACTTTTTCTCACGGAAGGCTATTCCGGCTCTCTACCGGCATGTGGAAGGCAATGTCTTGGCCTCGCTGGACAGGGCGGTCAGCGGTAAGGTGCATATTACCGCTGACTCATGGTCCAGCAGGCATGGACAGGGACGTTACCTTTCTTTCACGGCCCATTGGGTCACTCTTTTGGCAGCTGGGAAGGATTCAGGACAAGGTGCAGTAGTGTTGGAGGTTGTCCCACCGCCACGCCTCCAAAATGCTACTACTGGTTGTGACACACCTCTCTCCTCCACCCCCTCCTCTTCTTCTTCCTCCATGGCCTCTTCCTGTGGTTTGTCCTATGAACCAGCGGTGCTCCGTAGCCGTTCACGGGGCTACGCAAGTACGCAGGCAAAAAGATGCCATGCCGTGCTTGCGCTGGTGTGTTTGGGGGACAGAAGCCACACTGGGGCAGAGGTCCTGTCTGCTCTGCAGGGCCAGGCCGAGAGGTGGTTGACGCCACGCCAGCTTAAGCCAGGAATGGTGGTTTGCGACAATGGCACCAACCTCCTCTCCGCCCTCCGACAGGGACAACTGACCCATGTGCCCTGTGTGGCTCACGTCCTTAACCTGGTGGTGCAGCGCTTCTTGGGCAGGTACCCGGGCTTACAGGATGTCCTGAGGCAGGCCAGGAAAGTCTGTGTGCATTTCCGCAGATCTTATAATGCCAGTGCTCGCCTGGCTGAGCTGCAAAAGGAGTTGAACCTGCCCAAGAACCGCCTTATATGTGACATGCCCACCAGGTGGAACTCAACGTTGGCCATGCTGCAGCGGCTGCACACGCAGCAGAGGGCCATCAATGAGTACCTGTGCGACTACGGCACCAGGACAGGGTCAGGGGAGCTTGGTTTTTTTTCTCCACGCCAGTGGGGCATGATCAGGGATGCATGCACTGTCCTGGCACCATTTGAGGAGGCCACGAGGATGGTGAGCAGTGACAGTGCATGCATCAGTGACACTGTACCTCTTGTCCACCTGTTGGAGCACACGCTGCGTGGAATAATGGACAGGGCACTTGAGGCAGAACAGAGGCAGGAAGAGGAGGACTTCCTTGCCTCTCAAGGCCCCCTTTACCCAGACAGTGTTCCTTCTGTCCCACCCATCGCACAGGAAGAGGAGGAGGAGGAGGAGGAGGAGGAGGAGGAGGAGGATTGTGTCAGCATGGAGGTGGAGGCTGGCACTCAGCATCATCAGCAGCAGTCTTTTAGGGATGATTTACAGTCCCAAGAAACCAGTGGACTTGTACGTGGCTGGGAGGAGGTGGCTGCGGATCATGTCGTCCTTAGTGACCCAGAGGACTCCGGAGCGAATGCCTCAGCAAACCTACGCTGCATGGCCTCCCTGATCCTGCAAAGTCTGCGGAAGGATCCTCGTATTCTTCGGATCAAGGAGAGGGACCATTACTGGCTGGCCACTCTCCTTGATCCACGGTACAAGGGTAAGGTTGCGGACCTTATGTTACCGTCGCAGAGGGAGCAGAGGATGAGACAACTCCGGGAGGCCTTGCAGAAAGGTCTGTGCAACGCGTTCCCAGAGACTGGGAGGTTGCAAACTCCTGGTCCTGGACAACGAGTTGCTGAGGCTTCGGCCAGTCAAAGAAGGAGCGGTGGGGAAGGTGGCCGTCTGACCGATGCGTTCAGACAATTCTTTAGTCCGCAGCCCCAAAGTATGATCGGTTCCAGCAACCATCGCCAGCGTCTGATAAACATGGTGCAGGAATATCTAGGGGCAAGGTCAGACTTGGACACCTTCCCCACCGAAAATCCTCTGGCTTACTGGGTCTTGAGGATGGATCACTGGCCAGAGCTTGCACAGTATGCAATTGAGCTACTGGCCTGTCCTGCATCCAGCGTTCTTTCGGAACGCACATTCAGTGCTGCTGGAGGATTTGTCACGGATCACAGGGTGCGCCTGTCCACCGACTCGGTTGATCGACTGACTTTCATCAAGATGAACCAGTCTTGGATCACCACCAGCTACCACACACCTGATGCTGATATAACAGACTAATTGATTTTAAAATGTCACATCCCTTCAAGACTGATGCTGATGCTGAGTGCCTGTGCTGTTATGTTGACTGGCTATCCTCCTCCTCCGAGTCCTCAATGATACGATTGATGATGATAGCTTGGAAGATCATTTTTGTTTATGGGTGCCGCCACCAGTGCCTAACGCCCAATTTTTCAGCCCCTGTTTAACAGGGGCGTGTAATTACAATTTTTGAAGCAATACTTTGCAACAGGGCTCATTGCTGTGCTCCAAGTACAGTATCTGTGAGGAGTTGCAGTGTTGTGCCACCAGTGCCTAAGGCCCAATTTTTCAGCCCCTGTTTAACAGGGGCGTGTCATTACAATTTTTGAAGCAATACTTTGCAACAGGGCTCATTGCTGTGCTCCAAGTACAGTATCTGTGAAGGGTTGCAGTGTTGTGCCACCAGTGCCTAAGGCCCAATTTTTCAGCCCCTGTTCAACAGGGGCATGTAATTACAATTCTTGATCTAATAATTCACAGCAGGGCCCATTGCTGCACCCACCAAGAGTAACTGTCAGGGCTTACAGTGTTGTGGCACCAGCACCACCATCAAAGGCCCAATTTTTACTACCACTGTTCAACAATTATATGTAATTAAAATTCCTGATATAATAGTTGACAGCAGGGCGTTCCAGCACCAACCAAGAGTAACTGTGAGTGCTTACAGTGTTGTGCCAACACCAACAACTAAGGGGCCTATTTCTGCAGAGTATATACGGCAGGTCCCTACTTTCAAACATCCAACTTACAAACGACTCCTACTTGCAAACGCAAGAAGACAACAGGAAGTGAGAGGAAATCTACCACTAGGAAGGAAAATTCTCTCCTGTAAGAATAAATATGGGAGAAAGGTGTCTCCTCTGTACTGATGCTTTATCAGCAATCCTTGTTTCAAGAAAAACACCACATTTCAAAAACAGTTGTCATTAGGACGGAAAGTGAGGTGAAATGTTCTGAACAGGGGCACAGACAGCAAAACAAATGTTACAGGGGTGATAACCCTTACCTATGTTTTCCAAAAAGTTTAAAAATAGATTTTTGGTCTGGAGCTACACTTCAACAATGTACCTGTTCAAAATTACAAACAGATTCTACATAAGAACAAACCTACAGTCCCTGTCTTGTATGCACCGCCTGTATACGGCTGTTCAGAGTATATAGGGCCTTTTTTATTTTATGTGCGGGGTTCCCCTTAATATCCATACAAGACCCAAAGGGGCTGGTAATGGGCTGGGGTAGGGGGGGGGTCATGGGGTAGCTATGCCATTTTTCTTAAAGATTTTCATCCATATTACCGGGACCAGACATTACATTAAAGCCGCAAGCAGTTTTAAATGGCTTTTTTTTCCTTTAGAAGTGTCATTTTGTGCAGGGACAGTTCTAAACACGGGAAACACGTGGCACTTCACAGGCATACTTTAGACACCCCCCAGGTACGATATTTAAAGGAATATTTGACTTTTTTTTTTTCACTTTATGCATCATTAAAATGACTGCTCCCGGAAAACGACCGTTTTTAAAACTTATTTTTGCATTGATACATGTCCCCTGGTGCAGAACCCGGGTTCCCAAACCCTTTTTAGGACAATAACATGCATAATAGTTTTTATAATTAGCACTTTAGAATTCGAACGTTCGCATCCATTGTATTTAATAGGGTTCTAATGTTCGTTCGAACTTTCGGTCCGTTCGCGGGTTCTGGTGCGAACCGAACCCGGGGGTGTTCGGCTCATCACTACGTGAAGGCAAAGGTATTCTCCACATGCTCAACTGGAAGGATGCATTAACCATAAACTCTGGCTATTCATAACCTTCTTTTCATTGGACATCGTAGAGTTGTTTTTTTTTCTCCCACCACAGTCCCTACCTAGCACCACCATCCCATTAAAATAGATGCAAGTATAGTTTATTTCCTAAAAATAAAAAGCATTTAATAATTTTATAAGGATACCTTAACATTTTGGAATTATTTATAACCATAGAAACACCATATGGTCCCGGAAATACTGGAGTCGTAGCAGCAACCCCTGTAACAGTCCTTGGAGCTTATATTGGGATATCCACAATCCTTCCTCAGTTTGTGGCTGACCTTGCATCCTGTATACAATACAACCAAGGTATCAATGTATTTAGAGGAAAATACCAAAATGATGGCAAATTGGTCACTAAACAGAACCCTGAATAGCTGTATAATCCCAACAGGGGTTATAATCCTTCAAAACTCTATTTAAAACTAAAACAAAAGGTTTTGGCTTGACATATAATTTTAACCACTCACTAGTCGGTTCAAAATGAAAAAAAAAAAAAGTTTAGGGTTTAAACTTACTTATACTGTGTGTGTCAGAAGTACAGAAAGTCATGGTAAATCACTCCAATAGGCAGAGATACAACTCATAAATGCTTATTTTGGAGAGTAGGAAAGGTTGGAACCCTTGTAAGTGTTATTTCTATCTGTGTCTTGTCCCGGTGACCCCCATTCCCCATATTTCTTGTCCTGTGTTAAAAGGATGAAAGATAAGGGGAACACTCTCCAAGAGACAGCACTATAAATCTAAAAGAGGTCCAAACTTTTCCCCTCTAAGCTTAACTAGGGTCAATCAGCTATATACCCATCAGTAACCCCGTACCTTTGTATTTTGGGTAAAAGCACCAGTTCACGCCAGGAGTGCTCTAATCAAAACAGCATCCACGGAAATAACCCTCCCTAGCACTAATTTCAGGATAGCCACAGTCTTTCCGCTCTTTGGTATTTACATACCACTGATCCTTATCTGAAAAACAGCAGAAAATAATTACAATTCATAAGTAGGGATGAGCCGAACACCCCCCGGTTCGGTTCGCACTAGAACCTTCGAACAGACCGAAAGTTTGCGCGAACGTTAGAACCCTATTAAATACAATGTATGCGAACGTTCAAAATCTAAAGTGCTAATTATAACGACTAATATGCATATTATTGTCTTAAAAAGGGTTTGGGAACCCAGGTTCTGCCCCAGGGGACATGTATCAATGCAAAAAGAAGTTTTAAAAACGGACGTTTTTTCTGGAGCAGTCATTCTAATGATGCATAAAGTGAAAAAAAAAGTGAAATATTCCTTTAAATATCGTACCTGGGGGGTGTCTAAAGTATGCCTGTGAAGTGGCATGTGTTTCCCGTGTTTAGAACTGTCCCTGCACAAAATTACATTTCTAAAGGAAAAAAAGCCATTTAAAACTGCTTGCGGCTTTAATGTCATGTCTGGTCCCTGTAATATGGATGAAAATCTTTGAGAAAAATGGCATGGCTACCCCACCAGCCCCCCCCCCTACCCCAGCCCATTACCAGCCCCTTTGGGTCTTGTATGCATATTAAGGGGAACCCCGCACACAAAATAAAAAAGGCCCTATATACTCTGAACAGCAGTATACAGGCGGTGCAAACAAGACAGGGACTGTAGGTTTGTTCTTAAGTAGAATCTGTTTGTAATTTTGAACAGGTACATTGTTTAAGTGTAGCTCCAGCCCAAAAATCTATTTTTAAGCTTTTTTGAAAACATTGGGAAGGGTTATCACCCCTGTAACATTTGTTTTGCTGTCTGTGCCCCTTGTTCAGAACATTTCACCTCACTTTCCGTCCCAATGACAAATGTTTTTGAAAAGTAGGGTTTTTATTGAAACAAGGATTGGTGATAAAGCATCAGTAGACAGGAGACACCTTTTTCCCATATTAACTCTTACAGGAGAGAATTTCCCTTCCTAGGGGTAGATTTCCTCTCACTTCCTGTTGTCTCCTTCCGTTTGCAAGTAGGAGTCGTTTGTAAGTTGGATGTTTAAAAGTAGGGGCCTGCCGTATATACTCTGCTGAAATTTGCCCCTTATATGTTGGTGTTGCCAAAACACTGAGAGCCCTCACAGTTATTCTTGGTGGGTGCTGGAACACCCTGCTGTGAACTATTATATCAGGAATTGTATTTACATGCCATTGTTGAACAGTGGTAGGAAAAATTGGGCCTTTGGTGGTGGTGCTGGTGCCACAACACTGTCAGCCCTCACAGGTACTCTTGGTGGGCGCATGAATGGGCCCTGCTGTGAATTATTAGATTAAGAATTGTAATTGCATGGCCCTGTTGAACAGGGGCTGAAAAATTGGGCCTTTGGTGGTGGTGGTGGTGTTGTCACAACACTGTAAGCCCTCACAGTTACTCTTTGTGGGCGCATGAATGGGCCCTGCTGTGAATTATTTGATCAAGAATTGTAATTACATGCCCCTGTTAAACAGGGGCAGAAAAATTGGGCCTTAGGCACTGGTGCCACAACACTGCAACCCCTCACAGATACTGTACTTGGAGCACAGCAATGAGCCCTGTTGCAAAGTATTGCATCAAAAATTTTAATTACAAGCCCCTGTTAAACAGGGGGAAAAAAATTGAGCCTTAGGCACTGGTGCCACAACACTGCAATCCCTCACAGATACTGAACTTGGAGCACAGCAATGAGCCCTGTTGCAAAGTATTGCATCAAAAATTGTAATTACACGCCCCTGTTAAACAGGGGCAGAAAAATTGGGCCTTATGCACTGGTGCTGGTGCCACGACACTGCAACCTCTCCCAGATACTCTAGTTGGAGTGCAGGAATGAGCCCTGCTGCAAAGCATTGCATCAAAAATTTTAATTACATGCCCCTGTTAATCAGGGGCTGAAAAATTGGGCCTTAGCCACTGGTGGCGGCACCCAGAAACAAAAAAGTTATTCCAAGCTATCATCAAGAATCGGATCATTGAGGAGGAGGAGGATAGTCAGTCAACATAATAGGACAGTCACTCAGCATCAGCATCAGTCTTGAAGGGATGTGACATTTGAAAATAAATTATTCTATTATATCAGCTTCAGGTGCTTGGTAGCTGGTGGTGATCCAAGACTGGTTCATCTTTATGAAGGTCAGTCGATCAACCGAGTCTGTGGACAGGCACACCCTGTGATCCGTAACAAAGCCTCCAGCAGCACTGAATGTGCATTCCGAAAGAACGCTGGATGCAGGACAGGCCAGTAGCTCAATTGCATACTGTGCAAGCTCTGGCCAGTGATCCATCCTCAACACCCAGTAAGCCAGAGGATTTTCGGTGGGAAAGGTGTCCAAGTCTGACCTTGCCCCTAGGTATTCCTGCACCATGTATATCAGACGCTGGCGATGGTTGCTGGAACCGAACCGGTCAGACAGCCACCTTCTCCACCACTCCTTCTGCTACTGACCGAAGCCTCAGCAACTCGTTGTCCAGGACCAGGAGTTTGTAACCTCCCAGTCTCTGGGAACGCGTTGCACAGACCTTTCTGCAAGGCCTCCCGGAGATGTCTCATCCTCTGCTCCCTCTGCGACGGCAAGATAAGGTCCGCAACCTTACCCTTGTACCGTGGATCAAGGAGAGTGGCCAGCCAGTAATGGTCCCTCTCCTTGATCCGAAGAATACGAGGATCCTTCAGCAGACTTTGCAGGATCAGGGAGGCCATGCAGCGTAGATTAGCTGAGGCATTCGGTCCTGAGTCCTCTGGGTCACTAAGGACGACATGATCCGCAGCCACCTCCTCCCAGCCACGTACAAGTCCACGGGTTTGTTGGGACTGTAAATCATCCCTAAAAGACTGCTGCTGTTGATGCTGAGTGCCATGCTCCACCTCCATGCTGACACAATCCTCCTCCTCCTCCGCCTCCTCCTCTTCCTGTGTGATGGGTGGGACAGAAAGAACACTGTCTGGGTAAAGGGGGCCTTGAGGGGCAAGGAAGTCCTCCTCTTCCTGCCTGTCACGAGGATGCTATACACAGACATCCAATACAGGTGGTCAGATTATTGGGCTGCACATTAAGGATTCAGGAACAGAGTAAGTGAAAAATATAAATATTTATTAAAGATAAAGACACACGTGTAAACAAAACCACAACAAACCATAAGCAAGAAACAAATACAAAAGAACACAACAAACCCCAAAAACAACCTAATCTAACTAGCTAACTAATATGTACAAAAGGGAACACACATACATGAACAAGGCAGGGATGAGAGACAAGGGGAGCAGAAGGCCAGGTACTGGGAGCAGTCAGCAAGGGGGAGCTGGAAGCTGGTATCAGGGGACAGGTATCAGGGGACAGGTCTCAGGGGACAGGGTACAAGGATCAGAGTCCAGGACAAGGCAGGGAACTAGTGATGAGCCGAACACCCCCGGGTTCGGTTCGCACCAGAACCCGCGAACGGACCGGAAGTTCGAACGAACATTAGAACCCTATTAAATACAATGGATGCGAACGTTCGAATTCTAAAGTGCTAATTATAACAACTATTATGCATGTTATTGTCCTAAAAAGGGTTTGGGAACCCGGGTTCTGCACCAGGGGACATGTATCAATGCAAAAAGAAGTTTTAAAAACGGTCGTTTTTCGGGAGCAGTCATTTTAATGATGCATAAAGTGAAAAAAAAAAGTCAAATATTCCTTTAAATATCGTACCTGGGGGGTGTCTAAAGTATGCCTGTGAAGTGCCACGTGTTTCCCGTGTTTAGAACTGTCCCTGCACAAAATGACACTTCTAAAGGAAAAAAAAGCCATTTAAAACTGCTTGCGGCTTTAATGTAATGTCTGGTCCCGGTAATATGGATGAAATTCTTTAAGAAAAATGGCATAGCTACCCCATGACCCCCCCCCCCCCTACCCCAGCCCATTACCAGCCCCTTTGGGTCTTGTATGGATATTAAGGGGAACCCCGCACATAAAATAAAAAAGGCCCTATATACTCTGAACAGCCGTATACAGGCGGTGCATACAAGACAGGGACTGTAGGTTTGTTCTTATGTAGAATCTGTTTGTAATTTTGAACAGGTACATTGTTGAAGTGTAGCTCCAGCCCAAAAATCTATTTTTAAACTTTTTGGAAAACATAGGTAAGGGTTATCACCCCTGTAACATTTGTTTTGCTGTCTGTGCCCCTGTTCAGAACATTTCACCTCACTTTCCGTCCCAATGACAACTGTTTTTGAAATGTGGTGTTTTTCTTGAAACAAGGATTGCTGATAAAGCATCAGTACAGAGGAGACACCTTTCTCCCATATTTATTCTTACAGGAGAGAATTTTCCTTCCTAGTGGTAGATTTCCTCTCACTTCCTGTTGTCTTCTTGCGTTTGCAAGTAGGAGTCGTTTGTAAGTTGGATGTTTGAAAGTAGGGACCTGCCGTATATACTCTGCAGAAATAGGCCCCTTAGTTGTTGGTGTTGGCACAACACTGTAAGCACTCACAGTTACTCTTGGTTGGTGCTGGAACGCCCTGCTGTCAACTATTATATCAGGAATTTTAATTACATATAATTGTTGAACAGTGGTAGTAAAAATTGGGCCTTTGATGGTGGTGCTGGTGCCACAACACTGTAAGCCCTGACAGTTACTCTTGGTGGGTGCAGCAATGGGCCCTGCTGTGAATTATTAGATCAAGAATTGTAATTACATGCCCCTGTTGAACAGGGGCTGAAAAATTGGGCCTTAGGCACTGGTGGCACAACACTGCAACCCCTCACAGATACTGTACTTGGAGCACAGCAATGAGCCCTGTTGCAAAGTATTGCTTCAAAAATTGTAATGACACGCCCCTGTTAAACAGGGGCTGAAAAATTGGGCCTTAGGCACTGGTGGCACAACACTGCAACTCCTCACAGATACTGTACTTGGAGCACAGCAATGAGCCCTGTTGCAAAGTATTGCTTCAAAAATTGTAATTACACGCCCCTGTTAAACAGGGGCTGAAAAATTGGGCGTTAGGCACTGGTGGCGGCACCCATAAACAAAAATGATCTTCCAAGCTATCATCATCAATCGTATCATTGAGGACTCGGAGGAGGAGGATAGCCAGTCAACATAACAGCACAGGCACTCAGCATCAGCATCAGTCTTGAAGGGATGTGACATTTTAAAATCAATTAGTCTGTTATATCAGCATCAGGTGTGTGGTAGCTGGTGGTGATCCAAGACTGGTTCATCTTGATGAAAGTCAGTCGATCAACCGAGTCGGTGGACAGGCGCACCCTGTGATCCGTGACAAATCCTCCAGCAGCACTGAATGTGCGTTCCGAAAGAACGCTGGATGCAGGACAGGCCAGTAGCTCAATTGCATACTGTGCAAGCTCTGGCCAGTGATCCATCCTCAAGACCCAGTAAGCCAGAGGATTTTCGGTGGGGAAGGTGTCCAAGTCTGACCTTGCCCCTAGATATTCCTGCACCATGTTTATCAGACGCTGGCGATGGTTGCTGGAACCAATCATACTTTGGGGCTGCGGACTAAAGAATTGTCTGAACGCATCGGTCAGACGGCCACCTTCCCCACCGCTCCTTCTTTGACTGGCCGAAGCCTCAGCAACTCGTTGTCCAGGACCAGGAGTTTGCAACCTCCCAGTCTCTGGGAACGCGTTGCACAGACCTTTCTGCAAGGCCTCCCGGAGTTGTCTCATCCTCTGCTCCCTCTGCGACGGTAACATAAGGTCCGCAACCTTACCCTTGTACCGTGGATCAAGGAGAGTGGCCAGCCAGTAATGGTCCCTCTCCTTGATCCGAAGAATACGAGGATCCTTCCGCAGACTTTGCAGGATCAGGGAGGCCATGCAGCGTAGGTTTGCTGAGGCATTCGCTCCGGAGTCCTCTGGGTCACTAAGGACGACATGATCCGCAGCCACCTCCTCCCAGCCACGTACAAGTCCACTGGTTTCTTGGGACTGTAAATCATCCCTAAAAGACTGCTGCTGATGATGCTGAGTGCCAGCCTCCACCTCCATGCTGACACAATCCTCCTCCTCCTCCTCCTCCTCCTCCTCCTCTTCCTGTGCGATGGGTGGGACAGAAGGAACACTGTCTGGGTAAAGGGGGCCTTGAGAGGCAAGGAAGTCCTCCTCTTCCTGCCTCTGTTCTGCCTCAAGTGCCCTGTCCATTATTCCACGCAGCGTGTGCTCCAACAGGTGGACAAGAGGTACAGTGTCACTGATGCATGCACTGTCACTGCTCACCATCCTCGTGGCCTCCTCAAATGGTGCCAGGACAGTGCATGCATCCCTGATCATGCCCCACTGGCGTGGAGAAAAAAAACCAAGCTCCCCTGACCCTGTCCTGGTGCCGTAGTCGCACAGGTACTCATTGATGGCCCTCTGCTGCGTGTGCAGCCGCTGCAGCATGGCCAACGTTGAGTTCCACCTGGTGGGCATGTCACATATAAGGCGGTTCTTGGGCAGGTTCAACTCCTTTTGCAGCTCAGCCAGGCGAGCACTGGCATTATAAGATCTGCGGAAATGCACACAGACTTTCCTGGCCTGCCTCAGGACATCCTGTAAGCCCGGGTACCTGCCCAAGAACCGCTGCACCACCAGGTTAAGGACGTGAGCCACACAGGGCACATGGGTCAGTTGTCCCTGTCGGAGGGCGGAGAGGAGGTTGGTGCCATTGTCGCAAACCACCATTCCTGGCTTAAGCTGGCGTGGCGTCAACCACCTCTCGGCCTGGCCCTGCAGAGCAGACAGGACCTCTGCCCCAGTGTGGCTTCTGTCCCCCAAACACACCAGCGCAAGCACGGCATGGCATCTTTTTGCCTGCGTACTTGCGTAGCCCCGTGAACGGCTACGGAGCACCGCTGGTTCATAGGACAAACCACAGGAAGAGGCCATGGAGGAAGAAGAAGAGGAGGGGGTGGAGGAGAGAGGTGTGTCACAACCAGTAGTAGCATTTTGGAGGCGTGGCGGTGGGACAACCTCCAACACTACTGCACCTTGTCCTGAATCCTTCCCAGCTGCCAAAAGAGTGACCCAATGGGCCGTGAAAGAAAGGTAACGTCCCTGTCCATGCCTGCTGGACCATGAGTCAGCGGTAATATGCACCTTACCGCTGACCGCCCTGTCCAGCGAGGCCAAGACATTGCCTTCCACATGCCGGTAGAGAGCCGGAATAGCCTTCCGTGAGAAAAAGTGGCGTTTGGGAACCTGCCACTGAGGAACCGCACATTGCACAAACTCACGGAAGGGGGCCGAGTCTACCAACTGAAAAGGCAGCAGTTGAAGCGCTAGCAATTTAGCCAAGCTAGCATTCAACCGCTGGGCATGTGGATGGCTGGGAGTGAACTTCTTTCGACGGTCCAGCAGCTGGGGCAGGGAAATTTGCCTGCTAGAATCGGACGTCGGTGTACTGCTAGCAGAGTGGGCGCAAGTACTTGGCTGTGACACACCTAATTCTACACCTTCATTCCTCTCAGTGCATGTTTCAGAGAGGACTGAAGTTATAGTGGGGTTGGAGATCCCAGCTGATGCGGTGCAAGGAGAGGTCCGCTTTGTTCTTTGGTGTGGGTCTTTGAGGTAGGCTTGCCAACGAGCTGCATGGCAGGTCAACATATGTCTGGTCAGGCATGTGGTACCCAAGCGGCTGATGTTTTGGCCACGCGATATACGCTTGAGACATATGTTGCAAACAGCAGCTGTGCGATCTGATGCACTAGCCTCAAAAAAGGCCCACACCAAAGAACTTTTTGAATGACGGGCAGAGGCAGCGCCCTGCACAGGCGGAGCTCTGCGGTGTGATTCCGTCGGTGTACTGCCCTTACGCTGGCCACCAAAGGGCATCCTGCCTCGTTGGAGATGTGCCTCCTCCTCATCCTCCTCCTCCTCCTCTCTCCTATTAGGCACCCACGTGGAGTCATTGACCTCATCATCCCCTCCCTCCTCATCACTGGAGCCAATCTGGCAGTATGCTGCAGCTGCTGGAACATGACTGCCAGATTGGTGTCCTTCTTGAGCATCCCCTCTGTCTGCTCTCACGCTACTGCCTTCCTCTAGCTGGGTTTCATCATCAGACCCTTCGAAACGCTGGGCATCCTCCTGGAGCATGTACCCAACACTGTGCTGAAACAGTTCGGGGGACTCCTCAGGAGGAGGACATGGTGGGTCTAGGGAAGGAGTGACTGATGATTTGTCTGACATTGATACCAGGGAAGACGACGCTTTGGCAGCTGCTTTTCCAGTACCCTGAGCCTGGGTGAGAGAGGATGAGGAGGAGGAGGAGGGCTTGGTCATCCACTCTACCAAGTCTTCGGCATGATGTGGCTCAACATGTCCAGCTGCCGAAAAGAAGGACAAGCGTGTCCCATGGCCATGTGCTGATGACAATGCACCGCGTCCACGACCAGCACTGTTGCCCCCAGACACAGAGCCTGCTTGCCCTCTTTTATTGCCTCCTGACTGTCTGCCTCTCCTTGTTTGCCTTCCAGACATTCTAATAGATGGCCTGCAGGGAGATGGGAAAAAAGCAATAAGGGCTACCTTCAGGTGTCCTTCTCTGTCCCTGGAAACAAGGACTTGCAGAGTGAAAGAAAAAAAACACTCTCCCTACCTACAGTTTTCTGTCCCTAGAAAAAATGTTTTTTTTAATCACAATATAGCACAAGGAAAATTAACTCACTGTCCTTACAGGTCCCTGGAAACAAGGACTTGCAGAGTGAAAGAAAAAAAACACTCTCCCTACCTACAGTTTTCTGTCCCTAGAAAAAAATGTTTTTTTTAATCACAATATAGCAAAAGGACAATTCACTCACTGTCCTTCCAGGTCCCTGGAAACAAGGACTTGCAGAGTGAAAGAAACTGACACTGTCCCTACCTAGAGTTTTCTGTCCCTGGAATAAATGTTTTTTTCAGCACAATATAGCACAAGGACAATTAACTCACTGTCCTTACAGGTCCCTGGAAACAAGGACTTGCAGAGTGAAAGAAAAAAAATACTCTCCCTACCTACAGTTTTCTGTCCCTAGAAAAAAATGTTTTTTTTAATCACAATATAGCAAAAGGACAATTCACTCACTGTCCTTCCAGGTCCCTGGAAACAAGGACTTGCAGAGTGAAAGAAACTGACACTGTCCCTACCTAGAGTTTTCTGTCCCTAGAATAAATGTTTTTTTTAATCACAATATAGCAAAAGGACAATTCACTCACTGTCCTTCCAGGTCCCTGGAAACAAGGACTTGCAGAGTGAAAGAAACTGACACTGTCCCTACCTAGAGTTTTCTGTCCCTAGAATAAATGTTTTTTTTAATCACAATATAGCAAAAGGACAATTCACTCACTGTCCTTCCAGGTCCCTGGAAACAAGGACTTGCAGAGTGAAAGAAACTGACACTGTCCCTACCTAGAGTTTTCTGTCCCTGGAATAAATGTTTTTTTCAGCACAATATAGCACAAGGACAATTAACTCACTGTCCTTACAGGTCCCTGGAAACAAGGACTTGCAGAGTGAAAGAAAAAAAATACTCTCCCTACCTACAGTTTTCTGTCCCTAGAAAAAAATGTTTTTTTTAATCACAATATAGCAAAAGGACAATTCACTCACTGTCCTTCCAGGTCCCTGGAAACAAGGACTTGCAGAGTGAAAGAAACTGACACTGTCCCTACCTAGAGTTTTCTGTCCCTAGAATAAATGTTTTTTTTAATCACAATATAGCAAAAGGACAATTCACTCACTGTCCTTCCAGGTCCCTGGAAACAAGGACTTGCAGAGTGAAAGAAACTGACACTGTCCCTACCTAGAGTTTTCTGTCCCTAGAATAAATGTTTTTTTTAATCACAATATAGCAAAAGGACAATTCACTCACTGTCCTTCCAGGTCCCTGGAAACAAGGACTTGCAGAGTGAAAGAAACTGACACTGTCCCTACCTAGAGTTTTCTGTCCCTGGAATAAATGTTTTTTTCAGCACAATATAGCACAAGGACAATTAACTCACTGTCCTTACAGGTCCCTGGAAACAAGGACTTGCAGAGTGAAAGAAAAAAAATACTCTCCCTACCTACAGTTTTCTGTCCCTAGAAAAAAATGTTTTTTTTAATCACAATATAGCAAAAGGACAATTCACTCACTGTCCTTCCAGGTCCCTGGAAACAAGGACTTGCAGAGTGAAAGAAACTGACACTGTCCCTACCTAGAGTTTTCTGTCCCTAGAATAAATGTTTTTTTTAATCACAATATAGCAAAAGGACAATTCACTCACTGTCCTTCCAGGTCCCTGGAAACAAGGACTTGCAGAGTGAAAGAAACTGACACTGTCCCTACCTAGAGTTTTCTGTCCCTAGAATAAATGTTTTTTTTAATCACAATATAGCAAAAGGACAATTCACTCACTGTCCTTCCAGGTCCCTGGAAACAAGGACTTGCAGAGTGAAAGAAACTGACACTGTCCCTACCTAGAGTTTTCTGTCCCTGGAATAAATGTTTTTTTCAGCACAATATAGCACAAGGACAATTAACTCACTGTCCTTACAGGTCCCTGGAAACAAGGACTTGCAGAGTGAAAGAAAAAAAATACTCTCCCTACCTACAGTTTTCTGTCCCTAGAAAAAAATGTTTTTTTTAATCACAATATAGCAAAAGGACAATTCACTCACTGTCCTTCCAGGTCCCTGGAAACAAGGACTTGCAGAGTGAAAGAAACTGACACTGTCCCTACCTAGAGTTTTCTGTCCCTAGAATAAATGTTTTTTTTAATCACAATATAGCAAAAGGACAATTCACTCACTGTCCTTCCAGGTCCCTGGAAACAAGGACTTGCAGAGTGAAAGAAACTGACACTGTCCCTACCTAGAGTTTTCTGTCCCTAGAATAAATGTTTTTTTTAATCACAATATAGCAAAAGGACAATTCACTCACTGTCCTTCCAGGTCCCTGGAAACAAGGACTTGCAGAGTGAAAGAAACTGACACTGTCCCTACCTAGAGTTTTCTGTCCCTAGAATAAATGTTTTTTTTAATCACAATATAGCAAAAGGACAATTCACTCACTGTCCTTCCAGGTCCCTGGAAACAAGGACTTGCAGAGTGAAAGAAACTGACACTGTCCCTACCTAGAGTTTTCTGTCCCTGGAATAAATGTTTTTTTCAGCACAATATAGCACAAGGACAATTAACTCACTGTCCTTACAGGTCCCTGGAAACAAGGACTTGCAGAGTGAAAGAAAAAAAATACTCTCCCTACCTACAGTTTTCTGTCCCTAGAAAAAAATGTTTTTTTTAATCACAATATAGCAAAAGGACAATTCACTCACTGTCCTTCCAGGTCCCTGGAAACAAGGACTTGCAGAGTGAAAGAAACTGACACTGTCCCTACCTAGAGTTTTCTGTCCCTAGAATAAATGTTTTTTTTAATCACAATATAGCAAAAGGACAATTCACTCACTGTCCTTCCAGGTCCCTGGAAACAAGGACTTGCAGAGTGAAAGAAACTGACACTGTCCCTACCTAGAGTTTTCTGTCCCTAGAATAAATGTTTTTTTTAATCACAATATAGCAAAAGGACAATTCACTCACTGTCCTTCCAGGTCCCTGGAAACAAGGACTTGCAGAGTGAAAGAAACTGACACTGTCCCTACCTAGAGTTTTCTGTCCCTAGAATAAATGTTTTTTTTAATCACAATATAGCAAAAGGACAATTCACTCACTGTCCTTCCAGGTCCCTGGAAACAAGGACTTGCAGAGTGAAAGAAACTGACACTGTCCCTACCTAGAGTTTTCTGTCCCTAGAATAAATGTTTTTTTAATCACAATATAGCAAAAGGACAATTCACTCACTGTCCTTCCAGGTCCCTGGAAACAAGGACTTGCAGAGTGAAAGAAACTGACACTGTCCCTACCTAGAGTTTTCTGTCCCTAGAATAAATGTTTTTTTTAATCACAATATAGCAAAAGGACAATTCACTCACTGTCCTTCCAGGTCCCTGGAAACAAGGACTTGCAGAGTGAAAGAAACTGACACTGTCCCTACCTAGAGTTTTCTGTCCCTAGAATAAATGTTTTTTTTAATCACAATATAGCAAAAGGACAATTCACTCACTGTCCTTCCAGGTCCCTGGAAACAAGGACTTGCAGAGTGAAAGAAACTGACACTGTCCCTACCTAGAGTTTTCTGTCCCTAGAATAAATGTTTTTTTTTAAGCACACTATAGCAGAAGCACAAAACACACTGACACTCTCCCTACCTATCCTTCTCTTTCCCTAAACTAAAGGAATCCAGGTTAAGCAAGAAAGAAATAACAGTCACTGTCCCTGCCTATGCTACTCTATCCCTGCTCCGGAACACACTACACTAGGCCGCCGTGCTGGCGGCCTTTTATAGTGTGGGGCGTGTACTAAACACCCTCAGCAATAATTGGCCACAGGCATCCTGCCTGTGGCCAATCATTGCTCTCCTCGCTGCCGGCGCTGTGATTGGCCAAGCATGCGGGGTCACAGTGCATGCTTGGCCAATCACAGCGCCTGGATGACACTGCGATGGCGTAGTGCATTGTGGGCCGTTCGCGTCACTCGAATTTGGCGCGAACGGCCCAAATCGTTCGATCTTCGTCGAACGATCGAACAGCCAATGTTCGAGTCGAACGTATGTTCGACTCGAACACGAAGCTCATCCCTACAGGGAACAGATCAGGATCAGGTTCAGGATCAGGTAACGGATCAGGTTCAGGTTCAAGCAGGGACCAGGCTTACAGAAGGAATTCTGGAGCAATGAGCTTGGTTAAGGGCGGGCTTATATAGTCCAGCAGACCCAGATCAGGTGTGCTTGATGGCTAGAAGAGAGTCTTGGTGAGGAGACACCCGCTGGTGGCCACCAGAACTACACCCACTGGTGCTGAAAGCAACAGTGCCACCAGCAGGTGAGCCCAGTAATGACACCATTCCTGACACTGCCTCTGTTCTGCCTCAAGTGCCCTGTCCATTATTCCACGCAGCGTATGCTCCAACAGGTGGACAAGAGGTACAGTGTCACTGATGCATGCACTGTCACTGCTCACCATCCTTGTGGCCTCCTCAAATGGTGCCAGGACAGTGCATGCATCCCTGATCCTGCCCCACTGGCGTGGTGAAAAAAACCTGAGCTCCCCTGACCCTGTCCTGGTGCCGTAGTCGCACAGGTACTCATTGATGGCCCTCTGCTGTGTGTGCAGCTGCTGCAGCATGGCCAACGTTGAGTTCCACCTGGTGGGCATGTCACATATAAGGCGGTTCTTGGGCAGGTTCAACTGCTTTTGCAGTTCAGCCAGCCGAGCACTGGCATTATATGATCTGCGGAAATGCACACAGACTTTCCTGGCCTGCCTCAGGACATCCTGTAAGCCCGGGTACCTGCCCAAGAACCGCTGCACCACCAGGTTAAGGACGTGAGCCACACAGGGCACATGGGTCAGTTGTCCCTGTCGGAGGGCGGAGAGGAGGTTGGTGCCATTGTCGCAAACCACCATTCCTGGCTTAAGCTGGCGTGGCGTCAACCACCTCTCGGCCTGGCCCTGCAGAGCAGACAGGACCTCTGCCCCAGTGTGGCTTCTGTCCCCCAAACACACCAGCGCAAGCACGGCATGGCATCTTTTTGTCTGCGTAGTTGCGTAGCCCCTTGAACGCCTACGGAGCACCACTGGTTCCGAAGACAAAGCACAGGAAGAGGCCATGGAGGAAGAAGAGGAGGGGGTGGAGGAGAGAGGTGTGTCACAACAACCAGTAGTAGCATTTTGGAGGCGTGGCGGCGGAATAACCTCCAACACTACTGCACCTTGTGTTGCATCCTTCCCAGCTGCCAAAAGAGTGACCCAATGGGCCGTGAAAGAAAGGTAACGTCCCTGTCCATGCCTGCTGGACCATGAGTCAGCAGTAATACGCACCTTACCACTGACCACCCTGTCCAGCGAGGCATGGACATTGCCTTCCACATGCCGGTAGAGTGTTTGGGAACCTGCCACTGAGGAACCGCACATTGCACAAACTCACGGAAGGGGGCCGAGTCTACCAACTGAAAAGGCAGCAGTTGAATTGCTAGCAATTTAGCCAAGCTAGCATTCAACCGCTGGGCATGTGGATGGCTGGGAGTGAACTTCTTTCGACGGTCCAGCAGCTGGGGCAGGGAAATTTGCCTGCTAGAATCGGACGTCTGTGTACTGCTAACAGAGTGCCCGCAAGTACTTGGCTGTGACACACCTAATTCTACACCTTCATTCCTCTCAGTGCAGGTTTCAGAGAGAACTGAAGGTACAGTGGGGTTGGAGATCCCAGCTGATGAGGAGCAAGGAGAGGTCCGCTTTGTTCTTTGGTGTGGGTCTTTAAGATACGCTTGCCAACGAGCTGCATGGCAGGTCAACATATGTCTGGTCAAGCATGTGGTGCCCAAGCGGCTGATGCTTTGGCCACGCGAGATACGCTTCAGACATATGTTGCAAACAGCAGCGGTGCGATCTGATGCACTCGACTCAAAAAAGGCCCACACCAAAGAACTTTTGGAATAACGGGCAGAGGCAGCGCCCTGCACAGGTGGAGCTCTGCACTGTGATTCAGTCGGTGTGCTGCCCTTACGCTGGCCCCCCGAGGGCATCCTGCCTCATTGGAGATGTGCCTCCTCCTCATCCTCCTCCTCCTCCTCTCTCCTATCAGGCACCCACGTGGAGTCAGTGACCTCATCATCCCCTCCCTCCTCATCACTGGAGCCAATCTGGCAGTATGCTGCAGCTGCTGGAACATGAATGCCAGATTGCTGTCCTTCTTGAGCATCCCCTCTCTCTGCTCTCACGCTACTGCCTTCCTCTAGCTGGGTATCATCATCAGACCCTTCAAAACGCTGGGCATCCTCCTGGAGCATGTACCCAACACTGTGCTCAAACAGTTCGGGGACTCCTCAGGAGGACACAGTGGGTCTACGAAAGGAGTGACTGATGAGACATTGATACGAGGGAAGAGAACGCTTTGGCAGCTGCTTTGCCAGTACCCTGAGCCTGGGTGAGAGAGGATGAGGAGGATGAGGAGGGCTTGGTCATCCGCTCTACCAAGTCTTCGGCATGATGCGGCTCAACGCGTCCAGCTGCCGAAAATAAGGACAAGCGTGTCCCATGGCCACGTGCTGATGACGATGCACCGCGTCCACAACCAGCACTGTTGTCTCTAGACACAGAGCCTGCTTGCCCTCTTTTATTGGCTCCTGACTGTCTGCCTCTCCTTGTTTGCAGGGAGATGGGAAAACCAGCAATAAGGGGTAGCTTCAGGTGTATACTGTGCAGGAGGCACACTACGCCCGCTGTAAGTGCTGCAGATGCCTGCCTGTGTTACACAACAGGAAAACACAGCAAAAAGGGCTAGCTTCAGGTGTATATTTTGCAGGAAGCACACTACATCCGCTGTAAGTGCTGCAGATGCCTGCCTGTGTTACACAACAGGAAAACACAGCAATAAGGGCTAGCTTGAGGTGTATATTTTGCAGGAAGCACACTACGCCCGCTGTAAGTGCTGCAGATGCCTGTTAGTGTAACACAAAAGAAAAAAACCACGAGCAATAAGGGCTAGCTTCAGGTGTATAATGTGCAGGAGGCACACTACGCCCGCTGTAAGTGCGGTAGATGCCTGCCTGTGTTACACAACAGAAAAACACAGCAATAAGGGCTAGCTTCAGGTGTATATTTTGCAGAAAGCACACTACACCCGCTGTAAGTGCTGCAGATGCCTGTTAGTGTAACACAAAAGAAAAAAACCATGAGCAATAAGGGCTAGCTTCAGGTGTATAATGTGCAGGAGGCACACTACGCCCGCTGTAAGTGCTGCAGATGCCTGCCTGTGTTACACAACAGGAAAACACAGCAATAAGGGCTAGCTTCAGGTGTATATTTTGCAGGAAGCACACTACGCCCGCTGTAAGTGCTGCAGATGCCTGCCTGTGTTACACAACAGGAAAACACAGAAATAAGGGCTAGCTTCAGGTGTATATTTTACAGGAAGCACACTACGCCCACTGTAAGTGCTGCAGATGCCTGTTAGTGTAACACAAAAGAAAAAAACCACGAGCAATAAGAGCTAGCTTCAGGTGTATAATGTGCAGGAGCCACACTACGCCCGCTGTAAGTGCTGCAGATGCCTGCCTGTGTTACACAACAGGAAAACACAGCAATAAGGGCTAGCTTCAGGTGTATATTTTGCAGGAAGCACACTACGCCCGCTGTAAGTGCTGCAGATGCCTGCCTGTGTTACACAACAGGAAAACACAGCAATAAGGGCTAGCTTCAGGTGTATACTGTGCAGGAGGCTTAGCAAAAATGACACTGACACTGTCCCCTGCCTATCCTTCTCTCTCCCTGCACACAAGGTTTAGCAAAAAATATCACTGACACTGTCCCTGCCTATCCTTCTCTCTCCCTTCACACAAGGTTTAGCAAAGAATATCACTGACACTGTCCCTGCCTATCCTTCTCTCTCCCTGCACACAAGTTAAATGAACAAATAGCACTGACACTGTCCCTGCCTATCCTTCTCTCTCCCTGAACCGGAACACACTACACAAGGCCGCCGCGCTGGTGGCCTTTTATAGTGTGGGGTGTGTACTAAATCCCCCTGAGCTATAATTGGCCACAGGCATCCTGCCTGTGGCCATTTATGGCTCTCCTCGCTGCCGGCGCTGTGATTGGCCAAGCATGCGGGGTCACAGTGCATGCTTGGCCAATCACAGCGCCTGGATTGCACTGCGATGACGTAGTGCATTGTGGGCCGTTCGCGTCACTCGAATTTGTCGCGAACGGCTCAAATCGTTCGATCTTCGACGAACGATCGAACAGCCGATGTTCGAGTCGAACGTATGTTCGACTCGAACACCGAGCTCATCCCTATTCATAAGTTATACACATGAACTCATAGGTGTGCACAGCCTATTGCATTAGGGTGTGCACCCCAGAGATGAAACACACACGCGTGATGTATATTGTCAGTAGGGCAGTGGACAATGTCAGTCAGTAGTTGAGTTGAGTGGCATCTTGATATAGCGCAGTCATTTACCCCGTAGGATCCCAACGCGCTTGGCGGAGTCCCTGGAAAAAAAAAACAGGGACTAGGAGGAGACAGAAGCAGGTGGAAGCAACATGAAAGATGGAACAGGAGAGGCTACGCAGGAAAGGCTTGTGTGACGAGCCAAGTCTTCAGTTTCCTGCGAAAGACCAAGATGGTAGGGGCCTCCTGGAGCTCAGCGGGGAGGCTATTCCACAGCACGGAACCCTGGTGGGAAAAAAAGCTCGACCACCGCACCGGGTCTTCTGATTGCTTTATTATTTTTTTAAATATTATTTTTTTTTATTTTTTTTTAGGAGCTCCGTTGGGGGACTTTAGTGAAATATTAGTGGTCTAAACAGACCCCTGATGTCTCACTTTTGAGATAGAGAAAAGGGACTGAGAACTAGGGATGAGCCAAACACCCCCCATTTCGGTTTGCATCCAGAACATGCGAACGGACCGAAAATTTGTGCGAACTTTCGAACACCGTTAAAGTCTATGGGACTCGAACATGAGAAATCAAAAGTGCAAATTTTAAAGGCTAATATGCAAGTTATTGTCGTAAAAAGGGTATGGGGACCCGGGTCCTGCCCCAGGGTACATGTATCAATGCCAAAAAAAGTTTTAAAAACTGCAGTTTTTTCGGGAGCAGTGATTTTAATGATGCTTAAAGTGAAAAAATAAAAGTGAAATATTCCTTTAAATTTTGTGCCTGGAGGTGTCTATAGTATGCCTGTAAAGTTTCCTGTAAAGTTTTTAGAACTGTCCCTGCACAAAATGACATTTCTAAAGGAATTAAAGTCATTTAAAACTGCTTGCGGCTTTAATGTAATGTCTGGTCCTGGCAATATGGATGAAAATCATTGAGAAAAATATCATGGGTACCCCCCCAGCCCATTACCAGCCCCTTTGGGTCTTGTATGGATATTAAGGGATATTAAGGCCCTATATACTCTGAACAGCAGTATACAGGCGGTGCAAACAAGACGTAGGTTTGTTCTTAAGTAGAATCTGTTTGTAATTTTGAACTGGTACATTTTTAAAGTGTAGCTCCAGCCAAAAAATCTATTTTTAAGCTTTTTGGAAAACATAGGGAAGGGTTATCACCCCTGTAACATTTGTTTTGCTGAACACCTCACTTTCTGTCCCAATGACAATTGGATTTTGAAAATTTGAGGTTTTTAGTGAAACAAGGATTGGTGATAAAGCATAAGTGGAGAGGAGACACGTGTTTCACATATTAACTCTTACAGGAGAGAAATTCCCTTCCTAGTTCCTAGGGGTAGATTTCCTCTCACTTTCTGTTGTCTCCCTCAGTTTGTAAGTAGGAGTGGTTTGAAAGTCTGATGTTTGAAAGTAGGGGCCTGCCCTATATACTCTGCAGAAATTTGGGCCTTAGGTGTTGGTGTTGGCACAACAATGTAAGGCCTCACAGTTACTCTTGGTGGGCACAGGAACGGGCCCTGCTGTGAAATATTAGATCAAGAATTGCAATTACATTACCCTGTTGAACAGGGTCGTAAAAATTGGGCCTTTGGTGGTGGACAGTGTGGTGGCGTTGCCACCACACTGTAAGACCTCACAGTTACTCTTGGTGGGTGCAGGAACAGGCCCTGCTGTGAAAGATTAGATCAAGAATTATAATTACATGCCCCTGTTGAACAGGGGCAGACAAATTGGGCCTTGGGCACAGATGCTGGTGCCACAACACTGCAACCCCTCACAGATACTATAGTTGGAGCGCAGGAATAAGCCCTGCTGCAAAGTATTGCATCAAAATTTGTATTTACACGCCCCTGTTAAACAGGGGCAGAAAAACTGGGCCTTAGGCACTGGTGCTGGTGCCACAACACTGCAACCCCTCAAAGATTCTCTATTTGGAGCGCAGGAATGAGCCCTGCTGCAAAGTATTGCAGCAAAAATTGTAATTACACCCCCCTGTTAAACAGGGGTAGAAAAATTGGGCCTTAGCCACTGGTGGCGGTGCCCAGAACCAAAAATGTTCTTACAAGCTATCAGCATGAACATTGAGGAGGAAGAGGATAGTCACTCAGCATAACAGGATAGTCACTCAGCATCAGCATAGGCAGTCTTGAAGGGATCTCACATTCAAAAAAAAAATATTCAGTTACATCAGCATCAGGAGTTGGTGGACAAGCGCACCCTGTGATCGGTTACAAAGTCTCCAGCAGCACAGAATGTGCGTTCCGAAAGAACGCTGGATGCAGGACAGGCCAGTAGCTCAATTGCATACTGTGCAAGCTCTGGCCAGTGATCCATTCTCAAGACCCAGTAACCCAGAGGATTTTCGGTGGGAAAGGTGTCCAAGTCTGATCTTGCCCCTAGGTATTCCTGCACCATGTAAATCAGACGCTGGCGATGGTTGCTGGAACCGATCATACCTTGGGGCTACGGACTAAAAAATTGTCTGAACGCATCGGTCAGACGGCCACCTTCTCCACCGCTCCTTCGGTGACTGACCGAAGCCTCAGCAACACGTTGTCCAGGACCAGGAATTTGTAACCTCCCAGGCTCTGGAAACGCGTTGCACAAACCTTTCTACAAGTCCTCCCGAAGATGTTTCATACTCTGCTCCCTCTGCGATGGCTGGATAAGGTCCGCAACCTTACCCTTGTAACGTGGATCAAGAAGGGTTGCCAGCCAGTAATGATCCCTCTCCTTGATACCACGAATACGAGGATCCTTTTGCAGGCTTTGCAGGATCTGGCATGCCATGCAGCGTAGGTTTGTTAAGCATTCGGTCCGGAGTCCTCTGGGTCACTAAGGATGACATGATCCGCAGCCACCTCCTCCCAGCCACGTACAAGTCCATGGGTTTCTTGGGACTGTAAATGATCCCTTGAAGACTGCTGCTGATGCTGAGTGCTAGGCTCCACCTCCATTCTGACACAATCCTCCTCCTCCTTATCCTCTTCCTGTGTGATCGGCGGGCCAGCAGGAACACTGTCTGGATAAAGGGGGCCTTGAGAGGTAAGGAAGTCCTCCTCTTCCTCCCTCTGTTCTGCCTCAAGTGCCCTGTCCATTATTCCACGCAGCGTGTGCTCCAACAGGTGGACAAGAGGGACAGTGTCACTTATGCATGCACTGTCACTGCTCACCATCCTCGTGGCCTCCTCAAATGGTGACAGGACAGTGCATGCATCCCTGATCATGACCCACTGGCGTGGCAAAAAAAAACAAGCTCCCCTGACCCTGTCCTGGTGCCATAGTCGCACAGATACTCATTGATGGCCCTCTGCTGTGTGTGCAGCCGCTGCAGCATGGCCAACTTTGAGTTCCACCTGGTGGGCATGTCACAGATTAGGCGGTTCTTGGGCAGGTTGTATTCCTTTTGGAGGTCAGCCAGCCGAGCACTGGCATTATATGACTGGCGGAAATGCACACAGATTTTCCTGGCCTGCCTCAGGACATCCTGTAAGCCTGGGTACCTGGCCAAGAACCGCTGCACCACCAACTTAAGGATGTGAGCCAAACAGGGCACATGGGTCAGCTGTCCCTGTCGAAGGGCGGAGAGGAGGTTGGTGCCATTGTCGCAAACCACCATTCCTGGCTTAAGCTGGTGTGGCATCAACTACCTCTGAGCCTGCCCCTGCAGAGCTGACAGAATCTCTGCCCCAGTGTGGCTCCTGTCCCCCAAGCACACCAGCTCAAGCACCGCATGGCATCTTTTTGCCTGCGTACTTGCGTAGCCCTTTGAACGCCTACGGAGCACCGCTGGTTCCGAGGACAAATCAGCACAGGAAGAGGCCATGGAGGAAGAAGAAGAGGAGGGGGTGGAGGAGAGAGGTGTGTCAGAATCACCACTAGTAGCATTTTGGAGGCGTGGTGGCAGAACAACCTTCAACACTATTGCACCCTGTTCTGCATCCTTCCCAGCTGCCAGCAGAGTCACACAGTGGGCCGTGAAAGATATGTAACGTCCCTGTCCATGCCTGCTGGACCATGAGTCGTGGTAAGTAATATGCACCTTACCACTGACCGCCCTGTCCAGCGAGGCCAAGACATTGCCTTCCACATGCTAGTAAAGAGCCGGAATCGCCTTCTGTGAAAAAAAGTGGCGTTTGGGAACCTGCCACTGAGGTAGCGCACATTCCACAAATTCGCGGAAGGGGGCAGAGTCTACCAACTGAAAAGGCAGCAGTTGAAGTGCTAGCAATTTAGCCAAGCTAGCATTCAACCGCTGGGCATGTGGATGGCTGGGAGCGAATTTATTTCTGCGGTGCAGCAGCTGGGGCAGGGAAATTTGCCTGGTACAAACAGACGTTGGTGTACCGATAGCAGATTGCCTGCAAGTACTTAACAGTGACACACCAAATTCTACACCTTCATTCCTCTCTGCAGGTTTCTGAGAGGACTCAAGGTATAGTGGGGTTGGAGATCCCAGCTGATGAGGAGCAAGGAGAGGTCCGCTTTGTTCTTTGGTGTGCGTCTTTTATGTATGCTTGCCAACGGACTACATGGCAGGTCGACATATGTCTGGTCAAACATGTGGTGCCCAAGCGGCTGATGTTTTGGCTACGCGAGATACGCTTCAGACATATGTTGCAAATAGCAATGATGCGATCTGCTGCACATGTCTAAAAAAAGGCCCACACCAAAGAACTTTTGGAATAACGCGTAGAGACAGCAGCGCCCTGCACATGCGGAGCTCTGCGGTGTGATGCAGTCGGTGTGCTGGCCTTAAGCTGGCCCCCGGAGGGCATCCTGCCTCGTTGGAGATGTGCCTCCTCCTCCTCCTCTCTCCTATCAGGCACCCATGTAGGGTCAGTGACCTCATCATCCCCTCCCTCCTCGTCACTGGAGCAAACCTGGCAGTATGCTGCAGCTGGGGGAACATGACTGCCAGTTTGCTGTCCTTCTTGGGCACCCCCTCTGTCTGGGCTCATGTTACTGCCTTCCTCAAGCTGGGTACCATCATCGGAGCCTTCAAAATGCTGCGCATCCTCCTGCAGCATGTACCCAACATTGTGGTCAAACAGTTCGGGGGACTCCGCAGGACATGGTGGGGCTAGGGAAGGAGTGACTGATGCCATTGAGCCAATGGAAGAGGCCGCTTTGGCAGCTGCTTCGGCAGGCAAAGTACCCTGAGGCTGGGTGAGAGAGGATGAGGAGAATGAGGAAGGCTTGGTCATCCACTCTACCAACTCTTCAGCATGTTGCGGCTCAACACTGCCAGCTGCCGAAAAAAAGGACAAGCGTGCCCCACGGCCACGTGCTGATGAGGATGCACCATGTCCACGACCAGCACTGTTGCCTCTAGACACAGAGCCTGCTTGCCCTCTTTTATTGGCCTGTGAGTGGCTGCCTCTCCTTGTTGGCCTTCCAGACATACTGTATGTGATGTATTGGAATAGGTACACAAGGAATTGTCTGCAGTCAGCTTTAGCTGCACACTGTGCCCAGTATACAGTACACTGACTTAATATATTGCAGCTTAGCTCAACTGCCTGCCTGTATTATTTGAAAGAGAACAGGAATGGTCTGCAGTCAGCTTTATCTGCACACTGTGCCCAGTATACAGTACACTGACTTAATATACTGCAGCTTAGCTCAACTGCCTGCCTGTATTATTTGAAAGAGAACAGGAATGGTCTGCAGTCAGCTTTAGCTGCACACTGTGCCCAGTATACAGTACACTGACTTTATATACTGCAGCTTAGCTCAACTGCCTGCCTGTATTATTTAAAAGAGAACAGGAATGGTCTGCAGTCAGCTTTAGCTGCACACTGTGCCCAGTATACAGTACACTGACTTAATATACTGCAGCTTAGCTCAACTGCCTGCCTGTATTATTTGAAAGAGAACAGGAATAGTCTGCAGGCAGCTTTAGCTGCACACTGTGCCTAGTATACAATACACTGACTTAATATACTGCATCTTAGCTCAAATGCCTGCCTGTATTATTTGAAAGAGAACAGGAATGGTCTACAGTCAGCTTTAGCTGCACACTGTGCCCAGTATACAGTACACTGACTTAATATACTGCAGCTTAGCTCAACTGCCTTCCTGTATTATTATTATTAGAACAGGAATGGTCTGCAGTCAGCTTTAGCTGAACACTGTGCCCAGTATTCAGTACACTGACTTAATATACTGCAGCTTAGCTAAATCAACTGCCTGCCTATATTATTAGTAGGAATAGAATAACAGGAACGCTCTGCAATGAGATCTAGCTAAACTGTATACAGTATATATATATATATATATATATATATGTATTGTGACAGCAGGAAGGTAAAGTCACCTGGTTGCATCCAGGGGGGTAGATATATTTCGCCCAGATTCAGGCTTTACGCCGACTTATACAACTAGGTGGAGAGTTGTATAAGGCTAGTGGGCTCATGGATGACTCATACCTCTAGGGAGAGTGTGGGGCGTCGTGCAGACAGAGATGAGGAGACCAGCTGAACCTTGTCAGCTCATTTAGGCCTCTATAAGAACTCCCAGCTTCATTAGATGTTAGCTCATGCCTGGAACCAGACCTGTGTGGACTGTCTAGGGAGAGTGAACCCCTGTGCGGTGAGACAAAGCCTGTGTGGCTATTTGCTTGGACATTTAAAACCAGGGACTTAGGGACTAGGACAGCACTAGGCTGATCCCAGTTGTTAGTTAGGAAACCTGTATGTTTAGTCAGAGGTCAAGTTGACCAGGATTTATTTTGTTTATGTTTCTTTTGCTTTGCTGTGTTTTGTCACTGTAAATAGAAAATAAACCGCACCTTTTTTATTTTGAAAACCACAACCTCCGTTTGCTGGGCCTGTTTTTGTGTGGGGAGCCCATCTCGGGGGTCACACACACCCGCTGCCGAGCTAACCCCCTCACAGTTGGTGGAGAATGCAGGCAGTTTTTTTTTTTAAGCCAGCATGGAGGAGATACTGAAGCAGCTGGCTCTAGCAAATGCCAATCAACAGCAGACAAATGCAGGTTTGCAAAAGAACTTCGCAGCCCAGCAGCAAGCTCATCAACAGAGCCTTGCAGCCCAGCAGCAGACAAACGCAACTTTGCAACAGAGTCTGGAGGCTCAGCAACAAGCCCAGCAGCAATCTGAGGCCCGCTTCATAGACCTGTTGCAGAAGCAAGAGCAGAGACTACAACAACAGATGGAAGCAGTAATGCAGCAACGTCCGCAGACCAGTGAGGAAAGCCATCCCACTAATACCGCGTCCTTTGGGGTGAGTCGTTTATTGACAAAAATGACTGGAGAGGATGATCCAGAGGTATTTTTGACCACATTTGAAAGGACCGCTGAAAGAGAAAAGTGGCCTGAGGAGCAGTGGGCTGGACTGGTGGCTCCTCTGTTAACTGGTGAATCGCAGAAAACTTACTATGACCTAGAGCCTAACCAAGCAAAAGACTATGTGATGCTAAAAGCTGAAATATTGGCAAGGCTGGGTGTCACCCAGGCTGTCCGGGCTCAGCGTGTGCATAACTGGACTTTCCAGCTTGGGAAACCCCCCAGGTCTCAAATGTATGATCTCATTCACCTGAGCAGAAAGTGGCTACAGCCAGAGACTTTGTCCGCACCAAAGATTGTGGAACGTGTTGTAATGGATCGGTTTTTGAGAGCTCTTCCTACTGCCATCCAAAAGTGGGTAAGCCATGGAGACCCAGAGACGGCCGATGGTCTTGTGGATCGTGTGGAGAAATACTTGGCTACAGAGAACCTGACGGCCTCTTCCAGAGACACTCGGACTTTCCACCCTAAGACCAGACCATCCCCAGGGGCGGATAAGAGGATTCCAAGGGGTGAGGGTGGAGAGAGTGAGAGGGTGGGAGCTCTACCCCAAGTTTGGCGAGAACAGCCTGGGAAATCAGCGGCTCAAGAGGCCGCAAGAAGGATCGTTTGCTACCGCTGCCGGCAAGCGGGACATATTGCAGCCAATTGCCCGGTTGTGGAGGAACCCATGCAGTGTGACTTTCTGACGGGCAGACGTCAGTCGCTGTGTGCGACAGTCGCATGCACTGCCATTCGAGGAACTGAGAAACATTTATGCAAAATGTGTGTTAATGGTAGAAATGTTGTGGTATTGTTGGATTCAGGTAGCCTTGTGACCCTGATAAAGGCTGAGTTAGTTAAAACAGAGGTCTCTGGGAATAGCAAGGTAGCTGTTATTTGTGTGCATGGGGACACCCGAGAGTATCCAGTGACTACAGTGTGTTTCGAGACCCCCAAAGGTACCCTCTCTCATCCAGTGGGCTTAGTATCTCAGTTACCGCATGACGCCATTGTGGGAAGGGATTTTCCGAAGTTCTGGGAACTGTGGGATGATCCTGAGCCCCCCACTGGTGCCCCTATGTACCAGGAATGTGATAGCCAGAACTCCCCTGAGAGTGGTGAGGACTCTCCGGAATTTCCCTTATCAGTATTGGCAGGGGAGACTCAAGAAACTGGAGAGGAGCCCACCTCCTCAGACGAAAACCTACCGTCTGTGGAGTTTTCTGATCTTGAGGTTCACAGGGAAAACTTTGCCACAGAACAGTTGAAAGACCCCGCCCTAATAAAGGCACGGGAAAACGTAGTGAAAATAGATGGCGAGTTAGTGAACCCAGATAATACCTGCACTTACCCATACTTCAGCGTAGAGAAGGACCTACTGTATCGGGTGGCAAAAAGGGCAGAAGAAACCGTTGAGCAGCTTGTGGTGCCCAAACCTTACAGGAAGTTGGTGTTGGAGTTGGCCCATGGGCACATTCTTGGAGGTCATCTGGGGACAGAGAAAACCCGAGAGAGGGTATTACAGAGATTCTATTGGCCGGGGGTGATGAAGGACATAGAAAATTATTGTTCCTCCTGCCCTGTGTGTCAGAGGTCGGCCCCGATGCCACATTTCCGTAGCCCGCTGGTCCCTCTACCCATCATTGAGGTCCCGTTTGAGAGGATCGCCATGGATTTGGTAGGTCCTATAATCAAGTCCGCTAGGGGGCACCAGTACATATTAGTTATAATGGACTATGCCACCCGTTATCCAGAAGCGATCCCTCTCCGAAATACCTCGGCCAAAACCATAGCCAAAGAGCTATCTCTTGTGTTTAGCCGGGTGGGTATTTGTAAAGAACTGCTTACGGACCAAGGTACACCCTTTATGTCCCGGGTTATGAAGGAGCTGTGTAAATTGTTCAAAGTGACGCAATTACGTACATCTGTGTATCACCCCCAAACCGATGGGCTGGTTGAAAGGTTCAACAAAACCCTAAAACAAATGTTGAAGAAAGTGGTGGATAGAGATGGAAAGGATTGGGACTGTCTACTTCCTTATCTGATGTTTGCTATTAGGGAGGTGCCCCAATCCTCTACGGGATTCTCCCCCTTTGAGTTACTGTATGGGAGACACCCAAGAGGGCTGTTGGATATTGCCAAGGAAACTTGGGAAAGTGAGAGTTCTCCCCACAGGAGTGTGATTGAGCATGTCGCCCTGATGCAAGACCGAATTGCACAGGTAATGCCCATCGTGAAGGAACATTTGGCCCAAGCGCAGTTAGCACAGCAGAGAGTGACAACCGTGGAGCCAAGACCCGTACCTTTTCCCCGGGGGATAGGATACTGGTACTTGTCCCTACGGTTGAAAGTAAATTCCTTGCCAAATGGCAAGGCCCCTACGAGATAATGGAAAAAGTGAGCGAAGTGAATTACAAGGTCAGACAACCAGGAAGGCGAAAGCCCGAACAGATCTATCACGTTAATCTGTTGAAAGCCTGGAGGGATAGAGAGTCCCTAGTCGCAGACACTTGGTCACCAGCTCAAACTGGTTGCGTGATTCCTGAGGTTGGAATAGCAGCCACCTTGTCACAACCCCAACAACAGGAGGTTAAGGAGTTTGTGCTTCGCAACAAGGAGGTATTCTCTGAGCTGCCGGGACAAACATCTGGGGTAGAGCATGACATCATTACCCCGCCCGGTGAAAGGGTGAAGTTAAAACCCTATCGGATCCCAGAGGCCCGACGGGAGGCAATACGGGAGGAAGTACAGAAAATGCTGAACTTAGGGGTGATAGAGGAGTCCCAAAGTGATTGGTCTAGTCCCATTGTGTTGGTGCCTAAATCGGATGGGAGCTGGCGATTTTGTAACGATTTTCGTCAGTTGAACAAAGTTACAAAATTTGACACCTACCCCATGCCACGTATAGATGAGTTGATCGACCGGCTGGGAACAGCCCGATACATGACGACTCTTGACCTCACAAAAGGGTATTGGCAAATCCCCCTGGCCAAGTCGGCCAAAGAGAAAACCGCATTTGTAACCCCAGACGGGGCGTTCCAATATAAAAGAATGCCGTTCGGGTTACAGAATGCGCCGGCCACATTCCAGCGGAAAATGGACCAGATGCTGAGGCCCCATCGGAAGTATGCTGCGGCTTACCTGGATGACATAATTGTCCATAGCACAGATTGGGCCTCACATCTGCCAAAAGTGCAAGCAGTCCTGGACTCTGTTCGGGAAGCGGGGTTTACGGCTAACCCCAAGAAGTGTACCATTGGGCAGGAGGAGGCCAAATATCTTGGGTACACCATTGGGAGGGGAGTAATAAAACCCCAACTCAACAAAGTCGAGGCCATCCAGAGTTGGCCACGTCCCAACAGCAAGAAGCAGGTACGAGCCTTTCTGGGAATCGCTGGGTATTATCGGCGATTCATTCCCCACTTTGCTTCTAAGGCTGTGCCCCTAACCAACCTGACGAAGGGGAAAGGGTCGGTCATGATTAAATGGACCCCCGAGGCTGAGGCAGCATTCCAATTCTTGAAACAAGCCTTATGTAGCCAGCCAGTGTTGTACTCACCCGACTTCTCTAAAGACTTTGTCGTACAAAGTGATGCGTCAGATGTGGGGTTAGGAGCAGTATTGTCCCAGGTCTGGAACGGGGAAGAGCACCCAGTCATTTACCTCAGCAGGAAGTTGAAGTCCCATGAGGTAAATTACGCCACCGTTGAAAAGGAGTGTTTAGCGGTGAAGTGGGCTCTAGATTCCCTTCGGTACTACCTGCTAGGTAGGCACTTTGACATGGTTACGGATCACGCTCCGTTAAAGTGGATGGCTCAAAACAAGGAAACAAATAGAAGAGTGAATAGGTGGTTCCTGGCCCTCCAGGAATTCAACTTCACAGTAAAGCATCGCCCTGGCGTTCAAATGGGGAATGTGGATGCTTTGTCTCGAGTACATGAATGCCTGATTGCTGGTGTTCCAACCCCGAGGTTAAAACAAGAGGGGGGGGTATGTGACAGCAGGAAGGTAAAGTCACCTGGTTGCATCCAGGGGGGTAGATATATTTCGCCCAGATTCAGGCTTTACGCCGACTTATACAACTAGGTGGAGAGTTGTATAAGGCTAGTGGGCTCATGGATGACTCATACCTCTAGGGAGAGTGTGGGGCGTCGTGCAGACAGAGATGAGGAGACCAGCTGAACCTTGTCAGCTCATTTAGGCCTCTATAAGAACTCCCAGCTTCATTAGATGTTAGCTCATGCCTGGAACCAGACCTGTGTGGACTGTCTAGGGAGAGTGAACCCCTGTGCGGTGAGACAAAGCCTGTGTGGCTATTTGCTTGGACATTTAAAACCAGGGACTTAGGGACTAGGACAGCACTAGGCTGATCCCAGTTGTTAGTTAGGAAACCTGTATGTTTAGTCAGAGGTCAAGTTGACCAGGATTTATTTTGTTTATGTTTCTTTTGCTTTGCTGTGTTTTGTCACTGTAAATAGAAAATAAACCGCACCTTTTTGATTTTGAAAACCACAACCTCCGTTTGCTGGGCCTGTTTTTGTGTGGGGAGCCCATCTCGGGGGTCACACACACCCGCTGCCGAGCTAACCCCCTCACAGTATATATATATACAAAACGTGCAGTGCATATATATACTATATGTAGCGGGGCTTTGAAATCTAAGGGAATGTTTGAGTGGTAGTTGTACTCAAACACACTATTTGATAGGGTTCTTTCAGCCAATTTCATACTATAGGTGGGATGCTGGTGTATAGTTCCCTGTGGCCTGTCGATGGCGCTGCCATCGGAAGCTAGGGTTGAACCGCCGGTGCAGTGCTGTGCCTTGGATGTCCCCTCTCGGCGGTGGTATGGTGGGCGTGTTGGCCTGCTGTGCATCCCGGGAGAGGAGATAAAAGGGGCCGGTAACTCTCTGGAGGGATGTCATCCTCCTGTTAGAGGCCTGATGCCAGAACCAATGTCCACCTGGTCTGTGGCAGAGATCTAACATTCACCAGATCTGTGGCAGAGTTTGTGCAGAGACTGTGTGTAATCTAATTCGAGCATCACTCCGGCTGCTAGGATCCACTCTAATGGGAGACTATCCGGATGAGCTGAGACTACCTGAAGATATAGGTAGTGAATAAGTATTTGTTTGTGCCTGGACTTACTCCAACACCTCTTGCTGTCCTGAACTTCTTCCAACCTTTCCTGTTTAAATGACTATGCATAAGAAAGAAAAATAAACTCTACGTTAGAGTTGCAATTGGTGTGGACCTTGGAGTTATTGGGGAATAGAGACTTGTCTTTATTGCAGTGAAGATGGGAACCATCCTCTGGAGAACCTGACCATAACGACCCAGGTACAACCGCTCAACCTCTTCACACAGGAGGGTACGGGCATGTGGTATGGTGTGCCCCTTTTCCTACAAGTGAGCCAAAGGTAAGGAAGAGGGGTCTGTGTGCTACATATATATACTGGATCTAACTAGCTCAATCAACTGCCTACCTGTATTATTAGTAGGAATAGAATAACAGGAACGCTCTGCAATGAGATCTAGCTAAACTGTATACAGTATATATATATTGTGAGGGGGTTAACTCTTTGGGACTCCTCTATCACCCCTAACTTAAGCATTTTCTGTACTTCCTCATGTATTGCCTCCTGTCGGGCCTCCGGGATCCGATAGGGTTTTAGTTTCACCCTTTCACCGGGCGGGGTAATAATATCATGCTGTACCCCAGACGTTTGTCCCGGCAGCTCAGAGAAAACCTCCTTGTTGCGAAGCACAAACTCCTTAACCTCCTGTTGTTGGGGGTTTGACAAGGTGACTGCTATTCCAACCTCAGGAATCACGCAATCAGAGTGAGCTGGTGACAAAGTTTCCGCGACTAGGGATTCCCTATCTCTCCAGGCTTTCAACAGATTACTGTGATAGATCTGTTCGGGCTTTCGCCTTCCTGGTTGTCTGACCTTGTAATTCACTTCACTAACTTTTTCCATTATCTCATAGGGGCCTTGCCATTTGGCAAGGAATTTGCTTTCAACCGTAGGGACAAGTACCAATACCCTATCCCCCGGGGAAAAGGTACGGGTCTTGGCTCCATGGTTGTACACTCTCTACTGTGCCAACTGCGCTTGGGCCAAATGTTCCTTTACGATTGGCATTACCTGTGCAATTCTATCTTGCATCAGGGCGACATGCTCAATCACACTCCTGTGGGGAGAACTCTCACTTTCCCAAGTTTCCTTGGCGATATCCAACAGCCCTCTTGGGTGTCTCCCATAGAGTAACTCAAAGGGTGAGAAACCCGTAGAGGATTGGGGTACCTCCCTAATAGCAAACAATAAATAGGGAATTAGACAGTCCCAATCCTTTCCATCTTTATCCACCACCTTCTTTAACATTTGTTTTAGGGTTTTGTTGAATCTTTCAACCAACCCATCTGTTTGGGGGTGATACACAGATGTACGCAATTGTGTCACTTTGAACAACTTACACAGCTCTTTCATAACCAGGGACATAAAGGGTGTACCTTGGTCTGTAAGCAGTTCTTTACAAATACCCACACGGCTAAAAACAAGAGATAGCTCTTTGGCTATGGTTTTGGCCGAGGTATTTCGGAGAGGAATCGCTTCCGGATAACGGGTGGCATAGTCCATTATAACCAAAATGTACTGGTGCCCCCTAGCGGACTTCATTATCAGACCTACCAAATCCATTGCGATCCTCTCAAAGGGGACTTCAATGATGGGAAGAGGTACCAGCGGGTTACGGAAATGTGGCATCGGTGCCGACCTCTGACACACAGGGCAGGAGGAACAATAATTTTCTGTTTCCTTCATGACCCCAGGCCAATAGAATCTCTGCAATACTCTCTCTCTGGTTTTCTCTGTCCCCAGATGACCTCCAAGAATGTGCCCATGGGCCAACTCTAACACCAACTTCCTGTAAGGTTTGGGCACCACAAGCTGCTCAATGGTTTCTTCTGCCCTTTTAGCCTCCCGATACAGTAGGTCCTTTACCACGATGAAGTATGGGTAAGTGCAGGTCTCATCTGGGTTCACTAACTCGCCATCTATTTCCACTACGTTTTCCCGTGCCTTTATTAGGGTGGGGTCTTCTGTGGCCAAATTTTCCTTGTGAACCTCGAGATCAGAAAACTCCACAGACGGCATATTTTCGTCTGAGGATGTTGGCTCCTCCCCAGTTTCTTGAGTCTCCCCTGCCAATACCGACAAGGGAAATTCTGGAGAGTCCTCACCACTCTCAGAGGAATTCTGGCTATCACATTCCTGGTAGATAGGGGCACCAGTGGGGGGCTCAGGACAATCCCATAGTTCCCAGAACTTTGGAAAATCCCTTCCCACGATGGCATCATGAGGCAAGTGAGACACTAATCCCACCAGATGAGAGAGGGTACCTTTGGGGGTCTCAAAACACACTGTAGTCACCGGATACTCTTGGGTGTCCCCATGCACACAAATAACCGCTACCTTGCTATTCCCAGAAACCTCTGTAGTAACTAATTCAGCCTTTATCAGTGTCACGAGGCTACCTGAATCCAGCAATACAACAACATTTCTACCATTAACACACATTTTGCATAAATGTTTCTCAGTTCCCTAAATGGCAGTGCATGTGACTGTCGCAAACAGTGACTGACGTCTGTCCATTAGAAAGTCACATTGCATGGGTTCATCCACAACCGGGCAATTTGCTGCAATATGTCCCTCTTGTCGGCAGCGGTAACAAACAATCCTTCTTGCTGCCTCTTGAGCCCCTGACTTCCCAGGCTGTTCTCACCAAACCTTGGGTAGAACTCCCACCCTCTCACTCTCTCCACCCTCACCCCTTGGAATCATCTTACCCGCCACTGGGGATGGTCTGGTCTTAGGGTGGAAAGTCCGTGAGTCTCTGGAAGAGGCAGTCAGGTTCTCTGTAGCCAAGTACTTCTCTACACGATCCACAAGATTATCGGCCGTTTCTGGGTCTCCATGGCTTACCCACTTTTGGATGGCAGTAGGAAGAGCTCTCAAGAAACGATCCATCACAACACGTTCCACAATCTTTGGTGCGGACAAAGTCTCTGGCTGTAGCCACTTCCTGTTTAGGTGAATGAGATCATACATTTGAGACCTGGGGGGTTTTCCAAGCCGGAAAGTCCAGTTATGCACACGCTGAGCCCGGACAGCCAGGGTGACACCCAGCCGTGCCAATATTTCAGTTTTTAGCATCACATAGTCTTTTGCTTGGTCAGGCTCTAGGTCATAGTAAGCTTTCTGCGATTCACCGGTTAACAGAGGAGCCACCAGTCCAGCCCACTGCTCCTTAGGCCACTTTTCTCTTTCAGCAGTCCTTTCAAATGTGGTCAAAAACACCTCTGGATCATCCTCTCCAGTCATTTTTGTCAATAAACGACTCACCCCAAAGGACGCGGTATTAGTGGAACGACTTTCCTCACTGGTCTGCGGACGTTGCTGCATTACTGTTTCCATTTGTTGTAGTCTCTGCTCTTGCTTCTGCAACAGGTCTATGAAACGGGCCTCTGATTGCTGCAGGGCTTGTTGCTGAGCTTCCAGACTCTTTTGGTGAGCTTGCTGCTGGGCTGCAAGGCTCTGTTGATGAGCTTGCTGCTGGGCTGCAAGGCTCTGTTGATGAGCTTGCTGCTGGGATGCAAAACTCTGTTGTTGAGCTACAAGGCTCTTTTGCAAACCTGCATTTGTCTGCTGCTGATTGGCATTTTGCTAGAGCCAGCTGTTTCAATATATCCTCCATGCTGGCCTTAAAAAAACTGCCACTGGTTCTCCACCAACTGTGAGGGGGTTAACTCGGCAGCGGGTGTGTGTGACCCCCTGGATGGGTTCACCACACAAAAACAGGCACAGCAGACAGAGTTTGTAGTTGCAAAAACAAAAGGTGCAGTTTATTTAAACTATTTACAGTGGAAAAACAGCAAAACAAAAGAAACATAAAAAAAAGAAATCCTGGTCAGCTTGACCGCTTACTACACACGTAGGTTCCCTGTCTGACAACTAGGTGCAGCCTTGTGCTGCCCCAGCCCCTATCTCCCTGTTTTTGAAGTTTTTAGCCACACAGGATTTGTCTCACCGCACAGGACAGAAACACACTCCCCAGTCTTGCACAACACAGAACTGGTTCCAGGATGGAGCATCTCCCTTAACATGCTGGGAGTTCTTGTAGACGCCTCAATAAGCCACTTGATTCAGCTGGGCTCATTAACTCTTCCCCCGCAAGACTCCCAGCACTCCTCCTAGTGGTATGAACTTGCATAAAGCCTGAATCAAGGGCATACATACCTACCATCCTGGATGCAACTTGGTGATTTTACCTGCCTGCTGTCACATACCCCCCCTCTTGTTTTAACCTTGGGGTTGGAACACAAGCAATCAGGCATGCATGTACTCGAGACAAAGCATTCACATTCCCCATTTGAACGCCAGGGCGATGCTTGACTGTAAAGTTGAATTCCTGTAGGGCCAGGAACCACCTATTCACTCTTCTATTTGTCTCTTTGTTTTGAGCCATCCACTTTAAAGGGGCGTGATCAGTAATCATGTCAAAGTGCCTACCTAGCAGATAGTACCGAAGGGAATCTAGAGCCCACTTCACCGCTAAACACTCCTTCTCAATCGTGGCGTAATTTACCTCATGGGACTTCAATTTCCTGCTGAGGTAAATGACTGGGTGCTCTTCCCTGTTCCAGACCTGGGACAATACTGCTCCTAACCCAACGTCGGATGCATCACTTTGTACGACAAAGTCTCTAGAGAAGTCTGGTGAGTACAACACTGGCTGGCTACATAAGGCTTTTTTTAAGAATTGGAATGCTGCCTCAGCCTCTGGGGTCCATTTAACCATGACAGACTCTTTCCCTTTTGTCAGGTTGGTTAGGGGCACAGCCTGAGAAGCAAAGTGGGGAATGAATCGCCGATAATAACCAGCGATTCCCAGAAAGGCTCGTACCTACTTCTTGCTGTTGGGACGTGGCCAATTCTGTATGGCCTCGACTTTGTTGACTTGGGGTTTTATTACTCTCCTCCCAATGGTGTACCCAAGATATTTGGCCTTCTCCTGCCCAATGGTACACTTCTTGGGGTTAGCCGTAAACCCAGCTTCCCGGATAGAGTCTAGGACTGCTTGCACTTTTGGCAGATGTGAGGCCCAATCTGTGCTGTAGATAATTACATCATCCAGGTAAGCCGCAGCATACTTCTGATGGGGCCTCAGTATCTGGTCCATTTTCCGCTGGAATGTGGCCGGCGCATTCTGTAACCCAAACGGCATTCTTTTATATTGGAATGCCCCGTCTGGGGTTACAAATGCGGTTTTCTCCTTGGCCGACTTGGCCAGGGGAATTTGCCAATACCCTTTTGTGAGATCAAGAGTTGTCATGTATCGGGCTGTTCCCAGCCAGTCGATCAACTCATCTATACGTGGCATGGGGTAGGTGTCAAATTTTGTAACTTTGTTCAGTTGTCGAAAATCGTTACAAAATCGGCAGCTCCCATCCGGTTTAGGCACTAACACAATGGGACTTGACCAATCACTTTGGGACTCCTCTATCGCCCCTAACTTAAGCATTTTATGTACTTCCTCATGTATTGCCTCCCGTCGGGCCTCCGGGATACGATAGGGTTTTAGTTTCACCCTTTCACCGGGCGGGGTAATAATATCATGCTCTACTCCAGACGTTTGTCCCGGCAGCTCAGAGAAAACCTCCTTGTTGCGAGCACAAACTCCTTAACCTCCTGTTGTTGGGGGTATGACAAGGTGACTGCTATTCCAACCTCAGGAATCACGCAATCAGAGTGAGCTGGTGACAAAGTTTCCGAGACTAGGGATTCCCTATCCCTCCAGGCTTTCAACAGATTAACGTGATAGATCTGTTCGGGCTTTCGCCTTCCTGGTTGTCTGACCTTGTAATTCACTTCGCTAACTTTTTCCATTATCTCATAGGGGCCTTGCCATTTGGCGAGGAATTTGCTTTCAACCTTAGGGACAAGTACCAATACCCTATCCCCCGGGGAAAAGGTACGGGTCTTGGCTCCACGGTTGTACACTCTCTACTGTGCTAACTGCGCTTGGGCCAAATGTTCCTTTACGATTGGCATTACCTGTGCAATTCTATTTTGCATCAGGGCGACATGCTCAATCACACTCCTGTGGGGAGAACTCTCACTTTCCCAAGTTTCCTTGGCGATATCCAACAGCCCTCTTGGGTGTCTCCCATAGAGTAACTCAAAGGGTGAGAAACCCGTAGAGGATTGGGGTACCTCCCTAATAGCAAACATTAAATAGGGAATTAGAGAGTCCCAATCCTTTCCATCTTTATCCATCACCTTCTTTAACATTTGTTTTAGGGGTTTTGTTGAATCTTTCAACCAACCCATCTGTTTGGGGGTGATACACAGATGTACGCAATTGTGTCACTTTGAACAACTTACACAGCTCTTTCATAACCCGGGACATAAAGGGTGTAGCTTGGTCTGTAAGCAGTTCTTTACAAATACCCACACGGCTAAAAACAAGAGATAGCTCTTTGGCTATGGTTTTGGCCGAGGTATTTCAGAGAGGAATCGCTTCCGGATAACGGGTGGCATAGTCCATTATAACCAAAATGTACTGGTGCCCCCTAGCGGACTTCATCATCGGACCTACCAAATCCATTGCGATCCTCTCAAAGGGGACTTCAATGATGGGAAGAGGTACCAGCGGGTTACGGAAATGTGGCATCGGTGCCGACCTCTGACACACAGGGCAGGAGGAACAATAATTTTCTGTTTCCTTCATGACCCCAGGCCAATAGAATCTCTGCAATACTCTCTCTCGGGTATTCTCTGTCCCCAGATGACCTCCAAGAATGTGCCCATGGGCCAACTCTAACACCAACTTCCTGTAAGGTTTGGGCACCACAAGCTGCTCAATGGTTTCTTCTGCCCTTTTAGCCTCCCGATACAGTAGGTCCTTTTCCACAATGAAGTATGGGTAAGTGCAGGTCTCATCTGGGTTCACTAACTCGCCATCTATTTCCACTACGTTTTCCCGTGCCTTTATTAGGATGGGGTCTTTTAACTGTTCTGTGGCAAAATTTTCCTTGTGCACCTCGAGATCAGAAAACTCCACAGATGGCATATTTTCGTCTGAGGATGTTGGCTCCTCCGCAGTTTCTCGAGTCTCCCCTGCCAATACCGACAAGGGAAATTCCGGAGAGTCCTCACCACTCTTAGAGGAATTCTGGCTATCACATTCCTGGTAGATAGGGGCACCAGTGGGGGGCTCAGGACAATCCCATAGTTCCCAGAACTTTGGAAAATCCCTTCCCACGATGGCATCATGAGGCTAGTGAGACATTAATGCCACCAGATGAGAGAGGGTACCTTTGGGGGTCTCAAAACACACTGTAGTCACCGGATACTCTCGGGTGTCCCCATGCACACAAATAACCACTACCTTGCTATTCCCAGAAACCTCTGTAGTAACTAATTCAGCCTTTATCAGTGTCACGAGGCTACCTGAATCCAGCAATACAACAACATTTCTACCATTAACACACATTTTGCATAAATGTTTCTCAGTTCCCCGAATGGCAGTGCATGCGACTGTCACAAACAGCGACTGACGTCTGTCCGTTAGAAAGTCACATTGCATGGGTTCATCCACAACCGGGCAATTTGCTGCAATATGTCCCTCTTGTCGGCAGCAGTAACAAACAATCCTTCTTGCTGCCTCTTGAGCCCCTGACTTCCCAGGCTGTTCTCGCCAAACCTTGGGTAGAACTCCCACCCTCTCACTCTCTCCACCCTCACCCCTTGGAATCATCTTACCCGCCGTGGGGATGGTCTGGTCTTAGTGTGGAAAGTCCGTGAGTCTCTGGAAGAGGCAGTCAGGTTCTCTGTAGCCAAGTACTTCTCTACACGATCCACAAGATTATCGGCCGTTTCTGGGTCTCCATGGCTTACCCACTTTTGGATGGCAGTAGGAAGAGCTCTCAAGAAACGATCCATCACAACATGTTCCACAATCTTTGGTGCGGACAAAGTCTCTGGCTGTAGCCACTTCTTGCTCAGGTGAATGAGATCATACATTTGAGACCTGGGGGGTTTTCCAAGCCGGAAAGTCCAGTTATGCACACGCTGAGCCCGGACAGCCAGGGTGACACCCAGCCGTGCCAATATTAAATTTTTTAGCATCACATAGTCTTTTGCTTGGTCAGGCTCTAGGTCATAGTAAGCTTTCTGCGATTCACCAGTTAACAGAGGAGCCACCAGTCCAGCCCACTCTTCCTTAGGCCACTTTTCTCTTTCAGCAGTCCTTTCAAATGTGGTCAAAAACACCTCTGGATCATCCCCTCCAATCATTTTTGTCAATAAACGACTCACCCCAAAGGACGCGGTATTAGTGGAACGACTTTCCTCACTGGTCTGCGGACGTTGCTGCATTACTGTTTCCATTTGTTGTAGTCTCTGCTCTTGCTTCTGCAACAGGTCTATGAAACGGGCCTCCGATTGCTGCAGGGCTTGTTGCTGAGCTTCCAGACTCTGTTGGTGAGCTTGCTGCTGGGCTGCAAGGCTCTGTTGATGAGCTTAAGACAAAGTTTGGTTTGGTATGGCGCACTTTGGAAAGGGCTGTATAGAGGTCTATAACGAAGGAAAGGAGGGGGGAGGGGTAATGCACTGGGTGGAGTTGTGAAAGCTCAGTTATTAATAGTTCAGTAGTAAATATGTATGTCCATGTATGGAAGAAAAGTTTAGGGCGAGATTGCTGAAATTGATTAGATGGCTGCCAGTTCAGATTGGAAGCTAGAAGAGGCTCTGGAACAGACAAGACTAAAAAGGGAACGGTGCCCTCTAAATGCAGCAAGTAAAAACAGTTTTTAATTAAAGGGTTAAAATACACTCACATTTGAGCAGTGGTAATCGAGCGTGTCAGGGGTTGACAGGAACTTCATCCGCAGATCCTCAGGGGTGATGGTGGTTTCACGGGCAGTTGGGCTGGAGTCCTCGATCCTGTGTCTCTTCCTGCACTGGATGTTGAGCAGCGCCGGCCGGAAACTTCGATCTGGACTGTGTGTGCTCCGTGGGGTCCTGGGGTCATCACTTCCGGGTCAGAGGTATGCGGGAGGTGCTTCGCGTTCAGGACATGCGTGTCCCTTCATCAGGCTAGTATCTTACTAGCCTGATGAAGGGACACGCATGTCCTGAACGCGAAGCACCTCCCGCATACCTCTGACCCGGAAGTGATGACCCCAGGACCCCACGGAGCACACACAGTCCAGATCGAAGTTTCCGGCCGGCGCTGCTCAACATCCAGTGCAGGAAGAGACACAGGATCGAGGACTCCAGCCCAACTGCCCGTGAAACCACCATCACCCCTGAGGATCTGCGGATGAAGTTCCTGTCAACCCCTGACACGCTCGATTACCACTGCTCAAATGTGAGTGTATTTTAACCCTTTAATTAAAAACTGTTTTTACTTGCTGCATTTAGAGGGCGCCGTTCCCTTTTTCGTCTTGTCTGTTGATGAGCTTGCTGCTGGGCTGCAAGGCTCTGTTGATGAGCTTGCTGCTGGGATGCAAAGCTCTGTTGTTGAACTACAAGGCTCTTTTGCAAACCTGCATTTGTCTGCTGCTGATTGGCATTTGCTAGAGCCAGCTGTTTCAATATATCCTCCATGCTGGCCTTAAAAAAACTGCCACTGGTTCTCCACCAACTGTGAGGGGGTTAACTCGGCAGCGGGTGTGTGTGACCCCCCTGGATGGGTTCACCACACAAAAACAGGCACAGCAGACAGAGTTTGTAGTTGCAAAAACAAAAGGTGCGGTTTATTTAAATTATTTACAGTGGAAAAACAGCAAAACAAAAGAAACATAAAAAAAAAAAATCCTGGTCAGCTTGACCGCTTACTACACACGTAGGTTCCCTGTCTAAGAACTATGTGCAGCCTTGTGCTGCCCCAGCCCCTATCTCCCTGTTTTTGAAGTTTTTAGCCACACAGGCTTTGTCTCACCGCACAAGACAGAAACACACTCCCCAGTTTTGCACAACACAGAACTGATTCCAGGATGGAGCATCTCCCTTAGCATGCTGGGAGTTCTTGTAGAGGCCTCAATGAGCCACTTGATTCAGCTGGGCTCATTAACTCTTCCCCCCGCAAGACTCCCAGCACTCCTCCTAGTGGTATGAACTTGCATAAAGCCTGAATCTAGGGCATACATACCTACCATCCTGGATGCAACCTGGTGATTTTACCTGCCTGCTGTCACAATATATATATATATATATATATATATATATATATATATATATATACAAAGCGTGCAGTGCATATATATACTAAATATACTGGATCTACGCCGCCGGAACACACTACACAAGGCGAATTTGTCGAAATCTGTTAAAAAACAAATTCGGAACGAAACAAATTGCACATGTCTAGTGCAGGGTAGACTCTCCCAAATTTCTGAGATGGGATTGGACATTTTCTTCCCCCAGTCATGCCCCCAGTTATTTCAATCATTAATGCCACCTCCTGGCAGCCCTTTAACCACTTCAATACCCAGCCATAGTAATATGATGCCCACAGATGGGATCTCCCATCCTGGGTGGGCGTCATATGACGTCCTTGGCTTTGTGGGGGGATATCTGAATGATGCCTGCAGCTATTATTATTTTTTTTGTACATAGTTCTGAGATAAACATGCATAGACTCTGGCTTGAGGTATGTGGGTTTACCCGAGACACTGGGGACAGTGTCTATCTATGACGTCACGCTCGGGTTCCCAGAAGTAAACAAAGCCGTGATTGCGGCTAGTAAGCATGAGATCGGTGAATTTATTTTCACGATCTCATGCTTTCCAGCCTGGAGGAGAGATGTGGGGTCTTATTGACCCCGCATCTCTCCATAAAGAGGACCTGTCACACATCATTCCTATTACAAGGGATGTTTACATTCCTTGTAATGGGAATAAAAGTGATCAAAAAAAAATAATGTAAAAATAAAAAAAATTAAGTAAAAAAAAAAAAAATATTTAAAAGCCCCTGTCCCCGGTAGCTCGCGCTCAGAAGCAAACGCACACGTAAGTCCCGCCCACATATGTAAACGCCATTTAAACCACATATGTGAGGTATTGCCACGTGCGTTAGAGCGAGAGCAACAATTCTATTACTAGACCTACTCTGTAACTCTAAACTGGTAACCTGTAAACAATTTCAAAGCGTCGCCTATGGAGATTTTTAAGTATCAAAGTTTGGCGCCATTCCATGAGTGTGCGCAATTTTAAAGCGTGACATGTTAGGTATCTATTTACTCGGCGTAACATCATCTTTCATATTTTACAAAAAAAGTGGGCTAACTTACCTGTTTTGTTATTTTTTATTTCATGAAACCATTGTTTTTCCAAAAAAAAGGCGTTTGAAAATTATTGCGCAAATACCGTGCAAGATAAAAAGTTGCAATAACCGTCATTTTATTCCCTAGGGTGTCTGCTAAAAATATATATATAATGTTTGGGGGTTCTGAGTAATTTTCTAGCAAAAGAATGATGATTTGTACATGTAGGTGAGAAGTGCCAGAATAGGCCCGGTATGGGAGTGGTATAAAAAGCCCTGTATTGAAGTGGTTAAATAGGCTTTAATGCCAGTGTGGCTTCTGTATCATGAGACCACTGTGATTGGCTCTATAATAGATGTCACATGATTGGTAGCCCGTCCCGCTGGCTCCTGATCAGAAGCTGTGAGCGAGAGCTGTCAACAGCGCTTGGTCAGTGTTCTGTCAGTGGGCAGTGGGCACACTCTCAGCACACAGGCCTAGGCCACCCCGGATGCATATTTGTGGTGGCAGGGCATTAAAGTCCACTTCTCTTGTCACTGCATATATGCATTACATAGCCAGCAAGAGGTTAAGGAACTTCTGGTTAAACTTGTTGATTCTTTTCATCGTTCCTTTACTTAAGTGTAGCGGGTATGTACTTTTGTGAGTGTTTAATTCGGGTGAGGACATCAGTGATGTCTTATTCCCTGCGGCCCAGCAGGTGATGCTGTCACTTTGGGCCGGGGTTGAACCATCACTGCAGTGCTGTACCCTTTGTGACCTCTCGCAGCGGTTGTACGGCGGGGCGGGGAACCCGCCGTGCTTGCTGGGAGGGGGTATAGAGGGGGCGGACATCTTCGCCATGAGGTCCGAGCCCCAGGCACCTTCAGCCTGGGGGCTGCTGTCCGCGGTCGGTGTCCAGGCGGCCTAGGCCTGGACATGAGGAGTTCGGGAGTCACCCCAGACACCCTCAGTCTGGGGTGAGGTGCATCATTCAGGCCTGGGGCCCAGCTTCTTCCACTGGGTCCCGCCCGGGAGGAATCGTCCTAAAGTGCCCACAGTATCAGGTACCTGAATCCAGGCATAACGGAACGTGCAGGTGACCTTCCCGTAGATCTGGTGCAGCAAATTGCCAGTACCGGGACAGGGCCTCCGGAGACCGTCGGGATGGATGTTCTTTCCAAACAGGTGCTGTATCCACACGGAAGGTGGTCCATGTTCTAAGGTCGGTGGCAGAGACCGTTACATTAAGGCCTGTGGCAGGGGCCTCAACAGTTCACTCGGTAGGTGGCAGCTACCAACTTCACGGTCGATGGCAGAGACCGTGCGCCAAGCCTATTCGCACGCAAAAGGAATAGGAGAGTTCATTTGTGCCTGGGCCTACTCGCATCCACACCCCTGTCTGTCTGTTACAAGAGTTCAACTGAATATGTTCATCCTGGCAAATGGAGAAATAAAAGAGTGTTGGACTTTTAATGGGGTGGGACTCTTTTACTGGTAGACACATCTCCACGAAGGAACCAGAGGCTCCGTATGCAACGAACAGACCCGAAGGTAAATCAAGTGACTTTGCTCAACCCTCATACACATACGAGGTGAGAGATTGGCGTAGTGTTCCTGCACTCTCTCTCCCAGGTACCCCTAGACAACAGCCGCAATAACCGATGAAGAGAGAGAGAGAGAGTGATGCCGCTACATAAGGTATGAAAACAATAATGTTAGATACTTGAGAAGAGTTTGAGCACATTGTAACACCTTCAGCAGTAACATTAAAAGGCATTTAGATTACAATGCATTTATTACTAGAGGTTGATGCATTAGATAAGAACAAAAGGAAGAACAATTGGAAAGGAAATACAAAAGAATTTGCTTTCAAATGATGGACACCTACACCTGGCCTACTGAAGCTCACAAATGTCACTTGCAATAGCAAGACTCGTTAATCATTGCCACTTTGCAAATGATAGTTTAAACTGAACCTTCACCCAAATTGGATAGTTAGGCTGTTGCTCAGTGAAGACTATATTGGTATACAGGTACCAATATACCTGACAATATCCCAAATATTGTCAGAAGAATTTTGTGGGGGGAGTAGGATTTTCACGGTACCGTCATAGAACATACACAAGAATTTTTTTAAAACAAATGATTTTATTGTATACAAAAAAGTTTTTTCTTAAATATTTAATCACTCAAACAGAAAAAACATTATAATTCCGGTTTAACAGAAATATCCCTCTTGGCGGTTACTACACCCCCATGGGAAGCTACTTCCAGAGTGTTTTGCCTCAAAACAGAGTGTTATTAACACTACTACAATCGCTCAATAATACACAGATTAGGCTTAATAAGTGTTAAAGCAAAACATGATTTATTAAATGAGTTGTGTTAGTATAATAATATAAGATATGTCAGAATTGCAAATCATATTGAAATCGTATTGAAATCGTATTATAGCAAGAAAACATCACCAGATATTGTAGCATCATCCGTTGCCCAACGATTGGGGGGCTTCAGCAATCAGCAAGAGGAATCTGAGAAATCACCGCAAGGCACATCTGCCGCATCTTCAGTAAGTCCCAAAATCCCCCAAAAATCCCCCTTCTTTTATATACATAATTTACATATTGTTATCTTCTGTCATGCACAGTTGCCTGTCTTGATTGAATGCACATCTTGTGACTGCGAGTCATAGAACTGGTTTTGCCTGGTTTTGGTATGAAAGGGCCTTTGAGTCCTTATCAGTAGCCTATGTCATTACATATCCAGTAGTTTCAATTTTCCAAGGAATTAATTTCAGCAGTATTTGGTCAGTTCAGAATGGTTTTAACCATGTTCCTGACTTTGTAGTTTGACCTATAATTGCCTACTCCACTGAGTATTCTAGTTTGAACTCTAGCCACCTCTCCACTGAATATGCTACTAAAATTATGGGACAATTGAGTGTCAATCATTCTTCACACATACATTCTACACACCCGTATCACATATGTATGACAAAGAGTGAATAACTATGTGTAGGCTGTCTATCTCTTATCTCAACATGTTTTGCGGTATAAAAGCTTTTTCAGGAGAGGGACAGATTGAGTACAATACTGAAAATTAAATATAGAAATGTGTAATCATAAACATATACATAGCTTCGTATTGACATAATTAATCCACGTGAAGCTCACATAGACTACAACCATAACAGACAGTGGTTTACATAGCTTTGTATTGACATAATTAATCCACGTGAAGCATGAAGCTCACATAGACTACAACCATAACAGATAGTGGTTTACAAAACACTTACCCCAGAGTCAGGCTAGGCCTAGCCAAGGGCCAACAATAAGACTATTTCAATGTTAATCGCTGTACACAGATGTGCTTTACTGTTGAGCCCTGTTTTCTTACACCCTAAGCCTAAGCTTCAGCCTCTTAAAGACAGTCCATTTCAACCAATTTTGGGGTCCAGCCCTTTTTTTCCATCTTACTCTAGCCACCTCTCCACTGAATATGCTACTAAAATTATGACAATTGAGTGTCAATCATTCTTCACACATACATTCTACACACCCGTACCACATATGTATCACAATCGGTCCTTAATTGAAACTCAAGTGACATAAGTCGCCATGACCACAGTTGGTCGCTTGCAAAATAGCTTGTAAGCCTTATAACAATTCCATAGTGTCAATTAGACTATTATAATTATGACAATCAGTAAGGCTGGGTTCACACTAGTGCGACACGACATCTGTCCTACTTTGGATCCGACTTTGCCCTGCGACATGAACCTGACATATGTCCGACTTTCAATGAACGGGGATCCGACTTGAATCCCCGCCAATATCAGGCAGTGTGTTTGGTATGAATCTTGAGGGGGAACTCCAGGCCAAATTTTAAATAAAAAACCGGCATGGGTTCCCCCTTCAGAGGCATACCAGGCCCTTGGGTCTGGTCTGGATTTGAAGGGCCGACCCTACGCCGAAAAAACGGCGTGGGGTCCCCCAAGATCCAAACCAGACCCTTATCCGAGCACACAACCTGGCAGGCCGCAGGGGAAGAGGGGGGGACGAGAGAGCGGCCCCCCCTCCCTCCTGAACCGTACCAGGTCGCATGCTCTCAACATGGGGGGTTTGGTGCTCTGGGGCAGGGGGGCGACCTGCGGCCCCCCCATCCCAGAGCACCCTGCCCCCATGTTGATGAGGACAGGGCCTCTTCCCGACAACCCTGGCCGTTGGTTGTCGGGGTCTGCGGGCAGGGGGCTTATCGGAATCCGGGAGCCCCCTTTAATAAAGGGGCCCCCGGATCCCGGCCCCCCCACCCTATGTGAATGAGTATGGGGTACATCGTACCCCTACCCATTCACCTGGTGGAAAAAAAATTGCAATAAAAAAACCACACAGCCTTTTAAATTATTTTATTGCACCGCTCCGGAGGTCTTCTTCAGACTTCGGGGGTCTCCGGTTCTTCTCCTGCTCTCCGGTTCTTTCTTCTGCCGGGCCTCCGCTAACTTCTTTTTAGCTCTTTTGCTAATGGAGGCCCGGTCTTCTCTGTCGTCTCGTCCAGCTCTCCGTTGTCCTTCTGCCGGCCCCTCCACTAACTTCTTTAGCTCTCTTGCTAGTGGAGGAGCCGGTCTTCCCGTCGTCGCCGTCGGCGTCTTCTTCCCTCTTCTCCTACTCGATGTTGACGCGTCGCTTCCTCCCGCTGTAATACTGGCTCTCCGCTCCGCATTAATATAGGCTTCTCATGACGTCACAGTCACATGTTCCTGGGCACATGGCCCCGGAGCATGTGACTGTGATGTCATGGGAACATGTGACTGTGACGTCATGAGAAGCCTATATTAATGCGGAGCGGAGAGCCAGTATTACAGCGGGAGGAAGCGACGCGTCAACATCGAGGAGGAGAAGAGGGAAGAAGACGGCGACGGCGACGGGAAGACCAGCCCCTCCACTAGCAAAAGAGCTAAAGAAGTTAGTGGAGGGGCCGGCAGAAGGACAACGGAGAGCCGGACGAGACGACGGGAAGACCGGGCCTCCGTTAGCAAAAGAGCTAAAAAGAAGTTAGCGGAGGCCCGGCGGAAGAAAGAACCGGAGAGCGCGGCGACGTTACCGGAGACCCCCGAAGTCGGAAGAAGACCCCCGGAGCTGTGCAATAAAATACTTTAAAAAGCTGTGTGGTTTTTTTATTGCAATTTTTTTCCACCAGGTGAATGGGTAGGGGTACGATGTACCCCATACTCATTCACATAGGGTGGGGGGGCAGGATCCGGGGGCCCCTTTATTGAAGGGGGCTCCCGGATTCCGATAAGCCCCCCGCCTGCAGACCCCGACAACCAACGGCCAGGGTTGTCAGGAAGAGGCCCTGTCCTCATCAACATGGGGACAGGGTGCTTTGGGGTGGGGGGGCCGCAGGTCGCCCCCTGCCCCAGAGCACCAAACCCCCCATGTTGAGGGCATGCGGCCTGGTACGGTTCAGGAGGGAGGGGGGCCGCTCTCTCGTCCCCCCCTCTTCCCCTGCGGCCTGCCAGGTTGTGTGCTCGGATAAGGGTCTGGTTTGGATTTTGGGGGGGACCCCCACGCCGTTTTTTTCGGCGTAGGGGCGGCCCTTCAAATCCAGACCAGACCCAAGGGCCTGGTATGCTCCTGGAGGGGGAACCCATGCCGGTTTTTTATTTAAAATTTGGCCTGGAGTTCCCCCTCAAGAGCAGTACAGCACAAGTCGCATGCCAAAGTCGGATCATGCAAGACTGCGGTCCGACTTTGATCCGACTTCAATGATAGTCAATGGGCTGAAGTCGGATCAAAGTCGGACCAAAGTAGTACAGGGAGCATTCTCAAAGTCGGACCGACATGTGTCGGACCAGTTAAGACGGCTCCCATAGGGAAACATTGATTTTCACACGTCATGCGACATGAGCTCCCAATGTCGGAGCGTTTGTCGCCCCAGTGTGAACCAGGCCTAAAGGGTGAACCAGAAAATCTAGAACCTTATTAGCTGAAGGGGAATAGCATAAAAACACATCCCGCCACCAGTGATGGGAAGTAGCTTCTGCTATACTAGAACACAATTTTAAAAAATTTCCACCTACTATGGTCGCAGTCACAATGTGTTGTGCAATCGTCTTATTTAAATATCTGATATGTTGTTGGACTTCTATTGATTGATTCATCAATTGTTTCAAAACCGTAAAATTGAATTCTCAATTGGGAATCTCAAAGGAAAAAAAACTTTCCAATATTCTTGGACTGATTCTTCCCTGTCACCCTGCAACATAAAGGTTTCATTGTGCCAAATTAAAGAAGACAGGTTACTAACACAGCCTGAGAAGAGAACCCTCATTCTCTTGACTGCAGGAATGTTGGTTACCATACACACAGTTTGTGGAGCTATTTCAATCATCATTTCATAGGAAATAGGTAAGATATTTACATATATTTACAGTGTTCTGCAACAAGCATGGCTCATATACAGAAGACTATAATTTACAAATTTTACCCTCCAAAGTATCATCACAAAGAGAAAGATCATGAGTTCTATTATTATTATCTACGTGAATGCCATATAATGCCAGGCTCCAATAATGTTGAGTGCCAGGTTCCCCAATAATCAAAGGCATTACAACAAATTTACACATTGTAGTTGATTTAGTAATATTATACATTATTATTGTTCCAAGACAGGTAGTGTCACTACAAATCATATTTTGAGCATCTAAGTGTATCCACATATCTACGGGGACACTCTTGTTGAACACGGTCCTCCATACTAATTAATTTCCTGTCATTATCATAGTCTGCATATTAACTTTTTGTTGTTGCTCATACATGGCTTGTAATGTACACACCATCCAGTTAATAAACCTTGCAACGTTAGTGTCAAAACCTTTTGCAAAATTATTTGAAGCACTTGTTAAATGAAGCATCATGTTATTAACTCCAGCAGCTATAGTAACTGGATGAAATATAGTAGGCATCCATTTGGCTTGGGAACAAAACCAAAACAGTCCTTAAGCGCTTCCAGATAAAACAGTTCATTACATGCTCTACTGAGTTTTTCGTTTATGTCTTGCGATGCTCATGTGGCCTCTTGTACGTGGGTCGTACGATACGTACCCTGCGCACTAGGGTTGGTGAGCACCGCCGACTGACTAAAAAAGGTTGTGTCAAACACAGTGTCCCACGTCACTTCTGTCAGGTGCACAACAAAGATTTGAGACACATGGAAGTACTCGCTATTGAGGCCATCCCCAGGGGCACCCTAACCGACAATGAAAGGTTCTCCCTCCTTTGTTGAAGGGAGACTTTTTGGATTTAATTGCTGGGTTCCCTCTCGCCAGAGGGCCTCAACTAAGAACTTGATGTCCTCAGTATGATCTGACAGCATGCTCCTTTTATGGCCTTATATTCTGCATTCATATGTGCCTACGTACACGCACGCACATACGCGAACCATGCGTTGAGTGTACGTGGCCACATAGGTTTATATATGTTTTTTCCTATGTTGCTAGTTGCTCATAGTACATAGTTATTTTAGTAATCACACCATTGGGTTTACACCCTTCCTGTCCATTTATTTCCCAATTCCTTATGTTCCTTTGTTTTTGTTATCTTCTTTTGTGATTTTGGTGATTTTTGTGGTTTTTGGTCCTTTTATGAAACACACACATTAGATATGTGCACATCTATACCATCTTCATGCATCATTATGCGTGCGCATCCCAGTGTGTGTCTTTTGTATATATATCAACAACAATTTATTGGTACTGTGGCTATTATTTAAATTCCAACAAGTATACATTTTAATTCACCCTTTTTTAATCTCCTATTTTATGTGTTTTGATCACTTTTTTTATTTTTCAGTTTTTTGAGCATCTATGGGTTGTTCCCTACACGCAGTGTTGTGTGCAAATTGGGCGCGCACTGAAATTTTGTAAAATTTTGTATAAGCTTTGGTGTGCATGGCATTACCCATACATTTTTATTGCAGTGTCTAATTATTCTCATATTGCTGGCTTTTTTGTATTACATTTTGTATAATATCCTGCATGTAATATCAATGCACTATACATACTGTTTTAGGGTGTACAAGGGGTTAACATCGCAAGAGTATATGGTTTTCTCCCCACCACTATGTATGTGCCTTTTATATCTACCATTTTGCCGTTGGCTCCCGTGACTTTGACAAGGCGCATGCGCGCAAACCATGTAAGCCACGGTCGCCAACGGCAACATCGAGCTTCCGATCCACCTAAGATCCGAGTCCTCCCTGCTTTCGGCTCTGGCTCCTGCTTCCGGCTCCGACGTCCGCGTCATCCAGGGCTCCATCCAGGACGCCAGATCTCAGCCAGCCTGATCAGCTTGTCTGAGTGCAATCCCCAGTGGCGCACACTATGATACACCTCCCGCAGCACAGCGGGTCGGACACCTGTGACTAGCCACCGGCCGCATCATTGTGACCCGTGTTTTTCTACCATGGAAATTCCCCCTGCATATCGGGTTATTTATTCCAGGATCAAGATTTGGAGCAGACTTTCTGATGTTAACCCTTTGTCATCCGGACTAATGGTGGTATCGTATATACATTCTTTCAGAGTACTTCCACAATGGCAATGAGCTCCTTTTTATTGTTTATCGTGATTATCTCATCTCCATTTGACAGTTGTTTTTAAACATTTCAAGTGTGCATCTTATAAATAAACTTGATTCAGCATATTATCTGCAAAGTTCTTTCTACACTGGTCCCATTGAGCGCTGCAATTGTTGTCTATATCCATTTGGCTTGCATAGTTAAAGCATCATTAATCTTACTCCCAGCGTTATGTATTCTATTTGCCAAGGTTTCAATATCAAATCCATGTAGAGTTCCAGTTAGGGAGCCATAGCCCCAAGTACTGTATCATACCATGATCTGCTTTGCCATTTCATACAGTTTTTTGTGGTACTTAGAAATATTATTCTAGCATATATCACAGTTTTTTGTGCATGTTGCCCTACTTTTTCACAAGTAGAAGGTAGTCTCTTGACAAGTCCAGGGTCAATATGAGTGGTGTTCAAATTTACAAAAATTAAGTAATGACCTCCCATCCTGTGTTCCGAATCACACTAGCAATAGTACATGTCATGACTACTGTCTTGTTAAGAGCAAACTGAAAAGTTCTCCACCAAAGATCGTTTCTCACCAAACGTCAGATAAGGAAAATTTGCACTCTGTTGACAACAACTGACATTAACTTTAGAGACCACATTTATCACTCCTTGGTCATAATGCAACGCATAGGTTGGCCTATAACCTGTCTCTACTGGAGCTCCTGCCCAAATGGTTCCATTAAAAGTAATGTTCAAAATGGTACAATACTGATTAGCTAGACAAACAAAACCATCTTGGATCCTATTAGTAGTTGCTTTTTTCCAACCCCAATTGATCACAGCATTGCTGGTGTCTGTGACTTTAACTCCCGGTGTCCATACTCCAACCTCTGATCCAACCAACCACACGGTACCAAGGATTCCAAGACTTAAGGTAGGTACAACGTTGCTCTGTGAAAGATAATACAGTATAAATCACTCTCAAAAGTAACATTTTTCCTGTGGGACATATTCCCATTTTTCTATTCCTGGTCTCATTATTAATAAAGTACGATCCATACCTACAGCTATTACCTCTGCAGGTTCAGGGGGACCAGACGCCCCCTGTACCCAAATTTTAGCCCCCACATTAACTGTGTCAGTGGAGCCAAAACCTTGATCTCCTCTCACTGCCAATGCTGTGGGAGCCTCTCCTTCTTTTATGTTAGCAACATATAAAGGAATCAAAAGTAACTGAGCTACTCGGTCCTGGGCTGGTAAAATCATAGACTTATCGCTAAGGTTGATCATCACTACTTTGATTTCTCCCTGGTAATCAGCATCTATTACTCCTCTCAGGACTACTGCTCCCTGGACCGCCATACTCGATCTAGTTGCTAATTGGCCATAATGTCCTGGAGGAATCTGACAGCCTATTCCCGTTGAGATTATCCTTACCTTTCCCGGTGGGAACACCACGGTCTCAATGGAATATAGGTAAACTAATCCCATCTTACAAATTTCCCCAACCAAAGGTTGTCTAAACCAGTTACAATATATCTATATTATTAATAAAATTGTTAAACTCATATCAGAAATGAATACTCAAGTGATAATCTCAATATCACACCCTAATTCTAATACTGTATATATATCCACAGACATATTTCCTTAAATGAGGACATTTTTACTTAATTTCCCTTCTTGAAATCCACCTTTTCCACTAGACATGTGCAATTCGTTTAGTTCCGAATTAGTTTTTGAACGAATTTTGACAAATTAGTTAATTCCGAAATATCCGAATTTCCGAATTTTTAAATTTCCGAATTTTCGGATTTCCGAAATTTTGAATTTCCAAATTTTCGAATTTCCGAAATTCTGAATTTCTGAAATTCGAAAATTTGGAAATTGGAATTCTCGAAAATTTTAGATTTGAACATTCGAAATTGCAAAATTCGAAATTGCAAAATTCTAAAATCTAAAATTCTAAAATCTAAAACTCGAAAATGGGAAATTTGGAAAGTTGAATTTCCGAATTTCCGAATTTCGAATTTTTAGAATTGACGAATTTACGAGTTTTCAAATTTCCCGAATTTACGAATTTCTGTAAAAAGCAAAAAAACGAATGAAACAAAAACGAAAATTATTTTTTTTCGAATTTCCCGAATTTCCGAAAAGAGCAAAAAAAAAGAATGAAACTAACGTTCATTTTACCATGTTTGGAAAACAGATTCAAAAATAATTGTGATCACATTGTTTATCATTAGATTAATTAACCCGGCACATTTTTTTATAAATGTTTGTCTAAAAAACAGAAATCGGCAGGGTGTCCTTCCAGCTTATCACTGATCTCTCATCCCAGCTACATTCTTTCATGAGAGCGCAAAGGAAGGGGTCACATCTGCATACATAACACACACAAGAGCTAAACTAAAGGTTCCAGCATTCACACACATACACGAATATCTCTCTAAAATCACTTACATTTTTCCCATTTGTACACAACACATGGATACAGTGACAACATAACATATAACCACCAATCAATACAACTCGATTAAGGGGAGTAAAATAGGTACCCTATGTCCCAAAAATGCCTTACCGATCAAGGAAGTCTGATAACACAAATGTAAGCAAAAGGCTTACCTCAGCCGGTTGATTATCAGAAATTCCCAGATCGTCTCAATCTCCTCGTTTCGGATCCTATGGGTCACCTGTAAATATTCCTCCTAGGCAAAGCTCGCCATCTGACCTGGACATTTTATTGATAGGCAACTCCTATCCTCATATTGATTAGTGGTTCCAAATTATTAATAACTACTGCAGTAGGAAACAGACACAAAAGATACACTCCACATCTTTCCAAATAACTGTTCACTCTCCCCTGTCTCTCTTTATATTTAGTTTTGGGCTACTTTTACTGCAGCTGTCTCAGCAATATTTTGATAATGTTCTAGTTTATCCTTAAGAAGCTTCTGCCCACACTGCAGAACAACAATCTTACCCTCCTGCTCTATGGTCTTCTGCTCTAACTGATGAAGATCTTTCAATACTACATGTAAAGCCGCGTACACACGATCGTTTTTACCGATGAAAACAGTCCGGTGGATTTTTTTCATCGGACAAACCGATCGTGTATGGGCCCCATCGGTCTTTTTTCCATTGGTGTCAAAAAATAGAACATGTTTTAAATTTTTCCGATGGATAAAAAACCGATAGCAAATTCCGATCGTCTATGGGCAAGTCCATCGGTTGAAAAACCCACGCATGCTCAGAATCAAGTCGACGCATGCTCAGAAGCATTGAACTTAATTTTTCTCGGCTCATCGGAGTGTTTTACGTCACCGCGTTTGGAACGGTCGGTTTTTTGACTGATGGTGTGTAGGCAAGACTGATGGAAGTCAGCTTCATTGGTTTTCCGATGGAAAAATCCATCGGTTTAAAAACCATAGGAAATCCGATCGTGTGTACAGGGCTTAACTTTTTATGCACCTTCCTATGCGCAGTCAGCAAAATCCAACTACGTCTGCCTAAAGCTACTGCATCACCCGCTTTAGCGGGGACCCCCTTGAGTACATGTACAACATCAAGGGGTTCAATACCCTTAAACTTGCCATCCCACGATTCTGCCAATCCCGCTCCCAACAATTCCTGTGCTAAAACATCATAAAGAGCCTTGGTCCAGCCGGGGATCTCCACTTTAACTTCGGTTTTATCCTTTGTTTTACGTTTAAACATGTTAGGTTCCTTTAAGGTTTTTGCAAAATGCCAAATGGCAATATTTTGCACAGAGACTCCCCAGTACCTAGGGGTCAATGTGCAAAAATTTATTTTTCAAAATAAACTTCCTGTTAACCACTTTAGCCCCTGACCATTTGGCTGCCCAAAGACCAGAGCACTTTTTACAATTTGGCACTGCGCTGTTTTAACTGGTAATTGCGCGGTCATGCAATGTTGTACCTAAACAAAATTTGCGTCCTTTTTTTCCCCCACAAATAAAGCTTTCTTTTGATGGTATTTGATTGGGATTTGAATTTTTTGCGATATAAACGGAAAAAGACCGAAAATGTGGAAAAAAATATTTATTTTCTACTTTTTGTTATAAGAAAAATCCAGTAAACTAAATTTTAGTCATACATTTAGGCCAAAATGTATTCAGCCACATGTCTATGGCAAAAATAAATAATAAGCGTATATTTATTGGTTTGGGCAAAAGTTATAGCGTCTACAAACTAGGGTACATTTTCTGGAATTTACACAGCTTTTAATTTATGACTGCCTATCTCATTTCTTGAGGTGCTAAAATGGCAGGGCAGTACAACCCCCCCCCCCAAATGACCTTATTTTCGAAAGTAGACACCCCAAGGAAATTGCTGAGAGGCATGTTGAGCATATTGAATATATATTTTTTTTTTGTCCTAGTGATTAAAAAATGACAAAAAAAATTAAAAATGTGTACACAAAGTTGTCGCGGTTGCTTGTCTTGATTGAATGCACATCTTGTGACTACGAGTCATAGAACTGGTTTTGCCTGGTTTTGGTATGAAAGGGCCTTTGATCAGTAGCCTGTGTCATTCCAGTAGTTTCAATTTTCCCAGGAATTAATTTCAGCAGTATCTGGTCAGTTTAGAATTGTTTTAACCATGTTTCTGGCTTTGTAGTTTGACCTATAGTTGCCTTCTCCGCTGAGTATTCTAGTTTGAACTCTAGCCACCTCATCCACTGGATATGCTACTAAAATTATGACAATTGAGTGTCAATCATTCTTCACACATACATTCTACACACCCGTATCACATATGTATTAGACTTGAGCACAACGGAAAAATTTGTTTAGTTTTGGTTCAATTCTTGTGCACAACGGAAAAATTAGTTTAGTTTCGGTTTGTTTCTTTTCGGTCCTGTTGATTCGTAATCTTTCGTAATTTTACTAGACGGGATTTTTCGTGTTCGGACTAATTCGTATTTTCACAAGCGACATTTTTCGTTGAATCGGAATGATTCGTAGTAATGTAAGCCTTATTTTTAGTTGATTTATAATTCGTACTTTCGGTAGAGTACATTGTTTTTCGTTGATTCTGAACACAACTCCTACTTTCGTAACTTTTTTGGGGTTCGTTGATTCGCAATTTTCCGTGTCTCTCTCACAACGACGCTGCCTATTATGCCTAATGTGCTTCGAATGGATTTGTACTTTTCTAAATACATAGCGGTTATTTGTAATGATTCGAAATCTCATATTTTATTTTCGTTTTTTATATGCAGCTATAGCCTCCGCCCCTGTACACCATTTTGAGAGGGAGTTCAGCACGGTAAGGGAGAAGCAGAGAGCAGAGCAGAGTGTTATTGTGCTTTGAATGGATTCGTACATTCGTAACTTTTTTCATAACGAATTATGCCGAAGACATTCGGGCATTCGCTATTTGCGGTATAATTTATTTCGGATTCGGTTTTATTCGTAATTGCTTTGTTCGGAAATTCGAATGCTTCCAAATGTCCGAAAGTTGCTAAATTCGGACGAATTTCGATTCGTTACAAAACGAATTGCACAAGCCTAATATGTATCACACAGAGTGAATAACTATGCGTAGGCTGTCTATCTCTTATCTCGACGTGTTTTGCGGTATAAAAGCTTTTTCAGGAGAGGGACAGAGTGAGTACAAAACTGAAAATTAAATATAGAAATGTGTAATCATAAACATATACATAGCTTCGTATTGACATAATTAATCCACGTGAAGCTCACATAGACTACAACCATAACAGACAGTGGTTTACAAAACACTTAACCCAGAGTCAGGCTAAGCCTAGCCAAGGTCCAACAATAAGACTCTTTCTGTGTTAATCGCTGTACACAAATATGCTTTACTGTTGAGCCCTGTTTTCTTACACCCTAAGCCTAAGCTTCAGCCTCTTGAAGAAAGTCCATTTCAACCAATTTTGGGGTCCAGATCTTTTTTCCATCTTACCCATCGCCTATCCATTAAGAAACTGATTATTGATTTTAAACAAGGATTACTGTGGTATGCACTTTATACTTCATTATCCTACAGGTTAGGTATGCTGCAATCTATCAGTTTTAATATGTGCTATATCTTTCTATATACAGTGCCTTGTAAAAGTATTCACCCCCTTTGGCTTTTTACCTATTTTGTTACATTACAGCCTTTAGTTCAATGTTTTTTTAATCTGAATTATATGTGATGGATCAGAACACAATAGTCTAAGTTGATGAAGTAAAAGAGGAAAAATATATACATAAAACTATTTTTCAGAAAAAAAAAATGGATAATTGGCATGTACGTATGTATTCACCCCCTTTGTTATGAAGCCCATAAAAAGCTCTGGTGCCACCAATTACCTTCAGTAGTCACATAATTAGTGAAATGATGTCCACCTGTGTGCAATCTAAGTGTCACATGATCTGTCATTACATATACACACCTTTCTGAAAGGCCCCAGAGGCTGCAACACCTAAGCAAGAGGCACCACTAACCAAACACTGCCATGAAGACCAAGGAACATCTGTTGAGAAGTACAAGTCAGGTTTAGGTTATAAAAAAATATTCAAATCTTTGATGATCCCTAGGAGCACTATCAAATCTATCATAACCAAATGGAAAGAACATGGCACAACAGCAAACCTGCTAAAAGACGGCCGCACACCAAAACTCATGGACCGGGCAAGGAGGGCATTAAAGTGGTTGTAAACCCGGATAAAATAAAAAATAAAAATAAAAACACCTGCAAGACAAAGCCATAATGAGCTAGTATGACTAGCATACTAGCTCATTATGCATTACTTACCTTTGATCGGGGCCCCCGAAGCCATCCTCGTCTCCCCCTACAGCCGTAGCCATCGCTCCACAGATACCCGGAAGGTTACTTCCGGGTATCGCCGCTCCAGTCAAAACCGGATTTGTGAATGGGGATTAACCCTGTGAATGCACCGTTGTCTACGGCGTGCATGCGCCATAGACATTGATGCATGTTTGTTTTTTTCAAATATCTCCTAAACCGTGTAGGTTTAGGAGGTATTTCTTGCACCTACAGGTAAGCCTTAATCTAGGCTTACCTGTAGGTGCAAGTTGCATAAGTGGGTTTACAACCACTTTAATCAGAGAGGCAGCACAGAGACCTAAGGTAACCCTGGAGTAGTGATGAGCCGAACACCCCCGGGTTCGGTTCGCACCAGAACCCGCGAACGGACCGAAAGTTCGAACGAACATTAGAACCCTATTAAATACAATGGATGCGAACGTTCGAATTCTAAAGTGCTAATTATAACAACTATTATGCATGTTATTGTCCTAAAAAGGGTTTGGGAACCCGGGTTCTGCACCAGGGGACATGTATCAATGCAAAAATAAGTTTTAAAAACGGTCGTTTTCCGGGAGCAGTCATTTTAATGATGCATAAAGTGAAAAAAAAAAAGTCAAATATTCCTTTAAATATCGTACCTGGGGGGTGTCTAAAGTATGCCTGTGAAGTGCCACGTGTTTCCCGTGTTTAGAACTGTCCCTGCACAAAATGACACTTCTAAAGGAAAAAAAAGCCATTTAAAACTGCTTGCGGCTTTAATGTAATGTCTGGTCCCGGTAATATGGATGAAAATCTTTAAGAAAAATGGCATAGCTACCCCATGACCCCCCCCCCTACCCCAGCCCATTACCAGCCCCTTTGGGTCTTGTATGGATATTAAGGGGAACCCCGCACATAAAATAAAAAAGGCCCTATATACTCTGAACAGCCGTATACAGGCGGTGCATACAAGACAGGGACTGTAGGTTTGTTCTTATGTAGAATCTGTTTGTAATTTTGAACAGGTACATTGTTGAAGTGTAGCTCCAGACCAAAAATCTATTTTTAAACTTTTTGGAAAACATAGGTAAGGGTTATCACCCCTGTAACATTTGTTTTGCTGTCTGTGCCCCTGTTCAGAACATTTCACCTCACTTTCCGTCCTAATGACAACTGTTTTTGAAATGTGGTGTTTTTCTTGAAACAAGGATTGCTGATAAAGCATCAGTACAGAGGAGACACCTTTCTCCCATATTTATTCTTACAGGAGAGAATTTTCCTTCCTAGTGGTAGATTTCCTCTCACTTCCTGTTGTCTTCTTGCGTTTGCAAGTAGGAGTCGTTTGTAAGTTGGATGTTTGAAAGTAGGGACCTGCCGTATATACTCTGCAGAAATAGGCCCCTTAGTTGTTGGTGTTGGCACAACACTGTAAGCACTCACAGTTACTCTTGGTTGGTGCTGGAACGCCCTGCTGTCAACTATTATATCAGGAATTTTAATTACATATAATTGTTGAACAGTGGTAGTAAAAATTGGGCCTTTGATGGTGGTGCTGGTGCCACAACACTGTAAGCCCTGACAGTTACTCTTGGTGGGTGCAGCAATGGGCCCTGCTGTGAATTATTAGATCAAGAATTGTAATTACATGCCCCTGTTGAACAGGGGCTGAAAAATTGGGCCTTAGGCACTGGTGGCACAACACTGCAACCCTTCACAGATACTGTACTTGGAGCACAGCAATGAGCCCTGTTGCAAAGTATTGCTTCAAAAATTGTAATGACACGCCCCTGTTAAACAGGGGCTGAAAAATTGGGCCTTAGGCACTGGTGGCACAACACTGCAACTCCTCACAGATACTGTACTTGGAGCACAGCAATGAGCCCTGTTGCAAAGTATTGCTTCAAAAATTGTAATTACACGCCCCTGTTAAACAGGGGCTGAAAAATTGGGCGTTAGGCACTGGTGGCGGCACCCATAAACAAAAATGATCTTCCAAGCTATCATCATCAATCGTATCATTGAGGACTCGGAGGAGGAGGATAGCCAGTCAACATAACAGCACAGGCACTCAGCATCAGCATCAGTCTTGAAGGGATGTGACATTTTAAAATCAATTAGTCTGTTATATCAGCATCAGGTGTGTGGTAGCTGGTGGTGATCCAAGACTGGTTCATCTTGATGAAAGTCAGTCGATCAACCGAGTCGGTGGACAGGCGCACCCTGTGATCCGTGACAAATCCTCCAGCAGCACTGAATGTGCGTTCCGAAAGAACGCTGGATGCAGGACAGGCCAGTAGCTCAATTGCATACTGTGCAAGCTCTGGCCAGTGATCCATCCTCAAGACTCAGTAAGCCAGAGGATTTTCGGTGGGGAAGGTGTCCAAGTCTGACCTTGCCCCTAGATATTCCTGCACCATGTTTATCAGACGCTGGCGATGGTTGCTGGAACCGATCATACTTTGGGGCTGCGGACTAAAGAATTGTCTGAACGCATCGGTCAGACGGCCACCTTCCCCACCGCTCCTTCTTTGACTGGCCGAAGCCTCAGCAACTCGTTGTCCAGGACCAGGAGTTTGCAACCTCCCAGTCTCTGGGAACGCGTTGCACAGACCTTTCTGCAAGGCCTCCCGGAGTTGTCTCATCCTCTGCTCCCTCTGCGACGGTAACATAAGGTCCGCAACCTTACCCTTGTACCGTGGATCAAGGAGAGTGGCCAGCCAGTAATGGTCCCTCTCCTTGATCCGAAGAATACGAGGATCCTTCCGCAGACTTTGCAGGATCAGGGAGGCCATGCAGCGTAGGTTTGCTGAGGCATTCGCTCCGGAGTCCTCTGGGTCACTAAGGACGACATGATCCGCAGCCACCTCCTCCCAGCCACGTACAAGTCCACTGGTTTCTTGGGACTGTAAATCATCCCTAAAAGACTGCTGCTGATGATGCTGAGTGCCAGCCTCCACCTCCATGCTGACACAATCCTCCTCCTCCTCCTCCTCCTCCTCCTCCTCCTCCTCTTCCTGTGCGATGGGTGGGACAGAAGGAACACTGTCTGGGTAAAGGGGGCCTTGAGAGGCAAGGAAGTCCTCCTCTTCCTGCCTCTGTTCTGCCTCAAGTGCCCTGTCCATTATTCCACGCAGCGTGTGCTCCAACAGGTGGACAAGAGGTACAGTGTCACTGATGCATGCACTGTCACTGCTCACCATCCTCGTGGCCTCCTCAAATGGTGCCAGGACAGTGCATGCATCCCTGATCATGCCCCACTGGCGTGGAGAAAAAAAACCAAGCTCCCCTGACCCTGTCCTGGTGCCGTAGTCGCACAGGTACTCATTGATGGCCCTCTGCTGCGTGTGCAGCCGCTGCAGCATGGCCAACGTTGAGTTCCACCTGGTGGGCATGTCACATATAAGGCGGTTCTTGGGCAGGTTCAACTCCTTTTGCAGCTCAGCCAGGCGAGCACTGGCATTATAAGATCTGCGGAAATGCACACAGACTTTCCTGGCCTGCCTCAGGACATCCTGTAAGCCCGGGTACCTGCCCAAGAAGCGCTGCACCACCAGGTTAAGGACGTGAGCCACACAGGGCACATGGGTCAGTTGTCCCTGTCGGAGGGCGGAGAGGAGGTTGGTGCCATTGTCGCAAACCACCATTCCTGGCTTAAGCTGGCGTGGCGTCAACCACCTCTCGGCCTGGCCCTGCAGAGCAGACAGGACCTCTGCCCCAGTGTGGCTTCTGTCCCCCAAACACACCAGCGCAAGCACGGCATGGCATCTTTTTGCCTGCGTACTTGCGTAGCCCCGTGAACGGCTACGGAGCACCGCTGGTTCATAGGACAAACCACAGGAAGAGGCCATGGAGGAAGAAGAAGAGGAGGGGGTGGAGGAGAGAGGTGTGTCACAACCAGTAGTAGCATTTTGGAGGCGTGGCGGTGGGACAACCTCCAACACTACTGCACCTTGTCCTGAATCCTTCCCAGCTGCCAAAAGAGTGACCCAATGGGCCGTGAAAGAAAGGTAACGTCCCTGTCCATGCCTGCTGGACCATGAGTCAGCGGTAATATGCACCTTACCGCTGACCGCCCTGTCCAGCGAGGCCAAGACATTGCCTTCCACATGCCGGTAGAGAGCCGGAATAGCCTTCCGTGAGAAAAAGTGGCGTTTGGGAACCTGCCACTGAGGAACCGCACATTGCACAAACTCACGGAAGGGGGCCGAGTCTACCAACTGAAAAGGCAGCAGTTGAAGCGCTAGCAATTTAGCCAAGCTAGCATTCAACCGCTGGGCATGTGGATGGCTGGGAGTGAACTTCTTTCGACGGTCCAGCAGCTGGGGCAGGGAAATTTGCCTGCTAGAATCGGACGTCGGTGTACTGCTAGCAGAGTGGGCGCAAGTACTTGGCTGTGACACACCTAATTCTACACCTTCATTCCTCTCAGTGCATGTTTCAGAGAGGACTGAAGTTATAGTGGGGTTGGAGATCCCAGCTGATGCGGTGCAAGGAGAGGTCCGCTTTGTTCTTTGGTGTGGGTCTTTGAGGTAGGCTTGCCAACGAGCTGCATGGCAGGTCAACATATGTCTGGTCAGGCATGTGGTACCCAAGCGGCTGATGTTTTGGCCACGCGATATACGCTTGAGACATATGTTGCAAACAGCAGCTGTGCGATCTGATGCACTAGCCTCAAAAAAGGCCCACACCAAAGAACTTTTTGAATGACGGGCAGAGGCAGCGCCCTGCACAGGCGGAGCTCTGCGGTGTGATTCCGTCGGTGTACTGCCCTTACGCTGGCCACCAAAGGGCATCCTGCCTCGTTGGAGATGTGCCTCCTCCTCATCCTCCTCCTCCTCCTCTCTCCTATTAGGCACCCACGTGGAGTCATTGACCTCATCATCCCCTCCCTCCTCATCACTGGAGCCAATCTGGCAGTATGCTGCAGCTGCTGGAACATGACTGCCAGATTGGTGTCCTTCTTGAGCATCCCCTCTGTCTGCTCTCACGCTACTGCCTTCCTCTAGCTGGGTTTCATCATCAGACCCTTCGAAACGCTGGGCATCCTCCTGGAGCATGTACCCAACACTGTGCTGAAACAGTTCGGGGGACTCCTCAGGAGGAGGACATGGTGGGTCTAGGGAAGGAGTGACTGATGATTTGTCTGACATTGATACCAGGGAAGACGACGCTTTGGCAGCTGCTTTTCCAGTACCCTGAGCCTGGGTGAGAGAGGATGAGGAGGAGGAGGAGGGCTTGGTCATCCACTCTACCAAGTCTTCGGCATGATGTGGCTCAACATGTCCAGCTGCCGAAAAGAAGGACAAGCGTGTCCCATGGCCATGTGCTGATGACAATGCACCGCGTCCACGACCAGCACTGTTGCCCCCAGACACAGAGCCTGCTTGCCCTCTTTTATTGCCTCCTGACTGTCTGCCTCTCCTTGTTTGCCTTCCAGACATTCTAATAGATGGCCTGCAGGGAGATGGGAAAAAAGCAATAAGGGCTACCTTCAGGTGTCCTTCTCTGTCCCTTGAAACAAGGACTTTCACAGTGAAAGAAACTGACACTGTCCCTACCTAGAGTTTTCTGTCCCTAGAATAAATGTTTTTTTTAATCACAATATAGCACAAGGACAATTCACTCAATGTCTCTCCAGGTCCCTGGAAACAAGGACTTGCAGAGTGAAAGAAACTGACACTGTCCCTACCTAGAGTTTTCTGTCCCTAGAATAAATGTTTTTTTTAAGCACAATATAGCACAAGGAAAATTAACTCACTGTCCTTACAGGTCCCTGGAAACAAGGACTTGCAGAGTGAAAGAAAAAAAACACTCTCCCTACCTACAGTTTTCTGTCCCTAGAAAAAATGTTTTTTTTAATCACAATATAGCACAAGGAAAATTAACTCACTGTCCTTACAGGTCCCTGGAAACAAGGACTTGCAGAGTGAAAGAAACTGACACTGTCCCTACCTAGAGTTTTCTGTCCCTAGAATAAATGTTTTTTTTAATCACAATATAGCACAAGGAAAATTAACTCACTGTCCTTACAGGTCCCTGGAAACAAGGACTTGCAGAGTGAAAGAAACTGACACTGTCCCTACCTAGAGTTTTCTGTCCCTAGAATAAATGTTTTTTTTAATCACAATATAGCACAAGGAAAATTAACTCACTGTCCTTACAGGTCCCTGGAAACAAGGACTTGCAGAGTGAAAGAAACTGACACTGTCCCTACCTAGAGTTTTCTGTCCCTAGAATAAATGTTTTTTTTAAGCACAATATAGCACAAGGACAATTAACTCACTGTCCTTACAGGTCCCTGGAAACAAGGACTTGCAGAGTGAAAGAAACTGACACTGTCCCTACCTAGAGTTTTCTGTCCCTAGAATAAATGTTTTTTTTAATCACAATATAGCACAAGGAAAATTAACTCACTGTCCTTACAGGTCCCTGGAAACAAGGACTTGCAGAGTGAAAGAAACTGACACTGTCCCTACCTAGAGTTTTCTGTCCCTAGAATAAATGTTTTTTTTTAAGCACAATATAGCACAAGGACAATTAACTCACTGTCCTTACAGGTCCCTGGAAACAAGGACTTGCAGAGTGAAAGAAAAAAAACACTCTCCCTACCTACAGTTTTCTGTCCCTAGAAAAAATGTTTTTTTTAAGCACAATATAGCACAAGGAAAATTAACTCACTGTCCTTACAGGTCCCTGGAAACAAGGACTTGCAGAGTGAAAGAAAAAAAACACTCTCCCTACCTACAGTTTTCTGTCCCTAGAAAAAATGTTTTTTTTAATCACAATATAGCACAAGGAAAATTAACTCACTGTCCTTACAGGTCCCTGGAAACAAGGACTTGCAGAGTGAAAGAAACTGACACTGTCCCTACCTAGAGTTTTCTGTCCCTAGAATAAATGTTTTTTTTAATCACAATATAGCACAAGGAAAATTAACTCACTGTCCTTACAGGTCCCTGGAAACAAGGACTTGCAGAGTGAAAGAAACTGACACTGTCCCTACCTAGAGTTTTCTGTCCCTAGAATAAATGTTTTTTTTAAGCACAATATAGCACAAGGACAATTAACTCACTGTCCTTACAGGTCCCTGGAAACAAGGACTTGCAGAGTGAAAGAAAAAAAACACTCTCCCTACCTACAGTTTTCTGTCCCTAGAAAAAATGTTTTTTTTAAGCACAATATAGCACAAGGAAAATTAACTCACTGTCCTTACAGGTCCCTGGAAACAAGGACTTGCAGAGTGAAAGAAAAAAAACACTCTCCCTACCTACAGTTTTCTGTCCCTAGAAAAAATGTTTTTTTTAATCACAATATAGCACAAGGAAAATTAACTCACTGTCCTTACAGGTCCCTGGAAACAAGGACTTGCAGAGTGAAAGAAACTGACACTGTCCCTACCTAGAGTTTTCTGTCCCTAGAATAAATGTTTTTTTTAATCACAATATAGCACAAGGACAATTAACTCACTGTCCTTACAGGTCCCTGGAAACAAGGACTTGCAGAGTGAAAGAAACTGACACTGTCCCTACCTAGAGTTTTCTGTCCCTAGAATAAATGTTTTTTTTAAGCACAATATAGCACAAGGACAATTAACTCACTGTCCTTACAGGTCCCTGGAAACAAGGACTTGCAGAGTGAAAGAAAAAAAACACTCTCCCTACCTACAGTTTTCTGTCCCTAGAAAAAATGTTTTTTTTAATCACAATATAGCACAAGGAAAATTAACTCACTGTCCTTACAGGTCCCTGGAAACAAGGACTTGCAGAGTGAAAGAAACTGACACTGTCCCTACCTAGAGTTTTCTGTCCCTAGAATAAATGTTTTTTTTAATCACAATATAGCACAAGGACAATTAACTCACTGTCCTTACAGGTCCCTGGAAACAAGGACTTGCAGAGTGAAAGAAACTGACACTGTCCCTACCTAGAGTTTTCTGTCCCTAGAATAAATGTTTTTTTTAAGCACAATATAGCACAAGGACAATTAACTCACTGTCCTTACAGGTCCCTGGAAACAAGGACTTGCAGAGTGAAAGAAACTGACACTGTCCCTACCTAGAGTTTTCTGTCCCTAGAATAAATGTTTTTTTTAAGCACACTATAGCAGAAGCACAAAACACACTGACACTCTCCCTACCTATCCTTCTCTTTCCCTAAACTAAAGGAATCCAGGTTAAGCAAGAAAGAAATAACAGTCACTGTCCCTGCCTATGCTACTCTATCCCTGCTCCGGAACACACTACACTAGGCCGCCGTGCTGGCGGCCTTTTATAGTGTGGGGCGTGTACTAAACACCCTCAGCAATAATTGGCCACAGGCATCCTGCCTGTGGCCAATCATTGCTCTCCTCGCTGCCGGCGCTGTGATTGGCCAAGCATGCGGGGTCACAGTGCATGCTTGGCCAATGACAGCGCCTGGATGACACTGCGATGGCGTAGTGCATTGTGGGCCGTTCGCGTCACTCGAATTTGGCGCGAACGGCCCAAATCGTTCGATCTTCGTCGAACGATCGAACAGCCAATGTTCGAGTCGAACGTATGTTCGACTCGAACACGAAGCTCATCCCTACCCTGGAGGAGCTGCAGAGTTCCACAGCAGAGACTGGAGAATCTATACAAAGGACGACAATAAGCCGTACGCTCCATAGAGTTGGGCTTTATGGCAGAGTGGCCAGAAGAAAGCCATTACTTTCAGCAAAAAACAAAATGGCTTGTTTTAAGTTTGCGAAAAGGCATGTGGGAGACTCCCAAAATGTATGGAGGAAGGTGCTCTGGTCTGATGAGACTAAAATTGAACTTTTTGGCCATCAAAGAAATTGCTATGTCTGGCGCAAACCCAACACATCACATCACCCAAAGAACACCATCCCCACAGTGAAACATGGTGGTGGCAGCATCATGCTGTGGGGATGTTTTTGTGGTGCTAAATACAGGGATATTCTTGAGCAAAACCTGTACCACTCTGTGTGTGATTTGAGGCTAGGACGGAGGTTCACCTTCCAGCAGGACAATGACCCCAAACACACTGCTAAAGCAACACTTGAGTCGTTTAAGGGGAAACATGTAAATGTTGTTGTGGAAAAATGTATTAATGTATGTTGTCAGATGTCCCCCCAATGTCAGTTTTGCTATAGTGAGCTCATCTGAGCGTATTTGCACATACAGACGTTGGTGGAAGATCGGTGGCGGGAAAATCTTCCTATGGAAACAGTGATGTTTGCTCCATTTAGAGATGTTGTTTTGTGCCCCGTTGGGGGACTGGCCACCTCCTGGCGGGGGGCGTTAAATGACTCTGAGCGCACAGATCTGTGTCCACAAGAACAGTAGCATAACTATAAAACAATTGTGGTCCATTGAGGCATAATTGTCATGTAGTTTCCGTCATTGGTAGCAGTGCATGTCACTGCTAGTCTATTTGAGTAATTGTATGGTCATCTGGTTGGAAGGATGTCCTTGTATGGTCATTCTCCTGTGTGGAAGGGACATCCTGTGATGTCCCCGCCCATGGGGGAGGGGATTGGTTGCTGCAGCCAATCACCTCCTGTCTGAGATCTTTTGAGTTTAATAAAAGCCTATGATTAGGCGTCGGCTTGGCAGTCATGCTGGTCTGCTGAGAGATGAGAACATAAGCTGTGTGATGCTGCCTTTTTGGGATGAATGATGGGACGAATGGACGGTGAGTGGATCTTAGCAAACTTAGCTAAAGATAGCATTATTGCAAAAAGATGAATCTAAAGTGTGTGCTTAATTAACACAGGAAATATAGGCTGTGTGCTCTGCAGACAACCAATATTTTTACAACAATGTGTTGGAATGGCCTAGTCAAAGCCCAGACCTCAATCCAATAGAAACTCTGTGGTCAGACTTAAAGATTGCTGTTCACAAGCGCAAACCATCCAACTTTTTTTTTATAAATTCTTTATTTTTTCCTTTTTTCATAAGTTTCACATTACAAATTATTACATTTCATAACATTTACTTACTTCAACCAATACAGACAAAGAAAATAAGCTATTACAGTCTTTTAGTTTCACTGTCTACTAATTACTTCATTAGTCCCTTATAACTTCTCTTTACCTCTTTGATCTTTCTTTTCATCTTATTACCCACCCTCCCCCAAAAAATAAGAAAAAAAAAAAACACAGTTTGTCTTCTCCTCTCCCCCTACCCCCATCTCCCCCCATCGCCCCCATCCCCCCTCCCTATATTCCAAGTAAGGTGCCCATATCGTCCGGTATCTCCCATCCTGGTCTTTCACTGTCATCGTAAGGTTTTCCATCTGTTGGATCTCTGAGATTCTAGCAAACCATTGTGCTCTAGATGGAGGGTTCTCCTTTTTCCACAGGACAGGGATACACGCCCTCGCGGCTGTAATAATGTGTCTTAGCAGTGAGTTTTTATATTTTTCCACTGATATAGGGATATCCATTAATAGAATAGCTGCTGGTCTATCTTCTAAAAATATGCCTGTAATTTTTTTAATGGTTTCTGTTACCATTTTCCAGAACTCCTGTATTTTCACACACTCCCAGAAAATATGTAATAATGTCCCTTTTGCTACATGACATCTCCAGCAGGCATCTGACATCTGGGGGTATATTCGATGCAGTACTGTTGGTGTTCTGTACCATCTAGTTAAAATGTTGTATCCTCCCTCCTGATATCTACTTGCTACTGAGGCCTTGTGAGTAAACAACAAAATCTTATTTCTCTGTTCTTGTGAAAAAGGAGGAAAGTAAGTTCTTGCGGTATGTCTAAATTAATTAACATAGCATATAAATAAGACAGTGAGTGTCTCGGAGGATTCCCTTTTAAGCACATCTGCTCGAATTTTGACAGTGTTCTAACTTACTGTAAATATTCTTGCTTTTGTCCGTAGAAACGCTTCCACTTGCATCATCCGAAAAAAATCTAATTCTGGTGTAACCTCTCTTTCAATCTCTCTTTTTGTCATTAATCTAGCATCTTTTGAGAAATGGATAATCCTGCTAATGCCCCTTTGTCGTAATCTGATCTGTCAGTCCCGGTTGAAATGCCTTATTGCTCAAAATCTGAGTCATCGGACTCGGGTACATAGATATATTTGTTTTATTAAAGATCTAAAGATTTTATTAAAGATCTTTTTAATTGTTTGTATAGTGGCACCTATCGTTGGGTGTTTCTTTGTTTCTGCAGACACTTCAATTTCTGGAATCCACACCAGACCTTCCAACGGTACATCTACCGTTGCTTGCTCCATTTGTATCCAGGGTTTCTTATTTTGCCCGCACCACTCCACTACTCTAACTAGATTAGATGCTTCCTGATATTTTACTGGGTCCGGGAGCCCAATCCCTCCTTCTCCCTTGGGCAATGACAAAATAGTTCTTTGTATCCTCGCCAGTTTTCCCACCCAGATAAACTTCAAAAATCTTGACCTTAGGTCCCTAAAAAAGCTCTGGGGGATTTTAATTGGTAAAGTCTGTATTAAATACAAAAGTCTCGGTAGCACATTCATCTTTATTATGTTTGTCCGCCCGAACCAAGTAAAGATTTCCTTATCCCACCTCAATAAATCTAGTTTTATTTGTCTCATCAATGTTACATAATTAAATTCAAATAATTTATTTAAGTTCCTCGTTATCTTAAGCCTCGTACACACGGCCGAGAATCTTGTCAAGAAAAAACATGTTGTTTTTCTTGACGAGATTCTTGGACAAGAAACTTGTCCCGGACGAGTGTACACACGATCCATTCAAAGAACCCGCGGTTCTTTGAATGGAACGAACACGGTGACATCATCGACTACGACGAGCGTGCACTCGTCACATTCAATGCCGTCGCCGCCATCTTGCTACACCCTACCTATGCCTAGGAAGCTGCCGCGCATGCGTCAAAGTCATTTCGAGCATGCGCGGGTTTCCACGGCGAAAGGTAAGTGTACACACACACACACACATTTCTCGTTGAGAAACATGCTGACGAGAATCTCGACGAGAAAATAGAGAGCAGGGTCTCTATTTTTCTCGTCGAGATTCTTGTCAGTTTTCTTGACGGAAACCTGATAGCCGTGTACACACGACCGATTTACTCGGCAAGAACCAGCAAATTTCTTGCTGGTTCTTGCCGAGAAACTCGGTCGTGTGTACGAGGCTTTAGTCCCTAGGTAACTTATATATGAGTTTGTCCATCTAAAATTGAATTGTGTGGTTATCTGGTGCAATAATGCGGCCTTTGTTTCTATTCCCATTGCCTCTGATTTCCCGTAGTTGACCTTAAAATTAGACATTTTTCCGTATTCTCTTAATTCTGCCAATAAGGATGGCAGAGCTATAACCGGGGATGTTATAAAAAAAAATTAAATCATCAGCATATGCCGCCACTTTCTGTTCATCTCCTTTCGTTATTATCCCCTTAATGTGTGGGTTTGTCCGTATCTACCGTAAAAAGGGTTCTATTGTCAAAATAAAAAAAATAGGCGACAGTGGGCAGCCTTGTCTTGTTCCGTTTCGGATAAGAAATGGCTCTGAGTTTTTGATCATCTATTTTAACTCTCGCACTCGGTTCCAAGTATAGATTAGAGAACCAGCTCAATCCTATATGCTGCAGTGTCGCTTCTAAAAACAGCCAATCCACTCTATCGAAAGCTTTTTCTGCATCATCAGATACTAATATCATTGGTCTCCTCTGCTTTTGTGCTAAATAAATCGCACTCACCACTCGCTGTTATCCCCCATAATAGGTACAAAGAAGGTTTTGTTTAACCACACTCCTTAAGCACTTCCCACTGTTAAGAGTTTGGCCACACTAAACAACACCGAACTCTCTACTGTCAGCAGTGATGTGCCCTTTTGTTTCTCCCTGCAAAGCATGTTAATATCTTTGATGGTTCGCAACTTTAAAATTTGTATGTAGGGAACTTGTATTACATTTTTTTTATTTTGGCATTAACTTTGTGTAGTGAACACTTCCAGTTGATATCATTTAAACGGTAGTCATCAATATGTTCACTAGAGAGCACTGCAGATCATTTATTTGTATTTTCAAATAAAGGCAACTAATTTTAGAAAGCTACATTTTGCTGCACCTGTCAAGAACAAAAAAGGTCAACAACAGTATCTCACATGACACGAGTACTAATTAGAGCCTAACTCTAGTCAAAATTTTTTTTTTCAAAATTTGGATAGGGTGGAAAAGAGGTAGGTTTCTAATATCTCTTTTTGCTGTATGTGACTCCCCTGAGGAGGGAATTCTGTCCCCCCAGGTCTATCTTAATTAGGTCTGAATATTATGTGTATATTATGTGTATATATTTACTGTATATCTCATATATATACATGGTCTGAATATTATCTGTATTTATGTTTGTGTGTATACATAGAAAAATAACAAAGATGGATTGAAAAATTGTACAACCTTTTGTAGGTTAAGGCTAGTGTTGCCTAATTGGTATGTTTTGAAATATTACATTTATGCCTCGTTTAAACTGAGCAGATCGGTTAGGTACGGTTCGGTACGGTACGCTATTTTGGGTGTTTCCATTATGAAAGCGTGCCATAAAACCGAACCGTACCGCACCAATCAGGGTCCTGCTTCAGATGTGGGGCCATAGAAAATGGAACGGTTCGGTTAGGGCGGAGCTACAATACATTCCACTGATTGGCGGACACGCTAGGCATTTTTTCTAAACCCTGTATGGCCCCTGACGGTCCGACTTGCAGTGGAAACGCTCACCAGAATAGACCGGACCATTCTAACTGTTCCAAACTGTACCGACCCGAACCGTTCCGCTCAGTGGAAACGAGGCATTATTAACCCTTTAATGCCACCCCCTTGGGTGCCCTTTAAATGGGCTTTAATGTTCGGGAAGGCGTGTGGCTTTTGTATTATGTGACTGATATGATTGGCTTTCATAGTGGTCACATGATCAGGAGCTTATCCCACTGGCTTCCAATCAGAAGCCTTGATCGTGCTAACGGTTAAAAGCTCAGTCAGACTGCTGGAAGTGTGCGTTAGGTGCTTTCTCAGCATACAACCTTATCCCCCATGGAAACCCAAATGTATTGCCTCCACAGTCAACAAGAGGTTATGGAAATAAAAAAAAAAAAATGTTGGTTAATCTCACCAATGGCAACACAGACAGCATTGCATACCTGACAAGTGTTCTGACCCCTCACCCCTTTAGTTTTGAATAGAATATGGAAGGGTTGACGCTTCTGTTTCCTGTATCCCGGCGAGTCTGATGTGTGTGTGATAGCGAAGTGAAAGTTGATTCCACTGGATCTCTTATAAAGTGATTTTTCCTTTATAGAAGAAGCTTTTCCGTGGTTGACCCTATTCTGGTCCAAGTCTGCTACCTCTCCAATAGCGACTAAGAAAGCACTCACCAGATGGGAAATTTGTAGGTGTCTACCGAAGGGTGCCTCTTACAAAATCTCCTAGGGTTGATTAACTAAAACTGGAGAGTGCAAAATCTGTGCATGGTAGCAAATCAGCTTCTAACTTCAGCTTGTTTAATTAAGCTTTGATGTTAAAAAACCTGGAAGTTGATTTGGTTTCTTTGCAGACCTGCACCATAGTTTTTACTCTCCAGTTTTAGTAAATCAACCCCAATATGTCACAGCTGGGTAAATTTATCATATTTATGGCAATGGTAACCAAGGGAAATCCTAAATTTTACAGTATTCCTTGGAACAGGTATAAAGGAGAAATCTTTCGATATGGTTACCAGTTCTGGTGACAACTGACTCATTTTGGATTGATTTCTGTTGTGTCTCTGAGACAGGAAATGCATAAAAATATAAAAAAAAAACTACACATGGGTTTTAACCTATTTACTCACCAATCTCTTCTTCACTGCTGCTCCCGCTGTGGCTCTTGCTGTGACTTCCACTGTGGCTGCTTTTTTTGGCTAGACCCAGCTGCTCCAACACAAGGAGAATAGAGAGAAGGATCAATAGTTTTCCCATAGTACCTCACAATATTGAAAGAGGGGAAAGGGAGCTGCGCAAAAATGATAAACCTAAAAAATACAGTGTACCTTCAGTGAAAAGGGTACATATAACCATATATGTGAAGGAACCCCAATAATGAATAGGGTAAATTATAAATAAAATTCCAAAGTGACACCAAATAAGTCCAATGTGAATAAAAATGATACAAAATCCATATGTAATTCACAGTGAAATCTTGCAAATAGATGTAGAGCAGAGAGAAGGTGAATCTTGAGAGTAACACCAATTAACACTCGTGTACCACCACCAATAAAATGCGCTTACCAGAGGCAAGCTGATACAAGCCCAAAACACATAAGAAGCCTCCGTCCTCACGATAAGTGGATATCCAGGGAATTGCACACTCCAGGAGTCAGAACTCAATGGCCCAGCAATGTCCGAAAATAGAAGGAAAGGCCCACATGGTGTAGCGACGCTATTGTGTAGTGAAACGTACGTCGGGAGGCAGACGCGCTGACGTCATCGCTCGAGGACGGGAGATCGCATGCCGGCCGGCTCTCCTTTATAATTTATGCTTTTTATGCACTGCATTGATGTAAGTTGCCAATTTTATTTTAAATAAATGTTTGATTGAACGATACACACCATGTGGGCCTTTCCTTCTATTTTCAGACATTGCTGGGCCATTGAGTTCTGACTCCTGGAGTGTGCAATTCCCTGGATATCCACTTATCGCGAGGACGGAGGCTTCTTATGTGTTTTGGGCTTGTATCAGCTTGCCTCTGGTAAGCGCATTTTATTGGTGGTGGTACACGACTGTTAATTGGTGTTACTCTCAAGATTCACCTTCTCTCTGCTCTACATCTATTTGCAAGATTTCACTGTGAATTACATATGGATTTTGTATCATTTTTATTCACATTGGACTTATTTGGTGTCACTTTGGAATTTTATTTATAATTTACCCTATTCATTATTGGGGTTCCTTCACATATATGGTTATATGTACCCTTTTCACTGAAGGCACACTGTATTTTTTAGGTTGATCATTTTTGCGCAGCTCCCTTTCCCCTCTTTCCATATAACTAATGTTCTGTCTGACATTTGGAGCCTGCTGCCAACTTAGGGGTGGTGTTCATTTTTATATTTATTTATATTTTTTTAGTGCAGTAATTTTTTCCTCTTTATACCTCACAATATTAATATCTCCACTATGGGAATTGGCCGACTCCATGAAGTGCTGTTATAGATAGGAATAGAGCTGTTTATCTAGTCCAGGGATCATTTACTAAGGGTGGGTTCTTGGCTGAACATATTGCTACTACACCCATTCCCAGGGCCGGATTAACATAGGGGCTATTGGAGCTGCAGCTCCAGGCCCCTTCCTTAAGATAGGCCCAGCCCAGTGGTGTAAGTGAGTCACTAATGCTGCCCAGCCTTGCTCTGTGTACAGTGTAGATATAATTGATATGAGGGGGTTTGGAGTGCAGGAGACGGTTTGGGGTGCAGAGGTTTACAGGGGGATTTAGAATGCACAGGTGTACTGAGAGGAGGAGGATAAAGATGCAGAGATTAGCAGAGAGGAAGGGAAGGGTCTGTCATAGTAAATACCCCTGTTACGTGGTTGGTAAGTGTAAAGCCTCGTACACACGGTCGGACTTCCATCAGACTTTTCCGTGGATTTTTGTCCGAACGGAGTTGGCCGGGCACACCCATAGCATACACACCACAGGACTTTTCTGCAAACTTTCCCAAAACTTTTTGCAACATCACATGGTTTTTCTGCTCTTTTCTGCTCTTTACCGCCACCCTTTGGTCAACTTCTGCTATTGTTGGTTGATTTTAACATTAGTTGTTTTGTCCATCGGACAAAAGTCCTATGGTTTTCTGTACACACAGTAGGACTTTGCTCCATAGGACTTTTGTTGGGCAAAAGTTTGTCCGTTTGCAGACCCAACTTTTGTCCGATGAAAACAAAACCAAACCCAAAAAAGTTTGTCCGATGGAGCGTTCACACGGTCGGATTGTTGGTCCAACTTGCTTAACACAAAGTTTGTTGGGCAAAAGTCCGACCGTGTGTACGGGGCTTAAGGCTCCATTCACATCATGCAGATGTGACAGAGCTCGCATGCTCCCAGCAGCCCCTCCCACTTTTCCTGCAATGTAACTCCACCCACAGTTTGCCGCAGAGCGCTATCCTGGTGCGCCACATTACTACCCTACTATGGCTACCTAAAGGCACCCTCTCTCTCGTGCTCCCACCCCCCCTCTCTTTCACCCTTCCTCATTCTCTCACCCCTTTCTCTCTCACCCTTCCTCATTCTCGCACCCCTTTCTCTCACCCCCACTCTATTTAATTTATTTGTTTAAATATTTAATTTGTTTTTACACAAATTGTTTGCATTTTATTTATTTCCATAAAAAGGCCCATAAAAATCCTCAGCACCAGGCCCATGATGCTCTTAACCTGGCCCTGCCCATTCCATTCTCATGGCAGGCCCCTTTATTACATATCATAAATTTGAACATAATTGGTTTTACAGTCATTATTTGCTGGTAGATAGAGATGTGTGTAGAGATGTTTGCAATCTGAATTTGCACCAACCATACATAGATTCTGAGATAATGATCCTCATAACCAAAGATAACTTTAGATATCCAATGATGTCCAGATGAACAATAAAGATGAATTTGCTTTTCATTAGATTGATTAGTTGAAGTGAAAATTCACACAGTTTCTTTGTGTGAAGATCATCAGCCCCATTAGTACTGATCTTGCCAAAGGGAACAAGTCCAAGATGGGGAAATGGAATGAAGAAGCACAGAGAGCTGTAGACAGTACAGCAGTGGCGGTGCATCCATAGTGGGCGCAGGAGCGCCGCCCCCTCTCTCCCCTGCACCGTCACTCAAGTCAACAATACATACATTCATGCATTGCATGAATGTATGTATTGTCCCTGGGCCGCTGCCGCCCACTATTCAGATGGCCGGCCCCCTGGCGAGCGCTGCCCATCTGAATAACAGCAGTTGGTTGGTTTTTGGAAGTGTCTATGAGAGCCTGTGGGCTGTAATCGGCTTCCAAATAGTTAACCAGGGGACGCACGGGCTGTGCGTTCCCTGGTTAACACTGACACGCGTCTCAGCCAATCAGGTTCACCGGGTCTGGTTACTGGTAAGACATAAGGGAGCGGAGGGAGCGTGGAGGAGGACGGCGCTGACCCGAGGAAGGTAAGTGCCGGGCTGGGGACAAACTGGCTGTATTTGGGGACAAACTGGCTGCATTTGGGGACAAACTGGCTGCATTTGGGGACAAACTGGCTGCATTTGGGGGGAAACTGGCGGCATTTGGGGACAAACTGGCTGCATTTGGGGGGAAAGTGGCTGCATTTGGGGACAAACTGGCTGCATTGGGGGGGAAACTGGCTGCATTGGGGGGGAAACTGGCTGCATTTGAGGGGAAAGTGGCTGCATTTGGGCACAGTGACTGCGTTTAATGGGCACAGTGGCGGCCATTTTTAAAAAAAAAAAAATCAGTTTGTTTGCGCCCCCCAAAAATTTTGAGCACCAGCCGCAACTGCAGTACAGCCATCTCCAAATTCAGGCAAGGCACTAACAGAGGACACAGTTTTGTGAAGCCTGAACAGCCCAAGCTGGGCAACTCTGAGGCCAAGTAGAAAACTCTATAGTCAGGTAGTACAGACTAACCGTCCCAATGAACCAAAATATAGCCAGGAGGCAGAAAGGGTGATGCCGATCCCCTGCTTAGAAAACCAGATATAAAGGATCTCTCTTTGAATAAAAGTGAGTGGTAAAAGCACTTAAACCTCAAATTGGTGAGTCCTTGAAGCTCCACCCTTGACACTAAATCTTTACAATAGTCTCAAACTTTTTACCCCAGAGGAAGCCTTGAAATAATTTTAAGGTCTTGAGGAACCCTTACTAAAACCAATTCAGTGGGGAGATCGCCCCTAATACTGGTAGCCAGACGGAAGAATGTCCCCATTACAGTCATGGTCAATCATGGCAACCCTTACAGATAGTTAAAAAGATAATTCATGTATAGGGCTGAGCGAAACCCCCCCCCGGTTCGGTTCACAGCAGAACATGCAAACAGGCAAAAAAAAAGTGCGAACAACATTAAAGTCCATGGGACGTGAAAAAAAGTACTAATTTTAAAGGCTTATATGCAAGTTTTTGCCATAAAAAGTGTTTGGGGACCTGGGTCCTGCCCCAGGAGACATGTATCAATGCAAAAAAAGTTTTTAAAACGTAATTTTTTTTGGGAGCAGTGATTTTATTAATGCTTAAAGTGAAACAATAAAAATTAAATATTCCTTTAAAGTGGTTGTAAACCCACTTCTTCAACTTGCACCTACAGGTAAGCCTAGATTAAGGCTTACCTGTAGGTGCAAGAAATATCTCCTAAACCTACACGGTTTAGGAGATATTTAGTAAAAATGACATTGCTCCGTGTCTACGGTGCATGCGCGCCGTAGAGAACGGCACATTCATGGGGTTAATCCCATTCACAAAATCGGCTACTTCCCAGCAATAGCTGGGCGTAGCCGATTGTGACGGCTCTTGCGCGCATGCGCAGAGTGACGTCACCGCCGCTCCGGCCAATCACAGCGCCGGAGCGGCGCTGTGATTGGCTGCAGCGGCGATACACAGAAGTAACCTTCCGGCTATCGCCGCAGCGATGGATGCGGCTAGATGGAGGGACGCGGACGGCTTCGGGGGCCCCGATCTAAGGTAAGTGGTACATAATGAGCTAATATGCTAGTCATACTAGCTCATTATGCCTTTCTCTTACAGGTGGGGGGGAAAAAAAAACTAAATGTGGGTTTACAACCACTTTAATTAACCTTGTTTATAACAGTACCACAGCAGAATGACATTTATTAAGGAAAAAATGTAATTTAAAACTCCTCGCGGCTGTAATGTATTGTCGGATCCAGGCAATATAGATAAAAATCATTGAAAAAAACTGTGCCAAAAATACCCCCAAAAAAATGGCGTGAATGTGTGGTCGATCAGCTACAACTCAAGTGACGCCCAAATACCTATGGAGGAATCCTGGTTGAGAATGGCTGCTTTACAATATATATATATTTAGCAGGTAACTGTTTCAGGTCTAGACACTGCAAGATGAGGAGTCTTGCTAAACTGTATAACTATATCCAGGTCAAAGGTAACGGGAAACAGGAAGTATAAGCAAAACAATATTACCATAAACAATTAGTGTCATTGTATTTGTAAAATAACTCCATAACAGTAACTCCACCTTCATTAAGAAATGTATATAAAATATGTAACAGATACAGGAGTAATTTTAATCTTAAAGTGGTTGTAAATGCAGAAGGTTTTATATCTCAATGCATTCTATGCATTAAAATAAAAAGCCTTCTGTGTGCAGCAGCCCCCCTCATCCCCCTAATACCTGAGCCCCATCTCTATCCAGCGATGTCCACAAGTGCCTCAGCCATCCTTCCTGATTGGTTGAGACACAGCAGCTGTGCCATTGGCTCCTGCTGCTGTCAATCAAAGTCAGTTAGCCAATCAGGAGAAAGAGGGGGCAGGGTCAACCCGGGGCTCCATGTTTGAATGGACACGCAGAGCTGCGGCTCGGCTCAGGTGCCCCCATAGCAAGCTGCTTGCTGTGGGGGCACTCAACAGGAGGGAGGGACTAGAAGAGCCAATGAGGGACCCAAGAAGAGAAGGAGCTGGGCTGCCCTGTTCAAAACCACTGCAACAGAGGAGGTAAGAATAACATGTTTATTATTATTATTATTATTATTATTATTATTATTATAGAAAAAAAATAGACTTTACAATCACTTTAATAAAAATTATCTGCAATTTTCAAAAACTACCAAAAAAATTAATAGTTCCTTTATAGGCAATACACAGAATTTCATCCCCTTCCTCGTGTTATTGGCTCACTGCCTTTCTAATGTCTTAAGTCTGCACAAAGCTTGGAGATAACATTTCAGCCATTACCCCAAACATGTTATTGCCATTTTAAGGAGTATTATCTTTAGCGAGTCTTCAACTCCCATTGGTTACAGTATGGTGGGGTGAACAGGATGATGAAATGCGTAGGGAGGGGCAGAGCTCAGATCAGCCAGGAAGAGATACAGACAATTTTACCCAAATAGAGAGCAGATTTTTTTTTTTTCTAGCAAGCAGATTTGAAGATGGCTTCACTTTAAAAGAATAGTAATGTAAATAGCACACATGGCTAATGTGTAAGGTAAAGTCTACAGGATTGGAAATATCAGTTTGTAAATGGATAAAAAACTGGCTAAAAGATAGAATTCAGAGAGTAGTGGTTAATGATTCTTACTCTGAATGGTCTAAGGTTATCAGTGGTGTACCCAACGCTGTATCCTGGCCTGTGCCAACAAGGCCCAGGCCTAGGGCAGCACTTTGCAGGGGGGCAGCACGGAAAGAGTCCCCGCCTGCTTAAGCTAAACTGTTAGTGTAGTGCCAGTCTTATGGGGCAGACAGGGCTGAGAGGCAAATTAGTCTAGCGCCCCCAAAAAGCAGCCGCACTGCCTCCGGTATGCGGGCAGCCGGCATTCCGCAACTGTGTGGGGGGGGGGCGCTGCTTCTAATTTTGACTGTCCTATCATCCTGGACAACAAACCTTCATCACTGTCCTATATGTTTTCTGCTGCACCATTGGCATGGTTATATCTTCTTAGTCCTCTCCATAAAATTATCAGAAATTTGTGCTTAAAGTAGAACTTTAGGCAACACTTTTTTGTTTTCATTTTGGATAGAGTAAGAGAGGGTTATAGCCCCTGTCGGTTTATTTTTTACCATCCCTGTCCCATTGCAGAGATTTCCCTTCACTTCCTGCCCCATAGCCAGACAGGAAGTGAGGGGAAATCTATGCAAATTAAGGGAATCCATTGCCCCCCCCCAGGCCCTCAGAACTAGTGTCCCCACTCAAGAATTTCAGGGCAGGTCTTAAACAGAAAGGGGTGTGGCCTTGACAGGAAGGGGTGTGTCATATTTAAATTAGGGGGTGGATAAGTTTAGTCCGGCCTAGGGCAGCACAAAACCTAAATACACTACTGGGTGTACCCCAAGGTTCAGTGCTGGGACCCTTACTTTTTAATATCTTTATAAATGATATTGGTTCTGGGATTAAAAGTAACATTTCTGTCCTTGCATATGACACCAAGCTATGCCGTTGAAAAACGTCCTTACAGGATGTCTCCAATTTACAAGCCGACCTCAATGCTCTGTCTAATTGGGCAACTATGTTGCAGATGAGGTTTAATGTTAATAAATGTAAAGTTATGCAATTGGGGGCTAAGAATATGCATGCATCATACATACTAGGGGGAGTACAATTGGGGTGAATCCGTAGTGGAGAAGGATCTGGGGGGTTTGGTAGATCATAAGCTCAATAATAGCATGCAATGCCAAGCTGCGGTTTGCGAAGGGAGCAAAGTCCTTTCTTGTAGTAGGAGAGGCATGGACTCCAGAAAGAGAGATATAATTTTGCCCCTGTACAAATCATTAGTAATTGCAGAGAAGGGCAACCAAACTAATAAGAGGCATGGAGGAGCTCAGCTATGAGGAAAGATTAGAAGAACTGTATGTATGCTCTCTTGAGAAGAGGAGATTAAGGGGGATATGATCAACACTTGTAAATACATAAGGGATCCATATAGTGAACTTTGGGTTGAGGTATTCACTTTAAGGTCATCACAGAGTACAAGGGGGCACTTTTTACGTCTGGAGGAAAAAATATTTAATCTCCAAATACGGAAAGCTTCTTCACATTAAGAGCAGTGAACATGTGGAATAGATTCCCTCCAGAGGTGGTTCTGGCCAGCTCAGTAGATTGCTTTAAAAAAGGCGTGGATACTTTCTTAAATGTACATAATATAACTGGGTACTGATATTTATAGGTGTAGCGGGTATACACTTTTCTGTGTATTTAAAACTGGCAGAGACACCACTGATGTGCAGTTCCCTGCAGCCCCGTGGGTGGCGCTGTCGCCTTGGGCTGGGGTTGAACCATTGCTGTGTGCTGTGCTCCCTTTTTGTCCTCCCTCGGCAGCGGTATGGTGGGGAACCCGCCGTGCTTGCTGGGAGAGGGTATAAAGGGGCCGGCCATCTTTGTCACGGGGTTGGAGTCCCAGGCACCTTCAGCCTGTGGGCGGTGGTTCGTGCCGGTCCTCTAGGCGGGCCTAGGCCTAGAGGACGTTCGGAGGTCGTGTTCCATCCCAGGCACCTTTAGCCTAGGGTGAGGTACTCGGATGGAGGTCTGGAGCTCAGTGCCCAACACTGAGTTCCGCGAGGGAAGGAGATCCTAGGGGGTCCTGGGAGAGGGTACCCGAATCCGGAGGGCGTAATGGACCGGTGGGAGATACTTGCTTGAAGACCCGGTGCAGCATATTGCCGGTGACAGCTGAGCCTTCCATCGGAGACCGCCTGGAAGGAAATCCCCCTTCGCTCGGAGACCGCAACCCACTTTCAGGAAGGAAAGTGGAGAATTCATTGTGCCTGGGCCTACTCGCATCCACACCCCCCCCCCCCTGTCTGTTCTGTTCGTTGAAGGAGTCCAACTGTCTGTGCATTACCCTGTATTGGAAGAATAAAGGAGTGTTGGACTTTTATTGGTGTGGGGCTCATTTACTGGCAGACACTGTTCCACAGAAGAAGCGGAGGCTCCAAACACCGAACACCGACCCGAAGGTGAAGAAACTTTGCTCACACCACACAAACATCTGTGATGAAAGCTTGGCGTGGTGACCCCGCACTCTCTCCTTCAGAGTACCCCTAGACAAAAGCCAGAGCAAGAAGAATAGCGAGGAGAGAGTGGAGGCCGCTACACGTGGGGGCTTGTCCGGGATGGTGTTCGTGCTACTACGGAGTTTGAACGTGTCTGCCCGGGGGAGTTCCGAGTAGGTCGGCCATATTATTGGCCAAAGTGCATCCCTGCTCGAAGTCGTGGACATGACCCAGTGAAGGGAAAGGCCCGCGCAGAAGAGCGAGAAAAGGGGGTGGCTCAGCCGTGTGAAGGACTACACATGGGGGCTTCTATTTGCACTGCGCCACCAGGCACACCCCCACCGCTTAGTTCGTGGGTGTGACTCAGGAAGAAAAAGCCAGCGAACTGGAGCAAAGGGGAGGAGTCCAATACGTATGAAGGACTACACGTGGGACGTTGGCGCAAAACTTTGCAGTGCGCGATGGACCAACAGCAAGTCACCATGTTCGGACAAACAGCGTGGGTTCCACTTCATCCTTCTACCACGTCTTTGACTGCTGCTGCTCCGGTGACCGATACAGGGATTCGGCTAAAGCCAAGGGGACGATTCACCCTGTATTCATGCATTGACGTTGAGGCCCTGGGTGTGATTTGTCCCGGCTGCTCGGGACTGGTGTGTCATCTGAAGCCATTCGGGTGATGCGAAGTCTGTGGGGCGTTCCTATTCTAGGTAGATACAGTTATTGAGAAGCCAAGAACCATCTACCCCGGACGTACCACAGGCAGCACCACTCAAGTTGGAGGAATCACTGCTTTGACAGCCATCCCTGTGCGCACTGCAGCAACCGTGGAGGAGGTCGCGAGTACTCAATGGGATAAATCCGAGGATGCTGACTCGGTCACCACTGTCTCACAGCGTCCACCGCTGAAGAGAAAGACCGGCATGGTAGCCCCGTCCAGCAGTTGCGGTGGACCATCTCGCCTGCCTACGCCCGGCCCGGATGAATCCGGTAAGAAGAGTTCCGGATGTCCTGCCTCAAGAAAAGGCCGAGGTAAGCCAGGCAGAGGGACTTGGTGTGTGGGCGGAGGTGTCGGGGATCCACAACCCTGTGTGTCCATGGGGGGTGGTAGTCCCGTTTCCACTACAGGCTACATACCCGCGGAGGAGTGTGACACCTCCGACCTAGAGTTGCTCTCCGATCTGGGAGACGATGCCGCCATAGATGAACTGTTTGCTCAAAAGGTCTGGGACAAAGTACCTCTCGCCTCGTCCCGCAGAACCAGGGACCCACCCATGTCTACAGGGGATAGTACACCCTGGGTGGAGGCACCAGTGCCTGAGGAGGGGTCCCGTCCCCAGCCTACTCTTGTCTTCCCGGTGCCTCCTGCACCTAATGCCGGGGAAAAGAGACTGTTGTTGCGGGCACCTATGCCCAGACCAGATGTAATCAAGGCCCCTCACCACCCGGACTCAATAGTTTTGCCCGGCGAAGGGGACAGAGCCACTATGCCTCCTCTGGCGAGACTACAATGCCTATTTGGCCAGAAGGTTGCTGCTGAGTATGGATGGGAGTATCCGTACTTGTCCAAGGAGCTATTGTATGAAGTGGAAGTTTGCCGGGAGCACTGGTACAATGATTTTGTGTGGACCCACCTTCAGGTTCCACACGCCCGCAGGTACCTTGCGTGTTCCCCCAAGGCCTCTCAGCGCTTTAAAGATTGCAAGGCAGAATGGATGCTGGGACGACATATCCACGCGGACAAGGTGCTGATCCGACGCAAGGAAGGGGAAGATGTTGAGTACCATCTGGAGACCATGGATCAACACTTGAAGCCACTTGTCCTGCCGCACCCTCAATTCTATCTATAGGAGAAGAGAGACTCCGTTTTTGTTCTTTATGCTGCTGAACTTTCCGGGGTTGTTGTTCTTGTTACCCAGAGGAAGAAGGACTGTTCCTGTTTGTTCTTCAATTCTCCAGCAAGAAATCATGGACTCTGGGGTAGATAGGGCCCAAGAGAAGAAGGAAAGTTCCATGAGTGCAGTTACCACGATGCTGTCACCAGGTGGCAGTGTTGGGCATCGATATCACTGTTCACACACACACTTTATGAAGGAAAGGATTTCCCTGAGGAGAAGTTTTTTTCATTCTCACTCGAATACATGTGTCAGGGTTTATGTGTGTTAACTTTCTTTTCCCCTCTGCAGGAGAGCATCCCATCAAGACCACTGAGTATGGGGTGGGTCTTAGTCAGGATGGGTGGGGAAGAGTGTAATGTGAAAATGTGATTTCAAGGTTGTTGTTAAGTGTTGTTGTTTCCCTTTCCCTCCCTTTTCATGTGAGGCTCAGGCACAACTGCTCTAGCTAGTTTTAGTTTTCTAAAGTTTTTGGATTTTTTACAATTTTCTGTCGGTCTCTGGATTGGACTATGTCAGCCCTTGAGGGCATGGTTTGTTCCAGACACTGGGGACCAGTGTCAAATCACCAGGGGGAGAGTGTAGCGGGTATACACTTTTCTGTGTATTTAAAACTGGCAGAGACACCAGTGATGTGCAGTTCCCTGCAGCCCCGCGGGTGGCGCTGTCGCCTTGGGCTGGGGTTGAATCATTGCTGTGTGCTGTGCTCCCTTTTTGTCCTCCCTCGGCAGTGGTATGGTGGGGCGGGGAACCCGCCGTGCTTGCTGGGAGAGGGTAGAAACAGGCCGGCCATCTTTGTCACGGGGTTGGAGTCCCAGGCACATTCAGCCTGTGGGCGGTGGTTCGTGTCAGTCCTCTAGGCGGGCCTAGGCCTAGAGGACGTTCAGAGGTCATGTTCCATCCCAGGCACCTTTAGCCTAGGGTGAGGTACTCGGATGGAGGTCTGGAGCTCAGTGCCCAACACTGAGTTCCGCGAGGGAAGGAGATCCTAGGGGACCCTGGGAGAGGGTACCCGAATCCGGAGGGCGTAATGGACCGGTGGGAGATACTTGCTTGAAGACCCGGTGCAGCATATTGCCGGTGACAGGTGAGCCTTTCCTGGAAGGAAATCCCCCTTCGATCGGAGACCGCGACCCACTTTCAGGAAGGAAAGTGGAGAATTCATTGTGCCTGGGCCTACTCGCATCCACACCCCCCCCTGTCTGTTCTGTTTGTTGAGGGAGTCCAACTGTCTGTGCATTACTCTGTCATTGGAAGAATAAAGGAGTGTTGGACTTTTATTGGTGTGGGGCTCATTTACTGGCAGACACTGTTCCACAGAAGAAGCGGAGGCTCCAAACACTGAACACCGACCCGAAGGTAAAGAAACTTTGCTCACACCACACAAACATCTGCGGTGAAAGCTTGGCGTGGTGACCCCGCACTCTCTCCTTCAGAGTACCCCTAGACAGAAGCCAGAGCAAGAAGAATAGCGAGGAGAGAGTGGAGGCCGCTACATAGGTAAAGTTGATCCAGTGAAAATCTAAATGCCTCTCAGGGGATCAAGAAGGAATTTTCCCCCCTGCTGTACCAATTTGGATTTGCTGGGGTTTCGCTGGTTTTTTTTTTTTGCCTTCCTCTGGATCAACTGTGGGTGAAGGATTGTGTGTATGGGATTGTATACGTTTTTTTTTTGTTTGTTTATGGGTTGAGCTAGATAATCTGACTAGTTCAACCTGACTAACTATGTAACTATGTAACATTTCACAGATCATTCTTAGTCTGGAGTGGTTTTTCAGGTTTCACAAAATTATAATGTATCAACAATAAGAAAGGCAAAAGTTAACACTGCAGTACAAGTGCTTATAGTGTGGTAAAAGGAAAGGTAAACATGCTATTAGCCTGGCTGTTTCTGTCCTCTGTACTTTCTGAGTCACTGACCTAAAGCAAGCAGCAATCAATGAGATCAGAACCTCATGCCCCATACACACGATCGTTTTTCATGCCGTTAAAAATGGCATTTTAAAAAATGGCCATTAAAAATGATCGTGTGTAGGCTCCAGAGCATTTTTAACGACGTGAAAAACGGCCATTAAAAATTCCGGACATGCTCTCTTTTTTCACGTCGTTTTTCATGTCGTTTTTTTTAACGACGTTAAAAACGATAGTGTGTATGCTTTCACGACGTGAAAAAAACGCGCATGCTCCGAAGCAACTATGAGACGGGAGCGCTCGTTTTGGTAAAGCTAATGTTGGAAATGGAGATGGCACATTCGTCACGGTGGAATTAATAGCATCGTTTTAATGCTGCGCATTCCGTTCTTCTTTTGATAATGCTTTAAAATTACCCTCTTTTGATAATGACATTGAGAGTTATGCCAAACTTGTTTCTAAAGTAATTCCAAATTGCTCTAATGATTATAAAATATTATTTATAAGCCACACCTCCCTCCTAAATAATACTAATAATAATTAAATAATGTAATTCTCCTTTTTTCTTTAAATTTTATATTTTTTTTGGTTTTTTTTTTTTGGCCTTTTTTTTTTGTATTTTGGCTTAAATTATTCTTGTGTAAAGTTACCACAACAACCTTCCAAATGTGTCTCATCTGGCCTCAGGGAGGTTTGTGTCCCCTGATAATAACAATAATATAATTTGAGATGTCCCTGCCTGCTTCCTAGCAAGCTCTCTTTTGAAATACAAATCACATAGTCAAGTATTTAAAGGGCACTCAATTTTTTTTTATTTCAGAACATTAACAAATTAAAGTGGAAGGCAGCACTGGAGAGCCTGCTTGCATTTGTGCATCCCTTTCACCCCACAACAACCATACAAGATGTCCAAACCAAAATAGAGATTAGATCCCCCCAAAAAATGAGCCCAATCTTGTCTTGAGCTCCCAGAGGTCAGGAGCCACTGCAGATAAGTCCTATATGTCCCCAGTCTGTGGTACTACAGCAGGCATTATTTTCTCCTCTTCCTTGTAGCCTTCTCTCCAGCCTTCTCTGCAGCCTTGGTTGGTTTCTTCCTTGGAGGCTGGGGATCAGGAGGAGAGGTTGTGGCAGGAGGAGTAGTAGGAGGAGGAGGAGGAGGTGGAGGAGTAGGGACAACCTCCGTTATGTCCGTGTACCTAGTGAGTTCACCCAGCACGCCCTTATTGATGACTTTCAATAGCAGGGTCTCACTGAAAGTTTTTGGCTGCAACTCCATTTGCCCTAGTTTGTGGGCGAGGACTGCGGCAAATCCCTCATCAACAGAGGGTGCCTCTCTGAGGGCCGCTGTTGCCTCTCTGAGGAAGGCCCTGGTTTCCTCCTCCATCTGCCTACCTCTCCTTGGCCCTCGTGGTTTAACTACCAGGGGAGGCATCTGGGCTCTTGTGCTGGGCCAAGCCTCCTCCTGTGTGCCACTGGGCCCTGCCTCCTCCTGGGTGCCACTGGGCCCTGCCTCCTCCTGATCCCCAACATCACCCTCTTCCTGGCTCTGCTCTGGCTGTAAAAAAAGAAAGGGACATTATTTATTTTGCCACATCATCATTCACAGACATTGTTCACCTCTAGACATTGTTGAAATCAATGCCAAAAGTTATGTCATTTTCATTGATTACGCATCCTGGTTTTGTTGTCTTGGGCACATAAAATTAGGCCACTACTGTATCTTGCTCTTCACGAACTTTATTGGTAGAAGTGTACATACCTTTAACAATACGAACATCTATTTAAATTCTACAATTTTGTACGATAGAAATATAGATAGCAAAACTTTACCTGGCTCCATATCTCCAAATCTGCCTCCTCAAGGCCCTGATCTTGATCCTCAGAGGAAGCCAGAGCAGGGTTGACAGGAAGGCTGGAGGACTGGCTGCAGGGAAGGCTGGAGGGTTGGGTACAAGGAAGGCTGGATTGACCTCTGGGGGGAAGGGTGGAGAGAGATTCCCGCACTTCCAGCTGGTCATCCAGAAAAGCAAGCTTACTGTAGTACCACAGACTGGGTTTATAAACCTTATCTGCTGGTGCACCTGACCTCTGGGACCTCAGGGCCATAGTCCTCTGGGTCCTGTATGTCCCTCTGATGGTCGCAATTTTGTTTTTGACATCTTGGAGAGTTGTTGTGGGTATCTTTGTTTGCACAAATGCAAGCAGGCTCTCCAGTGCTGCTTTCCTGGCGTCTTTATTTTTATTACCGCCACTTTTTGTTTGCCATAATATAGGGAGCTCTTGCCATTTGTCGATGAACTCCCCCATGAAGTCTGGGTTTTTAAAAGTATTCATGATATCTGTAAAAGCGAGAAACCAAAAAAAAAATATATTTCAGGCAACATTCCTCAACTGTGCATTGTCTACATATTTGGAGCACACAAATCTCCTCGTCTGATGAACCTTAAAAAGTAAAATTGTTAGGTACCTTGGTCACGACGTTCGTTGCTAACTCCCTCTCCCGAAAAATGAACGTATTTCCCAGACATGGATCTTCACTTTATATACACAGCGCATGCGTGAAACTCTGCACGCTTTCCCCGCCCCTGACGTTCGATATTGTACTTTCCCCGCCCCTTCTCGCTCGTAGTGCTGAACAAAACATGGCGGAGACACAGGTGGCTGAGATTACCTCTACAGAGGATGAAATTACAGAGGAGCCCAAATCAAGACCCAGGAGATATAAGGCATCCAACATGTCATTCGAGGAAATGGTGGAGATGGTCGCCATTTTAAAGAAGGAGGATTATGATGCCAAGCATGGTCCGTATAAAAGGCCTAATCTGGTCAAGTCCAGAATTATGGGCAAAGTGGTCAAAAGTCTCCACCAAAAATTCGGGGTGTGCAGAACGAAGGAACAGCTCAGAAAACGATGGTCAGATCTGAAGTTGCGGGAGGCCGACCAATATAAAAGAATCAAGAAAGTTATATTAAAAAGTAAGTTGTATTTTTTGAGTTTCCCTGGTACATATTATTTTCTTGTATTCTGTCGTGTATTTTTAACTTTCATATAGTACACTGAAAGATACCATCTTTCAGGTTCGTCCGCACAGTAAACGGACGTATTAAACCTCTTTCTCCGTACAGTTCCTCAAACGATGTTTTAGGATCATCCAGTGTGAACACCCATGTTTTTTGGTTTATTTGGGGGAGTAAATTTGGGCCACACTTATTTTTGGTGTGCTAATCCAAAGGACATTTGTTCATTTGAAAAAACGATATGCATGGTAATGTTAAAGGGAGTGAATGCTCAGCAGCTGATGAAACATCTGAACGCAGTAGTACAAGTGTGGGCCTAAAGCCAAACAGCTTGAGGGAGTCACACACAGGTGATCCAGTGTAGATACTTTGGGGTGTTACAATGTTTCAAATTTGTTTACAAAATGTATATGCTCTGTTTTGGGCTATGTATCCAATCATTTGTCCCGGTTGGCACAGGGGGTAAAAATTAAAATGGAGCATGCTTCAAAAGAATGATTACCAAGTTTTTTTTATGTTTCTTATTTTAGCAAAATTGAGTCGCTACTAATGAAACTATTCCTTTTATTTCAATCTCCCTAGGGATTCGAAAAGCTACCTCAGATGAGACGAGAATTGCAATACCTACAACAATACCCCCAGAACCCCAGGATGGAGAGGAATGTGATGTTGTGGAAGTGGAAAGTGGCACCACCACAGGTCAGAGTGAAACCAGACACATGCATGTTAAATAGATGTAGGCCTACATATTCTATCCTACATATTTCTTTTTACATTTAGGTGCAGTTCTGGCCGAAGACCCCAATAAGTTGACACATCACAGTGCCCAGATCTTGATCCAATACCTGATGGTCTGCTGTTGTGACCTCGAAAAAATTAAGGGAGATTTGCTAGAGATCAGGGCAAATACAAAGCGGGTGGAGGAAAGGCTCCAAAATATCATGGCTGTGCTTGGGCGTGTCTAATGTTTTTACACCAAATAACGTTTTGCTTGCAGAGATTTCTATTTTTTTTTGTTATTTTATCCTTTAATGACTAGCACATGTTTAGTTTTTTCAAAATTTTGAGAAATATAGTTTGTTTATGCATGGCTGGTCATGCGTTTTAATACACCCGAAATTAAGGGAACATCCACATTTCTAAGGAAGTTGCCCACCTAAACAAAAAAAATAAAGGTATTTTTACATAACAAATCATTGTGGCTTCATTATGTAAATGTGGTGCTGAGTGAACTAATCAATGTTTGGTGTTTACACTGACAATGAAGGCTAATTAAAAGATTTTTTAATCCACATGGCAAAACAAGTGCACTAGGTAAACCTACCAGAAACATCAAACATTATACAATAAAAATGACTAACCAATCTTTACTCAAGAAAAAGTTTTATTTTTTTGGTCTAAAATTATTATAGATTGTCTGGCATTTCAATGGCCCCCCTACCCATAAAATAGTCCACATATTGGTTACGGACCTCACGTCCGGTTGGGGGGGCCAAGCCAGGACGGCCAGGTTCCAGGGCCACCAAAGTTTCTGCATTGATTAAAGAGGCCTCAGGCCCACTCAAAGATATATAACTCGTTGAATGCACCCTTAGGAAATTATGCAGCACACAGCACGTCATAACCACATGGTTCCATTTGTATGGGGCAAGGTGGATGGAGGTAAGGAAGAGGCGAAATCGGCTGGCCATGATCCCAAACGCATTTTCCACCACCCTTCTGGCTCTGGCCAGCCGATAATTGAAAACCCTCCTCTCAGGGGTGAGGGTGCGTTGCGGGAATGGCCTCATCAAATGGGGTCCCAGGCCAAACGCCTCATCCGCCACAAACACAAAAGGTAGTCCCTCCACATTCTGCTCCGCTGGTGGCAAGGCCAGCAGATCCAAAAGGAGCCGTTCTCCAAACTCCGTCTGGGCAAAAACTCCTCCATCAGACATCCTGCCATTCTTGCCAACGTCCACATAGAGGAACTCGTAGGTGGCCGACACCACTGCCATCATCACGATGCTGTGGAACCCCTTATAATTATAATAAAAGGATCCCGAATGGGGTGGTGGGATGACCCGAACATGTTTGCCGTCGATGGCTCCTCCACAGTTCGGAAAGTTCCATCGCTGGGCAAACTCGGAAGCCACATTCTGCCATTCATGTGGCGAAGAAGGGAACTGTGGAATTGAAGAAATAACAAATTAATACTTGGAGCCAGAAACATTGAAAGCTGATTTCATACACACATTCATGGCCAACATTGGTAGAAACTGTTCAATACATAAAAATTTGGAAGCTAGAAAAAAAAAAAAATTAAAACATTATGGGGGGGGGGGGTAGAAGATGAGTTGGGAATATCACACATGAAGGCTGTAGCACTCTGTATTGAAGTTAACAAAAATGAAACATTCCTAGGCCAAATTTAGGGTGCGTTTTGGGTAAAGCACTACGATGGAACATATAATAAAAAACATGGAAATGACTAGGCAAGGTAGGTATGGCCCCAGGATAGCATGCTGGAGAGGTTAGGTAAGCCAAATTTACAGGTAATCCTCAAACCCCAAACTTAAAATAATAAAACATGGGGAGAAAGGGGACATTCCCTGCAGCTAAGAATCATGTGAATTAGGGACTGCAAATAAAGCAAATTAAAAATATCCAAAAATAAAAACCATACAATGTGAATTTTTGAAGAAGAACACTTACCTTAATATAGTCCTCCTGCAAAACTTGAAGGATGGCAGAACAAGTCTCTGGTATAATGATCCCCGGAGCCTGGGGGGATATGCCTGTGGAGAACTTAAGGTCCTGCAGGCTTCTCCCAGTAGCCAGGTATCGCAACGTGGCGATGAGCCTCTGCTCAGCACTGATGGCTTCCCGCATAACGGTGTCCTGCCTGGTAATATAGGGGGACACCAAAGCCAACAGCTGCTGAAATACGGGGTCAGACATCCTGAGGAAATTCCTGAAATCATCAGGATTATTCTCCCTGATCTCCCGCAACAAAGGCATGTGACAGAATTGGTGCCGCTGGAGCAACCAATTCTTGGTCCATGAACTCCTCCTGACCCTGCTCATGGCATGGAGTCGGGATACAGCATGAACCCCTGCACCAACTACAGCACGAACTCTACGATGAGTACGTAGCCGCAACATGGCTAGATAACGGTCGGCTGAACAGAACGAACTAGAAGAACGCACGGAAGAACAGCAAGGCCTATGAAGAACAAGCTGAAAAACACGAACGTGCAGAGCAGGCCGCACTGAATAAACAGATACGAACTGACTACAAGCAGTGCTAAACAGATATGAACCCACAGGCGCAAACTGAACTCCCGAAAACGATCTTCAAAGCACGAAGACTGAAAAGCGCGAATCGTCTCTCACCAAACTTTTGCTAACACGCGGAAACACGGAATTAGCAAAAGCGTCCCAAAGGGTGGCGTCATTCGAACGGAACTTCCCCTTTATAGTGCCGTCGTACGTGTTGAACGTCACTGCGCTTTGCTTGATCGTTTTTTTTAATGATGGTGTGTACGCAAGGCAGGCTTGAGAGGAAACATGAAAAAAAACGAGGAGAAAAACGTCGGTTTTAAAAATGACATTAAAAACGATCGTGTGTACGGGGCATCAGTCTGCATACTTCAAGGCCAGTGAATTAGTCATTGGATAGCCAGTCAGCTGGCATTCTTGGAAGGAAAGGTCAGCAATGGTAGCCTACATACTGTATGTTCCTCAGCACAGGTACCCTTTAACAAGCTTCAAGCTTTTGGATATATACATTTTTTTTTCTATTTGTTTAGTACCTTATCTAGAGTACAAAGTTGTACTTCTGTCCTAACCCCATCATTTCACCATCTGCATCGGCCCCTCCTCCTTCCCCCCCCTGGCTGCCTTTTGACTTGCAATGTATCCAATCACACACCCGATGCACACAATAGGATGTCCTACTCATCAGAGAGCCATGATCTCTTTAATTAAAAAGAAGGTCAAATTGTGCTTAAAATTGCGCTAAGACCTTACCATTTAGGCGCAATTTGACCTTTTTAATTAAAGAGGTCATGGCTCTCTGGTGAGTAGGACATCCTATTGCGCACATCGGTGGTCTGATTGGATACATTGCAAGTCAGTGATGGTTTCCTTACAGTATGTCACATTGAAGACACATTATTGAATATTTTATGAACTGTATAAAGGACGTTTATTTAAAAACTGGTTTACAAATCACATTATTAAGCAATTGTTACGTTTCTATTTTGCAGTTAAAGTAACAGAAAAGATTGTGAGATCTTGTAAGATTATAATACAGACGTCTGATCTATCGCTAAAACTTCTTCTAGAGAGAATTAATTCAGGAGAATTATATGACAAATATTGCCCATTTTTTAAAACTTTACAATCTAAATTTATACAGGTAAATTTGGTAACAGAACATTCTCAGCAATATGTACGAAATGGTGTTTTATAACAAGTGCTGAGAGAGGCTTTAAGCCAGTATTTGTTAATAATATCAAGATTCATTCAGCAGGTTTTTCTATGTGTTACCCAAAGAATGTTATTAAGCCAAAATTCTACAGAAAATGCTGAATTGGAAGATAAAAAAAATACAGTACAACACGCATTACTCTAATATCTTACAGAAGAAAAGCTAATTGATACAGTTCACTTCAGTCTTCTGGGTTGATTGGAAATGTTTCTTTTTTTTGTGAAAACGAGGTTTCGAATCATGACAAAAAAGGAGAAATTGTGTCTTGTTATATATATTTTTTTTAATCATTTTTATTGTAGTAATTCAATTTAGGTACAAAACAGAGCCTATTGGGCATACCCAGGCTCGGACGTACAACAGCAAACATATCTAAAACAAAAAATTAAATACAAAACACAACTAATAAAACAAAAAGAACCCCCCCCCCCCCCGGTACGCTCGGACCACCTATGCAGTGCGAAATATTCAAAATGGAAAAAAAACGATTAGTCTAAACTAGTCGGGTGGACCTGTCTACATGTATCGCTCCTGTACCTGAATTCATGCCTTTTTAACCATCTCAAATGTGAGTGTTTTATTGTTACCTTTTTAATATTAAAAATCTTTCCATAGGGTATCACGCTATGTGAGCTTTTTTCTACTTTCATACGTACGAAATACAGATACCGAGCCTTTTGTATACACTTATGAACACGTGATCAACACAATAGATGTCCTGTTTGATTGAAGTGGAATAAAAAAACCTCAGACTTCAGATCATCTACATTGGGTTTGTTAACCCTCAAGCTTATCTCGACTTGGCTGGCATATGCCTCTCCAAGTCTGAGGCCTCGTACACACGGCCGAGATTCTGTCGTTTTTTTCGACGAGATTCTTGGACAAGAAACTTGTCCCGGCCGAGTGTACACACGCTCGATTTAAAGAACCCGCGGTTCTTTGAATGGAGCGTACGCGGTGACGTCATCGACTACGACGAGCATGCGCTCGTCACATTCGATGCCGTCGCCGCCATCTTGGTATACCCTACGTATGCCTAGGAAGCTACCGCGCATGCGTCGAATTCATTTCGAACATGCGCGGGCTTCCGGGAGGACAGGTAAGTGTACACACACTCACTTTTCTCGTCGAGAAACATGCCGACGAGAATCTCGACGAGAAAATAGAGAGCAGGATCTCTATTTTCTCGTCGAGATACTTGTCGCTTTTCTTGACGAGAAACCATACACACGAACGAGTTTCTCGGCAAAAAATCTCTGCCAGCAAGTTTCTTGCTGGTTTTTGCCGAGAAACTCGTTCGTGTGTACGAGGCTTGAGACTTCCGGTAAGCCTCCTTCAACTCACTCTTGGTGGCGGTTTTCACAGTACTCCGTATTTGAACTGCAAGTTTGCACTACAAATGAACACTTTCTTTTTGGATTGATCTTCACTTCACTTCTAAAACTGATGAATGATTTTCTTCCTTGAACTTTATTTTCCATTTTGAATATTTCGTTTTTACAGCTAATATTTACTGTTTTAGTAACCATTATGTGTCATATTAATTATCACTATAATGATTTTTTATGCATAACCACATGATTTATTTATACTGGTTTTGTCTCTAGTTTTGCACTGGTTTTGTTTTGGTTTAGCACATATTCAACCACGCTTTCCAGTCACATCTATGTATGGTTCATCACTGTACACAGACCAACAAAATTAGCGCTACACTTACACCCACATTTTCCTATTTGCTTTATCTACAGCAGTGTTGGCGGCTGTTTTTGTTGTATTTATCTCAGCGCAGTATATCCCCCCTTTTTTACACCAACAGTGCGAAATACACATGTTAGTCCAGTTAAACTTCAGAATTGAATCCACTAGAAAGATAGTCCCTTCCTCATACTCTAGTCACCCAGAAAATTATTAACAAGTGTAGCAAGAATTCAAAGTTCCATTAACTAAGGATGTTTGAATTATTGAACGGAATATTTACTAGTCATCTAAAGAGTCTACATTTGTAGACGGGGATTCCACCCAGATGTCCCATATTTTGTGAAATTTCTTAGCACATCCTCTAGACAAGTAAGTGGCCTTATACAACGGGAGAGCAGAGTTGATTAATCGTTTCCAGAGATTGACGGATGGTGCAGCAGGAGATTTCCTCCGGAGTACAATGGCCTTGCGTGCATAAAAGACTAATAATCCCAGGAGGGTTCTGACTGCTCGGCTTTGAGCCAGAGACTCGACAAGACCCAGTAGGCACACGTCCACCGTCAGCGGTATCTGGATGGTGGTAACAGCAGAGACAACCGCAGCCACCTCCCTCCAAAAATGGTTTGTTTGAGGAGAGGACCAGAATATATGAATAAAATCTGCAGACGGAGCAACACACCTCCAGCACGAACCTGGGACAGACGGGAATATTTTATGTAGACGTGAGGGTGTGTAATACACCCTATGCATGTTCTTAAATTGTATTAATCTGTCTCTTGCCAAAACCAATTGTGTGAAGGAACATTCCCATGCATCCTCCCAGTCCTCTGTATCCGTGCCTGGGAAGTCCTCCACCCACTTGGCCTTAAGAGTTTTAAGTCCCACGTGTATATTAGGTGACATTACTTTGTATATGTTGGACAGAGGCTTGGTTACAGATTCGTCCCTGAGTAAGTCTTCCAGAGACGAAGTATAAAAAAAACACTTGAGAATTTTCAAATTGAGCACTAAAAGCATGCCGAAGCTGCAAGAATCGAAACAAATATGAGTTAGGCAATTCATATCTCTGTTTCAATCCATTAAAGGTCTGCAACCGACCCCCTGTACAAATCTGGTCTATATATTTAATACCACTGACAGCCCAGATAGTAGGGTCCGGAATTGACATAAACTCTGACAGTGAAGGGTTAAACCAAAGGGGAGTTTGTGGTGATATATGTCCAGAAGGCATGGGGCACAGAGAAAGGGCTGCCGACCACGCTCTCAGGACAGTCCACATAGCCACAGTTAGTTGAAAAGGTGCAGAGGGTCCGCGATATATTAAGTTCCGCAACGCCTCATAGGAGCCCAAACGTGCTGCCTCCAGAACCACTGCTGCGTTGGGCTCATCAGAAACTAACCAATTGTGTGTGTGTGCCAACTGGGCTGCCAGGAAGTATTTATGTAGGTCGAGACATGCCAAGCCCCCCTCCTTCCAAGGTCTCTGCAACACCGCCAACTTAACCCTTGGTTGGCCTGTGCCCCAGAGAGAAGCAAGCAGGGTAGCATTTATCAAGCAGAATACCTTCTTGGGTATCCACACAGGGGAATGTCTAAGCACATAGAGAAAAGCAGACAAGATCTTCATCTTGAACACATTGATTCGTCCAATCAGGGAGAGGGGAAGCTTGGCCCATGCTTTCAGTTTAACTTTCATATTTTGTATCAACGGGGCTAGGTTCAATGTATAGTAGTCATCAGTAGATGAGGAAATGTAGATGTCCAGGTATTTAATTTTGTCTGCCCATATTAAGTTGAGACCAGAGTCTGATAGAGGTTGTGCCACGGTGTCATCAGCAATATTTGGGATTTTTCCCAATTGTCCCTGAGTCCAGAGCAGGCAGTGAAATCAGAGAGGATGCCTAGAGCTGCCTGGAGGGAAGGACCCATGTCATTCAGGAATAGAATGAGATCGTCCTCATACATGGCTAGTTTTTCATGCATGGAGCCGACCTAAATGCCCCTGACCATGTCCGCACGTCTAAGGGCCGAGGCAAGTGGCTCCATCACCAGGGCAAAAAGTGATAACGGGCAACCATGCCTCGTATCTCTGCCGATTGGGAAGGGAGGCGAGAGGGTGCCACCTAGCTTTATCCTAGCTGTCGGGCACCTATAAAGAATGTCGATCTACCTGCAGAATTCAACCCCGAATCCCATGACCTCCAGGGCTGAGGACATATATAGCCAGGCCACCGAATCAAATGTCTTCTCTATATCCAAGGCCACCAGTACCCTATTGGAGTTCTCAGAAGATGGTAGCTGCAGATGAGTGAAAACTCTACGTAAGTTGATGTCTGTCTATTTTCCTGATATAAACCCAGTTTGATCTATGTTGACCAGTGATGGGAGAATCGTCTGTAATCGAGTTGCCAAAATTTTGGTTAATATCTTCAAGTCATAATGTAGTAAAGAGATCGGCCTGTATGAGGCACAATAGGAATTGTCCTTGCCCAGTTTGGGAATTAAGACAATATGAGCTTGGTACATAGAAGGGGGCAGGGACATCTGTATTTTACACTTGACAAATACCTGTAGAAGTTTAGGTGCAATTAGGGCTGCATATGTTTTGTACCAGTGACCAGGAAGGCCATCTGAGCCCCATGTTTTGTTGCCTGGAAACAAGCGGATTGCCAACTCTATTTCCTTAGCAGTAAAATCCCTATCCAGGAATTCACAATCTTCCTGCGATAGAGTGCAAAAATGTAATGACTGGAGATAGTCATAATCTGCTTGTGTCCTGGTATATTTAAAATACATAGAATAATAGTATAAGAAGTTTAGGCTAGTCTAAAAAAAATTAAAGTAAGGTTATTAGAAATGTTATTGCCAAAATATGTTTTTCATGTCATGATAAAATATTAGGATTATAATATATAAAATGTATTTTTACTAAAAAAAAAATTGATGCTGCATTCTATTTCAGGTTCTGACTTATAAGTCACCAAAAGAAGAGAAATTTTATATTTCTGGACCTTCCAGATGAAAAAAAGCCCTTGAAACTTAAGAATTTCAGTTCTGGAAGAAGACTTATTTGACATAAGAGATTCGTTCGTCACAATTATTGTTGTCTTTTTATGTTCAATAAAGTATTTCAACTTTACAGAGTGCAGGAGGAAGAAAATAAAAGGAAAAATATCAATACCTCTAATGAGAGAGAAACTTATAAAAACAATTGACTTTTGATTTTTGACGACTAATAATATAATTTTATTCATCAGATATATTGCAGCTTTTATATATCAACTTTTTTATGTGACGTGATATGTTTATCATTATCATATCAAGATGAGATATTTTTTACACATCAATTTTTATAAACATGTAGTGTACTTTCAGAGTTGAAAGGGTTAAACTTCTTTACAATAGAGTCACTTTAGTTAGGAGGCACATCTGGTGTTAATTACATTTTACTTAAAAGTACATAAACAATTAACTTTACATTGTAATATGCAATGAGAATATATAAGGTCTGCAGTCACCAGTGATACACCTCCATCCCTATATACATATACACAAAAGAGGGTCGCCCTGGGACTTTAAATGAGGTGGTCACAGTTAGCCACTGAGTAACAAGAGTAGTAGCAGTATAAATATTTATTAAAAATAGATGTACATACATAAGTATTGTAACATAATAGCTCATTTTATACAAGTAAAAGGCGCAAAAATCGCATACAATGTTTTCCTATAGGTGTATTATTATGTGCTGGATACATAAATTAAAATAATATATGCACAGTAAGTCCAAAGTCTCCTTAGTAGGTATCCACAAGGACTTGAGTCTTTCAAAGATAGTTTATAGAGGGTTAAAAATTGGAGGGGGGGGGAGGGGGAGGAGAGGGAAATAAATGAAGTAAAATGGGATAAAATGAGTTGGGAATGAACCACACTGAGGGCTGTCATTAAATTGGAACAGAGACCATGTTCCCAACGCTGAAAAGACAAAAGGGGAGAGAAGAGGCGCCTCTGGGTGCAGATTTTACAACAAGTTTAATATACAGTAGGTGCCGCCGATTTTATGTCAATCTCACCTCTTCTAGCGGTGAGATTGACACCCTACGAGCCCCGTCGCTAGAGCCAGCACCGAGCTGTCTCGTCATCGGGAAAGGAAAAATTTTGTTTTTCCTTTCGCAATGAGCGACACGCATTGCTGACATTGAGGCCGGTGGACGGAGATCCGACGTGAATTCTGCCAATACCAGGCACTGTGTTTGGTATGAATCCTGAGCGGGAACTCCAGGCCAAATTTTAAATAAAAAACCCGCATGGGTTCCCCCTCCAGGAGCATACCAGGCTCTTTGGTCTGGTATAGATTTAAAGGGGAATCCCCTAAGCCGAAAAAACGGCGTGGGGGTCCCCCTCAAAATCCAAACCAGACCCTTATCCGAGCACGCAACCTGGCAGGCCGCAGGAAAAGAGGGGGGATGAGAGAGCGGCCCCCCTCCCTCCTGAACCGTACCAGGCCGCATGCCCTCAACATGGGGGGTTTGGTGCTTTGGGGCAAGGGGGCGACCTGTGGTCCCCCACCCCAAAGCACCCTGCCCCCATGTTGATGGGGACAAGGGCCTCGTCCCAACAACCCTGGCCGTTGGTTGTCAGGGTCTGCGGGCGGGGGCTTATCGGAATCCGGGAGCCCCCTTTAATAAGGGGGGCCCCCAGATCCCGACCCCCCACCCTAAGTGAATGAGTATGGGGTACATCGTACCCCTACCCATTCACCTGGTGGAAAAAAATGGTCAATAAAAAAACACTACACAGGTTTTTAAAGTAATTTATTACACAGCTCCGGGGGTCTTATTCCGACTCCGGGGTCTCTTCTGACTTCGGGGGTTTTCTCCCGACTCCGGGGGTCTCTTCCGACTCCGGGGGTCTTCTTCCGACTTCGGGGGTCTCTTCTTCTGCTCTCCGGTTCTTTCTGCCTTCTGCCGGATGCCTTCGCTATCTTCTTCCAGCTCTTTTGCTAGCGAGGGCCCAGTCTTCTTCGTCGCCTTCTTCCCTCTTCTCCTCCTCGATGTTCACTCGTCGCTTCCTCCCGCTGTAATGCTGGGTGTGCGGTCTGCAACGATTTATATAGGCCTCTCATGATGTCACAGTAACATGCTCCCATGATGTCACAGTCACATGCTCCGGGGCCACCCGAAGCATGTGACTGTGACGTCATGAGAGGCCTATATAAATCATTGCGCACCGCACACCCGGCATTACAGCGGAAGAAAGCGACATGTCAACATCGAAGAGGAGAAGAGGGAAGAAGACGGTGACGGCGACAGGAAGACCGGGTCCCTCCACTAGCAAAAGAGCTGGAATAAGATAGTGGAGCAGCCCGGCAGAAGGACAACGGAGAGCGGGAGGAGACAACGGGGAAGACCGGGCCTCTCCGCTAGCAAAAGAGCTGGAAGAAGTTAGCGGAAAAGCCCGGCAGAAGGAAAAAGGCACCGGAGAGCAGAAGAAGACCCCCGAAGTCGGAAGAAGAGAACCCCGAAGTCGGAAGACCCCCGAAGTCGGAAGAAGACCCCCGGAGCTGCCTAATAAATTACTTTAAATACCTGTGTTTTTTTATTGACATTTTTTTTCCACCAGGTGAATGGGTAGGGGTACGATGTACCCCATACTCATTCACATAGGGTGGGGAGCCGGGATCTGGGGGCCCCCTTATTAAAGGGGGCTCCCGGATTCCGATAAGCCCCCGCCCACGGACCCCGACAACTAACGGCCAGGGTTGTCGGGAAGAGGCCCTTGTCCCCATCAACATGGGGGCAGGGTGCTTTGGGGTGGGGGGCCGGCAGGTCCCCCCCTGCCCCAAAGCACCAAACCCCCCATGTTGAGGGCATAAGGCCTGGTACGGTTCAGGAGAGAGGGAGGGGGCGCTCTCTCGTCCCCCCCTCTTTTCCTGCGGCCTGCCAGGTTGCGTGCTCGGATAAGGGTCTGGTTTGGATTTTGAGGGGGACCCCCACGCCGTTTTTTTGGCTTAGGGGATTCCCCTTCAAATCCATACCAGACCGAAGAGCCTGAGAAAGGGAGCCGCTCAGGTGTAGATATCCTCCAAACGACCTCCTCCCAGCAACCAAGGGTGCAAGCAATGCAAGTATGAGCAAAACAGGAAAAGGATTTTTCTGGATAGCAGCACTCCAAGATAAAAAGCCTTTATTTCAAAAGTCCAGGAATCCAAAGCATACACTGCACATCACGACACACTGATCAAAGATTAGCTGACATGTTTCACATCAAATGATGCTTACTCATAGGCTGTGGATGGAGGAAACAGTGGCGCTCCTTTCTGAGCTTGAGAAAGGAGAGCGGCTGTTTCCTCCATCCACAGCCTGTACGCTCACGAAACCTGGTCGCATACCGATGAGGTCATTCCCCTCCACCTGACATTTCCCTGCGCTCCAAGCCTCGCGCTAAGGACACGCTCCACCGCTCCACCACAACCTGTTGCACTCCATCCAGCGGTATAGAGCCTTCATTACAACCACGGGACGCACAGCACAGGAGATCAAGGAAAGGGATCGACTCACCAAGGACAGCCCCATATCATGGGACATGACTCATTGCCTGCTTTTAACTACTTAAATGTGAGTGCACTATAAGAAAATCTTATTGTACTGTATATTAAACTTGTTGTAAAATCTGCACCCAGAGGCGCCTCTTCTCTCCCCTTTTGTCTTAACATAATAGCTCAGCCAATGGATCAGCACATGAAAAAGAAGATACAATAAATAAAATTGATACAGAAGTAATACATGAAGTATATACATATGCAGGCATCAGAATAACCCGACGCGTGTTTCGCTAGATCAATGCTTGCTCATCAGGGGTGGATGCGACTGAGATGTATCTGAATAAACAAAAAAATATATATCATAGTGGTGAATGTATAAACAATGGTAGAAGGGGCCAAAAAAGACGGCCCGTACTTACCAATGAATAAAACCAGAGTGTCCATCGCTGAACCCCCAACGGATGGAAGCAGCAAGAGTCTGGCACGGGAGCTGAGGGGGAGAAGACGAACACGGGTTGTAATATGCATTTCATTTTAAAATCATCTCACATATATGAACGAATTGAAGTTAAGAACATATTTTATGTTTCAATTTTGACAGGTTATTTGAAAGAGTGTATGGTTATAGTTAAATATGCTAAACATAATTTGGAGGGAAAATATGAAACATATATTTCTGAAGTGACATTCATACTTCAGAGTATTGTACAACAATGTTACATTTAAGAATTTATGAATATTAAGGGAACTGATTTTATGGTAAAAGAAAAATAAATTAATAAGGGTTAAAACATTTTTTATGGTATATGAAGCAAAAGGTTTACTGAAATCACTTTTCCTTATGTAGAATTAAAATTCAGAATATATTCAAGTCAATTATATTAAGATCTAAAAGTATGATCTCCTCCGCACACAAAAGCACATCTCACTCAGAGAGCAATATCGCTATATACAAATAAGACACTTTTATATCTCCCACATTGCTCTTACCCCATCCTCCCCACCTTCAGCCTTCGAACAGATCTGCCATGACTCCCCCAGAGGCAAGGGCCTTATTTCAGTTCTCTATAAAACAGCGCTAGCTTCGAGCTTCTCAGGGAAGCCTCCATATAAAACTAAATGGGAGACTGACTGGGATGAGCAGTTCGCCCCAGAAGATTGGGACACAGTGTTGGATAACTTGCGTAATGCTACAAAATCCTTGGCAGTTAGAGAAACAGCCTATAAGGTATTAACTAGATGGTATTACATGCCTTCCAGACTCCAGGCAATGTTTCCCGGGACTTCTGGGCTGTGCTTCAGGGGCTGCCAACTCCCAGGTACCTTTAAACACATATTTTGGGATCGCGAGCTGCTTTCCCCAGTGATGAAGAAGGTGTCTGCCATCGCCTCGCCGATATCAGGTACCCCTTTACAGCTCACGATCTCACTGGGTCTTATTGGTGCATCAATCCCAGGCATCTTCCGTAAAGAAGAATGCCTTATACACACTATTTGCATATCCACCCTGTGGGCTATTCCTCTGCACTGGAAGACCCCTGTGGTACCCCTGTCCTCTAATCTTAACAGAATTGATGCAGTCATGTTGATGGAAAGGATTTTGTATACCTTACGAGATAAAATGCACTTGTTCGAGCGCAGATGGGATGCGTGGAAAACCCACAAACATATTTTACTGTCACAAGTAGGGATGAGCTTCGTGTTCGAGTCGAACATACGTTCGACTCGAACATCGGCTGTTCGATCGTTTGACGAAGATCGAACGATTTGGGCCGTTCGCGCCAAATTCGAGTGACGCGAACGGCCCACAATGCACTACGCCATCGCAGTGTCATCCAGGCGCTGTGATTGGCCAAGCATGCACTGTGACCCCGCATGCTTGGCCAATCACAGCGCCGGCAGCGAGGAGAGCAATGATTGGCCACAGGCAGGATGCCTGTGGCCAATTATTGCTGAGGGGGTTTAGTACACGCCCCGCACTATAAAAGGCCGCCAGCGCGGCGGCCTTGTGTAGTGCGTTCCGGAGTAGGGAAAGAGAAGCATAGGCAGGGACAGTGTCATTATTTTTCCTTTACATAATCCTGGATTCCTTGTGTTTAGGGACAGATAAGGATAGGTAGGGAAAGTGTCAGTGACAGTGTGCTATTCTGTGCTAATCCTTGTTTGTAGGGACAGAGAGGTACAGTGAGGGAAAGTGTCAGTGTGCTATTCTGTTCTAAACCAATCTTGCTGAACCATATTTTCAATCCTTGAGTTTAGGGACAGAGAGGTACAGTGAGGGAAAGTGTCAGTGTGCTATTTTGCGCTAAATCTTGTTTGTAGGGACAGAGAGGTACAGTGAGGGAAAGTGTCAGTGTGCTATTTTGTGCTAAATCTTGTTTGTAGGGACAGAGAGGTACAGTGAGGGAAAGTGTCAGTGTGCTATTCTGTTCAAAACCAATTTTGCTGTTCCATATTTTCAATCCTTGAGTTTAGGGACAGAGAAGGACACTCGTAGAAATTATCAGTGTGCTATTCTGTGCTAAATCTTGTTTGTAGGGAGGGACAGAGTAGGACAGTGAGGGAAAGTGTCAGTGTGCTATTCTGTTCTAAAACTATTTTGCTGAACCATATTTTCAATCCTTGAGTTGAGGGACAGAGAGGTACAGTGAGTGAAACTGACAGTGTGCTGTTCTGTTCTAAACCAAATTTGCTGTTCCATATTTTCAATCCTTGAGTTGAGGGACAGAGAGGTACAGTGAGGGAAAGTGTCAGTGTGCTATTCTGTTCTAAAACTATTTTGCTGAACCATATTTTCAATCCTTGAGTTGAGGGACAGAGAGGTACAGTGAGTGAAACTGACAGTGTGCTGTTCTGTTCTAAACCAAATTTGCTGTTCCATATTTTCAATCCTTGAGTTGAGGGACAGAGAGGTACAGTGAGGGAAAGTGTCAGTGTGCTATTCTGTTCTAAAACTATTTTGCTGAACCATATTTTCAATCCTTGAGTTGAGGGACAGAGAGGTACAGTGAGTGAAACTGACAGTGTGCTGTTCTGTTCTAAACCAAATTTGCTGTTCCATATTTTCAATCCTTGAGTTGAGGGACAGAGAGGTACAGTGAGGGAAAGTGTCAGTGTGCTATTCTGTTCTAAAACTATTTTGCTGAACCATATTTTCAATCCTTGAGTTGAGGGACAGAGAGGTACAGTGAGGGAAAGTGTCAGTGTGCTATTCTGTTCTAAAACTATTTTGCTGAACCATATTTTCAATCCTTGAGTTGAGGGACAGAGAGGTACAGTGAGTGAAACTGACAGTGTGCTGTTCTGTTCTAAACCAAATTTGCTGTTCCATATTTTCAATCCTTGAGTTGAGGGACAGAGAGGTACAGTGAGGGAAAGTGTCAGTGTGCTATTCTGTTCTAAAACTATTTTGCTGAACCATATTTTCAATCCTTGAGTTGAGGGACAGAGAGGTACAGTGAGTGAAACTGACAGTGTGCTGTTCTGTTCTAAACCAAATTTGCTGTTCCATATTTTCAATCCTTGAGTTGAGGGACAGAGAGGTACAGTGAGGGAAAGTGTCAGTGTGCTATTCTGTTCTAAAACTATTTTGCTGAACCATATTTTCAATCCTTGAGTTGAGGGACAGAGAGGTACAGTGAGTGAAACTGACAGTGTGCTGTTCTGTTCTAAACCAAATTTGCTGTTCCATATTTTCAATCCTTGAGTTGAGGGACAGAGAGGTACAGTGAGGGAAAGTGTCAGTGTGCTATTCTGTTCTAAAACTATTTTGCTGAACCATATTTTCAATCCTTGAGTTGAGGGACAGAGAGGTACAGTGAGGGAAAGTGTCAGTGTGCTATTCTGTTCTAAAACTATTTTGCTGAACCATATTTTCAATCCTTGAGTTGAGGGACAGAGAGGTACAGTGAGTGAAACTGACAGTGTGCTGTTCTGTTCTAAACCAAATTTGCTGTTCCATATTTTCAATCCTTGAGTTGAGGGACAGAGAGGTACAGTGAGGGAAAGTGTCAGTGTGCTATTCTGTTCTAAAACTATTTTGCTGAACCATATTTTCAATCCTTGAGTTGAGGGACAGAGAGGTACAGTGAGTGAAACTGACAGTGTGCTGTTCTGTTCTAAACCAAATTTGCTGTTCCATATTTTCAATCCTTGAGTTGAGGGACAGAGAGGTACAGTGAGGGAAAGTGTCAGTGTGCTATTCTGTTCTAAAACTATTTTGCTGAACCATATTTTCAATCCTTGAGTTGAGGGACAGAGAGGTACAGTGAGTGAAACTGACAGTGTGCTGTTCTGTTCTAAACCAAATTTGCTGTTCCATATTTTCAATCCTTGAGTTGAGGGACAGAGAGGTACAGTGAGGGAAAGTGTCAGTGTGCTATTCTGTTCTAAAACTATTTTGCTGAACCATATTTTCAATCCTTGAATTGAGGGACAGAGAGGTACAGTGAGTGAAACTGACAGTGTGCTGTTCTGTTCTAAACCAAATTTGCTGTTCCACATTTTCAATCCTTGAGTTGAGGGACAGAGAGGTACAGTGAGGGAAAGTGTCAGTGTGCTATTCTGTTCTAAAACTATTTTGCTGAACCATATTTTCAATCCTTGAGTTGAGGGACAGAGAGGTACAGTGAGTGAAACTGACAGTGTGCTGTTCTGTTCTAAACCAAATTTGCTGTTCCATATTTTCAATCCTTGAGTTGAGGGACAGAGAGGTACAGTGAGGGAAAGTGTCAGTGTGCTATTCTGTTCTAAAAATATTTTGCTGAACCATATTTTCAATCCTTGAGTTGAGGGACAGAGAGGTAAAGTGAGTGAAACTGACAGTGTGCTGTTCTGTTCTAAACCAAATTTGCTGTTCCATATTTTCAATCCTTGAGTTGAGGGACAGAGAGGTACAGTGAGGGAAAGTGTCAGTGTGCTATTCTGTTCTAAAACTATTTTGCTGAAACATATTTTCAATCCTTGAGTTGAGGGACAGAGAGGTAAAGTGAGTGAAACTGACAGTGTGCTGTTCTGTTCTAAACCAAATTTGCTGTTCCATATTTTCAATCCTTGAGTTGAGGGACAGAGAGGTACAGTGAGGGAAAGTGTCAGTGTGCTATTCTGTTCTAAAACTATTTTGCTGGACCATATTTTCAATCCTTGAGTTGAGGGACAGAGAGGTACAGTGAGTGAAACTGACAGTGTGCTGTTCTGTTCTAAACCAAATTTGCTGTTCCATATTTTCAATCCTTGAGTTGAGGGACAGAGAGGTACAGTGCGGGAAAGTGTCAGTGTGCTATTCTGTTCTAAAATTATTTTGCTGAACCATATTTTCAATCCTTGAGTTGAGGGACAGAGAGGTACAGTGAGTGAAACTGACAGTGTGCTGTTCTGTTCTAAACCAAATTTGCTGTTCCATATTTTCAATCCTTGAGTTGAGGGACAGAGAGGTACAGTGAGTGAAACTGACAGTGTGCTGTTCTGTTTTAAACCAAATTTGCTGTTCCATATTTTCAATCCTTGAGTTGAGGGACAGAGAGGTACAGTGAGGGAAAGTGTCAGTGTGCTATTCTGTTCTAAAACTATTTTGCTGAACCATATTTTCAATCCTTGAGTTGAGGGACAGAGAGGTACAGTGAGTGAAACTGACAGTGTGCTGTTCTGTTCTAAACCAAATTTGCTGTTCCATATTTTCAATCCTTGAGTTGAGGGACAGAGAGGTACAGTGAGGGAAAGTGTCAGTGTGCTATTCTGTTCTAAAATTATTTTGCTGAACCATATTTTCAATCCTTGAGTTGAGGGACAGAGAGGTACAGTGAGTTAAACTGACAGTGTGCTGTTCTGTTCTAAACCAAATTTGCTGTTCCATATTTTCAATCCTTGAGTTGAGGGACAGAGAGGTACAGTGAGTGAAACTGACAGTGTGCTGTTCTGTTCTAAACCAAATTTGCTGTTCCATATTTTCAATCCTTGAGTTGAGGGACAGAGAGGTACAGTGAGGGAAAGTGTCAGTGTGCTATTCTGTTCTAAAACTATTTTGCTGAACCATATTTTCAATCCTTGAGTTGAGGGACAGAGAGGTACAGTGAGTGAAACTGACAGTGTGCTGTTCTGTTCTAAACCAAATTTGCTGTTCCATATTTTCAATCCTTGAGTTGAGGGACAGAGAGGTACAGTGAGTGAAACCGACAGTGTGCTGTTCTGTTCTAAACCAAATTTGCTGTTCCATATTTTCAGTCCTTGAGTTGAGGGACAGAGAGGTACAGTGAGGGAAAGTGTCAGTGTGCTATTCTGTTCTAAAATTATTTTGCTGAACCATATTTTCAATCCTTGAGTTGAGGGACAGAGAGGTACAGTGAGTGAAACTGACAGTGTGCTGTTCTGTTCTAAACCAAATTTGCTGTTCCATATTTTCAATCCTTGAGTTGAGGGACAGAGAGGTACAGTGAGGGAAAGTGTCAGTGTGCTATTCTGTTCTAAAACTATTTTGCTGAACCATATTTTCAATCCTTGAGTTGAGGGACAGAGAGGTAAAGTGAGTGAAACTGACAGTGTGCTGTTCTGTTCTAAACCAAATTTGCTGTTCCATATTTTCAATCCTTGAGTTGAGGGACAGAGAGGTACAGTGAGGGAAAGTGTCAGTGTGCTATTCTGTTCTAAAACTATTTTGCTGAAACATATTTTTAATCCTTGAGTTGAGGGACAGAGAGGTAAAGTGAGTGAAACTGACAGTGTGCTGTTCTGTTCTAAACCAAATTTGCTGTTCCATATTTTCAATCCTTGAGTTGAGGGACAGAGAGGTACAGTGCGGGAAAGTGTCAGTGTGCTATTCTGTTCTAAAATTATTTTGCTGAACCATATTTTCAATCCTTGAGTTGAGGGACAGAGAGGTACAGTGAGTGAAACTGACAGTGTGCTGTTCTGTTCTAAACCAAATTTGCTGTTCCATATTTTCAATCCTTGAGTTGAGGGACAGAGAGGTACAGTGAGTGAAACTGACAGTGTGCTGTTCTGTTCTAAACCAAATTTGCTGTTCCATATTTTCAATCCTTGAGTTGAGGGACAGAGAGGTACAGTGAGGGAAAGTGTCAGTGTGCTATTCTGTTCTAAAACTATTTTGCTGAACCATATTTTCAATCCTTGAGTTGAGGGACAGAGAGGTACAGTGAGTGAAACTGACAGTGTGCTATTCTGTTCTAAACCAATTTTGCTGTTCCATATTTTCAATCCTTGAGTTGAGGGACAGAGAGGTACAGTGAGTGAAACTGACAGTGTGCTGTTCTGTTCTAAACCAAATTTGCTGTTCCATATTTTCAATCCTTGAGTTGAGGGACAGAGAGGTACAGTGAGGGAAAGTGTCAGTGTGCTATTCTGTTCTAAAACTATTTTGCTGAACCATATTTTCAATCCTTGAGTTGAGGGACAGAGAGGTACAGTGAGTGAAACTGACAGTGTGCTGTTCTGTTCTAAACCAAATTTGCTGTTCCATATTTTCAATCCTTGAGTTGAGGGACAGAGAGGTACAGTGAGGGAAAGTGTCAGTGTGCTATTCTGTTCTAAAACTATTTTGCTGAACCATATTTTCAATCCTTGAGTTGAGGGACAGAGAGGTACAGTGAGTGAAACTGACAGTGTGCTGTTCTGTTCTAAACCAAATTTGCTGTTCCATATTTTCAATCCTTGAGTTGAGGGACATAGAGGTACAGTGAGGGAAAGTGTCAGTGTGCTATTCTGTTCTAAAACTATTTTGCTGAACCATATTTTCAATCCTTGAGTTGAGGGACAGAGAGGTACAGTGAGTGAAACTGACAGTGTGCTGTTCTGTTCTAAACCAAATTTGCTGTTCCATATTTTCAATCCTTGAGTTTAGGGACAGAGAAGGACACTCGTAGAAATTATCAGTGTGCTATTCTGTGCTAAATCTTGTTTGTAGGGAGGGACAGAGTAGGACAGTGTGCTATTCTGTTCTAAAACTATTTTGCTGAACCAGATTTTCAATCCTTGTGTTTAGGGACAGAGAAGGATAGGCAGGGGACAGTGTCAGTGTCATTGTTGCTAAGCCTCCTGCACAGTATACACCTGAAGGTAGCCCTTATTGCTGTTTTTCCCATCTCCCTGCAGGCCATCCATTAAAATGTCTGGAAGTCAACCAAGGAGAGGCAGACAGTCAGGAGGCAAAAAAAGAGGGCAAGCAGGCTCTGTGTCTGGGGGCAACAGTGCTGGTCGTGTACGCGGTGCATTGTCATCAGCACATGGCCATGGGACACGCTTGTCCTTGTTTTCGGCAGCTGGACATGTTGAGCCACATCATGCCGAAGACTTGGTAGAGTGGATGACCAAGCCCACCTCATCCTCCTCATCCTCTCTCACCCAGGCTCAGGGTACTGGCAAAGCAGCTGCCAAAGCGTCCTCTTCTCTGGTATCATTATCTTCATTAGTCAATCCTTCCCTAGACCCACCATGCCCTCCTCCTGAGGAGTCCCCCGAACTGTTTGAGCACAGTGTTGGGTACATGCTCCAGGAGGATGCCCAGCGTTTGGAAGGATCTGATGATGATACCCAGCTAGAGGAAGGCAGCAGTGTGAGAGCAGAGAGAGGGGATGCTCAAGAAGGACACCAATCTGGCAGTCATGCTCCAGCAGCTGCAGCATATTGCCAGATTGGCTCCAGTGATGAGGAGGGAGGGGATGATGAGGTCACTGACTCCACGTGGGTGCCTAATAGGAGAGAGGAGGAGGAGGAGGATGAGGAGGAGGCACATCTCCAACGAGGCAGGATGCCCTTGAGTGGCCAGCGTATGGGCAGCACACCGACGGAATCACACCGCAGAGCTCCGCCTGTGCAGGGTGCTGCCTCTGCCCGTCATGCAAAAAGTTCTTTGGTGTGGGCCTTTTTTGAGGCGAGTGCATCAGATCGCACAGCTGCTGTTTGCAACATATGTCTCAAGCGTATATCGCGTGGCCAAAACATCAGCATGCTTGATCAGACATATGTTGACCTGCCATGCAGCTCGTTGGCAAGCCTACCTTAAAGACCCACACCAAAGAACAAAGCTGACCTCTTCTTGCACCGCATCAGCTGGGATCTCCAACCCCACTATACCTTCACTCCTCTCTGAAACCTGCTCTGAGAGGAATGAAGGTGTAGAATTAGGTGTGTCACAGGCAAGTACTTGCGGGCACTCTGCTAGCAGTACACCAACGTCCGATTCTAGCAGGCAAATTTCCCTGCCCCAGCTGCTGGACCGTCGAAAGAAGTTCACTCCCAGCCATCCACATGCCCAGCGGTTGAATGCTAGCTTGGCTAAATTGCTAGCGCTTCAACTGCTGCCTTTTCAGTTGGTAGACTCGGCCCCCTTCCGTGAGTTTGTGCAATGTGCGGTTCCTCAGTGGCAGGTTCCCAAACGACACTTTTTCGCACGGAAGGCTATTCCGGCTCTCTACAGGCATGTGGAAGGCAATGTCTTGGCCTCGCTGGACAGGGCGGTCAGCGGTAAGGTGCATATTACCGCTGACTCATGGTCCAGCAGGCATGGACAGGGACGTTACCTTTCTTTCACGGCCCATTGGGTCACTCTTTTGGCAGCTGGGAAGGATGCAGGACAAGGTGCAGTAGTGTTGGAGGTTGTTCCACCGCCACGCCTCCAAAATGCTACTACTGGTTGTGACTAGGGATGAGCTTCGTGTTCGAGTCGAACATACGTTCGACTCGAACATCGGCTGTTCGATCGTTCGTCGAAGATCGAACGATTTGGGCCGTTCGCGCCAAATTCGAGTGACGCGAACGGCCCACAATGCACTACGCCATCGCAGTGTCATCCAGGCGCTGTGATTGGCCAAGCATGCACTGTGACCCCGCATGCTTGGCCAATCGCAGCGCCGGCAGCGAGGAGAGCAATGATTGGCCACAGGCAGGATGCCTGTGGCCAATTATTGCTGAGGGTGTTTAGTACACGCCCCACACTATAAAAGGCCGCCAGCACGGCGGCCTAGTGTAGTGTGTTCCGGAGCAGGGAAAGACAAGCATAGGCAGGGACAGTGACATTTATTTCTTTCTTGCTTAACCTGGATTCCTTTAGTTTAGGGAAAGAGAAGGATAGGTAGGGAGAGTGTCAGTGTGTTTTACTGTGCGAGTCCTTGTTTCTAGGGACAAAGAAGGAAAGTGAGGGGATTTCTCCTTGTGCTATAGTGTGCTTTAAAAAAACATTTTTTCTAGGGACAGAAAACTGTAGGTAGGGAGAGTGTCAGTTTCTTTCACTGTGCCAGTCCTTGTTTCTAGGGACAAAGAAGGAAAGTGAGGGGAATTCTCCTTGTGCTATAGTGTGCTTTAAAAAAACATTTTTTCTAGGGACAGAAAACTGTAGGTAGGGAGAGTGTCAGTTTCTTTCACTGTGCCAGTCCTTGTTTCTAGGGACAAAGAAGGAAAGTGAGGGGAATTCTCCTTGTGCTATAGTGTGCTTTAAAAAAACATTTTTTCTAGGGACAGAAAACTGTAGGTAGGGAGAGTGTCAGTTTCTTTCACTGTGCCAGTCCTTGTTTCTAGGGACAAAGAAGGAAAGTGAGGGGAATTCTCCTTGTGCTACAGTGTGCTTTAAAAAAACATTTTTTCTAGGGACAGAAAACTGTAGGTAGGGAGAGTGTCAGTTTCTTTCACTGTGCCAGTCCTTGTTTCTAGGGACAAAGAAGGAAAGTGAGGGGAATTCTCCTTGTGCTATAGTGTGCTTTAAAAAAAAATTTTTTCTAGGGACAGAAAACTGTAGGTAGGGAGAGTGTCAGTTTCTTTCACTGTGCCAGTCCTTGTTTCTAGGGACAAAGAAGGAAAGTGAGGGGAATTCTCCTTGTGCTATAGTGTGCTTTAAAAAAACATTTTTTCTAGGGACAGAAAACTGTAGGTAGGGAGAGTGTCAGTTTCTTTCACTGTGCCAGTCCTTGTTTCTAGGGACAAAGAAGGAAAGTGAGGGGAATTCTCCTTGTGCTATAGTGTGCTTTAAAAAAACATTTTTTCTAGGGACAGAAAACTGTAGGTAGGGAGAGTGTCAGTTTCTTTCACTGTGCCAGTCCTTGTTTCTAGGGACAAAGAAGGAAAGTGAGGGGAATTCTCCTTGTGCTATAGTGTGCTTTAAAAAAACATTTTTTCTAGGGACAGAAAACTGTAGGTAGGGAGAGTGTCAGTTTCTTTCACTGTGCCAGTCCTTGTTTCTAGGGACAAAGAAGGAAAGTGAGGGGAATTCTCCTTGTGCTATAGTGTGCTTTAAAAAAACATTTTTTCTAGGGACAGAAAACTGTAGGTAGGGAGAGTGTCAGTTTCTTTCACTGTGCCAGTCCTTGTTTCTAGGGACAAAGAAGGAAAGTGAGGGGAATTCTCCTTGTGCTATAGTGTGCTTTAAAAAAACATTTTTTCTAGGGACAGAAAACTGTAGGTAGGGAGAGTGTCAGTTTCTTTCACTGTGCCAGTCCTTGTTTCTAGGGACAAAGAAGGAAAGTGAGGGGAATTCTCCTTGTGCTATAGTGTGCTTTAAAAAAACATTTTTTCTAGGGACAGAAAACTGTAGGTAGGGAGAGTGTCAGTTTCTTTCACTGTGCCAGTCCTTGTTTCTAGGGACAAAGAAGGAAAGTGAGGGGAATTCTCCTTGTGCTATAGTGTGCTTTAAAAAAACATTTTTTCTAGGGACAGAAAACTGTAGGTAGGGAGAGTGTCAGTTTCTTTCACTGTGCCAGTCCTTGTTTCTAGGGACAAAGAAGGAAAGTGAGGGGAATTCTCCTTGTGCTATAGTGTGCTTTAAAAAAAACATTTTTTCTAGGGACAGAAAACTGTAGGTAGGGAGAGTGTCAGTTTCTTTCACTGTGCCAGTCCTTGTTTCTAGGGACAAAGAAGGAAAGTGAGGGGAATTCTCCTTGTGCTATAGTGTGCTTTAAAAAAACATTTTTTCTAGGGACAGAAAACTGTAGGTAGGGAGAGTGTCAGTTTCTTTCACTGTGCCAGTCCTTGTTTCTAGGGACAAAGAAGGAAAGTGAGGGGAATTCTCCTTGTGCTATAGTGTGCTTTAAAAAAACATTTTTTCTAGGGACAGAAAACTGTAGGTAGGGAGAGTGTCAGTTTCTTTCACTGTGCCAGTCCTTGTTTCTAGGGACAAAGAAGGAAAGTGAGGGGAATTCTCCTTGTGCTATAGTGTGCTTTAAAAAAACATTTTTTCTAGGGACAGAAAACTGTAGGTAGGGAGAGTGTCAGTTTCTTTCACTGTGCCAGTCCTTGTTTCTAGGGACAAAGAAGGAAAGTGAGGGGAATTCTCCTTGTGCTATAGTGTGCTTTAAAAAAACATTTTTTCTAGGGACAGAAAACTGTAGGTAGGGAGAGTGTCAGTTTCTTTCACTGTGCCAGTCCTTGTTTCTAGGGACAAAGAAGGAAAGTGAGGGGAATTCTACTTGTGCTATAGTGTGCTTTAAAAAAACATTTTTTCTAGGGACAGAAAACTGTAGGTAGGGAGAGTGTCAGTTTCTTTCACTGTGCCAGTCCTTGTTTCTAGGGACAAAGAAGGAAAGTGAGGGGAATTCTCCTTGTGCTATAGTGTGCTTTAAAAAAACATTTTTTCTAGGGACAGAAAACTGTAGGTAGGGAGAGTGTCAGTTTCTTTCACTGTGCCAGTCCTTGTTTCTAGGGACAAAGAAGGAAAGTGAGGGGAATTCTCCTTGTGCTATAGTGTGCTTTAAAAAAACATTTTTTCTAGGGACAGAAAACTGTAGGTAGGGAGAGTGTCAGTTTCTTTCACTGTGCCAGTCCTTGTTTCTAGGGACAAAGAAGGAAAGTGAGGGGAATTCTCCTTGTGCTATAGTGTGCTTTAAAAAAACATTTTTTCTAGGGACAGAAAACTGTAGGTAGGGAGAGTGTCAGTTTCTTTCACTGTGCCAGTCCTTGTTTCTAGGGACAAAGAAGGAAAGTGAGGGGAATTCTCCTTGTGCTATAGTGTGCTTTAAAAAAACATTTTTTCTAGGGACAGAAAACTGTAGGTAGGGAGAGTGTCAGTTTCTTTCACTGTGCCAGTCCTTGTTTCTAGGGACAAAGAAGGAAAGTGAGGGGAATTCTCCTTGTGCTATAGTGTGCTTTAAAAAAACATTTTTTCTAGGGACAGAAAACTGTAGGTAGGGAGAGTGTCAGTTTCTTTCACTGTGCCAGTCCTTGTTTCTAGGGACAAAGAAGGAAAGTGAGGGGAATTCTCCTTGTGCTATAGTGTGCTTTAAAAAAACATTTTTTCTAGGGACAGAAAACTGTAGGTAGAGAGAGTGTCAGTTTCTTTCACTGTGCCAGTCCTTGTTTCTAGGGACAAAGAAGGAAAGTGAGGGGAATTCTCCTTGTGCTATAGTGTGCCAAAGCATTCCTCATCAACCATCTTTGAAATCCTTGTTTTTTGGACAGTCAGGGAAATTGTCGTTGTGCTATTCTGTGCAAAAGCAATAATCCTCAACCATATTTAGAAATCCTTAAGTAAAGGGACAGAGAAGGACACCTGAAGGTAGCCCTTATTGCTTTTTTTCCATCTCCCTGCAGGCCATCTATTAGAATGTCTGGAAGGCAAACAAGGAGAGGCAGACAGTCAGGAGGCAATAAAAGAGGGCAAGCAGGCTCTGTGTCTGGGGGCAACAGTGCTGGTCGTGGACGCGGTGCATTGTCATCAGCACATGGCCATGGGACACGCTTGTCCTTCTTTTCGGCAGCTGGACATGTTGAGCCACATCATGCCGAAGACTTGGTAGAGTGGATGACCAAGCCCTCCTCCTCCTCCTCATCCTCTCTCACCCAGGCTCAGGGTACTGGCAAAGCAGCTGCCAAAGCGTCCTCTTCCCTGGTATCAATGTCAGACTCATCATCAGTCACTCCTTCCCTAGACCCACCATGTCCTCCTCCTGAGGAGTCCCCCGAACTGTTTGAGCACAGTGTTGGGTACATGCTCCAGGAGGATGCCCAGCGTTTCGAAGGGTCTGATGATGAAACCCAGCTACAGGAAGGCAGTAGCGTGAGAGCAGACAGAGGGGATGCTCAAGAAGGACACCAATCTGGCAGTCATGTTCCAGCAGCTGCAGCATACTGCCAGATTGGCTCCAGTGATGAGGAGGGAGGGGATGATGAGGTCACTGACTCCACGTGGGTGCCTAATAGGAGAGAGGAGGAGGAGGAGGATGAGGAGGAGGCACATCTCCAACGAGGCAGGATGCCCTTTGGTGGCCAGCGTAAGGGCAGTACACCGACGGAATCACACCGCAGAGCTCCGCCTGTGCAGGGCGCAGCCTCTGCCCGTCATTCAAAAAGTTCCTTGGTGTGGGCCTTTTTTGAGGCTAGTGCATCAGATCGCACAGCTGCTGTTTGCAACATATGTCTCAAGCGTATATCGCGTGGCCAAAACATCAGCCGCTTGGGTACCACATGCCTGACCAGACATATGTTGACCTGCCATGCAGCTCGTTGGCAAGCCTACCTCAAAGACCCACACCAAAGAACAAAGCGGACCTCTCCTTGCACCGCATCAGCTGGGATCTCCAACCCCACTATAACTTCAGTCCTCTCTGAAACATGCACTGAGAGGAATGAAGGTGTAGAATTAGGTGTGTCACAGCCAAGTACTTGCGGCCACTCTGCTAGCAGTACACCGACGTCCGATTCTAGCAGGCAAATTTCCCTGCCCCAGCTGCTGGACCGTCGAAAGAAGTTCACTCCCAGCCATCCACATGCCCAGCGGTTGAATGCTAGCTTGGCTAAATTGCTAGCGCTTCAACTGCTGCCTTTTCAGTTGGTAGACTCGGCCCCCTTCCGTGAGTTTGTGCAATGTGCGGTTCCTCAGTGGCAGGTTCCCAAACGCCACTTTTTCTCACGGAAGGCTATTCCGGCTCTCTACCGGCATGTGGAAGGCAATGTCTTGGCCTCGCTGGACAGGGCGGTCAGCGGTAAGGTGCATATTACCGCTGACTCATGGTCCAGCAGGCATGGACAGGGACGTTACCTTTCTTTCACGGCCCATTGGGTCACTCTTTTGGCAGCTGGGAAGGATGCAGGACAAGGTGCAGTAGTGTTGGAGGTTGTTCCACCGCCACGCCTCCAAAATGCTACTACTGGTTGTGACACACCTCTCTCCTCCACCCCCACCTCTTCTTCTTCCTCCATGGCCTCTTCCTGTGGTTTGTCCTATGAACCAGCGGTGCTCCGTAGCCGTTCACGGGGCTACGCAAGTACGCAGGCAAAAAGATGCCATGCCGTGCTTGCGCTGGTGTGTTTGGGGGACAGAAGCCACACTGGGGCAGAGGTCCTGTCTGCTCTGCAGGGCCAGGCCGAGAGGTGGTTGACGCCACGCCAGCTTAAGCCAGGAATGGTGGTTTGCGACAATGGCACCAACCTCCTCTCCGCCCTCCGACAGGGACAACTGACCCATGTGCCCTGTGTGGCTCACGTCCTTAACCTGGTGGTGCAGCGGTTCTTGGGCAGGTACCCGGGCTTACAGGATGTCCTGAGGCAGGCCAGGAAAGTCTGTGTGCATTTCCGCAGATCTTATAATGCCAGTGCTCGCCTGGCTGAGCTGCAAAAGAAGTTGAACCTGCCCAAGAACCGCCTTATATGTGACATGCCCACCAGGTGGAACTCCACGTTGGCCATGCTGCAGCGGCTGCACACACAGCAGAGGGCCATCAATGAGTACCTGTGCGACTACGGCACCAGGACAGGGTCAGGGGAGCTTGGTTTTTTTTCTCCACGCCAGTGGGGCATGATCAGGGATGCATGCACTGTCCTGGCACCATTTGAGGAGGCCACGAGGATGGTGAGCAGTGACAGTGCATGCATCAGTGACACTGTACCTCTTGTCCACCTGTTGGAGCACACGCTGCGTGGAATAATGGACAGGGCACTTGAGGCAGAACAGAGGCAGGAAGAGGAGGACTTCCTTGCCTCTCAAGGCCCCCTTTACCCAGACAGTGTTCCTTCTGTCCCACCCATCGCACAGGAAGAGGAAGAGGAGGAGGAGGAGGAGGAGGAGGATTGTGTCAGCATGGAGGTGGAGGCTGGCACTCAGCATCATCAGCAGCAGTCTTTTAGGGATGATTTACAGTCCCAAGAAACCAGTGGACTTGTACGTGGCTGGGAGGAGGTGGCTGTGGATCATGTCGTCCTTAGTGACCCAGAGGACTCCGGAGCGAATGCCTCAGCAAACCTACGCTGCATGGCCTCCCTGATCCTGCAAAGTCTGCGGAAGGATCCTCGTATTCTTCGGATCAAGGAGAGGGACCATTACTGGCTGGCCACTCTCCTTGATCCACGGTACAAGGGTAAGGTTGCGGACCTTATGTTACCTTCGCAGAGGGAGCAGAGGATGAGACAACTCCGGGAGGCCTTGCAGAAAGGTCTGTGCAACGCGTTCCCAGAGACTGGGAGGTTACAAACTCCTGGTCCTGGACAACGAGTTGCTGAGGCTTCGGCCAGTCAAAGAAGGAGCGGTGGGGAAGGTGGCCGTCTGACCGATGCGTTCAGACAATTCTTTAGTCCGCAGCCCCAAAGTATGATCGGTTCCAGCAACCATCGCCAGCGTCTGATAAACATGGTGCAGGAATATCTAGGGGCAAGGTCAGACTTGGACACCTTCCCCACCGAAAATCCTCTGGCTTACTGGGTCTTGAGGATGGATCACTGGCCAGAGCTTGCACAGTATGCAATTGAGCTACTGGCCTGTCCTGCATCCAGCGTTCTTTCGGAACGCACATTCAGTGCTGCTGGAGGATTTGTCACGGATCACAGGGTGCGCCTGTCCACCGACTCGGTTGATCGACTGACTTTCATCAAGATGAACCAGTCTTGGATCACCACCAGCTACCACACACCTGATGCTGATATAACAGACTAATTGATTTTAACATGTCACATCCCTTCAAGACTGATGCTGATGCTGAGTGCCTGTGCTGTTATGTTGACTGGCTATCCTCCTCCTCCGAGTCCTCAATGATACGATTGATGATGATAGCTTGGAAGATCATTTTTGTTTATGGGTGCCGCCACCAGTGGCTAAGGCCCAATTTTTCAGCCCCTGTTTCACAGGGGCGTGTAATTACAATTTTTTTAGCAATAATTTGCCATAGGGCTCATTGCTGTGCTCCAAGTACAGTATCTGTGAGGGGTTGGAGTGTTGTGGCACCAGTGCCTAAGGCCCAATTTTTCAGCCCCTGTTTAACAGGGGCGTGTCATTACAATTTTTGAAGCAATACTTTGCAACAGGGCTCATTGCTGTGCTCCAAGTACAGTATCTGTGAGGGGTTGTAGTGTTGTGCCACCAGTGCCTAAGGCCCAATTTTTCAGCCCCTGTTTTACAGGGGCGTGTAATTACAATTTTTTTAGCAATAATTTGCCATAGGGCTCATTGCTGTGCTCCAAGTACAGTATCTGTGAGGGGTTGGAGTGTTGTGGCACCAGTGCCTAAGGCCCAATTTTTCAGCCCCTGTTTAACAGGGGCGTGTCATTGCAATTTTTGAAGCAATACTTTGCAACAGGGCTCATTGCTGTGCTCCAAGTACAGTATCTGTGAGGGGTTGTAGTGTTGTGCCACCAGTGCCTAAGGCCCAATTTTTCAGCCCCTGTTCAACAGGGGCATGCAATTACAATTCTTGATGTAATAATTCACAGCAGGGCCCATTGCTGCACCCACCAAGAGTAACTCTGAGGGCTTACAGTGTTGTGGCAACGCCACCACCACCACCACCACGAAAGGCCCAATTTTTCAGCCCCTGTTCAAAAGGGGCATGTAATTACAATTCTTGATCTAATAATTCACAGCAGGGCCCATTGCTGCACCCACCAAGAGTAACTCTGAGGGCTTACAGTGTTGTGGCAACGCCACCACCACCACGAAAGGCCCAATTTTTCAGCCCCTGTTCAACAGGGGCATGCAATTACAATTCTTGATGTAATAATTCACAGCAGGGCCCATTGCTGCACCCACCAAGAGTAACTCTGAGGGCTTACAGTGTTGTGGCAACGCCACCACCACCACCACCACGAAAGGCCCAATTTTTCAGCCCCTGTTCAAAAGGGGCATGTAATTACAATTCTTGATCTAATAATTCACAGCAGGGCCCATTGCTGCACCCACCAAGAGTAACTCTGAGGGCTTACAGTGTTGTGGCAACGCCACCACCACCACCACCACGAAAGGCCCAATTTTTCAGCCCCTGTTCAACAGGGGCATGCAATTACAATTCTTGATGTAATAATTCACAGCAGGGCCCATTGCTGCACCCACCAAGAGTAACTCTGAGGGCTTACAGTGTTGTGGCAACGCCACCACCACCACCACCACGAAAGGCCCAATTTTTCAGCCCCTGTTCAAAAGGGGCATGTAATTACAATTCTTGATCTAATAATTCACAGCAGGGCCCATTGCTGCACCCACCAAGAGTAACTCTGAGGGCTTACAGTGTTGTGGCAACGCCACCACCACCACCACCACGAAAGGCCCAATTTTTCAGCCCCTGTTCAAAAGGGGCATGTAATTACAATTCTTGATCTAATAATTCACAGCAGGGCCCATTGCTGCACCCACCAAGAGTAACTCTGAGGGCTTACAGTGTTGTGGCAACGCCACCACCACCACCACCACGAAAGGCCCAATTTTTCAACCCCTGTTCAAAAGGGGCATGTAATTACAATTCTTGATCTAATAATTCACAGCAGGGCCCATTCCTGCACCCACCAAGAGTAACTCTGAGGGCTTACAGTGTTGTGGCAACACCACCACCACCACCACCACCACGAAAGGCCCAATTTTTCAGCCCCTGTTCAACAGGGGCATGCAATTACAATTCTTGATCTAATAATTCACAGCAGGGCCCATTGCTGCACCCACCAAGAGTAACTGTCAGGGCTTACAGTGTTGTGGCACCAGCACCACCATCAAAGCCCCAATTTTTACTACCACTGTTCAACAATTATATGTAATTAAAATTCCTGATATAATAGTTGACAGCAGGGTGTTCCAGCACCAACCAAGAGTAACTGTGAGTGCTTACAGTGTTGTGCCAACACCAACAACTAAGGGGCCTATTTCTGCAGAGTATATACGGCAGGTCCCTACTTTCAAACATCCAACTTACAAACGACTCCTACTTGCAAACGCAAGAAGACAACAGGAAGTGAGAGGAAATCTACATCTAGGAAGGAAAATTCTCTCCTGTAAGAATAAATATGGGAGAAAGGTGTCTCCTCTGTACTGATGCTTTATCAGCAATCCTTGTTTCAAGAAAAACACCACATTTCAAAAACAGTTGACATTGGGACGGAAAGTGAGGTGAAATGTTCTGAACAGGGGCACAGACAGAAAAACAAATGTTACAGGGGTGATAACCCTTACCTATGTTTTCCAAAAAGTTTAAAAATAGATTTTTGGGCTGGAGCTACACTTCAACAATGTACCTGTTCAAAATTACAAACAGATTCTACATAAGAACAAACCTACAGTCCCTGTCTTGTATGCACCGCCTGTATACGGCTGTTCAGAGTATATAGGGCCTTTTTTATTTTATGTGCGGGGTTCCCCTTAATATCCATACAAGACCCAAAGGGGCTGGTAATGGGCTGGGGTAGGGGGGGGGGGGGTCATGGGGTAGCTATGCCATTTTTCTTAAAGATTTTCATCCATATTACCGGGACCAGACATTACATTAAAGCCGCAAGCAGTTTTAAATGGCTTTTTTTTCCTTTAGAAGTGTCATTTTGTGCAGGGACAGTTCTAAACACGGGAAACACGTGGCACTTCACAGGCATACTTTAGACACCCCCCAGGTACGATATTTAAAGGAATATTTGACTTTTTTTTTTTTCACTTTATGCATCATTAAAATGACTGCTCCCGAAAAACGACCGTTATTAAAACTTCTTTTTGCATTGATACATGTCCCCTGGTGCAGAACCCGGGTTCCCAAACCCTTTTTAGGACAATAACATGCATAATAGTTGTTATAATTAGCACTTTAGAATTCGAACGTTCGCATCCATTGTATTTAATAGGGTTCTAATGTTCGTACGAACTTTCGGTCCGTTCGCGGGTTCTGGTGCGAACCGAACCCGGGGGTGTTCGGCTCATCACTAGTTGTGACACACCTCTCTCCTCCACCCCCTCCTCTTCTTCTTCCTCCATGGCCTCTTCCTGTGGTTTTTCCTTGGAACCAGCGGTGCTCCATAGGCGTTCAAGGGGCTACGCAAGTACGCAGGCAAAAAGATGCCATGCCGTGCTTGCGCTGGTGTGTTTGGGGGACAGGAGCCACACTGGGGCAGAGGTCCTGTCTGCTCTGCAGGGGCAGGCCGAGAGGTGGTTGACGCCACGCCAGCTTAAGCCAGGAATGGTGGTTTGCGACAATGGCACCAACCTCCTCTCCGCCCTCCGACAGGGACAACTGACCCATGTGCCCTGTATGGCTCACGTCCTTAACCTGGTGGTGCAGCGGTTCTTGGGCAGGTACCCGGGCTTACAGGATGTCCTGAGGCAGGCCAGGAAAGTCTGTGTGCATTTCCGCAGATCTTATAATGCCAGTGCTCGCCTGGCTGAGCTTCAAAAGGAGTTGAACCTGCCCAAGAACCGCCTTATATGTGACATGCCCACCAGGTGGAACTCAACGTTGGCCATGCTGCAGCGGCTGCACACGCAGCAGAGGGCCATCAATGAGTACCTGTGCGACTACAGCACCAGGACAGGGTCAGGGGAGCTCTGTTTTTTTTCACCACGCCAGTGGGGCATGATCAGGGATGCATGCACTGTCCTGGCACCATTTGAGGAGGCCACGAGGATAGTGAGCAGTGACAGTGCATGCATCAGTGACACTGTACCTCTTGTCCACCTGTTGGAGCACACGCTGCGTGGAATAATGGACAGGGCACTTGAGGCAGAACAGAGGCAGGAAGAGGAGGACTTCCTTGCCTCTCAAGGCCCCATTTACCCAGACAGTGTTCCTTCTGTCCCACCCATCGGACAGGAAGAGGAGGAGGAGGAGGAGGAGGCGGAGGAGGATTGTGTCAGCATGGAGGTGGAGGCTGGCACTCAGCATCATCAGCAGCAGTCTTTTAGGGATGATTTACAGTCCCGAGAAACCAGTGGACTTGTACGTGGCTGGGAGGAGGTGGCTGCGGATCATGTCGTCCTTAGTGACCCAGAGGACTCCGGACTGAATGCCTCAGATAACCTACGCTGCATGGCCTCCCTGATCCTGCAAAGTCTGCGGAAGGATCCTCGTATTCTTCGGATCAAGGAGAGGGACCATTACTGGCTGGCCACTTTCCTTGATCCACGGTACAAGGGTAAGGTTGCGGACCTTATCGTACCGTCGCAGAGGGAGCAGAGGATGAGACAACTCCGGGAGGCCTTGCAGAAAGGTCTGTGCAACGCGTTCCCAGAGACTGGGAGGTTACAAACTCCTGGTCCTGGACAACGAGTTGCTGAGGCTTCGGGCAGTCAAAGAAGGAGCGGTGGGGAAGGTGGCCGTCTGACCGATGCGTTCAGACAATTCTTTAGTCCGCAGCCCCAAAGTATGATCGGTTCCAGCAACCATCGCCAGCGTCTGATATACATGGTGCAGGAATACCTAGGGGAAAGGTCAGACTTGGACACCTTCCCCACCGAAAATCCTCTGGCTTACTGGGTCTTGAGGATGGATCACTGGCCAGAGCTTGCACAGTATGCAATTGAGCTACTGGCCTGTCCTGCATCCAGCGTTCTTTCAGAACGCACATTCAGTGCTGCTGGAGGATTTGTCACGGATCACAGGGTGCGCCTGTCCACCGACTCGGTTGATCGACTGACTTTCATCAAGATGAACCAGTCTTGGATCACCACCAGCTACCACACACCAGATGCTGATATAACAGACTAATTGATTTTAAAATGTCACATCCCTTCAAGACTGATGCTGATGCTGAGTGCCTGTGCTGTTATGTTGACTGGCTATCCTCCTCCTCCTCCTCAATGATACGATTAACGATGATAGCTTGGAAGATCATTTTGGTTTATGGGTGACGCCACCAGTGGCTAAGGCCCAATTTTTCAGCCCCTGTTTAACAGGGGCGTGTAATTAAAATTTTTGATGCAATACTTTGCAACAGGCCTCATTGCTGTGCTCCAAGTACAGTATCTGTGAGGGGTTGCAGTGTTGTGCCACCAGTGCCTAAGGCCCAATTTTTCAGCCCCTGTTCAACAGGGGCATGTAATTATAATTATTGATCTAATAATTCACAGCAGGGCCCATTGCTGCGCCCACCAAGAGTAACTGTCAGGCCTTACAGTGTTGTGGCACCAGCACCACCATCACCACCACCACCACCACCAAAGGCCCAATTTTTAAGCCCCTGTTCAACAGGGGCATGCAATTATAATTATTGATCTAATAATTCACAGCAGGGACCATTGCTGCGCCCACCAAGAGTAACTGTCAGGCCTTACAGTGTTGTGGCACCAGCACCACCATCACCACCACCACCACCACCACCAAAGGCCTAATTTTTCAGCCCCTGTTCAACAGGGGCATGCAATTACAATTCTTGATCTAATAATTCACAGCAGGGCCCATTGCTGCGCCCACCAAGAGTAACTGTCAGGCCTTACAGTGTTGTGGCACCAGCACCACCATCAAAGGCCCAATTTTTACTACCACTGATCAACAATTATATGTTATTACAATTCCTGATATAATAGTTGACAGCAGGGCGTTCCAGCACCCACCAAGAGTAACTGTGAGTGCTTACAGTGTTGTGCCAACACCAACACCTAAGGGGCCAATTTCTGCAGAGTATATACGGCAGGTCCCTACTTTCAAACATCCAACTTACAAACGACTACTACTTGCAAACGGAAGAAGACAACAGGAAGTGAGAGGAAATCTACCCCTTGGAAGGAAAATTCTCTCCTGTAAGAATTAATATGGGAGAAAGGTGTCTCCTCTCTACTGATGCTTTATCACCAATCCTTGTTTCAATAAAAACACCACATTTCAAAAACAGTTGTCATTGGGACGCAAAGTGAGGTGAAATGTTCTGAACAGGGGCACAGACAGCAAAAAAAATGTGACAGGGGTGATAACCGTTCCCTATGTTTTACAAAAAACTAAAAAAAAGGAATTTGCCATGGAGCTCCACTTAAACAATGCAGCTGTTTGAAATTATAAACAGATTCTACATAAGAACAAACCTACAGTCCCTGTCTTGTATGCACCGCCTGTATACGGCTGTTCAGAGTATATAGGTCCTTTTTTATTTTGTGTGCGGGGTTCCCCTTAATATCCATACAAGACCCAAAGGGGCTGGTAATGGGCTGGGGTAGGGGGGGGGGGGTTGATGGGGTAGCTATGCCATTTTTCCTAAAGATTTTCATCCATATTACCGGGACCACACATTGCATTAAAGCCGCAAGCAGTTTTAAATGACTTTTTTCCCTTTAGAAATGTTATTTTGTGCAGGGACAGTTCTAAACACGGGAAACACGTGGCACTTCACAGGCATACTTTAGACACCCCCCAGGTACAATATTTAAAGGAATATTTGACTTTTTTTTTTTCACTTTATGCATCATTAAAATGACTGCTCCCGGAAAACGTCCGTTTTTAAAACTTCTTTTTGCATTGATACATGTCCCCTGGTGCAGAAGCCGGGTTCCCAAACTCTGTTTCGGACAATAACATGGATAATAGTCGTTATAATTAGCACTTTAGAATCCGAACGTTCGCATCCATTGTATTTAATAGGGTTCTAATGTTCGTGCGAACTTTCGGTCCGTTCGCGGGTTCTGGTGCGAACCGAACCCGGGGGTGTTCGGCTCATCACTAGTCACAAGACTAAAAGCCAATCTATGTTACCATGCCTTACGTGAGCAATACTCTCAGGTATACCTTTCCCCTAATTTGTATGTTTCTGTCATATCAGATATTAATGATTAGTATTTTCGAATGACTTTTTTGTATGCTTCAGAATTTTTGTTCTTTATTTTGATTTTCATAAATGTCCTTGCAAAGTTAATTTTATGTTATGTACTGTCATGTGACTGTATATTTCATTTGCCTCAATAAAAATTGTTTGTAAAAATAAAAGATTTAAAAGTATGTATGGATACAAATGTGATACGTTTGAAAATTTATTTAGATAAGAAAATGATCAAGATTATTTAATCAATCATTTTGAGAGGGAAATGTTAGAAAGTTTTTCTTTAATCTAATATCTAATATTCATCTATTAACAAATATTAACAAATTAATGAATGGATTGGGTCTTTGAGAATAATTGACTTGCTTATATATATCATTATATATTCTAAATATGGAAAAAATGAAATATATAGATTTTTATATATTTATGTAAAGGTATATACAATTTGTTAAGCTTCAAATGCTTTTCTAAAGAGCTCAAACATGTGGTAGCAATTAGTCTCACCTTCCCCCATGGCAAATGAAGTAGAAAAAGTTACATTTCTTAACAGGGATGAGCCGAACACCCCCCTGTTCGGTTCGCACCAGAACCTGCGAACAGACAGAATGTTCGCGTGAACTTTACAATCCTATTAAATACAATGGACAACGTTCGAAATCTAAAGTGCTAATTATAAAGGCTTATATGCAAGTTATTGTCCTAAAAAGTTTTTGGGGACCCGGGTCCTGCCCCAGGGGACATGTATCAATGCAAAAAAAAGTTGTAAAAATTGACGTTTTTACGGGAGCAGTGATTTTAATAATGCTTAAAATGAAAAAATAAAAGTGAAATTTTCCTTTAAATTTCGTACCTGGGGGGTGTGTATGATATGCATGTGAAGTGGCGCTTGTTTCCCGTGCTTAGAACTGTCCCTGCACAAAGTGTAATTTCTGAAGGAAAAAAAGTTTAAAACTCACTCGCGGCTATTAATGAATTGTCGGCTCCCGGCAATAGAAAAGTCATCGATAAAAATAAAATAAAAAAAGCGTGGGGGTCCCCCCAAATTCAATTACCAGGCCCTTCAGATCTAGCATGGATTTTAAGGGGAACTCCACCCCAAATTTAAAAAAAAATGGCGTGGAGTCCCCCCAAAAAATCCATACCAGACCCTTATCCGAGCACGCAACCCGGCAGGCTGCAGAAAAAGAGGGGGGGACGAGAGAGCACCCCCCCTCCTGAACCATAGTAGGCCACATGCCCTCAACATAGGGAGGATGTCCCCATGTTGATGGGGACAAGGGCCTCATCCCCACAACCCTTGCCCGGTGGTTGTGGGGGTCTGCGGGCAGGGGGCTTATCGAAATCTGGAAGACCCCTTTAACAAAGGGGACCCCCAGATCCCGGCCCCCCCCTATGTGAATTGGTAAGGGGTACATTGTACCCCTACCATTTCACGAAGAAAGTGTAAAAAAATTAGGGCTGTGGAAATTAACTATTAATTCCTCGATTAATCGATTAATTGTTTTGATCGATCAAAATTCTTTGGGCTTGCCGTGTCCATCTGAAGGGCTCCTTTGCTGTGCCTTCATATCTGCATGCCGGCGGGACCTTACTATCTGCCACACGCAAGGGCTGTTACACTTCCCTCTATCACTTCCCTCTATCAACCTGGGATTCTACAGCCATCCACTGGGAGTTGTGATGGTTCACTTCACGGGACATCTACATGCCGACGGACTGATATTAACCCCTTCTCATCTGGATTCAGCAGTGGTATCGTTGTACACATTTTTATACCAGTATCATACTTAGCTACATGTTTTTATGACTGCTTTTGCTACCGTTTGGTATTACTCGCACCATTTTTACAGTTAATGTAGCTACATCGATTTTATCTCCAGTGCAATATTTATTTTGTTACCTACTTGAAGACTATAAAAGTTTTAATGCTATTCCCATCGAGCGCTGCCTTTGTGTGTTTATTGTATCCTGCTATCCATTTTTCCAGTGGTTGGTAGCTGCACTGGGAATCGGCCTGCAAGGAGATCAGCTAAAAGTAGTTGGATCTATGTGCGCTATAATGAATCAAAATTAGTCGATTAATCGATAAAAAAAAAAAGATTAATCGAACACGAAAATTTTAATCAGTAACAGCCCTAAAAAAATGTACAAAAAAAACACACAAACACTTTGGAAAAGTCCTTTATTAAAAAAATAAAAAATAAATAAAATAAAAAAACGGAACGTGAGAAGGGGCGGGTCTATTCATGTATTACACAGTGAAGGAAGTTCCCCATCAGGTCCGCTTAGGCCAATGACGTAGGCGTGGTCTGACATACCGAGGGGGCGGACCTGATGGGGAACTTCCTTCACTGTGTAATACATGAATAGACCCGCCCCTTCTCACGTTCCGCATCTGGTCCGCTTAGCCTTACACCTATTCATTGGCTGAGCGGACCTGATGGGGAAATTTAGAAGGGGCGGGTCTAAACATTTAATAGACTGCGGAGGAAGTTCCCTATCAGGTCCGCTCAGGCTCAGCCAATGACGGACAGCGCTGGACATCGGATTGCCGCGGGACACTGGATTACATCGCTGGAATGTTTTTTTTGTTTTTTTTTATTTATTTTTTTAATAAAGGACTTTTCCAAAGTGTTTGTGTTTTTTTTTTTTTTTACACTTTCTTCTTGAAATGATAGGGGTACAATGTACCCCTTAAAAATTCACATAGGGGGGCGGGATCTGGGGGTCCCCTTTGTTAAAGGGGTCTTCCATATTCCGATAAGCCCCCCGCCCGCAGACCCCCACAACCACCGGGCAAGGGTTGTGGGGATGAGGCCCTTGTCCCCATCAACATGGGGACATCCTCCCCATGTTGAGGGCATGTGGCCTGGTATGGTTCAGAAGGGGGGGCGCGCTCTCGTCCCCCCCCTCTTTTCCTGCGGCCTGCCAGGTTGCGTGCTCGGATAAGGGTCTGGTATGGATTTTTGGGGGGACTCCACGCCATTTTTTTTTTTATTTGGGGTGGAGTTCCCCTTAAAATCCATGCCAGATCTGAAGGGCCTTGTATGGATATTTTGGGGGGAACCGCACGCATTTTTTTTTAGTTTGCGGCGGGGTTCCCCTTAATATCTATACCAGACCTGAAGGGCATGGTAATTGAATTTGGGGGGACCCCCACGCTTTTTTTTTTCTTTTTTATCAATGACTTTTCTATGTATTGCCGGGAGCCGACAATTCATTATAGCCGCGAGTGAGTTTTAAATTACTTTTTTTCCTTCAGAAATTACATTTTGTGCAGGGACAGTTCTAAGCACGGGAAACATGCGCTACTTTACATGCATATCATACACACCCCCCATGTATGAAATTTAAAGGAAAATTTCACTTTTATTGTTTAACCACTTAACGACCGCCCACCGCCGATTTACGTCGGCAGAATGGCACGGACAGGCAGAATCACGTAGATCTACGTGATCGCCTTTGTGCAGTTGGGGGGTCAATCCGGACCCCCCTTCACTGCAGTGAGCGGCCGTTAAGTGTTCGGGAGCGATCAGGCATGAGGGGGCGGCCGCTCGATTCCGCCCCCCCTCGCGATCGCTCCCGGCCAATGAAAATGCTTCCTCCGCCATGTGATGTAAACACAGGCTGGAGGAAGTGATGTCATCTCCCTCGCCGCGGTCTTTTCGTTCCCGGCGCCGAGGAGAGAAGACAGAGGTTAGTGCTCCAACAGTCCACTGACACGTAGGTACACATAGGCACACAAATCACCCCCCAGTCACCCCCAGATCACCCCCCAGGTCACCCCAAAGCCCCCAATCACAGTGTCACTGATTGCAGTGATCATTTATTTTACTGATCACTGCATTTAGTGTCATCTGTGATTGTAAAAAGTTGCAGGGCAGTTAGGATTAGGCCCCTTTAGGTCCAGGGTAGCCCCCTAACCCCCCCCCTAATAAAGGTTTAACCCCTTGATCACCCCCCAGGTAACCCTTTCACCCCCTAACTTCAGCGTCACTAAGCGATTGTTTTTCCGATCGCTGTATTCGTGTCGCTGGTGTTTTAGATAGGCAGTTATTTTTTTTTAGGTTCGCCGCAGGTTTTTATTAGTGTCAGGTACCCCCATATATTATTTTAACCCCCTGATTGCCCCTAGTTAACCCTTTCACCAGTGATCACCATATAAAGGTTACAGGTGACGCTGGTTGATTAGTTTGCTTTTTATAGCATCAGGGCACCCGCCGTATATAACCCAATAAAGGTTTAACCCCCCTGATCGCCCGGCGGGTGAGATCAATTAGGTTTTAGCGCCAGAGAGGGTCTGCGTCGCCCCAGGCAGTGTTAGGTTAGTGCCAGTAACGCTAACACCCACGCGCAAAGCATACACCCCCCTTAGTGGTATAGTATCTGATCAGATCTATACTAGCATCCCCAGCGGTTTAGGGTTCCCAAAAACGCAATGTTAGCGGGATCAGCCCAGATACCTGCTAGCGCCTGCGTTTAGCCAATAAAGGTTTAACCCCCCTGATCGCCCGGCGGGTGAGATCAATTAGGTTTTAGCGCCAGAGAGGGTCTGCGTTGCCCCAGGCAGTGTTAGGTTAGTGCCAGTAACGTTAACACCCACGCGCAAAGCATACACCCCCCTTAGTGGTATAGTATCTGATCAGATCTATACTAGCATCCCCAGCGGTTTAGGGTTCCCAAAAACGCAATGTTAGCGGGATCAGCCCAGATACCTGCTAGCGCCTGCGTTTAGCCCCTCCGCCCAGCCCAGCCCAGCCCAGCCCACCCAAGTGCAGTATCGATCGATCACTGTCACTTACCAAACACAACACACATAACTGCAGCGTTCGCAGAGACAGGCCTGATCCCTGCGATCGCTAACAGTTTTTTTGTAGCGTTTGATATATTTGCTGACGACAGTCAAGTGCTTTTTTTCCTGTGAATCTTACTAGTGTACCCCTAAATTTAGAGCCCAAAATGGCAAGACGAAGGTACACTAGTAAAGAGGCCTACGAGATTCTGAGCATGACAGATAGTGAAGAGGAGGTCACGTATCTGTCAGATTCAGGCTCAGAATATCTTCCCGTAGAAGACAGTGACGTCAGCGGCCCCACGTCAGATAGCTCTGACGATGAAGTTGAGGTCCCTGCTAAGGTCAGGTGTACCCGATCCCGATCTTCTGAGGTTGTTGAGGAGCAAGAACCGCAGGTCTCTCGTATCATGGAGCAGAGTAGTACTAGCGCCGCTATTCCTTCTGGTGAACTGGCAAGCACCAGCGGCCTAGTACAGCCTGGACGTACATCCAGCACTGCAGTAACACTTGGTGACGTGGCGAGTCCCATAAGTGCAGTTCAAGCTGGCGAGGTGGCAAGCACAAGTAGTGTCCCGCTGCCACCAAGAAGACAAAGGCAGGCCCGTCGTGCCCATACTGCCCTTCCTGCAGAATTCGCCTATCCTGATTGGGTCCCCACCACTTCTGCAGAACCCGTACTTCCCCCATTCACTGCCCAACCCGGTATTCAGGTGGAAACAGCTGATTTTATTCCAATTGATTTTTATTCGCTGTTTTTCACGGAAGATCTCTATAGATCTATTGTGGACCAGAGTAATTTATATGCTGGTCAATTTATCGCCGCTAACCCCCAGTTGCCTAAAATTGCCAGAAATTGGAAACCAATTACGGTTTCCGAATTTAAGACCTTTCTGGGCCTTTCCCTCAACATGGGCACACATAAATTTCCGTCATTGCGTGCTTATTGGTCCACGCACCAAATTGACCACATGCCCGTGTTCTCTGCCTCCATGTCCAGGGCACGATACGAGCAGATTTTGCGGTTCATGCACTTCAACGACAATGAACTTTGTCGTCCACGTGGGGACCCTGAATACGACCGGCTCTATAAAATTCGGCCCCTCATAAACCACTTCAACGAACGTTTTGCAGCCTTGTTTACTCCCGATCAAGTTGTCTGCGTTGATGAGTCCCTGATTAAATTTTCTGGCCGCTTGTCTTTCAAGCAGTACCTTCCCAGCAAGCGTGCCAGATACGGGGTCAAGCTCTACAAGTTCTGTGACAGGGCAACAGGCTATGTAGTGAACTTTACGGTTTATGAGGGAAAAGACAGTCAGATTGAGTCGGTCAACTGCCCGGATTACATAGGGAGCGCTGGCAAGATAGTGTGGAACTTGGTGTCACCCTTATTCGGAAAGGGGTACCACTTGTATGTGGACAATTATTACACGAGCGTGCCACTGTTTAGTCACTTGTTTGATCATCAGATTGGAGCATGTGGCACCGTGCGACCTAATCGCCGGGGCTTTCCCCAGCGGCTTGTAGATGCCCGTCTTAGGCTGGGGGAGAGAGCCTGCTTGAAGTGTAATAACTTGCTCGCTATGAAGTGGAGGGACAATAAGAATGTTTTCCTTCTTACCTCCCTTCATGCAGACACGACAGTCCAAATTCGTACGGCGACTGGTGTTGTGGAGAAACCCCTCTGTGTCCACGAATATAACCAAAATATGGGAGGGGTGGACCTCAACGACCAGTTGATGGCACCGTATCTAATTGACCGTAAGGCGAGACGCTGGTACAAAAAAGTGTCTCTATCCTTATTCCAATTGGCTTTGCTGAACGCTCATGTGCTATACAGAGCTTCAGGCGGGACGTTATCTCTTCTAAAATTCCAGAATGAGATAGTCACAGAACTCCTGTATCCAGGCAGTTCTGCACCTCACCATCCCCAACCAAATGCAGTAAGCCGGCTGCATGAGAGGCATTATTCGTATGTCCTCCCGAGTACCCCTACCCAAAGCCACCCCCAAAAAAGATGTCGTGTCTGTAGCAAGCGCGGATTTAGGCGTGACACCCGTAGTTTTTGTCCACTCTGTCCTGACAAGCCTGGTCTTTGCCAAGGTGAATGTTTTGAACGCTACCACTCAAAAGTGAAGTTTTAGCGTAGGGTACAGCATTTCACAGACAAGGACACACTTACACAGGGTCTCCCAAGATGCCATTACATTTTGAGAGACCCGAACCATTACAGTTGTAAAGTTACAAAAAAAAGTGTAAAAAAGAAAAAAAAAAAACGTAAAAAACAAAACACAAAAAAAATATAAAATAAAAAAACCAAAAATAGTTGTCGTTTTATTGTTCTCTCTCTCTCTATTTTCTCTCTATTGTTCTGCTCTTTTTTACTGTATTCTATTCTGCAATGTTTTATCATGCTTGCTTTTCAGGTATGTAATTTTTTGTTTTCAGGTGCGCCATTCAACTGCAGCGCGGAATTATTTATCTTGACAGCAACAGCGTTTGCTCCCACGATACATAAAGCCGTGACTCCAGTGCTGTAGGAGGTGATTTCACCACCACAGTTAAAAAAAAGAGCATATATGCCGAAGCATGGGGGCAGCAGGGGCGGAGGAGCGATTTTGCTCCTAATGCCGCGTACATACGGTCGAAATTCCGACGGAGGCCTGCCCGTGGAAAATTCCGACCGTGTGTACGCGGCATAACTTTTTTGCGGGAGGATGCCCCCATGCTTCGGCATATATATATTTTAGGCACAGGTTGCGTTAAAACATTTTTTTATTTTTTACTAGGTTTTGTTTTGGTATTTGCTTTGCAGGTATGGCATGGTAAGGTCTTACTGTTGTACTGTAATGTTACTTTGTTTTAATGTTAACCACCATTTGCTTAGCAGGTACGCCATTCAGTTGCAGCGCGGATCTATTTATCTTGACAGCAACAGCGTTTGCTCCCACGATACATAAAGCCGTGACTCCAACGCTGTAGGAGGTGATTTCACCACCACAGTTAAAAAAAAGAGCATATATGCCGAAGCATGGGGGCAGCAGGGGCGGAGGAGCGATTTTGCTCCTAATGCCGCGTACATACGGTCGAAATTCCGACGGAGGCCTGCCCGTGGAAAATTCCGACCGTGTGTACGCGGCATAACTTTTTTGCGGGAGGATGCCCCCATGCTTCGGCATATATATATTTTAGGCACAGGTTGCGTTAAAACATTTTTTTATTTTTTACTAGGTTTTGTTTTGGTATTTGCTTTGCAGGTATGGCATGGTAAGGTCTTACTGTTGTACTGTAATGTTACTTTGTTTTAATGTTAACCACCATTTGCTTAGCAGGTACGCCATTCAGTTGCAGCGCGGATCTATTTATCTTGACAGCAACAGCGTTTGCTCCCACGATACATAAAGCCGTGACTCCAACGCTGTAGGAGGTGATTTCACCACCACAGTTAAAAAAAAGAGCATATATGCCGAAGCATGGGGGCAGCAGGGGCGGAGGAGCGATTTTGCTCCTAATGCCGCGTATATACGGTCGAAATTCCAACGGAGGCTTGCCCGTGGAAAAGTCCGACCGTGTGTACGCGGCATAACCTTTTATGCCGCGTACATACGGTCGAAATTCCGACGAAGGCTTGACCGTGTGTACGCGGCATAACTTTTTTGCGGGAGGATGCCCCCATGCTTCGGCATATATGCCCATCATTAGAAGTGGGTGGATGAAGGGAGGTATTCTAATGGTGGGCATACCCACCAATCAATCTCTTTTTTTCGTTCAGCCAATAGGCTGTATGAAAAAAAAGATTACAATACATGTCCAACAAGGACCAGCAACGTACTGGTATGTTTCTGGACTTTGAATGTTTATACCAGAATGATGCCTGCGGGTTTAGGTATCATCTTGGTATCATTCTTTTCAGCCAGCGGCCGGCTTTCATGTAAAAGCAATTCTAGCAGATTATTAGCCTCTAGACTGCTTTTACAAGCAGTGGGAGGGAATGTCCCCCCCCCGGATATAAAAAGCGCCATTGGGAAATTGGGAAAGCATTTTATCACACCGATCTTGGTGTGGTCAGATGCTTTGAGGGCAGAGGAAAGATCTAGGGTCTAACCCCCCAATTTTTTTCAAAAAAAGAGTACCTGTCACTACCTATTGCTATCATAGGGGATATTTACATTCCCTGAGATAACGATAAAAATGGTAAAAAAATAAAATATGGAAGGCACAGTTTAAAAAAAAAAAAAAAAAAAAAGCCAAATAAATAATAAAAAAAAAAAAAAAAAAAGCACCGCTGTCCCCCCCTGCTCTTGCGCAAAGGCGAACGCAAGCGTCGGTCTAGCGTCATATGTAAACAGCAATTGCATCATGCATGTGAGGTATCACCGCGAAGGTCAGATCGAGGGCAATCATTTTAGCAGTAGACCTCCTCTGTAAATCTAACGTGGTAACCTGTAAAGGCTTTTAAATGCTTTTAAAAATGAATGTAGTTTGTCGCCGCTGCGCGTTTGTGCGCAATTTTAAAGCATGTCGTGTTTGGTATCCATGTACTCGGCCTATGATCATCTTTTTTATTTCATCAAACATTTGGGCAATATAGTGTTTTTTAGTGCATTAAAAATAAAAAAAGTGTGTTTTTCCCCCCAAAAATGCGTTTGAAAAATCGCTGCGCAAATACTGTGTGGAAAAAAAAAATGCAACACCCACTATTTTAATCTGTAGGGCCTTTGCTTTAAAAAAATATATAATGTTTGGGGGTTCAACATAATTTTCTTGCAAAAAAAAATTTTTTTTCATGTAAACAAAAAGTGTCAGAAAGGGCTTTGTCTTCAAGTGGTTAGAAGAGTGGATGATGTGTGACATAAGCTTCCTAATGTTGTGCATAAAATGCCAGGACAGTTCAACCCCCCCCCCCCCAAATGACCCCATTTTGTAAAGTAGACACCTCAAGCTATTTGCTGAGAGGTATGTTGAGCCCATTGAATATTTTTTTTTTTGTCCCAAGTGATTGAATAATGACCAAAAAAAAAAAAATGTACAAAAAGTTGTCACTAAATTATATATTGCTCAAACATGCCATGGGCATATGTGGAATTACACCCCAAAATACATTCTGTTGCTTCTCCTGAGTACGGGGATACCACATGTGTGGGACTTTTTGGGAGCCTAGTCGCGTACGGGACCCCAAAAACCAAGCACCGCCTTCAGGATTTCTATGGGTGTAAATTTTTGATTTCACTCCTCACTGCCTATCACAGTTTCGGAGGCCATGGAATGCCCAGATGGCACAAACCCCCCCCCAAATGACCCCATTTTGGAAAGTAGACACCCCAAGCTATTTGCTGAGAGGTATGTTGAGTATTTTGCAGATCTCGCTTTTTGTCACAAAGTTTTGAAAATGTAAAAAAAGAAAAAAAAAAAGAAAAAAAAATGTCTTTCTTAATTTTCAAAAACAAATGAGAGCTGTAAAATACTCACCATGCCTCTCAGCAAATAGCTTGGGGTGTCTACTTTCCAAAATGGGGTCATTTGTGGGGGTTTTGGGCTATTTTGACATTTTATGGCCTTCAAAACTGTGATAGGTAGTGAGGAGTGAAATCAAAAATTTATGCCCTTAGAAACCTTGAAGGCGGTGCTTGGTTTTTGGGGTCCCGTACGCGGCTAGGCTCCCAAAAAGTCCCACACATGTGGTATCCCCGTACTCAGGAGAAGCAGCAGAATGTATTTTGGGGTGTAATTTCACATATAACCATGGCATGTGTGAGCAATATATCATTTAGTGACAACTTTTTGTACATTTTTTTTTTTTTTGTCATTATTCAATCATTTGGGACAAAAAAAAAAAATATTCAATGGGCTCAACATGCCTCTCAGCAAATAGCTTGGGGTGTCTACTTTCCAAAATGGGGTCATTTGGGGGGGTTTTGTGCCATCTTGGCATTTTATGGCCTTCAAAACTGTGATAGGTAGTGAGGAGCGAAATCAAAAATTTATGCCCTTAGAAACCTTGAAGGCGGTGCTTGGTTTTTGGGGTCCCGTACGCGGCTAGGCTCCCAAAAAGTTCCACACATGTGGTATCCCCGTACTCAGGAGAAGCAGCAGAATGTATTTTGGGGTGTAATTTCACATATGCCCATGGCATGTGTGAGCAATATATCATTTAGTGACAACTTTGTGCAAAAAAAAAAAGTTTGTCATATTCCCGCAACCTGTGGCAAAATATAAAATATTCCATGGACTCAACATGCCTCTCAGCAAATAGCTTGGGGTGTCTACGTTCCAAAATGGGGTAATTTGGGGGGGTTTTGTGCTATTTTGGCATTTTATGGCCTTTGAAACTGTGATAGGTAGTGAGGAGTGAAATCAAAAATTTACGCCCTTAGAAATCCTGAAGGCGGTGCTTGGTTTTTGGGGCCCTGTACGCGGCTAGGCTCCCAAAAAGTCCCACACATGTGGTATCCCCGTACTCAGGAAAAGCAGCAGAATGTATTTTGGGGTGCAATTCCACATATAACCATGGCATGTGTGAGCAATATATCATTTAGTGACAACTTTTTGTACATTTTTTTTTTCTTTTTGTCATTATTCAATCATTTGGGACAAAAAAAAAAATATTCAATGGGGTCAACATGCCTCTCAGCAAATAGCTTGGGGTGTCTACTTTCCAAAATGGGGTCATTTGGGGGGTTTTTGTGCCATCTTGGCATTTTATGGCCTTCAAAACTGTGATAGGTAGTGAGGAGTGAAATCAAAAATTTATGCCCTTAGAAACCTTGAAGGCGGTGCTTGGTTTTTGGGGTCCCGTACGCGGCTAGGCTCCCAAAAAGTCCCACACATGTGGTATCCCCGTACTCAGGAGAAGCAGCAGAATGTATTTTGGGGTGTAATTTCACATATGCCCATGGCATGTGTGAGCAATATATCATTTAGTGACAACTTTGTGCAAAAAAAAAAAAAGTTTGTCATATTCCCGCAACCTGTGGCAAAATATAAAATATTCCATGGACTCAACATGCCTCTCAGCAAATAGCTTGGGGTGTCTACTTTCCAAAATGGGGTAATTTGGGGGGGTTTTGTGCTATTTTGGCATTTTATGGCCTTCAAAACTGTGATAGGTAGTGAGGAGTGAAATCAAAAATTTACGCCCTTAGAAATCCTGAAGGCGGTGCTTGGTTTTTGGGGCCCTGTACGCGGCTAGGCTCCCAAAAAGTCCCACACATGTGGTATCCCCGTACTCAGGAAAAGCAGCAGAATGTATTTTGGGGTGCAATTCCACATATAACCATGGCATGTGTGAGCAATATATCATTTAGTGACAACTTTTTGTACATTTTTTTTTTCTTTTTGTCATTATTCAATCATTTGGGACAAAAAAAAATATTCAATGGGGTCAACATGCCTCTCAGCAAATAGCTTGGGGTGTCTACTTTCCAAAATGGGGTCATTTGGGGGGGTTTTGTGCCATCTTGGCATTTTATGGCCTTCAAAACTGTGATAGGTAGTGAGGAGTGAAATCAAAAATTTATGCCCTTAGAAACCTTGAAGGCGGTGCTTGGTTTTTGGGGTCCCGTACGCGGCTAGGCTCCCAAAAAGTCCCACACATGTGGTATCCCCGTACTCAGGAGAAGCAGCAGAATGTATTTTGGGGTGTAATTTCACATATGCCCATGGCATGTGTGAGCAATATATCATTTAGTGACAACTTTGTGCAAAAAAAAAAAAAGTTTGTCATATTCCCGCAACTTGTGGCAAAATATAAAATATTCCATGGACTGAACATGCCTCTCAGTAAATAGCTTGGGGTGTCTACTTTCCAAAATGGGGTCATTTGGGGGGGTTTTGTGCTATTTTGGCATTTTATGGCCTTCGAAACTGTGATAGGTAGTGAGGAGTGAAATCAAAAATTTGCGCCCTTAGAAATCCTGAAGGCGGTGCTTGGTTTCCGGGGTCCCGTACGTGGCTAGGCTCCTAAAAAGTCCCACACATGTGGTATCCCCGTACTCAGGAGAAGCAGCAGAATGTATTTTGGGGTGCAATTCCACATATAACCATGGCATGTGTGAGCAATATATCATTTAGTGACAACTTTTTGTAATTTTTTTTTTTTTTTTTTTGTCATTATTCAATCACTTGGGACAAAAAAAAAAATATTCAATGGGCTCAACATGCCTCTCAGCAATTTCCTTGGGGTGTCTACTTTCCAAAATGGGGTCATTTGGGGGGGTTTTGTACTGCCCTGCCATTTTAGCACCTCAAGAAATGAGATAGGCAGTCATAAATTTAAAGCTGTGTAAATTTCAGAAAATGTACCCTAGTTTGTAAACGCTATAACTTTTGCGCAAACCAATAAATATACGCTTATTGACATTTTTTTTACTAAAGACATGTGGCTGAATACATTTTGGCCTAAATGTATGACTAAAATTGAGTTTATTCAATTTTTCTTATAACAAAAAGTAGAAAATAAAAAAAAAATTCAAAATTTTCGGTCTTTTTCTGTTTATATCGCAAAAAATAAAAATCGCAGAGGCAATCAAATACCATTAAAAGAAAGCTCTATTTGTGGGAAGAAAAGGACGCAAATTTCATTGGGTACAACATTGCATGTCCGCACAATTTACAGTTAAAGCAGCGCAGTGCCCAATCCCAAAAACAGGCCTGGTCCTAATGGCTCGAAATGGTCCGGGGCTTAAGTGGTTAACTTTAAGCATTATTAAAATCACTGCTCCCAAAAAACGGCCGTTTTTAAAACTTTTTTTTGCATTGATACATGTCCCCTGGGGCAGGACCCGGGTCCCCAAACACTTTTTAGGACAATAACTTGCATATAAGCCTTTATAATTAGCACTTTAGATATCTCCCATAGACTTTTCCAATTTCGAACACCCCATTTTGTTCGCTGTTCGAACATGAGTTTGACTCGAACTCGAAGCTCATCCCTATTTCTTAAGATGTAAAAGTATTTTAAGTATAAGATAGAACCTCTTTAAATATTACAATACTTCTTGATTAGGATATTTATAAGAACGTTTGGATTTTAATGAAATAATATATATACTGATTTATAATAGTATTTGATTTAGATGTTAGAAGAATCGTATATCGTACAAGTTAAATAATTTTACACATAGCTCATGGCCCACTCCATAGGAATGTTTATGGAGAGTAATAACCTCCACCCTTGTGAATGAGATGTTTGAAATTTGCGGGCTTTCAAGTACACTGCTGCTCTCTCAGCTGCTGATACTCACTCTGGTCTCACAAAATAGCTGAAATCGTTAATAATACTGTTTTTGGAGCTTAGGGCGGCTCCTTATGATGTTTCCTAACTAGACTCATATAGACGCAAATGTGGTAAAACGCGGCATGCAAACGCCACAAAGCGCGCCTTTCTAAACGCCGCTTTCAACCTTAGTTCTGAACACAGGGCACATGGGGCCTAAAAATGCCTATGCCATTTACAGCTCAAAAACGCCATGGTGGCCATGAGGCCAAAGGCTAACATGGAGAGCCGTTTTTAAGCTGCAAAAAACGCTCAAAAAAGCGGCTGGAAAAATGTCCGTGTGCATGTAGCCTTATATTAACCACTTGCGCACTGGCCACTTAAACCCCCTTCCTGCCCAGACCAGTTTTCAAATTTCAGCGCTTATGCATTTTGAATGACAATTGCGCGCTCATACAACACTGTAACCCAATGAAAATGTATTATTTTTTTGCACACAAATAGAGCTTTCTTTTGGTGCTATTTGATCACCTCTGCATTTTTTTTTTTTCTATAAATACAAAAGACCGACTAAAAAAAAAAAAATTTGGATATTTTAACCATTTCAGCACCGGGCCTATTCTGGCACTTCTCTCCTTCATGTAAAAATCATAAATTTATGGCTATAAAATTACTTTAAAACCCCAAACATTATATATGTTTTTTTAGCAGACACCCTAGGGAATAAAATGGCGGTCATTGCAAATTTTTATCTCGCTCAGTATTTGCGCAATAAATGTTCAAACGCCTGTTTTTGGGGAAAAAAATGGTTTCATGAATTAAAAAAAAATTACAAAACAGTAAAGTTAGCCCAATTTTTTTGTATAATGTGAAAGATGTTGTTTGGCTGAGTAAATAGATACCTAACATGTCACGCTTTAAAATTGCGCACACTCATGGAATGATACCAAACTTCAGTACTTAAAAATCTCCCTAGGCGATACTTTAAATTTTTTTACACGTTACTATTTTTGCATTACAGAGGAGGTCTAGTGCTAGAATTGTTGCACTCGTTCTAACGCACGCAGCAATACCTCACATGTGTGGTTTGAATGGCGTTTACATATGTGGGCGGGAATTACGTGTGTGTTCGCTTCTGAGCGCGAGCTACCGGGGACATGGGTGTTTTTTCATTTTTTTCTTATTCTTTTTTTGTTTTTTTATTCGTTTTAATTCGTTCTCCGATCCCCAGATGGCACGGGAGAGCCCGGAGAAGCATCGGATGGCGGTGGGAGGGGGGGGGGAACGTCCCCTCCCGCCGCCTATAAGAACGATCAAGCGGCGGAAAGCTTTTATCGCGCACAGAATCGCCAGCTGCAAAGAATGATATCTGAATGATGCCTGCAACTGCAGGCATCATTCAGATGTCACCGCACAAAGCCAAGGACGTCATTTGACGGTGGGCGTTAGGGAAGTGATTAATATGTCGAAAATTTTGAAAAAGGTAATTTTTCTCCTTCATTGATGTACACTGATGAGACTGCACTGATGGGCTGCACTGAAGGGCACCGATAAGGTGGCAAGGGTGGGCACTGAGAGGTGGCATTGCTAGTTGGCACTGGTGGGCATTGAGAAGTGGCACTGCTAGGTGGCAACGATAGTTGGCAGTGATGGGCACTGATTGGCACCAGTGGTGGGCATTGATAGGTGGCACTGGCAGGGGCTACTAATTGTCACAGATGACGCAGGATTGCCTCTTCCTCTTCGGGCCCGATGTCCCTTGCACATAACCTGGCGATTGCCTTTTTTTATGCTCACGCTGTCAGCACAAGGAGAAAACAAAAACCATTACCCAGTTTTTGTTTACATCACATGATCAGCTGTCATTGGCTGACAGCTGATCACATGGTAAGGGGCAGGGATCGGCCCCTTACTCGGATCTGTCATCACCCGAGTCTCAGTGACTCGGTGACCACAGCGCACACGCAAAGGGGAGGACGTCTATTGACGGACTCCCGGCAATTGAGGACCGTGCTGTGGCCGTCGATCAGTTATAGCGCTGATCTTGAGTGATTAAAGAGGGTCTAAATGGGCCATTGACATGCATCACAATTCAACTTAGGAATGTGTCTTTGCAAAGTTAAACTAAATGAAATCCTTTCCTATTTTTGCTTGGGGATAGAGTGCAGAGGGATTACAAGTCTAGACAGTTTTTGGGGATGTCTGCACCCCTGATAGGGTGAAGACAACTCCCAAATTTGGCCACTTTATCCTTCCAAATAATTCACTTCCTGTCACATAGCCACACAGGAAGTGAGGGTAAATCCCTACCAATGTCTTTCCTTGGGGACACACAGGTCAATCTAAATACTTTCCCCATTATGTACATTGCACTCCAGCATTTTGCGGGGTACACCCCAAATTATTAAGTATTTTGGACTTTGGGGTTTATTTACTAAAGGCAAATCTACTTTGCACTACAAGTGCACTTGCTGGATATCCAAGGGGGACATGCAAGCAAACAAAGAAAAACACCATCTTTGCTTTTACATGATTGGATGTTACAATCACCAGTGATCCCTCAGCTACACTTTTACTGCAGAGTAGATTTGTCTTTACTAAACCCCAAACTACCCAATGATTTGGGGTGTACACAACAAAGTGCTAGAGTGCTATTTGCTTAATGGGGACACTAGTTAGATTGATCTGTGTGACCCCAAGAAAAGACATTGGTAGGGTTTTACCTTCACTTCCTGTTTAGCTGTGTAACAGGAAGTGAAGCCAATTTTACTAAAAGTGACACAAAGCCCAACCTAAAAAAAAAAAAACAAGCAGGGGTTCTAACACTTACTTGGTTTCCCTCAAAATTCCCACAATTAGAATCGTATTGCCTTGAGCTAGTTTTAAGTGCAGTGCTCTAAATCAGTGCTTCTCAAGTACCCACAACAGGCCATGTTTGCAGGTTTTCCTTCATCTTGCACATGTGCTTTAAATCACAGTCAATGGTTTTGTATTTTGGACAGCAATTCTCCATAAGATAAATTTACAAAACATGTCCTGTTGGGGGTACTTGAACCACTGCAGTAAAAAGGAAAATTGAATACTTACCGCTCTATATTTTTCATTTCCTGGTGACTATCCATGGCAGCATACAATACATGCATATGCTAGCATGAAGGGACAAGGGTAGACAAATCACACCTGTTTTGTTTTGACATGCCAATAAGCTGTCACGTTTGTTGCAAAGAAAACACAAAACAAACATCAAAACTTTGCATCAAATTTTATTGTTCAACAAAACAAAGGGAAGCCAAAATAAAAAACATGGTCAATTTGAAACATTAGTCACAAACTCACAACATCTTGAGAAAGTTTTCGCAAAATAATGCAGCACAGACAATTAAATCAAAGTGAACAAACGACACACATTAACAACATCAAAATTATTTCAGGGGAACATTTCCCCCACATCAAAAAATACAATCAACAAAATTAAAACAAGCACCTGTTTTGCAAAGATATAACAAATAAAATACATGTGTTACAAACTCGATAAGGACACCAAAATTTACTTTTTGCCAGACAGACACACGCATGCGCGCACACACACACTTGCCTCTTTTCAGGGCAAGGGAGAGGATGCTATCTGCGAGCTTTATATAACATAGGTTTGTGAGCTAATGAGGCAATTGAAAACACATGCACAGTCCATGAAACACCCAAAATGCAAGTTCACCCAATGTAGAGACTGAACTTCAAAGTGGGCACACCTGTTAAGGATGTCCTTCAATTACTAACCTATAAAAACACTCTCTGAGCATGCCCAGAAATATCCAGGTGCTGTTCACACACAAAAAGCACAAAAAAAAAACTAACTGCCTGGGCATGCTCAGAACAACACAAATGCAGCTAGCAGAAAATAACCCCCCCATCCAAAATTAAGCACATAATCCAGCATGCTACAAAATTATAGATGGGACAAACACCCACCCACCCCCCTCTACCAACAAATACCATTGCAGTCTATGGGAACTGACTTGTTAATTTTGCTAGTCCCCACTTGGCTGGCTTAATGGGGGCCCAGGTCCCACCCTAAGGGACATATATCAATGTCATCAATTTGGACAACACCAAAAACAAAACAAGGAGAAGTGCCTTTAAATATGCCAAATTGCTTAAGGGCCATTTCACACCACATGCAGTCCATTGCATTTTTTATGCATCAAAAATGCATGGAAAGTTGGTTATATAGTTCTAAATGGCAGTGTTTGTTCCAGTGCGTTCCAGTTCCACAAAAAAAGTAGAACATGCTGCATTTTACCTGCACTGGACTGTACTGAAATGCAGCAAAACGCATCATAAACGCACTGGAACGCACAGGAATGCACCTAAATGCACCAAAAACGCACTGGAACACACTTGTCCTTATCTATGGTTAATAAAAAAGAGGGGGGGGGGAAGCACTGCCTGCATCAAAAACGTACCAAAAATGCACTGGAACGCATCAAAAACGCGCATGCAAAAAAGCACCTGGAACGCATCCGGATTGCGTTTCTATGGTGTGAACTGGCCCTAGTTCACACCATAGAAACGCAGTCTGGATGCGTTCCAGGTGCTTTTCTGCATGTGCGTTTTTGACACATTCCAGTGCATTTTTGATGCGTTTTTGATGCAGTCCAGTGTTTTCACTTAGGACAAGTGTGTTGCAGTGCGTCTTTGGTGCATTTAGGTGCATTCCGGTGCATTCCAGTGCGTTTTTGGTACGTTCCGTAGCGTTTTTGATGTGTTTTACTGTGGTCCAGTACAGTTCTGTACATAAAAAATGCAGCATGACCAATTTTTTTTTCCTTTCTGAAACGCACTGGAACGGACTGCAGTAGTGTGAACTATGCCATTGGCATTAATGTGATCAACTTTCTTTGCGTTTTTCATGCATCAAAAAAACGCACTGCACTGCATCCGGTGTGAACTGGCCCTAAATATCATACCTGGGGGGTGTCTATAGTATGCCTGTAAAGTAGCACATGTTTTCCATGTTTATAACAGTTCGAGAGCAAAATGACATTTCTTAAAGTAAAATAATAGTCATTTAAAAGTACTTGCGGCTGTAATAAATTGCTGGTTCCTGTCAATACAGATAAAAGTCATTGAAAGTCTTTGAAAAAAAAATGCGTGGGGGTCCCCCAAATTCCATTACCAGGCCCTTCAGGTCTGGTATGGATATTAAGGGGAACTCCACGCCAAATTAAAAAAAAAATGCCATGGGGGTTCCCCACAAAATCCATACCAGGCCCTTCAGGTCTGGTCTGGATTTTAAGGGGACCCCCGCGCCAAACTTTAAAAAAAATTGCGTGGGGGTCCCCCTAAAAATCCACACCAGACCCTTATCCAAGCACGCAACCTGGCAGGCCGCAGGAAAAGAGGGGGGACAAGAGAGCGGCCCCCCTCCCTCCTGAACCATACCAGGCCACATGCCCTCAACATGGGGAGGATGCTTTGGGGGTCTGTGACCCCAAAGCACCATGACCCCATGTTGATGGGGACAAGGGCCTCATCCCCACAACCCTTGCCATTGGTTGTGGGGGTCTGCGGGCGGGGGGCTTATCGGAATCTGGAAGACCCCTTTAACAAAGGGGACCCCCAGATCCCGCCCCCCCCGTGTGAAATGGTAATGGGGTACAAATGTACCCCTACCATTTCACAAAAAAAGTGTCAAAAATGTTAAAAATTACAATAGCCGGTTTTTGACAATTCCTTTATTAATGACTTCTATTTTCTTCCATCTTCTTCCATCTTTTTCTTCCACCTTCTTCTTCCAGCTTCTTCTTTTCTCCATTTGGGTTTCTTCCTCCATCTTCTTCTTCATCTTCTTCTTTATCTTAATTTTCATCTTCCTTCTTCCTTCTGTGTTCTCGTCCGCATCTTGCTCCGGCTTCTTGTCCCTTCTTCTTTCTCCGGCCGCTCTGTTTGAATTTGAGGTTCCCGCTGTGTGACGCTTCAGTTCTTCAGTTCTCCTCTGGGTCCGCTGCCACCCGGTGACCCCGCCCCCCTCTGATGCACATGGATTTCACGGGGACTTTCCCCGTGGTGTCAGAGGGGGGCGGAGCCACCGGGTGGCAGCGGACCCAGAGGAGAACTGAAGAACTGAAGCGTCACACAGCGGGAACCTCCAATTCAAGCGGAGCGGCCGGAGAAAGAAGAAGGGAAGAAGAAGCCGGAGCAAGATGCGGACGAGAACACCGAAGGAAAAAGGAAGAAGAAGATGAAGATGAAGAGAAAGATGGAGGAAGAAACCCAAATGGAGAAAAGAAGAAGATCTAAGAAGATGGAAGAAAAGAGAAGACATTAATAAAGGAGTTGTCAAAAAACGGCTATTGTCATTTTTAACATTTTTGACACTTTTTTTTTTCACACAGGGGGGGGGGCCGGGATCTGGGGGTCCCCTTTGTTAAAAGGGTCTTCCAGATTCCGATAAGCCCCCTGCCCGCAGACCCCCTCAACCATCGGGCAAGGGTTGTGGGGATGAGGCCCTTGTCCCTATCAACATGGGGACATCCTCCCCATGTTGAGGGCATGTGGCCTGGTATGGTTCAGGAGGGAGGGGGCGCTCTCTCGTCCCCCCCCCCTCTTTTCCTGTGGCCTGCCAGGTTGCGTGCTCAGATAAAGGGTCTGGTGTGGATTTTGAGGGGGACACCCATGCTATTTTTTTTTTACGTTTGGCGTGGGGGTTCCCCTTAAAATCCATGCCAGACCTGAAGGGCCTGGTACGGATTTTGAGGGGCACCCGCACGTCATATTTTTTTTTTTAATTGGCGCAGAGTTCCCCTTAATATCCATGCCAGACCTGAAGGGCCTGGTAATGGAATTTGGGGGGAACCACACGCATTTTTTTTTTTTATCAAAGACTTTCAGTGACTTTTCTCTATATTGCCGGGAGCCGACAATTCATTATAGCCGCCGGTGCTTTTAAATGCCTTTTTTTTTCCTTTAGAAATGTCATTTTGCTGGCGCACTGGTAAGTTCAGAGCTGCGCCTGTTCAACTTATGCAAATTGATTTACGTGACTTGACATTTACTAAGATTTTGCCAGGCGCAGTGTCCCGGCCCGTTTGAACAGGTAAAATTCCCGCGCTGAGCTCAAAAAAACCTCTCGCAGTTCTAAATGTACTTCCCGGCGCAGCGGGCTGGTTCTGAAAAAGTTACTTTCTCACTCTATTTTGGGCATATTTGTTACTTGGGCAGGTGTCACTAAACTTCCTCACATCACCCCATGTCACCCCCATTATATTGGCACTTCCAGCTTCTTTGTATTTAGAGTTTAACATGCCGTGCGCCAGGTCCATAGTGGCGCACTGAGCGCCTACTCCCGTCCGCCGAGAACACTATAGTAAATGGGAAATAGCACTGCGCTACCGGCGCTAATGTTTTGTAAATACCAAAACAGCCGTTGCGCACGCAGATGCGCCGATACTCATGGCGCAAACGTTTCGTAAATCAGCCCCTACAGTATGTGTTATTTGTAAATAAAATGTTTATGGTTATTGTTAATAAATGGTCGGTACGGCCAATTTTTACTCCAAAAAGGGTGTCGTCTGGTTATTTAGTATGGGTACAACAAATATGGTAGTAGTAAAGGGTAATGGTCAGTTTGCATCTGTCTTACCATAGTCATGTTGCTTCTCCCACTGTGGAACACTCTTTACCTAACATCACATTGAGTTTCTTTTCCCTAATGCCCAACATGGGGACTATTGCATCACTTCCCAACTGCACAGGGATGAACTCTATACTGAAAGCAGGGGTTCATGGGACATGTAGTCCGGAGAGCCGGCATTCCAGTGGATCTAATGCTGCTGCAAACTACAAGTTTCAGCTGGCTGGAGGAAGAAAGAATTCAGGGTGAGCAGATAAATAGAACAGTCCGGGGAGGGGCTCGCTCTCTTGGTCTCTTGGGACATGGGACATACAGCTGTAGGAGTGAGAAGCTAGTCGGTGTGAGTGAGTGCCGCGGCCTGGACAGCGCTTAGGGCCTTTCTGTTAGTAAACCTTATCCCTGGAAGCAGATCATCAGCCACCAGCCTCTCATGGACAGAGTGGCTATTCGGGGGCCACTTTTACCCACGCAGACGCCACTGAATCCCTAGGTCATCAGGTTGCCAGTCGGGCATATTTTATCTGACTGCAGGTTCTTCAAGAACCGGTGCTGGACATCATTTCTCAATGAGCCTTGGTATCTCCAGGAATGGTGAGAGTGCAGAAGCCCACCCTTAACATTATGTTCATTATGTTCAGAAACACTGCATGCAGGTGCCTTTACACCACCCTTTAATTCATCAAAGACCTTTCACTGGGAAGCACCCTGCTTATTCTTTTCACCATTGCTGGTCACCATTGCACAGTAACATCTTTGGGCCCCTTCATAGCTAGCTGAAGATCTTGGACACACTTCTTTCAAGACTCCTCCACACAAAAGAATCAGCCAACAGCACCTGTTTCTCCTAAAGTGGTACTCTCACTCAGGTTTTACATATTGTGTTTTGTTGTTTCTTTTCACCTGGGGCATCAGGGCATAGAGGGAGCTGAATGACAAAAAGTTTTCTCTTCCCCCTCTTGTACTTGAGGTCATTGGTCCGCTTAAGATCTGTGGGCTTCTACCACCAGGTTCACTGTTATTGCCATTTCACTGCATATCTCTGTAAATCTATTTTATGCTAAAGTTGCAATTTTGAGGAATGGTCACATTTTTCATTCTTCTTTCCCTTGCTAACTTATGAGTATGCAGTAAAATATACATTTACAATCGCTGTTATTTCTTTGGTGTCTTTTGCATTTGCATTCTCACTTTGAATTATTTCAGAACCCAGGGTGTCAGAGGTATCGGGAGGCTTGCAAGGTCAGGGCAACCTCTGGGGACAGTCGTCTTCGAGTGGCCCCTACGGGAGTGGCCCTACAAATTGATTATTAATAATAATAATAATAATAATAATATTATTATTATTATTATAGAAATCGCTTGTCAATGGTATATATGTGTAACGGTTGTAGCTGTTTAGATGCATCGGTGTAAACAAATGTTCGTTACGATTTTGTGTATCTAAAATTATTATATTCATATTCACATTTCAATTACTGTTTTTTTGGGCGTATAACACTCACTTTTTTACCCTGAAAATATAGGGTAAACTGTGCCTGCGTGTTATACGCAGGGGGCTGTGGAAAGTTTTTTTCCTGAAACTTCCCTCTTAAAGTTAGGGTGCATGTTATATGCCTGTGCGTGTTATACGCTGATTAAAACTGTATTTCTAGCCTACTCCTATTAGTTATCTCAGTGAAACCCTATCAAGGGGCAAAAAAAAAAAAAGTTGTTGCTATTGGCAGCTGGTGCTTTAATTTACCATCAAAATATACAGTGAATCACGTTTCTGAGGGCCAGTGACTCTGTCATATCAGGTTAGGCTTACTATGAAAGTGATCTAAATTAAACTGTGCTGCGGTACCATGCGGTCTGGTGTCCACCAATGCACCTGCATTTTGTAGATACATGCTGGTGCCATTAAAAATTAAAAGGGAAGTATGTTTTTTTTTTTTATTAAGACCCCTAGGTGGATGCACCATCTGTCCCCCGGTGCCACTGAGAACCGAGCGATCGAACATCGCTGATGGCTCGCTTCTTTCAGCCCCCCGAGCAGAGAGCTGCTGCCTGACAATAAGCATCTCTCCGCTCCTCCAGGCTCACTAGAGCGCTGAGCTGTGGAGGGGTGGGGAGTGGCCGTCTCAGCTTCTCAGCGGCTCGCTGAGAGGCTAAGATGGGCATCAGTTCAGGCACCTAGCAGATCCAGACATTCTCTCTCTGTTCTTTCCCTCCCCACAGGAAATATAGACAGCGGGAACAAATGTCTGCTGTAGCTGTCAATCAAATCCAGTGACGAGGGAGTGGAGAGCAGGGCAGTGCCACTCTTTCTGTGTCTATAGGCACAGTTACCGCAGCTCGGGATCAAGCCACAAGTGTGCCAAAATAGAAAACAGCTTCCTATGGTGGCACACTGAGAAGAGGAGGAGCCAAGAGCATTGGTAGGGGACTCTACAAGACCCTAGAATTCTCCAAGTACAGATGTTTAATATTTTGTTTTACTTTAAGAACTTTGCCTTTATGAAGAAGCTAATGTAGTGTGATCTCTGTTACATTCCTGTCTGGCTGTGGCAGTGAGTGATACAGGTATTTTTTAAATAAAAATTGTTAATTGTTTAACCACTTCCCATCCGCGCTATAGCAGAATTATGGCCATAGCGCAGACTCCAAATGCAGGGAGGCCGTCAATAGACGTCCTCCCCTTTTCACGCGCAACGCGCGCCCAGTGCAGGGCGCACGCTGTGATTACCATGTCACTGAGACTCAGGCAATCACAGACCTGTGTAAGGGGCTGGTCCCGGCCCCTTACCACGTCATCAGCTGTCAGCCAAAGACAGCTGATCACGTGATGTAAACAAAGGATCGGTAATCGTTTGTTTATTTCTTGTCACGCCGACAGCATGAGGAGAAAAAAAAGCCGATCACCGGCTTGTGCACAAGGGACATCGGTCCCGAAGAGGAAGGAGGCACATCAGCCTCATCAGTACCGCCTGCCAGTGCTACTTGCCAGTGCCCACAGTGCCACCTATCAATGCCCACAAGTGCCACCTATCAATGCCCACAAGTGCCACCTAACAGTGCCACCTCTCAGTGCCGCCTATCAGTGCCCACCAGTGCCGCCTTATCGGTGCCCATCAGTGCAGCCTCATCAGCGTACATCAATGAAGGAGAAAAATTACCTGTTTGCAAAATTTTATAACAAAATATAAAAAATATATATATATATATATATATATATATATATATATATATTATCGTTTTTTTTTTGTTTTTTCAACAAAAAATAAAAACCGCAGAGGTGATAAAATACCACCAAAAGAAAGCTCTATTTGTGGGGAAAAAATGATAAAAATTTCATTTGGGTACAGCGTGCAATTGTCATTCAAAGTGCATCAGCGCTGAAAGCTGAAAATTGGTCTGGGCAGGAGGGGGGTTTAAGTACCCAGTAAGCAAGTGGTTAATTAACCTGCTGTAGTGTCACTTACTCTCGGTCTTGCCTTTAGTTATATTTTAACCCCCTTCTTCATAGAATGTGTTTTCCATTGATTGTAAAAGACTGTAAATATTATAACAATAAATAGTACTAAAAAGGCTTTATAATTTTTTTATTTAATTTTTTGTTATAAAAAATGTGTAAATACAGTTTCAACAAAAATCAACTCCAGCGCTGTAAATATAAATCCCCTGAAATGTCATAATGGTGATTACCTGTAAAAAGAAATAGAAAAAGAAATAAATATGGAAACACAATTGAAATTATGTAATCATTATGTATGGAGGTGCTTAATAGATGGTGGGTATATGCTGTACAGTGTCACATCTCTTGAATATAAACTATACAATTTTAATTGTAATAGGAGGGTATGGGGATAATGGCATCCCAATCGCGAAGCAAAACTTATTTTGGGTGACAGGCATCCCACAATTCTGTTTACGTGATTTTGCCACGATTTGTCGGGTGACAATCGCGGCAAAATCGCACCGTGGTTGGGGTGCCATGCCGTGCGATGCTAAAGTGTTCAGGTTTGGCTTGAAGAAAAGGTGGCAACCCTATGCTAGGCCTAACTAAGGCCTATCCGTATTTTTAAATTCCTGATGAGGAAAGTCTGCCAAAGATCTGGAAACGATTCTAGAGGGATGGAGTTCTAAGGAAGCACCAGAAAGAGGACCCTTCATGAGCTGGAGGCTATGAAGTGGCTGGGATAAGGTGACCAGATTTTTAAAATGAAATCCGGGGACATATTTTTTTTACTAGTAATGGCGGCAATCAGCGACTCTCTGCCCGTCGTCGCCGCCGCCTCACAGCCTTTCAAGTCTCACTCTCCAGGCCCCGGATACTACTGGGTGGGGAGCGGAAGAAGATCACTCCGCCAGGGAAGGCAAGGAGATAAGCAGGCAGGCGGCTGGCCGGGACTTGAGCCAAGGCAGAACAACATGCGAGCGGAGCTGAATAGGCATGCACCCGAAACTGAAGAAATATTCCCTCCGCTCCGACCAGCACATGATCATCAGAAAGGGGCACAGATAATGAATAAAAATACACCCCCCCCCCTTAAGCTAGTAGTAGCGGCAGAGCAGGGGGGTGTAATTCAGATTTTTTTTTTTTTTATTCTGCACTGACTGTCTTTAAAACTGCCCCAGCCCCTGTTCAAATCCAATCCGGGGACAAAACCGGGGACAGACTTGGTCCGGGGACAGTGTCCTCAATCCGGGGACTGTCCCCGGAAACCAGGGATGTCTGGTCACCCTAGGCTGGGAGGACTTCAGAGAACTCATCCAAGGGAATCTGAGATGAAGCAGTGAGAAAAGTTCAGTTACTAGAGGAGACAGCCTATCCTTCAAAGTACAGATGTGCTGGTTCAGCTTAAAGGCTCTTATTCCTGTACTGTTGTCTACCTTATTTAACCTATGTTTGTTTAATCAAAATAAACGTCTCTATTGTTTAACCGCTTGCTGACCGCTGCATGACTATTTACGTCGGCAGTATGGCACGGCTGTGCATATGGACGTATCTGTACGTCCCCTTTAAGATGCGGCATTGCTGGCGTGTGCCACGAGCTCCGTGAGTGTGACCGCGGGTCCCGCGGACTCGATGTCCGCCGGTGTCCCGTGTTTGTGTCACAGAGCGGCAGAACGGGGGGAAGCCTGTGTAAACAAGGCATTTCCCTGTTCTGCCTAGTGACAGGACAGTGATCTACTGCTCCCTGTCATCGGGAGCAGTGATCAGTGTTGTGTCACTCGTAGCCCAGCCCCCCCACAGTTAGAATCACTCCCTAAGACACACTTAACCCCTTCCTCGCTCCCTAGTGGTTAACCCCTTCCCTGCCAGTGTCATTTACACAGTAATCAGTGAATTTTTATAGCACTGATCGCTGTATAAATGACAGTGGTCCCAAAATAGCGTCAAAAGTGTCTAATGTGTCCTCCAATAATGTCGCAGTCCCGATAAAAATTGCAGATCGCTTAAATTACTAGTAAAAAAAAAATTAATAATAAAAATCCCAGAAATCTATCCCCTATTTTGTAGAGGCTATAACTTTTGCGCAAACCAATCAATATACGCTTATTGCGATTTTTTGTTACCAAAAATATGTAGAAGAATACGTATCGGCCTAAACTGAGGAAAAAAATATTTTTTATATGTGTAGCGGGTAGGGATGAGCTCGGTGTTCGAGTCGAACATAGGTTCGACTCGAACATCGGCTGTTCGCGCGTTCGGCGAACAACGAACGATTTGGGCCGTTCGCGCCAAATTCGAGTGACGCGAACGGCCCACAATACACTGCGCCATCGCAGTGTAATCCCAGCCGCTGTGATTGGCCAAGCATGCACTGTGACCCTGCATGCTTGGCCAATCACAGCGCCGGCAGCGAGGAGAGCAATGATTGGCCACAGGCAGGATGCCTGTGGCCAATTATTGCTGAGGGGGTTTAGTACACGCCCCACACTATAAAAGGCCGCCAGCGCGGCGGCCTCGTGTAGTGTGTTCCGGCGCAGGGAAAGAGTTACATAGGCAGGGACAGTGTCAGTGCTATTTGTACCTCAAACTTGTGTGTAGGGACAGAGAAGGATAGGTAGGGAGAGTGTCAGTGTCATATTCTTTGCTAAACCTTGTGTGCTGAACCATATTGCTAAACCTTGTGTGTAGGGACAGACAAGGATAGGTAGGCAGAGTGTCAGTGTCATATTCTTTGCTAAACCTTGTTTGTAGGGACAGACAAGGATCGGCAGGGAGAGTGTCAGTGTCATATTCTTTGCTAAACCTTGTGTGCTGAACCATATTGCTAAACCTTGTGTGTAGGGACAGACAAGGATAGGTAGGCAGAGTGTCAGTGTCATATTCTTTGCTAAACCTTGTTTGTAGGGACAGACAAGGATAGGCAGGGAGAGTGTCAGTGTCATATTCTTTGCTAAACCTAGTGTGCTGAACCATATTGCTAAACCTTGTGTGTAGGGACAGACAAGGATAGGCAGTCGACAGTGTCAGTGTCCTATTCTTTGCTAAACCTTGTGTGCAGGGAGAGAGAAGGATAGGCAGGGGACAGTGTCAGTGTCATTGTTGCTAAGCCTCCTGCACAGTATACACCTGAAGCTACCCCTTATTGCTGGTTTTCCCATCTCCCTGCAGGCCATTAGAATGTCTGGAAGGCAAACAAGGAGAGGCAGACAGTCAGGAGCCAATAAAAGAGGGCAAGCAGGCTCTGTGTCTGGGGGCAACAGTGCTGGTCGTGGACGCGGTGCATTGTCATCAGCACATGGCCATGGGACACACTTGTCCTTCTTTTCGGCAACTGGACATGTTGAGTCACATCATGCCGAAGACTTGGTAGAGTGGATGACCAAGCCCTCCTCATCCTCCTCATCATCTCTCACCCAGGCTCAGGGTACTGGCAAAGCAGCTGCCAAAGCATCCTCTTTCCTGGTATCAATGTCATCATCAGTCACTCCTTCCCTAGACCCACCATGTCCTCCTCCTGAGGAGTCCCCCGAACTGTTTGAGCACAGTGTTGGGTACATGCTCCAGAAGAATGCCCAGCGTTTCGAAGGGTCTGATGATGATACCCAGCTAGAGGAAGGCAGTAGCATGAGAGCAGAGAGAGGGGATGCTCAAGAAGGACACCAATCTGGCAGTCATGTTCCAGCAGCTGCAGCATACTGTCAGATTGGCTCCAGTGATGAGGAGGGAGGGGATGATGAGGTCACTGACTCCACGTGGGTGCCTAATAGGAGAGAGGAGGAGGAGGAGGAGGATGAGGAGGAGGCACATCTCCAACGAGGCAGGATGCCCTTGGGTGGCCAGCGTAAGGGCAGCACACAGACGGAATCACACCGCAGAGCTCCGCCTGTGCAGGGCGCTGCCTATGCCCGTTATTCAAAAAGTTCTTTGGTGTGGGCCTTTTTTGAGGCGAGTGCATCAGATCGCACAGCTGCTGTTTGCAACATATGTCTCAAGCGTATATCGCGTGGCCAAAGCATCAGCCGCTTGGGCACCACATGCTTGACCAGACATATGTTGACCTGCCATGCAGCTCGTTGGCAAGCCTACCTTAAAGACCCACACCAAAGAACAAAGCGTACCTCTCCTTGCACCGCATCAGCTGGGATCTCCAACCCCACTATACCTTCAGTCCTCTCTGAAACCTGCACTGAGAGGAATGAAGGTGTAGAATTAGGTGTGTCACAGCCAAGTACTTGCGGCCACTCTGCTAGCAGTACACCGATGTCCGATTCTAGCAGGCAAATTTCCCTGCCCCAGCTGCTGGACCGTCGAAAGAAGTTCACTCCCAGCCATCCACATGCCCAGCGGTTGAATGCTAGCTTGGCTAAATTGCTAGCGCTTCAACTGCTGCTTTTTCAGTTGGTAGACTCGGCCCCCTTCCGTGAGTTTGTGCAATGTGCGGTTCCTCAGTGGCAGGTTCCCAAACGCCACTTTTTCTCACGGAAGGCGATTACGGCTCTCTACCGGCATGTGGAAGGCAATGTCTTGGCCTCGCTGGACAGGGCGGTCAGCGGTAAGGTGCATATTAGGCTTGTGCAATTTGTTTCGTAACGAATTGAAATTCGTCCGAATTTAGCAACTTTCGGACATTCGGAAGCATTCGAATTTCCGAACAAAGCAATTACGAATAAGACCGAATCCGAAATAAATTATACCGCAAATAGCGAATGCCCGAATGTCTTCGGCATAATTCGTTATGAAAAAGTTACGAATGTACGAATCCATACGAAGCACAATAACACTCACTCTGCTCTGCTCTCTGCTTCTCCCACACCGTGCTGAACTCCCTCTCAAAATGGTGTACAGGGGCGGAGGCTATAGCCGCATGTAAAAAACGAAAGTAAAATACGAGATTTCGAATCCATTCGAAGCACAATAACACTCTGCTCTGCTCTCTGCTTCTCCCTCACCGTGCTGAACCCTCTCAAAATGGTGTACAGGGGCAGAGGCTATAGCCGCATGTAAAAAACGAAAGTAAAATACGAGATTTCGAATCCATTCGAAGCACAATAACACTCTGCTCTGCTCTCTGCTTCTCCCTCACCGTGCTGAACCCTCTCAAAATGGTGTACAGGGGCAGAGGCTATAGCCGCATGTAAAAACCGAAAGTAAAATACGAGATTTCGAATCGTTACAAATAACCGCAATGTATTTAGAAAAGTACAAATCCATTCGAAGCACATTAGGCATAATAGGCAGCGTCGTTGTGAGAGAGACACGGAAAATTACGAATCAACGAACCCAAAAAAAGTTACGAAAGTAGGAGTTGTGTCCAGAATCAACGAAAAGCAACGTACTCTACCGAAAGTACGAACCCAAAAAAAGTTACGAAAGTAGGAGTTGTGTCCAGAATCAACGAAAAACAACGTACTCTACCGAAAGTACGAATTATAAAGCAACAAAAAATTCAACGAAAAATGTCGCTTGCAAAAATACGAATGAGTCCGAACACGAAAAATCCCATCTAGCAAAATTACGAATGATTACGAATCAACAGGACCGGAAAGAAACGAACCGAAACGGAACGAATTTTTCCGTTGTGCACAAGTCTAATGCATATTACCGCTGACTCATGGTCCAGGCATGGACAGGGACGTTACCTTTCTTTCACGGCCCATTGGGTCACTCTTTTGGCAGCTGGGAAGGATGCAGGACAAGGTGCAGTAGTATTGGAGGTTGTTCCACCGCCACGCCTCCAAAATGCTACTACTGGTTGTGACACACCTCTCTCCTCCACCCCCTCCTCTTCTTCTTCCTCCGTGGCCTCTTCCTGTGCTTTGTCCTCGGAACCAGCGGTGCTCCGTAGGCGTTCAAGGGGCTACGCAAGTACGCAGGCAAAGAGATGCCATGCCGTGCTTGCGCTGGTGTGTTTGGGGGACAGGAGCCACACTGGGGCAGAGGTTCTGTCTGCTCTGCAGGGGCAGGCCGAGAGGTGGTTGACGCCACGCCAGCTTAAGCCAGGAATGGTAGTTTGCGACAATGGCACCAACCTCCTCTCCGCTCTCCGACAGGGACAACTGACCCATGTGCCCTGTGTGGCTCACGTCCTTAACCTGGTGGTGCAGCGGTTCTTGGGCAGGTACCCGGGCTTACAGGATGTCCTGAGGCAGGCCAGGAAAGTCTGTGTGCATTTCTGCAGATCTTATAATGCCAGTGCTCGCCTGGCTGAGCTGCAAAAGGAGTTGAACCTGCCCAAGAACCGCCTTATATGTGACATGCCCACCAGGTGGAACTCAACGTTGGCCATGCTGCAGCGGCTGCACACGCAGCAGAGGGCCATCAATGAGTACCTGTGCGACTACGGCACCAGGACAGGGTCAGGGGAGCTGGGGTTTTTTTCACCACGCCAGTGGGGCATGATCAGGGATGCATGCACTGTCCTGGCACCATTTGAGGAGGCCACGAGGATAGTGAGCAGTGACAGTGCATGCATCAGTGACACTGTACCTCTTGTCCACCTGTTGGAACATACGCTGCGTGGAATAATGGACAGGGCACTTGAGGCAGAACAGAGGCAGGAAGAGGAGGACTTCCTTGTCTCTCAAGGCCCCCTTTACCCAGACAGTGTTCCTTCTGTCCCACCCATCGCACAGGAAGAAGAGGAGGAGGAGGAGGAGGAGGAGGAGGATTGTGTCAGCATGGAGGTGGAGGCTGGCACTCAGCATCATCAGCAGCAGTCTTTTAGGGATGATTTACAGTCCCAAGAAACCAGTGGACTTGTACGTGGCTGGGAGGAGGTGGCTGCGGATCATGTCGTCCTTAGTGACCCAGAGGACTCCGGACTGAATGCCTCAGCTAACCTACGCTGCATGGCCTCCCTGATCCTGCAAAGTCTGCGGAAGGATCCTCCTATTCTTCGGATCAAGGAGAGGGACCATTACTGGCTTGCCACTCTCCTTGATCCACGGTACAAGGGTAAGGTTGCGGACCTTATCTTACTGTCGCAGAGGGAGCAGAGGATGAGACAACTCCGGGAGGCCTTGCAGAAAGGTCTGTGCAACGCGTTCCCAGAGACTGGGAGGTTACAAACTCCTGGTCTTGGACAATGAGTTGCTGAGGCTTCGGTCAGTCAAAGAAGGAGCGGTGGGGAAGGTGGCCGTCTGACCGGAGCGTTCAGACAATTCTTTAGTCCGCAGCCCCAAGGTATGATCGGTTCCAGCAACCATCGCCAGCGTCTGATATACATGGTGCAGGAATACCTAGGGGCAAGGTCAGACTTGGACACCTTCCCCACCGAAAATCCTCTGGCTTACTGGGTCTTGAGGATGGATCACTGGCCAGAGCTTGCACAGTATGCAATTGAGCTACTGGCCTGTCCTGCATCCAGCGTTTTTTCAGAACGCACATTCAGTGCTGCTGGAGGATTTGTCACGGATCACAGGGTGCGCCTGTCCACCGACTCGGTTGATCGACTGACCTTCATAAAAATGAATCAGTCTTGGATCACCACCAGCTACCAGACACCTGAAGCGGATATAACGGAATAATTTATAATGTCACATCCCTTCAAGACTGCCTATGCTGATGCTGAGTGACTGTCCTGTTATGTTCACTGACTATCCACCTGAAGCTGATATAACAGACTAATTTATTTTCAAATGTCACATCCCTGTAAGACTGATGCTGATGCTGAGAGTTTGTCCTGTTATGTTGACTGACTATCCTCCTCCTCCTCAATGATCCGATTGACGATGATAGCTTGGAAGAACATTTTTGTTTCTGGGTGCCGCCACCAGTGGCTAAGGCCCAATTTTTCAGCCCCTGTTTAACAGGGGTGTGTTATTACAATTTTTTATGCAATGCTTTGCAGCAGGGCTCATTCCTGCACTCCAAGTAGAGTATCTGGGAGTGGTTGCAGTGTCGTGGCACCAGCACCAGTGGCTAAGGCCCAATTTTTCAGCCCCTGTTTAACAGGGGCGTGTTATTACAATTTTTTATGCAATGCTTTGCAGCAGGGCTCATTCCTGCACTCCAACTAGAGTATCTGGGAGAGGTTGCAGTGTCGTGGCACCAGCACCAGTGGCTAAGGCCCAATTTTTCAGCCCCTGTTTAACAGGGGCGTGTAATTACAATTTTTGATGCAATACTTTGCAGCAGGGCTCATTGCTGTGCTCCAAGTACAGTATCTCAGAGGGGTTGCAGTGTTGTGGCACCAGTGCCTAAGGCTCAATTTTTCTGCCCCTGTTTAACAGGGGCATGTAATTACAATTCTTGATCTAATAATTCACAGCAGGGCCCATTCCTGCGCCCACCAAGACTAACTGTGAGGCCTTACAGTGTTGTGTCAACACCACCACCACCACCACCACCAAAAGCCCAATTTTTCAGCCCCTGTTCAACAGGGGCATGCAATTACAATTCTTGATCTAATAATTCACAGCAGGGCCCATTCATGCGCCCAGCAAGAGTAACTGTGAGGGCTCACAGTGTTGTGGCAACACCAACATGTAAGGGGCAAATTTCAGCTGAGTATATACGGCAGGCCCCTACTTTCAAACATCCAACTTACAAACGACTCCTCCTTGCAAACGGAAGGATACAACAGGAAGTGAGAGGAAATCTACCCCTAGGAAGGCAAATTCTCTCCTGTAAGAGTTAATATGGGAAAAAAGTGTCTCCTCTACACTGATTCTTTATCACCAATTCTTGTTTCAATAAAAAACCCAAATTTTCAAAAAACATTTGTCATTAGGACGGAAAGTTAGGTGAACTGTTCTGAACAGGTGCACACTGCACAGACAGCAAAACAAATGTTACAGGGGTGATAACCCTTCCCTATGTTTTCCAAAAAGCTTAAAAATATATTTTTTGGCTGGAGCTACACTTAAACAATGTACCTGTTCAAAATTACAAACAGATTCTACATAAGAACAAACCTACAGTCCCTGTCTTGTATGCACCGCCTGTATACGGCTGTTCAGAGTATATAGGGCCTTTTTTATTTTGTGTGCGGGGTTCCCCTTAATATCCATACAAGACCCAAAGGGGTTGGTAATTGGCTGGGGTAAGGGGGGGGGGGGGTGTGATGGGGTAGCTATGTCATTTTTCTTAAAGATTTTCATCCATATTACCGGGACCAGACATTACATTAAAGCCGCAAGCAGTTTTAAATGGCTTTTTTTCCTTTAGAAATGTAATTTTGTGCAGGGACAGTTCTAAACACGGGAAACACGTGGCACTTCACAGGCATACTTTAGACACCCCCCAGGTACGATATTTAAAGTAATATTTGACTTTTTTTTTTCACTTTATGCATCATTAAAATGACTGCTCCATAAAAACGGCAGTTTTTAAAACTTCTTTTTGCATTGATACATGTCCCCTGGTGCAGAACCCGGGTTCCCAAACCCTTTTTAGGACAATAACATGCATAATAGTCGTTATAATTAGCACTTTAGATTTCGAACGTTCGCATCCATTGTATTTAATAGGGTTCTAAAGTTCGTGCGAACTTTCGGTCCGTTCACGGGTTCTGGTGCAAACCGAACCCGGGGGTGTTCGGCTCATCAATAGTAGCGGGTGGTTACATTTAGGGGGAAGCATCTGAGTGGTAGCCAGGCTCAGATGTACCAATTGTTAGGTCTCATTGACCATTTCTATACCTGGGAGATAGTACTGGTGGTTAAGTTCACTGGGGCCTATAGGTGGCGCTGTTGCCGTGGGTCCCAGGTTGAACTGCAGTACGAGGTTGTGTCCTTTTTGTCCCCTCTCGGCGGGGCAGGGAACCTGCTGTGCCTGTCGGGAGAGGATATAAAAGGGGGCGGCCATCTTCCAGAGGGGTCGTTGTTCCACGCTCAGGCACCTTAAGCCTGGGTGCGGGTGTGTCGCCTCCAGGTGCCCCAGGCCCGGAGGCCTGTCGGGAGGTCTCTGAGTACTCTAGGCCCAGAGGCGGAGCTGCTGTTCCATCTCAGACACCTTCAGTCTGGGGTGAGGTACTTTGAGAGAGGCCCGGGGCCCAGTACCTTCGACTGGGTCCCACAAGGGATCGAGGGCTCCTAGGGTGCCCCCTGGAAGTGGGTGCCCGAATCTAGGACGAGGAGACCAGGGAGGTGACCCTTCCCGAAGACCTGACGCGGTATCGCTGGTGACGGTGGGGCCTCTGGTAACTCTCCGGATGGATGTCCTTTCCCTGACAGGGGTCAATACTTTTAGAAGGTAATCCACGTTCTCATGGTCTGTGGCAGAGACCCGCGCAATTGTCAGTTAAAGCGACACAGTGCTGAATCGCATAAAATGGCCTGGTTTTTGGGCAGCCAAATCCTCCGGGGCTGAAGTGGTTAAAGAATAAAAGTGACTGTCGTTCAATTTCTTTCTTCTTCATCACCCACTAGCCTAGAGTTCAGCTTCACTCAACCAGGTGATGAATGTATATACAGGTACTAATAACTTAAAATATACATTTTTAATGAATACTTTACCGTTCTGGAATTACTTGTATCCGTAGAAGCACCAGACGGTCTCAGGAATGCTGGAATCAAAGCAGCAGCCCCTGGAGTAACAGTCCTTGGAGCTGATATTGGGATAGCCACAGTCCTTCCTCAGTTTGTGGCTCACGCTGCATCCTGCATACGGTACAACCAAGGCATCAATGTATTTATAGTACAAGACAAAAACCCAGGCAAATTGCCCACTAAAGGGCCAGGGGCTTAAAAAAAAAAAAAGGTTGGAAGCTCTGTGAGGTTTTTTCTTGCTGTAAAAACACAGGGGAACCCTCTCCGGTGGAAACACAGACAGCAGTAAAAATCTTAAAGGGATTCAAACTTTTCCATAATAAGACTAAGTTCTTGGATGAGGAGTGTGATACAAAAAGGTCATCTCACTTTTTGAAACATTTAAGGGTTAAGAACATCAGATACAGTCAACACGTTTCGGTGGAAAAAGCCTCTGGTTTTGGTTGCTGGTCTTGAGTGCCTTTAGGAGATGCTAGTCTTCATCAAGCCTTAACACAGGTTTCTTAGTGCATTCTGACATGATTTTATTAAACCAAACCCAAAAGTCAAACACCTGATTGATGGCCCAGATAGCCAGGATAACTGCTGAATCATAAGTCTTGTTAACTTGCTGCGCATTTTCACTGGCAAGTTGTATACTTGCAGAGCACTTGAAGCACAAGTTCTAGTTGACACTTTTCCAATTTGTAGCAAATTTGTGTATGGCAAGAGCAAAGTTGCAGTGATGAGTCTACAGCAAGAGCTCTGCAAGTCTACAGCATGGGAATTCAGTCACAGTGCCCCACTGTGGTGGGATGACTACTGCACAACATAACTGAACCAGAACTTGCAGTAGACTTGCAGATTGTTTGCAAAGAAACTTGATCTGGAGTCATGCAATGCGGACTTTCTGCAATTATGCAACAAACTTGTGAAGCTTGGCAAGTCTAACAATAGCTTAGCAAGTCATTTTGCAGTGTAATTGCTTGCTATCTGGGGTGAAACTTTTTTCTCCCAAAACACATTGGGGTTGATTTACTAAAACTGGAGAGTGCAAAATCTGGTTCAGCTCTGCATAGAAGCCAATCAGCTTTCAGGTTTTATTGTCAAAGCTTAACCTCCTCCCGCCCGCGCTATAGCCCTAAGACAGATTCAGTGCAGGCCTTAATTGCCGGGAGGGCATCCGTGTACGTCCTCCCATGCATGAGCTGCCTATGCACCCCCTGCCGGACGCGCGTGGCCGTTTGGCTCTCTCTGTGATCAGTGAGTCAATGAGACACAGCTGATCACAGATCGGAGTAAGGGGCGATCCTGACCCCTTACCACATGACGATCCTGGCCCCTTACTACTTGATTAGCTGTCAGCCAATTACAGCTGATCAAGTCGTGTAAATAGAAGATTTAATCGGCTGTCAGCGTGAGGAGAAAAGAAAATCCGATTACCAGCTTCTATCAGAGGGACATCAGTCCCGCACACGGACACACACTGCTGCTAAACAGCGCCCACCAGTGCCACCTGCCAGTGCAAACTAGTGCCACCCACCAGTGCATGTCAGTGCTGCCTATCAGTGCCCACCAGTGCCACCTAACAGTGCCCATCATTTCCACCTACCAATGCCCACCAGTGCAACCTATTAGTGCTGCCAACAGTGCCCATCAGTGCAACCTATCAGTGCCCTTCAGTACCCCTATCAGTGACACCCATCTGTGACACCCATCTGTGCCACCTTATCAGTGCCTATCAGTGCAGCCCATCAGTGCCCATCAGTGAAGGAGAAATATTACCTGTTTGCAAAATTTTAGAACAAACTATGAAACAGTTTTGTTTTTTAATTTTTTAGAAAAATCAAATAAAAACCAGTGGTGATTAAATACCACCAAAAGAAAGCTCTATTTGTGTGAAAAAAAAATGATAAAAAATGTCATATGGATATAGTGTAGCATGACCGCGCAATTGTCATTCAAAGAGTGACAGCTCTGAAAGCTGAAAATTGGCCTGGGCAGGAAGGGGGTTTAAGTGCCCAGTAGGCAAGTGGTTATTTAAACAAGCTGAAGTTAGAAGCTGATTGGCTACCTGGAGAGCTGCACTAAATTCTAAGTGCTCCCTTTTTAGTAAATCAACCCAATTGGCTGTATCTGATGTTCCATTAAATGAATGAAATAAATGAATGAACTTTTGCTCCTCAGTCCAAGAATTTTCCGCCTGGCATGCGCTTCCTCTGTCGCCCTCAGAGAGGTATCAGTCTAGGACCAGAACAGGGTCCACCTATGCTATATTTCAGGCACGGATCTGCTTTTTTGAAGGAAAAATTACCTTACAGTAGATCCACTGGAACCAATTACCACTTCTATTGGTCCAACAATATCACACACTCATGTCAGGAATATTTAGACTTAAGCCTCGTACACACGGCCGAGATTCTCGTCGAAAAAAACATGTCGTTTTTTTCGACGAGATTCTTGGACAAGAAACTTGTCCCGGCCGAGTGTACACACGCTCCTTTCAAAGAACCCGCGGTTCTTTGAATGGAGCGAACGCGGTGACGTCATCGAATACGACGAGCATGCGCTCGTCACATTCGATGCCGTCGCCGCCATCTTGGTTCACCCTACCTATGCCTAGGAAGCTACCGCGCATGCGTCAAAGTCATTTCGAGCATGCGCGGGCTTCCCGGCGAAAAGTTAAGTGTACACACACACAATTTTCTCGTCGAGAAACAGGCTGACGAGAATCTCGACGAGAAAATAGAGAGCAGGTTCTTGACGAGAAACCATACACACGAACGAATTTCTCGGCAAAAAATCTCTGCCAGCAAGTTTCTTGCTGGTTTTTGCCGAGAAACTCGTTCGTGTGTACGAGGCTTAAGGTCAACCTCTGTATAACCAACAGTAAACACCATACCTTTGAATTTTGGGTAAAAGCACCATTTCACCTCGGGAACACTCGAATCGAAACAGCATCCCCGGGAATAACAGTCCTTAGCGCTAATTCCAGGAAAGCCGCAGTCTTTCCGCTCTTTGACGTTTATGCTGCACTGGGATTTATCTAGTAAACATCAGAAAACAAGTGCAATTAATAAATTCTCTGGTATATATATGTCCTCTTTATACAGTTTCCTCAATTATGAAGAGTTTTTTTGAACCAACCACAACACAGAAAGGAAAGGGTCAGGGCTACAGCAGTGGCGCCCCGTCCACTGGGGGCACACGGTCGCCTCCCCCCCTATCCATGCATCCGCCCCCTTGATCTACATGCAGGGCGTCGGACACATGGATTCCAATCAGGGTTTTTTTTTTTGAAGCACGTGATTAGAGCCTGATGCCTCCTACACACGACCGGTTTTCCCGTCGAGAAAACTGCCATGACAGCTTTTGGCCCGGGAAAACCGGCCATATGTATGCTCCATCGCAGTTTTCCCAACGAGAAAACTGCAGGGAAAAAAAAGAGAACTTGTTCTTTTTTTTCCCGCCAGGATTCCCGGCAGTCTTTTTCCCGCCGTGAAAACTATTGTGTGTATGCTTTCCTGAGGGGAAAAAAAAACGTGCATGTTCGTAAACAATTTGACGCATGCGCGGAAGCATAGAACGTAATTTTTTCGCCTCGGCGTAGTCTTTGATGTCACCGCGTTCTTGGCAGTCAAAAGTTCAGCGGCCTTTTGTGTGCCCGTGTGTATGCAAGGCAGGCTTGAGGGGAATCCCTTCGGGGAAAAGCGTTGTTTTTTTTCCTGCTGGGAAAACTGGTCATGTGTATGAGGCATGAGGCTCTAATAGGCTTCAAAAAAGGGTGGGCTTGGGGCGCAGAACACTGCGCCCCGATCCCACCCAGTTGTGTGACAATAGTGAATGAATATTCGCTATTGCAACACTGATTCTCCTCCTGGTCGATCTGGATTGTTTGTCACGACCCCCCCCCCACAAAAAAATTAAAAACACACCAGCCGTCTCTGGGCTACAGATATGGAGCGCCCCCCAGAAATGTAATTTCCTGCGTGTGTTATTGGCTCACTGATTTTCCTAAAGTCTGCACTCAGATACAAGTCAGATTTTGGGCATCCTCTGCAACAAAAATTTAATTTTTGCTGAGATACCACCAAAGGGAAATAAATTCCAAAGGGATGCAGACCCAGGCACTTTCCTCATTAGGGCCCTTTAAGCGATTGATAATTATAAAATCACTTCCATACAGATTCACTCAGAACCTGGATACAGACAAACAGCTATTCCTTTAGAATAATATTTTTTCTAAACAAAAATGGAGTTACTTTTTAAGCCAGTTTCTTTTAAAGTTTGAACCTTGTAAAGCTTGTACAGCCAAATACATAAGCAACTATCATTCCTTTGTCTCCTCCACTTCATATGTTTTTTTTTCAGCTTTGGATAGCATGGTGAAGGGTTAAAACTTCAGTTGGGTTTTAATTGCTATCCGGGACATAAAGTGGGAGTAAACTCCTATGCATGACTTTTACCTATAGGTAAGCCTATAAAAAAAATTACCTATAGGTACTGTAAATATCTCCTAAATGTGCACCGTTTAGGAGATATTTACTTTTGATGCAGCTGGTGACCCCACTGGCGCATGCGTTCTGAGGGAATGGCATACCGTGCCGTTCCTTCAGAGTCCTGTGCCGTAAACGGGAGCTCCCACGCACATGCGCAGGAGTGACGTCATTGTGGCTCTGGCCACTCACACAGCCGGAGTCCGCAAAACCCAGAAGGAAGATCAGGTAAAGATGGAAGCGCCTTCAGCGGTTTGGGCTCCCAGCGGCTCGCTGAGCTGCTGAGCCAGGTATATGGGCGGATCCTGACTCCATTGTTGCGATCTTACCCGAGCCTGGACCGGCTCTGTGACATCAGCTTCAGCCCGCTGTCTGCTGAGAACAGGTCACAGGAGTGCAGAACGAACTGCACTTCTGTGATCCACAGGAGAAGTACAGCCAAACAAGCTTTCCCTATACTTTTCCTTTAATGGCACCCATACGTGTCTGCAGGAGGAAAAATGTTTCTGCACTAGGGTTGCCACCTGTCCGAGATTCACCCGGACAGTTCGGGTTTGGAATCATGCGTTCGGGTTTCAGACCTCCTGAAACCCAGACACATTATTCATACCAGACTATGGCTTCCCAGCAGGGTTTCTGGCTGCAGTTGTGTAAGCCGAGAGTGTCTGTTACACAGATGGGAGAGAAGAAAGGGCTTGATCTGCTCCTCTTCCTCCCACCCCTACCGCTCTGTGTCAGCCTCAGCTACACATGGATGAGAGGTGCTGACTGCCAAGGGGAGCTCACCATCCATCCCTATCTGTGACTGAAGGTAACCCACTTCTTTCTCCTGCGCTGAGTGAGTACACTAAGGTAAATCAGGGTTCTCAGAGCACCCCTTACATCAGAGTCCTCTCCGTAAATCAGAGTTCTCAGTTTTCCCCCTTAGATCAGGGTTCCCAGCGCATCCCTTATGTTAGAGTCCCCAGAATTCTGAACCATGCCTGATATAAACAAGCCCTTAAAGTGGAAGTAAACCCTCCTATCGTTTTCAGCCAAGGAAGCTGCCATCTTTGCCTCTGTTTATTCTGCAACTGCCATGACGCTGCACATGTGATCAGTTATGAAACCAGCCATTGGATGGTTTGACAGTTCGGTTGAGAGCACAAGCAAATGTGACAGCTAGCAATTCCGGCATTCCGGAAATGTTAACTGTTTTTTGAAACTATCAAATCAATGGGTTTACTTCCGCTATATGGGAAAGAGTCATGCTGTGTCTGAGTCCGTCCCTATCATCACATCATGACTGCCACATGCAGCACATCTCCTAATTGAAGTTTTTAGAGGGACCCTCTTTTGTTTTACTTTTTATTTATTTATTTTTTTTTTGAAGGTTCCCCCAAATATTCTCTGCAAATCTTGACTGAACCTTGTGAGTTGGAGAAGAAGCACCAGTTCACTTCAGGAATGCTGGAATCAAAGCAACATTTCCTCTTGCTGCACTCTGCATGGCTGATGCCTGGATATCCGCAGTCCCTTCTGTAAAACGGGGCGACGCTACACTCCTTCTTGTTTATCACTGTAAGTTTATGCAGAAAAAAAAATTATTAATACAAGCTTATGTGAGTCATTCAGCCCATCTCATTCCTTATAGCCCAAAACTAGTATTACCATAGCTATCAACTGTCCCTGATTTCAAGGGACTGTCCCTGATTTGGAGCAATGCCCCTCTGTCCCTCTTTCCTCCTCATTTGTCCCTCATTTTGGTCTGATCCATATAGTTGTATATAAAATGCACTTTTTATCTTTCAAAAAGTGTTTCCCAGTTCCAAAATCTTTCATCCAATTTCTAAATTGCTGCATTTGTAAATTTCAAAAGTAAGTATAAAGAAATAGTAGTGGTAAAAAAAAGCACTTGTGGGTTTAACAAATCATTTTTTATTGTACAATTATGGCAGGGGGTGTGTCCTATGTCTTCATAGTTTTACTAATAGGTGTCCCTCGTTCCCATCTCAAAAGGTTGGGAGGTATTACATCTTGGCTGCTGGTAAAATTAAAAGTCTTCTCTGAGCAGGATTCAAGATGAGCAGGATTCAAGCATCTTGGGGTGTGCAGTACCGCATTTGGCCAGAGGTACGGGGGCGCCGGTGACTCTCTGAGCCGCTCGGAGACACTCGTAAACACTCCAAGCCTCTCCGAGTGCATCCAAGTGTCTCCGTCGCCCCCCCCCCTACCTCTTGTCACATGCGGTACTGCATACACTAGCAGTGCTACTGGAACGAAATGTCTGAGTTTCCCTTGACTCCTATGCGGAAACTCGCTTTGATATATGAGTGCTTTGGATTACAAGCATTCTTCTGGAACGAATTATGCTCATAATACAATGTACCACTGTATATCCAAAACGGAAAAAAAAAGTTTTGCCTTTAGTTATACTTTAATCTTATGTAGTGATTTTTTCTGTTTGAAAACAGGCAGATTGTAGTTATCAATATGTCCACTAGAGAGCACTGCAGATCATTTAATTGTATTTTCAATGCAAAAATTATTTTAACAGGATCTGATAGAAAGCAAGTGTTTTTCAACTACTAGATTCTTCTGCACATATGCAAATTATTATTATTATTATTATTATTATTTTTAAATTAGACAACTTATTTAGACATTAAGACAACTAAAGATCCCACTTGACATGAGTACTAATTAATGGCTGACTCCAATCAAAACCTGAAGTTTTGTATAGAGTGAGACAGTAAAGCCCTGTACACACGATCGGATTTCCTATGGATTCTAATCTGATGGAAGCTGACTTCCATCAGTCTTGCCCACACACCATCAGTCAAAAATCCGACCGTCCCAAACGCCGTGGCGTAAAACACTCCGACAAGCCGAGAAAAATGAAGTTCAATGCTTCTGAGCATGCGTCGACTTGATTCTGAGCATGCGTAGGTTTTTTGTCCGATGGAGTTCCACACAGACGATTGGAATTTGCTATCATTTTTTTTCCCATCGGATAAATTTAAAACAGGTTCTATTTTTTCTCACCGATGGAAAAAAGACCGATGGGGCCCATACACGATCGGTTTGTTCAATGAGAAAAGTCCATCAGACTATTTTCATTGGTAAAACCGATCGTGTTTACAGGGCTTAAGACTGGGTTCACATACACTATATTACCAAAAGTATTGGGACACCTGCCTTTAAAGCACATGAACTTTAATGGCATCCCAGGCTTAGTCCGTAGGGTTCAATATTGAGTTGAAAATAATTACTGTATCAACACAGAGTGGTAGTATGGATACTAATAAGTACAAAGTGCCACGTCCCATTGAGATTGGAAATAGTCTAGAAAAAAGCTTGGACTTTTTAGGCTCGACACATCAAAAATGACAAAAATATAAATGTATTTACAGATAATGACAAAACATGTATAAAACCACACTGATATAGTACATCAATATTGAGTTGGCCCACTCTTTGCAGCTATAACAGCTTCAACTCTTCTAGGAAGGCTGTCCACAAGGTTTAGGAGTGTGTCTATGGGAATGTTTGATCATTCTTCCAGGAGCACATTTGTGAGGTCAGTCACTGATGTTGGTCGAGAAGCCCTGGCTCGTAGTCTCTTCTCTAATTCATCCCAATGGTGTTTTGTTGGGTTGAGGTCAGGACTCTGTGCAGGCCAGTCAAGTTCCTCCACCTCAAACTCGCTCATCCATGTCTTTATGGACCTTGCTTTGTGCACTGGTCCAAATCATTTGGTGGAGGGGGAGATTATGGTGTGGGCTTGTTTTTCAGGGGTTGGGCTTGGCTCCCTTGGTTCCAGTGAAGGGAACTCTTAAGGCATCAGCATACCAAGACATTTTGGACAATTTCATGCTCCCGACTTTGTGGGAACAGTTTGGGGATGGCCCCTTCCTGTTCCAACATGACTGTGCACCAGTGCACAAAGCAAGGTCCATAAAGACATGGATGAGCGAGTGGCTGCGCTGCTTTCAATCCATCCACTGTAACCAATCACCGGCCAGGCTGAGCGGTGAAGAGGATGTCGGGGGCGAGCGCGGGACTTTCGAGGGCTCAGGTAAGTAAAACGGGGGCTCGGGGGGGGGGGGGGGCCGGTATTGTCGGATGTTTTTTCACCTTAATGCATAGAATGCATTAAGGTGAAAAAACTTTTACCTTTACAACCCCTTTAATTTATTACAAAAATGATGGTGAAAATTTGTGACATTTGTCCAATGAACTCCATAGTCCATCTTGGGAGGGAACAAGAGAGGGTGGCTACGTTCCTACATACAGCAGGACCATGGAGAATGAACATAGCCACCAGTGGCGGCTGCTCCATTAGGGGCGCAGGGGCGCCGCCCCCCCTAATCCATGCACCAGGTCCATAATCTACATGCAGGGTGCCGGATACATGGATTTCAATGGCTTTTATTTCTTTATTGAAGCACATGATTAGATCCTGAGGCTCTAATTGGCTTCAAAAAAGGGTGGGCTCGGGCACAGAGCACTGCGCCCTGAGCATACCCAGTTATGTGACATTAGCAAATTAATATTTGCTAATGTCTTCCTGATTCTGCTCCTGGCCAATCAGGAAGTGGATTCCGAGTCCCAATTGGCCAGGGAGTCTTAGGACTCGTGGCCAATCGGATCTCAGGACCCATTTCCTGTTCATCCAGGAGGAGAAGCAACGGCACGGCTCTTCCCTTTGGCAAGCTGCAGCAGGCGGAGGAGCAGCTTGGCAGCTTCCACTTCCTAAGGTAAGGACATGGATTGCCCCCATCCGTATAGCAATAGAAAATACTTTTCTGAATTAGGACTACATACTTAAGATAAGAATATATATTTTTATTTTTAAACCACAGTTTAACCACCTCCCTACTGTGCACGAAAACCCCCTTCCTGCCCAAGCCATTTTTCAGCTTTCAGCGCTGTCACACTTTGAATGACAATTGCGCGGTCGTGCGACGTGGCTCCCAAACAAAATTTGCGTCCTTTTTTTCCCACAAATAGAGCTTTCTTTTGGTGGTATTTGATCACCTCTGCGGTTTTTATTTTTTGCGCTATAAACAAAAGAAGAGCGTCCAGTTTGGAAAAAAAACACAATTTTTTACTTTTTGCTATAATAAATACCCATTTTTTTTTTCAAATAAAATTTTCCTCAGTTTAGGCCAATACGTATTCTTCTACATATTTTTGGTAAAAAAAAAATCGCAATAAGCGCGTATTGATTGGTTTGCGCAAAAGTTATAGCGTCTACAAAATAGGGGATAGATTTATAGCATTTTTTTTTTTTTTTATTAGTAATGGCGGCGATCTGCGATTTTTATTGTGACTGCGATATTGCGGCGGACACATCGGACACTTTTGACACATTTTTGGGACCATTCACATTTATACAGCGATCCCTGCTATAAAAATGCATTGATTACTGTATAAATGTGATTGGCAGGGAAGGGGTTAACCACTAGGGGGCGGGAAGGGGTTAAATATGTTCCCTCAATGTGTTCTTACTGTGGGGGGAGGGGACTGGCTGGGGGAGGTGACCGATGGTTGTCCCTATGTACAAGGGACACACCATCGGTCCCCTCTCCCTCACAGGACGTGGATCTCTGTGTTTACACACAGAGATCCACTTTCCTTCTCGTTTTCCCGGGCAATCGCGGCCACCGGACACGCGCATTGGGGCCTTGGGAACGCGCGTGCCCTAGCTCGTTTTAAAGGGAGGACGTCATATGACGTCCTCCCAGAACGAGAGTGTCCTCCGCCCGCCGTCAATTGACAGTGGGCGGGGGACAAGTGGTTAATGTCACTTTATAATATACCAAAGTCCAAAGTTTTTTTTTTTTTAGTTTACTATGAAGTGTGGAAGGGTTAGATCCATATTCAGGGACACCTGTTCCTGTGGCAATTGTAAAATTTGTGATTTTTTCCATCACATTCTGTCCTTCAAGACAAATAGAGAGAGAGTGAATATCCCCACGATAGACACAGAGAGCAATGATAACCAGATGGAGGATCTAACCCTTCCACATTTCATCTTAACCGCTTCCCGACTGCCGCCCGACTATATACGACGACACAATGGCACTCCTGGGTAAAAGGACGTATATATATACGTCCCCTTTAAGGAAGCGCCATTGTGCATGCGCGCGCTGGTGGCGGAGCGCACGCCCGAGCTCCGTGAACCCTACCGCGGGTCCAGGGACTCGATCGCCGCGGGGGTACCCGCAATCGTCTCACAGTGAGTTAGAACGGGGAATTGCTGATGTAAACACGCATCTCCCCGCTCTGCCTAGTAATCCTGTAATTGGAAGCGGTGATGACTGTCTTGTCACATATAGCACATCCCCCCCTACAGTAAGAAACACTGACTAGGGCACACTTAACCCCTACAGCACCACCTAGTGGTTACCCCTTCACTGCCAGTGTCATTTTCACAGTAATCAGTGCATTTTTATAGCACTGATCGCTGTAAAAATGACAATGGTCCCAAAAATGTGTCAAAAGTGTCCGATGTGTCCGTCATAATGACGCAGTCATGATAAAAATCGCTGATCGCTGCCATTACTAGTAAAAAAAAAAAATTATTAATAAAAATGCCATAAAACTATCTCCTATTTTGTAGACGCTTTAACTTTTGCGCAAACCGATCAATAAACGCTTATTGCGATTTTTTTTATTCTTGTAGAAGAATACGTATCGGCCTAAACTGAGGGGAAAAAAAATTATATATTTTTTGGGTAGATTTCTTATAGCAAAAAGTAAAAAATATTGCATTTTTTTCAAAATTGTCGCTCTATTTTTGTTTATAGCGCAAAAAATAAAAACCGCAGAGGTGATCAAATACCACCAAAAGAAAGCTCTATTTGTGGGAAAGAAAGGACGTCAATTTTGTTTGGGAGCCATGCCGCGCAATTATCAGTTAAAGCGACGCAGTGCCAAATTGTAAAAAGAACGGTCTTTAAGCTGACAAATGGTCCGGGGCTGAAGTGGTTAGAGCCGGTTCACACCAGGGTGACTCAGGATCTGACTTCAGGTCGCCCCAAGTCGCCCCAAGTCGCGCTATAATGTTAGTCTATGGAGCCGTCTTTATGCACACTACAGAAGTCGCTCCGACTTCAAAAAAGGTTCCTTTACTGCTTCAAGGCGACTTCTGGGCGACTTGTACCCACTGATTTCAATGGAAGTCGCCTCCAAAGTCGGATCAGTGTCTGAAGCAACTTTACAGGAAGAGAAAATAGTTTTCTCAGGCAAACCCATCCCTCCCACAGAGCTGATTATTGTTTGACTGGCCACTGGCAAAGTCGCCTGTCCTGGAGGCAACTCTAAATTGCCTCGAAGTTGCCTTGAAGTTGCCTCGAAGTTGCCTTGTAAAGTCGCGCTGGAAGTCGTGTTGCCCCAGTGTGAACCGGCAACCGACTCTCACTCTGGAAAGATTTCCTCCTGTTGTGTCTCTGGGAAATAAAATGCTGGGAAATCTTTCTACTGGAACAAAAAACCTGGACAGAGGCTCTAACTCAGAGATTGTTCATCCAGGGAATATCCATCTACCCTGTGCAGGATCAGGAAGAAATATATTTTTTCTCTTCTGGAGCGTATTGGTCATCTACTGGTTATACTGGCTGGAAACGTGTCTTTTTTCAAACTGACTATGTAACAATGTACAGTGGAACCTCGGATTACGAGCATAATCCGTTCCAGGAGAATGTTTGTAATCCAAAGCACTCGCATATCAAAGCGAGTTTCCCCATAGAAGTCAATGGAAACAAAAAAAATTAGTTCCACATTGACTTCTATGGCATTCAATACCGCATGTGGCCAGAGGTGGGGGGGTGCTGGAGAGACTCGGAAATACTCGGAGACCGTTCGACTGCATTCAGAAACCTTCGGGAACGGAGTATTTCCGTGTGTTTTTCTAACAGCTCCGATCGGCTCCGGCGCCCCCGCACCTCTGGCCAAATACAGTACTGCATACCGCAGAGGCTTGAATCCTGCTCGTTTTGCAAGACAACATTCGCAAACCGAGTCAGGATTTAAAAAAAAAAAAATGGCTCGTATTGTGAAACGCTCTTTAACCGCGTGACTCGCAATCCGAGACTCCACTGTAACTATATTTTGGAAGAAGAAATATGCTGTTGACTAGTCAAGCACGGAGGTGGAAACATTATGCTTTGGGGCTGTTTCTCTGCTATAGGTACAGGCCGACTTTGCTGCATTGAGGGGCCAATGGACGGGGCAATGTATTGTAAAATCTTGGATGAGCACCTTCTTTCCTCAGCCAGAACACTGAAGAAGGGTCATGGATTGGTCTTCCAGAATGACAATGACCCAAAACATACCACCAAGGCAACAAAGGAGTGGCTCAATAAGAAGCGCATTAAGGTCATGGAGTGTCCTAACCAGTGAAAATAAGAAGAAAAGCACTCACATAGCCACATCCATAGGTAATTTAAGGCAGGGCTCGACAAACCCCGGGTGCCAGGTCGCAATTGCGACTAGAATTAGCAACCTGGCACCTGGGGCAGCACAGCTGTGGTACCCTGTCTCCGTCGCGTCGGGCCGCGCCGGCCGGTAATTGAGGCCGCGGCTTTGCGGCCTTCTGCAGTCCTATAGTTCCTTCTGGAATCTGGCGCCCTCTTGTGGTGCCCTTTGGTATGACAAGACAACCAGCAATGCTAATGGAGCTTCCAAGCCTGTTTCCATCTCTTTCCCTTTACTTAGAATAAAAAATATATATAATGTTTGGGGGTTCTAAATTCTAACACCCTAGAGAATAAAATGGTGGTCGTTGCAATACTTTCTGTCACACCGTATTTGCGCAGCGGTCTTACAAGCGCACTTTTTTGGGGAAAAAATACACTTTTTTAAATTAAAAAATAAGACAACAGTAAAGGTAGCCCAATTTATTTTATATTGTGAAAGATAATGTTACGCCGAGTAAATTGATACTCAACATGTCAGGCTTCAAAATTGCGTCTGCTCGTGGAATGGCGACAAACTTTTACCCTTTAAAATCCCCATAGGTGACGTTTAAAAAATTCTACAGGTTGCAGATTTTAAATTACAGAGGAGGTCTAGGGCTAGAATTATTGCTCTCGCTCTACCGATCGCGGCGATACCTCACATGTGTGGTTTGAACACCGCTTTCATATGCGGGCGCTACTCACATATGCGTTCGCTTCTGCATGCGAGCGCGACGAGACGGGGCGTGTTCCTGGCTCCTAACTTTTTTAGCTTGCTCCTAGATTCCAAGCAAATTTGTCAAGCCCTGATTTAAGGGAACACAAAAAGAAGGGGTACCAACTGGGTAACCCTGGGTCGGACTTTTGAGGCACAGTAAAAAATTTAGAAATTAGAAAAAAATTACAATGTTTATTGAAAAAAATACATAGTATGAAAAGAGCATTAGAAAACAAGTTAAAAATCATATATATTATGATACATGATATATAGTGAGCCCTTGTGCGTCAACACGTTTCGCTGTTACGCTTCATCAGGACACATTCAAGGTTTCAAAGATGGCAATAAAGAGAACAGGTCTCACTATCTGAAATAAAACATATGTGTTTATAATTATAGTAATGATAATAACACACAGCTTTAAAAAACACTATTCTGTCTAAACGAAGAGTCACGGCACACATGGGTACAAAAACAAAGATACCTTGCAGGAGAATAAGCCTTGTTCATAGATTTCCAAAAACAAGGATTTCATCCAAGAAAGGCTAGCTCCAGTAGTCTGTTGACAGATAGTTAAAAGGGCCAGCTATAGCAATCAATACAAAATCACAGTCTGCTAAACAGCCTGGTAATATACATACGTATATTGTAAATATTAGTAGAGATGAAAGCGATATCCCAGAAAAGAACCTACCAGCTCATATAAATCAGGGATCGTCACAAAATAGGTTCCAAGCAGAAGTGAGATGAACAAACTTAGCGGAGACAGGGGATAAATATGGACAGATGACCGGAATATAAGGTAGTACATTGGAACCTTGGTTTATGAGTAACACGGTTAACGAGCATTTTAAAAGACAAGCAACTTTTTTTTTTTTAATTCTGACTTAGTTTCCAAGTGTTGTCTTGCAAAACAAGCAGAATTCAAGCTAATGGGGCCTGCAGTACCGCATTTGGCCTGAGGTGCGGGGGCGCCGGAGCCGAGCAGTGCCAAGCATAGCCAATCAGAGCCATTCAGAAATGCTCGTAAATACTCAGAAATACTCCGTTCCTGGGTGTTTCCCAGCCTTTATGAGGGTTTTCGAGGTCAGCCGAGCTGTCCCTGGGCCATTCCGAGTGTTCCCGAGGCTCTCCGGCGCCCCCCCCCCCCACACCCCTGGCCACATGCGGTATTGCATGTGTAGCGGCCTCACCCCTCTCTCCCCTTCTCATACTCGGCTTGTCTTTCTTCGTCTAGGGGTCTCAGTGCTGGGGGGAGGGATGAGATACACCACGGCCCATGTCCTCGATAGCTAAGAGGTGAAGGCCAGAAGATTGGGTCTTGTGTAGGTGTCCTAGAGTCAAGTCCAGTACTTCGTCCTTGACTCCTTTGCTCCTAGTAACCAGAGTTCCACACAGTGAATAGGTCCAACTCAGTTTTATTCTTCTTGGCAAACAGCAAACAGTTTCTTCTACTGAGTAGTAATGGGGAATAGATCAAGGCACAATCCTTTCCCTTCTCCTGCTAACCACTGTGATTTTACCAGTGGCGAATAGTCACTGCCACTGACTATGTGAGGTAGAACGTGAATTACCTTCGCTAGCACAGCCCCTTTCAGGGAAAGGAGCTCCCTCCAAGGGAGAAACAGGAGGCCTCTCTGTCACTAGCAATGCTGCGCCGGACTCTCCAGAGAAGTTCCGCACACTAGTCCTCACGAACTCAGACATGGGCACCCAAGAGTTAGGGCCCCCTCGGATTCCTCCACCCTTGCGGAACTCAGTCGAAGGTACTGAGCCCCAGGCATCCGCCATAGTACCTCACCCCAGGCTAAAGGTGCCTGGGATGGACTCCATCTCCACTCCGGCCAGGCCAAGGGCACCTAGGCCTGGAGCACTGGAACGCCAGCACCCAAGCTGAAGGTGCCTGGGTGCGGCCGAGTCCTCCGACTCCCACTCCGAACTTTGAACTCTGACTCTGAACCCCGTGGTAAGGGCGTCCGCCCCTTTTATCCCCTCTCCCTTTGCGTCACAGCGGGTTCCCTGCGCCGCCGTACCAGCTCCAGGGGAGGACAAAAAGGTACAGTCTTGCGGTGTGAGTTCAGCCCCGGTCCAGGGCAACAGCGCCACCCGTGGACCGCAAGGAACCTCACACCACCAGAGTCCTCCAAGAACCAGAAAAAGGTCTCGGATCCCCTAGCAATTTGTGCATCTGGGTTACACTACCACCCAGATGCCTCCCTTAAATTCAAACACCCGCTACACATGATATTGAAGTCAATGCAGAACAAAGTATTTTAGTTTCCATTGACTTCTATAGGGAAACTCGCATTGATATGCGAGTACTTTGGATTACGAGCATTCTCCTGGAACGGATTATGCTCGTAATCCGAGGTTCCACTGTATAAACCTAAAGTCCAAAATGTCTATGTAGTCTCAAGGTGCACAGACTCAAATCTACATAGACAGAGTACTGTAATGCAATCCGAACCATATAGTCCCTTTCAAATGGTCTAAAATAGAAAAATAAAACAAAAACGAATTATATTAAAAATCCTCCAAATTATCGGGGGATTGCAAAAATATAATTGATGAGCGCAAAAGAAGCAGCTGTACTTAGTCCCCTTTCAAACGATGTCGTTTTGCAGGCACTATTGCGCTAAAAATAGCGCCTGCAAACCGACCTGAAACAGCCGGTGCTGTCTCTCCAGTGTGAAAGCCCTGAGTGCTTTCACATTGGAGCGATGCGCTAGCAGAACAGTAAAAACAGTCCTGCTAGCCGCATCTTTGGAGCGGTGAAGAAGCGGTGTGTATAATGATCCTCCACCGCTCCTTCCCATTAAAATCAATGGGGCACCGCGGCTATACCGCCGGCAAAGCGCCTCCGCAGAGGCGCTTTGCGGTGGTTTTTAACCCTTTCTCGCCCGCTAGCGGGGGGTAAAACCGCCATGCTAGCGGCAGAATAGCGCCGCAAATCCGACGGTAAAATGCCGCTAAAAATAGCGTCGCTTTACCGCCAAGGCACCTCCCGCCCCAGTGTGAAAGGGGCCTTACTCTCAGTAAGGAGAAATCTTGAAAGCTGTATACTATTCACTATTCAAGCCTATTTCTAGCCCCTTAAAGGAGATGAAAATCACGCCATAAACAAACAAAAAGGCGTGCCGGCGGCGAAGTCATACATCTGCGCGGAAGTAGAACACCACCAATGGAAAACGTCCCCTCGCAATAGTGTGCGCCCTGGAATGTGAGTCCTTACCATGACGTTGATGTGTTGTGGGTGTTTCCCTATTTGCCCTCACTGTTTCGACTGGGGGTGGTGCTTTTTTGCGGGGCATGCGTCGAAGGTGTGTGAGCCTTGCTGGGCTCCTTCTGCACACTTCACGTCGCCTCCCGCTGCTGGCGTCTCTGCCGCGATGGGACATTTTCCATTGGTGGTGTTCTACTTCTGCGCAGACGTATGACGTCACTGCCGGCACGCCGTTTTGTTTGTTTTTGGCACGATTTTCATCTCCTTCAAGGGGCTATAAATAGGCTTCAGCCACGCAATGACCTTGTGAATAGTATACGGCTTTCTCCCAGGGGGTTACACGAGATTTCTCCTTACTGAGAGTAAGTACAGCTGCTCCTTTTGCGCTCATCAATTATATTTTTGTGATCCCCCGATAATTTGGAGCATTTTTAATACAATTTGTTTGCTTTTTCTATTTTAGACCATCTGAAAGGGACTATATGGTTTGGATTGCATTACAGTACTCTGTCTATGTACATTTGAGTCTGTGCACCTTGAGACTACATAGACATTTTGGACTTTAGGTTTATACTACCTTATATTCCGGTCATCTGTCCATATTTATCCCCTGCCTTCGCTAAGTTTGTTCATCTCACTTCTGCTTGGAATGAGTTTCCCCATAGAAGTCAATGGAAACTAAAATAATTTGTTCCACATTGTCTTCTATGGCATGCAATACCGCATGTGGCCAGAGGTTGGGGGGCATCGAAGAGCCTTGGGAACACTCGGAAAGGCCTGGGGACAGCTCGGCTGACCTTGGAAAGGCTCGGAAACACCCGGGAACTGAGTATTTCCGAGCATTTCCAAACGGGTCCGATCAGCTCCGATCGGCTCTGCTTCGGTGCCCCCCCACCTCAGGCCAAATTCGGTACTGCAGGCCCCATTAGCTTGAATTCTGCTTGTTTTGCGAGACAACACTCGCAAACCGAGTCAGAATAAAAAATAAAAAAAAGTTGCTCGTCTTTCAAAATGCGCGTTAACCGCTTTACTCGTAAACCGAGGTTCCACTGTACTACCTTATATTCCGGTCATCTGTCCATATTTATCCCCTGTCTTCGCTAAGTTTGTTCATCTCACTTCTGCTTGGAACCTATTTTGTGACGATCCCTGATTTATATGAGCTGGTAGGTTATTTTCTGGGATATCGCTTTCATCTTTACTAATATTTACAATATACGTATGTATATTACCAGGCTGTTTAGCTGACTGTGATTTTGTATTGATTGCTATAGCTGGCCCTATTAACTATTTGTCAACAGACTACTGGAGCTAGCCTTTCTTGGATGAAATCCTTGTTTTTGGAAATCTATGAACAAGGCTTATTCTCCTGCAAGGTATCTTTGTTTTTGTACCCATGTGTGCCGTGACTCTTCGTTTAGACAGAATAGTGTTTTTTAAAGATGTGTGTTATTATCATTACTATAATTATAAACACATATGTTTTATTTCAGATAGTGAGACCTGTTCTCTTTCTTGCCGTCTTTGAACCTTGAATGTGTCCTGATGAAGCTTAACAGCGAAACCTGTTGACGCACAATGGCTCACTATATATCATGTATCATAATATAGATGATTTTTAACTTGTTTTCTAATGCTCTTTTCATACTATGTATTTTTTTCAATAAACATCGTAATTTTTTTCTAATTTCTCCATTGTTTATTGTGCCTCAAAAGTCCGACCCAGGGTTACCTAGTTGGTACCCCTTCTTTTTGTGTCCTAACCAGTCTCCAGACCTTAATCCTATCGGAAATTTATGGAGGGAGATGAAACTTCGAGTTGCCAAGAGACAAATTAAGAAACCTTAAGGATTTAGAGAAGATCTGTAAAGAAGAGTAGACCAAAATCCCTCCTGAGATGTGTGTAAACCTGATCACCAACTACAAGAAACGTCTGACCTCTGTGCTTGCCAACAAGGGTTTCTCCCCAAGCATGTTTTTCTTGGGGATCAAATACTTATTTTACTCACTGAACTGCAACTAACATTTGTATCATGTGTTTTTTTCTGGATTTTTGGTTGATATTCTGTCTCTAGGATCTAAAATACACCTATGATAAAAAATTTAGACCCTTCATTTCTTTAAGTGGGCAAACTTATAAAATCTGCAGGGGATCAAATCATTATTTTTCCCCAATGTAACTGTATATAACTATGTAACTATATACAGCATACTGTAACTGTGTAACTACATATAATTATGTAACTATATATAACTATGTAGCTATATATAACTGTGTAACTACATATAATTATGTAACTATATATAAATGTAACTACTGTATATAGAACTGTAACTATATATAACTACGTAGCTAAATAAAACTGTGTAACTATATATAATTATGTAACAATGTAACTATATATATAACTGTAACTATATTTATAACTATGTAGCTAAATATAACTGCGTAACTACATATAATTATGTAACAATGTATATTTAAATGTAACTTCTGTATATATAACTGTAACTATGTAACTGTCTATAACAATTCAACTATATAACTATATATAACAATGTAACTATATAACTGTGTAACTACATATACCGTAATTATGTAACTATATATAAATGTAACCACTGTATATTTAACTGTAATTATATATAACTATGTGGCTAAATAAAACTGTGTAACTACAGTACATATAATTATGTAACAATGTAACTATATATATATATATATATATATATATATATATATATATATATATAAATGTAACTACTGTACATATAACTATGTAGCTATATATATCTGTGTAACTACATATAGTTATATAAATGTACCTACTGTATATATGACTAACTATATATAACTATGTGGCTAAATAAAACTGTGTAACCAAATATAATTATGCAACAATGTAACTATATATATATAAATGTAACTACTGTATGTATAAATATATATAACTATGCAACTATATACTATATAACTATGTAACCCTTCTTTTACTCTATGGATTTTTTTAAGTTTGAAAGCCTTTAGGTTTACTTTAACTGTAGAGTTAATATATGTAAAATAGTCACCGATGTATAACTGTAACTATATATACTGTAACTATCTAACAATTCAACTATTTAACTATATATAACAATGTAACTATGTAACTATATAACTGCGGAACTTCATATAATTATGTAAGTACTGTATATATAACTGTAAATGTCCCCCTATACATTGTAAAGCGCTGTGTAAACTGTTGGCGCTATATAAATCGTGTATAATAATAATAATAATAATAATGTAACTATGTATAACAATATAACTATGTAACTATATATAACAATGTAACACTCTAACTGTGTAACTGCATATAATTACGTAACAATGTAACTATATATATTTTGTAACTACTGTATATAAAACTGTAACTATATAACTATGTACCCCTTCTTTTACTGGATTTTTTTAAGTTTGAAAGCCTTTAGGTTTACTTTAACTGTAGAGTTAATATAAGTAAAATAGTTACCGATGTCTTCCTCGCTGCTGCTGCTGCTACTGCTATGGCTGTGGCTGCCTTTCTTGGCCAGACCCGGCTGCCCCAACGCAAGGAGAACGGAGAGAAAGATCAATCGTTTTTCCATGGTAACTCACAATATCAATCTCCCCTATCGGAATGGACCATCTCAAAGAGGTGTTGTTATATATAGGAACAGAGCTGTTTATCAAGTCCGGGGAACATTTACTGAGGGTGGGTTCAGGGCCATATTGCTACTACACCCATTCCATTCTGACAGCAGGCCCCTTTATTACATATCATAAATGTGAACATAATTGGTTGTATGGTCATTATTTGCTGGTGGAGACAGAGATATGTGTAGAGGGACACGTCATTTTATATCACTAAATAGAAGAGTTTATTAAACTCTAAAATGATGATGGAAGATACGAAAAGACACCAGGCTAATATTTGGCAGTCATCTACCCCTGTCATAGCCATTGCCACATTAAAAGGTACTAAGAGGGACACTAAATATTCAACTATTATCAAACATATTCTTTACCGCTCGTAAAGTGACATTAAGCTCTGGTTTAAAATATTATATTCAAATATACGCTTTATTACCAAAAGTATTGGGACACCTACCTTTACACGCACATGAACTTTAATGGCATCCCAGTCTTAGTCTGTAGGCTTCAATATTGAGTTGGCCCACCCTTTGCAGCTATAACAGCTTCAACTCTTCTGGGAAGGCCGTCCACAGGGTTTAGGAGTGCGTCTATGGGAATGTTTGACCATTCTTCCAGAAGCGAGATTTGTGAGGTCAGGCACTGATGTTGGACTTGTGGTTTTTACTTTGACACTTTTTTTGGTGAATGGCTAGGGGTACAATGTACCCGATACCCATTCGCATAGAGGGGGCAGGACCTGGGGGCTTCGTTGTAAAAGCCCGCAGCGCCCGACAACCAATGGCCAGGGTTGTCGGGACGAGGCCCTTGTCCCCATCAACATGGGGACAAGGTGCGTTGAGGGCATGTGGCCTGGTATGGTTCAGGTTGGTACACTGCCCCGCACATCCTGTACTCCAGGCTGCATGCTCTGATAAGGCTCTGGTATGGATTTTGGGGGGGACCCCCAGGCCAATTTTTTTTTAAATCCATACCAGACCCGAAGGGCCTGGGATGGACTGGGGAGGGAACCCACGCCGATTTTGTCCTTGATTTATATCTAGATTGCTGGGAGTCGGCAATACATTACAGTCGCAAGCAATTTTAAATGACATTTTTTCCTTTAGCAATGTCATTTTGCTGCGGCACAGTAAAAACACATCATACAGATGTGCCACTTTACAGGCAGACTGATGCCGCGTACACACGATCATTTTTCCCGTCGGGAAAAATGACTTTTTTTTTTTCCGCCGAGAAAAACGATCGTCTGTGGGCTTTATGCCGTTTTTCTCGTTGAGAAAAACGGCAGGAAAAACGACGAGAAAAATTAGAACATGTTCTAAATTTTCTCATCGTTTTTTCCATCATTTTTTTCCGCGGCAGTTTTCCCATAGGGAGACACTGCCGCGGAGCCCACAGACGGTCGTTTTCTCGACAAAGAAAAAAATGCCGGGAAAAACGGTCGTGTGTGGGGGAAAATGCCGTTCCCTCGTTTTTCATTTAATTTCATGTCGTGATTCACGGCGGTGTTTTCACCGCCGTGAATCACGATCATGTGTACGCGGCATAAGGGGACCCCCATGCATGATAATTAAAGGAATATTTCATTTTTATTGTTTCACTTTAAGCATTATTAAAATCACTGCTCCTGTTTTTTAAAACTTTTTTTGCATTGATACATGTCCCCTAGGGCAGTACCCCGGTACCCAAACACTTTTTATGTCAATAACTTGCATATAAGCTTTTAAAATTAGCACTTTTTGTTTTTCATGTTCATGTGCCATAGACTTTTTTGCCTGTCCCGCATGTTCTAGTGCGAACCGAACCAGGGTGGGTGTTCGGCTCATCACTAAAAATAAAAGCTGATCATTGTAAGCCAGTCAGCCCGCATGTGTTGCCGATCGCTCCGCCATTCCTTTTTGGATAGTGTCTTTTTTTAAAATATATATATAAAGTACCTTTTTTTGTTGAAAAAGCTCCACTTCTGTCCATCCTCGCCACGGCGAGGTACGTCATGTCCGTTTTCGCAATGGCTTCTGGGATACCAGTGTAATCAATCCCAGGAGTCAATGGGCATTCTCTGCTGCTAGCATTGCGTTATTTCTAAACCGGAAATTACGCAATGCTAGGCTCCTTTGCTACGGCCGTGATAAGTTCCCACTGCACATGTGGGAGATCGGGAGGTGCTTGCTGGGTAGCCAGCAACACCTTATCCCGGAAAAGACTCCTAGCGGGCTTCAGATGCCCACACACAGGATGGACGCTTGCTGGAGCAGTTTAGACATTAATGGCTGTGTGTTGAGTTATTTTGAGGGGACAGCTAATTTACACTGTTATACAAGCTGTACACTCACTACTTTACATTGTAACAAAGTGCAATTTCTTCAGTGTTGTCACATGAAAATATATAATAAAATATTTACAAAAATGTGAGGGATGTACTCACTTTTGTGAGATACTGTGTGTATATATGATATATATATATATATATATATATATATATATATATATATATATATATATATATATATATATTACTGTGCAAAAGGCAGGTGTGGAAAAAAATGCTGTGAATGAGGAATGCTTTCAGAAAGAGAAGTGTAAATTGTATATTTTATCAATTAACAAAATGGAAAGTAAATGAACAGAAGAAAAATCCAGATCAAATCAATATTTGGTGTGACCACCCTTTGCCTTCAAACTAGCATCAATTCTTCTAGGTACACTTATGCCTCGTACACACGGCAGGACTTTCCAAGAAAAAAAGTCAGATGGGCTTTTTTTCTCTTAAAGTCCGGCCATGTGTAGCCTCTTTTTTTGTTGGAAGTCCGACGGACCTTAGATAGAGAACTTGTTCTCTTTCTTTCCGACGGACTAACGGTGGACTTCTGCATGGTCAAAAGTCTGACCGTGTGTACAAGGCATAACACACAGTTTTTGAAGAAACTTACATGGAACCTCCACCATGCTTCACTGTTGCCTGCAGACACTCATTGTACCGCTCGCCAGACCTTCAGTGGACAAACTGCCTCCTGCTACAGCCAAAAAAATTTGACCCATCAATCCAGAGCACCTGCTGCCATTTTCTGCACCACAGTTCCTATGTTTTCCTGAATAGTTAAGTTGCTTAGCCTTGTTTCCACGTCGGAGGAATGGCTTTTTGGGCACAAGACTTCAATGAACAGTAGACGGGTGTACCTGGGTCCCACTGGTTTCCACCAGTTCTGTGGCCTGGCACTGCTGGACATCTTCAGGTGTCAAGGGGAAGGTAACCATGATGTGTCTGTCACCTTGTGCATTAGGTTTCCTTGGCTGACCACTGCATCTACGGTCCTCAACGTTGCCCATTTCTTTAAGCTTCTTCAAAAGAGCTTGAACAGCACATCTTGAAACCCCAGTCTGCTTTGAAATCTTTGCCTCAGAGACTGTGAGACCTTGCTGATGCAGTACAACTACTAGGGATGAGCCGAACACCCCCCCCCCCCCCCCCAGTTCGGTTCGCACCAGAACATGCGAACAGACAATAAATTTGTTCGAACACGCGAAGACCGTTAAAGTCCCGATCCAGGAATAAAAGATACAAGGCGACTAATATGTCATTTGCTGAGATGGCGGAGATGGTGGACATCCTGCGGAGGAAGGATTACGATGGGAAGCATGGGCCATACGACACCCCTAATCTCCGGAATTCTCAAATACTGGACAAAGTGGCGAGGAGTCTCTATCAGAAATTTGGGGTCAGGAGATCCAAGGAGCAGCTCCGTAAAAGGTGGTCTGACCTGAAGCTGAGGGAGCCGGAGCAGTATAGGAAGCTTAAAAAAAGCCTTGAAAAAAGTAAGTTTATTTCCTGTGTTATTTCAAATTGTAATATTTATTCTTGCATGTTTTGCTACATGTGCTTGGATTGTCTGGTTTCACATTGTAAAATGTCAACTTTTATGTTACGTTGAGTGTCCACTTCTTTGGTAATGTTTCGTAGTAAACGTTGATCGTCTTCAAAAGAACATGTTTTGCACATATACACGTAAACCACATGTGGTCATGCATATTTTAATGAAAACAATGTTTATAAACATTGTGGGCTAGATGATGTGTTGTAATTAAATAGAATGTGAAATGATAAACTGGATTCTGGGTAAAGGAGAGGACACTCAAATAGCTGGTTACACAGCTTTTAACTCAGGAGCACTATAGTGTGGGCCACCTGAACAACCTTTTTAGGGTGTCACACACAGGTGCTCCAGTGGATACCTTGGGGTGTCTCCATGTGTGTTATTTTGGTGCAAAAATAAAAGTATTCCTGCTTTGTTGAATTCACAAAATCTCATGTGTTCATCTTGGAACTCAGCCATAACTAACAATTGGACCCCACTTCCAAGCAATGTTTACAATTTATGTCCTCAAATCTCTGTGTGCTAAAGGACACCTTTTGTTTGTTTCATTCTCATAGGGGAGAGGAGACTGGGAGGACACCAATGTGAGGAGCCTAGAAAGCACAGACCACATAAAGAAAACCAAGATCCAAAAGCACCCCAAGATCAGCATGTGGAGGAAGCGGAGGTGGAGGAAGCGGAGGTGGAGGAAGGAGAGGTGGAGGAAGGAGAGGTGGAGGAAGGAGAGGTGGAGCTTATAACCACAACAGGTCAGTGTCTGTCACCACAACTTCAAGGTAAAAACAGATGTAGGCCTGCATATTTCTAAATACACTTTTTTTTTAGGGGATGAACGTGGTGGTGTGTCCGAAACTCCAACTCCTCCATTCTCAAGTGCTAGTGCCAAAATACTTATTCAAGAAATAATGGAATGTAGTAGCGAAATGGCCATTATGAGGAATAGGATGAATGTGATTGAGCAAAAATATAAAAACATTATAGATATTTTGGGACGAATAGTCTGAACCCCCCCCCCCCCCTGTTATTTTGTATTTTTGGGCAACAAACATTTGCACTTGTTTTCCCACCAGCCAAAATTTGAAGATGCACACACAGTGTGTCAACATGTGCTATCTGCCGTCACAGGAGATCTATGTCCCTGTTTTGGGGGTGCAACCTCTTCCTCGCTACTCAAGTAGGTGAGAGGAAGGGTTTGCACCCCCAAAGCACGTCCATTGATCCCCCATGATGGCAGATAGCACATGTTGACTTTAGCCATGGGCTCACTTAGAAAAGACCCATTTGGCAACTACAAAACTGTTGTGTGCATCTTCAAATTTGGGATGGTTCAGGGGTGACATCACCCCATCTCAGGTTTTGCATTTTCATGTTGAACTTTATATGTTCCATTGTTTTTATATGTTTGCTATTTTGACCCATGCATGTTTATGCAAAACCAAAAGAAAGCAAATAATATTAGTATTCTCCAAAATGTGGAGCAAATAATTTCTACATTGTATTTAGTCCAACAAAAAAAAAAACGCACCTGTGGTGCACCGATTAAAAAATATTTTGGACACTCAAAAATGTGTGGCTTGTTCTTTCTATGCTCAATATCAGTTGCGAAACTGCAAAAATTATGTTTTTTACTGTGACAATTGTGGCTATTTACTAAAGACTAATACACTTGGCACTACAAGAACCTGGGAGACACATAATAAAAAAGTAAAACAGCAATAATGACAAAACACATTTTTCAAATATATATTTTTCATTTATTTATTTTTAAAAAGGTCAGATATGGTCTGGTATTGCGATGGCCCCCCTGCCCGTGAAGTACTCAACTTATTTATCACGTACTTCACTGGCACTTTGGGGGGCCAAGCCAGTACGGGCAGTGTCCAGGCTGGTCAGAATGTTCATCTCAGATAGACCGGCCTCAGGCCCAACTGAAGATAGATATGTTGCAGAGTATCGTCTCAAGAAATTGTGCAATATGCAGCAGCAGAAAATTATGTGGTTGAGTTTGTATTCCGCCATGTGGATAGCTGTCTGAAACAGGCGGAACCGGCTGGCCATTATCCCGAAGGCATTCTCCACAACCCTCCGGGCTCTGGCCAGCCAGTAATTTAAAACCCTCCTCTCCGGGGTGAGGGTGCGTTGGGGAAACGGCCGCATCAGGTGTGGTCCCAGTCCAAAGGCTTCATCCGCGATAAAAACAAAGGGAAGTCCATCCACGTTGTCTGCATCTGGAGGCAGTGCCAGACCACCAGACTGCAGACGGTGAGTGAACACTCCGCCATCAGACATCCGGCTGTTCTTCCCCACGTCCACATACAGGAACTCATACCGTGCCGACACCACCGCCATTAACACAAGACTATTAAAACCTTTATAGTTATAATAGAATGACCCCGAACGGGGGTGGCGGCACTATGTGGACGTGCTTGCCATCAATTGCCCCTCCACAGTTGGGAAAGTCCCACCGCTGGGCAAATTGGGCAGCCACAGTCTGCCATGCCTGTGGTGTTGAAGGAAACTGTGGAGTCAAACAAAAATAATACATTAGTACTTTTGAACTTTACATTGCAAGCAGATTACACAAAGACATTCTTGGCCAACATCAGTATAACATTTATTATTTGAGGGAGTATTTAAACACAAAAATAGAAGGCCCACTTATCAGATGACTCACCCCCGCTGATGGGACATTTTAAAATATTCTAAGGGGGGGGAGGGGGTTATAGCTGATTTTGTACCCCCCAAAAAAAGGTTCTACCACTCTGCTGAACTTGAATGTGAACTAAAACATTTGGACACATTTTAGGGGGGGAGGGCTTCAAAAATACTATGGCGCTGACAAAGAACATTGTTAAGAAAAAACTAGGCTAGGTGTGCTTGGGCCCAGGATAGCATGCTGGAGAGGTAATTAAAGGGAAATAGGCATGTAGGCCAAAAAAAGAGCCATTATAAGTAAAAACATGCATGGGGAGAAAGGGGACATTCCCAGCATATTACAATCAGGTTAATTTGGGAAGGAGGAAAGAAAGACAATACATTAGCAAACATTCACAAACTAGAATGTGATGTTAAAGGAGAAAACTTACCTTCATATAGTCCTTCTGCAAGACCTGGATGATGGCAGAACACGTTTCCGGGATAATGATCCCAAGAGCCTGGGGGAGGATTGTCTGTTGAGAACTTGAGGTCCTGCAAGCTTCTCCCAGTCGCCAGGTATCATAACGTGGCAATAAGCCTCTGCTCAGCAGTGATGGCCTGGCGCATCACAGTGTCCTGCCTCGTGATGTAGGGGGACAGCAAATCCAACAGACGGTGAAAAAGGGGGTCCGTCATCCTGAGATAATTCCTGAAATCATCAGGATTATTCTCATGGATTTCCCGCAGCAGAGACATATGAGAGAATTGGTCCCGCTGGAGCAACCAATTCTTGGTCCATGAACTCCTCCTCACCCTGTTCACAGACTGAACGCGGGTTACAGTGTTAACCGCAACACCAAGTCCATAGCCAGCACGAGCTCTACGATGAAAACGTACTTCAAACATGGTTTTAAACCAGTCGGCTGGTCAGAACGAACTCAAACAGAACGCACCGCGGAACAGCAAGGCCTGAGAAGAACGACCTGAAAAACAGTAACGAGTGGCCAAGAAGGCACTGCAAAACAGTAACGACCTGACTGCACGCACTGAATAACAAATACGAACCCACAAGCACAAACTGAACACCAGGAAACGATCTGCAAAGCACGGAGACTGAAAAGCGCAAGTCGGCTCTCATCAAACTTTTACTAACACGCAGTAACACGAAATCAGCAAAAGCAGCCCAAAGGGTGGCGCAATTCGATTTGAACTTCCCCTTTATAGTGTTGTCATACGTGGTGTAAGTCGTGTAGTTTTGGTGCGGTTGGTTTTTTGACTGATGGTGTGTAGGCAAGACTGATGGAAGTCAGCTTCATCGGATTTCCGATGGACAAAACCATCGGATCAGAATCCATAGGATATCCGATCGTGTGTACGAGGCTTAACAGGAGAGAATTTCCCTTCCTAGGGGTAGATTTTCTCTCACTTCCTGTTGTCTCATTCTGTTTGCAAGTAGGAGTCATTTGTAAGTTGGATATTTGAAAGTAGGGGCCTGCCGTATATACTCTGCAGAAATTTGGCACTTAGGTGTTGGTGTTGCCACAACACTGTAAGCCCTCACAGTTACTCTTGGTGGGCGCTGGAACGCCCTGCTGTGAACTATTATATCAAGAATTGTAATTACATGCCATTGTTGAACAGTGGTAGGAAAAATTGGGTCTTTGGTGGTGGTGCTGGTGCCACAACACTGTAAGTCCTCACAGTTACTCTTGGTGGGCGCAGGAATGGGTCCAGCTGTGAAATATTAGATCAAGAATTGTAATTACATGCTCCTGTTGAACAGGGGCAGAAAAATTGGGCCTTTGGCACTGGTGCCACAACACTGCAATCCCTCACAGATACACTAGTTGGAGTGCAGCAATGAGCCCTGCTGCAAAGTATTGCATCAAAAATTGTAATTACACGCCCCTGTTAAACAGGGGCTGAAAAATTGGGCCTTAGGCACTGGTGCTGGTGCCACAACACTGCAACCCCTCACAGATACTCTAGTTGGAGCGCAGGAATGAGCCCTGCTGCAAAGTATTGCATTAAAAATTTTAATTACACGCCCCTGTTAAACAGGGGCTGAAAAATTGGGCCTTAGCCACTGGTGGCGGTGCCCAGAAACAAAAATGTTCTTACATGCTATCAGCATGATCATTGAGGAGTAAAAGGATAGTCACTCAGCATAAAAGGATAGTCACTCTGCATCAGCATAGGCAGTCTTGAAGGGATCTGACATTTCAAAGAAAATTATTCTGTTACATCAGCATCAGATGCTTGGTAGCTGGTGGTGATCCAAGACTGATTCATTTTTATGAAGGTCAGTCGATCGACCGAGTCGGTGGACAGGGGCACCCTGTGATCGGTTACAAATCCTCCAGCAGCACTGAATGTGCGTTCTGAAAGAATGCTGGATGCAGGACAGGCCAGTAGCTCAATTGCATACTGTGCAAGCTCTGGCCAGTGATCCATCCTCAAGACCCAGTAACCCAGAGGATTTTCGGTGGGAAAGGTGTCCAAGTCTGATCTTGCCCCTAGGTGTTCCTGCACCATTTAAAACAGACGCTGGCGATGGTTGCTGGAACCGATCATACCTTGGGGCTGCGGACTAAAAAATTGTCTGAACGCATCAGTCAGACGGACACCTTCTCCATCGCTCCTTCTTTGACTGACCGAAGCCTCAGCAACACGTTGTCCATGACCAGGAATTTGTAACCTCCCAGTCTCTGGGAACCCGTTGCACAGACCTTTCTGCAAGGCCTCCCGAAGATGTTTCATCTCTCCTCTCTCATCCGCTCCCTCTGCGACGCCACGATAATGTCCGCAACCTTACCCTTGTAACGTGGATCAAGGAGGGTTGTCAGCCAGTAATGATCCCTCTCCTTGATAGCACAAATACGAGGATCCTTCCGCAGGCTTTGCAGGATCAGGGAGGCCATGCAGCGTAGGTTTGCTGAGGCATTCGGTGCGAAATCCTCTGGGTCATTGAGGACGACATGATCTGCAGCCACCTCCTCCCAGCCAGGTACAAGTCCATGTGTTTCTTGGGACTGTAATTGATCCCTTGAAGACTGCTGCTGATGCTGAGTGCTAGGCTCCACCTCCATGCTGACACAATCCTCCTCCTCCTCCTCCTCTTCCTGTGTGATAGGAGGGCCAGCAGGAACACTGTCTGGATAAAGGGGGCCTTGAGAGGTAAGGAAGTCCTCCTCTTCCTCCCTCAGTTCTGCCTCAAGTGCCCTGTCCATTATTCCACGCAGCGTGTGCTCCAACAGGTGGACAAGAGGGACAGTGTCACTGATGCATACACTGTCACTGCTCACCATCCTCGTGGCCTCCTCAAATGGTGACAGGACAGTGCATGCATCCCTGATCATGGCCCACTGGCGTGGGGAAAAAAATCCAAGCTCCCCTGACCCTGTCCTAGTGCCATATTGCAACTGATACTCATTGATGGCCCTCTGCTGCGTGTGCAGCCGCTGCAGCATGGCCAACGTAGAGTTCCACCTGGTGGGCATGTCACAGATTAGGCGGTTCTTGGGCAAGTTGTATTCCTTTTGGAGGTCAGCCAGCCGAGCACTGGCATTATATGACCGGCGGAAATGCACACAGAGTTTCCTGGCCTGCTTCAGGACCTCCTGTAAGCCCGGGTACCTGCCCAAGTACCGCTGCACCACCAAGTTAAGAACGTGAGCAAAACAGGGCACATGGGTCAGTTGTCCCTGTTGTCGCGAACCACCTTTCCTGGCTTAAGCTGGCGTGGCATCAACCACCTCTGAGCCCGCCCCTGCAGAGCTGACAGAATCTCTGCCCCAGTGTGGCTCCTGTCCCCCAAGCACACCAGCTCAAGCACCGCATGGCATCTTTTTTCCTGCGTACTTGCGTAGCCCATTGAACGCCTACGGAGCACCGCTGGTTCCGAGGACAAAGCACAGAAAGAGGCCATGGAGGAAGAAGAAGAGGAGGGGGGGAGGAGAGAGGTGTGTCAGAATCACCAGTAGTAGCATTTTGTAGGCATGGTGGCGGAACAACCTCCAACACTACTGCACCTTGTCCTGCATCCTTCCCAGCTGCCAGCAGAGTCACCCAATGCGCCGTGAAAGATAGTCCATGCCTGCTGGACCATGAGTCAGCGGTAATATGCACCTTACCGCTGACCGCCCTGTCCAGCAAGGCCAAGACATTGCCTTCCACATGCCGGTAGAGAGCCGGAATCGCCTTCCATGAGAAAAAGTGGCGTTTGGGAACCTGCCACTGAGGAACCGCACATTCCACAAACTCACGGAAGGGGGCAGAGTCTACCAACTGAAAAGGCAGGAGTTGAAGTGCTACCAATTTAGCCAAGCTAGCATTCAACAGCTGGGCATGTGGATGAATAAAAATTGAATTCGCGCTGAAAGCTTACATACAAATAGTGATAAATACAACCAAAGGTATGTGAAAAAGTACAAAAGGTATTAATACATGTGAATAAATATCAATAATGTATATTGCACTTCAATGACAAAGTGCTAGTGCAAAAGGAAAAGTGACATTGCTGCGTTCAATCTGAATAAATATGATGCTGAGTCCTAAGCCAATAATGTCCAATGGTCTCAAAAAAACAAAATAATATTAATAATGCAGTGAAAGAGTGATAGAAGATGTGTAAAATAATTGTGATAATAATGGTGCAACAATAAAAAAGTCTATGCACTGGATAAATAAGTCTCTGTGAAAGTAAATATTAGGACTCTTCTTCCTGTGCTGTGGTGAACTGTTTTGTAAATGTTCCAATCTCCTTATTAGAGTGTCTCCCAAATCTATGGTTTCACTGGACCCTTACCTCCAGGTGGATGATTATGAGCAGAGTCCATGAAATCTTTCTCCTCTAATGTATCCTCTCCAGCCTATATTGGTATGTGAAAAGAGCTCTCCCTCTCTCCTCCACTAGCGTGATTGGCGCTATACTCCTATTAAGATAGGGGAAAAAAACAAAGGGGAGGGGGAGGGAATGGGACACGGCTCCAGCAGTGGCTCAGAGGGGAGAAGGTAGGGGAGGGTGGGAAAAGGAATCTCCAATGGTGAAGTATGTATGGATAACACCAATTTATTAAAGTGATAATGCTCTTACACAGTGGCGGCTGGTGCTCAAATTTTTTGGGGGGGCGCAAACAAACTGAAAAAAAAAAATCATCAATTCCCGCCACTGTGCCCATTAAACGCAGCCACTGTGCCCAAACGCCACTAGTTTGTCCCTAAATGCAGCCAGTTTCCCCCCCATATGCAGCCAGTTTCTCCCCCATAATACAGCCTGTTTCTCCCCCATAATACAGCCAGTTTCTCCCCCATATGCAGCCAGTTTGTCCCCCATATGCAGCCAGTTTGTCCCCCATATGCAGCCAGTTTGTCCCCCATATGCAGCCAGTTTCTCCCCCATAATACAGCCAGTTTCTCCCCCATAATACAGCCAGTTTCTCCCCCATAATACAGCCAGTTTCTCCCCCATAATACAGCCAGTTTCTCCCCCGTATGCAGACAGTTTCTCCCCCATAATACAGCCAGTTTCTCCCCCATAATGCAGCCAGTTTCTCCCCCATAATGCAGCCAGTTTCTCCCCCATATGCAGCCAGTTTCTCCCCCATAATACAGCCAGTTTCTCCCCCATAATACAGCCAGTTTCTCCCCCATATGCAGCCAGTTTCTCCCCCATAATACAGCCAGTTTCTCCCCCATAATACAGCCAGTTTCTCCCCCATATGCAGCCAGTTTCTCCCCCATAATACAGCCAGTTTCTCCCCCATAATACAGCCAGTTTCTCCCCCATATGCAGCCAGTTTCTCCCCCATATGCAGCCAGTTTCTCCCCCATAATACAGCCAGTTTCTCCCCCATAATACAGCCAGTTTCTCCCCCATATGCCGCCAGTTTCTCCCCCATAATACAGCCAGTTTCTCCCCCATATGCAGCCAGTTTCTCCCCCATAATACAGCCAGTTTCTCCCCCATATGCAGCCAGTTTGTCCCCAATATGCAGCCAGTTTGTCCCCCATAATACAGCCAGTTTGTCCCCCATATACAGCCAGTTTGTCCCCCCAGCCCTGCACTTACCTTCCTCGAGTCAGCACCGTCCTTCTTCCGCCCTCGATGTCTTCTCCCGCCCTCGATGTCACTTCAGCCAATCAGGTTACCGGTAACCAGACCCGGTGAACCTGATTGGCCAGGGAACGCACCCCTTTGCGTCCTCTCATTAGATATTTAGAAGCCGATTACAGCCCTCAGGCTGTAGTCGGGAAGCCTATCAGAGCCTGCTGGCTCTGATAGGCACTTCTAAAGGCCAATCAGACGCTGTGATTCAGATGGCTGGCGCTCAAGGGGCCGGCCATCTGAATAGTGGGCGGCAGCAATACATAGGTTCATGTAATGCATGAACCTATGTATTGTTGTGAGTGACGGCCGGGCGCAGAAGCGAGCGGTAGCGGCGCTTCTGCGCCCACTATGGTCGCGCCGCCATGTGTGAAAAAAAGACATTTAAAAAAAAAAAAAACTCTTAAAGGGCCCGTTTTTATTTTTTTATAAATTTTTTTTTTTTGGTGACTACAGGAGGGGGGGGGGGGGGCGGTGCCCGGGCACCCCCTATGGACGGGCCGCCACTGCTCTTACATGAGATAAGATTAAAATTGCAGTGATAAGAGAGCGGCACAATCGCCATCTTACTCTGAGTCCGGGTACTTCCGGTTTGCGGAGATCGAGAGGTACCGCAAACCGGAAGTACCCGGACTCAGAGTAAGACGGCGATTGTGCCGCTCTCTTATCACTGCAATTTTAATCTTATCTCATGTAAGAGCATTATCACTTTAATAAATTGGTGTTATCCATACATACTTCACCATTGGAGATTCCTTTTCCCACCCTCCCCTACCTTCTCCCCTCGGAGCCACTGCTGGAGCCGTGTCCCATTCCCTCCCCCTCCCCTTTGTTTTTTTCCCCTATCTTAATAGGAGTATAGCGCCAATCACGCTAGTGGAGGAGAGAGGGAGAGCTCTTTTCACATACCAATATAGGCTGAAGAGGATACATTAGAGGAGAAAGATTTCATGGACTCTGCTCATAATCATCCACCTGGAGGTAAGGGTCCAGTGAAACCATAGATTTGGGAGACACTCTAATAAGGAGATTGGAACATTTACAAAACAGTTCACCACAGCACAGGAAGAAGAGTCCTAATATTTACTTTCACAGAGACTTATTTATCCAGTGCATAGACTTTTTTATTGTTGCACCATTATTATCACAATTATTTTACACATCTTCTATCACTCTTTCACTGCATTATTAATATTATTTTGTTTTTTTGAGACCATTGGACATTATTGGCTTAGGACTCAGCATCATATTTATTCAGATTGAACGCAGCAATGTCACTTTTCCTTATGAACTAGCACTTTGTCATTGAAGTGCAATATACATTATTGATATTTATTCACATGTATTAATACTTTTTCTACTTTTTCACATACCTTTGGTTGTATTTATCACTATTTGTATGTAAGCTTTCAGCGCAAATTCAATTTTTATTTATTTGCTTATTGTGTAAGGTGAACACATTTAGTTTTTGCAGCTGTTTGCACATTTTTTGGCACTTAGCACTTTTGTATCATTTCATTACTCAGTAGAAGCGCGAAAGCACACCCCTTTTTCCAATGGGCATGTGGATGGCAGGGAGCGAACTTCTTTCGGTGGTGCAGCAGCTGGGGCAGGGAAATTTGCCTGGTACAATGTGACGTTGGTGTACCGATAGCAGATTGCCCGCAAGTACTTGGCTGTGACACACCTATCTCTACACCTTCATTCCTCTCAGTGCAGGTTTCAGAGAGGACTGAAGGTTTAGTGGGGTTTGAGATCCCAGCTGATGAGGAGCAAGGAGAGGTCCCCTTTGTTCTTTGGTGTGGGTCTTTTTTGTATGCTTGCCAACGGACTGCATGGTAGGTCGACATATGTCTGGTCAAGCACGTGGTGCCCAAGCGTCTCATGTTTTGGCCAGGCGAGCTATGCTTCAGACATATGTTGCAAATAGCAACGGTGCAATCTGCTGCACATGTCTCAAAAAAGGCCCACACCAAAGAACTTTTGGAATAATGCGCAGAGACAGCAGCGCCCTGAACATGCGGAACACTGCCGTGTGATGCCGTCGGTTGGCTGCCCTTAAGCTGGGCCCTGGAGGGCATCCTGCCTCATTGGAGATGTGCCTCCTCCTCTCTCCTATCAGGCACCCATGTGGAGTCAGTGACCTCATCATCCCCTCCCTCCTCATCACTGGAGCAAATCTGGCAGTATGCTGCAGCTGGGGGAACATGACTGCCAGATTGCTGTCCTTGTTGGGCACCCCCTCTTTCTGGGCTCACGTTACTGTCTTCCTCTAGCTGGGTACCATCATCAGAGCCTTCAAAACGCTGGGCATTCTCCTGGAGCATGTACCCAACACTGTGGTCAAACAGTTCAGGGGACTCCTCAGGAGGACATGGTGGGGCTAGGGAAGGAGTGACTGATGCCATTGAGCCGAGGGAAGAGGCCGCTTTGGCAGATGCTTTGCCAAAAAAAGTACCCTGAGCCTGGGTGAGAGAGGATGAGGAGGAAGAGGACGGCTTGGTCATCCACTCTACCAAGTCTTGGGCATGTTGCTGCTCAACATGGCCAGCTGCCGAAAAGAAGAACAAGCGTGTCCCACGGCCACGTGCTGATGAGGATGCACCGTGTACACGACCAGCACTGTTGTCTCTAGACACATAGCCTGCTTGCCCTCTTTTATTGCCTCGTGACTGTCTGCCTCTCCTTGTTTGCCTTCCAGACATACTAATGGCCTGCAGTGAGATGTAGCTGCACAAAGGTGGGATGTATATATATATAGATCTATAGTAATTATACTGCAGCTAGCACAATTAACTGCCTGCTGTGGTATTAGTATGAGAAAAGCAGCAATTGTCTCCAGTTAGTTTTAGGTGCACACTGTGCAGAGGACACAGTATACTAACTGAAAATACTTGCAGCTCCCTGCCTGTGGTATTAGTTTGAGAACACCACCAATTGTATTCAGGTACCTTTAGGTGCACGCTGTACAAAGGACAGAAGTACACTAAATGAAATTAATGCAACTCCCTACCTGTGGCTTTAGTATGAGAACACCACTAATTGTATTGAGGTACCTTTAGGTGCACACTGTGCAAAGGACAGAAGTACACTAAATGAAATTAATGCAGCTCCCTGCCTGTGGCTTTAGTATGAGAACACCACTAATTGTATTGAGGTACCTTTAGGTGCACACTGTGCAAAAGACAGAAGTGCACTAAATGAAATTAATGCAGCTCCCTGCCTGTGGTTTTAGTATGAGAACACCACTAATTGTATTGAGGTACCTTTAGGTGAACGCTGTGCAAAGGACACAGTACACTAAGTGAAAATACTGCAGCTAGCACAATCACCTGCCTGCCTGACAGTATAGAGAAAAACAGGAACGGATCTAGCTAAACTGAATACAGTGTGTAAATATATACACACACACACACAACACCTAGGATGCATATATATCCTCTACACACTGTAACTGCAGCTAACTGACTCGTCTGCCTACTCTATCTAACTAAAAATAAATGACACTGTCTCTCTCTCTTTAACCTCTCTCTTTAACCACCGCAACACGCTACACAAGGCCGCCACGGAGGCGGCCTTATATAGTGTGGGGCGTGTACTAAACCCCCTGAGACATAATTGGCCAAAGCCACCCTGGCTTTGGCCAATTATGGCTCTCCGTTTTTTGCGCGCTGTGATTGGCCAAAGCATGCGGGTCATAGTGCATGCTTGGCCAATCATCAGCCAGCAATGCACTGCGATGCCGCAGTGAATTATGGGCCATGACACGCCACTCAAATTTGGCGCGAAGGGCCCATAATGTTCAAAATTCGGTGAACAGCCGAACAGGCGATGTTCGAGTCGAACATGGGTTCGACTTGAACTTGAAGCTCATCCCTAGCCAGGACCCGACAATTCATGAATAGCAGCGAGTAGTTTTAAATGACTTTTTTTCCTTTAGAAATTACATTTTGTGCAGGGACAGTTCTAAGCACGGGAAACATGAGCTACTCTACAGGCATACTATACACACCCCCCAGGTACGAAATTTAAAGGAATATTTCACTTTTATTGTTTCACTTTAAGTATTATTAAAATCACTGCTCCCGAAAAAACGGCCGTTTTTAAAACTTTTTTTTTGCATTGATACATGTCCCCTGGGACAGGACACGGTTCCCCAAACACTTTTTACGACAATAACTAGCATATTAACCTTTAAAATTGGCAATTTTGATTTTTCATGTTCGTGTCCCATAGAATTTAACGGTGTTCGCGTGTTCGAACTAATTTTTTGCCTGTTTGCATGTTCTGGTGCGAACCGAACCGGCTCATCCCTATTAACCGCTTGTCAACCGCCCACCGTCAAATGACGGCGGGCGGAAGACCCTGTTGTTCTGGGCGGACGTCATATGACGTGATCGCCTTCAGAAGCCACTAGGGGGCGCGTGCGCCCGCCGCGTCACTGGGGACCCGATGCGCGTGCCCGGCAGCTGCGATGGCCGCCGGGCACCCGCGATTGCCCAGTAACTGAGCAGGACAGTGGATCTGTGTGTGTAAACACACAGATCCACATCCTGTCAGGGAGAGGAGACCGATGGTGTGTCCCTTGTACATAGGGACAACCATCGGTCACCTCCCCTAGTCAGTCCCCTCCCCCCACAGTAAGAATCACAATCTAGGGAACACATTTAACCCCTTGATCGCCCCCTAGTGTTAACCCCTTCCCTGCCAGTCATATTTATACAGTAATCAATGCATTTTTATAGCAGGGATCGCTGTATAAATGTGAATGGTCCCAAAAATGTGTCAAAAGTGTCCGATGTGTCCGCCGCAATATTGCAGTCACGATAAAAATCGCTGATCGCCACAATTACTAGTAAAAAAATAAAAATAATAAAAATGCTATAAATCTATCGCCTTTTTTGTAGCTGCTAGAACTTTTGTGCAAACAATTAATATACACTTATTGTGATTTTTTTTTACCAAAAATATGTAGAAGAATACGTATCGGCCTAAACTGTGAAAAAATTTAGTTTTTTTATAGATTTTTTGGGGATATTGCATTTTTTTCAAAATTGTCGCTCTATTTTTGCGCAAAAAATAAAAACCGCAGAGGTGATCAAATACCACCAAAGGAAAGCTCTATTTGTGGGGAAATAATGATAAAAAATGTATTTGGGTACAGTGTTGCATGACCGTGCAATTGTCATTCAAAGTGTGACAGTGCTGAAAGCTGAAAAATGGCTTGGGCAGGAAGGGGGTGAAAGTGCCCTGTAGGCAAGTGGTTAATGACTGTGTTTCAACCTACATATGAAAGTGATGACCATTAGCACCTGCCTGGTATAATTTATTAATCATACACCTGACCTAATCCTACAAAATCTCTGACTTTGTGCAAGTGTACAAAGTGTGCAAGTATTGTAAGAATTGATGCTGGTTTGATGCCATAGGTAGTAACACCAAATATTGATTTGATTTTGATCTTTCTTTTCACTCACTTTGCATTTTATAAATTGATAAAAATAATTCAAATATATATTTTTGAAAGCATTCTTACTTTACAGCATTTCTTCACACCTGCCTAAAACTTTTGCACAGTACTATAAATATGAAAGAAATGTCCGTGTTTCTTTTGTATAATTTATTTTTTTATAAAATCTGGCTGGTGATGATCAGGTAACATGGAACAAATATGGTGTTTGAATGCATGCTGTGATGCAACGAATGTTAGAGGTGTAACAGCTTACAGTATATTCAATGGTGAATAAAGCATAAAAGCCTTTCGTTTGTGTTTGCAGTTGGGGCAAATGTGAGATTCCATCCCCATGACAGCTGTGGTATGCTGTGATCTATCAGTGAGTAATTGCAGTTTAATGACTGCTCCATTCTTTGATGTGTTGACCAAGTTCATTCTATTGGGTTTGCTGAAGGAGGTGCCAGCCTCAGAGAAGTCATTCTGATATAGGCAACTTAAATTGAAGCCTAAATGGTAAATTAATGAGTTGAACCTTGATCAGATGCTTGGAAGAGAACACAGTGGGCCTTCTAGAACCGATCAAACATTCCATACATTTGACTGTCCTATTAAAAGAGGGGTCGAGGGAGTTCTGGCAAAAACAAGATGACAACAATGATGAAAGATGGATTAAAACGGTTGACATTCTTATAATAATGGTGTCAAGTATTTTAAATGTAGAAATCCCTTGCGACCTAGAGGAATAGACCTAGAGGAATAGCGAGATATAGCTGATAACTTGTCAAAAATGTCCCCTAATATAACTCTAGTGGAATACAATTAAAAAACATAACTACTTTGGTACATGGTTCCCACCAGAGTAGTTAAAATGTGCCCACAAGCATCTTGCTTCAGGCGTTGTGGCCAAATGGGAACTATGTTTCACATTTGGTGGCAATGTCCTAATGTCACCAAATTCTGGATCAGACTTTTCAACTTAAAGGGGTTGTAAACCTTTGTGTTTTTTCACCTTAATGCATCCTATGCATTAAGGTGAAAAAACTTCTTCTAGTGACCGGCCCCCTAGCCCCCCGTTTTACTCACCTGAGCCCTGTAATTCCCACGGCAAAGACGCACTCTTCCTCTCTGCCCGGGGTGGCTTAACGTGATACAGGCTCACCAAAGGACAGCGAGGAAACAGCCTGAACAAGTGGAAGTCATACGCATGCCGCCCAAGCAAAAAGTACTCCTGGCACCCTCCAACAGGTAGTCTAGTCTCTCCCTATTTGGGCTCACAAGAAACTTCAAGGGGATCACAGTTATATTGGGACCCTGCAAGGATGTGGTGGTGCCAGGGGAGTGGCTAGTTGCACGCACCATTACTAAAGTTCCCAATAGAAAGATCATCAACCCGGAAACAACCCCGGTTTTACTGTCCAACCATGTCACCCTAGCAGACCTGTATGTAGTACCCCATCACTGCTTCTTGGAGGCTCAACCGGAGTAGAGGCCATTTGTGCTCCATTTCTAACATTCATGTGCTCATTGGACGAGTCACAATAAAATTGCTGCTGGAACAACTTTCGAGACTATCCTCTACTTCAGCAGAGACTGCTTCACCAACTGCTTGAAAAGCATCTACTATTTTTTTCTGCCAGCCTTGAGCACTATGGCTATACCAAAGCCATTTATCACCCAATCCATACTGGGAATGGCGATACCGTCATATTACCCCAGCTTTGTGCCAGGAGGTCAAGGACTTACTCTGCAACTTGCTACAGAGCGGGGTGATTCAAGAGAGTCGTAGTCTGTGGGCTGCTCCAGTGGTTCTGCTGCAAAAGAAAGACAGAAATCTGCAGTTTTGCATAGACTACCACAAATGAAATGCCTGCTGCACCCATCGGAATGCCTACCCATTACCCTGGGTAGAGAAGTCACTTATGGCATTGGGTCAAGCCAGGTAATTCTCCACCATTGACTTGACAAGTGTCTACTGGCAAGTCCCAGTGAAAGATCAAGATTTTGAAAAAACTGCCTTTTTCACACCCTTGGGACTGTTTGAATTTAACCATATGCCCTTAGGTCTAAGTAAAGCCCTTAGCACATTTAAGCGCCTAATAGAGGGATGCCTGGGGGACTTCAACTTTGAGACTGTACTATTCTACTTGGACGATATCATCCTTTTCCTTAAGACCTTTGAGGATTACATTAAGCACCTGGACCGGGTGTTGGTGAAAAATAACAAGAATAAGTGAGGCAGTAAACTGGAGCCCAAGTGAACAACAACCCTTTCCTCCTACTCCAATGTATGACGTAATCTCAGAGGGACCTATATCGGTCAAGTGATGTGTCCACCGAAACCTTCTGAGACCCCAGTCCAGTCACTTTTGCAAGTTCCACAAAATGTCCAGATGTGACAGAGGAATTGGTCTTGGGCCCCGGCAAAGGGGATATGGAGGACCCGGTCGACTTCCATCCACCTGTGGCCCTGGAGTCACAGCCAGAAGATTATTACCTACAACCTGATTTCCCAGAGGACACTGTTGCTTGTAACCCTATGTGGTCTAATGGCAGGCAGCTTACTGCAAGACACTCAGATTTTGTTGTTTGAAATTTTTCCCTGTTGTGCCTAAATTATGTGCATTGTTTTTTTCATGTTGTTCTTTACTGTGTTGCAATGCCAAGGACAGCATCTGTCAAAGAGAAGGGGGGGGGAGTGTAGGCTGGTGCAGTCTACTTTCTCCACTGTAGGTGGTGCTTGTCCGCAACAGCATTGCAGTCAGAGAGAAAGTCAAGAGAAACATGGTCCCTCTATGGCAGGGGTAGGCAACCTTTAAGAGATGGAAATGGAAATTTACCTGGACAACATTGAAGAGATCAAAGATCACTGGGGTCCAGCGCCCCTTTTAAAAAATAAAAAAATAAATTAACTAGCAAGCCCCGAATAGAAAGTAAAGACAGTATGAAGAAAACCCTACTAAAACTAATGTCACTATAAAAATATAATATCTTAGCCGACCTTAAAAGCTTCAGTGAGAAACTCGGCATTCACTTTCATTCACATTTTTTTTTCCATGCCTGGGGAGTAGTTGGTCACCCTCACAAGTCTGATGCCAGAGTTCTACATGAAAGCAGAACATCTGGTACTGCGGGCTGAGGTCATGGTGCTAGGAGTCAGGAGGACATGGTGCTGGGGATCAGAAGGGCATGGTGTTGGATGTTAGTGCTGAGTGTAAGATGGGCGTGGTTCTGGGGGCATAGTGCTGGGGGTCAGGAGGGCATGGTGCTGGGAGTCAGGAGGTCATGGTGCTGGGGTGCAGGAGGGCATGGTGCTGGGCATTAGTGCTGGGGGTCAGGAGGGCATGGTGCTGGGGGTTGTTGCTGGGTGTCAGGAGGGCATGGTGCTGGTGATCAGGAGGTCATGGTGCTGGATGTTGGTGCTGAGTGTAAGATGGGCATGGTGCTGGGGGACAGATGGGCATGGTGCTGGGGGTCAGGAGGGCATGGGGCTGGTGCTGGGTGTCAGAAGGGCAGGGTGCTGGGGTCAGGAGGTCATGGTGCTGGGCATTAGTGCTGGGGGTCAGGAGGGCATGGTGCTGGGTGTTGTTGTCAGGAGGGCATGGTGCTGGAGGTCAGGAGGGCATGGTGCTGGAGGTCAGGAGGGCATGGTGCTGGAGGTCGGGAGGGCATGGTGCTGGAGGTCGGGAGGGCATGGTGCTGGAGGTCAGGAGGGCATGGTGCTGGGGTGCAGGAGGTCATGGTGCTGGGCATTAGTGCTGGGGGTCAGGAGGGCATGGTGCTGGAGGTCGGGAGGACATGGTGCTGGAGGTCAGGAGGTCATGGTGCTGGAGAGGTCAGGAGGTCATGGTGCTGGGGGGCATGGTGCTGGGCATTAGTGCTGGGGGTCAGGAGGGCATGGTGCTGGAGGTCAGGAGGGCATGATTCTGGGCATTAGTTCTGGGGGTCAGGAGGGCAAGGTGCTGGGGGTTGTTGCTCGGTGTCAGGAGGGCATGGTGCTGGAGGTCAGGCGGGCATGGTTCTGGAGGTCAGAAGGGCATGGTGCTGGGCATTAGTTCTGGGGGTCAGGAGGGCATGGTGCTGGAGGTCAGGAGGTCATGGTGCTGGGGTGCAGGAGGGCATGGTGCTGGGCATTAGTGCTGGGGGTCAGGAGGGCATGGTGCTGGGGGTTGTTGCTGGGTGTCAGGAGGGCATGGTGCTGGTGATCAGGAGGTCATGGTGCTGGATGTTGGTGCTGAGTGTAAGATGGGCATGGTGCTGGGGGACAGATGGGCATGGTGCTGGGGGTCAGGAGGGCATGGTGCTGGGGGCTGGTGCTGGGTGTCAGGAGGGCAGGGTGCTGGGGTCAGGAGGTCATGGTGCTAGGCATTAGTGCTGGGGGTCAGGAGAGCATGGTGCTGGGTGTTGTTGTCAGGAGGGCATGGTGCTGGAGGTCAGGAGGGCATGGTGCTGGAGGTCGGGAGGGCATGGTGCTGGAGGTCGGGAGGGCATGGTGCTGGAGGTCGGGAGGGCATGGTGCTGGAGGTCAGGAGGGTATGGTGCTGGGGTGCAGGAGGTCATGGTGCTGGGCATTAGTGCTGGGGGTCAGGAGGGCATGGTGCTGGAGGTCGGGAGGGCATGGTGCTGGAGGTCAGGAGGTCATGGTGCTGGAGGTCAGGAGGGCATGGTGCTGGAGGTCAGGAGGGCATGGTGCTGGAGGTCAGGAGGGCATGGTGCTGGAGGTCAGGAGGTAATGGTGCTGGGGGGCATGGTGCTGGGCATTAGTGCTGGGGGTCAGGAGGGCATGGTGCTGGGAGTCAGGAGGTCATGGTGCTGGGGTGCAGGAGGGCATGGTGCTGGGCATTAGTGCTGGGGGTCAGGAGGGCATGGTGCTGGGGGTTGTTGCTGGGTGTCAGGAGGGCATGGTGCTGGTGATCAGGAGGTCATGGTGCTGGATGTTGGTGCTGAGTGTAAGATGGGCATGGTGCTGGGGGACAGATGGGCATGGTGCTGGGGGTCAGGAGGGCATGGGGCTGGTGCTGGGTGTCAGGAGGGCAGGGTGCTGGGGTCAGGAGGTCATGGTGCTGGGCATTAGTGCTGGGGGTCAGGAGGGCATGGTGCTGGGTGTTGTTGTCAGGAGGGCATGGTGCTGGAGGTCAGGAGGGCATGGTGCTGGAGGTCAGAAGGGCATGGTGCTGGAGGTCGGGAGGGCATGGTGCTGGAGGTCGGGAGGGCATGGTGCTGGAGGTCGGGAGGGCATGGTGCTGGAGGTCAGGAGGGCATGGTGCTGGGGTGCAGGAGGTCATGGTGCTGGGCATTAGTGCTGGGGGTCAGGAGGGCATGGTGCTGGAGGTCGGGAGGGCATGGTGCTGGAGGTCAGGAGGTCATGGTGCTGGAGGTCAGGAGGGCATGGTGCTGGAGGTCAGGAGGGCATGGTGCTGGAGGTCAGGAGGGCATGGTGCTGGAGGTCAGGAGGTCATGGTGCTGGGGGGCATGGTGCTGGGCATTAGTGCTGGGGGTCAGGAGGGCATGGTGCTGGAGGTCAGGAGGGCATGATTCTGGGCATTAGTTCTGGGGGTCAGGAGGGCAAGGTGCTGGGGGTTGTTGCTCGGTGTCAGGAGGGCATGGTGCTGGAGGTCAGGAGGGCATGGTTCTGGAGGTCAGAAGGGCATGGTGCTGGGCATTAGTTCTGGGGGTCAGGAGGGCATGGTGCTGGAGGTCAGGAGGTCATGGTGCTGGGGTGCAGGAGGGCATGGTGCTGGGCATTAGTGCTGGGGGTCAGGAGGGCATGGTGCTGGGGTTGTTGCTGGGTGTCAGGAGGGCATGGTGCTGGTGATCAGGAGGTCATGGTGCTGGATGTTGGTGCTGAGTGTAAGATGGGCATGGTGCTGCGGGACAGATGGGCATGGTGCTGGGGGTCAGGAGGGCATGGTGCTGGGGGCTGGTGCTGGGTGTCAGGAGGGCAGGGTGCTGGGGTCAGGAGGTCATGGTGCTAGGCATTAGTGCTGGGGGACAGGAGAGCATGGTGCTGGGTGTTGTTGTCAGGAGGGCATGGTGCTGGAGGTCAGGAGGGCATGGTGCTGGAGGTCGGGAGGGCATGGTGCTGGAGGTCGGGAGGGCATGGTGCTGGAGGTCGGGAGGGCATGGTGCTGGAGGTCAGGAGGGTATGGTGCTGGGGTGCAGGAGGTCATGGTGCTGGGCATTAGTGCTGGGGGTCAGGAGGGCATGGTGCTGGAGGTCGGGAGGGCATGGTGCTGGAGGTCAGGAGGTCATGGTGCTGGAGGTCAGGAGGGCATGGTGCTGGAGGTCAGGAGGGCATGGTGCTGGAGGTCAGGAGGGCATGGTGCTGGAGGTCAGGAGGTCATGGTGCTGGGGGGCATGGTGCTGGGCATTAGTGCTGGGGGTCAGGAGGGCATGGTGCTGGAGGTCAGGAGGGCATGATGCTGGGCATTAGTTCTGGGGGTCAGGAGGGCAAGGTACTGGGGGTTGTTGCTCGGTGTCAGGAGGGCATGGTGCTGGAGGTCAGGAGGGCATGGTTCTGGAGGTCAGAAGGGCATGGTGCTGGGCATTAGTTCTGGGGGTCAGGAGGGCATGGTGCTGGAGGTTAGGAGGGCATGGTGCTGGAGGTCAGGAGGGCATGGTGCTGGGGGGCAGGAGGGCATGGTGCTGGGGGTCAGAGAGGCATGGTGCTGGGGGTCAGAGAGGCATGGTGCTGGGCATTAGTCCTCAGGTATGTTCAGAGAAGAGCCAAACCTGCCCGAACTATTACGGAGGCTTTCCCCACCCCGCAGCTGCACGTATGCAAGGGACGGGGGCTGCTGCTGCACCCAAGGACTGAGTGTCAGAAACCATGAATCAGACCGAGACAGAAGTACAGTTAAATCACTCTTGTTTTTATGCATAATAATAAAAAGGTAAACAGAGTAAGCATAGTCAAAACATAGCCAGAGTTCAGTAACCGGATCGGGTAGTCGGCCAAGCCAAAGTCCAAGAGCCAGTGATAAAGGTAGTAGTACAACAAGCAGAATCTGTAGCCAGAGGGGACGTCAGTCAAGCAGGTCTTTAACTGGAACGCAGGAGAAAGTCTCTTGTGATGTTAACACAGTCGAAGGCAAAGAGCAAATGAACTGGAAGTCCTAAGTAGGCAGAGCTGACGAGCGGATCATCAACAGGTGGATCACTGTGGAGAGATGGAAGCTGGCAATTAGCTAACAGCTGAGCTGATTCACTGAGCTGGTTGGTGAACACACCTGAACATTATTTAGGGGTTTGTGTCAATTTTTGCTGCCCTTCTCCTCCTCTCCTGTTTCAGCTGGCAGACACTCCCTCTGTCAGCCTGATTTGAAATTTCAGATAGGGAAATTGAGCTTAAATTCCCCAGCTGCAGAGCCTTTCTAAATCGTTTGTATTAAATTACAATTGTACTGTCAGCCCTGGAAGATTTGGCCCTTTAACCACTTAAGCCCCGGACCAATACGGACCATAATGACCAAAGGTGATTTCACAATTTTGCTGCGCTGCTTTAACTGGAATGGACATGCAATGTTGTACCCAAACGAAATTTGCGTCCTTTTCTTCCCACAAATAGAGCTTTCTTTTAATGGTATTTGATTGCCTCTGCAATTTTTTTTTTTGCGATATAAACGGAAAAAGACTGAAAATTTGGAAAAAAAATGATATTTTCTACTTTTTGTTATAAGAAAAATCGAATAAACTCAATTTTAGTCATACATTTAGGCCAAAATGTATTCAGCCACATGTCTTTAGTACAAAAAAATGTCAATAAGCGTATATTTATTGGTTTGCGCAAAAGTTATAGCGTCTACAAACTAGGGTACATTTTCTGGAATTTACACAGCTTTTAATTTATGACTGCCTATCTCATTTCTTGAGGTGCTAAAATGGCAGGGCAGTACAAACCCCCCCCCCCCCAAATGACCCCATTTTGGAAAGTAGACACCCCAAGGAAATTGCTGAGAGGCATGTTGAGCCCATTGAATATTTTTTTTTTGTCCCAAGTGAATGAATTATGACTAAAAAAAAAAAAAAATACAAAAAGTTGTCACTAAATGATATATTGCTCACACATGCCATGGTTATATGTGGAATTGCACCCCAAAATACATTTTGCTGCTTCTCCTGAGTACGGGGATACCACATGTGTGGAACTTTTTGGGAGCCTAGCCGCGTACGGGACCCCGAAAACCAAGCACCGCCTTCAGGATTTCTAAGGGCACAAATTTTTCATTTCATTTCTCACTACCTATCACAGTTTCGAAGGCACTAAAATGCCAAAATAGCACAACCCCCCCCCCCAAATGACCCCATTTTGGAAAGTAGACACCCCAAGCTATTTGCTGAGAGGCATGGTGAGTATTTTACAGCTCTCATTTGTTTTTGAAAATGAAGAAATAATATATATATATTTTTTTTTTCAATTTTCAAAACTTTGTGACAAAAAGCGAGATCTGCAAAATACTCACCATAACTCTCAGCAAATAGCTTGGTGTCTACTTTCCAAAATGGGGTCATTTGGGGGGGTTTGTGCCATCTGGGCATTCCATGGCCTCCGAAACTGTGATAGGCAGTGAGGAGTGAAATCAAAAATTTATACCCTTAGAAAGCCTGAAGGCGGTGCTTGGTTTTTGGGGTCCCGTACGCGGCTAGGCTCCCAAAAAGTCTCACACATGTGGTATCCCCGTACTCAGGAGAAGCAACAGAATGTATTTTGGTGTGTAATTCCACATATGCCTATGGCATGTTTGAGCAATATATCAATTAGTGACAACTTTGTGCAAAAAAATAAAAAAATAAAAAATAAATTGTCTTTTTTCCGCAACTTGTGTCAACATATAAAATATTCCATGGACTCGACATGCCTCTCAGTATATAGCTTGGGGTGTCTACTTTCCAAAATGGGGTCATTTGGGGGGGTTTTGTACTGTCCTGGCATTTTATACACAACATTAGGAAGCTTACATCCACTCTTCTAACCACTTGAAGACAAAGCCCTTTCTGACACTTTTTGTTTACATGAAAAAAAAAATTTTTTTGCAAGAAAATTATGTTGAACCCCCAAATATTATATATTTTTTTAAAGCAAAGGCCCTACAGATTACAATGGTGGGTGTTGCATTTTTCTTTCACACAGTATTTGCGCAGCGATTTTTCAAACACATTTTTTGGGAAAAATTACACTTTTTTTAATTTTAATGTACTAAAACACACTATATTGCCAAAATGTTTGATGAAATAAAAAAGATGATCTTAGGCCAAGTACATAGATACCAAACACGACATGCTTTAAAATTTCGCACAAACGCGCAGTGGCGACAAACTACATACATTTTAAAAGCTTTAAAAGCCTTTACAGGGTACCACGTTAGATTTACAGAGGAGGTCTACTGCTAAAATGACTGCCCTCGATCTGACCTTCGCGGTGATACCTCACATGCATGATGCAATTGCTGTTTACATATGACGCCAGACCGACGCTTGCGTTCGCCATTGCGCAAGAGCAGGGCAGGACAGGGGTGCTTTTTTTTTATTATTAATTTTGCTTTTTTATTTTATTTTTAAACTGTTCTTACCATATTTTTTTTTTTGTTATCATTTTTATTGTTATCTCAGGAATGTAAATATCCCCTATGATAGCAATAGGTAGTGACAGGTACTCTTTTTTAAAAAAAACTGGCATCTATTGGACCCTAGATCTTTCCTCTGCCCTCAAAGCATCTGACCACACCAAGATCGGTGTGATAAAATGCTTTCCCAATTTCCCAATGGCGCTTTTTATATCCGGGGGGGGGGGACATTCCCTCCCACTGCTTGTAAAAGCAGTCCAGAGGCTAATTACTCGCTAGGATTGCTTTTACATGAAAGTCGGCCGCTGGCTGAAAAGAATGATACCAAGATGATACCTAAACCCGCAGGCATCAATCTGGTATAAACATTCAAAGTCCAGCAACATACCAGTACGTTTCTGGTCCTTGTTGGACATGTAATGTAATCTTTTTTTTCATGCAGCCTGTTGGCTGAACGAAAAAAAGAGATTGATCGGTGGGTATGCCCACCATTAGAATAAAGCCATTCATCCACCCACTTCTAATGATGGGCATACATGCACCATTTATATATGCCGAAGCATGGGGGCATCCTCCCGCAAAAGTTATGCCGCACACACATGGTCGGACTTTTCCACGGGCAAGCCTCCGTCGGAATTTTGACCGTATGTACGCGGCATTAGGAGCAAAATCGCTCCTCCGCTCCTCCGCCCCTGCTGCCCCAATGCTTCGGCATATATGCTTTTTTTTTTTTAACTGTGGTATAAAAATCACCTCCTACAGCACTGGAGTCACAGGGATCAGGCCTGTCTCTGCGAACGCTGCAGTTATGTGTGTTGTGTTTTGTAAGTGACATCGATCGATCGATACTGCACTTGGGTGGCCTGGGCTGGACGGAGGGGCAAAACGCAGGTGCTAGCAGGTATCTGGGCTGATCCCGCTAACACTGCGTTTTTTGGAACCCTAAACTGCTGGGGACGCTAGTATAGATCTGATCAGATCAGATATTGATCTGTTCAGATACTATACCACTAAGGGAGGTGTATGCTTCACACGTGGGTGTTAGCGTTACTGGCACTAACCTGACGCTGCCTGGGGTGTGACTCAGACCCTCTCTGACACTAAAACCTAATTGATATCACCCGCCGGGCGATCAGGGGGTTAAACATTTATTGGGTTATGTACGGCGGGTGCCCTGACACTATAAAAAGCAAACTAACTAACCAGCGTCACCCGTAACACTTATATGGTGATTTTGACGGATCTCAGATACCCCAGGTGGGCACATCCGCCAGACCTGTGTCTCCTGTCCTCCAAACGCACCTGCAGCCTGCAGATACGCCATAACCAGCCCTTAACCCCTCAATCACGAGACAATCCACACAGGTGTTGAGGGTTAAACATGCAGAGCATCAACTGTTTATTAAATACAAAACATACACTTTTACACACAGTTAGGGACACTCCCCTTAGCCTTGTCATAGAGGGGGGGTAGGGGACAAGGAAGAACCAATGGGAACTGAACACTTGTACATTGAAACAGAGACTACAGATAAACATAAAGGGATTATGGTAAGCAGGCAACCCCTCAATACACATCCCCTGCGGAGAGATGTCTGCAGTCCAGACCATTGTTTATGTGCCATGACTCAACACAGCTAAACACAGCAACAAGAGGGGGGGTGGGGAGAAGGGATGTAGCATTGCATTACATTATCTCAATGCCAGCTTGTCCAGACGTCTCTTAGTCTCTTATGAGCCATAATCTGTGGGTAGGAGGTCCGCCCTCAGTCCCTTCCAAAGCACACAGTGACAGTGGGTTCTGTCACAGTGATCATTGGTGAAAGGGTTAACTAGGGGCAATCAGGGGGTTAAACCTTTATTAGGTAATATATGGGGGTACCTGACGCTATATAAAAACCTGACGGGGAACCTAAATAACAAAATAACTAACTGGCTAACCAGTGTCACCAGTAACACTTATACGGTGATCACTGGTCAAAGGGTTAACTAGGGGCAATTAGGGGGTTAAAACCTTTATTAGATAATATATGGGGGTACCTGACGCTATAAAAACCTGCGGCGAACCTAAAAAAAATAACTGGCTACCTATCGGCATCACCGACACTAAGACAGCGATCAGAAAAACGATTGCTTGGTGACACTGGCAAAAGGGGGTGAAAGGGTTAGCTGGGGGGCGATCAAGGGGTTAAACCTTTGTTAGGTAATATATGGGGGTACCTGACGCTATAAAAACCTGCGGCGAACCTAAAAAAAAAACTGGCTACCTATCAGGATCACTGACACTAAGACAGCGATCAGAAAAACGATCGCTTAGTGACGGCGGTGCTAGGGGGTGAAAGGGTTACCTGGGGGGCGATCAAGGGGTTAAACCTTTAAACCTGCGGCTAACCTAAAAAAAATAACTGGCTACCTATCGGCATCACCGACACTAAGACAGCGATCAGAAAAACGATTGCTTAGTGACACTGGTGAAAGGGTTAGCTGGGGGGGGCGATCAAGGGGTTAAACCTTTATTAGGTAATATATGGGGTTACCTGACGCTATAAAAACCTGCGGCGAACCTAAAAAAAATAACTGGCTACCTATCGGCATCACCGACACTAAGACAGCGATCAGAAAAACGATCGCTTAGTGACACTGGAAAAGGGGGGTGAAAGGGTTACCTGGGGGGGCGATCAAGGGGTTAAACCTTTATTAGGTAATATATGGGGGTACCCGACACTATAAAAACCTGCGGCGAACCTAAAAAAAAAACTGGCTACCTATCAGGATCACCGACACTAAGACAGCGATCAGAAAAACGATCGCTTAGTGATGGCGGTGCTAGGGGGTGAAAGGGTTACCTGGGGGCGATCAAGGGGTTAAACCTTTATTAGGGGGGGTAGGGGGCTACACTGGACCTAAAACACTCTGCCCTGACACTTTTACAGTCACAAATGTCACTGATTGCAGTGATCAGTAAATAAATGGTCACTGCAATCAGTGACACTGTGACTGGGGGCTGGGGGGTGATCTGGGGGTGTCTTGGGGGGCGATCGTGTGCCTATGTGTGCTGGTGTCAGTGTGCTGTTATGTGCACTAACCTCTGTGTCTTGTCTCATGCGGCGCTCGGTATATGTGAGCGCCGCATGAGAGATGACATCACTTCCTCCTGCCTGTGTAAACACTACACAGGCAGAGGAAGCATTTGATTCGCCGGGAGCGATCGCGAGGGGGTGGCCAGAATCGAATGGCGGCCCCCTCATCACGGATCGCTCCCGAAGCGATCCCGGCCGCTCACTGTACCGGAGGGGGGTCCGATCGGACCCCCCACCCATACGAAGGCAGGCACGTACAGGTACGTAATTGTGCCTGTCCGTGCCATTCTGCCGACGTATATATACAGTGAGCGGTCGTTAAGTGGTTAATGACCAGGCCATTTTTTGCGATATGGCACTGTGTTGTTTTAACTGACAATTGCGCGGTCGTACGACGCTGTACAAAAACAAAATTTACGTCCTTTTTTTCCAGAAATAAAGCTTTCTTTTGGTGGTATTTGATCACCTCTGCAATTTTTTTTCTGCGCTATAAACAAAAAAAGAGCGACAATTTTGAAAAAAAACAATATTTTTTTACTATTTGCTATAATAAATATCCCCCAATTTAAAAATTCCTTAGTTAGGGCCGATATGTATTCTTCTACATATTTTAGTTAAAATAAAAAATAAAAATAGCGTGTATTGATTGGTTTGCACAAAAGTTTTAGCGTCTACAAAAAAGGGGATAGATTTATGGCATTTTTTTTTACCAGTAATGGCGGCGATCTGCGATTTTTATCAGGACTGCAACATTGCGGCGGACAGATCGGGCACTTTTGACACTTTTTTGGGATCATTGAAATTTATGCAGCGATCAGTGCTAAAAATAGCCACTGATTACTGTATAAATGTCATTGGCAGGGAAGGGGTTAACACAAGGGGCCAATCAAGGGGTTAAGTGTGTTCCCTCAGCGTGTTTTAACTGTGGGGGGGATGGGACTGACTAGAGGAGAAGACACGATCTGTCTCCTCTCCAGGGCTGGTGCAAGGATTTTTGACACCCTAGGCAAAACACCCTAGCTTCACCCCTGACTCCACCCCCTTTGAACTGCCCATGTGTAGCGACCTCACCCCTCTCACCCCTTCTCATTCTCGGCTTGTCTGTCTTTGTCTAGGGGTGTTAGTACCGGGGGGAGGGATGAGATACACCACGGCCCATGTCCTCCATAGTGAAGAGGTGAAGGCCAGAAAGATCGGGCTTTGTGTAGGTGTCCTAGAGTCAAATCCTTTCCTTCATCTTTGACTCCCCCTTTGCTCCTAGTAACCAGAGTTCCACACACTGAATAGGTCCAACACAGTTTTATTCTTCTCAGCGAATAAACATACAGCACAGTCAAGTTGGGACCTTTGCAACAGTTCAGTATTAATGGGAGTAGGTCGAGGCACAATCCTTTAAAATATCGCTAACCACTGTGGTGTCACCAGTGGCGAATAGTCACTGCCATTGACTATATGAGGTAGAACATGAATTACCTTCGCTAGCACAGTCCCTGTCAGGGGAAGGATATCCGTCCAAGGGAGTCACCGGAGGCCTCTCTGTCACCAGCAATGCTGCACCGGACTCTCCAGAGAAGTTCCGCTCACCAGTCTCCTCGACCTCAGACACGGGCACCCAAGGAGTTAGGGCCCCCTCGGATTCCTCCACCCTCGCGGAACTCAGTCGAAGGTACTGAGCCTCAGGCATCCGCCATAGTATCTCACCCCAGGCTAAAGGTGCGTGAGATGGACTCCATCTCCCGCTCCGGCCAGGTCAAGGGTACCTGGGCCCGGAACACCGGAACGCCAGCACCCAGGCTGAGGGTGCCTGGGTGCGGCCGCGTCCTCTGACTCCGAACTCTGAACCCTGTGGTAAGGGCGTCCGCCCCTTTTATCCCCTTTCCCTTTGCGTCACAGGGGGTTCCCCGCCCCGCCGTACCAGCGCCAGGGGAGGACAAAAAGGCACAGTCTTGCGGTGTGGGTTTAACTCCGGCCAGGGCGACAATGCCACCTGAAGGCCGCAGGGAACCTCACACCACCAGAGTTCTCCAAGAACCATAAAAGGGTCTCGGATTCCCTAGCAATCAGTGCATCTGGGTTACACTACCACCCAGATGCTTCCCTTAAATTCAAATACCCGCTACACTCTCCCCCTGGTGATTTGACACTGGTCCCCCCCAGTGTCTGGTGCAAACCCATGTCTCCCAAAGAGTGGTAACATAAGTTCAACCCAGAGACAACATTCACATAAATCCAAACTCAACAAATTTCGATCAGGAATTGTGCCAGGACCTAAAACAGGAAAGAGAAACAGTAATATAAAACCATAAACTTTTGTAATAAAATACTTTAAATATCTCACATATTCACATTTCTCCCCCCCTGCTGGCTATCTAAGGACCACCCCATTCTCAGCAGCCTTGACAGACGAGTCTCCTGCAGAGGGAAGAAAAGAAAAAGAAACACACATCCTAACATAATATATGTGTTTGCTTGGAACGAATGGGTCTATCCGAGAAGAAACCGATTCACTCCAATGAGTGTTGCATAATGTACAAAAAAACAAACAACAATCGTTGCACAACACTGCCACCTGGTGGTAATGCCGCGGTAAAGACACTTATCAAATCCAGATCAACTTTTCTCTCTTGCTCTTTTTTTTTCTCTGTGGCCCTACACTGACTAAAACCCCAAAGTCACTGATTTCTCTTGATGAGGGGAGAAAAAGGAAACAAACGGCAACAGTCCCCATTCTCCCAAGAACAACCACCCAGAAAATTAGAGGGCACAGTCTCTGTGTTCCAGCACTTGCTTCAGGAAAACTCAGCAGTAATGAACAGAAAAGAGTCTCTTTCTCTTACAAATAAAACTTTGAATGTGTCAGGAACACAGGCTTCAAATGCTTGTCAAAAGCCTACATGTTATTTTCAACATTTCCTCCATCCTTGCGACAAATTACCACTCTGTCCGCATGGATATGCCTTCCCAGCATCCACTTAGCCTTACAGTCCCGAAACTTTTTAGTGACCGTTGGTGAGCATGAAAGGTATCGGCATGGTTGAGGTACCTTGAGTTTGTCCCAAACAAAAGTATCGTACCACCTCTGGCGAAAAACTTCCACCTCGTAGAGCAATTCTCGAGGCAGGTATGGATACTCCCACCCATACTCTTGGGCAACCTTCTGGCCAAAGAGACGCTGCAGCCTTGATAAAGGTTGCATCGTAACACGGTCTCCTTCTCCAGGCAAAACAATCGCTTCTGGGTGGCGAGGTGCGTTCACCACCTCGGCAGACTTGGGCATAAGGGCCCGCAGTGACTGGGGTTGCACTCCCACAACAGGAGCAGGTGAAATGGAAGTTGAATCCAGAAGAGGGAATGCAGACAGTGGACCAGATTCCTCCCTAGGCTCCGAGGCCTCCACCCGGGGTGTACTATCCCCAATGGACATAGGTGGGTCCCTTTTGACATGGGACGAGGGTAACTTCATCTTGTCCCATCCCTTCCGGTGGAAGATCTCGTCTATTTCCCCATCATTGCCATTGTCAGACAATGAATCCAGGTCGGAGGTGTCATAACACTCAGCAGGCAGATAATTCCCAGTCACGGAATCATCCCCCTTGACGGCCTCCACCGACAGTGGGCTGCCGACACCTCCAACCACACACACAGTCCCAACCCCTGGCTCACCTGGGCCTTCAGAAGAACAGGGATGTCCAGGGCTCTTCCCTCCGGATCCATCCAGGCCAGGCAAGCGATGGGGCGAAGCTCTTCCACGACCACAGGAGGCCTGTACCAGGCCGACTCTCCTCTTCGGCGGTCAGAGCAGGGAGCTGCTGGTGACCGAGGCAGCATCCTCGGATTTCTCTCTCTTAATCTCCACTTAGGCAGTCACTTCGCCCTGGTCAGCGCGCGCAGGAATACCCGCCATGGCATTGAACTCTCCCTCCGGAGTGGCAGTACCTGTGAGGTAGTTGAGGTGGAAGGTGCGAGGCCTTTCTGTGGATGGTTCCACCTCGAAAAGAAACTCCTTGCAGACCTCACATCACTCGAATGGCTTCAATTGGACCACCAGTCCCGAACAGCCAGGACAGATCACTCCGAGGGCCTCCATGTCTCTGCAGGTGTACAGAGCCAATCGCCCCCGGGGCCTTAGTCTGATTCTTGTGTCCATAATCGGAGCAGCTAGAGAAGTCATGTCCGTGAAGGAAGAAGCAGAAATCCACGGGGTACTTGAAGTAATTTTCCCTGTTCGCTGCTCCAATGCGCACTGACCCACTCGTGCCGGAATCTCCACGTGCGTCCGTCCACATGGCCAGACTCCTCCCACACTCTGCACTTGTTCGCGGGCTTTTCCTTTTCCCCGCCCACCAACTGCGCAGCTATGGTTTGCCTCGTGGCGCGTTGGCCAATATGGCCGACCTACTCGGAACTCCTCCGGGCAACAAAGTTCAAATTCAGACACCATACACATCCCAGACACGATGCCCCCACGTGTAGCGACCTCACCCCTCTCACCCCTTCTCATTCTCGGCTTGTCTGTCTTTGTCTAGGGGTGTTAGTACCGGGGGGAGGGATGGGATACACCACGGCCCATATCCTCCATAGTGAAGAGGTGAAGGCCAGAAAGATCGGGCTTTGTGTAGGTGTCCTAGAGTCAAATCCTTTCCTTCGTCTTAAACCCCCTCTTTGCTCCTAGTAACCAGAGTTCCACACACTGAATAGGTCCAACACAGTTTTATTCTTCTCAGCGAATAAACATACAGCACAGTCAAGTTGGGACCTTTGCAACAGTTCAGTATTAATGGGAGTAGGTCGAGGCACAATCCTTTAAAGTATCGCTAACCACTGTGGTGTCACCAATGGCGAATAGTCACTGCCACTGACTATATGAGGTAGAACATAAATTACCTTCGCTAGCACAGCCCCTGTCAGGGGAAGGATATCCGTCCAAGGGAGTCACCGGAGGCCTCTCTGTCACCAGCAATGCTGCGCCGGACTCTCCAGAGAAGTTCCGCTCACCAGTCTCCTCGACCTCAGACACGGGCACCCAAGGAGTTAGGGCCCCCTCGGATTCCTCCACCCTCACGGAAGTCAGTCGAAGGTACTGAGCCCCAGGCATCCGCCATAGTACCTCACCCCAGGCTAAAGGTGCCTGAGATGGACTCCATCTCCCGCTCCGGCCAGGTCAAGGGCACCTGGGCAGGCTGAGGGTGCCTGGGTGCGGCCGCGTCCTCCGACTCCAAACTCTGAACCCCGTGGTAAGGGCGTCCGCCACTTTTATCCCCTCTCCGTTTGCTTCACAGCGGGTTCCCCGCCCCGCCGTACCAGCTCCAGGGGAGAACAAAAAGGCACAGTCTTGCGGTGTGGGTTCAACTCCGGCCAGGGCGACAATGCCACCTGCAGGTCGCAGGGAACGTCACACCACCAGAGTCCTCCAAGAACCATAAAAGGGTCTCGGGTTCCCTAGCAATCAGTGCATCTGGGTTACACTACCACCCAGATGCTTCCCTTAAATTCAAATACCCGCTACACATGTATACCCCACTTATTTAATGGAGCGCCCATCAAATGCAGCCTACCAGTGCCCAGCAATAAAAGTTTGCTTGCTTCTAGTCATTCAGGAGTCGGGACACAGACACAGTCCTCCGCCAACGCCACTCCGCCTGCGAACGAAGCGGCAGCTGCCTGCTGATGCTGAGACTTAGTTGCTTTCTACAGAGAGAAGAAAGTAGGAACACCAGTGGCTGGACACCCTAGGCGGCTGCCTAGTTTGCCTAGTGGTAGCACCAGCCCTGCTCCTCTCCCCTGACAGAACCAGGATTTGTGTGTTTACACACACAGATCCTGGTTCTCGCTCTGTCACGAGCGATCACGGGTGCCCAGCAGTCATTGCGCCCGCCGGGCACGCGCATCGGCTCCGCGGACACACTACAGGTGCACGCGCGCCTGCTAGAACGTCTTAAAGAGCCTACGTACACCTACGACGGCTCGCCCAGGGGAGCCATCCTGCCACAGTATATCTGCGACGGCTGGTCAGGAAGGGGTTAATTTTGTAAAGTGCTGTGCAAACTGTTGGTGCTATATAAATCCTGAATAATATTAATAATAACATTATTAATTAATAAAAATAAAAAGAAATGCACGTAATGAAACAAAGCACAGATTAAAAAAATCGTTGCCAGAAGTCTACATGAACTTTGACATTGTTTGAGTGTATAATCCTATGTAGGCTATAATATCTTAGCAGTTCATTTTATTGATTAATAGATAGTTATGTAAATATGAGCATATGGTGAACAGGCGAGAGAATAATGACATGGGTGTTTTCAGCTGATCTGTTTTCTTAGCTCATTTATTATTTAGAAATCACTAATCCTGAAGAGTCAGTCCACCTCCTACACACCGCCATTTATCTGCATACATGGGATTCCGGTAGCAGGAGTCAGCAGATTCTTGTAGCTGGAATGACAGGTGAATAATAATAGCGGCGGTCACTCAACCTGTGCAAAGTAATTGCATGCTGGCAGAAACTGTCGCTGTTCACATGTAGCTGCACACTATGTGGATATCTGCAGGCAGGGCTTCTTTTCAGCAGGAACGTGGGGGAACGCAGTTCCGACACCTCCAGCACTGAATGTATGTAAAGGGTGCTGGGGTGTGCTGAAGGGTCTTTTGATGCTGGCTGCTGGGGGGATCTATTGCTGGTGGAGATCTATTTTTGCGTGGTGGTCTTTTTTTTTGCTGGCGAGGTCTATTGTTTCTGGGGGGGGTAAATTGTTGCTGGGAGGGATCTACTGTTGAGAGAGGGGGTCTATTGATGCTGGCTGCTGGAGGGTCTATCATTGCTGGTTTCTGGGATATCTGTTGTTGCTGCCGGGGGTCTATTGTTGCTGGGGTAGTATATTGTTGCTGGGGGGGTCTATTGTTGCGGGTGGGATCTATTGTTGCTGGCGGATCTACTATTCAGGGGGTCTATTTTGCTGGCTGCTGGAGAGTCTATTGATGCTGGCTGCTGGGAGATTTATTGTTGCTGCTGGGGGTTTATTGTTGCTGGGGGGTCTATTGTGTCTGGTGGAATCTATTGTTGCTGGGGGGTGGTCTATTGCTGGCTGCTGCAGAGTCTATTGATGCTGGCTTCTGGGACATCTGTTGTTGCTGCAGGGGAGTCTATTGTTGCTGGGGTAGTATTTTGTTGTGAGGTTCCATTGTTGCTGGGGGGGTCTATTGTTGCAGGTAGGATCTATTGTAGTTGGGAGGGATCTCCTGTTGAAGGGGGGGTCTATTGTTGCAGGCTGCCGGAGAGTCTATTTAAGCTGTCTACTGGGAGATCTATTGTTGCTGGGGGGTCTATTGTTGCTGGGGGGTGGTCTATTGCTGGCTGCTGGAGAGTCTAGTGATGCTGGCTTTTGGAAGATCTGTTGTTGCTGCCGGGGGTCTATTGTTGCTGGGGTAGTATTTTGTTGTGAGGTTCCATTGTTGCAGGTTGGATCTATTGTTGCTGGGAGAGATCTCCTGTTGAGGGGGGGTCTATTGTTGCTAGAGAGTCTATTTAAGCTAGCTACTGGGAGATCTATTGTTGCTGCTAGGGGTCTATTGCTGCTGGCTGCAGGGGGTAATTAACAAACTCCATACACATTACTTAGCACCACAAAGTAATACCTGGCTCTGGGGCGGTACTGAGATGTGGGTAGGGGGTGAAACCAAGGGACGGTGCTCAGAGGTAGGTAGGGGGGGGGGGTCCCTGCATCTTTTCCCTAAGAAAAAAAGCCCTGCCTGTGGTTAGAGATGGATGTCCAAGCCTGGACAGTTATATACGTCAAGGATCCACCACCTGATGTTACCTCAACATTCCATGTTCCTGATATGTGCCTGCTGTACCATGCACTTGTATTAAAAAGTATCCTGTTCTCTTTGTATTGCTTCCTTTGTGTGAAATCCCTGGTGTTCCTGACAGTCCCTCTCCTGTTAAAAGCTGACCACACTAGGCATGAGACCACAGCGTGGTCAGTTTTATAGCTGTCCTGGGAACTTGGCTTGCTCTTCTCCAAAGATCAGACTTGTGCTGACATGCCCACTCTCTGCACAGCCATGCACTGGGAAGACTAGTGTTCTGCTGTTTCTCTTCCCCTAGCTCTCTGATCTCTTTATGCAGCTGAGACCAGAGGATATATGATCACTTAAAAAAAAAAAAAAAAAAAAAAAAGGTATTTATAATTTTTTTATTTGTAAACAAATGTTTTGTCTTTCTTTTCTATTTTAAACTCAGTGGGTTTTTTTACAAGGTGGGGTTTCACATATTCTTTAACTCTCCAGTATTTAAAAAATAAAACAGTAGGACATTCATTTTGGGTGAAACAACCCGTTAATAATAAAAAAAATAATAAAAAGGGTCCTACCTCCCAAAACTGGTGTAGCACAACCCCCACAGGAGCTGCTGGTTTAATTTTGAGCCTGCGCTCTGCCTGTCAACCCCAGAAATTTGGCTCAAACCCACCCTTGGCACAACTGGACAACAATATGGTTGTGGGACCCAATGGCAAAGAGAACCACAACAACACCGCACTGTAATATGTATAGTTATCGTTACCTTGACTCTCAGCTGCAATAGATAGAGTTCCACACAAGACGTAACTTAAGCAGTTGTAAAATGTTTACTTGGAGAAGAGTAGAACAATGGTTATACAGATATAATTGACTGTACACAAATCCCTGCAAAGTCAATGAAATACAACTGGTTCAAGGTTTCTATATTACAAGACCCAATTACTATAACCTGGGTCAAATGTGAGTTATGCCGCGTACACACGATCGTTTTTTCGTGTGAAAAAAGACCGAAAAACGATCGTGTGTGGGCCCCATCGGTCTTTTTTTTCCCCATCGGTGTAAAAAAAATGGAACGTGTTTTAAATTTTACCGATGGAAAAAAAAAAACTATAGCAAATTCCGATCGTCTGTGGGGATCTCCATCGGTGAAAAAACCTATGCATGCTCAGAATCAAGTCGCTCAGAAGCATTGAACTTAATTTTTCTCGGCTCGTCGGAGTGTTTTACGTCACGGCGTTTTGGACGGTCTGATGGTGTGTAGGCAAGACTGATGAAAGTCAGCTTCATCGAAATTCCCACAGAAAAATCAGTTGGATTTTATTCCATCGGAAATCCAATCGTATGTACAGGGCATAAGTGTATGGTGGAGGAATCTCCCAATGCTATGACACTGACACTGGGACACTTCCCCCCCAATTCTCACACACACTTACTATAACAGCAGCACAACAGAGGCAATATAAACAGTTATATCAAACATAAGAGTTCTTATGGCTATATGACTCCCTCTAGTGGGCAGTTCAAACTGGTGCGTATCCCTTCACAGTAAACATTGCAGAGAAATAAAGTGATGACTGTTCCTTTAAGTTCACTTGTCTTCTGCTAGCTCTGTTGGTGCACTTAACCACTTGAGACCCGCGCTATAGACGAAATACGTCTGCAGAGCGGCTCTCAAGTGCTGAGTGGATGTCCCTGGACGTCCTGCCTCTTTCACTCCCCCTGCGCGCCGCCGAGGGCGCGCGGCGGGGAACAGCTGTGCCCGCCGTGTCACATGGTGCCGATACGCATGCCTGTCCGCCAGGTTCGCGCGATCAGCTGTTACAGAGGCAGGACGTGGATCTCTGTGTGTAAACACAGAGATCCACGTCCTGTCAGGGAGAGAGGAGAGACCGATGCTGTGTCCCTTGTACATAGGGACACAGCTCGGTCACCTCCCCCAGTCAGTCCCCTCCCCCACACAGTAAGAATCACTCACAGGGAACATATTTAACCCCTTGATCTCCCCCTAGTGTTAACCCCTTCCCTGCCAGTCACCTATATACAGTAATCAATGCATTTTTATAGCACTGATCGCTGTATAAATGTGAATGGTCCCAAAATAGTGTCAAAAGTGTCCGATATGTCCACCGCAATATCGCAGGCCTGACAAAAATCGCAGATCGCCGCCATCACTAGTAAAAAAATATATATATAATAAAAATGTCATAAATCTATCCCCTATTTTGTAGGCTCTATAACTTTTGCGCAAACCAATAACTATACGCTTATTGCAGTTTTTTTTACCAAAAATATGTAGAAGAATATGTATCGGCCTAAACTGAGAAAAAAAATCTTTTAAAAAAAAAAAAAATTGGGATATTATAGCAAAAAGTAAAAAAATATTGTGTTTTTTTCAAAATCTTCTGTCATTTTTTGTTTATAGCGCAAAAAATAAAAACCGCAGAGGTGATCAAATACCACCAAAAGAAAGCTCTATTTGTGGGAAAAAAATTATAAAAATATCATTTGGGTACAGCGTTGTATGACCGCGCAATTGTCATTCAAAGTGCGTCAGCGCTGAAAGCTGAAAATTGGTCTGGGTACGAAGGGGGTTTAAGTGCCCAGTAAGCAAGTGGTTAAATTGTATTCCAAACAGTATGTGAAGAGGGAAAGTAATCACTCGGTGAATGTAGAGTAGAAATAAAGGAAACGCTTGTTCTCCCAATCCGCTGTCACACTCTCGGATGCAAAGAATCCCTATCTGTGGCACTGCAAGTGTCAGCAAGTATAAGTGGGACTATAGGGACCACTCTTCTATAACTCAGTTAATTATGTTGGTAGGCAAGTGCCTCCTCACCACCCAGAGTCCTCTCCTCGCTGGTATCACCGTCAGGCAAGATGTTGCCGGTCCACCACGCGGCCGCTTACAAGGTGCAGGTAGATGGATGGCGTCAGATGCGATGGAGCGTAGGACAGTCCCTTCTCTGTCTCAGTCAGCGATGCTGTCCACAAGGATCCCTCCATACGCGATCCGCTCTCCAACTTTAGGCCCAGGCTTCTACGGCCTAGGCACGCTCACAGCAGGCCTCTTGCCTGTTGAAAGATGGCGTCCAGAGGGAGAGGGCTGAGGCCCCGCTTGTCCTTATATCACATCCCCCAGCAGGCTGTGCGGTGGTGCCCGGAATTCTGGTAGCACGATGGCACTGTGGGTATTGTAGTCTCAAGCCAACCCACAGCAATAGAGTCACTACCTCACGACTCACCTCTCACCTTGCTTCGTTCCATAATGCAACTGAACTGAACAAACTTTAATAGCACAACATAAACAGACGGAGCAGCACAAGGAAAGAGGCGCCTCGGGGTGTAGCAGTATTAAAACATTTTATTAGGCAGTGAACAAAAGCCACTCACATTTTGATGGTAAAAACAGGCATGTAGAAATTCCCAATCAGGGGAAAAAAGGGATCATCAGATGTGTCAGTGCACTTCTATTCCTGCTGGGGCGCTTGGGTGCTCTGGATTCGCTCTCACCGCTGACAGATGGATGGGAAGAGCTAGCTGCGATGGAGGAAGAGATCCAAAGCGAGGCTTGGAGCGGGATGGTGTAGCAGGCGAAGGATGCTGACGTCACTGGAATGCGACGCGTTTCATGAGGTACAGGCTGCGTATGACGTGGCAGCCGCACTCCTTTGTCAAGCTATCTTGCACATTTTTACTTGTATAGTGCAACATAAACAGACACCAGAGGGAGCCAACCTCTTAGTTAAGAACACAAAGTAGTCTTTTAGGATACTCTTAATAGTAACCCCTTGCTACACTGGTGTTTCTGTTTTTTGGTTGATGCTGGAGAATTAAAGGGGTTGTAAAGATACATGTTTTTTCACCTTAATGCATTCTATGCATTAAGGTGAAAAAACATCTGAGGATTAGCGGTCCCCCAGCCCCCCCCCCCCCCCCCCGTTTACTTACCTGACCCCTCGAAAGTCCCGCTCCGTGAAAGCGCAGGCTTCTCGGCTCATACATTGGTTGATTAAAAGCAGTGCAGCCATTGGCGCGCACTGCTGTCAATCATTTCCAATGATTCGGCGGGGCCGAGTGATACAGTGAGCGGCTATAGCCGCAGGCTGTATCACAGGAGCGCGCCCGCAAGAACTTACCACCATGGGAGAGAGCTCCTATAAAGGGGGTTAGTTCTTGCGGGGAGGAGCCGAGAAAGCCGTTGAGGGACCCCAGAACAGGAGGATCGGGGCCACTCTGTGCAAAACGAGCTGCACAGTGGAGGTAAGTATAACATGTTTGTTATTTAAAAAAAAAAATGTCTCTTTAGTGTTCCTTTTAAGAATTAAAGGGATACTAAAGTCTCTTTATTTTTTTGGTAAAAAATAACAAACATGTTATACTTACCTGCTCTGTTGCAGTGGATCTGCCACAGAGCAGCCCCGATCCTCCTCTTCTAAGGTCCCTCTTCTGTGCTCCTGGCCCCTCCCTCCTGCCAAGTGCCCCCACAGCAAGCAGCTTGCTATGGGGCACCCGAGCTGCTGCTCTGTGTGTTTATTCAGACACGGAGCCATGGCTCAGCCCCACCCCCTCTCTCCCCTCATTGGCTCACTGACTTTAATTGACAGCAACGGGAGCCAATGGCGCTCCGCTACTGTCTCATCCAATTAGGAGGGAGAGTCCCGGACAGCTGAGTCTCTCGTGCAACATCCCTGGATAGAGATGGGGCTCAGGTAAGTATTGGGGGGGCTGCTGCACACAATGCATAGAATGCATTAAGATAAAAAAAAGAAAAACCTTCCGCCTTTAGAACCACTTTAAAATATCCAATAGCTTCTTCGATTTCTCTGAGGGGGAGGTCAATTTGCATGCGATATTTGCACCACGTTGCCATTTTCTACCTAGTATTAAGTATTTCCAAATATATATATATATATATATATATATATATATATATATATATATATATATTAATAAAAACGGAAAAAATAAAAATAAATATAATAAATAAATAAAATATTTTAAAAAGACAATTAAGTAAAATATTGAATTTGTGGTAAATACTACAAAATCACTACATATGTGTGGTTAATATTGCAACAAATTTAAATTGAACATGAAAGTGAAAAATAAAATATGTTTTTAACTGATTGCATGGGCACTGTATTTTAGGAATGTACCTAACAACAACAACAACGAGGGAAGCTCTGCAGCAAGGGACAGTTCACAGAACGCAGTGCCGGAAAGGCGCGCTCCATGCACGTTTCTCACACCGCAGGTGAATGCGTTGCCATCGCGATCTGAATGTGGGTGCCAATTAGACATGTGTACTGCCGAAATTTTTTTTTTCGTTTTTTTGCTTTTTTGGGAAATTCGAAAAATTCGTTGTTTTCGTGTTTTTTTTTGCTTTTTTCGGAAATTCGGGAAATTCGAAAAATTCGTTTTTTTTTTTTTGTTTTAGTTTTTTTCTTTTTTTTTCTATTCTCGGAAATTTGGGAAATTCGGAATCCCGAATTTTCGAATTTCCAAAAAAACGAATAAAATGAAAACAAAAAAAAAGGAATGTTTCGAATTTCCGAAAAAAAAACGAATTTCCGATTTTCGGAAATTCGGAAATTCTAAAAATTCGAAATTCGGAAATTAAACTTTCCAAATTTCCCATTTTCGAATCTTAGATTTTCGAATTTTAGATTTTCGAAATTTCCAGTTTTCGAATTTTCAAAATTTCCAGTTTTCGAATTTTCGAAATTCCGAATATTGGAAATTCGGAAATTCGAAAATCCGAATTTCCGAAATACGAGAATTCGGAAATTCGAAATTTCGGAAATCCGAAAATCCGAAAATTCGTAAATCGAAAAATTCCTAAATTCCTAAATTTCGGAATTAACGAATATCTCTAAATTCGTGAAAAAACAATTAGAAACTAAACGAATTGCACATGTGTCTAGTGCCAATATATTGTTAACAGCACCCCACACTCAGACTGAAAATGCATGTGCTTGCGGGCACCAAATCACATGGTACCACAGTGCCATGCCGTTTGGCCCAGTGCATTTTTTAAAGTAGTGCTAGCACTGTGGACTGTCCCAATGCACCACCCGGGAACACGAACCCTAAAAGAAAACAATGTATGAATGTGAAATTGGCATGAATTATAACTTGTTACAAGAATATTTAAATAGTTTCATAACATTTAGGTGCCAAGTTTGAACCCCTTTGAAGTCAGACTGAAGCCTCGTACACACGATCGGACTTCCATCTGACTTTTCCGTAGATTTTTGTTCGAAGGGCGTTGGCCGGGAACTTGTTCTGCATACAGACGGCAGAACTTTTTCAGCCAACTTTCACCAAATCACGTGGTTTTTCAGCTCTTTACCGCCACCCTTTGGGCAACTTCTGCTATCGTTGCCTGATCTTTAGCATTGGTTCTGAGAATGCGTGTTTGTACTTTGGACTTTAGTCCTATGGACTTGTGTACACGCGATTGAAATAGCCGACGTAGGACATTTGTTGCCGGAAAGTTTGTCTGTTCTCTCAGCGTGTCAGCGAACATTGGTCCGATGAAAAGGCGAAAAAGTTTGTCCGATGGAGCGTACACACGGTCGGGTTGTACGATCAAACAGGTCCGTCGGACATTTGTTGCCAAAAAGTCAGATCGTGTGTATGGGCCTTAAGGCTGGCCATACATTACACAATTTTCTTGTACAACTTTTCCTTTAAGCCCCGTACACACGGTCGGACTTTTGCCCAGCAAACTTAATTTTAAGCAAGTTGGACCAACAATCCGACCGTGTGTACGCTCCATCGGACAAACTTTTTTTTCGTTTGGTTTTGTTTTTATCGGACAAAAGTTGGGTCTGCAAACGGACAAACTTTTGCCCAACAAAAGTCCGATGGAGCAAAGTCCTACCGTGTGTACAGAAAACCATTGGACTTTTGTCCGATGGACAAAACAACGAATGTTAAAATCAACCAACAATAGCAGAAGTTGACCAAAGGGTGGCGGTAAAGAGCAGAAAAGAGCAGAAAAACCATGTTTTGGGAAAGTTTGCAGAAAAGTCCTGTGGTGTGTATGCTATGGGTGTTCCCGACTAACTCCGTTCGGACAAAAATCCACGGAAAAGTCAGATGGAAGTCCGACCGTGTGTACGAGGCTTAAGATTTACCAAAACCATATAATATGAGGTCATACCTAAACACTTTCAAATAATATGCAATCAGGCAGGTCCTTGCACTACATAGTTAAAGGTAAATCTAAAGGAAATGTAATAAGAAAAATTGTATAATGTATGGCCAGCCTAAAGCCCCCCATACACACTATTAGATTTTCTGCAGATTTTTGTCTTCAGATTTACCAAAACCATATAATATGAGGTCAAACCTTAATGCCCTGTACACACGATCGGATTTCCGATGGAATAAAATCTGATGGAATTTACCGTTGGAATTTCGATGAAGCTGACTTTCATCAGTCTTGCCTACACACCATCAGACAAAATTCCGACCGTCCAAAACGCGGTGACGTACAACACGTACGACGGCACTTTAAATGGGAAGTTCAAATCCAATGGCGCCACCCTTTGGGCTGCTTTTTGCGGATTTTGTGTTACTGCGTGTTAGTAAAAGTTTGGTGAGAGCCGATTTGCGCTTTTCAGTCTCCGTTCTTTTCAGTCCGTTACAGCGTGACCAATGTGCTATCTCCATTACGAACGTTAGTTTTACCAGAAGGAGCGCTCCCGTCTCCTAATTTAGTCTGAGCATGCGTGGATTTTTCTCCGATGGAGTTCCACACAGACGATCGGAATTTCCTATTGTTTTTTTTCCAACATGTTCTATTTTTTAACACCGATGGAAAAAAGTCAGATGGGGCCCACACACGATCGTTTTTTCCGATGAAAATAGTCCATCGGACTTTTTTCATCGGAAAAACCGACCGTGTGTACAGGGCATAAGAGTTTCAATTTGTATGCAATCAGGCAGGCCCTTGCACTACATGGTTTTGGTAAATCTGAAGGCAAAAATCTTCAGAAAATCTAATAGTGTATATGGGGCTTTAAGCCTGGTACACACGATCGGATTTTCATCGGACAAAGCGTAGGACATTTGTACGAAGGGCGTTGGCCAGGAACTTGTCTTGCATACAAACAGCAAAGAATTGTCGGCCAACAAACACGAAACTACGTGGTTCTTCAGCTCTTTAGCGCCACCCTTTGGGAAACTTCTGCTAATGTTGTGTTATGGTGAGCATTAATTCTGAGCATGCGTGGTTGTACTTTGGAGTCTTGTCCGACGGACTTCTGTACACACGCATGCTCGGAAAATCCGACAACAATTGTCCAATGGAGCGTACAAACGTACAAACTTCCGACAACAGCCTGCCATCACACTTAAGACTGGGATGCCATTAAAGTTCATGTGCGTGTCGAGGCAGGTGTCCCAATACTTTTGGCAATATAGTGTATTTAACCCTTTAATCGCCCTAGATGTTAACCCCTTTCAGCCCAGTGTCATTAGAACAGTGTATAGTATTAGCACTGATCACTGTAATAATGTCACTGGTGATGTCAGTGGCAGTTAGTTCCCACAAATAATCAGTTACTGTCAGATTGCGTGCCGTCCCGCTATAAGTCGCTAATCACCACCATTACTAGTGGAAATGAAATATATATATAAAAACTTTCATTATATATCCCATAGTTTGTAGACGCTATAAATTTTACACAAATCAATCAATATACACTTATTAGAATTTTTTTTTTTACCAAAGACATGTAGCAGATTACCTTACTATTTAACCATAATTTTTGAAGAAATTTTTTTTCTTTTTTTTTTTTTTCTTTATGGGATGTTTTATAGCAGAAGGTAAAAAAAAAAAAAAATGTTTAAATTGTCAGCCTTTTTTTGTTAATATAATAAAAACCGCAGTGGTGATCAAATACCACCAAAAAAAAAGCTCTATTTGTGTGAAAAAAACATCAATTTTGTTTGGGTACAACGTCGCACGACTGCGCAATTGTCAGTTAAAGTGATGCAGTGCCGTATCACAAAAAATGGCCCGGTCATTAAGGGGGTACAACCTACTGAAGCTGAAGTGGTTAATAAACAATAATGGCCATTTTCTAGGCTACTAGGCAAGGGGATACTCAATAAAATGGCATGGAGGGCTGGGCACTGCCCTGGGGAGACATGTGCCAAAGCCCAAAAAAAAAAAAAAAAAGGAGTAAAAATTCAGTTTGGCGTGGAGCAGCAATTTTGTTTTTCATAATGCTTAACCAATTGACCTCTGGAAGGTTTACCCCCTTCATGACCAGGCCATTTTTTGCGATGCGGCACTGTGTTACTTACTTACAATTGCGCGCTTGTGCGACGCTGTACCCAAAGAAAATTTATGTTCTTTTTTTCCCACAGATAGAGCGTTCTTTTGGTGGCAATTGATCACCTCTGCGGTTTTTAGTTTTTTGCATTATAAACGAAAAAATACAATTCTGAAAAAAAAAAAACAATATTTTTTACTTTCTGCTATAAAACATATCTGATTAAAAAAAAGCGAATTTCTTTATCAATTTAGGCCAATATTTATTCTGCTAGATATTTTTTGTTATAAAAAATAAATAAAAAATACAAATAAACGTATATTGAGTGGTTTGCACAATGGTTATAGCAACTACAAACTATTAGATAGATTTATGGACTTTGTATTTATTTATTTATATTTACTAGTAATGGCGCGATCAACAACTTATAGCTGGACTGCGATTTTGCGGCGGACAAATTGGACACTTTTGACACTCTTTGGGGACCAGTGACACTAATACAATGCTAAAAAAAAATGTTGTACTGTACTAATGACACTGGCTGGGAAGGGGTTAATATTAGGGGCAATCAAATGGTTAACTGTTCCTTGCTAGTGCTTGTGTATTGTGGGGAAGGTGCTTTTGCTAGGGGAATACATGGATCCATGTCCCTGCTTTGCAGAGACACAGGATCAATACCTTCCCTACTGCCAGAACAGCGATCTGCCTTGTTTACTCTTTGTTTAACAAAGTATATTTTAGCAATAGTCGTCATTTGAGGCTTCTACACATAGAAGTCTGTGATATCTATACTGTACTGTATCACAGTTTTCCCTTTTTTACATTCTACCTGATCTTCTAGCACCACACTGTGATCACCAGAGAAACTACATCTAACTGAAAAATAAAAACTGTAATACGCCTCAATCTACATCAATTGAAGACTTAAAATCTCAGATAAGCTTGAAACATGTTATTGTAATTTAAGAAGTTGTTCAAACTAGTTTTAAATCTGCAGCCTTCGTTAAAATACTTGGTGATCCTGCGCTCTATGCATTAAAGACTCCTGACCCCTGCACTCAGTATATTAGGTACTCCTGACCCCATGTACTCTATGCATTTTGCACTCCTGATCCTTGTGGTCTATGCATTATGCGCATCTGACCTCTGCGCTGTGTGCATTACATACTCCCGATCCCTGCCCCCTGTGTACTACATACTCCTGAACACCGTGCTCTGTGCACTGCACACTTCTGACCTCCTGTGCCTTTTGCAATATACACGCCTAACCTCTGAGCTCTGTGCATTATTCACTCCTGACCCCTGCACCCTATGCATTATGCACTCCTGACCCCTGTGTTCTGTGCATTATACACTCCTGACCCCAGTGCTCTGTGCATTTAACACTTCTGACCAGTGGCAGCTGGTGCTCAAAATTTGGGGGGCGCAAACAAACTGAAAAAAAAAAATCATCAATTGCTGCCACTGTGCCCATTAAATGCAGCCACTGTGCCCAAACGCCACCAGTTTGCCCCCCCCCCCCCCCAAATGCAGCCAATTTGTCCCCAAATGCAGCCAGTTTGTCCCCAAATACAGACAGTTTTCCCCCAAATGCAGCCAGTTCGTCCCCAAATGCAGCCAGTTCCCCCCCAAATGCAGCCAATTTGTTCCCAAATACAGGCAGTCTCCCCCCAAATGCAGCCGGTTTGTCCCCAAATGCAGCCAGTTTGTCCCCAAATGCAGCCAGTTTCCCCCCAAATGCAGCCAGTTTCCCCCCAAATGCAGTCAGTTTCCCCCGCTGGCTCTGATAGGCACTTCCAAAAACCAACCAGCGGCTGTTATTCAGATGGCCGGCGCTCGCCAGGGGGCCGGCCATCTGAATAGTGGGCGGCAGCGGCGCCGACGACAATACATACATTCATGCAATGCATGAATGTATGTATTGTTGCAGGGGAGAGAGGGGGCGGCACTCCTGCACCCACTATGGACGCACCGCCACTGTTTCTGACCCCTGTGCTCTGTGCATTATACACTCCTGACCCCTGTGCTCTGTGCATTTAACACTTCTGACCCCTGTGCTCTGTGCATTATACACTTCTGACCCCTGTGCTCTATGCATTATACACTCCTGACTAGGGTTGAGCGTACCGAACTTTTGGGTTTTTGGGTCCCGGACCCGAAAAATTGACTGTATTTTCGGGTTCGGTCCGGTGTTCGGCGATATGCATGTAAAGTGGCGCTTGTTTCCCGTGCTTAGAACTGTCCCTGCACAAAGTGTAATTTCTGAAGGAAAAAAAGTCATTTAAAACTCACTCGCGGCTATAATGAATTGTCGGCTCCCGGCAATACATAGAAAAGTCATTGATAAAAATTTAAAAAAAGCGTGGGGGTTCCCCCAAATTCAATTACCAGGCCCTTCAGGTCTGGTATGGATTTTAAGGGGAACTCCACCCCAAATAAAAAAAAAATGGCGTGGAGTACCCCCAAAAATTCAGACCAGGCCCTTTATCCGAGCACGCAACCTGGCAGGCCGCAGGAAAAGAGGGGGGACAAGAGAGTGCCCCCCCTCCTGAACCGTACCAGGCCACATGCCCTCAACATGGGGAGGATAAGGGCCTCATCCCCACAACCCTTGCCCGGTGGTTGTGGGGGTCTGCGGGCGGGGGGCTTATCGGAATCTGGAAGACCCCTTTAACAAAGGGGACCCCCAGATCCCACCCACCCCATGTGAATTGGTAATGGGGTACATTGTACCCCTACCATTTCACAAAGAAAGTGTAAAAAATTGCAAAAAAAATACACAGACACCGTTGGGAAAGTCCTTTATTAAAAATAAAAAAATAAAAAATAAAAAAAAACATTACAGCGATGAAATCCAGTGTCCCGCGGCGATCCCGATGTCCAGCGCTGTCCACACGAAATGTCATTGGCTGAACCTGAGCGGACCTGATGGGAACTTCAGTGTAATAAATGAATAGACCCGCCCCTTCTAAAGTTCCCCATTAGGTCCGCTCAGCCAATGACGTAGGTGTAAGGCTGAGGACCTGATGCGGAACGTGAGAAGGGGCGGGTCTATTCATTTATTATACTGCGGAGGAAGTTCCCCATTAGGTCCGCTCATCCAATGACGTAGGCGGGTCTGACATACGAGGGGGTGGACCTGATGGGGAACTTCCTCCGCATTATAATAAATTAATAGACCCGCCCCTTTTCACGTTCCGCATCAGGTCCTCAGCCTTACACCTATGTCATTGGCTGAGCGGACCTGATGGGGAACTTTAGACGGGGCGGATGTATTCATTTAATACTATTAGATGAATACACCCGCCCCTCCTAAAGTTCCCCATCAGGTCCGCTCAGCCAATGACGTAGGTGTGAGGCTGAGGACCTGATGCGGAACGTGAGAAGGTGCGGGTCTATTCATTTATTACACTGCGGAGGAAGTTCCCCATCAGGTCCGCTCAGGCTCAGCCAATGACGTTTGTTATATACGGCGGGTGCCCTGACACTATAAAAAGCAAACTAACCAGCGTCACCCGTAACACTTATATGGTGATCACTGGTGAAAGGGTTAACTAGGGGCAATCAGGGGGTTAAACCTTTATTAGGTAACATATGGGGGTACCTGACGCTATATAAAAACCTGACGGGGAACCTAAATAACAAAATAACTAACTGGCTAACCAGTGTCACCAGTAACACTTACACGGTGATCACTGGTGAAAGGGTTAACTAGGGGCAATTAGGGGGTTAAAACCTTTATTAGATAATATATGGGGGTACCTGGCGCTATAAAAACCTGCAGTGAACCTAAAAAAAATAACTGGCTACCTATCGGCACCAGCATAACTAATACAGCGATCAGAAAAACGATTGCTTAGTGACACTGGCAAAAGGGGGTGAAAGGGTTACCTGGGGGGCGATCAAGGGGTTAAACCTTTATTAGGTAATATATGGGTGTACCTGACGCTATAAAAACCTGCGGCGAACTTAAAAAAAATAACTGGCTACCTATCGGCATCACCGACACTAAGACAGCGATCAGAAAAACGATTGCTTAGCGACACTGGCAAAAGGGGGTGAAAGGGTTACCTGGGGGGCGATTAAGGGGTTAAACCTTTATTAGGTAATATATGGGGGTACCTGACGCTATAAAAACCTGCGGCAAACCTAAAAAAAATAACTGGCTACCTATCGGCACCACCGACACTAAGACAGCGATCAGAAAAACGATCGCTTAGTGACAGTGGTGCTAGGGGGTGAAAGGGTTACCTGGGGGGCGATCAAGGGGTTAAACCTTTATATGAGGGGGGGTTAGGGGGCTACACTGGACCTAAAACTAACTGCCCTGACACTTTTACAGTCACAAATGTCACTGATTGCAGTGATCAGTAAATAAATGGTCACTGCAATCAGTGACACTGTGACTGGGGGCTGGGGGGTGATCTGGGGGTGTCTGGGGGGGCCTGGGGGGGCCTAGGGGGGCGATCGTGTGCCTATGTGTGCTGTTTAGTGTACTAACCTGTGTGCCTTCTCTCCACGGCGCTCAGTATATGTGAGCGCCGCAGGAGAGATGACATCACTTCCTCCTGCCTGTGTAAAGATTACACAGGCAGAGGAAGCTTTTCATTCGCCGATAGCGATCGCGAGGGGGTGGCCAGAAACGAATGGGGGATCGCTCCCGGAACAATGCCGACCGCTCACTGTATAGAAGGGGGGTCCGATGGGACCCCCCAACTATACGAAGGCAGTCACGTACAGGTACGTGATTGTGCCTGTCCGTGCCATTCTGCCGACATATATATACAGTGAGCGGTGGTTAGGTGATTGAAGGCACAGTCACCTTATAAGAGCAGCAACTAAATTTTGCACTTGTTTTGGTTAATGGTAATTTACACTTATTCTTTAGCGTAGGAGTATATATTGGTGTATATACACATACACAATTATATCTATCTATCTATCTATCTTTCTATCTATCGATTCATTGCCCCATACATGTATTCTTGCCCCCTGTCTCTCTCCTCACTCCACTCTTATCCGCCTTTTTTTCACTCTCCACCCTTTTATTGCCCTTTTCCCTCTTCACCACCCCCATCCCTTTCGTCATCCCCCTCCCACCATCCTACTCTTCACTGACCTTTCCTCTCTTCACTGCCCTGTTCCCCTCATTTCCCTCCATCCCCTTCTTCATTGCCCTGTCCCCCTCATCACTACCTCATCCCACTCTTCGCACCCCTGTTCCTCTCTCCACTCCCTTCCCCCTCCTCACCCTGGGTCCCCCCTTCCCCACTCCGTCTTCACTACCTCATCTCACTCTTCACCCCCCTGTTCCTCTCTCCACTCCCTTCCTCCTCCTCACCCCCTGCCCCCTTCCTTACCCTGGGTCCCCTCCGTCCATCTTACCTCCCTCCTCCCCCTCTCCACTCCACTTTCCCCTCCTCACCCTCCACCCCCATCTCTGCAGAAAAACAAAGGTTTGACTATATTTTAGTGCACCCAAACCCAATATGTTACCTAATTTTTGGTAAAATCTAAAAGACGAAGTTGTACCAAGTAAACACATACCAGACATGTCAAGCATTAAGGGCTATTTCACACCAGACGCAGTTCCGTGCGCTTTTTTCTGCACAAAATGCATGCACAGTGTTTTCCATGTATTCCAATGGCTCTAGTTCACACCAGTGCAGTCAGTTCCAGTCAGTTTCCGGTGCAGAAACTGACTGGAACTGACTGTATTGGTGCAGAAAAAACAGAACTGCACGGAACTGCATCTGGTGTGAACTGGCCCTAAAACTCTGTTCACCTATGAATCATCAATTAACTTCAGTATCCAGAATTTTACATGTTACAGGTCACTGGTTTAGAGTTAACCGTGATTAAAAGTCCTGAATTTTTTGCTTTAACTTCATGTGTGCAGCGATATGTAATGTGTAGTGAAATCTTCTTTCTCGTATGTAGGCACCCTCGTTGTGTGAATTTATATATACAGTATATGTATGTGGGGTAAAAGCACCAGGGGTTCTTAGAAGTGATCGGGTGGCTGTTCAGTTGAATTATCAGAATCACACACAATCCTGGCTGCTGTAGCCTGAGGTTAAACCCCCCCACTGCCACCAATATACAGCAGTGGCAGTAAAAGGGTTAAAGCGGTAGTAAACCGCCATTTTTTTTTTTTTTTAAACCTGCAAGGTAAAGTTATAATGTGCTAGTATGCAGTAAGCAACATGCTGGCACCACTGACTGGGCTTCCATCTTCCCCGGTCTTCTTTCCGGATTTGCGTCCTCCGGCTGTCTGGTTGGCCACGCCGTGATGACATCACTCCTGTGCATGCGCACTGGAGCTGTTATTCACAGCACAGGACTCTGAAGGAACAGCACGGGCATGGCGTTCCTTCAGAGCACAAGTAAATATCTCCTAAACAGTGCATGCAGTGGCGGCTGGTGTTTTTTTTGGGGGGTGGCAAACAATCCACCCAAAGCTACCCCCCCAATTGGTCAGGTCACAGACGGCACACCCCACCTCCGGGCTGCTTGTTGGCTCGGTTCCCCTGCGTCTTCTCCTTCCTCCCCTCCCTTCTCCTGGCCAATCTGATTGGATCTCCTTTTGGCCAATTGGGTGACGGGTCTCATGATCCGCTTCCCGATTGGCCGGGAGGAGATTCAGTGTAATAATAGTGAATATTTATTCGCTATTGTCACACAACTGGATGGGCTTCGGGTGCAGTGCTTCAAAAATCACGTGCTTAAGAAAAAAACACCCCCCCAAAGGAATTCATATGTCCGGTGCCCTGCATGTAGATCAGGGGGCCGGACGCATGGATAGAGAGGGGGCGACGCCCATGCGCCCCTAATGGCCATTGAGTGCACGTTTAGGAGATATCTACTGTACCTATGGGTAAGCCTTATTATAGACTTACCTACAGGTAAATATCAACCATTGTAGTTTTCTTTCACTTTAATGTACATCTATAGCCCAAATATTTTTTTTGCTTCAGTATAGGATGAAGTGTAGACAGGTTAAAGCCTTTTTCAGGCTGTTATTTTTTGCCTACTGGAGAAAATTGAACCAGGCTTTATATAGGGTGTTTGTTTTGCCTTCCTCTGGACCAACTGTAGGGTTCTGTAAATGGAAGTTTTCTGTTTATTTATTTCTATAGGTTGTTTGTCTGCTTTTCCCTTTAAATAAAGTGTATACTGTATATGGCATGTGTTGTGATGGAGAGTTAATTTAAACAATATATACTTATAATGTTTTCCCTTGCCGTGGCTTCCGCTGTGGCCGTCATTCTCGGCCAGACCTGGCTGCCCCAATACAAGGAGAACGGAGAGAAGGATCAATTGTTTTCCCATGGTACCTCACAATATCAATCTCCGCTATCGAAATTGACCAGCTGATTTATAGGAATAGAGCTGTTTAATCAACAAAGGGAACATTTACTGAGGGTGGGTTCAGGATCATATTGCTACTACACCCATAAAATTTTTGGCAGCAAGCCCCTTTATTTCACATCATAAATGTGATAGTAATTGGTTGTATGGTCATTATTTGCTGGTAGAGATAGAGATGTGTTTGTTGGCAGGTGCAGGTATTCTTCCCACCTGTAGATGGCATGGTGCCAGTACTGCAGGGGACTAGGAGTCTGATCAGGGAGTTTTACTGTTATGGACTCCGTTAGTTGTCTGTAGGTAAGCAGGCTTCCAAGTGGACACCCAATTCCCGCATGGGTTTGGGCAGCCTTCTTAACGTGGGAGTCTTTAGAAGAGGGATCCCACATCATTCAGGCACACTTCTTGGTGAGTGGCAGGTTAGGGATAAAAGTAAGAAATACCTGTGCTCAAATGCCCATAGCTTCTACATGAATGTAGCGCTACCCCCACAGGAGTTGCTTGGTATGATGGATCCTCTGTCCTCTGCCACGAACCGCTTCATCCCTTCTGATATACCTGTTAGTTTGCTGAAAAGACATATATTAGCTTAGGCATTAGTATAATACCACAACTGTATCAGTATATAGAATTAGACACCAGACCACTTGACTGTAAATAAAGTAAGTATAGTAAGTAAGTATATTATTGCAAAGCAAAAATAAGAAGGCAATGCACAAGAAAAGTAAGTAGACATGTGCAATTAGTTTCGGTCCAAATAAAAATTCTGATGCATTTTTAGTTTTTCCTTGTCAATTATATTTATTGGTTAGAGAAGATTACCGCTCATATGTGCCTAATGAACCTTTCACTAGATCCAAAGCCGCGGGTGCAGACAATGCATATAAAAATGCGGAAATTGAAGAAGGTTTGGACAGCCGCACTCCAAAAAATAGTTCCTTTATTTTAAAATCAAGTCACAAAAATACATGCCACAGCAAAAAAACAGATGTAAGCTGACGCGTTTCACACTGTAGTTCAGTGCTTATTCATAGATATGAATAAGCACTGAACTACAGTGTGAAACGCGTCAGCTTACATCTGCTTTTTTGCTGTGGCATGTATTTTTGTGACTTGATTTTAAAATAAAGGAACTATTTTTTGGAGTGCGGCTGTCCAAACCTTCTTCAATTTCCGAATATTTATTGGTTGCATAATAATAAATACATACTTTGGTTTGCATTTTTGGTTTTTCAGAGATTTGGATGTATCCGAATCGACGCGTGAAATAGTAACAAATGTAGTTGAAATTCGGTTAATTTTGTTTAGTATATTCGTTTTCTAAAGAATTCCAAATTTTTGGAACAATTCAAATTTGGATTGGTTGAAAAATGATTAACGGATTCAAATTCCGTGTGAAGAATAGCTGGTTGTTAAGGAGCAGGCCGGGAAGCCAGCCACCGCATCATTAACAAGTGATGACTCCTCAGCTGTCAGCAGGCTTCCTGATAGCTGAAATTTAAACGAAAGAATGCCAGCAATAGAAAATAAAAAAAAAAACAGAATGATGCCCCCCCCCCCCCCTCCCCATGCATGCCAGGCCCTTAAGGGGAACCCCATGCCAAAATAAAAAATAAAAAATTAGCGCAGAGTTCACCCCAAAATCCATACCAGATCCTTATCTGAGCATGCAGCCTGACAGGCCAAGCAAGCACCCCCCCCCCCAACAATACCAGGCCACATGCCCATAACATGTTGATGGAGACAAGGGCCTCTTCCCCACAACCCTGGGCCATGGTTGTGGGGGTCTGAAGGCGGGGCGTGTTATCGGAATCTGAAAGCCCCCAGATCCTGCCCCCCCCTATATCGATTAGGAACATGGCCTTTGCTGCACTGACGGGTACTAATAGGGGCACTAGATGAGGTTCATTTAAAGGTTATCAGATGTATGCTTTACAGGTCATAAAGTAACACTAAACTTTAATTTATAAAAAATCCATTTAAGTGTGTATTCTAAACTCAGAAAAAAATCATTCTATGGCTCTCAGTCTCCTCTAAATCTCCAAATTCCTTCTTTTTTTTGTTTTTGTGCTGCCGTGATCTGACATCCAGTTGGAGGGTGGCTACCTTTGTTCTCTCTGGTCCCACCGTACAGTCATGGCCGAAATTGTTGGCACCCCAGAAATTTTTCCAGAAAATCAAGTATTTCTCACAGAAAAGTATTGCAGTAACACGTGTTTTGCTATACACATGTTTATTCCCTTTGTGTGTATTGGAACAAAACAGCAAATTGGACATAATGTCACACAAAACTCCAAAAATGGGCTGGTCAAAATTCTTGGCACCCTTTATTTAATATTTTGTTGCACACCCTTTGGAAAAAATAACTGAATCCAGTCGCTTCCTATAACCATCAATAAGCTTCTTACACCTCTCACCCGGAATTTTGGACCACTCTTCCTTTGCAAACTGCTCCAGGTCTCTCTTATTGGAAGGGCGCCTTTTCCCAACAGCAATTTTAAGATCTCTCCACCGGTTTTTAATGGGATTTAGATCTGGACTCATTGCTGGCCACTTTAGAACTCTCCAGCGCTTTGTTGCCATCCATTTCTGGGCGTTTTTTGACGTATGTTTGGGGTCATTGTCCTGCTGGAAGACCCAAGATCTCGGACGCAAACCCAGCTTTCTGACACTGGGCTCTACAGTGCGACCCAAAATCCTTTGGTAATCCTCAGATTTTATGATGCCTTGCACACATTCAAGGCACCCAGTGCCAGAGGCAGCAAGACAACCCCAAAACATCATTGAACCTCCACCATATTTCACTGTAGGTACCGTGTTCTTTTCTTTGTAGGCCTCATTCAGTTTTCAGTTAACAGTAGAATGATGTGCTTTACCAAAAAGCTCTATCTTGGTCTCATCTGTCCACAAGAGGTTTTCCCAGAAGGATTTTGGCTTACTCAAGTACATTTTGGAAAAACTGTAGTCTTGCTTTTTTATGTCTCTGTGTCAGCAGTGGGGTCCTCCTGGGTCTCCTGCCATAGCGTTTCATTTCATTTAAATGTCGACGGATAGTTGGCGCTGACACTGATGCTCCCTGAGCCTGCAGGACAGCTTGAATTTCTTTGGAACTTGTTTGAGGCTGCTTATCCACCATCCGGACTATCCTGCGTTGCAACCTTTCATCAATTTTTCTCTTCTGTCCATGCCCAGAGAGATTAGCTACAGGGCCATGGGTTGCAAACTTCTTGATAATGTTGCGCACTGTGGACAAAGGCAAATCTAGATCTCTGGAGTTGGACTTGTAACCTTGAGATTGTTGATATTTTTCCACAATTTTGGTTCACAATTCCTAAAACAGTTCTCTTCTCCTCTTTCTGTTGTCCAAGCTTAGTGTGGCACACACAGACACACAATGCAAAGACTAAGTCAACTTCTCTCCTTTTTATCTGCTTTCAGGTGTGATTTTTATATTGCCCACACCTGTTACTTGCCCCAGGTGAGTTTAAAGGAGCATCACATGCTTGAAACAATCTTATTTATCCACAATTTTGAAAATGTGCCAAGAATTTTGACCAGCCCATTTTTGGAGTTTTGTGTGACATTATGTCCAATTTGCTTTTTTTCCTCCCTTTTTTTGTTTTGTTCCAATACACACAAAGGGAATAAACATGTGTATAGCAAAATATGTGTTACTGCAATACTTTTCTGTGAGAAATACATGACTTTCTGGAAAAATTTCTGGGGTGCCAACAATTTCTGCCATGACTGTATGTAGGAACGTAGCCACCCTCTCTTTCTCACTGCCGAGATGGACTATGGACTATGAGATTTGTAGTGTGCAGCTGCTACATTTGGAATGAGCTGTGCCCATGAGCTCAACCAAAGTGCACTAGACATGTGCATGACGAACAAATTTGTTTAGATTCCTTAATCTAGTTTTTTTGTTTTGTTAAATTTGGTTGATTAGTTGAATTTGTATTCGGAATTCGTATTGGAAATTCGTTTTATGTCTTTTTCAAATTTTCTTCGAATTTACCAATTTTTTTCGATTCGAAATGTTCGAATCACTAAATTTTGTATCGGCCAAATCGAATACTTACGATTTTTTTTTTTTTTTTCCAATTCGAATGTGGCAAAGTGAACAAACAAAAGAAAAATAGTTACATAGTTACATAGTTACATAGTCAGGTGGAAAAAAGACACAAGTACATCCAGTTCAACCATAAAAAATAATAAAAAAATAGAAATAAATATAGTACAATCCCGTATATCCAATTCTATACCCACTGTTGATCCAGAGGAAGGCAAAAAACCCCAGCAGAGCATGATCCAATTTGCTACAGCAGGGGAAAAAATTCCTTCCTGATCCCCCGAGAGGCAATCGGATATTCCCCAGATCAACTTTACCTATAAATGTCAGTACCCAGTTATATTATGTACATTTAAGAAATAATCCAGGCCCTTCTTAAAGCAATCTACTGAGCTGGCCAGAACCACCTCTGAAGAGAGTCTATTCCACATTTTCACAGCTCTTACTTTGAAAAATCTTCAACAAATGATTACAATGACTCTTTAAATATACTTTGGCGTAACTAAAACAGTATTATTTGGTAAGGGTACTCTAATAACACACACAGTCTTTGATTTCCGAAATATGTTTACAGTTCAAATTAGACAGGAGTTCAATGTAAAATTCGATTCGAATTTCAATTTGAATTTCAGAAATTCTGACAAATTTAGTTTAGTTATTCAAAGCATTCGGTAAACTTTGTTTATATTGTAATTTGGGTTTTCGGATACAGTATATCCGTATCTCTGAATAATGAACAATTTGTCCAAATATATATTCGGAACTAAACGAACTGCACATGTCTAAAGTGCACTGCTCATTCCAAATGTAGCATTTATACCTGCAGGTGCCACTGGTGATGGTGGGTCCTCTGGTCTGCCACGACTCTCCTAACGGCTAGATCTCCGCTAACACACTTGGTTGTAGACTAAAAGCCAATGACACCTGTGAGACTTAGTAAGTTACCACGAAGGATGATCCTTTGAGAAAGCCAATTGGGTGCTACGTGTCAGTTGGACAGTGACATCAACATGCTGGGCGGGGCTTGGAAGCCATTTTAGGGAACAGTGTTTTAGCTGTGTTTAAACCATGCCTGATTTTAAAGATTTTATGTAAGTGCAACACTTGTTTTTAATAATAAATATGACTTAAGCGGTCTGCCCTATTGGATGTCTTTACTTCCTTCCTTAGTTTATCGGCTATTAAGAACATACTTGTGATTTGATGGTCAGCTTCATGGAATGAAGAGGGATTTGAGTCATTACTTATGTAGTGATGACTCCGTGGTGTTGCTACGTGGTACAGCATCTGCACATTTCACCCTGCTCCCAGACATCCATTAGACACACTTCTCAGTCAATGAACAGTCTCTTGCTTTTGTTGTTATTATTACGGGATAGAACTAGGTTGGGGAAAAGGGACATGGGATGCCCATAGGATGAATATTACTTGGCAGAATAAAAGTAGCTGCGTCACACTTCTCAGCAGAGTAAAAGTAACTGCGCATATTCTTCTTAGTAGAACAAAAGATGGTTGACTCTAAACTTGACAGTCCCTTTCTCATAGCTCCCAACTGTGCCTGATTTGGAGGGAATGTCCCTGATTTGGAGCAATGTCCCTCTGTATCTCATTCCTCCTCATTTGTCCCTCATTTTGGTTTGATCTATATAGATGTAAATAAAATGCACTTTTAATTTATTAAAAAAGTGTTTTCCAGCGCTAAACCTTTCATCTGATTTCAAAATTGCTGCATTTGTAAATTCCAAAAGCCAATATAAAGTAATAGTAATGGTAAAAAAAGCACTTTTTTTGTACAATTTTCCTTTAAGGGTGTGTGGCAAGGGGTGTGTCCTATGCCTGCATACTTTTGATGATAGGTGTCCCTCATTTCCATCTCAGAAAGTTGGGAGGTATGCTTTCCTCAGCACACTCCCTCCAGCACACTACTTAGGAGCACTTACTTCACTGCCCAACTTTAGTCTCATGTCACACCATCAGCATATGACTAGGCCTCACTCTGAATAAGTCCCAGTGTCTTTACTCGATAGCCCTTTGCAGGCTGGGGCCTGCAGTATCCCTTTGTGGTAGCAACCAATTTGATAGAGAAGAATAAATGTAGATGGACTGATCCCAGCAGGTCCAAAATGCAAATCCTGCCTGCCCTCCTGGCTGCAGCAACTTGACACACACTCTACAGTCTCTCCCTCTGGCTCTACATCCAGCTCCCCTGGCATGTCTCTTTCAGAACTTTCCACTGTGCTTTCCACTCACCGACACCTGCCCTGGATACTTCCTGAATGACTTTCCTCTGGATGTGCTGACCAACTGTCCTTCCAGCTCCTGTTCCAGGACACCTCTCCATGACCGTGTAAGGAGAGGGTCACTCCCAGCTCCCCCTGCCTGAGGTACAACCCCCCCCCCCCCAGAAAAGGGGTTCCCTCAGACACCACAGTCTAACACTCCATCATCCAGTTCACCCAGCCGACAACTTCTCCCCCAGGAGGCTGACCATGGGTATATATAGGAGGCCTGCCCCCTGCCAATCCTAGTTGGGGATTGGCAGGGCTCCCACATGCACCCCATGTCACTCCAGCTCTCTGCCCTGCCCCTTTTCCAGAACCTTCTCCCTGGAAACAGAGGAGGCGCCCAAGAGCTAAAGTACATGTCAGTCTCCCACTGCTACATTAACCACTCCCCTGCCCCCAGATCAAAACAAACAGGCCTAGCTCACAGCCTAGGCCTGCTTAAATTTACCTGCGCTGACAGCTTACACAAAAACCTACACTAGCACCTTCCTAAGGTAGAGGGTGCTACATTTACATATGACTTCACATATTAGTGGGGTCCACAGTATCGGGTGAGTGAATGCCCACAAGGGCTGGTGAAGGGCACTGCGATGGTGTTTGGCACTTCTGAAGATATTGTGGATTGGAGCATTTGATTGCACAGATATTGTATGGTCTATGCCAGAGATGGCGAAACTTGGCACCCCAGATGTTTTGGAACTACATTTCCCATGATGCTCATGCACTCTGCAGTGTAGTTGAGCATCATGGCAAATGAAATTCCAAAACATCTGGGGTGCCAAGGTTTGCCACCACTGGTCTATGTAGTGCCGGGACAAGGTCATCCAGAGCCCAGTGCGAACATGCCAGATTGCGCCCTTGCTCAAAATGTATGAGCATTATGTGTCAGCAAACAAAAATCAAGCACTAATCTGCATGCTTACCCCCTAAGCATAAATTCCCCCTCCTCCTACTGAAATCCTCTGCCCAGCACAAATCTTTGCCCCCCCCCCCCCCCCAGCTCCCAGCACAAATACCCCCAATCATCTCTCCTAGCACAAATCCCCTCCCCTACCATATTACCTTTTCTAGCACAAGCCCCCCAAAATTCCCCCCTGGCACAAATCTTCTTCCCCCCATTCTCCCTTTCCAACACAAATCCCCTCAAATCACCACTCCTAGCACACCTCCCAAAATTTCCCCTCCTACAACAATTCATATCCCCTGCTGCCCCCCGAAATTCCCCCTCCAAACACAAATCCCCTTCCCCCAACCTCCTTGTGGTGTCCCCCCACCTCAAATGATACCACAGTGCCCAGGGCAGCCACCCCTCCTGCCCACCCCTTGTCCTGGCCCTGGGTCTATGGGACTATTCGGACTATGATTTTTTTTTGCAGTTTTTATCATTGATCTTCTGTGGCACTTTTTATACATTGTTTATAGGATTTGAATATGGACTATTTTGTGTGTGTATATATATATATATATACTGCCCTCTACATTTACACTCGCCTGCTCACATTTGGCGAGTGGAAATTAGCTGAGGGCAAGTGTGAAGCAGGGGAGGACTCGGCCGACAGTTTCCTGGCTGATCATTTCGGGCAGAAGCCGTGCGGCCTTTTTTACAGGGCATCTGATGCAATCAGCCAGGAAACTGTCAGGAGGAGAGCCGGCTGGATCACACAGAGCTGGGATCTCCTGCTGTGACACAACTTGTATATGAAACGCCTGCCGCTATCAAACAAAGTCCCACCTCCTGGACCAGCTCTTATGATAGACAGCACACTGGTCCAATGACGGTCCAGGAGCTGGGACTTTGTTTAACAGTGCCCGGCGTTTCATATACAAGCTGTATTACAACGAGAGATCCCTAATCTGAGTGATTCGACCGGCAATCCTCCCGATTCCTCCCTATGATCCCTGCTGCATTGATGGTCACTGATGAGGCTGCATTTATGGGCACTGATAGGCTGCATTGATGGGCCCTGATAAGCTGCGCATTGATGGGCACTGATAAGCACTGATGAGGCTGCACTGATAGGCGGCACTGATGGCCACTGATGAGGCGGCACTGTTGGGTCTGCACTGATGTCTATTAATCATACTGACCTGAGGTTCTCTCTTAATGTTCCCCTCTACCTTATGATCATGTAATCAATAAAGAGGTTTACTAATTCCAGTCTGTGTACATGTTTTATTTTATCACTTTTTATAAAAAAAAATATATATGTGTAGCGGGGTGTTAAATTTAGGGGAGGTGTCTGAGTGGTAATTAGGCTCAAACACATTGATTGTTAGGGTTTATGGACCATTTCTGTCCATGGGAGATGGTGTTGGTGTGCAGCTCCCTGTGGCCTACAGGTGGTGCTGTCGCCATAGGCCAAGGTTGAACCACCGATATAGGGCTGTGCTTTTTTTGTCCCCTCTCGGCAGTAGTACAGCAGGGCGGGGAACCTGCTGTGCCTGTCAGGAGAGGGTATAAAAGGGGGCGGACATCTTCCATTGGGGTTCGTCCACGCCCAGGCACCTTCAGCCTGGGTGTGTGTGGTTCGTCCACGCCCAGGCACCTTCGGCCTGGGCGTGAGGAGGGTCGTCTCTGGGTGCCCTAGGCCCGGAGGCCTGGTTCCTGTTCCATCCCAGACACCTTCAGTCTGGGGTGGGGTACTATTTTGAAGGCCCGGGGCCCAGCAACCTTTGGCTGGGGTCCGCAAGGGATCGAGAGCTCCCAGGGTGCCGCCTTGCGAGGGGACCCGTATCTGAGATGAGGAGGCCAGGAAGGTAACCCTTTCCGAAGACCCAGCGCAGAGTCGTGGTGATAGTGAGGGCCTCTGGTAACTCTCCGGAGGGATGGTTTTCTCCTTTACATGGGCCAAACACTTCAAGAAGGTAGTTCATCAAGTCAGTGGCAGTGACTTCATAGGGCAAGGCCCTATTCACCAGGTCAGTGGCAGTGACCAATTCACCAAGTCAGTGGCAGTGACCAGTTCACCAAGTCAGTGGCAGTGACTTCTATTCACCAGGTCTGTGGCAGAGACCGTGTGCCAAAACTGTTCGTGAAACCTGAACAGTCTGAGGAAATCATTAGAGTTTGTGCCTGGACCTCCTCCCACCTAAGCTGTCCTGTGTCTTGTTCCAACCTGTCTGCTGTTAAAGAGACTATTTGTTATCCAGTGTGAAATAAATATAGAAGTTGGACTTTCAGTTGGTGTGGACAGTTACATTACTGGGGAAAAATAAGGACTTGCATCTATTCAAGATAGAGGTGAGAATCATTCTCGGGAGGATTCAACTCCAGCCGCAGGCAGGCCCGAAACTAACACCGCTCAACCTCCTCACACAGGAGAGTACGGGCTTGTGGTGCGGTGTGCCTCTCTCTGCCTGCGAGGAGCCAAATAAAATGCAGGTAAAGACAGAGGGGTCTGTGCGCTGCACGTGGGGGCTTGAGTCCGGGATGTGTTTGCGGTTGGAAAGTGTGAAAACCCCCCCAGAGTTTGAACTTTATTCCCCAGTGAAGTTCTGTGGAGGTCGGCCATATTGAAAACTGCGCCACGAGGAGAACCCTGACTGCGTAGTTCGTGGGCGTGCCAGAGAGAAAGCCCGCAAACGATGCAGAAGATGGGAGGAGTCTGGCCATGTGTGGAGTTGCACTGGGGACTTTGGCGCGAAAGGGACAGTGCGCGATGGAACAGCGAATGGATAACATGGCTTCTCATGCCTCATGGGTTCTGGCTACTACTACCATGAAGATTACTTCATTTGCTGCTCCCTTGACGGATACAGGGATTCGGCCCAAGCCCCGGGGACGTTTTGCCCTCTACGTTTGCAAAGATGTGGAGGCCCTCGGAGTGATTTGTCCAGGCTGCTCGGGACTGATGGTTCATCAGAAGCCATTCGGGCGATGCGAGCAATGTAAGGAGTTTCTGTTTGAGGTGGAGCAACCTACAGAAAAGCCTCAGGCTTTCCACCTCAATTGCCTTACGGGCGCCACCACTCTGGAAGGAGGAATCAGAGCTTACACAGCCACCCCTGTGCGCACTGTCGGGACTTCGGAGGAAGTCACAGAGGAGACTGATTCAAATGAGAGACCGGAGGATGCTGCTTCAGTCACCACAGAGTCCTTTCTCCCACCGCCCAAGAGGAAGATCGGGTTTGTGAAAGCTTCCCGCGGCCGTGGTGGAGCTACGCCCCAGCGTTTACCCGGAACGGATGCATCCGAAGGGAAAAGTCCCGGACGTCCTGGTTCAGCTACAAGCCGAGGTAAGCCGGTGGAAGAGACTCTGTCCAAGGTCCCAAGTGTTGGGGATTCACATGTCCGTGAATTAGTCGGAGGCGGTGACTCGTCCTCTACCAAGAGTTACCTGCCTGCGGAGGAGTGTGACACCTCCGATACGGAGTCCATCTCTAAAGCGGGAGATGACGCCGCTATAGATGAACTGTTTGAATGGAAGGGTTGGGATAAGATGCCCCTGTCCTTGTCCCGTAGTTCTAGGGACTCACCCATGTCCAATGGGGATAGTACGCCCCGGGTGGAGGCCTCAGGGCCTGAGGAGGGATCTGTCCCCTTGTCTGTCCTTTCACCGTCGGAGATGCCTGCGTCAGGTACGGAGACGAGATGGATGTCGCTGCGGGCCCCTGTGACTGGTCCTGAGGTAGTTAAAGTACCTCGGCACCCGGATGCCATTGTCTTGCCTGGCGCTGGAGACCGTGCTACCATGCCACCATTATCCCGATTGCAGAGACTTTTCAATCAGAAAGTTGCTAGCGAGTATGGGTGGGGATACCCGTACTTGCCCAAAGAACTTTTATTCGAAGTAGAGGCCTGTAGACACCGGTGGTACGCGGACTTCATATGGACACACATAAAAGTACCCCAGGCTCGAAGATACTTTTTATGTTCACCTGCAGCTACCCAGAGATAAAAAGACTGTAAGGCTGCTTGGATGTTGGGTAGGCACATTTATGCGGACAAGGTACTTATTTGCAGGAAGGACAAAGACAATGTAGAGTACCACATTGATACCTTCGACAAGCATTGGAAGTCGTTGGTGTTGCCTGACCCACACTATTACCTTTAGGAGACAAGACTCTTGTGTTTGCTTTGTTGTTTTTTTAAGAGTGCACTCTTCTTTAAAGTCCGGGAACTTTGCCCTTACAAAAGGGGTATTCTACTCATTGGAGGAGCGGGAGCTGTTGTTTTTTTGTTCTCCCCTCTCTCCCTACCACAAAGATACAAGGACTTTGGGGTTGTAGATAGTTCAGGGCCACAGTCAAGGAGAAGAGAATTGGCCAGCATCAGTGTCTTAACCGCAGCACTAACACTAGGTGGCGGTGTTGTGCAACGATTACATTGCTAGTGATGATGTGGTTTACTTTTGGAAGGAAGGGATTTTCCTCTCGGGGAGAATCTGTTCATTCCAACTTATGTAATTTTTAGATGTGTATGTTTTTTTTTTCTTCCCCTGCAGGCGGACGCCAAGCAAGACTACTGAGTATGGGGTAGATCTTAGTTATTGCAGGTGGGAGGGAAATGTAAATAACCATTGAGAGTATTTTATGTGGCATTTAATGTTTTAATGTGCACATGTGTGATTTCTTATTTTCCTTCTATGTTTCACCTCCTTTCCCCATCTTAGGTTCCGGCACAAACGGACAGTTTTTTTAAAATTGTCCTTTATTTTTGTAGTTCAGTCTCTGGATTGGGCCTGAGCTGGCTCAGGCTTGAGAGGCATGGGTTTGTTCCAGACACTGGGGACCACTGTCAATTTAGTGGGGGGGATGTGTAGCGGGGTGTTAAATTTAGGGGAGGTGTCTGAGTGGTAATTAGGCTCAGACACATTGATTGTTGGGGTTTATGGACCATTTCTGTCCATGGAAGATGGCGTTGGTGTGCAGTTCCCTGTGGCCTACAGGTGGTGCTGTCGCCATAGGCCAGGGTTGAACCACCGATATAGGGCTGTGCTCTTTTTGTCCCCTCTCGGCAGTGGTACGGCAGGGCGGGGAACCTGCTGTGCCTGTCGGGAGAGGGTATAAAAAGGGGCGGACATCTTCCATTGGGGTTCGTCCACGCCCATGCACCTTCAGCCTGGGTGTGTGTGGTTCGTCCACGCCCAGGCACCTTCGGCCTGGTCGTGAGGAGGGTCGTCTCCGGGTGCCCTAGGCCCGGAGGCCTGGTTCCTGTTCCATTCCAGACACCTTCAGTCTGGGGTGAGGTACTATTTTGAAGGCACGGGGCCCAGCAACCTTCGGGTGGGGTCCCAAGGGATTGAGAGCTCCCAGGGTGCCGCCTTGTGAGGGGAGCCGTATCTGAGATGAGGAGGCCAGGGAGGTAACCCTTTCCGAAGACCCAGCGCAGAGTCATGGTGACGGTGAGGGCCTCTGGTAACTCTCTGGAGGGATGGTTTATTCCTTTACATGGGCCAAACACTTCAAGAAGGTAGTTCATCAAGTCAGTGGCAGTGACTTCATAGGGCAAGGCCCTATTCACCAGGTCAGTGGCAGTGACCAATTCACCAAGTCAGTGGCAGTGACCAGTTCACCAAGTCAGTGGCAGTGACTTCTATTCACCAGGTCTGTGGCAGAGACCGTGCGCCAAAACTGTTCGTGAAACCTGAACAGTCCGAGGAAATCATTAGAGTTTGTGCCTGGACCTCCTCCCACCTAAGCTGTCCAGAAAAGCCCAGAGCAGAAAGAAAGAATGCCATATGCGGAGGGCTGGCATGACTGAGTGAACAGGGTATGTAGATGTGAAGGAATTAATGATTGGCTAAAGGAAATAAAAGGGGGAGGGGATAAGGCTAGATAAAAAGGTAGTCCCGCCCCCTAAGACAACACAGCGTGGGGGAAAGTTCCCACCCTCCCTACTTTAAGTTGTTGGATTTTTGGGCGATTTTTTATTTTTTTTTGTGTTCTGTTTGTTTATTTTTCATTACAGGTGAGCGGACTGTCATGGCAGTGGCGGGTGTTTGGTCTTTGCGGGAGAATGAAGATACCTCAAAAAGCAAGTGGTCAGGACCTATCGGTGGTATCGGTTCTGAGGGTGTATTCCAGCTAACAGGGGTTTAGCTGGAAGAGTTTGATAATGGGGGCACTGCGGTCAGTGATCGTCTCTGAGCATCTGGTCGGCTTGAGGCCTATGACCATTTAAGGTACCGAAGTGTCAGGTGGGTTGTTATTGATATGATTAACCACTTGCCGCCCGCCCTATAGAGGATTGACGGCGGCAAAGTGGTTTTAAAATCCTGACTGGACGTCATATGACGTCCTCAGGATTTTGAGCCGCTGCGCGCCCCCGGGGGCGCGCATCGCGGCGATCGTTGCTGCGGGATGTCAGTCTGACACCCCGCAACACCGATCTAGGTAAAGAGTCTCCGACGGAGACTCTTTACCATGTGATCAGCCGTGTCCAATCACGGCTCATCACGATGTAAACAGGAAAAGCCAGTCATCGGCTTTTCCTCACTCACGTCTGTCAGACGCGAGTAGAGGAGAGCCGATCGGCTGCTCCTCTGACAGGGGGGGTTTGTGCTGATCCATTATCAGCGCAGCCCCCCCAAAGATGCCCACACTGGACCACCAGGGATGCCACTAGACCGCCAGGGATGCCAGGGATGCCCACCTTAAAGGTATGCCACCCTAGACCACCAGGGATGCAAATTAGAAATGGCTAATGGATGCCAATCAGTGCCCACAATGGATGCTAATCAGTGCCCACAATGGGCACCACTGATTGGCAGGCATTATTGTTTGGCACTGATTGGCATCCATTAGTAAAACACATTGCAGTACAGTGCCACCTATCAGTGCCCATCCATGCCCATCTGTGCCACCTATCAGTGCCCATCCATGCCGCCTATCAGTGCCCACCCGTGTCGCCTATCCGTGCCGCTTCATGCCACCTATCTGTGCCCATCCCTGCCGCCAATCTGTGCCCATCCGTGCCCATCCGTGCCGCCTATAGGTGCCCATCCGTGCCGCCTATAGGTGCCCATCCGTGCCGCCTCTACGTGCCCATCCGTGCCGCCTATCGGTGCCCATCAGTGCCGCCTCATTGGTGCCCATCAGTGCAGCCCCATCAGTGCCCATCAGTGCCCATCAGTGAAGGAGAAAACGTACTTATTTACAAAATTTTGTAACTGAAATAAAACAATAACGTTTTTTTTTCAAAATTTTCGGTCATTTTTTATTTTTTTTGCAAAAAATTAAAATCGCAGAGATGATCAAATACCACCAAAAGAAAGCTCATTTGTGGGATCAAAATGATAAAAATGTAGTTTGGGTACAGTGTAGCATGACCGCGCAATTGTCATTCAAAGTGCAACAGCGCAGAAAGCTGAAAATTGGTCTGGGCAGGAAGGTGTTTAAGTGCTCAGTATGGAAGTGGTTAATATCATTATGGTAATTAAAGGTTCCTGCAAAGACCAACGCTAGGGGGCAATGTTATGAGAACATGGGTTCTGATTATGTTTGATGGTTGATGTTTTTGATAACTGATGTAACAGTTAAAAATAAAGGAGGCTGCTATGGCCATGTTTTACTCCAAACTAAAGGTGTGGTTTCATTGTATTAAGTATAAGTAAGGTATGGGGTAGAATGTGGTTTGCAGATCAGGAATACATCTGTTATACAATAGTCATGTGTCTTGTTCCAACCTGTCTGCTGTTTAAGAGACTATTTGTTATCCAGTGTGAAATAAATATATGTAGTGGACAGGGTCGCCCGACCCCCACCACACTCCCAATCCCCTCTATTAAAGTTCTCGCTCGCAATGTCTCTGGTCTAGGGGTATGACAGGAAAGGGAGTGCGGCCGCTACGCCAGGCCTCCACCACAGATGTATAAGTGTTATTAGCAGAAGTTTGTTTACCTTCGGACCTGCATTGTGTATCGGGTCCTCCCTCCAGGAGTCATCTGCCAGGAAATGAGCCTCACACCGTTGCAAGTCCAACACTCCTTTATTTGAACATAGCATGGACTTACTTGCTTTACAAAACAGAACAGGAGGTGTGAATGTGTATATAGGCCCAGACACAAGTTCTTTCCTCCACTCTCCTCCAAAGAGTGGGCAATGGTCTCGGCACAAGGGAATTCACCTTCCGGACGGCCTCCGACAAGAGGCTCACCCGTCCCGGCAGTATGCTGCACCGGGTCTTCAGATGAGGAGCTCTTCCCGGTCCATTATGTCCACCTCGGATTCAGGCGTTCATCTCCGGAGCACCCTAGGATCCTTCCCTCGCAGAACTCAGTGTTGGGCACTGAGCTCCGGACCGCCAACCGAGTACCTCACCCCAGGCTAAAGGTGCCTGAGGTGGAACACGGCTTCCGGTGGTCCTCTAGGCCCAGTCCGCCTAGAGGACAAACACGAACTCCGTCCGCAGGCTGAAGGTGCCAGGGACAACGAACCCCGTGACAAAATGGCCGGCCCCCTTTATACCTTCCCCCGGCATGCGCAGCGGGTTCCCCGCCCAACCACACGGCTGCCGAGAAAATACAAAAAGGGATTCGACCCAGCAATGACTTGTCCGTCGGCCCAAAGTGACAGCGCCACCCGGTGGACCGCCGGAGATACACCACTGGTGTCACCGCAAAAATTCAAAATTACTGGCGGGAAAGTAAACACCCGCTACATATAGAAGTTGGACTTTCAGTTGGTGTGGACAGTTACATTACTGGGGAAAAATAAAGACTTGCATCTATTCAAGATAGAGGTGAGAATCATTCTCGGGAGGATTCAACTCCAGCCGCAGGCAGGCCCGAAACTAACACCGCTCAACCTCCTCACACAGGAGGGTACGAGCTTGTGGTGCGTAGGGATGAGCTTCGAGTTCGAGTCGAACTCATGTTCGACTCGAACATTGCCTGTTCGCCGAACAACGAACAATTTGGGGTGTTTGCGGCAAATTCGAAAAGTCTATGGGAGAAATCTAAAGTGCTAATTATAATAGCTTATATGCAAGTTATTGTCCTAAAAAGTGTTTGGGGACCCGGTCCTGCCCCAGGGGACATGTATCAATGCAAAAAAAAGTTTTAAAAACTGACGTTTTTTTAGGAGCAGTGATTTTAATAATGCTTAAAATGAAAAAATAAAAGTGAAATATTCCTTTAAATTTCGTACCTGGGGGGTGTGTATGATATGCATGTAAAGTGGCGCATGTTTCCCGTGCTTAGAACTGTCCCTGCACAAAGTGTCATTTTTGAAGGAAAAAAAGTCATTTAAAACTCACTCGTGGCTATTAATGAATTGTCGGCTTTTATCAATACATAGAAAAGTCATTGATAAAAAAAAAAAAAAAGCGTGGGGGTTCCCCCAAATTCCCCCTTTAGGTCTGGAATAGATATTAAGGGGAACCCCGCCGCAAATTTTAAAAAAATGGTGTGGGGTTCCCCCTAAATATCCATACCAGGCCCTTGAGATCTGGCATGGATTTTAAGGGGAACTCCACCCCAAATTTAAAAAAAAATGGCGTGGAGTCCCCCCAAAAATCCATACCAGACCCTTATCCGAGCACGCAACCTGGCCGGGGGGGACGAGAGAGTGGCCCCCCTCCCTCCTGAACCGTACCAGGCCACATGCTCTCAACATGGGGAGGATGTCCCCATGTTGATGGGGACAAGGGCCTCATCCCCACAACCCTTGCCCGGTGGTTGTGGGGGTCTGCTGGCGGGGGGCTTATCGGAATCTGGAAGACCCTTTTAACGAAGGGGACCCCCAGATCCCGGCCTCCCCCCTATGTGAATTGGTAAGGGGTTCATTGTACCCCTACCATTTCACGAAGAAAGTGTCAAAAAATTTAAATAAAAACACACACACCTTGGAAAAGTCCTTTATTAAAAAAATAAAAAATAATAAAAAAATAAAAAAAACATTCCAGCGATGAAATCCAGTGTCTCGCGGCGATCCGATGTCCAGCGCTGTCCGTCATTGGTTGTGCCTGTGCGGACCTGATGGGGAACTTCCTCCTCTGTGTTTTAAATGTATAGACCCGCCCCTTCTAAAGTTCCCCATCAGGTCCGTTCAGCGGACCAAATGCGGAACATGAGAAGGGGCGGGTCTATACATGTATTACACAGCAAATGAAGTTCCCCATCAGGTCCGCCCCCTCGGTATGTCAGACCCCGTCTACGTCATTGGCCTGAGCGGGAAACTTCCTTCACTGTGTAAATTTAAATTACACAGTGAAGGAAGTTCCCCGCTCAGGCCAATGACGTAGGCGGGGTCGGATATACCGAGGGGGCGGACCTGATGGGGAACTTCATTCGCTGTGTAATACATGTATAGACCCGCCCCTTCTCATGTTCCGCATCTGGTCCGCTGAGCGGACCTGATGGGGAACTTTAGAAGGGGCGGGCCTATACATTTAAAACACAGCGGAGGAAGTTCCCCATCAGGTCCGCACAGGCACAACCAATGAAGGACAGCGCTGGACATCGGGATCGCCGCGGGACACTGGATTTCATCGCTGGAATGTTTTTTGTTTTGTTTTTTTAATAAAGGACTTTTTCAAGGTGTTTGTGTGTTTTTATTTACATTTTTTGACACTTTCTTCGTGAAATGGTAGGGGTACAATGTACCTCTTACCAATTCACATAGGGGGGGCGGGATCTGGGGGTCCCCTTTGTTAAAGGGGTCTTCCAGATTCCGATAAGCCACCCGCCCGCAGACCCCCACAACCACCGGGCAAGGGTTGTGGGGATGAGGCCCTTGTCCCCATCAACATGGGGACATCCTCCCCATGTTGAGGGTATGTGGCCTGGTACGGTTCAGGAGGGAGGGGGGGCCGCTCTCTCGTCCCCCCCTCTTCCCCTGCTGCCGGCCAGGTTGTGTGCTCGGATAAGGGTCTGGTATGGATTTTTGGGGGGACTCCACGCCATTTTTTTTTAAATTTGGGGTGGAGTTCCCCTTAAAATCCATGCCAGATCTCAAGGGCCTGGTATGGATATTTAGGGGGAACCCCACGCCATTTTTTTTTAAATTTGTGGCGGGGTTCCCCTTAATATCCATTCCAGACCTAAAGGGCCTGGTAATTGAATTTGGGGGAACCCCCACGCTTTTTTTTTTTTTTTATCAATGACTTTTCTATGTATTGATAAAAGCCGACAATTCATTAATAGCCGCGAGTCAGTTTTAAATGACTTTCTTTCCTTCAAAAATGACATTTTGTGCAGAGACAGTTCTAAGCACGGGAAACATGCGCCACTTTACATGCATATCATACACACCCCCCAGGTACGAATTTTAAAGGAATATTTCACTTTTATTTTTTCATTTTAAGCATTATTAAAATCACCGCTCCTGTAAAAACGTCTATTTTTTAAACCTTTTTTTGCATTGATACATGTCCCCTGGGGCAGGACCCGGGTCCCCAAACACTTTTTAGGACAATAAATTGCATATTAGCCTTTATAATTAGCACTTTAGATTTCGAACGTTCGAGTCCATTGTATTTAATAGGGTTCTAAAGTTCACACGAACATTCTGTCTGTTCGCAGGTTCTGGTGCGAACCGAACAGGGGGGTGTTAGGCTCATCCCTGGTGGTGCGGTGTGCCTCTCTCTGCCTGCGAGGAGCCAAATAAAATGCAGGTAAAGACAGAGGGGTCTGTGCGCTACATATAAAATAGCAACAAACATGTTTTTTCCCCTTCACTTTTTTTATTCACATCTCAATTCTTCTCTGTCAAAGTATGCGAGAGCAACATTTATTAGATGGAAGGATTTGTAAAAAATTTAAAAGAATAACAAATCTAAATAGAAGGATATCCAGATGGTTATCACCCTCTGCAATCAGCACATAGCATTAGGAAAATATTGGAGAAGCATCGGGGATTTCTACCAACTAATAAGGTAAGTTAAATGCTAACACCTGTTACAGCATATTACATGTTACACCCATATTTAGGTACCATATGGTGTCAATCTTAGGGTGGCTAGACTTCCTCCTCCACTGTATCTATGAAGAAGCAACATAGGAGAGCAGCAAGGGATGAGTAAAACTAAGATTTTTTTTAACTTCCTTGAAAAATCAGGAGATTATGGTGAAATGCTTTGGAGTCAATGAGGAAGGCAAAATTAACCAATTGCTGACCACCTCCTGTAGCTTTAATGCTACAGGGCGGTTAGGCAGCGCAGGATCATATAAATACACGTGATTTGCATTTCCGGCCCGGCTGTGCTGTCATTCACTACAGCATAAGCCAATCAGCAGGTCCCGGCCAATGATTTATGATTGGGACCCGGTGATCGGCTGAGCGCATGACAGAAGAGAGCCCTGTGTTCATAAACAACACAGGGCTCTCTACAGTAGGGTGACCAGACATCCCCGGTTTCAGGGGACAGTCCCCGGATTGAGGACACTGTCCCAGGACCAAATCTGTCCCCGGTTTTGTCCCCGGATTGGATTTGAACAGGGGTTGGGGTAATTGAAAAGACAGTCAGTGCAGAATTAAAGAAAAAAAATCGGAATTACACACCCCCGCTCCCACTCCACAGCTCCTACTAGCTTAGGGGGGTGTATTTTTTCCATTATCTGTGCCCCTTTCTGATGATCATGTGTTGGTGGGAGTGGAGGGAATATTTCTTCAGTTTCGGGTGCCCATTCAGCTCCGCTCGCATGTTCTTCTGCCTTGGCTCAAGTCCTGGCCAGCCGCCTGCCTGCTTATCTCCTTGCCTTCCCTGGCGGAGTGATCTTCCTCAGCTCCCCACCCAGTAGCAGCCGGGGCCCGGAGAGTTGAGCCTCGTACACACGGCCTGGTTTTCTCATCAAGAAACGACAAGAAAACTGCCGGGAGAGCTTTCTTGCTGAGAAAACCGGCCGTGTGTACGAGGCTTTCAGGTTTCTCGTCAAGAAAACTGACCAGAATCTCGATGAGAAAAATATAGATCCTGCTCTCTATTTTCTCGTCGAGATTCTCGTCGCCCTTTTTCCCGACGAGAAACCCGAGAGTGTGTACGCTTACCTGTCGCTGTGGAAACCTGCGCATGCTCGAAATGACTTTGACGCATGCGCGGTAGCTTCCTAGGCATAGGTAGGGTCTAGCAAGATGGCGGCGGTGGCATTGAATGTGACGAGCGCACGCTCGTCGTAGTCGATGACGTCACCGCGTTTGTTCCATTTAAAAGAACGGCGGTTCTTTTGAATCGAGCGTGTGTACACTCGGCCGGGACAAGATTCTTGTCAAGAATCTAATCAGGGAAAAACTACGTGTTTTTTCCTGACGAGATTCTCGGCCGTATGTACGAGGCTTAAGACTTGACAGGCTGTGAGGCGGGCGGCGACGAGCAAAGAGTCGCTGATTGCCGCCATTACTAGTAAAAAAAAAAAAATATGTCCCAGAATTTCATTTTAAATATCTGATCACCTTACTCTACAGGCAGCAGCGATGTGCCATTATTTTTCTCCCTGCAAAGCAGGAATTACAAAACGACACATTGCTTAGTGAAAACAGCACACAGTACACACATTACACATTGTTAGGCACGCAGTTAACCTTTTCATCGCCCTAGATGTTAAACCCTTGCCAGCCAAAGTCATTAGTACAGTGACAGTGTATATTATTAGCACTGATCACTGTATTAGTGTCACTGGAGATGTCAATGTCAGTAAGTCAGTTCCCCCCAGCGTCAGTTAGTGTCAGATTTCCCGCCGATCGCCCTCCGCATCGCAGTCCTGTTATAAGTTGCTCACCGCCAATACTAGTATAAAAATAAATAAATAAATAAATTCCAGTATACAGTGGATATAAAAAGTCTACACACCCCTGTTAAAATGTCAGGTTTCTGTGATGTAAAAAAAATGAGACAAATATAAATTATTTCAGAACTTTTTCCACCTTTTAATGTGACCTATAAACTGTACAACTCAGTTGAACAACCAACTGAAATCTTTTTGGTGGAGGGACGTAAAAATAAAAAAATAAAAATAATATGGCTGCATAAGTGTGCACACCCTTAGGCCTCGTACACACGACCGATTTTCTCGTCGTAAACAGTCAAGAAAAGTGCCGCGAGAGTTTTTTTGTCTAGAAAAACGTTCGTGTGTATGGTTTTACGACGAGAAACTTGACGAGAATCTCGACGAGAAAATAGAGAACCTGCTCTCTATTTTCTCGTCAGGAGTCCAGATTTCCTCGTCGTGTTTCTCGTCGGCCTGTTTTGTGACGAGAAAATGGTTCGTGTGTATGCTTTTACGACTCTTCCAAAAGCGCGCATGCTCACAAGCAACTATGAGACGGGAGCGCATCTTCTGGTAAAACAAGCCTTCATAATGGAGAGAGCACATTCGTCACGCTCATAAATATTTCATCGTTTAAATGTTCTGCATTGAATTCTTCGTTAGAATGTTACATTAATCAAAACGAGAGACCTTCTTTTGCTGCTGATATTCACACAGAGTTATGCCTTATTTTTAACCTTTTTCATGCTGCTCTTTATAAGATTTATGTGTATTATATCGTGCAAGTTTTTAGGAATAATTTAAATGGTTAGATTTTTCAAAATGATGTTAATTATAATTTCTCAATGTTTTGATAGCGATCTCCCATTTAATTTTCTAATCTATATTTTTAAAATTTCACACCATGTTTTTGAGCTAATCAGATTTAGTTATTCTTTTGGGGGGGTGATATCTGTGCCTTTTATTGTCAGTCAAATGTATCTGCTTACTCCAAAGCTTGTTTTTTTTTATTTAAAAATACACATAGTCAAGTATGAACTTAAACAAAAAACACATTTATTCATGTTTATAAATTAAATAAAGAGAAGGCAGCGCTGGAGAAGCTGCTGCCATTTGTGCATCCCAGGGACCCCAGAGCACACAGCAACCCTGTGTGGACACTAAAATTGGGAGCTTGAGAAGGCCCACATTTCAGAACACAATCTGATGCTGGCCTCCCAGAGGTCAGGAACAGCAGCAGGTGAGATATATGTCCCAAGTGTGTGGTACTACAACAGGCTGCCTTCTGTCCGACCAGTGCGACCACAATGAAGCAAGGCCATCACTTCCTCTTCTTCCTGGCAACCTTCCCTGCAGCCTTTACTGAAGCCTTCCTTCTTCGTTTAGCTGGAGGCTGGCCCACTGGAGGGGTACTCCTGTCAGGAGGAGGAGGTGGAGGTGTAGCAGAAGGGGGTGGGGCAGAAGAAGAAGGTGGAGGTGTAGCAGAAGGGGGTGGGGCAGAAGGTGGAGGTGTAGCAGAAGGGGGTGGGGCAGAAGGTGGAGGGGTAGCAGAAGGGGGTGGGGCAGAAGGTGGAGGGGTAGCAGAAGGGGGTGGGGCAGAAGGTGGAGGGGTAGCAGAAGGGGGTGGGGCAGAAGGTGGAGGGGTAGCAGAAGGGGGTGGGGCAGAAGAGGAAGGTGGAGGTGGAGGTTGAGGTTGGGTCAGTTGGGCCACCTCACATATGGCGGTATTGGGGGTAATTTGCTCCATCACCCCCTTGTTGAGCAAGGTGATGAGCAGGGGTTCACATAGGAGGCGTTGCTCCATGCTCATCACCTTGAACTTAGCCTCCACTAGGCCGGCAATGGCCTCTTCAGGGGATGTGGGCTCCTTGAGGGTGGCATGGGCCTCTTTAATAAGGGCCATTGCTGCCTCACTGGTGGTCCTGTCCCTCCTGCCTCTTTTGTGAAGCCTGATGGGAGGCACCTGGGATCTGTTGCTTCTCCTTTGCCCTGCCACCTCCTGTCTGCCACTGGGCCCTGCCACCTCCTGTCTGCCACTGGGCCCTGCCACCTCCTGGCTGCCACTGGGCCCTGCCACCTCCTGGCTGCCACTGGGCCCTTCCTCCTCCTGCCTGACAGTTTCCAGACCCTCCTCCTGGCTGATTTCATCCTGTGTATGAAAAAGAAACATAGTTTAATATGTTGGTTTAATCTTTGCATCAAACTTTGTAATCCTGATGGAAGCAATTAGAATGTAAATGCATAAATCCTTGCTTTAAATTTACCACTACATCAGCTTGACTATTTACCACACAATTAAGTGCAGAATAATGTCTACAGATCATGATTTCACTTGTTGAATACAAAATAATGTATGTTTCTCATCCTGACATATTTGGGAAACATTAATTTTATCCCACTACATTTTCAGTTAATACTATACCTGGCTCCAGATGGCCAAATCAGGATCATCCAGGATGGCTGCCTCCTCTTGCTCCAGAGAAGGCTCAGGTTGGCTGCAGGGAAGTCTGGGGGGAAGAGTGGAGAGTGATGGCCTTGGCTCAATGTGGTCATCCAGGAAGGACATCCTGCTGTAGTACCACAAAACCGGGACATAAACATCATCTGCTGCTGCTCCTGACCTCTGAGAAGCCAGCACCTTAGAGCGTTCAGTCCTGTAGGTACCTCTCAAGCTCCCAATTTTAGTGTCCACTTGTTTTGCTGTGGCTGTGGGCACCTTGGTATGCACAAATGGGAGCAGCTTATCCAGCGCTGCTTTTCTCACCCCTTTTTTTTTATGGATGGGGTTTTTGGTCTCCCACAGAGCCGGCAGCTCCCTTACCCGGTCAATAAATTCCGCCAGGAACTCTTTGTCGCTAATAAATACATTCATATTGTATCTGCAAGTAAAATAAATTATATTTAAATAATGTGAGGCAAACAGTCTAACCTCCTTCACATCCTAGTCACCATATATATCCTCCAACAATCTCAAGACAGTATAGGCCAACAATTTTAACAAGTCTCACAAAATCACATACCTTCGTTCGCACGTCCGTCACTTGAACTCCTCTCTCCGCACACCGAACGTACTATAGTCACATGTGTGTTTGCTATATACACACCACGCATGCGTCCAAATTGGAACACGTCGCTCCGCACACGTCGCCCGCCCATGACGTTCTAACTAACATCTTTTCCCCGCCCCTTCTCTTTCGGCGCGCAGACAGATATGGCGGAGTTACAGCAGGTGTCTGATAATTCCGCAACTAGCGAGGAGACAAGCCCGGAGACCGAGGACACGTCACGATCAAGGAGGAGATTCAAGGCATCGAATATGTCTTTGGCGGAGATGGCGGAGATGGTGGACATCTTGGTCAAGGCTGATTATGATGCCAAGCATGGGCCGTATAGCAAACCAAATAGAAGGAAGGCCAAAATCCTCACTAAAGTTGTGAAGAGTCTGAGGGCGAAGTTCGGGGTGAAACGCTCAAATGAGCAGCTCAGAAAGAGGTGGTCAGACCTCAAACTGAGGGAGCCAGACCAGTTGAGGAGCATAAAGAGGATGCTCGCTAAAAGTAAGTAAAATGACGACCTTTCTGCTATTAATCTTTTTAGAAACTTACTTTTTTTTTTTTTAAAGCATATTGGACTCCCTTCCAAAATGTATTATTTTGAACTAGGTTGGGCACAGTAATCGTTCGTTACGTTACCGACACTTCGTTCGGCCACTATCCGTGGTTTTGGCTTATTTAAGACCCCCAAAAGTAATTAGACATCTGCCATTTTTGATCAAGTATTGTGGATAATTTTTAAGTCTAGATGATGTGTTTGTAAGGAGAATGAAATGCAAACTTTAATCAGTGTAAAGGAGAGGACACTCAGCAGCTGCTTCCACATCTGTACTTTGGAGCACTATAGTGTGGGCCACCAGACCCGCCTTTTTTGGGTGTCCCACACAGGTGCATCAGAGTTTATTTGTGGTGCCTCCATGTCCAAAAAATTACATCCAAATGTGAATAATAAACATATTTGGGGTCATAAAGAATGCATTTTTCTTTAAATTCCGCACAAACACACACTTGCACCCCACTTCCAAACAATTTAGCCTGTTTTAAGTTTAAAAATGAGATTTTTACAGTGTGATAAATAGACCTTTGGTTTTATTCTCATAGGGGAGAGAAGACTGGGAGGAGGACACTCCAGGGAGCACATGCACCCCACAACTTCCAAGCAACCCCAAACTCCCAAAGATCCACAACCGAAAGATGTGCAGGAAGTTGAGGTGGAGGAAGGAGAAGTGCAGGAAGGAGAGGTGGATGACGTTGTGGATCTGGTCACCACAACAGGTCAGTATCTGACACCACAGCTTAAGGTAAGCGAGGTAGGCCTGCAGAGTTTTATTAATTTTTTTTTATGGTTTTTAGGGGATGGAAATGTTGTGAAGGATAGCACACCGTTCTCTGCTGACAGTGCCCTCCGCCTCATCCAGCAAGTGATGGAATGTAGCACGGAACTGGACCTAATTAAACAAAGAATCCATGTGATGGAACAAACATTTAAAGACATTCTCGATGTTTTGGGGAGAATTCAATAAGCCATCCAAACACATTTGTTTTTACATGTTTGTTTTTATATTTTTACTAATTTTTTGAGTAACAAAGCAGCCAAAAATTGAATATGCACACAGTGTGTGAACATGTGCTATCTGCCATCAGGGGATATCCATGTACGTCTTTTGTGGGTGCAACACCTTCCTCGTATCAAAAGTCGGTGAACTGAGGAAGGGGATGCACCCCCAAAACACATCCATTGATCACCCCTGATGGCAGATAGCACATGTTGACAATAGGGATCAGGATTGTAAACTTCCTATTTGCAAAAAAGTAAAAATGTGTGCATATTGAATTTTTGACTGGGCAAGGGGTGGCAGGACCCCATATTAGGACGGGCACATAGAGACATAGTTTGTGTAACTGAATGTCTCAGATTGCTCAGAGGTATCCAATGTTGTCATTTTAGAAATGCAAGTGGTATTTTTGTATTTTCATAAGCCAAAATTTGACGGGTTGTGGTCAGGCCAACCCCAAAGTAAAACAAAAAAAAATGTGCAGAGAGTAAAATATTTGAACACAAACAACGTGTAGCTTCTTTTTATAATACACTCTAAGCTTATTTGGTTCTTTTGTAAGGTAACATAGTGAAATTGGTTGTTATTTACTAAAGTAAAATACACTTGCCACTACAAATGCACAAAGACAAACTAGGAGACAGGAAAGAACAAATAATTAAAGGTTTAAAGAAGATTTTTATTGGGATACTTAGACATAGGCTGGCATAGGAATTGCCCCCCTACCCGTGAAATACTCCATGTATTTGTCCCGAACCACACGGGCATTTTGTGGGGGCAAGCCAAGACGGGCAGATTCCAGGCCCGGAAGGGGATTTGCAGGGGAAAGTCCAGCCTCTGGCAAAACTGAGGCCATATATGAATTCGCTTTGCGGCAAAGAAAATTGTGTAGCACACAGCAGCATAACACTACATAGTTTATTTTGTAGTCCGCCAAGTGGATGGAAGTCATAAAAAGGCGGAACCGGCTGGCCATTATGCCGAAGGCATTTTCAACGACTCTTCGGGCCCTGGCCAGCCGGTAATTGAACACACTCTTCTCTGGGGTCAGGGTCCTCTGTGGAAATGGCCTCATAAGATGCCGTCCGAGTCCGAAGGCTTCATCAGCCAAGAAAACAAAGGGGAGTCCTTCAATATTCCCTGCATCCGGTGGCAATGCAAGGTCGTCACTCTGGAGACGGAGGGCAAACTCCGTCTGGATGAAGGATCCCCCATCGGACATCCGGCCATTCTTCCCTACATCAACATAGAGGAATTCATACCGTGCTGACACCACCGCCATCAGCACAATGCTATGAAACCCCTTGTAGTTGTAGTAGTAGGATCCAGAACGGGGTGGCGGCACGATGCGGACGTGCTTCCCGTCTATGGCACCACCGCAGTTGGGGAAGTCCCACCGCGTGGCAAACTCCGATGCCACAGTCTGCCATTCCTGTGGCGTTGAAGGAAGCTGTGGAGTGAAACAAGATGAAATAATATTAGAAAAACAAAGGCATACATTACAAGCAAATTCAAGACCAAAAAATTAGAGACCAACATCAATCTAATTATACGTTTATTAAGGTGTGTAAAAAAAGTATAATGGAAGGCTCATTTATCATATTCATCACCCCCTCTGATGGGCCATTACTAAATTATTTTGGGGGGGGGAGATGTGTTTGGCCACAGGATAGCATTGCAGTGGCGGTGCGTCCAGAGTGGGCGCTGGAGCACTGTCCCCTCTCTCCTGTGCCCATCACTCAGAACAATACATAGGTTCATGCGTTGCATGAACCTATGTATTGTCTATGCCGCACACTATTCAGGTGGATGGCCTCTTGTAAAGCGACCGACATATGATTAATTGCGTCATTTAGGGGGTTAAAATTGCAGAGCAGAAACAGGTATTAAAAAAGTCTTGCAAATTACAACCTGAGGGATGTAATTGGCTTCCTCAAAGAAAAATCGGGGACGCAAGGAGGGGGCATTCCTTGTGTAAACACTGACAGGCAGCTCTGGCAATCATGTTCACCAAGTCTGTTTAATGGTAACATGATTGGCTGATGCAACATGAAGGGAAGGAGAAGACATCAAGGACAGAAGAAGGATGGCGCTGACCACAAGAAGGTAAGTGCAGGGCTGGGGGGAAACTGGCTGCAATAGAGGGGACTAAATGGCTGCATTGGAGGGGACAACTGGGGGCGTTTATTAGGCAACAGAGCAAAAAAGGAGGAAGTTTATTTCCGAAATTGGGGTTGTAACCCCCCAACATTTGGAGCAACAGGCGCCCCTGCTGGAAAAGTTAGTGAGGGGAAATATTTAGGGAGGATAAAAAAGGGGCAATCTAAAGCTTCCAACATGCATGGGGACAAAGGGGACATTCTCAGCATATTACAATCATGGTAATTAGGAAAGGATGAAAGAAATACAATACATTAGCATACATGTAATACATAAAATGTGATGTGAAGGGAGAAAACTTACCCTAATATAGTCCTCCTGCAGGACTTGTATAATAGCAGAACAGGTGTCTGGGATTATGAGGCCCAGAGCCTGGGGGGAGATGCCTGTGGTGAACTTCAAGTCCTGAAGACTTCTCCCTGTCGCCAGGTAACGCAACGTGGCGATGAGCCTCTGCTCAGCACTGATGGCTTCCCGCATAACGGTGTCCTTCCTGGTAATATAGGGGGACACCAAAGCCAACAGTTCCTGAAAAACGGGGTCAGACATCCTCAGAAAATTCCTGTAGTCCTCAGGATTATTCTCGACGATCTCCCGCAGCAGAGGCATGTGGCAGAATTGGTCCCGCTGGAGCAACCAATTCTTGGTCCATGAACTCCTCCTCACACCATTCATGGACTGGTCTTGGTCCAAAACAAGCAGACCAACACCAAGCGCACGCACAGCACGAACTCGACGACGAGAACGTCCAGGCGACATGGCTAGGAAACGGTCGTCTAATCAGAACGTACAGAACAGAACGCACTTTAGAACAGCAAGGCCTATGAATAACGAACTGAAATTCAGAAACGAACAGGCAATAACGCACTGTAAAACAGATACGACCTGCCTAGACGCCCTGAAAGTCAAGATACGAACCCACAAGCACAAACTGAACGGCAGAAAACGATCTGAAAAGTACGAAGACTGAAAAGCGCGAATCGTCTCTTCCCAAACTTTTACTTCAGACGCGGTAACACGAGATCAGCAAAAGCAGCCCAAGGGGTGGCGCCAAGAAAAAAGATCTTCCCCTTTATAGTGCCGTCGTACGTGCTGGACGTGAGCGCAGAGAACCACGAGGAAATTGGAAAATGACAGTGTGTACGCATAGAAAGCTTGACGAGAAAATCGACAAGCTTAACAAGAATCTCGTCGAAAAAAACGACGTGTTTTTTACGACGAGAAAATCGGTCGTGTGTACGAGGCCAAACACTAATACTTTGTTGAAGCACCTTTTAATTTTATTACAGCACTCAGTCTTTTTGGGTATGAGTCTATCAACAAGGCACATCTTGACTAGAAAAGCCTGAAGCATAAAAGTAATGCATAGGCAGAGGGCCAGACATGACGGAGTTAACATGCACACTGAACAGTAGAGGGGAGTGGTTTTGGGAAGTTTCAGAGTGGGAGGGGAGGGAAGCAAATAAAAGGGTTAGTCCCTCCCCATGAGTCACCGCAGTGTGAGGGAAAGTTTTCCCGCCCACCCACCCACCCAGCACCTTGGTTTTTGTTTCTGGTGTTGTTGTCTGTGTTGTGGTGTTCTGTGTTGTGTTTTCTTATAACAGGTGTGGATTTGGATGTCGTGGCAGTGGCGGGTGTGGATCTTTGCAGGGGATGGAAGACATTTCAGAAGGAGGAGTTCAGCATCCATCGTTGGTATGGGTCCTGATAGTGGTATCCCAGCTAACGGAGGTTTAGCTGGGAATTGTTAATAGGGCACTGCGGTCAGGGATTGTCTCTGAGCCAGCTTGTCGGCTTGAGGTCTAGGATCCACATTGGAGAGGTACCGCAGTGCAGTATGGTGTTCACAGAGGTTATGGAAGAACCTGCAAAGATCAACGCTATGTAGTCTGGGTTTAATAACAGTTTATTTTATGTAATGTTAATTTGAATATATATATATGTAGCGACCTCACCCCTCTCACCCCTTCTTCTTTTCGGCTTGTTGTCTTGTCTAGGGGAACCTGGGAGGAGGGATGAGATACACCACGGCCCATGTCCTCCTTTGGATAGAGGTGAAGGCCAGAACGTATTTTACCATCGGGTCGTGTGTATAACCCAGAGCCAAGTCTTTCCTGTAAATGACCCCCTTTGCTCCCAGTAACTGGAGTTCCACACCACTGAAAAGGTCCAACTCGTATTTATTCTCCAACAGCAATAAATCGTCACTTAGCACAGACAGGTTGTGACCAAAGAACAGTTCAGTATAGGTGGGGAGTAGGTCGAGGCACAATCCTTAGATAGAACCAACCATTGTGGTGTCACCAACGGTTATGGCGTACAGTCGCTCCCACCGACTGTGTAGAACAGAGAATCAATTACCTTTGGTAAATGCAGCCCCTGTCAGAGAGAAGACATCCGTCCAAGAGAGCCACCAAAGGCCCCACCGTCACCAGCAATGCTGCACCGGACTGTTCGGAGGGGTTACGCTCCCTGGCCTCTTCATCTCAGACTCGGGCACCCAAGGCTTTAGGGCCCCCTCGGATTCCTCCACCCTTGCGGGACCCAGTCGAAGGTACCAGGCTCCAGGCCTTCTCAATAGTACCTCACCCCAGGCTAAAGGTGCCTGGGATGGACTCCATCTCCCGCTCCGGCCAGGTCAAGGGCACCTGGGCCCGGAACTCCAGAATGCCGGCACCCAGGCTGAAGGTGCCTGGGCGCGACTCTGACCTCCGACTCTGAACCCCTTTTATCTCCTCTCCCTTTGCGCCACAGCAGGTACAAGCGCCGGAAAAGGACAAAAAGGGATGCAGTCTTGCGGTGAGGGTTCAACTCCGGCCCAGGGCGACAACGCCACCTGCAGGTCGCAGGGAACCTCACACCACCAGAGTCCTCCAAGAACCATAAAAGGGTCCCAGATTCCCCAACAATCAGTGCATTGGGTCATACTACCACCCTTGCACTCCCCCTAAATTTTAACCCCCGCTACATATATATTTGTTTAAATAAAGTAGGCTGCTACGGCCTGGGTTTTTACTCCAAGATTGGTGTGGTCTCAATTTATATAGAGGATTAAGAATTTGGGGTAGAAATTGGTGGTAGCAGTGGGTACATATGTTATACAATAGTCATGGCAATATTTGCACACTCTTTGCAAAAACACTCCAAACCTGTCAGATTGTGAGGGCATCTCCTGTGCACAGCCCTCTTCAGATCACCCCACAGATTTTCAATGGGATTCAGGTCTGGGCTTTGGCTGGGACATTCCAAAACTTTAATCTTCTTCTGGTGAAGCAATTCCTTTGTTGATTTGGATGTATGCTTTAGGTCGTTGTCATTCTGAAAGTGGTTTTAAACCCTTACAGACCACTTAGACCTACAGGCAAGCCTAGATTAAGACTTTACTGTAGGTGCAAGAAATATCTCCTAAACCTACACGGTTTAGGAAATATTTGCAAAAGACATGCACCGAAGGCGCACTGAGCGTGCCATTACTAACGGCAATCATGCCGTTAGTGGCGGCACCCACGCGCATGCGCAGGAGTGATGTCATTGCGGCTCCGGCCAGTCACAGCCCCGGAGCCGCGATACAGGCAGACACTCGGGGAGAGATGGAGGAGAGGAACGAGCACCGCTGCAGGGGCTTCGATCTCAGGTAAGTAATTCATAATGAGCTAGTATGCTATGAATACTAGCTCATTATGCCTTTGTCTTGCAGGGTGTATTTTTTTTTTTGTGGGTTTACTTCCTCTTTAAAGATGAAGTTCCTCTTCATGTTCAGCTTTCTAGTAGATGCCTGGAGGTTCTGTGCCAATATTGACTGGTATTTGGAACTCTTTTGGGTATGGTGTTCTTTTGGTGATATGCAGTGCTGTTTTTGTACCAAACATATCTTTTGGAATTATGGCCAAAAAGTTCAACCTTGGTTTCATCAGACCCTAACACACTTTTCCAGATGTGTTTTTGCAAAATTTAGCCGGGCTTTGATGTTTTTCTTTGTAAGAAAAGGCTTCCGTCTTGCCACTCTACCCCATAGCCCAGACATGTGAAGAATAAGGGAGATTGTTGTCACATGTGCCACACAGCCAGTACTTGCCAGCAGTGGCAGCTGTTTTTTTTTTTTTTGGGGGGGGGGGGCAACAAGCAACCACTCCCCCCCGGGCGGCCAGCAGTGGCACTAACCGACTCCGGTGTCCTCTGCTCCACCACCGCGGACCCGATCTAGGTGGCGGGTGACGAGTGGCGGGCTGTGGGCCTTATCTCCAGCACCGCGGCTTTCGCCATGCGTCTCCTCTCTCCTCCTCCTAGGCGCTAGGCATCCAATAGGAGCTCCTGACGTTTTGGCCAATTGGAAAGGGGTCTCATGACCCACTTCCTGATTGGCGGGGAGGATATTTAGTGTGAAAATAGTAAATATTAATTCGTTATTATCACACAACTTACGAGCCCACCCATTTTTTGAAGCCTATTAGAGCCTCTGGCTCTAATCACGTGCTTCAACCCCCCCCCCCTATTGGAATCCATGGTCCAGCCCCCTGTATGTAGATCAGGGGGGCGGAAACATGGATTCCAATAGGGGGGGGCGGCACCTGTGCGCCCCTAATGGATGGGCCACCACTGCTTGCCAGATATTCCTGCAGCTCCTTTAATGTTGCTGTAGGCCTCTGGGCAGCCTCCCTGACCAGTTTTCTTTTCATCTTTTCATCAAATTTGGAGGGATGTCCAGTTCTTGGTAATGTCCTTGTTGTGCCATATTTTCTCCACTTGATGATGATGGTCTTCACCGTGTTCCATAGTATATCTAATGCCTTGGAACTTCTTTTGTACCCTTCTGGTGACTGATACCTTTTAACAATGAGATCCCTCTGATGCTTTGGAAGCTCTCTGCGGACCATGGCTTTTGCTGTAGGATGCGACTAAGGCTGGGTTCACACTTGTGCGGTGCGAATTTCAGCTCTCTTATCTCTGCAAGGAGATAAGAGAACTGTTCAGCGTTTTGTGTGCGGTGGAACATGCGAACTTGTTGACCTGGGAGAGGGGGGGAAGTGTAGTGAGCATTGAAAAAAATCCTGTTCAGAATGGAAGACATCTGCGAATCAGGTGCGTGCCCATAGAAGATAATGGACCTGAATTCGCACCTGAGCCGCACCGCAATGTCTAAAAGACGCACGCGGTTTTTTGGTAATGCGCAGTGCGAATGCATCGCACATATGTGAACCAGCCTCATTGAAAATAATGTATTTTTTAATGTTATGCGAATTGGATGTGGTTTAAGCCGCAACCAATTCGCATAGGTGTGAACGGGGCCTCAGAGAATGTCAGGAAAGACCTACTAGAACAGTTGAACTTTATTTGGGGTTAATCAGAGGCACTTTAAATGATGGCAGGTGTGTACTGACTCCTATTTAACATGAGTTTAAATGTGATTGCCTAATTCTGAACACAACTACATCCCCAGTTATAAGAGGGTGTGCACACTTATGAAACCACATTATTTAATTTTTTTATTTTTACCTTCCCCCCTAAAAGATTTCAGTTTGTTGTTTAACTGAGTTGTACAGTTTTTATAGGTCACATTAAAGGTGGAAAAAGTTCTGAAATGATTTATCTTTGTCTAATTTTTTTTACATCACAGAAACCTGACATTTTAACAGGGGTGTGTAGACTTTTTATATCCACTGTATATCCCATAGTTTGTAGACGCTGTAACTTTCAGGCAAACAAATCAATATATACTTTTTGGGATTTTTTTTTTTTTTTTTTACCAAAGACATGTAGCAAAACACATTTTGGTCAAAATGTATGAAGACATTTTTTTTATTGGATATGTTTTATAGCAGAAAGCAAAAAATCTTTTTTTTTTTTTTTTTTTAAATCTTCGGGCTTTTTTCATTTATATAATAAAAAAATTAAAAAAACTCAGTGGTGCTCAAATACAACCAAAATAAATCTCTATTTGAAAAAAAAGAAATCTAATGGAGCCCCTGCATCAAAAGTCTGCTACTCTGCAATATATGACATCCATTTTTTTGAGTTTGGATACACTTTAAAGCTCATGTACAAAAAAGGGCACGTAATACTGCATTGTGGTGCCATTCCTTTTTAATAACACCCCAACACACTAAGGAAGTGCACATGTGTTGTAGTCTGACACAACACACAGCAACTCTCAGTAGTATTCCGCATTGCATTAAAAAGAGTCATATCTAAATTTTGTTAGGGTGTGTTAAGCCCCATACACACTATTAGATTTTCTGCAGATTTTTGTCTTCAGATTTACCAAAACCATATAATATGAGGTCAAACCTTAAGGCCACTTTCACACTGAGGCGCTTCTAAACTGCCAGTAAAAACACTGAGCGATTTTGAAGCGCTTTTCAGGCGCTTTTGAAGAGCTTTCCATTAATTTCAATGGAGAGGGGAGTTTTTCACAGCCCTGCCAGCATACTGCCCCGGTGTGAAAGCATTCATTGATTTTAATGGAAATACGTTTTCGTGGGCTTTTTAGGCGCTGTTTTTAGCGTGAAAGCGCCTGAAAAGCGCCTCAGTGTGAAAGTGGTCTAAAGCCCTGTACACACGATCGGATTTCCTATGGATTCTAATCCGATGGATTTTTCCATCCGAAATCCGATGAAGCTGACTTCCATCAGTCTTGCCTACACACCACCAGTCAAAAATCCGACCGTCCCAAACGCCGTGACGTAAAACACTCCGACAAGCCGAGAAAAATTAAGTTCAATGCTTCTGAGCATGCGTCGACTTGATTCTGAGCATGCATGGGTTTTTTGTCCTATGGAGTTCCCCACAGACGATCGGAATTTGCTTTTGGTTTTTTTCCCATCGGATAAATTTAAAACATGTTCTATTTTTTCTCACCAATGGAAAAAAGACAGATGGGGCCCATACACGATCGGTTTGTCCGATGAGAAAAGTCTATCGGACTGTTTTCATCGGTAAAACCGATCGTGTGTACACGGCATTAGAGTTTCAATTTGTATGCAATCAGGCAGGCCCTTGCACTACATGGTTTTGGTAAATCTGAAGACAAAAATCTACACACGGTCTGACTTTTGCCCAACAAACTTCGTTTAAGCAAGTTGGACCAACAATCCGACCGTGTGTACGCTCCATCGGACAAACTTTTTTTTGTTTGGTTTTGTTTTCATCGGACAAAAGTTGGGTCTGCAAACGGACAAACTTTTGCCCAACAAAAGTCCGATGGAGCAAAGTCCTACCATGTGTACAGAAAACCATAAGACTTTTGTCCGATGGACAAAACAACTAATGTTAAAATCAACCAACAATAGCAGAAGTTGACCAAAGGGTGGCGGTAAAGAGCAGAAAAGAGCAGAAAAACCATGTGATGTTGCAAAAAGTTTTGGGAAAGTTTGCAGAAAAGTCCTGTGGAGTATATGCTATGGGTGTGCCCGGCCAACTCCGTTCGGACAAAAATCCACGGAAAAGTCAGATGGAAGTCTGACCGTGTGTACGAGGCTTAATGCCTTGTACACACGGTCGGATTTTCCGTTGGAAAAAAAATAAAGGTTTTTCCGATGGAATTCCGCTCAAGCTTGGCTTGCATACACACGGTCACACCAAATTCCGACCGCCAAGAACGCGGTGACATACAACACTACGACGAGCCGAGAAAAATTAAGTCTAATGCTTTCGAGCATGCGTCAACTTGATTCTGAGCATTGGTGGGTTTTTAGTGCGTCGGCATTGCATACAGACGAATGGATTTTCCAATAGAATTTTTTTCTGTCGGAAAAATAGAGAACATGTCCTCTACCTAAGTCCGTCGGAATTTCCGACGGAAAAAGTCCGATGGGGCATACACACGGTTGGAAAATCCGATGAAAAGCTCCCATCGGACTTTTTCCATCGGAAATTCTGACCGTGTGTACAGGGCATTATAAGTACAAAAAGGAGCAAGGGGAAAAAAAAAAGACAGAGGAGAGGAGGAAGAGAAGAAAAGTTCCCCCGCCATATTCAAGCCTCATTTTGACACATCATTAATACAGGTTCGCTAGCCAAGCCTCTCTCCGGGAATACCGTGTAGATGTCCAAGCCTCATATTAGTTGGCCAGCACCCCACACAAAACCACAACTTTGTCCTCAACAATACAGTACAAACTCCTGAGAGATCTTAAAATGGTTGTAAACCCACTTAGACAACTTGCACCTACAGGTAAGCCTAGATTAAGGCTTACCTGTAGGTGCAAGAAATATCTCCCTAACCTACACGGTATAAACACAGCACCGATCACGTCACATGCATGCGCACTAGCGGGCCGGCATCATTACTGGTTTTCTGAATGGGATCTTGCCGGCCCGAGCACGCATGCGTGTGACGTCATCGCCGCTCCAGCCAATCACAGTGCCGGAGCGGCGATACACTGACGGCAGTGATGGGACATTGGGGCAAGATGGCGGCGGTGGAGGGGAACGAGGAGCAGTTCGGGGGCTTCGATCTCAGGTAAGTCATTCATAATGAGCTAGTATAAAGGGGGCGGACATCTTCGCCACGAGGTCCGAGTCCCAGACACCTTCAGCCTGAGGGCTGCTGTCCGTGTTCGGTGTAAAGGCGCCCTTGGCCTGTACACGAGGAGTTCGTGTTCTATCCCAGACACCTTCAGTCTGGGGTGAGGTACTCAGCCGGAGGCCTGGGGCCCAGTATCTTCCGCTGGGTCCTGCGAGGGAGGGATCGTCCTAAGGTGCCCCGGGTGTTGGGCACCTGAATCCAGGGCGTAAGGGACTGGAGAGGGGACCCTTTGTGATTCTGGTGCAGCAAATTGCTAGTGTCGGGTGGACCTCCGGAGACCGCTTGGGTGGATGTCTCTCTCCAACAAGGGCCTATTCATAAAGGAAGGTAATTCATGTTCTGTGACCGGTGGCAGCGGTACATCTAGTCAATTCAGGCCGGTGGCAGAGACCTGCTATTAGGCCTGTGGCAGGGGCCTCAATAGTTCACCCAGTCGGTGGCAGCGACCAAACTCACAGTCGGTGGCAGCGACTGTGCGCCAAGCCTATTCGCCAAAGAAGGAATAGGAGAGTTCATTGTGCCTGGGCCTACTCGTATCCACACCCTGTTTGTTCAATTAAAGTTCAACTGATACTGTTCATATGTGAAGAAGAATAAAGGAGTGTTGGACTTTTTATGGTGTGGGGCTCTATTACTGACAGTCAAACTTGCCCTCTGCAGGAGGGCCAGAGGCTCCATCCAGAACACAGGACTCGGAGGTAAAATAGTGTTGGCCTTTACCTATACACCTTAGAGGACATGGGCCGTAGTGAACCTCGTCCTCTTCCCGCATACCCCTAGACAAGCAAGCCATTTTATTTACTAAAAGGGAACGGAGGGTGAGGCTGCTACAGGGATATGGCATGCCCATAGAACAATTGGTATTTGCAATGCTGGAGCTGATCCGGCTTCACATTGGCAAATGGTTACTCATTATCTTCACAGAACAAAACCTGGTGGACTCTAATCTTGACAGGCTTTTCACCTCAGAACTTCTCCCGCCTCTGTACTCTCCCTGGAGACTTCTACCTCCAGGAATCTTCACTTTCCTGTCACAGCATTAGTCCTCCTGTCCCACCATGTTAAGCAGACTAGGCCTCACTCTGAATAATTCCTAGCTGAAACTTCACTTGATGATTAATAGGCCAGGGGCCTGCAGTACCCCTTCTTGATGGCCCTGTACATTTAGTTAGTAAAGCATACTTGGCGATGGACTACTGATCCCAGCAAGCCCGACTTGCAAATCCTGAGTCCTCAAACTGCAGCGACCTGACACAAAACCCCACAGTCTCTCCTCTGGCTCTGCACCCAGCTCCCCTGGCATGCATCTTCCAGATCTCCACTGTGCTTCACTCACCGACTCCTGCCCTGAGTTCTTCTTGAAAGATTTACCCGGACCGTGCAGACCAACTGCTTCTCCAGCTCCTGTTCCATGACCGTGTAAGGAGAGGCTCCCTCCCAGCTCCCGAGCTCCTCCGCCAGGTTCACAACCCCCCCAGATGGGGGTGTTTTTCCAGCACGCAGTCTAGTACTCCATCCTTCAATTCACCCAGCCGACAACTCCTACCCCAGCAGGCTGACTGTGAGTATATGTAGGAGGCCTGCCCCCTGCCAATTCTAGTTGGGGATTGGTCAGGGCTCCTCACATGTACTCCATGCCACTCCAAATCTCAGCCCTACCCCTCTTCCAGAACATTCTCACTGAAAGCAGGGGAGGCGCCCAAGAGCGGAAGTACATGTCAGTCGCACCCACTGCTACATTAACCACTCTTTGCCCCCAGATCAAAAACAAACAGGCCTAACTTGCAGCATAGACCTGCTTGAATTTACCTGTACTGACAGAACCTACCAAACACTACACCTCTAGCACCTACCTATGGTAAAGGGTGCTACACATATAATATGAGGTCAAACCTAAACACTTTCAATTTGTTTGCAATCAGGCAGGCCGTTGCACTACAATGTTAAAGGTAAATCTACAAATCTAAAGAGAATTGAATAAGAAAATTGTATGGTGTCTGGCCAACTTTAGTCTATCTAGTTCTCTGTGAAGGGACTCTGCTTTGATTGCTTTAAAGAAAGAAGCCTGCTTTTAGCTGCTTCTACTACAAAGTCCACAGTTTGCTATAGCAAGGACTTCTGCATTAGCTTTTCAGAAAGGAGTTCACTGTCCTCAACCTGTACATCGTTCTCTTTTTGGAGTATTCCACCTAATTCCCTCAACTCTATCACAGTTACTCCAAAAATAAAAACAAGAAAAAGAACATCCCTAGACTGTTTTTTGAGGCAAAGAGTGACTATGAACGTGTGCCTGTCTGCGAGGCAATCTACTGGGAAAGAAACTGGGCAATTTTCAGTGGCGACTTTTGAGGTAGCGCTATATAAACCTTGTATTATCATAATATTGATAATAATCATCATCATAATAATATTAAAATGCAGATAATGACACAATTTTAAAATATGGTTTCCAGAAGTCTACATGAACTTTTTTCATTTTATTGAAGTATTCTTTGAGTTTTTTTTATATAATATCTTATCAATTCCTTTTACTGATTAATAGATGGTTATATAACTATAAACATATGGTGAACAGGGCACAGAAAAATAACATGGATGTGTTTAGCTCATCTGTTTACTTTGCACATTTATTATCTGATGATCACTAATCTTTAAAGCCTAACTCCAAATTTATAATCACTCTAATCACATTATTTTTTTACTATTTAAGGCTGGGTTCACACTAATGCGAATTGGATGCAGGTTTCCTCGCACCCCCCGACCGAATCGCACAAGGGTTCTGTGCGTCTTCTGGTTCATTTCAGCCAAAAATTCAAACCTGACTTGCACCTGAAAGGGTGAACAGACACGCACCAGACCCCCTGCTGTGAGCCGTGGCCGCAGCTAATGTAAATCCCAGCCTTAAGGAAAAAAGGCAGAATATTTTGAATTAGAATATTGAGTTGAATCATGTTTCTTTATATATTTAGGCCAGAAATTATACGATTCTTTGCTAAAAATAATAAAATAAGTGAAAAAGATCTATATGTGAAATGTATCAACCCTAATGGCCTATCTGATTTCTTGAGGCCCTAAAATGCCAGGATAGTATAAACACCCTTAAAATTACTAATTTTTGGAAAGTACACAGTCTGAGGTATTTATAAAGAGGCATGGTGAGTTTTTAAAGTTGTAATTTATTCCCACTTTTTTGGCAAAAAGTAAATAAAATTTTATTTTTGGAAGTTGTAATTTTAACATATTTCTCACAAACAGCATGAGCATAATTAGAATTACACCCAAAACACATTCTTCTACTCTTCCTGAGTATGAAGATACCACATGTATGGGACGTTTTTTATGCCTAGATGCATAGAGGGGCACAAAATACAATGAGCACCTTCAGGCAAGGGACATATATAATGTATCAAATATTCTAACTCTCTAGTCCTGTACACACGGCCGGTTTTCCCCTTGTAAAAAAAAAACTTTGGTTTTCCCGACGGGATTCCTGTCAAGCTTGACGGGATTCCTGCCAAGCTTTTCTTGCGTACAGACTGTCATACAAAATCCCGCCGGTCCAAAGCGCGGTGACGTACAACACGTACGACGGCACTATAAAGGGGAAGTTCAAATACAATGGTGCCACCCTTTGGGCTGCTTTTGCTGATCTCGTGTTATCGCGTGTTAGTAAAAGCTTGGTGAGAGACGATTTGCGCTTTTCAATCTTCGTGCTTTCAGTTCATTTTCTGCAGTTCAGTTTGTGCTTGTGGGTTCGTATCTTGTCTTTCAGGGCGTGTAGTCAGGTCGTATCTGTTTTTCAGTGCGTTCTTGTCCGCTCGTGTCTGATTTTCAGGTCGTTCTTCATAGGCCTTGCTGTTCTTCAGTGCGTTCTGTTATAGTTCGTTCTGACCAGCCGACCGTTATCTAGCCATGTTGCGGGTACGTACTCGTTGTAGAGTTCGTGCTGTGCATAGGCTTGGTGTTGGTCTTCTTGTCTTCGACAAAGACCAGTCCGTGAACAGGGTGAGGAGGAGTTCATGGACCAAGAATTGGTTTCTCCAGCGGGACCAATTCTGTCACATGCCTCTGCTGCGGGAGATCCAGGAGAATAATCCTGATGACTACAGGAATTTTCTTCGGATGACAGACCCCGTTTTTCAGCATCTCTTGGCTTTGGTGTTCCCCTATATCACGAGGCAGGACACCGTCATGCGGGAAGCCATCACTGCTGAGCAGAGGCTAGTTGCCACGTTGCGATATCTGGCGACTGGGAGAAGCCTGCAGGACCTCAAGTTCTCGACAGGCATCTCCCCCCAGGCTCTGGGGCTCATTATCCCAGAAACCTGTTCTGCCATAATTCAAGTTCTGCAGAAGGACTATATTAGGGTAAGTTTTCTCCTTTAAAATCACATTCTATGTATTTAATGCTTGCTAATGTATTGTATTTCTTTCATCCTTCCCTAATTACCATGATTGTAATATGCTGTAAATCTCCCCTTTGTCCTCATGCATGCTATAAGCTTTTAATGTTCCTTTTTTGGCATACATGCATATTTCCCATCATGCTATCCTTGGCCCATACACACCTAGCCTAGTCACTTCCCAATGTATTTTGTCAGCTCCATTGTAGTGCCCCCCCTAAAATGTCTACAAATGTATTTTTTCACATTAAATTCAGACAGAGTGGTAGAGGTTTAGTTTTGGGGGTCCCAAACTCATCTAGCCCCCCCCTGCAAATATTTCCAATGGGCCATCAGAGGGGGTAAGGAATCTGATAAGTGGGCCTTATATTTTTGACTTTAAAAACTCCTTAAAATAAATGTTATACTGATGTTGGCCAAGAATGTTTTTGTATAATCTGCCTGCAATGTTATGTGCAAAAGTACTAAATGTATTATTTTCTTGTTTGACTCCACAGCTTCATTCCACGCCACAGGAATGGCAGAATGTGGCATCCCAGTTTGTCCAGTGGTGGGACTTTCCCAACTCAGGAGGGGCAATACATTGGAAGCATGTCCGTATCATGCCACCACCCCATTTGGGGTCTTATTACTTCAATTACAAGGGGTTTCATAGCATTGTGTTGATGGCGGTGGTGTCAGCACAGTATGAATTTCTCTATGTGGATGTGGGGAAGAATGTCAGGATGTCGGATGGGGGAGTCTTCGGCCATACAGAGTTTGCCCTACGTCTCCAGAGTGATGACCTTGCATTGCCACCGGATGCAGAGAATGTGGAAGGACTCCCCTTCGTGTTTCTGGCTGATGAAGCCTTTGGTCTGAGGCCATTTCCCCAGGGGACCCTCACCCCAGAGAGGAGGGTTTTCAACTACAGGCTGGCCAGAGCCCGAAGAGTTGTGGAGAATGCCTTTGGGATAATGGCCAGCCGGTTCCGCCTGTTTCTCACTTCAATCCACATGGCGGAGTATAAACTAAACCACATTGTGTTTTGCTGCTGCATCCTGCAAAATTATTTGAGAAAACATTCTCCGAATTATCTGGCCACAGTTGGGCCTGAGGCCGGACTTTCTGCAGAGAATACCCTGCCGAGCCTAGAATCTGGCCGTCCTGGCTTGCCCCCCCAAAGCGCCCGTGAAGTTCGGCAGCAATATGTTGAATATTTCACGGGTAGGGGGGCCATTCCTATGCCAGCCAATGTTTAAATCCATTTTTTACAAATAATAAAAAAAATAATCTGCTTAAATTTGTTTTTTGATGTATTGCTTGTGTTTCTTCTAGCTGTCTCCTAGTTTCTCCTAGCGCACTTGTAGTGCCAAGTAGATTTTCCTTTAGTAAATAACAACCATTTCACTGGAAACACCAAAAATAAACACCAAAAAGGTTATAGCGGATTTGATAAAGAAGCCACACACTTTGTTGTTTTCCTACATTTTTACTCTGTGCACATTCACATGGTCTTGATAAAATTTAGGGGTACAACAGATAAAATAATTTTATTTATTTATTTTTTGGGCCATAAACAGGCATGTTTCTTTAATCTGAAAATACACAACTCTCATTAACGTACAAACTTCAACATTGAAAACCTCTAGGCAATATCAGACATTATAGTATGTCAAAAATGTGTGGATCTGCCCTTCAGAAGATGGGGTGTTGTCACCCCTGTACAAGCCAAATTTTGAGGATGCACACAACTTGATGTAAAATGGGTATTTTCCTCCTGATCCCATGCCTAATGTCAACATGTGCTATCTGCCATCAGGGGGGATCAATGGACGTGTTTTGGGGGTGCAACCCCTTCTTCCTCTCACCTACTTGAGTTGCAAGGAAGGGGTTGCACCCACAAAACACGTAGATTGATATCCCGTGATGGCAGATAGCACATGTTGACACACTGTGTGCATCTTTAAAATTTGGCTTGTTAAAGAAAGTGCAAAAGCATTTTAGAAAAGAAAAGCCCGGAGCAAAAAGACAGAATGCCATAGGCGAAGGGCTGGGCATGACTGAGTGAACAGGGTATGTAATAAGAGGGTATTAACTATTGGCTAATGGAAATATGGAGGGGAGGGGAGAAGGCTAGATAAAAGGGAGTCCCCGCCCCTCTGAGTTAACACAGTGCAGGGGAAAGTTTCAACTAACAGCAGCATGCCTAAAAAAAAAAAAAAAACTTCTGGCCCAGCTGCGGGCAGAGGCCGCTACACGTGGCGAGGATTGGCTCCAGGAGACCCTGGGGCTGATGCTGTTGGATCCGTCTGGATCAGCAGGTACCGTGGGGAGAGAGGATGGCGAGCTCGCAGGGTCGGGGCCACAGCGTGGGTTATCGGGGGCTGCGGTGTCCGGGCATCCCCCCTCGGCCAGACATCATGGGCTGGTGCAGGCGGGTTCAGGAGTGAGGGAGCCAGAGAGAGATGACAGTGGTGCTTGGGAACAGTGTGGTGGCAAGTCGGCTAAACGATTGGTGCGCGGGTCTGGTGCGCGGAGGATGGATCGATCAGGTGCAGGACCCTCAGCTTCCAGGGACAAGTCGCCTGGTGAGCTTTCTTCTGGTGTTGAGGAGCAGTCTGGTGTGTCGTCGGAGGGGGAAGTGTGCAGCTCGGAGGAGGATCGGAGACCCGGACGGTCGGTGGCAGCGGTGGAGTTGAGTCGATCGGCTGGTGGGATTTTCTTCCAGGCAGCCCGGTAAGTCATTTTTACTTACTCATACTGGGGGTAGTGGCCAGGTGGTTAGGCCTGCTGGGGGTGTGGGTTTAGCGGTGCAGGTGCTGGATCCAGGTAGTGGGCAGGCTGGGGGGGTTACGGTCCCTGATGGGGGAGGTTCACGGCTGGATGGGCTGCAGGGGTTTTTCTTGAGGGTATCAAGTCCTTGGTCAGCCAATTTGAGAGGGGGGATGGTGGGCAGGTCGGCCCGGCAGTGGCGTGGGTTCTGCCGGCGGGGCCCATGACTGCGGTGGTAGCGCCGGTTTCCACCTGCATCGACTACTGCGGTGGGGGAATCGGTAGGGGTGGCTACCGTGGCTTTGGGGGCCACACAGATGGGTAGCGCGGTGGAACAGGCGGCACGGCAGGATATGATTAGGTTGGCTGATGCTGCAAAATGTGAGGTGTATGTGTGTTATGAGGCACCGCTGGGAGCACACCTGAAACCTGAATTGAGGGAGAAGATATGGAAAGGTGAGTATGTGGAGATGTTCTCACTGTTACCATTGGAAAAGTTTCACCTGGACAGGGTTAAGCCAGATGATTCTAGAAAGGAGGATGAGGAGAAGAGGAGATACAGGCTTATCCCACGGACGTTTGCAAATTGGATTCAGGCGTTCGCCGTCATGGCCAGTGTTATAGGACAGAAGAATCTGGAGCACTGTTCAGCACTATTTGGTTATCAGGACTCCATTGGAGAGGCCTACAGGGTATACGGGGGCACGGAGTGGCTCCGATATGATGAACAGTTCAGACAGAGGAGAGCAGTGCGGCCAGATCTGCTGTGGGATAATAAGGACATCAGCTTATGGATGCGGTGGATGACCTCGCCGAGGGCTCCTAGTCAGTTTTTTCAGGAGGATCGTGCCGGAGACACTGGGCACAAAAAGGGAGGACTCCGGTGATGGTGGAAAGGATGCGGCTGTTTTTCGGTCGGTATCCAGACAGGGGGGCGGCCGGATTATTGGATCGGGGGTTTTCAGAGGGGTTTCACATTACATGTTCCTTGCAGGTTATCCCCCCGATCGCGTGCAATTTGCGGTCGGCCATGCAGCAGCCTGCTACGGTCGCAGAGAAACTGCTCAAGGAGGTTACTTTAGGCCGCATGGGCGGTCCTTTCCCTTTCCCCTCTTGGAGAATTTGGTGGTCTCCCCGCTCGGGGTTGTCCTCAAGAGGGAGCCCAACAAGTTCCGCCTCATTCACCACCTGTCTTTTCCGAAGGGTGGGTCGGTCAATGACGCGATTGATCCGGAAGCATGTACAGTCAGTTACACTTGCTTTGATGCTGCAGTGGGCTGGGTTCACCGGTACGGGCAGGGGGCGTTGATGGCAAAAGCCGACATAGAGGCGGTGTTTAGATTGTTGCCGGTTCACCCTGATAGCTTTCACCTCCTGGGGATGTCATTGGGACAAGGCGTTCTATGTGGATAAGTGTTTACCTATGGGATGCTTCATATCGTGCGCATTGTTCGAACAGTTCAGCTCATTTGTGGAATGGGTTGGCAGGGATGTGTCGGGGGTGAGTTCAATTATTCACTACTTGGACGATTTTCTGTGTGAGGGTCCGGCATCATCCAGGATCTGCGTGGTGCTCCTGGCCACCTTGGAGCACATTGCGGAGCAGTTTGGGATCCCTTTGGCGCCTGAGAAAACTGAGGGACCTCGCACGGCTATCACATTTTTGGGCATTGTCCTGGATTCGGAGGCCATGGAGTGCCGCCTACCATTGGACAAGTTGGAGGCTCTCAAGGGGGAGCTGAGAGTTATGGTGGGGCTGAGGAAGGTGCAGCTTAGGGTGTTGCAGTCGCTGCTGGGAAAACTCAATTTCGCGTGCCGCATCCTGCCAATGGGCAGGGTGTTCTGCCGACGGCTGTCGGCTGGCATGGCTGGGGTACGGTCTCCCACACATTTGTGAGTTTGGGCAGGGAGCACAAGGCTGACTTGCAAGTTTGGCATTCACTTCTGGAGTCCTTCAATGGGAGGGCGGTATGGAGGTCTGGCCCAATTAGCAATTTTGTTTAGAACTGTACACGGATGCAGCTGGGGGGGTCAGGTTTTGGGGCTTTCTTTCAGGGAAAGTGGAGTGCGGGCCCCTGGTCTCAGGCATGGATGGATGCTGGTTTTTACCAAGAACTTGGTCCTGCTGGAACGGTTCCCGGTGGTACTGGCGGTGGAGCTGTGGGGGGTTTGTTTCAGAGACTTAGAGGTGCGTTTTCACTGGGACAACCTGGGGGTGGTGCACGTCATTAACAAGGTGTTGGCATCCTCGCCCCCCCTGTGGTGCGGCTGCTGCGCCATCTGGTGTTGAGATGATTGCAGCTCAATGTGTTTGTGTATGCGGTACACCTTCCGGGGGTGGACAATGCCATAGCTGATGCGCTGTCTCGCTGTCAGTGGGACAGGTTCCGAGAGTTGGCACTAGGGTGTTTTGGTCTTTGGGGGAGAATGAAGTTCCGCAAAAAGCAAGTGGTCAGGACCTATCGGTGGTATGGGTTCTGAGAGGGTATTCCAGCTAACAGGAGTTTAGCTGGAAGAGTTTGATAATGGGGGCACTGCGGTCAGTGGTCGTCTCTCAGCAGCTGGTCAGCTTGAGGCCTATGACCATTTAAGTTACCGCAATGTCACGAATGGAGTTTCTCAAAAAAGCGAGTGGTCAGGACCTATCGTGGTATGGGTTATGAGAGGGTATTCCAGCTAACAGGAGTTTAGCTGGAAGAGTTTGATAATGGGGGCACTGCGGTCAGTGGTCGTCTCTGAGCAGCTGGTCGGCTTGAGGCCTATGATCATTTAAGTTACCACAATGTCACGAATGGATTTTCTCAAAAAAGCGAGTGGTCATGACCTATCGGTGGTATGGTTTCTGAGAGGGTATTCCAGCTAACAGGAGTTTAGCTGGAAGAGTTTGATAATGGGGGCACTGCGGTCAGTGGTCGTCTCTGAGCAGCTGGTCGGCTTGAGGCCTATGACCATTTAAGGTACCGCAAGGTTACGAATGGAGTTCCTCAAAAAGCAAGTGGTCAGGACCTATCGGTGGTATGGGTTCTGAGAGGGTATTCCAGCTAAAAGGAGTTTAGCTGGAAGAGTTTGATAATAGGGGCACTGCGGTCAGTGGTTGTCTCTGAGCAGCTGGTCGGCTTTAGGCCTATGACCATTTAAGGTACCGCAGTGTCACGTGGGTTGCTATAGGAAATAGTATATTGATACGATTAAAATTATTATTGGTGCTGTCCTTCTCATTGGCGTTCTTTTGAGCATTCCGGATAGGGGGGTTGGTCAGCCCATCCAAAGCGGTGCACGGGGGGTTGCTGGCTAGCGATGTGGTTTGGACGGAGGCCGGGGTGTCACTGGCGCGTAGGAAGTCTACGACGGACCAGATGGGCAGAGGTAAGTTGGTACAGGTTTTCCGGGACCAGGTTCTCTGGTATGCCCTGTAAGGGCTGTTAAGGGGTATTGGGAGGTTCGCCCGCCCAGTGTGGGTTCTTTTTGATGCACAAGGACGGGACTCCCCTTTTTCAAGATATCAGTTTATTACGGTATTCCGAAAGTGCCTTCGGGCGTTGGGACTCCGTGATAAGGAGTTTTTCCTCTCACTCCTTCAGGATAGGGGCAGCTACAGAGGTGGCCAGATGTGGGATAGTCGAGGAAGCTGTTAAGAGGATAGGCCGGTGGGAAGCCAGGAGGTTCCGGCTGTACGGTCGCCCCCAGCTAATAGTGGGGCGTGGGTAATTTTGGGGGCATGCCCGGGGTGTTATATTCGGGCTGCTGAGTTGTACAGGTTGGGTTTTTGGGAATTTTCTCATGGGAGTTATTGTTCTTCGTCTACTTTCAGGTTAGACACAAGCTTTGGTCTGGATACTGGGCCATTTGTTTGTGTTCTGGGGGGCTAAGAGGGCTGGCGTCGATATGAGGGTCGGCAGTTGGGATTCCCAAGACCGGAGGCGTGTGTCCGCTGGCTGGGAGTTCCAGGAATGTGGTGGAGTAGGATGGTTCCGGAGGTGCACCGTTGTGCTTGTTTGGACAGGCCACCTGACGTTTTGGTAATGCACGTAGGTGGCAATGACCTGGGCTTTAGGTCCATATTGGAAGTTTAAGAGATATGAAATTTGATTTCATTCGGCTCAGGATGTCATTGACGGACATGATCAGTGTCTGGTCAGACATGGTGGCACGGTCAGAGTGGATGGGGGCGAGGTCCGTGGATGGCATCAATAGGGCTCGGAGAAAAAAATTAACCGGGACATGGGCAGTTTTGTGGTACGGAACGGGGGGTTGGCGGTTCGAAATTTCGAGCTGGAGGTGGATGCATGGCGGTATCTACGGAGGGATGGGGTCCACCTGAACGATGTGGGGACTGACTTATGGACTTTGGGTTTGCAGGATGGGATCCAACGAGCCCTTAGGGTTTGGAGGGGCACCAAAGGGTAAAGGTGTTTTCCCTTGGGTGCTGTGGCGGGTGTTTGGTCTTTGCGGGAGAAGGAAGTACCTAAAAAAGGAAGTGGTCAGGACCTATCGGTGGTATGGGTCCTGAGGGTGGATTCCAGCTAACAGGAGTTTAGCTGGATGAGTTGGATAATGGGGGCACTGCGGTCAGTGGTCGTCTCTGAGTAGCTGATCGGCTTGAGGCCTATGACCATTTTTAAGGTACCGCAGTGTCACGTGGTAATACGATATTAGTATGGTGACTAATATCGGGTTAATATGATTATGGCAATTTTGAGGTTCCTGCAAAGACCAACACTAGGAGGCAATATTTCGGATATGTTCTGGGTTTATGTGTTTTGATGGTTAAAGTTTTTGATAACTGATGGAACAGTTAAAAAAAATAAAGGAGGCTGATACGGCCATGTTTTACTCCAAACATCAATGTGTGGTCTCTTGATTAAGTATAAGTAAGGTATGGGGGTAGAATGTGGTGGGCAGACCTGTAATACATCGGTTATACAATAGTCAAGACCAAAAATATAAAAAGGGGGGGTTTCTGTTTCATTCTATTCGCCCCATAACATCAATGATGTCCTTAAATGTTTGCTCCATAACATTCATCTTATTCTTCATGATGTCGAGTTCACGACTATACGCCATTACTTGCTGGATAATTCTTTGTGCACTAGCACTTGAGAAACGAGGAGTTTCTTCCTCACCAACATGTACATCCCCTAAAAATAAAGAAAAAGGTATTATAAATATGCAGGCCTACATCACTTACCTGAAGCTGTGGTGACAGACACTGACCTGTTGTGGTGACAAGTTCCACCACGTCATCCACCTCTCCTTCCTCCACTTTTCCTTCCTCCACATCCTCAGGTTGTGGTTCTTGCTGAGGTTGGGGTTCTCTCTGAGGTGTGGGGTTCCTGTGCTCCTCTGAGTGGTGTCCTCCCAGTATTCTCTCCCCTATGAGAATTAACAAAAAGGTATACTTAGCACACAGATATTTGAGGGCAAAAATAGGAATATGATACGTTGCTTGGAAGTGGGGTACAATTGTCTGTTTGGGTAGAGTTCCAAGCTGAAACATCACTTCCCTAATGTTGACTACTTACCTTTTTTGGACAAGTTTCACACATGTACACACCCCAAGTATCCACTGGAGCACCTGTGTGGGACAGCCTAAAAAGATTGTTTTGGTGTCCCACACTAGTGCTCCAGAGTGCAGATGTGTAAACAGCTGCTGAGTGTCCTCTCCTTTACACTGACTCAAGTTTCATTCTAATTCCAAACACATCATCTAGACAACTATGTAATGTAGCGGGGTGTTGCTTTAAGAACCCAGAGACTACCATACCCAGGGTGCATTGCCCAGCGCAAGGACTGCTGGGGTGGGCTATTTAACTGAGGGGCGGACGGGAGCTCGGGCTCTTTGGACATCGCCCGCCCAGCAAGTGGAACTCTGTGCTGAGTCTGTTGTTCCTGACAGGGCCTGAAGTTTAGGCCTTGTGCTTCCAAAGAGCCTTCCGTTTCCACTGAGGAACCTGAGGGACGTCTCATCCTGCTACCCATCTACTACTTCCAGGAGGACCGAAGACCCAGGTGTCATAGAACCTGTGTACCGAGACACAGCTACGGAAGACACGGACGTGGACTGGTCCGGTTGGGTGAGAAAGCACCTGCTCAGAGATTAGTACAGGATCTCTAGGCCCAGTGTTTGTTGTTCGGGACCCACCATTTAGAGTTTGCATTTGCACGCCGGAGGGACAGTGCATTGAGTAGCATTAGTGACTTTGCTTTATTTCTCAAGTTTACAAGTACCTATTCCTGTGGATTACAATTTGTCTCCAAAAGTGCACCACCATTTGCTAGCGAAGATCCATCTCCACGGAACCTACACATAGAACAGTCAGGCCTGACTTCTAAGTTTAGACATTGCTGGGTGCCATCTTGCCCACGAGGGAGGGGAGCTGCAAGCGGGATCTGTTAGTTGTGTGTGTATAGAATTGTATATCTGTTCACTTGCTGAATACCTTTTATTGCAGGGCTCTGCAGATGCTAATGTATACAGTTTATCTGCTTAACCATTTCGTTCAGTAAAAGTACCAGGATTAAGCAGACAAGTTGTTGGTGTGATTACTTTGCTGAGGGAACAGTCAGTGCCAGTTATACCATACCACTGTGTGCATTTATTGCCGGATTGCGTGACGTAAAGTTACAGGTCTCACAATCCTATCATCCCCTACTAGCTGTGCCAAGGGAGGGTAGAGCCAATTACTGGGGGTTGACAGCGGTGTGTTACAGGCCCGAAACATCATACCAGCGGCTCTCTTAGCTGGGGGTATCGCTACATGTGGGGGCTCGAGTCCGGGATACCTGTACGCTGCAATCAAGCCCGCCAGAAGTACCGGCATGGATCCGTTAACGGTGACCCAGTGGTGCTTATCCGCTGATGTCTCCCTGGACATGGCTGCAGTGATTGAACTCCCCGGAGAGGATTGGTCGGGGAGTGACATAGAACGGTCATAGAGCTCCTGTCCCCGGACCATAAGGGATGGTTAATTGACCTCAGGCCAGAGGAGGAGAATTCCAGCACCTTTGCGCTGATAGAGTGGAGGGATGAAATGCCAGAAGAATTTAGAGGTCAGAGTGTGCAGTCCATAGGCAATAAGACATACCTCTTGGCGCACGCAAAGGTTATAAAGAAGGAACCTCCGCAATCACCCAAAATTCCTAAGAGTTACAAAGAGATGATAGCCCCGGGGACACCTCTAACCACTATAGGCCCTGAACTTTTAAATGCTTTAGGGGACCTTGTCACGAAGTGCCAGAAGAGTAGTACGGTACATGTAGGGGCCGGGTACCGGAAGCTCAGGATCTTTTCAGTAAAACAACCTGTACCACTTGGGGAAGAGGATTTCGACACCTGGATTGAACAAGCGATGCAGGCTGTGGAAGGATGGGAAATACCGGAATCCCAAAAGAAACAGCGCATAAGTGAAAGTCTAAAGGGTGCTGCTGCTGAAGCCGTGAAGAACCTTAGGTTCAGCAATGCTGCTTGTACTGCCTATGACTATTTAACTATGTTGCAGGAAGAATTCGGCCAATTGGAAAAAGTGGTCGATTTAGTCTACCAGTTTGAGCATACCCATCAACAGCCAGGAGAAAGACTGTCTGAATATGTTCGCAGATTAAACAAGATGCTGTGCCAAATTGTCCTTAAGAAGGGGATGCTGCCACAAGCCATAGATGCGGCTAGGATGAAGCAGATTTTAAGGGGAGCATTACGTTCTGATCCAGTCTGGCTCCATCTGAAAACCCCTGGAGTGGTCATGTCCCTGAACTACCCGGGCCTTGTGAGAATAATAAGGGATGAAGAGGCTCTGCTGAAAGACCAACAGGCGACCGAGAAACCCACTCTTCCCCCCTCAGTTGGGGTCAGATCCACCATGGCCACTGAACGGGACTCGGAGGTGGCGATCTTAAAGTCACAGATGACCCAAGTATTAAAAATGCTGACCTCTTTAATGGCCAAGAACTCAGGAGTTGGAGAAAAAGAAGAAGTCAGGAAGGAGCTGTACCAGAGCGCTTCAACACCAGTCTCCCCGCGGGATAGAGGAGAAGCTGTTTGCTTTAACTGTGGAGGAGTTGGCCATTTTGGGCGAGTGTGCCCCAGTCTGAGGAAGACCCGAGGCACCTACCGCCAGCCGGCGGAAAACTCCAGAGGGCCCCGGTGAAGGAGTCCGGGTGCCCATCATTTCCAGCAAGCTCCATTGGAATCAGAAAGCAAGAGAAGCCAAGAAGTGAGGGGAACAATTCCCCATCAAAAGCACTTAATACCCCTCACCTGGACAATGTATACCAGGCCCAACAGGGATTAAGATCCAGGAAAAGATGGAAAAAGAAAAAAACACCAAAGGCCAAAACCACAGGCCCGGGGAAAGAGGCCTCCCCGAAGAAGTTTCCAGCCAAGTTAGTGGGACCCTCCCCAGTGGTCCCCATTCAAGTGGAGGGAGTCTACACGAAGACCATTCTGGATACAGGGGCTCAAGTAACCCTCCTGTATTGGGATTTCTACCAAAAGCATCTGAGACATTTGCCCTTGCAGAAGCTAGAAGACTTGGAAATATGGGGAATTGGCACCCAGAGCTTTCCATATGACGGCTACCTCCGATTAGATTGGCTTTTGACCCCTCAGTAGCAGGAGAGACAGAGGTCTTTGACACCCTGGCAGTAGTCTGTCCTCGCCCACCAGGGGCCAACAAAAGTTCTCTGATAATAGGAACAAACACTGACCTGGTCAGGAGACTACTGGCCCCTCTAGCACAAGAGCAGGGCGCCTGGACAGCCAGAATCCACCCCATGTTGCAGTTGGCCTATCAGGGATTGGTCTTGGAACAGAAGGCCCCAGAAGAGGGGGTAGGGAAAGTTAGGAGACTGGAGAAGAAAGAGAGAGTGTTGCAGCCTGGTGAAGTAGCTTGCCTGAGGGCCACTGTGAAGCTCACTTGGGAACAACCTGGCCCCTTTGTAGTCCTGGAACCAGACCCTCTGGGTACCCACCTAAAACTGGAGGTAATCCCCTAAGTAGTCCCGCTGAGAGTCCTGAAGAAGGCAAACGCCAGGGTGCCAGTGAGCATCAGAAACACCACTGACTCACCTGTGAAGATTCCAGCCCGGATGCTGTTGGGCCAAGTGAATCCCGCTACCCCAGTTGCCTTGCCTGACTTAGAGAAGGAAGAAGGAGGGGAACCCACTTTGGAGAACCTGGCCCTACCCCCGGCATTGAAGGAGAGGGCCAGGGCCCAGTTGGCGAAGTGGCGGAAGATCTTCTCCAAGGATGAGTTTGATGTAGGATGTGTGAAAAGTGCCACTCACAAGATCCGTCTACAAGAAGACAAACCTTTTAGGGAGAGAGTCCGGCGAGTCCCCCTGGCTGATTTGGAAGATCTGCGTGAGCAACTTGCAGAGCGCAAGAGAATTGGTGTTATCCGGGAATCCAGGAGCCCCTATGCCTCTCCAATTGTGGTAGTCAGGAAGAAGAATGGGTCATTGAGACTCTGTATAGACTACAGGACCCTCAACAGGAGGACAATACCTGACCAATACACCACCCCAAGAATAGAGGATGCTCTGCAGAGTCTGTCTGGAGCCAAATGGTTCAGTGTAATGGACCTGAAGAGTGGGTACTACCAAATCCCAATGCACCCAGAAGACAGAGAGAAGACAGCCTTAATTACCCCGGTTGGGTTCTATGAATTCGACCGTATGCCTCAAGGTCTGTCGGGAGCTCCTGACACTTTCCAGCGGTTAATGGAGAAGACGGTGGGGGACATGAACCTCATTGAAGTCCTAGTATACCTAGATGACATCATCATCTTTGGGAAGACTCTGGAGGAGCATGAGGAGAGGCTAGAGAAGGTCTTGAAGAGACTCAGTGATGAGGGACTCAAGCTCTCCCGGGAGAAGTGCCAGTTCTACCAGTCTTCAGTCCATTACATAGTGTCTGAAGAAGGAGTATCTACAGATCCTGACAAATTGGAGGCAGTCACCTCCTGGCCGCGGCCCACCACAGTGACTGAGCTTAGGTGATTTCTGGCGTTCTGCTCCTACTATCGCAGGTTTGTGGAGGGGTTTGCAAGAATTGCCAAGCCTCTGAACAAGCTGTTGAAGACAGAGGGAGAGGAGGATGACTCAGGCCCCAGGAAACCGGGGGAGTCGGTGGAGGACCAGTGGACTGAGAAGTGTGAAGAGGCTTTCATTAAGTTGAAGAAGAGTTTGACCACTGCCCCTGTCTTGGCCTATGCAGACACCAAAAAGCCCTATGAATTACACGTGGATGCCAGTCATGATGGTTTGGGAGGAGTATTATATCAGGAGTATGAAGAGCAGCTAAAACCCATTGCTTATGTGAGTAGGAGTTTAACCCCAGCTGAAAAGAATTACCCCACCCACAAGTTGGAGTTTTTGGCCTTGAAGTGGGCTGTGGTGGACAAACTGAAGGACTATTTATATGGAGCTGACTTTGTGGTTAAAACAGACAATAACCCACTCACTTACCTTCTAACCACAGCAAAACTGGATGCCACCGGACACCGTTGGTTGGCAGCCCTCTCAGGGTTCAATTTTAGCCTGAAGTACAGGCCTGGGACTGAAAACCGAGATGCTGATGCCTTGTCCCGAAGATCTCATGCTCCCACTTGCATGGCAGAAGACTGGACCCAGGTAACCCCAGAGGGGGTACGGGATTTGTGTCAGGGAGCGGAGCTCCAGGCTAGTGGAGGATCCAGAGCAGAAGAAATTGGAGTCTCAGTTGTTGGAGTGCCCAAATATTACTGTGATGTAACTCAGATTGGTGAAGAGGGCTTGCCTAAATTATCAAAGAAGGATATAAGACAGAACCAGCTGGAAGACCCATTGGGAAGATTGGCTTTGGAAGCCTTAGAAGACCAGGATCCAGACAGACTCCTGCATGAACCCTCAAGGGAGGCCTGCTTACTGCGCAAGGAATGGGACAGGTTGCAGGTGCATCAAGGGGTGGTCTACCGAAGTGGCAACTATTCCTGCCGGAAAAACACAGAAAGACTGTTATGGTTGCCCTACATGACAACCATGGTCACTTAGGGGCAGAGAGAACCTTTCAGCTCATAAGGAGCAGATTCTATTGGCCCTGCATGCGGGCTGAAGTGGAGGAGTACTGTCACTCATGTGCTCGCTGTATACAAAGAAAAACACTGTCCCATAAAGCTGCCCCAATGGGCCACCTACAAAGCCAAGGGCCCTTGGACTTGGTATGCATTGATTTTCTTTGTCTGGAACCTGATTTGAGTGGACATGGAAATGTTCTGGTAATAACCGACCATTTCACCCGATACGCCCAGGCCTTTCCAACTAAAGACCAGAAGGCTTCCACTGTGGCCAAGATACTCGTAGAGAAGTATTTCGTACATTACGGACTACCTCAACGCATTCACTCGGATCAAGGGAGGGACTTCGAAAGTCGACTGATCCGGAAGTTACTGGATTCCTTAGGCATAAAGAAGACTCACACAACCCCTTATCACTCACAAGGAGATGCAGAACCAGAAAGGTTTAACAGAACTTTGTTGAATATGCTGGGGACCCTGAGCGGCGAGGAAAAACAACATTGGGACAAGCATATAGCTGCCATAGTGCACGCTTACAATAGCACAACTAGTGCTTTAAGAACCCAGAGACTACCATACCCAGGTTGCATTGCCCCGCGCAAGGACTGCTGGGGTGGGCTATATAACCGAGGGGTGGACCGGAGTACGGTCTCTTTGGACATCGCCCGCCCAACAAGTGGAACTCTGTGCTGAGTCTGTTGTTCCTGATAGAGCCTGAAGTTTAGGCCTTGTGCTTCCAAAGAGCCTTCCGTTTCCACTGAGGAGCCTGAGGGACGTCTCATCCTTCTACCCATCTACTACTTCCAGGAGGACCGAAGACCCGGGTGTCGTGGAACCTGTGTACCGAGACACGGCTACGGAAGATACGGACGTGGACTGGTCCGGTTGGGTGAGAGAGCACCTGCTCAGAGATTAGTACAGGATCTCTAGGCCCAGTGTTTGTTGTTCGGGACCCATCAGTTAGAGTTTGCATCTGAACACCGGAGGGACAGTGCATTGAGTAGCATTAGTGACTTTACTTTATTCCTCAAGTTTATAAGCACTTATTCCTGTGGATTACAATTTGTCTCCAAAAGTGCACCACCCTTTGCTAGCGAAGATCCATCTCCACGGAACCTACACATAGAACAGTCAGGCCTGACTTCTAGGTTTAGACACTGCTGGGCGCCATCTTGCCCACGAGGGAGGGGAGCTGCAAGCGGGGTCTGTTAGTTGTGTGTGTACAGAATTGTATATCTGTTTATTTACTGAATACTTTTTATTGCAGGGCTCTGCATATGCTAATGTATACAGTTTATCTGCTTAACCATTTCGTTCAGTAAAAGTACCAGGATTAAGGAGACAATTTGTTGGTGTGATTACTTTGCTGAGGGGACAGTCAGTGCCAGTTATACCATATCACTGTGTGCATTTATTGCTGTATTGTGTGACCTAAAGTTACAGGTCTCACAATCCTATCATCCCCTACTAGCTGTGCCAAGGGAGGGTAGAGCCAATTACTGGGGGTTGACAGCCGTGTGTTACAGGCCCGAAACATCATACCAGCGGCTCTCTTAGCTGGGGGTATCGCTACATTTGTTTATAGCGCAACAAATAAAATACGCAGAATGTAGTCAAATACCACCAAAAGAAAGCTCCATTTGTGGGGAAAAAAGGACATAAATCTTGTTTGGGTATAACATCGCACGACCGCGCAATTGTCAGATAAAACGATGCAGTGCCGTATCGCAAAATATGGCCTGGTCTTTAAGTGGGCAAATACTTCCAGTCCTTAAGTGATTAAAGCGTAACATGTTTGGTATCTATTTACCCGGCATAACATCATCTTTTATGCTTTACCAAAAAAATGGGTATTATATTGCGTTTGTGTGCACAAAAATTCATTAAAGTGTATTTGTTTTTTTTAAAGCGGAAGTAGTTTCTATAATTTCTTTTTAAGGCCCTCCAGGTGGGTTATGCCATAATGTACTAGTATGCACAGCATATTAGTACATTATGGCAGACTAACCTGTTATATGGTGCTCTTCAGCGTAGAGCTGGGACTGATCAGGCGGGCCCCCGGTGCTTCCATATTCGCCTGGTCTTCTTTCCGGGTCCCATGCCTTCAGCCACTTAATAGGCCAGGCCGCTATGACGAAACTCCTGCGCATGTACGCGATAGTCACATCACCGCGGCACGAATCTGGAGCTGATCGGGCCATAAATGTTTTCTGAGATGCGCATGCGCTGCTCAATGAACATGACAGCTGACAGGTAGAAGGATGCATTTATGGCAGAAGAGACCAAAAGGGTCTGCCTGTCAGCCATTTGAATACACAGCAAAGACCTCTGCACAAATACCGTGTGACATAAAGTTTTACATATATGTAAGAAGTGTTAGAAGTGGCCTGGAGCTGAAGTGGTTCATTCTGAAGCCAAGGACCAATAGTAACAATAGCAGTTGTCCTTTGAGGCATCTACATATAGAGGAGCTTGAGGTGTCTCTATTGAACTGTACTGCAGTTCTCCTTTTTCTGCATTCTAATGTTGCTACCTTATCTTTTAGCACAACACTGTGGTCATCCAAAAAACTACACCTGTCTGAGAAACACAAATGCCTCAATCTATTTCAATTGAAGATTTAACCACTTAAGACCCGGACCATTATGCAGCTTAAAGACCTGGCCACTTTTTGCGATTCGGCACTGCGTTGCTTTAACTGACAATTGCGCAGTCGTGCGACGTGGCTCCCAAACAAAATTGGCGTCCTTTTTTCCCACAAATAGAGCTTTCTTTTGGTTGTATTTGATCACCTTTGCGGTTTTTAGTTTTTGCGCTATAAACAAAAATAGAGCGACAATTTTGAAAAAAATGCAATATTTTTTACATTTTGCTATAATAAATATAAACATATAAAAAATGTTTTTTCCTCAGTTTAGGCTGATACGTATTCTTCTACATATTTTTGGTAAAAAAAAATCGCAATAAGCGTTTATTGATTGGTTTGCGCAAAATTTATAGCGTCTACCAAATAGGGGATAGTTTTATTGCATTTTTCTTAATAATTTTTTTTCTAGTAATGGTGGCAATCAGCGATTTTTATCGTGACTGCGACATTATGGCGGACACATCGGACACTTTTGACACTATTTTGGGACCATTGTCATTTTTACAGCGAACAGTGCTATAAAAATGCACTGATTACTGTAAAAATTACACTGGCAGTGAAGGGGTTAACCAGGAGGGGGCGCTGTAGGGGTTAAGTGTGCCCTGATGTATGTTTCTTACTGTGTGGGGGGCGTGGCTTAGCATGTGACGTCACTGATCTTCGTTCCCTATGACAGGGAACAGGCGATCAGTGACAGGCTCACTAGGAAGCACGGGGAGAGGTTTGTTTACACTTACCTCTCCCCGTTCTTCTTCTCTGTGACTCGATCGCGGAACACCAGCGGCGATCGGGTCCGCTGTTCCCGTGGGAAGAGGACCGGGTCGCGAGCACGCCGGCGGCGGCGCGCTCGCGACACACGGCTAGGCTTTTAAAGGGGACGTACCTGTACGCCCTTGTGCCCAGCCGTGCCATTCTGCCAACGTACATCGGCATGCGTCGGTCCTTAAGTGGTAAAAAGTGTCACTCTCTCAGTCAACAATGACTATTTTTAATCCTTATGCTTCCAGCATTAGTAAATAGACAGTAAAGTATAATATATTTCACTTGCATGCCTGAGCTAAGGGCAGATGTGTGTCAGGAAGTAAATGCTACATGAATCACCTGCCTTTGATAAAGATGGCCACGGCCACAAATGCTAGGGGGTATTTTTTAAATTGATTTTGCAGGATAATAAAACATGGAGACATGGATGGGTGGGCAAATTTAATATATAAAATGAGTTAAATAGCGTTTTTGGTTTTGTGGTTCTCAGATGCAGTGTAGTTCTGCTTTGTACATTACACACTCCTGACCTCTGATCTCTGTGCATAACACACTCCTCACCTCTGTGCATTACACACTCCTGACCTCTGAGCTCTGTGCATTACACACTCCTGAGCTCTGTGCATTACACACTCCTGACCTCTGAGCTCTGTGCATTACACACTCCTGACCTCTGAGCTCTGTGCATTACACACTCCTGACCTCTGAGCTCTGTGCATTACACACTCCTGACCCCTGAGCTCTGTGCATTATACACTCCTGAGCTCTGTGCATTACACACTCCTGACCCCTGAGCTCTGTGCATCACACACTCCTGACCTCTGAGCTCTGTGCATTACACACTCCTGACCCCTGAGCTCTGTGCATTACACACTCCTGACCTCTGAGCTCTGTGCATTACACACTCCTGACCTCTGAGCTCTCTGCATTAAACACTCCTGACCTCTGGGGTCTGTGTATTACACATTCCTGACCAATGAGCTCTGTGCATTACACACTCCTGACCTCTGAGCTCTGTGCATTACTATAAGAAAAGCACAGTACGTATCAGAACAAGAAGACTTTTGCATGCTCATGCACATGCTTCTAATGTGCATGCTCTGCACTGGTACTTTATTGGTGCCAAACGGCACTGGATTATGACATAAACAGATTGCTGAGTGGTCCTTAGTTAGTTCCTGCTTTACCTATGCCCTGACCAGCCATATTTGCCTTCCCGTGCCTCTGACCTGTCTTTGGATTTCTGCCTCCTAGTTGTGACCTTGCCTCGTACCCTGACTGAGCTTCTGCCTTATGTTCCTGTACCTCGCTGCCCGGCTGTGAACTGATCCCAGCTCTTATCCCGACTCTGCCTCTGCCTGACATTCCTGTACCTTGCTGCCCGGCTGTCCTTTGACCTTTAGGTTTGTGTCCTGGCTTCACTTCTGTCTGCTGATTGAATGTCACCGTGTTCTGGTCTCTGCTCTCTTGTTTGGTGTTCTACGATCACCTCTATTCTGCTACCAACAGTTGGCGCTGCCAGCTACATCAGCCATCATGCCATTCTATGTCCTCGCACCCCCTTTGACCACTACCAGGGGTGTGGGACAATAGGTGTAAGAGAAGACCCCTCCCCAAGCTTGATCTGCACCAGGTACATGACAATTATGCACTCCTGCCCCAAGTGCCCTGTGCATTACTTACTCCTGACCCATGCGCTCTGTGAATTTCTTACTCCTGACCTCTTAGCTCTGTGCATTATTCACTCCTGACACCTGCGCTCTGTGCATTATGCACCCCTGACGCCTGTGCACTGTGCATTATGCACTCCTGATGCCTGTGCACTGTGCATTATGCACTCCTGACGCCTGTGCACTGTGCATTATGCACTCCTGACCCCTGAGCTCTGTGCATTATGCACTCTTGACCCCTGCGCCCTGTGCAATATGCACTTCTGACCCCTGCACAGTGTGCATTATGCACTCCTGAGCCCTGTGCTGTGTGCATTATACACTCCTGACCCCTGCGCTCTGTGCAATATGCACTCCTGACCTCTGAGCTCTGTGCATTATGCACTCCTGACACCTGTGCACTGTGCATTATGCACTCCTGACCCCTGAGCTCTGTGCATTATGCACTCTTGACCCCTGCGCCCGGTGCAATATGCACTTCTGACCCCTGCACAGTGTGCATTATGCCCTCCTGACCCCTGCGCTCTGTGCATTATGCACTTCTGACCTCTGCGCAATATGCACTCCTGACCCTGTGCTCTGTGCATTATGCACTCTTGACCCCTGCGCCCTGTGCATTATGCACATCTGACCCCTGCGCTCTGTGCATTATGCAATCCTGAAGTTATCATACAAGCATGTGTCAAATAATGCTTATATTGGAAGAATGGTAAAAACAGTATGTGCGGTTCATTTGATAATAATAATTTGTACTCTTAACATAATAGTAATTGTTTTGCATTGATGAACATTTGGACCATTTTACAGTTTAACATTTTAACAATTCTAGATTCCTTGTCAAAAACCCATTCTAACTGAGTAAGGCCCCTTTCACACGGAGGTCCGTTCAGGTCCGCCTGTCAGTTTTTTAGGCGGACCTGAAACGGATCCTCCATGTACCCCTATGGAGGCACGGATGTCAGCGGAGACATGTCCGCTGACATCCGCTCCGCCAAAGTGTGACGGAGGAAAACCCTATTTTTCCTTCCGTCGGCGGAGCGGATCGGATGACAACGGACTCTACGGTCCGTCATCATCCGATCCCCCATAGGGGAGAGCGGCGCTCTGACAGGGCGGTCCCTGCACAGTGTGCGGGGACCGCCCAGTCATCCGTCGGCTCAGCGGGGATCAACGGAGCGATCCCCGCTGAGCAAGCGGAGCTTCACGGGGCGGATCTGCACGGATCCGCCCCGTGTGAAAGGACCCTAATTTAGAGTATTTTAGAGTATGATAAAGTATAATAAAATAAGATATAAAATAAAAACTAAAATATAAAAATAAAGAATGAACAACAAAAAAATATAAAAATAAAAAGTGAAGGAAGAGTAATGACTGAAATTGTTGTACCTATGTGGAATGTATGTTCCTTGCTAAAGAACATTATTTTTTATCAAGTTGTTATGGGTAAAGTTCCACTTTAAGAAACCTTCAATCATTAAGGCCAGGCGCTGTTGCCTATAAATATGACAGAAGCTGGGGACACATTTTTACTTGTTCATTTAAACATGTCTAATTCTGTTTATATAAAACATTTTCCACGCTTGTCTGGCTAGGCGGCAGGTGAATCACTATATAAATATAACTTGGAGGAACTCAGCAATCATTGAAATTCAGTCTCATGCCTTGTACACACGACCGGTTTTCCCGACGAGAAAACTGCCATTTTTTAGATTGGTCGTGAAAACCCGTCCTGTGTATGCTCCATAGCAGTTTTCTCAACAAAAAAAACTGCCTGCAAAAAAATTAAAACCAGCTCTCTTTTTTCTCGTCGTGATTCCCGTCAGTCTTATTCTCGTCGCGAAAAACGGTCGTGTGTATGCTTTTCCGAGGGGAAAAAAAACGTGCATGCTCAGAATCAAGTATGAGATGGGAGCGCTCGTTCTGGTAAAACTAGCGTTCGTAATGGAGATAGCACATTCGTCACGCTGTAATGGACTGAAAAGCTTGAGGCTGAAAAGCGCGCATCGTCTCTCACCAAACTTTTACTAACACGAGGATCAGCAAAAGTAGCCCAAAGGGTGGCGCCATTTGAATGGAACTTCCCCTTTATAGTGCCGTTGTACGTGTTGTACGTCACCGCGCTTTGGTCGAGCGTTTTTTTGCCTGAACGTGTGTATGCAAGGCAGGCTTGAGAGGAATCACATCGGGAAAAACGTCGGTTTTTGGCATGTCAGGAAAACCGGTCGTGTGTACGAGGCATCAAGCAGTGAATCTGCAAACATCCTCTGCTGGAGAATCTTTCAAGTCTTTGGGTTTTAAATGACAGTGATTGATTGACAGTGATTAATTCTCCATCGGAGAATGTTTGATGAAAGTCACATTCTCTGCTTTATAAATAGACCTATTAGTATTGTTTATATGTGATGACAATAAGACCCTCACATGTCCTCATATTATGTATTATACTCCTCACTGGTGCAATATACAGTCAGGTCCATAAATATTGGGACATCGGCACAATTCTAATCTTTTTGGCTCTATACACCACCACAATAAAACAAACAAGATGAGCTTTAACTGCAAACTGTCAGCTTTAATTTGAGGGTATTTACATCCAAATCAGGTGAATGGTGTAGGAATTACAACAGTTTGTATATGTGCCTCCCACTTTTTAAGGGACCAAAAGTAATGGGACAGATTAACAATCATAAATCAAACTTTCACTTTTTAATACTTGGTTGCAAATCCCTTGCAGTCAATTTCAGCCTGAAGTCTGGAATGCGATGACATCACCAGACGCTGGTTTTCATCCCTGGTGATGCTCTGCCAGGCCTCTACTGCAACTGTCTTCAGTTCCTGCTTGTTCTTGGGGCTTTTTCCCTTCTGTTTTGTCTTCAGCAAGTGAAATGCATGCTCAATCGGATTCTGGTCAGGTGATTGACTTGGCCATTACATAACATTCCACTTCTTTCCCTTAAAAAACTCTTTGGTTGCTTTCGCAGTATACTTCGGGTCATTGTCCATCTGCACTGTGAAGCGCCGTCCAATGAGTTCTGAAGCATTTGGCTGAATATGAGCAGATAATATTGCCCAAAACACTTCAGAATTCATCCTGCTGCTTTTGACAGCAGTCACATCATCAATAAATACAAGAGAACCAGTTCCTTTGGCAGCCATACATGCCCACGCCATGACACTACCACCAACATGCTTCACTGATGGGGTGGTATGCTTTGGATCATGAGCAGTTCCTTTCCTTCTCCATACTCTTCTCTTCCCATCACTCTGGTACAAGTTGATCTTGGTCTCATCTGTCCATAGGATGTTGTTCCAGAACTGTGAAGGCTTTTTTAGATGTTGTTTGGCAAACTCTAATCTGGCCTTCCTGTTTTTGAGGCTCACCAATGGTTTACATCTTGTGGTGAACCCTCTGTATTCACTCTGGTGAAGTCTTCTCTTGATTGTTGACTTTGACACACGTACACCTACCTCCTGGAGAGTGTTCTTGATCTGACACACATACACCTACCTCCTGGAGAGTGTTCTTGATCTGGCCAACTGTTGTGAAAGGTGTTTTCTTCACCAGGGAAAGAATTCTTCGCTCATCCACCACAGTCGCTTTCCGTGGTCTTCCAGGTCTTTTGGTGTTGCTGAGCTCACCGGTGCGTTCTTTCTTTTTAAGGATGTTCCAAACAGTTGATTTGGCCACACCTAATGTTTTTGCTATCTCTCTGATGGGTTTGTTTTGTTTTTTCAGCCTAATGATGGCTTTCTTCACTGATAGTGACAGCTCTTTGGATCTCATGTTGAGAGTTGACAGCAACAGATTCCAAATGCAAATAGCACACTTGAAAAAACTCTGGACCTTTTATCTGCTCCTTGTAAATGGGATAATGAGGGAATAACACACACCTGACCATGGAACAGCTGAGCAGCCAATTGTCCCATTACTTTTGGTCCCTTAAAAAAGTGGGAGGCGCATATACAAACTGTTGTAATTCCTACACCGTTCACCTGATTTGGATGTAAATACCCTAAAATTAAAGCTGAAAGTCTGCAGTTAAAGCTCATCTTGTTTGTTTTATTTCAAATCCATTGTGGTGGTGTATAGAGCCAAAAAGATTAGAATTGTGTCAATGTCCCAATATTTATGGACCTGACTGTACACTCACCGGCCACTTTATTAGGTACACCTTGCTTGTCGCTGGTTGGACCTCCTTTTGCCTTCAGAACTGCCTTCAGTCTTCGTGGCATAGATCCAACAAGGTGTTGGAAACATTACCCAGAGATTTTGCTCCATAGTGACATGATAGCATCAGGCAGTTGCTGCAGATTTGTCGGCTGCACATCCATGATGCGAATCATCCGTTCCACCACATCCCAAAGGTCCTCTATTGGATGAGATGTGGTGACTGTGGAAGCCATTGGAGTACAGTGACCTCATTATCCAGTGGTGAGATGATTGGAGCTTTGTGACATGGTGCATTATCCTGCTGGAAGGAGCCATCAGAAGATGTGCCAAGAAAATATCCCCCACACTATTATACCACCACCACCAGCCTGAACCTTTGATACAAGGCAGGATGGATCCATGCATTCATGTTTCTGACCCTACCATCTGAATGTTGCAGCTGAAATTGAGACTCATCAGACCAGGCAACGTTTTTCCAATATTTTTTTGTCTGATTTTGGTGATCCTGTGCGAATTGTAGCCTCAGTTTCCTGTTCTTAGCTGAAAGGAGTGGCACCCGGTGTGATCTTCTGCTGCTGGGTTCAAGGTTGAATGTGTTGTGCATTTAGAGATGGTATTCTGCATACCTTGGATGTAGCCATGGGCGTCCGCTCCATAGGGCAAGGGGGGTCATTTGCCCCCCCCCTGGAAGTCAGAGTGAAGACACACTTGCCCCCTGTGTTGCAATGGCCTCCGCGGAAGCCGTGGACTTTTTTTCTAAGTCTGAAGACTGCTGCTGGCCTGGGGGCTGGGGCTGCTCTCAGTCTTTTTCCGACTATCCGTCCCTCCCTCCTCATCCCCGGCCCGAGCTTCGGATTGGCTCTGCCGCTCGAGCCTCTGCTTAACATCACTGTGACCCTGACCCAGCTGTTCCGTGATTGGCTGCTGCCTCAGCCTGCCTGTGTAAATGTGCCTATGCCGATCCGGCCAGCGCGGCGCCGGCTCCTCCCACAGGTGCGTGGCGTGCAGTGGCCGAGTCAAGAGACTGAATACGCTGCCAGTGCCTGCTCTATCACTGAAGAACTACAGGTAACAGCAGTGCCTGTGCCACGACACCATTGTGTACATCTTTTTGTATTGCAATGTATTGCAATACATCTGTGGTGTGGGCGGCCATATTTTGATCTTGATGAAAACAACCTATACATTTCATCAAGATCAAAATATGGCCACAACAGATGTATTGCAATACATTGCAATATAGAAAGATGTACATTCTCTAGGCTATATTTATATGGGCATTGAGTGAAGCGGAATTATCCTCAAGAATGATGCCCCCCCTTGAAAAAAGTTTAGCGGACGCCCATGGATGTAACGAGTGTTTATTTGAGTTACTGTTGCCTTTCTATCATCTCCGACCAGTCTGCCCATTCTCCTCTGACATCAGCAAGGCATTTTCCTGCACACAACAGCTGCTCACTGGATATTTTCTCTTTTTTGGACCATTCTCTGTAGACCTGAGAGGTGGTTGTGCGTGAAAATCCCAGTAGATCAGCCGTTTTTTAAATACTCAGAGCAGCCCTTCTGACACCAACAATCATGCAACATTCAAAGCCACATAAATCCCCTTTCTTCCCCATTCTGATGCTCGGTTTGAAATTCAGCAAGTCCTCTTCACCACGTCTAGATGCCTAAATGCATTGAGTTGCTGTCATGTGATTGGCTGATTAGCAATTTGTGTTACCAAGCAATTGAACTGGTGTGCCTAATAAAGTGGCCCGTGAGTGTATATCTATACCTACACACCATATAAAAGACACAATTAATTTGTGGAAAATACTGTCTGTATATATACATGTAGCACACACCACCCTATTTCTGCTTTTCTGCCATTTCTGCAGTCAGGGCACACCTTCTACTTGCCCGGTATCCCCCCTTTTGTATAGAAAGGGGCGAGCGGTGTTAATGTTTTTGGGTCTTGCGGCGAGTTACCTCTCCAGAGTGGATCCCTGGTCTCCGTTGTCTAGGTGGAAGTCCCTATGTAATAAAGCCAATGTCCACACAGGTGTAAAACCTAAGAAGCAAGGTTTTATTTTTTTCTTGAGGAAAAACTTGGAAGAGAGAGAGAGTAGAAACGACAGAGTAGGGGAAGGTTCAGGCACGCAACACTTAGAGAACACTTTCGTTGCCACTCAAGCCTGAGTGGGTATTGCTCACCCGGATAGTTCCTTTGAGAGCGGTCCTAGCAGCCGGAGTGGAGCACGGATGTCAGAGATGACGGATCCCCCTTTAGGTAGGCCTCCAGGCCTCTCCCCGGGACAGCAGTACCGTCGCTATCTCCGCCAGGACTGATCTTCCCCTGAAACTCCTTCCCTAAAGATGGGCCCCCTTCAACCGGGCAGCCTGGGATCCTTCTCCGAAGCGTAGGCCCTCGTTAGGAGAGCTGGGACTACTATGCAGCAGCAGAGCCTCGGGCTAAAGGTGCCTGAGACCAAACACACACATCCCGTGCCATGAGGGCCACGAGACATGCTCACTGGACCAGAGGTCCCCCCGAACACCTTGGGGTCCCCCTGGAATCGCCTCACGCCAAATGGCGTCTGCCCCTTTTGTACCCTCTCCCAGCATGCACCGCGGGTAGACCACGCCCACTGCATTGCCGCCGAGAGAAGACACCCAAGGTGCTGTGATACCCCCGTGATCCAGCCTGTGCCAGCGGTGACAGTGCCACCTGCAGGCAAAGGAGAATAACACTACCGGGCAGTATCACACCCAGAGCAGAGCAAACAATTTGAACCATAATTGGTCTGAGCCCAACTACTGGCTCAGACTGCCCCTAAATTTACACATATAGCACCCCAAAATTGGGGTGGGCGCCACACACACCCCCTCCTGAAAAAGACACTGTCCCCAGTGGCTGGGGGAATCAAACCCTTCAATCCTGAAGGCTGTTGATTCTCCAAACAACTATGTACAATAATAGTAACAACATTTTGAATAAGTGCCTGAACCAACAATTTGGGAAGGGAGGAGGGAAAAGGAAAGAAATGAGAAAACAAACAAATGACATTACAATCTCAAATGTCACATGTTAAATTCACATACCACCCATTACTAGCTATCTATCCCACCCCATTCTCCGGTGGTGTTGACAGCCGTTCTCATACCTGCAAAAAAATTATAATCACAAACAACATACATGGGAGAAATAAATATCCTATCCACTACTGACACTCTATTCTACAGGAGAAGAAGACTACTCCCCTGGGAGGGAATAATTTCCTTCAAAAAGTTAATTACGCTAAGCCTAGCATAATAAAAAAAAAAATGGGACTGCAACATCACTCTGAACACTTCACTCTTGACCACAAAGTCTTTTCACCATGAACTCCTACCTGTCTACCCCAAGTTCAATTTAGAGGAAAACAGTCACTTTCTTTTGGAGAGAGAGAAAAAAAACAACAAGCTCTCCGGTTTTCCTCCTTATAGTAGACGTCCTCCGTAGCAGGGGCAAAGTCACCTGGATCTGGGCATGGTTTACCCATGAACGGACAGGATTAATAACAGTAGCAAACAAGTTCCTGTCTCAAGAAGTCTCACAAGTAAAACCTTGGATCCGGGAGAGTAAGTGACTTCCATTCCTTATCCAGAGTCTCCACAGAATAAGTAACATCGTCTCGCCCTGGACAACAGATCACAACACGATCGGCATGAATGTGCCTAACATAGTTCCAGTCCCGGCGGCAACACTTAAAATGCTCGGTAGTGGCAGCTGAGCAAGCAAGGTACCTGCCTGGGCACTTTGAGGTAGTTCCAGATGGCCTCCCCGTACCATCGTTCATGATGTGCCTCAATCTCGTACAATAGTTCCCTGGGTACATAGGGGTATTCCCAGCCATATTCCTCAGCCTCTCTTTTATTGAGGAGCCGGTGCAAGTGAGCAAGGTTGGGGATAGGTGCACGGTCTCCTGCTCCTGGCAATACAATAGCATCCGGAGATTATCGGACTAAAGCCGTATCAGTCCCCGGTAAGAGTTTCTCACTTGGGCCTGGTACAACTCCCTCTGTTATGGCAAAGACTTTAGTAGGGACTTCCACATGGGGTGCAGTACTCCCTGAACATATGGGCGATCCCTCTTTCACACTGCGGGCCGGGGCAACAGTCTTTAAATTGACCCATCCCTTCTTTATGAAAATCTCATTGATTTCGACATCGTCTCCAACATCGGACGATGAGTCCAAGTCTGAAGTGTCATACTCCTCAGCGGGCAAGCAGCTGCGGGTAGACGCAGACACATTTTCCCCAGCCTCCTTACCGTCACCTGGCGCAGACTTCTCGGGCATCCTCCCGCTCTTGAGGTCCGGTTCTGGTAGGCGCTGGGGCAGGCTTCGACCGCGGCCGCATATCCCACTTTTTGCTTTGCTGGTGGAACATGGATTTCGTAGTAGCGGAGGCAACATCCGCTGCGGTGTCCGCCGACGGCTCTACAGCAACTGAGACATCCTCGTTGGCCACATCCGTGGCAGTTGATGCGGTGCGTGTGGGCCTGGCTGTGGAAGTGTAGGCATCTTCCTCGGAAATAACGATGCCTGTGATGCAGTTGACCCGGTAGACCCGGGGCTTCTCGGTGGGCTGGTCCACCTCAAATAGGAACTCTCCACAGGATGTACATCTTCCCAACGGGCGCAGTTGCACAGCCAGTCCGTGGCATTTGGGACAGAGCATGCCCAGGGCCTCCGCATCTCGGCAGGTGTACAGAGCGAAGCGGCCCCGGGGCTTGAGCCAGATCCCCGTATCTGTGAGCGAGGCCGTGAGTGGGGCAATGTCCATAGTGGAAGACATCGGGAACATCAGGGGTCCAGACAAAGCTGAGGTACCTGGAAATGCGGACATGTTGCTGCTCACTCGATCCAACTCTCTCTGTCTCTTGGCGCCAAAGTACCCACGTGCAACACACAGGTGGCGGGAACTCCTCCCCTTTTCTTCTTCCTGCACGTAGCTTGCGGGCTTTTCTTTTTCTGCACACGAACTACGCAGTTGGAAAAAACACAGTTCTGTGCCCCTTAACCCCTTTTTCTCTCTGAGTACAGTAACACAGTTCAATTTCTTCCATGGCCGACTTTCCAATCACATACAAAATAGTCCACTCATGTGAGAGATAGCCACAAATCCCAGACTCGAGCCCCCACGTGTAGCACACACCACCCTGTTTCTGCTTTTCTGCCATTTCTGCAGTCAGGGCACACCTGCTACTTGCCTGGTATCCCCCCTTTTGTGTAGAAAGGGGCGAGCGGTGTTAATGTTTTTGGCTATCTCCGCCGGGACTGATCTTCCCCTGAAACTCCTTCCCTAAAGATGGGCCCCCTTCAACCGGGCAGCCTGGGATCCTTCTCCGAAGCGTAGGCCCTCGTTAGGAGAGCTGGGACTACTATGCAGAAGCAGAGCCTCGGGCTAAAGGTGCCCGAGACCAAACACACGCATCCCGTGCCATGAGGGCCACGAGACGCACTCACTGGACCAGAGGTCACCCCGAACACCTTGGGGTCCCCCTGGAATTGCCTCACACCAAATGGCGTCTGCCCCTTTTGTACCCTCTCCCAGCATGCACAGCGGGTAGACCACGCCCACTGCATGTCCGCCGAGAGAAGACATCCAAGGTGCTGTGATACCCCCGTGATCCAGCCTGTGCCGGTGGTGACAGTGTCACCTGCAGGCAAAGGAGAATAATACTGCTGGGCAGTATCACACCCAGAGCAGAGCAAACAATTTGAACCATAATTGGTATGAGCCCAACTACTGGCTCAGACTGCCCCTAAATTTACACATATAGCGCCCCAAAATTGGGGTGGGTGCTACATACATTTATTTTCAGAAGGTTTTTATGTACATGTAGCGGGTATTTGAATTATGTAAGGACTCTGGTGGTGTGAAGTTCCTTGGGGTCCCTGGGTGGCGCTGTTGCCTTGGGCCCGAGCTGAACACACACCGCGAACCGTGCCTTTTTGTCCTCCCCTGGAGCTGGTACAGCGGGGCGGGAACGTGCTGTGATGCAAAGGGAGAGGTCATAAAAGGGGCGGAGGCCCTCATTTAGGGAGAGAGTCGGAGGACGTGGCTGCGCCCAGGCACCTTCAGCTTGGGTGCTGGCGTTCCGGTGTTCCAGGCCTAGGCGTCCTTGGCCTAGCTGGAGCGGAGATGGAGTCCATCTCAGGCACCTTTAGCCTGGGGTGAGGTACTATGGCGGATGCCTGGGGCTCAGTACCTTCGACTGAGTTCTGCGAGGGTGGAGGAATTCGAGGGGGCCCTAACGCCTTGGGTGCCCGTGTCTGAGTTTGTGAGGACTGGTGCGCAGTAACTTCTCTGGAGAGTCCGGCGCAGCATCGCTGGTGACGGAGAGGCCTCCATTTCTCCCTTGAACGGATTTCTCCCTCTGAAAAGGGCAAAGTGAGCGAAGGTAATTCACGTTCTATATTACCTAGTCAGTGGCAGTGACTATTCACCACTGGTGACAGCACAGTGGGCAGCAGCAAGAAGGGAAAGGATTGTGCCTCGATCTGTCCCCCCATTATTCAAAAGGAGAAAAACTGTTTTATTACTTGGCAAGAAGAATAAAACTGAGTTGTACCTATTCACTGTGTGGAACTTGGGTTACTAAGCGAAGGAGTCAGGGGCGAAGGACTGGACTTGACTCTAGGACACCTACACAAAAGCCCAATCTTCTGGCCTTCATCTCCTAGTAAAAGGAGGACACAGGCCGTGGTGTGTATCATCTCTCTCTCCCAGGTACCCCTAGACAACAGCCACATAACCGATAAAGCAAGGGAGAGAGGTGAGGCCGCTACACGTGGGGGCATCGTGTCCGGGATATGTGTATGGTGTCTGAATTTGAACTTTGCTGCCCAGAGGAGTTCCGAGTAGGTCGGTCATATTGGCCAACGCGCCACGAGGCAACTCACAACTGCGTAGTTCGTGGGCGGAGCAAGGAAAAAGCCTGCGAACAAGTGCAGAACGTGGGAGGAGTCTGGCCACGTGGACATACGCACGTGGAGATTCCGGCGCAGGTGGGTCAGTGCGCAATGGAGCAGCAAAGAGAGAGGATGGCTTCAAGTGCTCCGTGGATTTCCGTTCCTTCCTTCGTGGATATGTCTTCTCTGGCTGCTCCGATTATGGATACTGGGATAAGACTAAGGCCCCGGGGGCGATTGGCTCTGTACACCTGCAGAGACATGGAGGCCCTCCGTGTGATCTGTCCTGGCTGTTCGGGACTGGTGGTCCAGCTGAAGCCGTTCAGGCGCTGTGAGGTCTGCAAAGAATTCCTCTTCGAGGTGGAACCATCCACAGAAAAGCCTCGGGCTTTCCACCTCAACTACCTCACAGGGACTGCCACTCCGGAGGGAGAGATTGATGCTGGTGCGTTACCCGTGCGCACTGATCCGGGCGAAGTGACTGCCCAAACAGAGGTGAAAAGAGAAAAATCAGAGGATGCTGCCTCGGACACCAGCAGCTCCCTGCTCCGGCCGGCGAAGAGAAAAGTCGGCCTAGTGATGGCCTCGTGTGGTCGTGGAAGAGCTTCGCCCCACTGCTTGCCTGGCCTGGATGGCTCCGGTAGGAAAAGTCCTGGACATCCCTATTCTTCCAAAGGCCCAGGTGAGCCAGGGGTTGGGACTGTCTGCGTGGTAGAAAGTGGTGGTAGCCCACAGTCGGTAGAGGCCGTCAAGGGGGATAGTTCCGTGACTGGGAATTATCTGCCCGCTGAGTGCTACGACACCTCTGACCTGGATTCATTGTCTGACAATGGCGATGATGGGGAGATAGACGAAATCTTCCAACAGAAGGGATGGGACAAGATGAAGCTACCCTTGTCCTGTCTTGTAAGGGACCTGCCCATGTCTACTGGAGATAGTACACCTCGGGTGGAGGCCCCGGCGCTGAGGGAGGAAGCTAGTCCTCTGTCTGGAGTTCCCCTTCTGGATTCAACCTTCATTTCACCTGTTTCTGTTGTGGGAGTGCAACGTCAATCACTGCGGGCTCCTAGGCCCAGGTCTACCGAGGTGGTGAACGCACCTCGCCACCCAGAAGCGATTGTTCCACCCGGAGAAGGAGACCGAGCTACTATGCCACCTTTGTCAAGGCTGCAGCGTCTCTTTGGCCAGAAGGTTGCTCAGGAATATGGGTGGGAATACCCGTATCTGCCTCGGGAACTGCTCTATGAGGTGGAGGTCTTTCGGCAAAGATGGTATGATACCTTTGTGTGGGAAAAACTGAAGGTACAGCAAGCACGGCGGTACCTTTCCTGTTCACCAACGGTCACCAAGAAGTTTCAGGACTGTAAAGCTAAGTGGATGCTGGGAAGACACATTCATGCGGACAGGGTGGTGATTTGTCGCAAAGAAGGAAAGAGTGTTGAGTACCATGTGGAGGCTTTTGATGACCGTCTGAAGCCTATATCATTGCCTCATCCAAGGTTTTATCTGTAAGAGAAGAAGACAGGAAAAGACTCTTGGTTGCTTTCTTTTCTATTCCTGATTGAACTTTCCAGAGTGCCTTTTCCAGAACACAGAGACTGTGCCCTAGTTTTTTTTTGTATTTTGGGCAATTCTACTCTTTGGAGATATGGGAGCTGTTTTTGTTTGTAGTCCCTTTCTTCTTCTGACACTCACAAGAAATCAGTGACTTTGGGTTTTAGATGCAGGGTCACAGAGAAAAATGTTCAAGCGGAAAGTTCATCTGGAAGTAATGAGTGTCTTGACCGCGGCACTGTCACCAGGTGGCAGTGTTGCGCAACTATTGTTTGTTGTTTTTCTACATTACGCAGCACTTATTGGAGTGAATGGGTTTCTTCTAGGATAGACTCATTCATTCCAAGCAAACACACATGTTGGTAGGATGTATGTTTCTTTTCTTTCCATCTGCAGGAGATTCGTCTGTTTGGTTTCTGGGCTGAACTTATGACACCACCTTTCGTGGGGTGTGAGTTTGTACCAGACACTGGGGACCAGTGCCAAATCACCAGAGGGAGAGTGTAGCAGGTATTTGAATTATGTAAGCACTCTGGTGGTGTGAAGTTCCTTGGGGTCCCTGGGTAGCGCTGTTGCCTTGGGCCCGAGCTGAACACACACCGCGAACCATGCCTTTTTGTCCTCCCCTGGAGCTGGTACAGCGGGATGGGGAACCTGCTGTGATGCAAAGGGAGAGGTCATAAAAGGGGCGGAGGCCCTGATTTAGGGAGAGAGTCGGAGGACGTGGCCGCGCCCAGGCACCTTCAGCTTGGGTGCTGGCGTTCCGGTGTTCCAGGCCTAGGCGCCCTTGGCCTAGCTGGAGCGGAGATGGAGTCCATCCCAGGCACCTTTAGCCTGGGGTGAGGTACTATGGCGGATGCCTGGGGCTCAGTACCTTCGACTGAGTTCCGCGAGGGGGCCCTAACGCCTTGGGTGCCCGTGTCTGAGTTCGTGAGGACTGGTGCGCAGTAACTTCTCCGGAGAGTCTGGCACAGCATCGCTGGAGACGGAGAGGCCTCCATTTCTCCCTTGGACGGATTTCTCCCTCTGAAAAGGGCAAAGTGAGCGAAGGTAATTCACGTTCTATATTACCTAGTCAGTGGCAGGGACTATTCACCACTGGTGACAGCACAGTGGGCAGCAGCAAGAAGGGAAAGGATTGTGCCTCGATCTGTCCCCCCATTATTCAAAAGGAGAAAAACTGTTTTATTGCTTGGCAAGAAGAATAAAACTGAGTTGCACCTATTCACTGTGTGAAACTTGGGTTACTAAGCGAAGGAGTCAGGGACGAAGAACTGGACTTGACTCTAGGACACCTACACAAAAGCCCAATCTTCTGGCCTTCATCTCCTAGTAAAAGGAGGACACGGGCCGTGGTGTGTATCATCTCTCTCTCCCAGGTACCCCTAGACAACAGCCATATAACCGATAAAGCAAGGGAGAGAGGTGAGGCCGCTACATACAGTATACACCTTTTGATTTACTTACTAAATTAGACCAATATTTTTTCTTCTTTAGAAGGTATGCAAAGCTACTTTTTTTTATTAGGATAACGCAAAGAAAGATCAGTTCATTTTTTGCTGTGTTTATGTGTCCCATGGGGGAGATTTCCCTTCAATTCCTGTCTTGGAGAAAAAACAGGAAGTGAAAGGAAATTTTCCCAAGGTGATTTGGAAAATTTACCTTTACCTCTTGTTCTGGGTGACATATATAAAATTTTAGACTTCCAATCATTTTCTATTTTGGTGATAGAAATCACCAGGAAATCGAGAATAAATAGAAAGGCATGTTAATATTGGAAACCTTCTTTGTATCATCCACAACGAATTATTTTATGGCCAACTATGTTTTCCCAAAGGGCTTTGTATCAATATATTTCCCTAATTTTTTACATGACTGCATTTGTATAAGGATGTACAAAGAGTCCTGCAGTGCCTTGAAAAAGTATTCATACCCCTTGAAATTTTCCACATTTTGTCATGTTACAACCAAAATTATAAATGTATTTTATTGGGATTTTATGTGATAGACCAACACAAAGTGGCAAATAATTGTGAAGTGGAAGGAAAATGATAAATGGTTTTCAATTTTTTTACAAATAAATATCTGAAAAGTTTGGTGTGCATTTGTATTCAGCCCCCTTATTCTGACACCCCTAACTAAAATCTAGTGGAACCAATTGCCTTCAGAAGTCACCTAATTAGTAAATACAGTCCACCTGTGTATAATTTAATCTCAGTATAAATACAGCTGTTCTGTGAAGCCCTCAGAGGTTTGTTAGAGAATCTTAGTGAACAAACAGCATCATGAAGGCAAAGGAACACGCAAGACAGGTCAGTGATAACGTTGTGGAGAAGTTTAAAGCAGGGTTAGGTTATAAAAAAATATCCCAAGCTTTGAACATCTCACAACTGCAAAGCTACCAAGACATGGCCGTCCACCTAAACTGACAGGCCGGGCAAGGAGAGAATTCATCAGAGAAGCAGCCAAGAGGCCCATGGTAACTCTGGAGGAGCTGCAGAGATCCACAGCTCAGGTGGGAGAATCTGTCCACAGGACAACTATTAGTCGTGCACTCCACAAATCTGCCCTTTATGGAAGAGTGGCAAGAAGAAAGTCAATGTTGAAAGAAAGCCATAAGAATTCCCGTTTGCAGTTTGCGAGAAACCATGTGGGGGACACAGCAAACATGTGGAAGAAGGTGCTCTGCTCAGATGAGACCAAAATTGAACTTTTTGGCCTAAAAGCAAAACGCTATGTGTGGCGGAAAACTAACACTGTGCATCACCCTGAACACACCATCCCCACTGTGAAACGTGGTGGTGGAAGCATCATGTTGTGGGGATGTTTTTCTTCAGCAGGGACAGGGAAGCTGGTCAGAGGTGATGGGAAGATGGATGGCCAAATACGGGGCAATCTTAGAAGAAAACCTGTTAGGCCTAGTACACACGACCGAGTTTCTCGGCAAGAACCAGCAAGAAACTTGCTGGCAGAGATGTCTTGCCGAGAAACTCGTTTGTGTGTATGGTTTCTCGTCAAGAAAACCGACAAGTAATCTCGACGAGAAAATAGAGAACCTGCTCTCTATTTTCTCGTCGGGATTCTCGTCGGCATGTTTCTCGACGAGAAAAGTGAGTGTGTGTACACTTACCTGTCCTCCCGGAAGCCTGCGCATGTTCGAAATGAATTCGACGCATGCGCGGTAGCTTCCTAGGCATAGGTAGGGTATACCAAGATGGCGGCGACGGCATCGAATGTGACGAGCGCATGCTCGTCGTAGTCGATGACGTCACCGCGTATGCTCCATTTAAAGAACCGCGGGTTCTTTGAATGGAGCGTGTGTACACTCGGCCGGGACAAGTTTCTTGTCCAAGAATCTCGTCGAAAAAAACGACATGTTTTTTCCGATGAGAATCTCGGCCGTGTGTACGAGGCTTTAGAGTTTGCAAAAGACTTGAGAGTGGGGCGGAGGTTCACCTTCCAGCAGGACAACGACACTAAACATACAGCCAGAGCTACAATGGAATGGTTTAGATCAAAGCATATTCATGTGTTAGAATGGCCCAGTCAAAATCCAGACTTAAATCCAGTTATGAATCTGTGGCTTAAAACGTAAAAATTGTTGTTCACAGACGCTCTCCATCCAATCTGACAGAGCTTGAGATATTTTGCAAAGAAGAATGGGCAAAAATGTCACTCTCTAGATGTGAAAATCTGGTAGAGACATCCCCAAAAAAGACTTGCAGCTGTAATTGCAGAGAAAGGTGGTTCTACAAAGTATTGACTCAGGGGGGCGCCATACAAATGTACCCCACACTTTTCACAAATTTATTTGTAAAAAAAATTGAAAACCATTTATCATTTTCCTTCCACTTCACAATTATGTGGCACTTTGTGTTGGTCTATCACATAAAATCCCAATAAAATACATTTATGTTTTTGGCTGTAACATGACAAAATGTGGAAGATTTCAAGGGGTATGAATACTTTTTCAAGGCACTTTATGTACCATACTTTATTTTTTTATAATGCCTACACCTCAATGATACCATAATAAATATAAAGAAAAAAATTGCAAAAGCAGTGGTCTCTCTGCAGATGTCCAGTTGCGGAGTAAGAGTTCCCCAAATCAGCCATGCATTGAGGTTTACTGATTGAAGATCTAGACCTCTGAGAGACGTGGTGGACCTATGCAAAGAGACCACTGCTTCCACACAGAGCAAGGGTCCTTATCTACAGCACGCTGGTCGGGGACAGGCTTTTCTACTCAGGCTGTGGCTGCTTTATAAAGAATATGAACTGTAAGATTTTGCATATCTTTTGTTTTAAAGGACTTGGAATGTTTTTAGCTTATTTAACCACTTCCCTACCCACCCATAGTAATATGACGTCCACAAATGGGATCTCCCATCCTGGGTGGACGTCATATGACGTCCTGGGATTTGTGGGGGGATATCTGAATGATGCCTGTAGCTAGAGGCATCATTCAGATATCCTTGTCTTCTGCCGGCGATTCTGCGCACCATAAGAATGATCATAGCGGCGATTCCGCCACTTGATCGTTCTTATAGGCGGTGGGAGGGGACACCCCCCCTCCCGCCACCATCCGGTGCTTCTCTGGGCTCTCCCGTGCCATCAGGGGCCCGGAGAATGAATCATCCAGCGCCGGAGGTGAACCATAGAGATGACTGGTGACCAGATGGTCACCAGTCATCTCTACGACCGTCGGAGGCCCGGGCGCGATGTGATGACGTCACGCCCGGGTCTTCAGAAGTAAACAAAGCCGCCATTGCGGCTAGTAAGCATGAGATCGGTCAATTTTTTTTCACGATCTCATGCTTTCCAGCCTGGAGGAGAGATGCGGGGTCTTATTGACCCCGCATCTCTCCATAAAGAGGACCTGTCACACATCATTCCTATTACAAGGGATGTTTACATTCCTTGTAATAGGAATAAAAGTGATAAAAAAAAAATGTTTTTAAAATGTGTAAAAATAAAAAAAATTAAGTAAAAAAAAAAAAATAATAATAAAAAAAAAAAATTAAAACGTCCCTGTCCCCGGTAGCTCGCGATCAGAAGCGAACGCACACGTTAGTCCCGCCCACATATGTAAACGCTGTTCAAACCACATATGTGAGGTATCGCCGTTAGAGCGCGTGCAACAATTCTAGCACTAGACCTCCTCTGTAACTCTAACCTGGTAACCTGTAAAAAATTTCAAAGTGTCGCCTATGGAGATTTTTAGGTACCGAAGTTTGGCGTCATTCCATGAGTGTGCGCAATTTTAAAGCGTGACATGTTAGGTATCTATTTACTCGGCGTAACATAAGCTTTCATATTTTACAAAACAATTGGGCTAACTTTACAGTTTTGTTATTTTTAATTCGTGAAACCATTTTTTTTTCCAAAAAAAAGGCGTTTGAAAAATTATTGAGCAAATACCGTGCAAGAAAAAAAGTTGCAATGACCAATATTTTATTCCCTAGGGTGTCTGCTAAAAAAACATTTATAATGTTTGGGGGTTCTGAGTAATTTTCTAGCAAAAGATTGATGATTTGTACATAGGAAAAGAGAAAAATCGCGCTAACCCGTGTCATAGGCTCCGTAAGGAGTCTGTGAATAATTTAAATCTGTAATTGTTTGAAAAGGAACAAAACATAAAATTTAAAATAAATTAAATAAACACCCATCAAACGATGAAGAACTAATGAATAAAATTTTTTAAAAAACAATAAATTATAAAAGTGTACTGTGATGTAACTTCAAATTATAAAATCCATAAATGATATAAAGTCCATAAAATAAATCTCTTAGGTAAAGTCCGTTATAAAACACCAGTGCTCCGTGTAAAAAATCATACAAAGTGAATAATTGCATCCAATTTTGTGATCTTCCACCACCAAACAACAGAATTTCCTCCTTACCAGCTACAATTGACCCCCCATGACAGAGGATCAATAAATGCAGAGATAAGCAGTTCCTCCCACAGGTCAGCACAGCAATTGGGACTCCTAAATCACCAATCCCCGATGGACATCCGTGGACACAGGCAGTATGTAAAAGATAGACACACTCCACATAGCGCATTACCGTTTAAAATATTTATTCTTTAAAATAAAGTTTGCACTTACATTAATGCAGTTTTAAAATAGCCCATTTAGTCTGGTGTGCCGGCCGCTGCACATTCATCAGACACCCGTCCCGTCCTTCTCGGAAGCGTTTGAGGTGACGTCAGTGCGTCGCACTGACGTCACCTCAAACGCTTCCGAGAAGGACGGGACGGGTGTCTGATGAATGTGCAGCGGCCGGCACACCAGACTAAATGGGCTATTTTAAAACTGCATTAATGTAAGTGCAAACTTTATTTTAAAGAATAAATATTTTAAACGGTAATGTGCTATGTGGAGTGTGTCTATCTTTTACATACTGCCTGTGTCCACGGATGTCCATCGGGGATTGGTGATTTAGGAGTCCCAATTGCTGTGCTGACCTGTGGGAGGAACTGCTTAATCTCTGCATTTATTGATCCTCTGTCATGGGGGGTCAATTGTAGCTGGTAAGGAGGAAATTCTGTTGTTTGGTGGTGGAAGATCACAAAATTGGATGCAATTATTCACTTTGTATGATTTTTTACACGGAGCACTGGTGTTTTATAACGGACTTTACCTAAGAGATTTATTTTATGGACTTTATATCATTTATGGATTTTATAATTTGAAGTTACATCACAGTACACTTTTATAATTTATTGTTTTTTTTAAATTTTTTATTCATTAGTTCTTCATCGTTTGATGGGTGTTTATTTAATTTATTTTAAATTTTATGTTTTGTTCCTTTTCAAACAATTACAGATTTAAATTATTCACAGACTCCTTACGGAGCCTATGACACGGGTTGGCGCGATTTTTCTCTTTTCCTATTTTTCTATTATGTATGGTGGTTTACATCTTAATCGCAGCTCCCATTGAATCACCAGTGAGAACACTTGGTGTCTTTTCTCTATCAATATATTTAGCGCAGTTTACTCTTTTTTCCAATGATTTGTACATGTAGGAGAGAAGTGCCAGAATAGGCCCAGTATTGAGGTGGAAAAAAAGCCTGGGGTTGAAGTGGTAAACTGAAGGTGTAATTGAGATTTTAAGTTGATCTAATGCCATCATTAAATGTTATATGTTTTAACATGCTAATGTGATTTAAAAGTTGTTTTAAATCTGTTTAAATTCTCATCTTTCATCAAAAGAACACCATAGGGTCCTACCATGTTTGTTCAGGCAATTTAAATCAAAAGTGTGAATTTTAAAGGCTAATATGCAAGTTATCATCCTAAAAAGGGTTTGGGGTACCGGGTCCTGCCCCAGGGGACATATATCAATGCAAAAAACTGTTTTAAAAACTGACGTTTTTTCAGGAGCAGTGATTTTAATGATGCTTAAAGTGGAGCTCCACCCTAAATAGCAACTTTTGCTATTTGGAACCCTCCCCCCCTCCGGTGTCACAATTGACACCTTTCAGGGGGGAGGGGGGTGAAGATACCTGTCTAAGACAGGTATTTTCACCCACATCCGGGAGTCCTGTCTCCGGGAATCTGCGGGAGTTACGTCACTTCCCGCAGACTTCCCTTGGTGTTCTGGGAGACACTCGGCTCCCAGAACACAGGAGCACCAATCAGAACGGCGCAGCGCGACTCGCGCATGCGCCGTAGGGAACCGGGCATGAAGCCGCAGGGCTTCACTTCCTGGTTCCCTCAGCGAGGATGGCGGAGGGAGCAGCAGAGCGACGAGCGGTCGCTCGTCCTCTGCTGCGGACGTCGCTGGACTCCAGGACAGGTAAGTGTCCAAATATTAAAAGCCAGCAGCTGCTGTAGCTGTAGCTGCTGGCTTTAAAAAAAATTTTTCCGGTGGAGCAACCCCTTTAAAGTGAAAAATAAAAGTGAAATATTCCTTTAAATATCGTACCTGGGGGGTGTCTATAGTATGCCTGTGAAGTGGCATGTGTTTCCCGTGTTTAGAACTGTCCCTGCACAAAATTACATTTCTAAAGGAATAAAAGTAATTTAAAACTGCTTGCGGCTTTAATGTAATGTCTGGTCCCGGCAATATGGATGAAAATCTTTGAGGAAAACGGCATGGGTACACCTACCCCCCCCTACCCCAGCCCATTACCAGCCCCTTTGGGTCTTGTATGGATATTAAGGGGAACCCCGCACACAAATTAAAAAAAGGAAAGGCGTGGGGCCCCCAGGCCCTATATACTCTGAACAGCCGTATACAGGCGGTGCATACAAGACAGGGACTGTAGGTTTGTTCTTAAGTAGAATCTGTTTGTAATTTTTAACTGGTACATTTTTAAAGTGTATCTCCAGACAAAAAATCTATTTTTCACCTTATTGCATTCTATGCAATATTAGCTGAGACAGCTGCCGAGGGACCCCAGAAGACCAGGTTCGGGGCCACTCTGTGCAAAACGTGCTGCACAGTGGAGGTAAGTATAACATGTTTGTTATTTAAAAAAAATAATAATAATTCACTTTAGTGTTCCTTTAACTCTTACAGGAGAGAATTTCCCTTCCTAGGGGTAGCTTTCCTCTCACTTCCTGTTATCTCCCTCTGTTTGTAAGTAGGATTCATTTGAAAGTCAGATGTTTGAAAGTAGGGGCCTGCCCTATGTACTCTGCAGAAATTTGGGCCTTAGGTGTTGGTGTTGCCACGACACTGTAAGCCCTCACAGTTACTCTTGGTGGGCGCTGGAATGCCCTGCTGTGAACTATTATATCAAGAATTGTAATTACATGCCATTGTTGAACAGTGGCAAAAAAATTCGGCCTTTGGTGGTGGTGGTGCTGGTGCCACAACACTGTAAGTCCTCACTGTTACTCTTGGTGGGTGCTGGAACGGGCCCTGCTGTGAAATATTATATCAAGAATTGTAATTACATGCACCTGTTGAACAGGGGCAGAAAAATTGGGCCTTTGGTGGTGGTGGTGCTGGTGGTGTTGCCACAACACTGTAAGCCCTCACAGTTACTCTTGGTGGGAATATAATGTGAAATATTAGATCAAGAATTGTAATTACATGCCCCTGTTGAACAGGGGCAGAAAAATTGGGCCTTAGACACTGGTGCTGGTGCCACAACACTGCAACCCCTCACAGATACTCTAGTTGGAGCGCAGGAATGAGCCCTGCTGCAAAGTATTACAGCAAAAATTGTAATTACACGCCCCTGTTAAACAGGGGCAGAAAAATTGGGCCTTAGGCACTGGTGCTGGTGCCACAACACTGCAACCCCTCACAGATACTCTAGTTGGAGCGCAGGAATGAGCCCTGCTGCAAAGTATTGCAGCAAAAATTTTAATTACACGCCCCTGTTAAACTTTGGGCCTTAGTCACTGGTGGCGGTGCCCAGAACCAAAAATGTTCTTACAAGCTATCAACATGAATATTGAGGAGGAAGAGGATAGTCACTCAGCATACCAGGATAGTCACTCAGCATCAGCATAGGCAGTCTTGAAGGGATCTCACATAAAAAAAAAATATATTTGGTTACATCAGTATCAGGTGCTTGGTAGCTGGTGATCCAAGACTGATTCATTTTTATGAAGGTCAGCCGATCTACTGAGTCGGTGAACAGGCGCACCCTGTGATCGGTTACAAAGCCTCCAGCAGCACTGAATGTGCATTCCAAAAGAACGCTGGATGCAGGACAGGCCAGAAGCTCAATTGCATACTGTGCAAGCTCTGGCCAGTGATCCATCCTCAAGACCCAGTAACCCAGGGGATTTTCGGTGGGAAAGGTGTCCAAGTCTGATCTTGCCCCTAGGTATTCCTGCACCATGTGAATCAGACGCTGGCGATGGTTGCTGGAACCGATCATACTTTGGGGCTGTGGACTAAAAAATTGTCTGAACGCATCGGTCAGACGGCCACCTTCTCCACCACTCCTTCTGTGACTGACCGAAGCCTCAGCAACACGTTGTCCAGGACCAGGAATTTGTAACCTCCCAGGCTCTGGAAACACGTTGCACAAACCTTTCTGTAAGGCCTCCCGAAGATGTTTCATCCTCTGCTCCCTCTGCGACAGCTGGATAAGGTTCGCAACCTTACCCTTGTAACATGGATCAAGGAGGGTTGCCAGCCAGTAATGATCCCTCTCCTTGATACCACGAATACGAGGATCCATTCGCAGGCTTTGCAGGATCAGGGAGGCCATGCAGCGTATGTTTGCTGAGGAATTTGGTCCGGAGTCCTCTGGGTCACTAAGGACGACATGATCTGCAGACACCTCCTCCCAGCCACGTACAAGTCCATGGGTTTCTTAGGACTGTAAATGATCCCTTGAAGACTGCCGCTAATGCTGAGTGCTAGTCTCCACCTCCATGCTGACACAATCCTCCTCCTCCTCGTCCTCTTCCTGTGTGATCGGCGGGCCAGCAGGAACACTGTCGATAAAGGGGGCCTTGAGAGGTAAGGAAGTCCTCCTCTTCCTCCCTCTGTTCTGCCTCAAGTGCCCTGTCCATTATTCCACGCAGCGTGTGCTCCAACAGGTGGACAAGAGGGACAGTGTCACTGATGCATGCACTGTCACTGCTCACTATCCTCGTGGCCTCCTCAAATGGTGACAGGACAGTGCATGCTTACCTGATCATGACCCACTGGCATGGCAAAAAAAACAATCACCCCTGACCCTGTCCTGGTGCCATAGTCGCACAGGTACTCATTGATGGCCCTCTGCTGCGCGTGCAGCCGCTGCAGCATGGCCAACATTGAGTTCCACCTGGTGGGCATGTCACAGATTAGGCGGTTCTTGGGCAGGTTGTATTCCTTTTGGAGGTCAGCCAGCCGAGCACTGGCATTATATGACCGGCGGAAATGCACTCAGACTTTCCTGGCCTGCCTCACGACATCCTGTAAGCCCGGGTACCTTTCCAAGAACCGCTGCACCATCAAGTTAAGGACGTGAGCCAAACAGGGCACATGGGTCAGCTGTCCCTGTCGGAGGGTGAAGAGGAGGTTGGTGCCATTGTTGCAAACCACCATTCCTGGCTTAAGCTGGCATGGCGTCAACCACCTCTGAGCCTGCCCCTGCAGAGCTGACAGAATCTCTGCCCCAGTGTGGCTCCTGTCTCCCAAGCACACCAGTTCAAGCACCGCATGGCATCTTTTTGCCTGCGTACTTGCGTAGCCCCTTGAACGCCTACGGAGCACCGCTGGTTCCGAGGACAAATCAGCACAGGAAGAGGCCCCAGAGGAAGAAGAAGAGGAGGGGTGGAGGAGAGAGGTGTGTCAGAATCACCACTAGTAGCATTTTGAAGGCGTGGTGGCGGGACAACCTCCAACACTACTGCACCCTGTCCTTCATCCTTCCGAGCTGCCAGCAGAGTCACCCAGTGGGCCGTGAAAGATAGGTAACATCCCTGTTCATGCCTGCTGGACCATGAGTCAGCGGTAATATGCACCTTACCGCTGACCGCCCTGTCCAGCGAGGCCAAGACATTGCCTTTCACATGCCGGTAGAAAGCCGGAATCGCCTTCCGTGAAAAAAAGTGGTGTTTGGGAACCTGCCACTGAGGTACCGCACATTCCAAAAACTCACGGAAGGGGGCAGAGTCTACCAACTGAAAAGGCAATTTAGCCAAGCTAGCATTCAACCGCTGGGCATGTGGATGGCTGGGAGCGAATTTCTTTCGGCGGTGCAGCAGCTGGGGCAGGGAAATTTGCCTGGTACAATCGGACGTTGGTGTACCAATAGCAGATTGCCCGCAAGTACTTGGCAGTAACACACCTAATTCTACACCTTCATTCCTCTCAGTGCAGGTTTATGAGAGGACTGAAGGTATAGTGGGGTTGGAGATCCCAGCTGATGAGGAGCAAGGAGAGGTCCGCTTTGTTCTTTGGTGTGGGTCTTTTATGTACGCTTGCCAACGGACTGCATGTCTGGTCAAGCATGTGGTGCCAAAGCGGCTGATGTTTTGGCCACGCGAGATACGCTTCAGACTAGGGATGAGCTTCGTGTTCGAGTCGAACATACGTTCGACTCGAACATCGGCTGTTCGATCGTTCGACGAAGATCGAACGACTTGGGCCGTTCGCGCCAAATTCGAGTGACGCGAACGGCCCACAATGCACTACGCCATCGCAGTGTCATCCAGGCGCTGTGATTGGCCAAGCATGCACTGTGACCCCGCATGCTTGGCCAATCACAGCGCCGGCAGCGAGGAGAGCAATGATTGGCCACAGGCAGGATGCCTGTGGCCAATTATTGCTGAGGGTGTTTAGTACACGCCCCACACTATAAAAGGCCGCCAGCACGGCGGCCTAGTGTAGTGTGTTCCGGAGCAGGGAAAGACAAGCATAGGCAGGGACAGTGACATTTATTTCTTTCTTGCTTAACCTGGATTCCTTTAGTTTAGGGAAAGAGAAGGATAGGTAGGGAGAGTGTCAGTGTGTTTTACTGTGCGAGTCCTTGTTTCTAGGGACAAAGAAGGAAAGTGAGGGGATTTCTCCTTGTGCTATAGTGTGCTTTAAAAAAACATTTTTTCTAGGGACAGAAAACTCTAGGTAGGGAGAGTGTCAGTTTCTTTCACTGTGCCAGTCCTTGTTTCTAGGGACAAAGAAGGAAAGTGAGGGGAATTCTCCTTGTGCTATAGTGTGCTTTAAAAAAACATTTCTTCTAGGGACAGAAAACTCTAGGTAGGGAGAGTGTCAGTTTCTTTCACTGTGCCAGTCCTTGTTTCTAGGGACAAAGAAGAAAAGTGAGGGGAATTCTCCTTGTGCTATAGTGTGCTTTAAAAAAACATTTTTTCTAGGGACAGAAAACTCTAGGTAGGGAGAGTGTCAGTTTCTTTCACTGTGCCAGTCCTTGTTTCTAGGGACAAAGAAGGAAAGTGAGGGGAATTCTCCTTGTGCTATAGTGTGCTTTAAAAAAACATTTCTTCTAGGGACAGAAAACTCTAGGTAGGGAGAGTGTCAGTTTCTTTCACTGTGCCAGTCCTTGTTTCTAGGGACAAAGAAGAAAAGTGAGGGGAATTCTCCTTGTGCTATAGTGTGCTTTAAAAAAACATTTTTTCTAGGGACAGAAAACTCTAGGTAGGGAGAGTGTCAGTTTCTTTCACTGTGCCAGTCCTTGTTTCTAGGGACAAAGAAGAAAAGTGAGGGGAATTCTCCTTGTGCTATAGTGTGCTTTAAAAAAACATTTTTTCTAGGGACAGAAAACTCTAGGTAGGGAGAGTGTCAGTTTCTTTCACTGTGCCAGTCCTTGTTTCTAGGGACAAAGAAGGAAAGTGAGGGGAATTCTCCTTGTGCTATAGTGTGCTTTAAAAAAACATTTCTTCTAGGGACAGAAAACTCTAGGTAGGGAGAGTGTCAGTTTCTTTCACTGTGCCAGTCCTTGTTTCTAGGGACAAAGAAGGAAAGTGAGGGGAATTCTCCTTGTGCTATAGTGTGCTTTAAAAAAACATTTCTTCTAGGGACAGAAAACTCTAGGTAGGGAGAGTGTCAGTTTCTTTCACTGTGCCAGTCCTTGTTTCTAGGGACAAAGAAGGAAAGTGAGGGGAATTCTCCTTGTGCTATAGTGTGCTTTAAAAAAACATTTTTTCTAGGGACAGAAAACTCTAGGTAGGGAGAGTGTCAGTTTCTTTCACTGTGCCAGTCCTTGTTTCTAGGGACAAAGAAGGAAAGTGAGGGGAATTCTCCTTGTGCTATAGTGTGCTAAAGCATTCCTCATCAACCATCTTTGAAATCCTTGTTTTTTGGACAGTCAGGGAAATTGTCGTTGTGCTATTCTGTGCAAAAGCAATAATCCTCAACCATATTTAGAAATCCTTAAGTAAAGGGACAGAGAAGGACACCTGAAGGTAGCCCTTATTGCTTTTTTCCCATCTCCCTGCAGGCCATCTATTAGAATGTCTGGAAGGCAAACAAGGAGAGGCAGACAGTCAGGAGGCAATAAAAGAGGGCAAGCAGGCTCTGTGTCTGGGGGCAACAGTGCTGGTCGTGGACGCGGTGCATTGTCATCAGCACATGGCCATGGGACACGCTTGTCCTTGTTTTCGGCAGCTGGACATGTTGAGCCACATCATGCCGAAGACTTGGTAGAGTGGATGACCAAGCCCTCCTCCTCCTCTCTCACCCAGGCTCAGGGTACTGGCAAAGCAGCTGCCAAAGCGTCCTCTTCCCTGGTATCAATGTCAGACTCATCATCAGTCACTCCTTCCCTAGACCCACCATGTCCTCCTCCTGAGGAGTCCCCCGAACTGTTTGAGCACAGTGTTGGGTACATGCTCCAGGAGGATGCCCAGCGTTTCGAAGGGTCTGATGATGAAACCCAGCTACAGGAAGGCAGTAGGGTGAGAGCAGACAGAGGGGATGCTCAAGAAGGACACCAATCTGGCAGTCATGTTCCAGCAGCTGCAGCATACTGCCAGATTGGCTCCAGTGATGAGGAGGGAGGGGATGATGAGGTCACTGACTCCACGTGGGTGCCTAATAGGAGAGAGGAGGAGGAGGAGGATGAGGAGGAGGCACATCTCCAACGAGGCAGGATGCCCTTTGGTGGCCAGCGTAAGGGCAGTACACCGACGGAATCACACCGCAGAGCTCCGCCTGTGCAGGGCGCAGCCTCTGCCCATCATTCAAAAAGTTCCTTGGTGTGGGCCTTTTTTGAGGCTAGTGCATCAGATCGCACAGCTGCTGTTTGCAACATATGTCTCAAGCGTATATCGCGTGGCCAAAACATCAGCCGCTTGGGTACCACATGCCTGACCAGACATATGTTGACCTGCCATGCAGCTCGTTGGCAAGCCTACCTCAAAGACCCACACCAAAGAACAAAGCGGACCTCTCCTTGCACCGCATCAGCTGGGATCTCCAACCCCACTATAACTTCAGTCCTCTCTGAAACATGCACTGAGAGGAATGAAGGTGTAGAATTAGGTGTGTCACAGCCAAGTACTTGCGGCCACTCTGCTAGCAGTACACCGACGTCCGATTCTAGCAGGCAAATTTCCCTGCCCCAGCTGCTGGACCGTCGAAAGAAGTTCACTCCCAGCCATCCACATGCCCAGCGGTTGAATGCTAGCTTGGCTAAATTGCTAGCGCTTCAACTGCTGCCTTTTCAGTTGGTAGACTCGGCCCCCTTCCGTGAGTTTGTGCAATGTGCGGTTCCTCAGTGGCAGGTTCCCAAATGCCACTTTTTCTCACGGAAGGCTATTCCGGCTCTCTACCCGCATGTGGAAGGCAATGTCTTGGCCTCGCTGGACAGGGCGGTCAGCGGTAAGGTGCATATTACCGCTGACTCATGGTCCAGCAGGCATGGACAGGGACGTTACCTTTCTTTCACGGCCCATTGGGTCACTCTTTTGGCAGCTGGGAAGGATGCAGGACAAGGTGCAGTAGTGTTGGAGGTTGTTCCACCGCCACGCCTCCAAAATGCTACTACTGGTTGTGACACACCTCTCTCCTCCACCCCCTCCTCTTCTTCTTCCTCCATGGCCTCTTCCTGTGGTTTGTCCTATGAACCAGCGGTGCTCCGTAGCCGTTCACGGGGCTACGCAAGTACGCAGGCAAAAAGATGCCATGCCGTGCTTGCGCTGGTGTGTTTGGGGGACAGAAGCCACACTGGGGCAGAGGTCCTGTCTGCTCTGCAGGGCCAGGCCGAGAGGTGGTTGACGCCACGCCAGCTTAAGCCAGGAATGGTGGTTTGCGACAATGGCACCAACCTCCTCTCCGCCCTCCGACAGGGACAACTGACCCATGTGCCCTGTGTGGCTCACGTCCTTAACCTGGTGGTGCAGCGGTTCTTGGGCAGGTACCCGGGCTTACAGGATGTCCTGAGGCAGGCCAGGAAAGTCTGTGTGCATTTCCGCAGATCTTATAATGCCAGTGCTCGCCTGGCTGAGCTGCAAAAGGAGTTGAACCTGCCCAAGAACCGCCTTATATGTGACATGCCCACCAGGTGGAACTCAACGTTGGCCATGCTGCAGCGGCTGCACACACAGCAGAGGGCCATCAATGAGTACCTGTGCGACTACGGCACCAGGACAGGGTCAGGGGAGCTTGGTTTTTTTTCTCCACGCCAGTGGGGCATGATCAGGGATGCATGCACTGTCCTGGCACCATTTGAGGAGGCCACGAGGATGGTGAGCAGTGACAGTGCATGCATCAGTGACACTGTACCTCTTGTCCACCTGTTGGAGCACACGCTGCGTGGAATAATGGACAGGGCACTTGAGGCAGAACAGAGGCAGGAAGAGGAGGACTTCCTTGCCTCTCAAGGCCCCCTTTACCCAGACAGTGTTCCTTCTGTCCCACCCATCGCACAGGAAGAGGAAGAGGAGGAGGAGGAGGAGGAGGAGGAGGATTGTGTCAGCATGGAGGTGGAGGCTGGCACTCAGCATCATCAGCAGCAGTCTTTTAGGGATGATTTACAGTCCCAAGAAACCAGTGGACTTGTACGTGGCTGGGAGGAGGTGGCTGTGGATCATGTCGTCCTTAGTGACCCAGAGGACTCCGGAGCGAATGCCTCAGCAAACCTATGCTGCATGGCCTCCCTGATCCTGCAAAGTCTGCGGAAGGATCCTCGTATTCTTCGGATCAAGGAGAGGGACCATTACTGGCTGGCCACTCTCCTTGATCCACGGTACAAGGGTAAGGTTGCGGACCTTATGTTACCTTCGCAGAGGGAGCAGAGGATGAGACAACTCCGGGAGGCCTTGCAGAAAGGTCTGTGCAACGCGTTCCCAGAGACTGGGAGGTTACAAACTCCTGGTCCTGGACAACGAGTTGCTGAGGCTTCGGCCAGTCAAAGAAGGAGCGGTGGGGAAGGTGGCCGTCTGACCGATGCGTTCAGACAATTCTTTAGTCCGCAGCCCCAAAGTATGATCGGTTCCAGCAACCATCGCCAGCGTCTGATAAACATGGTGCAGGAATATCTAGGGGCAAGGTCAGACTTGGACACCTTCCCCACCGAAAATCCTCTGGCTTACTGGGTCTTGAGGATGGATCACTGGCCAGAGCTTGCACAGTATGCAATTGAGCTACTGGCCTGTCCTGCATCCAGCGTTCTTTCGGAACGCACATTCAGTGCTGCTGGAGGATTTGTCACGGATCACAGGGTGCGCCTGTCCACCGACTCGGTTGATCGACTGACTTTCATCAAGATGAACCAGTCTTGGATCACCACCAGCTACCACACACCTGATGCTGATATAACAGACTAATTGATTTTAACATGTCACATCCCTTCAAGACTGATGCTGATGCTGAGTGCCTGTGCTGTTATGTTGACTGGCTATCCTCCTCCTCCGAGTCCTCAATGATACGATTGATGATGATAGCTTGGAAGATCATTTTTGTTTATGGGTGCCGCCACCAGTGGCTAAGGCCCAATTTTTCAGCCCCTGTTTTACAGGGGCGTGTAATTACAATTTTTTTAGCAATAATTTGCCATAGGGCTCATTGCTGTGCTCCAAGTACAGTATCTGTGAGGGGTTGGAGTGTTGTGGCACCAGTGCCTAAGGCCCAATTTTTCAGCCCCTGTTTAACAGGGGCGTGTCATTACAAGTTTTGAAGCAATACTTTGCAACAGGGCTCATTGCTGTGCTCCAAGTACAGTATCTGTGAGGGGTTGTAGTGTTGTGCCACCAGTGCCTAAGGCCCAATTTTTCAGCCCCTGTTCAACAGGGGCATGCAATTACAATTCTTGATCTAATAATTCACAGCAGGGCCCATTGCTGCACCCACCAAGAGTAACTCTGAGGGCTTACAGTGTTGTGGCAACGCCACCACCACCACCACCACCACGAAAGGCCCAATTTTTCAGCCCCTGTTCAAAAGGGGCATGTAATTACAATTCTTGATCTAATAATTCACAGCAGGGCCCATTCCTGCACCCACCAAGAGTAACTCTGAGGGCTTACAGTGTTGTGGCAACACCACCACCACCACCACCACCACGAAAGGCCCAATTTTTCAGCCCCTGTTCAACAGGGGCATGCAATTACAATTCTTGATCTAATAATTCACAGCAGGGCCCATTGCTGCACCCACCAAGAGTAACTGTCAGGGCTTACAGTGTTGTGGCACCAGCACCACCATCAAAGGCCCAATTTTTACTACCACTGTTCAACAATTATATGTAATTAAAATTCCTGATATAATAGTTGACAGCAGGGCGTTCCAGCACCAACCAAGAGTAACTGTGAGTGCTTACAGTGTTGTGCCAACACCAACAACTAAGGGGCCTATTTCTGCAGAGTATATACGGCAGGTCCCTACTTTCAAACATCCAACTTACAAACGACTCCTACTTGCAAACGCAAGAAGACAACAGGAAGTGAGAGGAAATCTACCACTAGGAAGGAAAATTCTCTCCTGTAAGAATAAATATGGGAGAAAGGTGTCTCCTCTGTACTGATGCTTTATCAGCAATCCTTGTTTCAAGAAAAACACCACATTTCAAAAACAGTTGTCATTGGGACGGAAAGTGAGGTGAAATGTTCTGAACAGGGGCACAGACAGCAAAACAAATGTTACAGGGGTGATAACCCTTACCTATGTTTTCCAAAAAGTTTAAAAATAGATTTTTGGGCTGGAGCTACACTTCAACAATGTACCTGTTCAAAATTACAAACAGATTCTACATAAGAACAAACCTACAGTCCCTGTCTTGTATGCACCGCCTGTATACGGCTGTTCAGAGTATATAGGGCCTTTTTTATTTTATGTGCGGGGTTCCCCTTAATATCCATACAAGACCCAAAGGGGCTGGTAATGGGCTGGGGTAGGGGGGGGGGGTCATGGGGTAGCTATGCCATTTTTCTAAAAGATTTTCATCCATATTACCGGGACCAGACATTACATTAAAGCCGCAAGCAGTTTTAAATGGCTTTTTTTTCCTTTAGAAGTGTCATTTTGTGCAGGGACAGTTCTAAACACGGGAAACACGTGGCACTTCACAGGCATACTTTAGACACCCCCCAGGTACGATATTTAAAGGAATATTTGACTTTTTTTTTTTCACTTTATGCATCATTAAAATGACTGCTCCCGAAAAACGACCGTTTTTAAAACTTCTTTTTGCATTGATACATGTCCCCTGGTGCAGAACCCGGGTTCCCAAACCCTTTTTAGGACAATAACATGCATAATAGTTGTTATAATTAGCACTTTAGAATTCGAACGTTCGCATCCATTGTATTTAATAGGGTTCTAATGTTCGTACGAACTTTCGGTCCGTTCGCGGGTTCTGGTGCGAACCGAACCCGGGGGTGTTCGGCTCATCACTACTTCAGACATATGTTGCAAATAGCAACGATGCGATCTGCTGCACACGTCTGAAAAAGCTTAGCTCAATCAACTGCCTGCCTGTATTATTAGGAAGAGAACAGGAATGGTCTGCAGTCAGCATTACCTGCACACTGAGCCCAGTATACAGTACATTGACTTAATTTACTGCAGCTTAGCTCAATCAACTGCCTGTCTGTATTATTAGGAAGAGAACAGAGATGGTCTGCAGTCAGCTTTACCTGCACACTGAGCCCAGTATACAGTACACTGACTTAATATACTGCAGCTTAGCTCAATTAACTGCCTGCCTATATTATTAGGAAGAGAACAGGGATGGTCTGCAGTCAGCTTTACCTGCACACTGTGCCCAATATACAGTACACTGACTTAATATACTGCAGCTTAGCTCAATCAACTGCCTGTCTGTATTATTAGGAAGAGAACATGGATGGTCTGCAGTCAGCTTTACCTGCACACTGAGCCCAGTATACAGTACATTGACTTAATATACTGCAGGTTAGCTCAATCAACTGCCTGCCTTTATTATTAGGAAGAGAACAGGGATGGTCTGCAGTCAGCTTTACCTGCACACTGTACCTGTCCAGTATACAGTACACTGACTTAATATACTGCAGCTTGGCTCAATCAACTGCCTGTCTGTATTATTAGGAAGAGAACAGGGATGGTCTGCAGTCAGCTTTACCTGCACACTGAGCCCAGTATACAGTACACTGACTTAATATACTGCAGCTTTTCTCAATCAACTGTCTGTCTGTATTATTAGGAAGAGAACAGGATGGTCTGCAGTCAGCTTTACCTGCACACTGAGCCCAGTATACAGTACACTGACTTAATATTCTGCAGCTTATCTCAATCAAATGCCTGCCTATATTATTAGGAAGAGAACAGGATGGTCTGCAGTCAGCTTTACCTGCACACTGAGCCCAGTATACATAACACTGACTTAATATACTGCAGCTTTTCTCAATCAACTGTCTGTCTGTATTATTAGGAAGAGAACAGGATGGTCTGCAGTCAGCTTTACCTGCACACTGAGCCCAGTATACAGTACACTGACTTAATATTCTGCAGCTTATCTCAATCAACTGCCTGCCTATATTATTAGGAAGAGAACAGGGATGGTCTGCAGTCAGCTTTACCTGCACACTGTGCCTGCCCAATATACAGTACACTGACTTAATATACTGCAGCTTAGCTCAATCAACTGCCTGTCTGTATTATTAGGAAGAGAACAGGGATGGTCTGCAGTCAGCTTTTGCTGCACACTGAGCCCAGTATACAGTACACTGACTTAATATACTGCAGCTTAGCGCAATCAACTGCCTGCCTATATTATTAGGAAGAGAACAGGGATGGTCTGCAGTCAGCTTTACCTGCACACTGAGCCCAGTATACAGTACACTGACTTAATATACTGCAGCGAGAATAACAGGAACACTCTGAAGTTAGATCTAGCTACTGAATACAGTGTATATATATATATATATATATATATATATATATATATATATATATATATATACAACTCCTGGGATGCATATATATACTAAATACATTGACTGCAGCTACCTGAATCGCCTGCCTGCTCTATCTAACTGAAATGAAATGACACTCTGACTCTCTCTCTATCTCTCTCAGACTCTTACAAGGCCGCAACACACTACACAAGTCCGACACGCAGGTGGCCTTTTATAGTGTGGGGCGTGTACCTACTCCCCTGAGCCATGATTGGCCAAAGACACCCTTCCTTTGGCCAATTATGGCTCTCTGTGCTGACGGCGATGTGATTGGCCAAAGCATGCGGGTCATAGTGCGTGCTTGGCCAATCATCAGCCAGCAATGCACTGCGATATCGCAGTGAATTATGGGCCGTGACGCGCCACTCGAATTTGGTGCGAACGGCCCATAATGTTTGAAATTCGGCAAACGAGCGAACAGCCGATGTTCGAATCGAACAGGAGTTTGGCTCGAACACGAAGCTCATCCCTACTGGTTAACACTAAATTGGGACTAGTCTTTTTGGATTCTGATCACGCTAAGTTAGTCTCTAGGTATTCTGTGGCCTTAAAATACACCTAAAGGCAAAACATTTTCTTTGGTTTTGGATAGAGTGGAGATAGATTAGAACACCTGTCAGGTTTTATTGCTGTCTATGCCCCTATTAGGGAGATTCATTCTCTATATTTGTCCTGTTTACTGTGACAGACCCAACCAGGACAGGGGCTTTTGGAGAGGACTAGCGCAAGCCTCCTACCCACTGATTATGGCCCATGGAGAGAGCAGATCATTCTCTAATGATGGACAGCCACTTATTGAACATTGAGACCAAGGCTTAGACTACTTCTCTAAATAAGGACCATAGAGCTTCTCTTCTGGAGGTGTAATATGAATCTTGTACAGGTTAATGGTCAGAGGAAATATGGTGACTCTCCTACAGACTGAGTTGGAGAAGCTCCTTCACTTTGGACAGAAATATTTATCAACGATATCCCTCAAGGGATTTATGAAGATAAATTAGTTCCACCTTTGCAGACTGTTGGAACATTGTATGAGTTTGTCTCAAAGGCTGTTGTAGACTGGTGCTGGAAAGTCTGAGAGGAGGTGGGATCCCTGATTAATCAAAGACTGTTCTGGGCACCTAGGTTTGTTTAAGTGACTAGTTAATTAGCTCATGTTAATTTTTTTTTTGTATTTAATATCTTTTTATTGTTTTTTTTAACAGCACATCACATATTTTACAATACAGTACATAGGACACATACACACTCTCAATATTTCCAAACAGCAAAAAAAAAAAAAAAAAAAAAAAAAAACAATACTCTACACTCCTATATATAAAAGGCCCGGCCATGAAATCTCCCAATGCCTAGGGGAATCAAGGCTGGGCGGGAGAGAGGGCAAGGAGTAATCAGAAATAGAAACAGAGCAGCGAGGAAGGGAGAGAGATAAAAAGGGGGAAAAGAAAAAAAAAAACCCCTTCTACCTACTAACAAAAAGACAAGTATTAGAACCTGATATAGGCTATGTAAATAAAAAAGTGTCAATACCTATGTGTAGAGACAAAAAATGACCAGGATGTGGAGGGGGAAGGAAAAAAAAAAAGGGGGAAATAGGGAAGAGAATTAAGAAAAAAGGGGAGGGAAAGTGTCAATACCTATGTGTAGAGACAAAAAGTGACCAGGATGTGAAGGGGGAAAAAATAAAAAATAAATAAAAAAGGGGGGGGGGAACACTTCTTCATACTAACAAAAAGACAGGTATTAAAACCTGATATAGGCCAAATGAATGACAAAGTGACAAAACATATGTGTATAGTCATAAAGTGACCAGCAAAAAAAAAAATTTCTACCTACTAACAAAAAGACTTATAAGTGATACTCTGATATGGGTGCTCTTTAAAATGGAATAGTTCCAAACACTTCTACTAACTAAAAACCTAGTGTTAGAGAAAAAAAAGGGGGGGAAAGGGAAGAGAATTAAGAAAAAGGGGAGGGAAGGGAAGGGGGAGTAATATTATTTTCTCCCCGGTGTCTTATAAGTGATACTCTGGTATGGGTGCTCTTTAAAATGGGATAGTTCCAAACACTTCTACTAACTAAAAACCTAGTGTTAGAGAAAAAAAAAATAAAAAAAAAAAAGGGGGGGGAAAGGGAAGAGAATTAAGAAAAAGGGGAGGGAAGGGAAGGGGGAGTAATATTATTTTCTCCCCGGTGTCTTATAAGTGATACTCTGGTATGGGTGCTCTTTAAAATGGGATAGTTCCAAACACTTCTACTAACTAAAAACCTAGTGTTAAAATCTGCCAAAAAAAAAAAAAGAAAAAAGGGGGGGTGAAAAGGAGAGGGGAGTAGGGTCCACCTTATTCTCACCCCAATATCTTATGTGGTGAAACTCCAATATTAGTGCCTTTTATGGTGAAGTGATTCCAAAAACTACCTCAAACTAAAAGTCTAGTGTTAGGGTCCACTCAACACAACAAAAAAATAAAAAAATAACCCCCCCCCTCTCTGTGTTTGTTAATTTTACAGTATGTATCTCCTTCCTCATTGTTATTTAACTATTCTCTCCTGAATAATTTATCTTAGCTTCACTTGAGGTCCCTCTCGGAGCATACAAATATAAGAAAAAAAAAAGAGGGGGGGGGGAAGAGGGGGGAAGGGAGGGGATAATTGGGAAAAGGGACAGAGGAAAAATAGGAAAGAGAAAAAAGGGAAAAATAGGCCGGCATGCATGGTGTCTAGCGATATATATATAGCTCCATATAATTTATAGTCTCTTAAGGAATAGGCCCATCAGTACCCCAAATAGCTCGATCTTAATCTCTAAGTAACTTATTCAGTATGTATAGGTTAAGTCTTAGTGGAGTTGTGCCATTATTTCCCTATAAGTTGAGGTGTCCTTAAACTCCATCCACGGAGTCCAAGTTGAGATGTGTCGTTGATAAGTGTCCTTGTTATAATGGGTAATATCTTCCATGAGATGGACCTCTGATATTTTTTGGAACCACTTTTTCATGGATGGAGTCTCAGGTTGGCCCCAAAGGGTAGGTATTAGTGCTTTGGCCGTATTAAGCAGATATGGTACTAGAGAACATTTATATTTTCTGACAGGTTCCTTACCTTAGTAGCATGGAAAAGAATGGTCCATGCATCCATAGGGAGATTAATATTGGTTATTTGTTGAATAATTCGAATAATGCTAAACCAGTAAGAGCGAATATGTGGGCACGACCACCATATATGTGCGTGGGTTGCTCTGTTCCCACAGTTCCTCCTGCACAGTGGGGAATTGGCGGGGAACATCTGATGGAGCCTTGATGGAGTATAGTGCCATCTGGTTAGCAATTTATAATTAACCTCAGCCGACTTAGATGCAATTGAAGAAATATGAGTCAACTGCAGAACTTTATCTTTTTGACTATCTGGGATACAGGATTCCAAATCTGTCTCCCACTTAGCAAGAAAAGGAGGATAAGTGTCTTCTTGGAGTTTACTAAGTGATTTATAAAATGCAGAAATACTATGTTCAGGTAATTCCGTTGAGTTGAAAACTTCCTCAATGCTGTTTAGGTCCTGTATACCTTTGAGCGGCTGAGGCATAGTTCTAAGAAACGCCTGCATTTGGGTGTATCTCCATTTGTCAAGAAACGTAATCGACTTATGGTCAAGAATTTCCTTAAGGGGCTTGGGAGCATTTGCTCGCAAGACCTGGTGTAATAAAAGGGGTCCTTCTGGCGACCATGTCTTATATCCCGGATCTAATAGACCGGGTAAGAAATAGTCATGTTCCAAAAGCGGTAGCAGAGGAGAAGCATACGACCACGAAATCTTCCTATGTAAAGCATCCCACACATCAAGGGTGGATGTGGTTAATATAGAGGTACTTGAGGCAAGGTGCCTATGTGTGCGTGGTAACCAGGGTATAGTTGCTAGATCTGTTTTACTCAGATCGTATTCCAAATTCACCCATAGTTTGGATTTAGCAGCATATTTCCATTCAACAATTCTAGATAAGATAACAGCCTGGTAATACCTCTTGAAATTTGGGAGGGCCAGCCCCCCAGCCTCCTTGGAGCGAAATAACACTTCCTTAGATACTCTGGGGTGGCTGTTCTTCCAAATAAAGCGGGAGACCATGGTCTGTACTAATGAAAAAAAACCTATGGGCACACCCAATGGGATCATTTGAAAAAAAAAAAGAACTCTGGGTAGAATATTCATTTTGGCGCTAATGAGAATTTAGGATAAAAGTCCTAAATATAGTAGGGTGTGAAAAATATTCTAATTTAATCAAAAACCCATGCTGGTATATATTTCAAAATTAGTGAAAAATATAGAAATACATATATAGCATAAATAAGTGTCTGTAATCCTTCTGTGATTACAAGTATTTAACCAACATATTAATGTACAACAAAAATTATAGTGCAAATATTATGTTGTGAAACATGAATAGCAATAAAGTGATAATCCTAAACCAGTGAAATTGGAATTATATTTCTATCAGACATCAAAGATGAGTATATGTCCCTGTAGTTGTCTAACAATAGACAAAGTACCATCCAAAAAGACCAAAGTCCAATATGGGATTGTTATAGAATACGTAGATATGGATGTTCAATGTGGATATACGTGGTAACACCCGGGAGTGCCTTCACCTTGTGTCAATGGGGGAGAGATAAGGTACTCTTACCAGCTGGGATGGATCCAACACACCGTACGGCGGTGGATCTTCAAGACTTTGTCCACTTCGTGGACGGATCAGACAGCCAGGCTTTGTAGAGACGACCAGGATCTATAGGACACCTCCTCCCAGGATCAATGGCAATCCAACCAGGAAAAATCCGGATAAGCGGGTAGCAGCTACCCTATCCATTCATAACCATGGAAAACAAAAAATTGCTCCACATGGTGTAAATCCAAAAATGATTTATTATAAAAAAATTCCCAGAAAAAGTTCACACAGTATGAACATCCAAAACAAAACTCCAAAGCATAACAAAGAAATCCAAAAAATCCACACTCTAGAATATAAGTAGGCAGCGTGATAGGAACAGCAAGAGCTAGTGTATTTGTCCCGACCGGTTTCGTCTAATAAGACTTCTACTGGGGTATACAGAAACTCTCTGTTCCCCACGCTTTTATAGAGAAAGGAATGTAGTTTTAAAATTAGACACAGCTGATCACCCATTGTATTTCCCGCTTCCGGGATCACCATACCCTATTGCTAGAGCTGATAATAATGTGAATCCAGCCCCTAGTGGGATTAGCCAATAGTGTCACTTGTACCATGGAAGAGCTCCGCCGCATCATCCACTCTCAGTCTCCTGGCTGTCAGCGTGCGGGGATACATCAGTACCATGTGACTATCTCTTGCAATACATCATCCGCATAGTAGTCTGGGAAATGTAGTCACAGAGAGGGCCATAGGCCATAATCACGCACAGCATTATCCGGCATTGACCCCACCCCCATGCCTTCATTCCCACCAATGATAGAACCGGAGTGCACAATCTCGCAACAGACATTAAAGCAGCGTAAGCCGAGATGTGCTCACGGACAGATCCAAATGCTCCAGTCGTCATGGTGATATGCACAGAGGGCGGCCGCAGCGGAGGTGTGTCTTTGGTACGTCATCTGTCTCGATTACTCGAGCTTCCACACTGAGGCATGTTGGGAAGTGTAGTTTAAAGTAAGAACGGAAGGAAATTAATAATAGTAAAGTAGTTAGATAGATACGGTTGTTCTATCCCTCAATACTTATAAAAGGGAGGGGGAGAGAACCGCAAACCTCTATCATACATCGATTTTATAATCAGTCTTGGAATCAGAAATTGAACTAAAAATCAAAATGTTCACTATTGTTGGCAACCATCAGAGATTAATGGGTATTATAAAATAAAAAATTAAAATATATTAATTAAAAAATGGGCTTGGTGTCCCGGATAAGGAACTACACCTGTACAGCCTTCATAATGGCATAGTAACCGCTCCAATAAATGTAAATAATCGTAAATCCAATATAACTTGAGTGTCATATATTAACAATATGGTATGGGCATCATATGCCACGTATCAAAGGAAACGGTTCATGGATGTATTAAAATGAGAATGCACATAAAATAGAATAAACCATAAAGATGTATAACAGATTATAGAAACTATAATAATAACATCTTCATAGTAACATAGCAACCACTATAGAGAGATGCACTTTGACATGCATCCAATGTAACATAAATGTCCTATATATATAATGAATATGGCATAGGTATCAAGTAGAGAGGCAGTTCATAGATGTATTACAGTAAAAAATGCACACAAAAAAAAGGGAAGAGGAATAAACCACAAAGGTGTATACAAAAATGGGTCAAGCCTTATTTATAAAAGTGTTAATGTCCCAATCAACGTTTAGGCCATAAGGCCTGTAACACTTAAGCTGATATATCCAGTATGTTTCTAATTTAGAAACCCCTCTCAGGCGGGATTCGCCCCTCCAACTAGGGACAAATTTGTCTATGATTTGAAACATAGTACCTTTGGGGTTCTTATTATGGAATTCTAAATAATGTCGTGGGACACTGTGATTTGTTTTGCCCTTTTTTATGCTGGTTAGATGTTCCCCCACTCTTATTGAAAAAGTGCGAATAGTGCGACCTACATACTGTTTCCCGCATGGGCAGGTAAGTAAATATACTATATATTTTGTCGCACATGTTGTAAAGCTTTTCATTTGATAATCAATCCCTGTGGATGTAGACCTGAAAGTGTCCGTTTTTCGTTTTCCACAAATGTTAATTTGACAAACCTTGCATTTTCTGCAGGGATAATATGCCTTTAAGTGTGGAAAAAAGGCTGGTAATATTGGTGGATCAGAAACGTTGGGCGCAATGCGATTTCTCAGTGAGGGTGCCCCTCGATATGTTACGCCCGCTTTTTCAGGAAGTGTGGGTCCTAGAATCTGGTCATTTTTCAAAATTTTCCAGTGTTTCTGAAATATATCCCTTATTTGTCTGTGTTGGACAGAGTATGTTGTGTAGAAAGACCATTTATACTTCGAGTCTTGGATAGGCTTAATTTGTTCTCTAACTAAAGAATCCCTCTCAATCCTAGCAACTTGTTTGATCTCCTCCTCTATAACGGAGGGATGGTAACCCTTATCTACAAATCTGGACTTAAGTATACTAGCCTGACAGTGGAAGTCAGAAAGGTTTGAGCAATTACGTCTAATCCTTAAAAGCTGACTTCGGGGCACTGATTTTAACCATGCTGAATGGTGACAACTATCGACCGGAATGTACCCATTCCGGTCCGTTGGTTTAAAAAATGTCCTAGTTTCTAGCTTACCATTATTAGGGAATATTTCGAGATCCAAAAAATGTATAGACTTGAAACTGGCCTCATATGATAGGCTGATACCCACATCATTGTTATTCAGAGTGGACATAAATTTGTTTAAGGAGGTCTCATCACCCCTCCACAGGAGGAGGATGTCATCTATGTATCGAACCCAGAGGATAATCTCGGGTCGATCGTAAGCATAGATGACATCCTCCTCCCATTTGGCCATAAAGATGTTAGCCAAACTGGGAGCAAATTTTGCGCCCATGGCAACCCCCTTTTGTTGTAAAAAGAAATCACCATTATGCCAAAAGTAATTGTGGTGGGTTGCAAAATGTAAAAGATCCATAATATATCTTTTCTGCGTGCCCGAAAGGTCATTAACTCTAGACAAAAACAGACCAACAGCTGACAAGCCTAATTCATGTGAGATGCTAGTGTACAGTGAGGCAACGTCTGCTGTCACGAGCAAGATGTCCCTACTGTAAGTAATCTGCTGCAACAGTGAGATAACATGACGGGTGTCCTTTAAATATGATGGAATTGATTTCACAATAGGTTGTAGATGAAAGTCTATATACCTCCCTATCCGTGAGGTTATCGAACCGATTCCACTAATAATTGGGCGACCCGGAGGATGTTTGGCATCCTTATGTATCTTCGGCAGATAATACATTACAGGAATGCGTGGGGCGACAGGAACTAAATAACTTTTTTCCTTCTTGTCAAGAATCCCCAATTGTGATCCGGTGTCGACAAGATCTAATAGAGCTTTTTTATAGCTCTGAGTGGGGTTACCATTCAAACGAGTATAAGTTGTGGTATCGCTTAGTATCTTATTCATTTCGAGGTGATAGGCTGTCTTATCCAGAACAACAATACCGCCCCCCTTATCGGCAGGGCGTATCGTCAGATCCTTTCTTTCACATAAGGATCTGAGGCCAGTTTTTATCCTAGGGTCATTGTAAATACGTTTTTTAGGGAGCGCCTCCAAGTCCTTCAAGACTAGGTCCCTAAACACCTGAACTGAGGGTGCTATAGGGCATGGTGGATTGAAGAGTGAGGGATTAGAGAATCCTGAATGTACCATAAGTGAATTGGTTTCAGGTAAAGCAGGTCTAGTGGGATTGGAGATAAAATATCTTTGTATGTTTAATTTACGCACATATTTGTGTACATCTATGAACGTAGCAAACTTATTTAGATGTTTAGGGGGGACATATTTAAGCCCTTTATTTAAAACAACTTTTTCGGCTTCTGTAAAGGTCGCTGTACTTAAATTGAAGATTCCATCATCCTTTACATACATTTTCTTTTTTTGGGCGCGCCATCCGCCTCTACATCCCCGCTGGTGTCTGGGTTTCTGTTGTACCCGCTCTGTTCTTTCTGAAAACCCCCAGAGTATGATGGACCGGGGTGGTTTTGATTATAATTGAATGGAGATCGATTATGTGAGTAATCATCATCTCTGTCTCTATAATTATATTGGGGTGGATACATTCCCCTATCTTCTCTCAGAGGTGAAAACCGATTGTAAGTTTGTGTAGGGGTTCTTTGATTTTGGTAAGAGTAGTAATCGGTATTTGGTTGACTATAACCACCCCTCCGTGGTGAATCATGCCTCCAATATTCCCGAGAGCCATCCTTCCTACCTTTATTATTGCCTCGGGGACCTCTCCCTCTTCCCCCTTGTATTGGGGGTGGACCACGATGTTGTGTATTGGGGGTACGTGCATTCGTTTGTTTATGATTAGTTTCCCTAGTAGCCAAAGGGCGACTTTGGGCTTGATTGGACGTAGATGGTTGTGATCTCCCATCATTAACTAAAGGGGCCGTAATGTCCATATTTTGGTTGTTTCCTTCTATTCTTAAAATATTATCCTTAGATTGCCAACTAAAAACACAGTGGTTTTTATAATCATTAACATCCCTAGTATATTTTTTTTGTTTTTTTGTTCTTTGTTCTCTTTCTTCTTTCTCTAAGTGGCTCTTTAGATTAGTGGATAATGAGCCATATTCTGAGGTGGATTTATGTGGCAAGAGTTTATCTCTAATATCCTTGATTTCTTTGTCTATCAGAGCTAGTCTGGTCACCTTTTTCTCCAATAAAAAAGAAATAAATGAAATCCCTGCTTCATTAAAATAATGAAACCATGCATCTATATCCAAATCTCCTTGTTGGGGGCATACATCCCATCTTAACCCTCTAGGGACCATGCGTTCCTTCACATATTGTTCTAGGAACGCCTTGTCCCATTCAAGGTGCAGCTCTGAGGTCATAAGGTTCTTCAACCGCATGAACATGCCCCCCATTTCGGAGTCTGTATTTGTAGAAACAAACACACCCTCTGTGATTAGAGTGCGACTAGTACGGTACTCAAAAACATCCATGATGTATTGAACCAATATAAGCTAAGTGAGAGAGGCAGCAATATAAACAGTCTAGAGAATCAAAAACAAATAAAATTATATAATACTGCGCCAACCCAAAATATTGTAGCAACAGCAGCCAAACACCAAAATCAGACAAAATTAATTAAGTGTAAATATATAATAAGTGTGGCGCTAATGAGAATTTAGGATAAAAGTCCTAAATATAGTAGGGTGTGAAAAATATTCTAATTTAATCAAAAACCCATGCTGGTATATATTTCGAAATTAGTGAAAAATATAGAAATACATATATAGCATAAATAAGTGTCTGTAATCCTTCTGTGATTACAAGTATTTAACCAACATATTAATGTACAACAAAAATTATAGTGCAAATATTATGTTGTGAAACATGAATAGCAATAAAGTGATAATCCTAAACCAGTGAAATTGGAATTATATTTCTATCAGACATCAAAGATGAGTATATGTCCCTGTAGTTGTCTAACAATAGACAAAGTACCATCCAAAAAGACCAAAGTCCAATATGGGATTGTTATAGAATACGTAGATATGGATGTTCAATGTGGATATACGTGGTAACACCCGGGAGTGCCTTCACCTTGTGTCAATGGGGGAGAGATAAGGTACTCTTACCAGCTGGGATGGATCCAACACACCGTACGGCGGTGGATCTTCAAGACTTTGTCCACTTCGTGGACGGATCAGACAGCCAGGCTTTGTAGAGACGACCAGGATCTATAGGACACCTCCTCCCAGGATCAATGGCAATCCAACCAGGAAAAATCCGGATAAGCGGGTAGCAGCTACCCTATCCATTCATAACCATGGAAAACAAAAAATTGCTCCACATGGTGTAAATCCAAAAATGATTTATTATAAAAAAATTCCCAGAAAAAGTTCACACAGTATGAACATCCAAAACAAAACTCCAAAGCATAACAAAGAAATCCAAAAAATCCACACTCTAGAATATAAGTAGGCAGCGTGATAGGAACAGCAAGAGCTAGTGTATTTGTCCCGACCGGTTTCGTCTAATAAGACTTCTACTGGGGTATACAGAAACTCTCTGTTCCCCACGCTTTTATAGAGAATGTAGTTTTAAAATTAGACACAGCTGATCACCCATTGTATTTCCCGCTTCCGGGATCACCATACCCTATTGCTAGAGCTGATAATAATGTGAATCCAGCCCCTAGTGGGATTAGCCAATAGTGTCACTTGTACCATGGAAGAGCTCCGCCGCATCATCCACTCTCAGTCTCCTGGCTGTCAGCGTGCGGGGATACATCAGTACCATGTGACTATCTCTTGCAATACATCATCCGCATAGTAGTCTGGGAAATGTAGTCACAGAGAGGGCCATAGGCCATAATCACGCACAGCATTATCCGGCATTGACCCCACCCCCATGCCTTCATTCCCACCAATGATAGAACCGGAGTGCACAATCTCGCAACAGTCTATTTTTCACTAATTTCGAAATATATACCAGCATGGGTTTTTGATTAAATTAGAATATTTTTCACACCCTACTATATTTAGGACTTTTATCCTAAATTCTCATTAGCGCCACACTTATTATATATTTACACTTAATTAATTTTGTCTGATTTTGGTGTTTGGCTGCTGTTGCTACAATATTTTGGGTTGGCGCAGTATTATATAATTTTATTTGTTTTTGATTCTCTAGACTGTTTATATTGCTGCCTCTCTCACTTAGCTTATATTGGTTCAATACATCATGGATGTTTTTGAGTACCGTACTAGTCGCACTCTAATCACAGAGGGTGTGTTTGTTTCTACAAATACAGACTCCGAAATGGGGGGCATGTTCATGCGGTTGAAGAACCTTATGACCTCAGAGCTGCACCTTGAATGGGACAAGGCGTTCCTAGAACAATATGTGAAGGAACGCATGGTCCCTAGAGAGTTAAGATGGGATGTATGCCCCCAACAAGGAGATTTGGATATAGATGCATGGTTTCATTATTTTAATGAAGCAGGGATTTCATTTATTTCTTTTTTATTGGAGAAAAAGGTGACCAGACTAGCTCTGATAGACAAAGAAATCAAGGATATTAGAGATAAACTCTTGCCACATAAATCCACCTCAGAATATGGCTCATTATCCACTAATCTAAAGAGCCACTTAGAGAAAGAAGAAAGAGAACAAAGAACAAAAAAACAAAAAAAATATACTAGGGATGTTAATGATTATAAAAACCACTGTGTTTTTAGTTGGCAATCTAAAGATAATATTTTAAGAATAGAAGGAAACAACCAAAATATGGACATTACGGCCCCTTTAGTTAATGATGGGAGATCACAACCATCTACGTCCAATCAAGCCCAAAGTCGCCCTTTGGCTACTAGGGAAACTAATCATAAACAAACGAATGCACGTACCCCCAATACACAACATCGTGGTCCACCCCCAATACAAGGGGGAAGAGGGAGAGGTCCCCGAGGCAATAATAAAGGTAGGAAGGATGGCTCTCGGGAATATTGGAGGCATGATTCACCACGGAGGGGTGGTTATAGTCAACCAAATACCGATTACTACTCTTACCAAAATCAAAGAACCCCTACACAAACTTACAATCGGTTTTCACCTCTGAGAGAAGATAGGGGAATGTATCCACCCCAATATAATTATAGAGACAGAGATGATGATTACTCACATAATCGATCTCCATTCAATTATAATCAAAACCACCCCGGTCCATCATACTCTGGGGGTTTTCAGAAAGAACAGAGCGGGTACAACAGAAACCCAGACACCAGCGGGGATGTAGAGGCGGATGGCGCGCCCAAAAAAAGAAAATGTATGTAAAGGATGATGGAATCTTCAATTTAAGTACAGCGACCTTTACAGAAGCCGAAAAAGTTGTTTTAAATAAAGGGCTTAAATATGTCCCCCCTAAACATCTAAATAAGTTTGCTACGTTCATAGATGTACACAAATATGTGCGTAAATTAAACATACAAAGATATTTTATCTCCAATCCCACTAGACCTGCTTTACCTGAAACCAATTCACTTATGGTACATTCAGGATTCTCTAATCCCTCACTCTTCAATCCACCATGCCCTATAGCACCCTCAGTTCAGGTGTTTAGGGACCTAGTCTTGAAGGACTTGGAGGCGCTCCCTAAAAAACGTATTTACAATGACCCTAGGATAAAAACTGGCCTCAGATCCTTATGTGAAAGAAAGGATCTGACGATACGCCCTGCCGATAAGGGGGGCGGTATTGTTGTTCTGGATAAGACAGCCTATCACCTCGAAATGAATAAGATACTAAGCGATACCACAACTTATACTCGTTTGAATGGTAACCCCACTCAGAGCTATAAAATAGCTCTATTAGAGCTTGTCGACACCGGATCACAATTGGGGATTCTTGACAAGAAGGAAAAAAGTTATTTAGTTCCTGTCGCCCCACGCATTCCTGTAATGTATTATCTGCCGAAGATACATAAGGATGCCAAACATCCTCCGGGTCGCCCAATTATTAGTGGAATCGATTCGATAACCTCACGGATAGGGAGGTATATAGACTTTCATCTACAACCTATTGTGAAATCAATTCCATCATATTTAAAGGACACCCGTCATGTTATCTCACTGTTGCAGCAGATTACTTACAGTAGGGACATCTTGCTCGTGACAGCAGACGTTGCCTCACTGTACACTAGCATCTCACATGAATTAGGCTTGTCAGCTGTTGGTCTGTTTTTGTCTAGAGTTAATGACCTTTCGGGCACGCAGAAAAGATATATTATGGATCTTTTACATTTTGCAACCCACCACAATTACTTTTGGCATAATGGTGATTTCTTTTTACAACAAAAGGGGGTTGCCATGGGCGCAAAATTTGCTCCCAGTTTGGCTAACATCTTTATGGCCAAATGGGAGGAGGATGTCATCTATGCTTACGATCGACCCGAGATTATCCTCTGGGTTCGATACATAGATGACATCCTCCTCCTGTGGAGGGGTGATGAGACCTCCTTAAACAAATTTATGTCCACTCTGAATAACAATGATGTGGGTATCAGCCTATCATATGAGGCCAGTTTCAAGTCTATACATTTTTTGGATCTCGAAATATTCCCTAATAATGGTAAGCTAGAAACTAGGACATTTTTTAAACCAACGGACCGGAATGGGTACATTCCGGTCGATAGTTGTCACCATTCAGCATGGTTAAAATCAGTGCCCCGAAGTCAGCTTTTAAGGATTAGACGTAATTGCTCAAACCTTTCTGACTTCCACTGTCAGGCTAGTATACTTAAGTCCAGATTTGTAGATAAGGGTTACCATCCCTCCGTTATAGAGGAGGAGATCAAACAAGTTGCTAGGATTGAGAGGGATTCTTTAGTTAGAGAACAAATTAAGCCTATCCAAGACTCGAAGTATAAATGGTCTTTCTACACAACATACTCTGTCCAACACAGACAAATAAGGGATATATTTCAGAAACACTGGAAAATTTTGAAAAATGACCAGATTCTAGGACCCACACTTCCTGAAAAAGCGGGCGTAACATATCGAGGGGCACCCTCACTGAGAAATCGCATTGCGCCCAACGTTTCTGATCCACCAATATTACCAGCCTTTTTTCCACACTTAAAGGCATATTATCCCTGCAGAAAATGCAAGGTTTGTCAAATTAACATTTGTGGAAAACGAAAAACGGACACTTTCAGGTCTACATCCACAGGGATTGATTATCAAATGAAAAGCTTTACAACATGTGCGACAAAATATATAGTATATTTACTTACCTGCCCATGCGGGAAACAGTATGTAGGTCGCACTATTCGCACTTTTTCAATAAGAGTGGGGGAACATCTAACCAGCATAAAAAAGGGCAAAACAAATCACAGTGTCCCACGACATTATTTAGAATTCCATAATAAGAACCCCAAAGGTACTATGTTTCAAATCATAGACAAATTTGTCCCTAGTTGGAGGGGCGAATCCCGCCTGAGAGGGGTTTCTAAATTAGAAACATACTGGATATATCAGCTTAAGTGTTACAGGCCTTATGGCCTAAACGTTGATTGGGACATTAACGCTTTTATAAATAAGGCTTGACCCATTTTTGTATACACCTTTGTGGTTTATTCCTCTTCCCTTTTTTTTGTGTGCATTTTTTACTGTAATACATCTATGAACTGCCTCTCTACTTGATACCTATGCCATATTCATTATATATATAGGACATTTATGTTACATTGGATGCATGTCAAAGTGCATCTCTCTATAGTGGTTGCTATGTTACTATGAAGATGTTATTATTATAGTTTCTATAATCTGTTATACATCTTTATGGTTTATTCTATTTTATGTGCATTCTCATTTTAATACATCCATGAACCGTTTCCTTTGATACGTGGCATATGATGCCCATACCATATTGTTAATATATGACACTCAAGTTATATTGGATTTACGATTATTTACATTTATTGGAGCGGTTACTATGCCATTATGAAGGCTGTACAGGTGTAGTTCCTTATCCGGGACACCAAGCCCATTTTTTAATTATTTTTTAAATTTTTTATTTTATAATACCCATTAATCTCTGATGGTTGCCAACAATAGTGAACATTTTGATTTTTAGTTCAATTTCTGATTCCAAGACTGATTATAAAATCGATGTATGATAGAGGTTTGCGGTTCTCTCCCCCTCCCTTTTATAAGTATTGAGGGATAGAACAACCGTATCTATCTAACTACTTTACTATTATTAATTTCCTTCCGTTCTTACTTTAAACTACACTTCCCAACATGCCTCAGTGTGGAAGCTCGAGTAATCGAGACAGATGACGTACCAAAGACACACCTCCGCTGCGGCCGCCCTCTGTGCATATCACCATGACGACTGGAGCATTTGGATCTGTCCGTGAGCACATCTCGGCTTACGCTGCTTTAATGTCTGTTGCGAGATTGTGCACTCCGGTTCTATCATTGGTGGGAATGAAGGCATGGGGGTGGGGTCAATGCCGGATAATGCTGTGCGTGATTATGGCCTATGGCCCTCTCTGTGACTACATTTCCCAGACTACTATGCGGATGATGTATTGCAAGAGATAGTCACATGGTACTGATGTATCCCCGCACGCTGACAGCCAGGAGACTGAGAGTGGATGATGCGGCGGAGCTCTTCCATGGTACAAGTGACACTATTGGCTAATCCCACTAGGGGCTGGATTCACATTATTATCAGCTCTAGCAATAGGGTATGGTGATCCCGGAAGCGGGAAATACAATGGGTGATCAGCTGTGTCTAATTTTAAAACTACATTCCTTTCTCTATAAAAGCGTGGGGAACAGAGAGTTTCTGTATACCCCAGTAGAAGTCTTATTAGACGAAACCGGTCGGGACAAATACACTAGCTCTTGCTGTTCCTATCACGCTGCCTACTTATATTCTAGAGTGTGGATTTTTTGGATTTCTTTGTTATGCTTTGGAGTTTTGTTTTGGATGTTCATACTGTGTGAACTTTTTCTGGGAATTTTTTTATAATAAATCATTTTTGGATTTACACCATGTGGAGCAATTTTTTGTTTTCCATGGTTATGAATGGATAGGGTAGCTGCTACCCGCTTATCCGGATTTTTCCTGGTTGGATTGCCATTGATCCTGGGAGGAGGTGTCCTATAGATCCTGGTCGTCTCTACAAAGCCTGGCTGTCTGATCCGTCCACGAAGTGGACAAAGTCTTGAAGATCCACCGCCGTACGGTGTGTTGGATCCATCCCAGCTGGTAAGAGTACCTTATCTCTCCCCCATTGACACAAGGTGAAGGCACTCCCGGGTGTTACCACGTATATCCACATTGAACATCCATATCTACGTATTCTATAACAATCCCATATTGGACTTTGGTCTTTTTGGATGGTACTTTGTCTATTGTTAGACAACTACAGGGACATATACTCATCTTTGATGTCTGATAGAAATATAATTCCAATTTCACTGGTTTAGGATTATCACTTTATTGCTATTCATGTTTCACAACATAATATTTGCACTATAATTTTTGTTGTACATTAATATGTTGGTTAAATACTTGTAATCACAGAAGGATTACAGACACTTATTTATGCTATATATGTATTTCTATATTTTTCACTAATTTCGAAATATATACCAGCATGGGTTTTTGATTAAATTAGAATATTTTTCACACCCTACTATATTTAGGACTTTTATCCTAAATTCTCATTAGCGCCACACTTATTATATATTTACACTTAATTAATTTTGTCTGATTTTGGTGTTTGGCTGCTGTTGCTACAATATTTTGGGTTGGCGCAGTATTATATAATTTTATAAGAATATTCATTTTGACTATACTTACTTTACCCAGCCATGAATGTGTCAGCGAACTCCACTTTTGTAGATCCTTTCTAATATTATTCAATAATGGAATATAATTATATTTAAAGAGGGACTGGGTATGAGGCGTCAAATTCACTCCCAGATATTTCATACTGCATTGAACCCATCTGAAAGGGAAGAGGGGTTTTAACCTTTCCGCCTCTCTTCCTGGTAGATTAATATTTAGAATTTCAGACTTAGTAAGGTTACTTTTAAAGTTAGAAAATGTCTGAAAAGTGGAGAAGGCTGTCATTAAATTAGGAAGCGATATGCGGGGCTGCTGGATAAAGAATAATATGTCGTCCGCATATGCCGCATATTTGTGTATTTTATTTTCTACTTGAATCCCATGTATATTTGAATTATGTCTTACAGTTGCCAAAAAAGGTTCAAGTGTAAGGGCAAATAAAAGGGGCGACAGGGGATAACCCTGTCTAGTCCCATTAAATAGTTGAAATGACTCACTCAAAGTGCCGTTGATGCGAATTTGTGCCGTAGGGTTAGTATAAAGGGAGGTGATACGGTGGAGCATCTTGGGTCCCAACCCAAAATGTTGCAGGGTCATTTTTAAGTATTCCCAGTCCACCCTATCAAACGCTTTTTCTGTGTCTGTGGATACAAATAGGGTGGGCTGGGACGTCTTTTGAACGTGTTGTATAAGAGATATCGCCCGGAGAGAATTATCCTTGGCTTCTCTATATGGCATGAAACCTGTCTGGTCTGTAGAGATCCATCTAGGTACCAGAGGGAGTAGTCTGTTAGTCATTACCTTCGAGTATAATTTAATATCAACGTTTAATAAGGAAATTGGCCTGTAACTACTGCATTGAGTGGGGTCCTTATCTGTTTTAAGAATAACTGAGATATGAGCTGTAAGAGATTCCGGGCGTAATCCCGAAGTCTGTGAAATTGAGTTGGCATAAGTCGTGAGCTGGGGCAAAAGAACATCGCTAAATGTTTTATAGTATCGAGTAGTGTAACCATCCGGTCCCGGTGCTTTACCTATCGGTGAAGATTTCAAAGCTATCTGAAATTCTTCTACCGAGAATTCTGATTCAAGCTCTCTGAGAGCTGAGTTTGAAAGTTTAGGCAAATTAGCTTCTTTTAAATATGCAAGCATGAGACTACGTCTCTCCTTTATAGTCAGAGACGGAGAATCACATTGCACCTTATACAGATCTGCATAATACTCCCTAAAAGCTTTAGCAATATGGGGAGTCGCATAGACTATGTTTCCATTAGATAATTTTATTTTAGGGATAAATGATCTAGTCTGTTTTTCTTTAAGGGATCTTGCTAATTGTCTACTGGGTTTATCCCCCCACTCATAAAGTTTTTGCGAGTAGCGTTGAAATCTCAGAGTTGTGTCTAAGTTAAGCAGGTTTTTCAACTCTTCTCGCTTCAACGTAAGAGCTTCTAAATGGGATATATGTAAAGTAAGTTTGTGTTGTTTATCCAGTTCGGTTATTTGATAAAGAACCTGCTCCAGACGTTGACCATGCTCTCTCTTTTTCCTTGCCCCAAGTTCTATAAATCGCCCTCTCATAGTTGCCTTGTGTGCTTCCCATATAATAGCAGTAGGTGTTTCAGATGGTTTGTTGTCTCTAAAGTACTGTGATATATGTGAGGCAAATGTTGCAACCTCTGTTGCATTAGATAAAAGGGAATCATTAAGTTTCCAATTACTGGAGCGTTGAGGCAGAGTGGGCATGGTCATAGTCATCGACACAGGTGCATGGTCTGATATTGTCGCTGTGCCTATATCCGCCGATTTTAATAATGGAAGATGATGATGGTCTAAAAAAATATTATCTATTCGGGAATAGGACTGATGAGTCTTCGAAAAATGAGAGAAGTCTTTTTCTTTTGGGTGTAAAATACGCCATACGTCTATTAATTGCCAGTCTGTTAGGTTTTTTTTAACAGTAGACAGACGTTTAAAAGAGATATTAGAATGACCAGCTCATGTTAATTAAATCACTGTCAGCTATTAGTTACTAGATGTGGATTAGCGTTATGTGTATGTTGGCTGTTCCTTAGCTATGTTAATTATTTTCCTGTTTACAGTTTGTATTGTTAGGGTAATGTGATCAGGCCCTACCCGAAGTTGTCTTGTATATAACTTCTTTGTGAATTTTCAATAAAGTGAGTTCCAGTTTGTACCTGAGCTAGTGCCATCTAGTATCTTGGGTGCAATATGCCGCTATAATACCTGGTTCCTGGTTTCAGACTGGAGGAAGCTATATCTTGATGGAGGCACCCAAGTCGGGTACTAGATGGTTCTGTTAAATTTACTATTATCACTGATTGTGAAAGTAAAAAAAAAATCCTATATTTTGGGTTGTCCCCAGAAAAGTAATAGAGGGGAAATCTTCCAATGGGGACACTAGTTTTGGTTGCCTGGGGGTCCCTAAGGAATTACCTTTATTTGCAGGGACTTCCTCTCACTTCCTGTTTTGGCATGGAATCGGAAGTAAAGGTAAATCTCCCCAATGGGGCACAGATAACAAAAAATGAACCAATGGCAGTTATAACTCTCCCTTACTCTACCCAAAACTGAAAAAAAAAAGTTTTGTCTATAGTTGTACTTTAACGCTTAGTACTTCCAAATTGGTGGGGAGAGCCTGAGACCATTGGACTGCCATTAAGTTGACGGATACGCTGTGGAGGGAAGTGCTTCACACTTACATACCCACGGTTATAGTATCTACTGATATAATGATACAGATACATTACGTGCACCAGACTTATTATACATCTCTGTGACTATTTTGTATGCACAAAATGGACTCTGCGTTAAGCGACAAGTGTGGGTTTAAAATGCTCCATTTGCTCTTTCTTTTTCTTTGGTTACTTGTGTTTCTCTCTAAAAATAGTAAAAACCATGCTGGACAGTTGTTTAAAAAAAAATCGAAAAGGTATCGGTTACAGCATTCCAGACAAAATAAAAAACGAAATATGAGTAGATAAGGGCACCATCTGAAGAAACAGGTCCACTCTAAGTGAGTTGTTTAGTATTTGATAAATTACTTTATTACCTTCTAGATTAGGGTTGTGTAAAGCCTGAGCCCTTTCCTGAGATCAGTTGTGAAAAGACATACAGGATAATATGATTTTCTGGTATATGGGCTATAGTTTAGAGCAACTCGTTTTTAAAGTTGATGGTCAGATGTCCCACAGCCTTTGTGAGGAGGTCTCCTCTGTACAGATATCTTCTCGACCTGACACTCCATGCCTACAGGTACAATCATTACTTCTGTCATTCAACCCCACCACTATAAACAAGTTTGCTAAACTTCTTGCTAACATTCTGCTAACCTCCTGCCCTCTGGACCCTGTTCCCTTGCAAATGCTATGTTCACCCTCTGGTTCTATTCTACACTCTCTAACTCACATCTTCAATCTCTCCCTCTCCTGGCATCTTCCCCAACTCTCTAAAACATGCACTAGTCACACCCATACTTAAAAAGCCCTCACTGGACCCCACCATACTTAACAATTTATGCTCCTTCTCCTTGCTCCCCTTTTTATCCAAACTCCTTGAACCTCTAGTCTACAACCGACTGAGCGACCTCATCACCGAGAATAACCTTCTTGATCCCGTTCAGTCTGTATTTCGCCCTCAACACTTCACAGAAACTGCCCTCCTAAAACTAACAAACGATCTACTAAGGGGCAAAACCAATTCACACTATTCTGTACTCCTACTCCTGGACCTTTCTGCTGCCTTTGATATGGTGGACCCCCTCCTCTTCAAAAAACTCCACGCCTGTGGTCTCCGTAACTGTACACTTTGCTGGTTCTCTTCCTACTTATCCAATCGCACCTTTAGCGTTACTTACAATTCTACTTCCTCCTCTCCTCTTCCTTTCTCTGTTGGGGTCCCCCAAGGTTCTCTCCTATTCTTAAACAACAGCTCCTCCCTGGGTCAGCTGATAGCCTCCCGTGGCTTCCAATACCATCTCTATGCCAACGACACCCAAATTTATCTCTCTACCCCTCAGCTCACTCCCTCAGTCTCCTCACGTATCACTAATTTACTAACAGACATATCAGTGTGGATGTCACACTACTTCCTCAAGCCCAATCTATCCAAAATCAAGCTCATCATTTTTACCCCCCTGCCCCTTCCCCGGATCTCTCTGTCAATATCGATGGCACAACTATCATCCCATCCCCGTATGCCAAGATTCTACGTGTAATCATGGACTCTGATCTATCATTTAGGCACCATGTTCAACCCCTATCCAAATCTTGCCGCCTCAATCTCTGCAACATCTCCAAAATACACCTCTTTCTAACCAAAGACACCACAAAGCTCCTAGTTCACTCCCTGGTCATCTCTCGCCTTGACTACTGAAACTCTATTCTTCTTGGCTTACCTTTACATAGGCTATCCCCTTTCAGTCCATCATGAATGCTGTTGCCAAGCTCATCGACCTTACCAACCCTCAGTGTCTGCTACTCCTCTCTGTCAATCCCTCCATTGACTTCCGCTTACCCAATGAATGAAATTCAAAATACTAACAACAACTTACAAAGTCATCCACAACTCAGCCCCCAAAATACCAACCTAAACGTTCTCTTTGTTCATCCCAAAACCTCCTCTCTAGGTCCCTTGACACCTCCTCCCATGCTCGCCTCCAGGACTTTTCCAGAGCTTCTCCCATCCTATGGAACTCCCTATCCCAATCTGTCCGATTATCTCCTACTCTGTTTGCTTTTAGATGCTCCCTGAAAGCCATCCACTTCAGTGAAGCCTATCCTGCCCACACTTAACAACTGTACTTTTATTTTCTCCATCAGCTCATCCCCCACAGTTATTACCTTTTGTATCACTTGACACTCCCTCCTAGATTGTAAGCTCTAATGAGCAGGGCCCTTTGTAATGAATTGTATTGTATTTGTACTGTCTGCCCTAATGTTGTAAAGCACTGTGCAAACTGTTGGCGCTATATAAATCCTGTATAACAATAATAACTTATTTGGAAATGTAAAATCCCTTTGAGGCCCGTTAACACAGGCCCTTAGTAAAAATGAACAAATATATAGTGCATGTGCTTATTTATTGCCTTGCTTCTACAGTACAAATACCCACGCTTTCCATGCCTGTTCCAATGCAGTGCTTGGGTGCAGCCAATCATCAAGCCTGGGTACTGTCATGTGTGTGTGGGGTAACGCACTCTAGATGGCTATTGAGGTGCATTGGCATCCAAAGTTATTTGCACCCCAAGACCCATTTGAGGTGCACTTTCTCTCACCTGTGTTATAGTGCAACGCAAAGCACAGAGCATAAGCTCCATGCATTGCATTAAAAAAAACAAAACATGTAGGATCTACATGTTTGTGCTTTGACCCATTCAAAATGCATGGTGTGACTGCTGGGCCCAGAACCCTTCTGTGAATAAGGTCATGTGCTGCATCATCAATATAAGTCATTCCCACTTAGATGTGGGAAATTTGGGAAATTTTGGGTTCGGCCAGTAAGTGGGTGTCTTAATAACAATCTGGATGCAATTTTAATATAATTGGGGGGGGGGGGAGTCTAAAATTCATTATGTCAGTGTCTTCTGTGTAATAACAAAACAATTAACCAAAATCTCAAGAATAATTTTTTTATTTGTAAAGTGCAAGCAAGTTGTACAAAAAGCTACATTAAAGAAAAATTACATTCTGTAAATTGGCCACATTTCCATAAATATTGATTCGACCAAAGTGGTGCAAGTACTGTTTATGATGTTTTTTCCACTCTAAAATATGTAACTCATTTAAAGCCAAACTAATTTTTAAAGGGCATGAAGGGAAAGAACCTTGGTCGTGTTAACTGTCTCAGTCCACATTTAAGAGATTTTTCCTTACTTCCTGTCCAGATCCAAGAAATGGGTCTCAGATAGAACAGCAATTGAAGGGGACATATACAGCACTTGGAAACCAACAGAAGTTCTAGCCATTCTCCACATTGTCCCATAAAAACAAAATTGGATGACTGAAAATGGCTTTAATCTTGTAAACATTTCTCTATGGGTAAACTTTCAACCAGGACAAGTTGGAATCTGAAGTAGAAAAGACTGCCAAAGTCTACAATTTTATCAGAGATCACTAATAGGAAATGCATTTGAAAAAGATCCATCACGATGTTAAGGGTGGTCATAAATAGTTCTTTCCTTTCCCCCATTCTACACCTACTATGACTCATAATTGAAGACTAAACTCCAGCCATTCTCAACCAAGGTTGCAAAGGGTTCCTTGAGCTGTGGCCAACTGGCCTCCCATTTGATGGTGCCTGCATAGTTCTGGGACTAACACCACTTGGCAGAGCCAGCTGTATGAAATCAGTGATCTTTTTAGCTGTCTATTAAGTTGATGCTCTTTTCAGCACTGTAAGGTGAGCATTCTTCTTACGTACTACCAATGTAAGAGGTATTCTTCCCACTGTCATGATGAATTGGTTTTAGCTGTGGTTTCCAGAGACCTGAATTTTTTTTCAAGGGTTCAATTGGGGGGGAAAAGGTTGAAAAAAGCTGGTTTGCATTAACTTAGGGGGTGACTATAGAGACCATCTAATTTGGAAAACCATCATGCAAACTGGTTGAAAGACCCTTCCTTCTCAATGCAAGTCCTACAGGATACAGGCAGATTGCTCCCCACCTGGGGTTCTTAGGGGAAACATCTGCTGGCGTATGGAAGCAGAGTGCTAAGTAATTGATAGTAGCTAAGATTTTTTGAATGTGAAACTAGGCAGTCTGTGGAAGACCTTTTAAACATAGACACAGAGGAGCTGCATTGGTGATTGACATAGTATGTTCCTGTGAAGATCTGGGTATGAAAATTAAGGTTCAATAAGGAAAATGAATGAAGTGGAAGTTTTTTAGTATGAAGTTGATAAAAGGTGCGGACATACAGGTGGCAGATTTGCTTCAGCGCATTGTTCAGGATTAAAGGACGCATTCTGGATAGAAAAAAAAAATATATATTAGTAAACAAATAATAAAATGCTTATAATCATTGCATTTTTTAAAAAGAGCTTTACTTTGCTCTTCTTGAGGTTGGAGTGGAGGAACTTGACTGGCCTACACCTCAACCCGATAGAACACCTTTGGGATGAATTAGAGCGGAGAATGCGAGCCAGGCCTTCTCGTCCACATCAGTGCCTGACCTCACAAATGCACTTCTGGAAGAACGGTCAAACATTCCCATAGACACCCTCCTAAACCTTGTGGACAGCCTTCCCAGAAGAGTTGAAGCTATTATAGCTGCAAAGGGTGGACCAAATCAATATTGAACCCTACAGACTAAGACTGGGATGCCATTAAAGTTAATGTGCGTGTAAAGGCAGGTGTCCCAATACTTTTGGTAATATAGTGTATAAACAACTTCCAAACACATGTTCATTGATGCATTTCACATCATTCCCATATAGGCAATGCCAACATGCCAACTGTCTTGGATTTGCCATGGCACCCCTTTGCTATATAGGGAATGTCAACATGCCAGCTGTCCCAAATTTTCCAGGACGGTCCCATATTTTGGCCCAGTCCTCTTACCTTGTCATTGTCAATACATTCCTGAGGGTGCTGTCAGATAAGAGCCCATTCACACAGGGGCGGCACGACTTGTCCCGCGACTCTGCCGGGCGATCTTCACACGACTTCAAAGGTGACTTCCAAAATTACTTCTGTATTGAAGTCAATGGAAGTCGCCCTGAAGTCGTCTCGAAGTAGTACAGGAACCTTTTTCTAAGTCAGAGCGATTCCATTGTACAGAACGGGACGCGACTTGTCAGGCGGCTGAGTCGCCTGATGAGTCGCCCCTGTGTGAATGGGGTCTAAAGCTTTCTTTTGATGGTATTTACTAACCACTGGGTTTTTTATTTTTATACTACATAAAGGAAAAAAGACCAAAAATGTTGAACAAACCCCTAACGTCCTGACTACCTATCTGACATTTATTGAGGCCCTAAAATGTCCCCAAAATAGTTTACTTAAGTCTAGGGCATACTGTAGCGTATATACCATGCAGCAGTCAGAATACAGAATCAGGATAATGTAATGCACAGAATAGAATGCAGGTTTCAGTGTTCCCTTAAGGTGGTGATCAGTGGTGAGTGTCCCCTTAAATGTTGGTAGTCAATCCTGTGTGCCCCTTAACATGTTGATCAGCATTGAGTGTCCCATAACTTTTTGTGGTGAGTGGTATCTTTCCTCAATAAAACTGGTGGTCAACGTGTCCTCTTTATGGCCAACAAGCCCCATTGATGTTCAATGTTCCCCATATCAATGGTGGTCAGTGGGAGCCGTGTTACTCACAAGGATTGGTAGAAAAGTGTTTACAGAGGAGAAATGGGAAGGCTCTCAAATGAAAACACAGGGAGTGTTTACATTTGTGATTGCTGTGATTGGCCATCACGGCGGTCACAAGGCACAGAGTCACTCTGATTGGCTCTGTGCATTTTGCCTTTGATCTAAGTTGTGTATTGATAGCTCGATTACAGGCTTACAAAGGGTGTACCAAACGCCTGAGTGTTTTTTTTTGGAGTGCTAATTATAAATGTCCACCTCTCAGTTTTTTTACAATGAGGTGGAATTGATAAATGTGGTGATTACAGGTTTAAAAAATTTCAAGTGAAAGCACAGACGAATCAAGCACTCTAAGGCCCCTATTACACTTGTGCGACCTGAAAGTAGCACAAATTCGCCGCAATTTTTTGCTGCGACTTTTGTCGTGATTTTGTTGCAACTTGAAGCAATGCCTGTGTAATCTTCAGGTCTATAGACCTAAAGTCGCACCAAAGTAGTGCAGGGACTACTCTGAAGTCGCTGAGACTTGAAGTCACATAGATATGAACGGTACTCGTTGGAAATCATGAGGTACGACTTGTCATGCGACTTTGCAGTCCCAAGTCGCAGGACAAGTTGCACAAGTGTGAAAGAGGCCTAATGCTTACTTGAAGCAGTTTTTCTTTCCATAAGGCTCCATTCATACTTGTAGGACTCCAAAGTAGCTCGACTTTGGAATGCAACTTTGATGCAACTTTGGATGGGTATGACTTGGATGCAACTTTGGCTTTGGCCAAAGATAACGGACAACTGTTAACTGTAAAACATTCAGGTACGACTTTCATGCAACTCTTGAAGGGTAACATTGAAGGCATTTCCATTTGGACAAGCAGACTGCAACATAGACAGGACTAGGGTGACCACATTTCCAAACTACCATTCAGGGACACCCTCCCTTCCCAAAAATCAGCTTGTGCTCTAATGAATCACAGCACAGTGATTGGACACAAGAGGCGGGATTTATGATTTCTCCAATCACAAGCAGGGGGCGGGGATTGTGCTACTCCAGGCATTCGCGGCCAGGACAAGTACTGTCAGTGAGTAAAGCGGTGATGTAGCGGCCTTTTTTGGGGCATCAGATTGGCCCGGGGGGTGGCTGTGTCAGTTTCATTCTGGGACACTGTATTGTCCTGGAATGAATGTGCCCGGGACAGACCTGCAAAATGCGGGACTGTCCCGGGCAATCCGGGATACGTGGTCACCCTAGACAGGACCCATGCAGGTAAACAGGACATCTTTCAGTGATCCCCAATAAAAGGATAGACATTTGGACTGAATTTTCTTACAGACCAGATCCTTGATGATATGCACTGTTAGAAGGAGACTGCAACTAAGTAGCAGGGAAATGATACACACCTAAACACTTTTGAAAATAGCCTATAAAAAGGCAGATCCTGGGTTCTTCGCTTCTTCTTGCTGGTTGGTCCTCATGGAGAAATTATCCACCATGTTTTTATATACTCTGGTTTAGCACATATGGTATTTCACGCAAGATGTCTACATGATACCCCCTGAGGAAGATCATCACATTATTAACCCCTTCCATACTGGGCCATTGTAAAATGACGCCGGCAGGAACCCTCTCTCCCTCCGGGTGGACGTCACATGACGTCCTGGGTTTGAGGGGGGATATCTGAATGATGCCTGCAGCTAGAGGCATCATTCAGATATCCTTGTCTTCTGCCGGCGATTCTGCGCACCATCAGAACGATCATAGCGGCGGTTCCGCCACTTGATCGTTCTTATAGGCGGCGGGAGGGGACATCCCCCCCTCCCGCCGCCATCCGGTGCTTCTCCGGGCTCTCCCGTGCCATCAGGGGCCCGGAGAATGAATCATCCGGCACCGGAGGTGAACCATAGAGATGACTGGTGACCAGATGGTCACCAGTCATCTCTATGACCGTCGGAGGCCCGGGCGCGATGTGATGACGTCACGTCCGGGTCCTCAGAAGTAAACAAAGCCGCCATTGCGGCTAGTACGCATGAGATCGGTGAATTTTTTTTCACGATCTCATGCTTTCCAGCCTGGAGGAGAGATGTGGGGTCTTATTGACCCCGCATCTCTCCATAAAGATGACTTGTCACACACATTCCTATTACAAGGGATGTTTACATTCCTTGTAATAGGATTAAAAGTGATCAAAAAAAGAAGTGTAAAAAAAAAGTAAAAAAAAAAAAATATATATATATATATATATATTGTGAGGGGGTTAACTCGGTAGCGGGTGTGTGTGACCCCCTGGTTGGGCTCCCCACACAAAAACAGGGCCAGCAGACGGAGGTTGTGGTTTTCAAAATCAAAAGGTGCGGTTTATTTCTCTATGTACAGTGACAAAAACACAGCAAAGCCAAAAAGAAACATAAACAAAATAAATCCTGGTCAGTTTGACCTCTGACTAAACATGCAGGTTTCCTAAACTAACAACTGGGATCAGCCTGGTGCTGTCCTAGTCCCTAAGTCCCTGGTTTAGTAAAAGTCCAAACAAATAGCCACACAGGCTTTGCCTCACCGCACAGGGGTTCACTCTCCCTAGACAGTCCACACAGGTCTGGTTCCAGGCATGAGCTAACACCTAATGAATCTGGGAGTTCTTATAGAGGCCTAAATGAGCTGACAAGCTTCAGCTGGTCTCATCAACTCCCTGCCTCACGACGCCCAGCACTCTCCCTAGAGGTATGAGTCATTCATGAGCCCACTAGCCTCAGCTGGGCTTCATCAACTCCCTAGTTGTATAAGTCGGCATAAAGCCTGAATCTGGGAGAAATATATCTACCCCCCTGGATGCAACCAGGTGACTTTACCTTCCTGCTGTCACAATATATATATATATATATATATTTTTAAACGCCCGTCCCCAATAGCTCGCGCTTAGAAGCGAACACACACGTAAATCCCGCCCGCATATGTAAACGCCGTTCAAACCACATATGTGAGGTATCACCGTGTGCGTTAGAGCGCGTGCAACAATTCTAGCACTAGACCTCCTCTGTAACTCTAACCTGGTAACCTGTAAAAATTTTCAAAGTGTCGCCTATGGAGATTTTTAAGTACCGAAGTTTGGCACCATTCCATGAGTGTGCGCAATTTTAAAGCGTGACATGTTAGGTATCTTTTTACTCGGCGTAACATAAGCTTTCATATTTTACAAAAAATTGGGCTAACTTTACTGTTTTGTTATTTTTTAATTCATGAAGCCATTTTTTCCCCCAAAAAAGGCGTTTGAAAAATTATTGCGCAAATACCGTGCAAGATAAAAAGTTGCAACGACCGTCATTTTATTCCCTAGGGTGTTTGCTAAAAAAACATATATAATGTTTGGGGGTTCTCAGTAATTTTATAGCAAAAGAATGATGATTTGTACATGTAGGAGAGAAGTGCTAGAATAGGCCCGGTATGGAAGTGGTATAAAAAGCCCTGTATGGAAGTGGTTAAAGATCGAAACGCGTCGGGGATCCATATACATGCCAACCCATAGTGGTGACCTGTATATGGTTATTGTGACACATGACTGTAATACCGTTATCATTTGTACACCAGAGCTCTTATTGTTGTTCCCTTCTATGTAATTGGATCCATTCCCCAATCCCTCTTTTTTACTTGTATTTTTCTAATGAATTTGTAAATTCGATATCCATGTATAATAAAATTATCTAATACTTTTATCATGAGTCAATACATCATTCAAGCTGCGCACAAGCCACTGGGAGTTTCTTTACTTTTTCTTTAAACGTACAATTTGGCCAGTCCACATACTAAAAGGTACCTTTTTTACATTGAAGCCTATGGCCCTCAAGTTGCATGAAAAGTGGACCAACGTTGTGCATGAACTACTCTGAAGTTTCTGCAACTTTACAGGGGCTTTTTTACACAGCCTATTTCCTAACTGGGGAACTTGTCCTTTGGGAAATGCAATAAATACATAGTAGATCATCTTCTGTAAGGCGGCCATAGAGGACGGTGTCATGTAATTTTGTCCCCTATTATAATATTCCAGGATGTACTTTGATACACAGAAATCCTATTACCTTGCATGGCAGGTTCGAAGCACCAGATTACCCCCGCAAGGCTGGAGTCATAACAACAGCCTTTGGCCTGGCAGATAGCTGAGGAGATCCCGGGATATCCACAGTTTAGCCGAGCTTTCGGATCGACAGTACAATCAGGTGCATCTATAAATAGACACAAAAACAAAGAGATGAGACAAAGCTCAGACCAACTCTCATAGTGAAAAAAATCACACTGACGTTATTGGTGATCAATTTATTTATTATTCATCTTTTAAAGCAGGGGTCTCCAAACTTTCTAAACAAAGGGCCAGTTTAGACTTTAGGAGGGCCGGACTGTGGCCAGTGGGAGTAGAAAAGGTCCCGACATCAGTGGGAAAAAATAATGCCCCATTGTTTGTTTCAGTGCGAGTAATTGTGCCCCATTATTTGTGTAAGTGGGAGGAATTGTGCCACATCGTTGGTGTCATTGAGAGGAATTGTACCCCATTGTTGGTGTCATTGAGAGGAATTTGTACCCCATTGTTGGTGTCAGTGAGAGGAATTTTGCCCTATAATTGGTGTCATTGTGCTCCATTGTTGGTGTCATTGGCAGGAGTTGTGCCTCATTGTTGGTTTCAGCGGGAAAAATTTTGCCCCATCCTTGGTGTCATTGGGAGGAAATGTGCCCCCTTCATTGGTGTCAGAGGGAGGAATTATGCCCCATTGTTGGTATCGATAGATGAATAGTGTCCCAAGGGCTAGGCAAAAGCAAGCAAAGGGCCACATCTAACCTCGGGGCCACAGTTTGGACACTACTGTTTTAAAGCATATGATTAGTAATTTCTATTGTGTTTAGATATACAGTATATAAGGTATATGGCCAGCTTAAAGCGGAGGTCCCGCGAAAAAAATAATATTAAAAGCCAGCAGCTACAAATACTGCAGCTGCTGACTTTTAGCCCAGGGTGCCCGCAATGTCGGCAGCTGAAGCCGAGCAATCGCTCGTCTCTCGGCTGCCCCCGCCCCCATCCTCGGTGAGGGAATCAGGAAGTGAAGCGTTGCAGCTTCACTGCCCGGTTCCCTGCTGCGCATGCGCGAATAGCGCAACGCGTTCCAAGTGGTCCCCACTGTCTCCTAGGACCAGTGTGTTTCCCAGAAGGCAGCGCAGGGGGGACGGGAAGTGGAGTGACTCCTGTGGGAGTCTCTCCCCTAAAGTGCGTGCAAATGCCTGTATTATACAGGTATCTGCACCCCCCCCTCCTCCCTGAAAGGTGCCAAATGTGACACCGGAGGGGGGAGGGTTCCGAAAAGTGGAAGTTCCATTTTTGGGTGGAACTCCACTTTAAAGCGTTTGTTACCCCAACATTTCATATTCCTGATATGTGGCTGCTGTACCATGAACTTGTATAAGACAGTATCCTGTTCTATTTGTATTGCTTCCTTTGTGCAAATCCCTGGTGTTCCAGCTAATCCTCTTGGTTTCCTATTAAAAACTGACCACACTAAGCAGGAGAACACACTGTGGTTAGTTCTCTAGCTATGCTGGGAACCCAGCCTTCTCTCCTCCTATGATCAGACTTGCCTTGACACCCCCCATACCCCCCCCCCCCCACACACACACACGGCAAGCCCAGCGTGCTGTTGTTTCTCCTCCCCCAGCTCTTAGGCAGCTGAGAACAGAGGGAATGTGATCACTTATGAAAAAGGGAAAAACTGTATTTATAATGTTTTTTCGGGTCTGATATGGATTTTAAGAGGAACCCCACGCCAAAATTTGAAAAACAAAACAGCGTAGACCCCCCCAAATTACATGCAGCCTGGCAGGTCAGAAAAGGGGGGATGAGCGAGCGCCCCCCCCAAACCATACCAGGCCACATGCCCATCAACATGGGGACAAGGTGCTTTGAGGTGGGGGGGCATGTTGATGGCATGTGGCCTGGTATGGTTCATGGGGGGGCCCTTGGCGGGGCAAAGCACCCACCCCACCATGTTGAGAGCATGTGGCCTGGTATGGTTCAGGAGGGGGGCGCTCGCTCATCTCCCCCCTTTCCTGACCTGCCAGGCTGAATTTTTTAAATTTTGACGTGGGATTCCCCTTAAAATCCATATCAGACCCAAAGGGCCTGGTATGGACTGGGAGGGGACCCCATGCATTTTTTCTTTACATTTTTCTATTGCCGGACAATGTCGGCATTCTTTTCTTTACATTCATCTGTCAGTGGGGAAGCCCGCTGACAAAGGATGACTCATGATTGTTAAGGACGCGGGCGACCGGCTTCCCAGCCTGCTGCTTAACAACCAGCTATTTCTTCACACAGAATTTGAATCTGTCGATCGTTTTTCGACCGATCCAAATACCATTGGTTCTGGAAAGTTGGAATTCGTTAGAAAACGAATGAACGAAACAATTTTTAACGGATTTTAATGAAATTCGTTACTATTTATTACTATTTCATTCAAAGATTCAGATACATATGAATTGTCAAATCACCAAAAATGTGTCTGAATTTGTATTGGGGCTGAAACGAATTGCATATTTCTAGTTATCACTATCAGGAAGTCGATCCAGAGCAATGAGGTGCAGGAGTGAGTGCACGACAATTGCTTATAGTGTGCTTTAGCAAACTAAAACTAGTTAGGGTTTGTTATAAAATGAATAAGGGAACAAATTTTATTGAAAACAAAACAAATTTTAACGAAAACTAAACAAAACAAATTCCGAAACCAAACTAAACGAATTCCATGAGGAAATTGGTAACATAACGAATCTGTCCGAAACAAAACATTTTTTTTTCTAGTGACAACGGTGGACCATGCCTGTGCAGTGAGTGCTGGCATGTCCGCTTGTAGTCTAGGGTGACCACGTGTCCCGGATTGCCCGGGACAGTCCCGCATTTTGCAGGTCTGTCCCGGGCACATTCATTCCATCACAATACAGTGTCCCGAAATGAAACTGACACAGCCACCCCCCGGGCCAATCTGATGCCCCCAAAAAAGGCCGCCACATCACTGCTTTACTCACTGACAGTACTTGCCCTGGCCGGGAATGCCTGGAGAAGCACAATCCCTGCCCCCTGCTTGTAATTGGAGAAATCATAAATCCCGCCATCTTGTGTCCAATCACTGTGCTATGATTCGTTACAGCACAAGCTGATTTTTTGGAAGGGGGAGTGTCCCTGAATCAGTGGCGGTGCGTCCATAGAGGGCGCCGGAGCGCCGCCCCCTCTCGCTCCACCACTGAATGACAATACACAGATTCATGCATTGCATGAATCTATGTATTGTCACCGCTGCCGCGCTGCCCACTATTCATATGGCCGGCCTCCTGGTGAGCGCCGGCCATATGAATTAGAGCGGCGGCCGGCGGTGGGTGTAACTTGGAAGTGCCTATCAGAGCCAGCGGCTCTGATAGGCTTTTCGAATACAGCTCTCACGCTGTATTCGGCTTCCAAAAACTCCTCCCAGGTACGCACGGGGGGTGCGTTCCTTGGAGAAGACTGTGTGGAGGTTTCAGCCAATCAGGTTCACCGGATCTGGTTACCGGTAACCTGATTGGCTGAAGCGACATTGAGGGCGGGAGAGCACATTGAGGACGGCGCGGACCGAGGAAGGTAAGTGCAGGGCTGGGGGGGGGGGGGACTGGCTGCATTTGGGGGACAAACTGGCTGCATTCGGGGGGAACTGGCTGTATATGGGGGACACGCTGGCTGAATATGGGGGGAACTGGCTGTATATGGGGGACAAACTGGCTGAATATGGGGGGAACTGGCTGTATATGGGGGACAAACTGGCTGCATTCGGGGGGAACTGGCTGTATATGGGGGACACGCTGGCTGAATATGGGGGGAACTGGCTGTATATGGGGGACAAACTGGCTGCATTTGGGGGGAACTGGCTGTATATGGGGGACACGCTGGCTGAATATGGGGGGAACTGGCTATATATGGGGGACAAACTGGCTGAATATGGGGGGAACTGTCTGTATATGGGGGACAAACTGGCTGCATTTGGGGGGTACTGGCTGTATATGGGGGACACGCTGGCTGAATATGGGGGGAACTGGCTATATATGGGGGACAAACTGGCTGAATATGGGGGGAACTGGCTGTATATGGGGGACACACTGGCTGCATTTGGGGGGAACTGGCTGTATATGGGGGACAAACTGGCTGAATATGGGGGGAACTGGCTGTATATGGGGGACAAGCTGGCTGAATATGGGGGGAACTGGCTGTATATGGGGGACACGCTGGCTGCATTTGGGGGGAACTGGCTGTATATGGGGGACAAACTGGCTGAATATGGGGGGAACTGGCTGTATATGGGGGACACGCTGGCTGCATTTGGGGGGAACTGGCTGTATATGGGGGACAAACTGGCTGAATATGGGGGGAACTGGCTGTATATGGGGGACACGCTGGCTGCATTTGGGGGGAACTGGCTGTATATGGGGGACAAACTGTCTGAATATGGGGGGAACTGGCTGTATATGGGGGACACGCTGGCTGCATATGGGGGGAACTGGCTGTATATGGGGGACAAACTGGCTGCATTTGGGGGGAACTGGCTGTATATGGGGGACAAACTGGCTGAATATGGGGGGAACTGGCTGTATATGGGGGCACACTGGCTATATATGGGGACAAACTGGCTGTATATGGGAGCACACTGGCTGTATATGGGGGCACACTGGCTGTATATGGGGGCACACTGGCTGTATATGGGGGGCACACTGGTTATATATATATATGGGGGCACACTGGCTGTATATATATGGGGGCACACTGGCTGTATATGGGGACAAACTGGCTGTATATGAAAACAAACTGGCTGTATATGGAAACAAACTGGCTGTATATGGAAACAAACTGGCTGTATTTGAGGGGGCAAACTGGTGGCGTTTGGGCACAGTGGCTGCGTTTAATGGGCACAGTGGCGGCAATTGATTTTTTTTTTTTTCAGTTTGTTTGCGCCCCCCCAAAAAATGTTGAGCACCAGCCGCCACTGCCCTGAATGGTAGTTTGGAAATGTGGTCACCCTGTTGTAGTCTCCATCAGGGGGCTCATGCAACAGGGTGACAACACAGGAGCACAAATTCAGGACAGCTGTCATTGCATAATAGGAAGTACCTAAAGCAAGTCATGGAGGGATCACCAGGGATTCTATGAATGAAACCTGACATTTCTGTCATCGCACCACAACCCATCTAAACTACAATGCACAGCAAGGTGCACCGGGTGCCCATTAGAATATATGGCCCTGCATCCCATCAACACATACAATGTACATGCAGCAACTCAATAGTGTAAATGAGCCCTTAGAGTAAACAAACCCAATAACAAATTCCATATACCGTATATACTCGAGTATAAGCCGAGTTTTTCAGCACATTTTTTTGTGCTGAAAATGCCCCCCTCGGCTTATAATCGAGTCGCCTTTTTGCACCTAATCTCCCGGATTTTAGGGACCCGGCACTAGGCACACATATAGCCCCACTCTTCTTCTACAAGTGTGCAAAGTTTGTTGTCCAGGGGTCCCACGGCCGGGGAGCAGCGATTTTTCAAAGCCGGGCACCCCTTCCATAGACTCCCATGTTAAACGGCCATTTCTCCAGTGATTTTGGGGACCCGGTACCGGCCGGTAGTAGATCCCATGGACCCGAAACTTGGCACACATATAGCCCCATTTCTCCTCTATAAGTGTGCAAAGTTTTTTGTCTGGGGGACCTACGGCCGGGGAGCACAGATTTTTCAAAGCCGGGCACCCCTTCTATAGTCTCCCATGTTAAACGTCAGTATAGTCATGGACACAGTGAGGCATGGGCACAGTGAGGCATGGACACAGTGAGGCATGGGCACAGTGAGGCATGGAAAAAATTGAGGCATGCACATGGACACAGTGAGGCAAAGTGAGGCATGCAGATGGACACCCTAGGCTTATACTCGAGTCAATAAGTTTTCCCATTTTTGTGTGGTAAAATTAGGTGCCTCGGCTTATATTTTTGGGGGGGAATCTGCAACTTTCATTAAAATAAAACCTGGTGATCCTGCCAGGACAATGACAACGCTCTCTCTCCATCTTCCAACTGTTCCTCTGTGTTGTCACCCTATCACTTGCTATCCTAATGGAGACAACAAGCAGCTGTGTCCTTACAGATTCCACAGACATGGCGCACTGTGGTCACCATGAAAAACATCGCAGCCAGTGGTGGAGCTACCAGGGTCACAAAGGCCACACTTGCGACTATGCCCTGGCGTTCTGCCGCTGTGGGGTGGCCCCAAGGTGGCAGGAAGGGGGCCCACTGCAGAATATGTGAAAGGGTCCTGCTGCATTGGTTAACACTGCTGTGACCACAACGACGTGCGATTTGCTTGTGATTTCCTTGCGATTTCCTTGCAACTTCCTTGCGACTAGCTTGCAATTTGCTTGTGACTTCCTTGTGACTTGCTTGCCACTTTTGTGATTTAACATTTTGCAGCCCATGGCATTCAAATTGCACTAAAGTCGCAGAAATGTAGTGCAGGAACCCCTTTGAGATGAATGTGTTTTGACTTGTCATGTGACTTTATGTGCATAAGTCCCATGATAAGTCGCATGAGAATCGGGGATTATAAAGGGCCCCATGACGGGTGTTAAGGGTCCCAGGATCATATATATATCCTGTATATAATATAAATATCTAAAATATGATATATATATATATATATATATATATATATATATACACCGTATATATTATAACGTAAATATTATATATATATATTATACTGTATACATAACATAATTTATATAATATAGTATAGTTTTTTATATTGTATATAATATTCTATATTATAATGGTACAACATTTGTATGTTATTTAACATTGAGCAGCTATTGGCTGGATATTTAGATATGTGGCCTATTTTTATAATATATATATATATATATATATATATATATATATATATATATATATATATATATAAAATAAAATGTGTATATAAAAATTTTAAATTTAAAAAAAAGTTTACAAAAATAGAAAGTTTACAAAAAAAAAATACGTATAAATATGATGCAATGCCTGACCTATAGCTTTAATCCTAGCCTGAAGATACTGGAACTTGTAATTCCACAATCAATAAATAAAATAAAGAATTTTATCATGAAATACAAACGGTGTACTTACTCTGGGCTGAGCAGGTAACCCCCAACAGCAGCACAGCGGCCAAGATCCAGCAGAACCAGCGGTCCATTCTAACGTTCCTAGATGAAGAATTATGACTGGCAGCGAAGGGCCTGGGCTCCCCAGGGGTAATTTTATATCCTCGGGTCTGTTTGCAGAATTCTTCTGATAAGGTTTTCTGAGGGTGAGGCCTCTGGCTGTCCACACCCTGTTCTGTCTATTAAAATATGACCCTTAAAGGGTGACACCGGCAAGAGGCTGTGCAGTCCATAAAAGAAGGCGGCAGTTTATTTTCAGATCACTCCAATAAATCAGTAAAGTATAATCTGAGCTTTTACAAAAGGGAAACAAAGATGTAAACCGTTCAAAAATGTATGTTACAATGTGTAAGAATCTCTTTAAAGGGCCAGTCCACCCAAAATCGATATCACCTGAGCTGATTGCGTAAATATCCCAAAATATTATATATTTCCTGAAAGCAGACACCCTAAAGAGAATAAAATAGTGGTAGTTCCAGTTTTTTATATCACATAAAAAATACAGTAAAGTAAATTTTAGGGCCCACAAACGCAATATACTACAGTACCCAATTATTTCGTAAAATAAAAAAAGATGAGGTTGCACCGCTTGAATAGCAACCCAAAACGTCAAGCCTTAAAATTGCGCGCACCCATGAAACAGTGACAGACTTCAGTACGCTATATTTTCCATAGAAGATTACAAACAAGTGACCAAGGTGCTGGACCATGAATTCTAAAAGTTTATTTGTTAGACACCTTTCACACTGAGGCGGTGCAGGTGTTAGCAGTTAGCTTTACCGCTGTTTTAGCAACGCTTTTTGACCGCTAATGGTGCGCTTTTAACCCCCGCTAGCGGCCGAATAAAGGATTAATAGCGCCTCTGTTGCGGCGCTGCCGAATCGCTTTGCAGGTGCTTCGGCAGCGCTGCCCATTCATTTCAATGGGCAGGGACAGTGGAGGAACAGTGTACACACCGCTCCTCCACCGCCCCAAAGATGCTGCTTGCAGGACTTTTTTTCCCGTCCTGCAAGTGCACTGCCCAAGTGTGAAAGCACTCTGGCTTTCACACTGGGGTGGCTTGAAAGGGGCTTTATAGGCGCTATATTTAGCGCTAAAACACCTGAAAAGCACCCCAGTGTGAGAGGGGTCTTAAGCATTGGTTAAAACTTACATGGATGTCTTGGACCACAGTGATGAGATGAGGGGAAATCCACAGACCGTTACAGCATAGATCAAAGGGAGACAGCGGGCTGGGGTGGGGTGTGATTACACAGAGAAGCCTGGTTCAAGGCAAAGATGGAATGTAGAAGCCGACAGATGATGGCCAAAAAAGCGCTGGACAGCAGGGGCTGCCGAGATCTCGATGACCAAAACACCTGGATAGGAGGCTGAAAGCCAGGGGTACAAATCAAATAGAAGTCTATCCTTAAGCCGCTGCTGCGGCATATCCTCACACACACTGTGCAGTCCTGTGTATACCTTGTGCAAGGGATAGCAGTGGGTGGGCTTACGCGTTTCAGGGTCCCATCCCTTTTTCAACGTCATCGATGGATTCTGGGAATTTTACTAAAAAATATATTCATCACACAGGGGACAAAAATTTCCCTATGTGATACATTTTTTCAGTGACAGGTTCTCTTTACTAACATATCAGAGACCTAACGGATTGGCTGGCAGGGAGCTGCACATAGCATCCTTAAATTATCATTGCGCCCTGGCTCAGTACTGCCCTTATATGAGCAGTGGGGGGCAGTCGTAAGCCAATCTTAACATTTCATATAAGGCCTTGTTCACATAGGTGTAGTAAACCATACATCTGTGCAGGGCTGTGTTTTCCCATACATGGATGCAGAGGGGTTCCATGCATCCCAGCGCAGGCAGTCCTATTTATGTCAATTTGTGGTCAGTGGGAGGGAATATACCCTTTAAATTGGTGATTAGTGGGTTGAAGAAAAACCCTTACAAAGATACCCTTTATATTGGTGGTTATTCGGAGAAAGAATATCTATTACATTGGTGGTCATTGGGAGAAATTATACTTTTGTGGTCAGTGGGAGGAAATATACTCTTTCCATTGGTGGTCAATGGAAGGAAAGATACCCTTTACATTGGTGATTATTGGGAGGAACAATACCCCTTACATTCGTGGTCAGTGGTAGGTAAGATACCCTTTACATTGATGGTCAGTGGGAGGAAAGATACCCTTTACATTGGTGGTTATTGGGAGGAATAAAACCCCTTACATTTGTGGTCAGTGGGAGAAAAGGTACCCTTTACATTGGTGGTCAGTTGGAGTAAAGATGCCCTTTACATTGGTAGTCAGTGGGAAGAAAGATACCCTTTACATTGGTGGTCAATGGGAGGAATGATGTCCTTTACATTGGTAGTCAGTGGAGAAAATTTCCCTTAAATCCTTAAATGAGTGGTTAGTAAGGGCACATAATGTTGTGCATGAGGGTAGGAAAATGAAGGTCTGATTAAGATGCAGTTCAGTTTTGGGCACCAGTTCTCAAAAAGGATACCGGGAAACTGGAGAAAGTGCGGAGAAGGGCAACCAAATTGATAAGAGGCATGGAGGATCTCAGTTATGAGGAAATATTAGAGGAACTTGATGTATTCTCTCTTGAGAAGAGGAAATTAAGGGGGGATATGAGCAACATGTATAAATACATAAGTGTTCCATATAATGAACTTGGTGTTTAGTTATTCACTGTGAGGTCATCACATAGGGCAAGGGGGCACTCTTTACATCTAGAGGAAAAAAGATTTCATCTCCAAAAACAGAAAGGTTTCTTCACAGTAAGAGCTGTGAACATGTGGAATAGACTCCCTCTTTTTTCCGTTTTGTTTTTTTTTTTTTGCCTTTCTCTGGATCAACTCTGGGTGAAGGATTGTGTATATAGGACTGTATGTTTTTTATTTATTTTTTTGGTTGAACTGGATGGACTTTTTCTGACCTGACTAACTATGTAAGATTTTAGCGTGTTTGAAAATCTTATTTAAGGCCTACTCTCATCACTTTTCTTGCATTCTGGTAAAAGTAAAGCTATTGTAGAATTAGGAATGGAAACCAGTGTTTTTCCTAGAGCAGCCATGCTCAGCCAGGGTTCCGTAGAACCCTAGGGTTCCTCCAGAGGTTGATAGGGGCTCCTTGAACTGTTGCTGATTGACCTCACATCTGATGGAGCCTGCATAATTCCAGAGCCAATGCTACTTGACAAAACCAGCAGCATGACCCAATTGTCTTTTTTTAACTGTCGGTAAGGTTGGTTATCTGATCACCACTGTGAAAGTTGCATTCTTCCTACTAACCACCAATGTAATGGGCATTTTCCCCATTGACCTCCAATGAATTGGTTTTAGTAAGAGTTCACCAAGGTTAAGGTTTCTTCTGAGGTACAAAAGGTTGATAAAGGCTGTGCCAGGGTATCTGAACCATAGCTAAACCATATCTTAACATCTTTCCTCCTCTTTATGACAAAATGATTGTTAGTAATGATAAAATAAATGTACTAATACATTGACAGGCAAGGTAGTGCCCCCTTACATTGGTGGTCAGTGGAAAGTTTTTTTTTATTTATACTGGTGGTCAGTGGGAGAAGGAATGCCCCATATATTGGTGGTCAGTGTGAAGAATGCCCCTTACATTGATGGTCACTTGGAAGAATGTCCCTTACATTGGTGATCAGTGGGAAGAATGCCCCTTACATTGATGGTCACTGGGAAGAATGCTTCTTACGTTGCTGGACAGTGGAAAGAATACTCCTTACATTGGTGGTCATTAGGAGGAAGAATCCCCCTTACATTGGTGGCCAATAATAGAAATAATGCTCTTTACTTTGGTGGTCCTTGGGAGGAAGGATCCCCGTTTCATTGGTGGCCTGTAGAGAGGGGGTTCTCTTGTATTGGTTGTCTGGAAGAGTAAAATGGCATATACATTAATGGTTGTGGGAATAATGTCCTTTACATTGGTGGTCAGTGGGAAGAATGTTCCTTGAATTGGGGGCTAGTGAAAAGAATGCTCCATACATTGGTGGCCAGTGGGAAGAATGTTCCTTACATGGGTGATCAGTGGGAGGAATGACCCTCACATTGGTGATCAGTGGGAAGAATGTTCCTTGAATTGGGGGTTAGTGGGAAGAATGCTCCTTACATTGGTGGCCAGTGGGAAGAATGCTCCTTACATTGGTGATCAGTGGGAAGAATGTTCCTTACATTGGTGATCAGTGAGAAGAACGTTCCTTACATTGGTGATCAGTGGGAAGAATGACCCTTACATTGGTGATCAGTGGGAAGAATGACCCTTACATTGGTGATCAGTGGGAAGAATGCCCCTTACATTGTTGGTCAGTTGGAGGAAAAATACAATTTTAATTGATGGTCATTAAGAAAAAAAAATGGATGACCCTCACAGTTAATCTTTGGAGGGAAAAACACGCTTTTATATTCAAGAGAACTTGCCACATGAGATTCATATATTTTCCTGTATCATTCATGGAAGTGGGTCTCAGTGCTCACTTGCCACAGTTCAACACCAGCAATAGTACTGCATAGAAGCAGCACTCGCGACATATAATTCTCCTCATTGATCCAAAATTTCAAAGGCTAAAGACACTTAAAATCCATCTGGCCAATGACCATTTCCCAAGTAGTACATGTGCTTTTCTTAATCTATACTTGAGAAAGTGTGAGTACTACACAGAGAACAGCTGTTGACTGGATAGACTTTAAGTGTGTTTAGCCTTTGTGATTTTTCACCAATAAAGAGAATTATATACTTTGAGTGCCTTTGAAAATTCTTCTATGGGGAAGACGAATAGCACTTACACTGGAGGTCAGCGGGAGGAAGAATACCCCTTACATTGGTAGTCTGTGGAGAAGGGCTCCTCTAATTTGGTGTTCAGTAACAGTAAATTGCCATTTGCAAAAATGGTTAATAGGAAGAAGAGTACCATTCACATTACTGGTCAGCGGGAAGAACAACGTTTTCTAAAATTGTGTCTAATGACAAGAACAATGCTGGTGGTCAGTGGGAGGAAGAATACCCTTTAGATTGGTGGTCATTGTGGTAGGGTCCCCTGACATTGGAGGTCAAAGGACAGGGGTCTGCCTACATTGGAGATCAGTGGGAATATGAATGGCAATTACATTTACAGTTTGTGGGAATAAAACCCTATATAACAACATTGTTGGTTAGTGGTAGAAGCCCCCCCCCCCCCCCTTACATAATGGTCAGTGGGAAGAAACATTTCATTTTAACGGGTGGTCAAAGGGAAGATTACCCCTTAGATTGGTGGTCAGTGGGAAGAATAACCCGTACATTGGTGGTTAGAGGCAGAAGGGCCCCCTTGCATATTGGTCAGTCGGAAGAATAATTTCGGTACATTTTAAGGTGTTTTCAGTGGGAAGAATACCCCTTGTATTGGTGGTCAGTAGGACAAATACCCCTTACAATGGTGGTCAGTGGAAAAAAATGCCCTTTATATTGGTGGTCAGTGGGAAGAAAACTCCTTTGGTGGTGGTTAGTGGTAGAAGGGCCACATTGTGTTACTGGTCAATGGGAGGAACAATTCCATCTCAATAGATAGTTAATGGGAAGAATACCCTTTACATTGGCGGACAGTGGGAACAATACCCCTTACATTGGCGGTCAGTGGGAAAAATACCCCTTACACTGGCGGTCAATGGGAAGAATGCCCCTTATATCGTTGGTGAATGGGAAGAAAGCTCCTTTGGTGGTGGTTAATGGTAGAAGGGCCCCATTGCGTTACTGGTCAATGGGAGGAACAATTCCATCTTAATAGATGGTCAATGGGAAGAATACTCTTTACATTGGTGGTCAGTGGGATCAATACTCCTTGCTCTGGAGTCAGTGGTTCCTCTCCAAATGCTTATACAGCTGTTAATGGTTGTCTTTTTCTCTGAGGTTCATAAAATACTTAAGTGGTCCACAGTAAAGAATAAGACATGTCTACTATTCTACATTGCAGCTTTATTACATTAAATACGTGCCTGGCTGTAAAACATTTATAAAGAGGAAAATTCTTTAACGGTAGTTAATAATCTGATCATCAGACAGAGAGTGTTGTCAAATTGTTATGTTGTGGAAGAAATTCGGTACGTTCGTTCTTGCGTTGTTCCACTGGCAGAGACCGCTTCCTTTTTTCATTTCTGTTTAAAAGAGGCACTCTACGATAAAAAAGAAAGAAACTTATAGTTAGGAAAACTTTTAAAATTGGAAATTCCACTCACTTCTCAGATCAGTACCCCAAAATGTAATTGGGTATGCTTGAATGGACAAGGTTAGTCAATAAGGCAACGCAAGTGGCCAATCAGAATTAATTTAACCACATAGTCACATTTAGTTAAATATTAAATATAGATTAATGGGAACCTTTTGGGCAGTTGTCCCATTTCTCTGCCAGATACAGAAGATAAAATACATTATGCTAATATTGTATTGCTTGTCTATAAATCACTTGTAAAACTATATATAAAATATGGGGTCCAGTTATGGGCACCAAATTGTAAAAAGATCATAGGAGTCATGGGGTCCTATGGGTTGTGCTGGAGGGTCTGTTTTTGCTGGCTCCTGAGGAATCTAATGTTGCTGGTGGGGGATCAGGTGGGGGATATATTGTTGCTGAGGGGTCTTATGCTGCTGGGAGGAATCTACTGTGAAGTAGACATGTGCAGTTTGTTTTGTTCCAAATTTTCGGATGTATCCGAAAGAATAGAATAAAACCATAGAATAGAAAAGAAGAAGAATAGAATAGAGTAGGATAGAAAATAAAAGAATAGCATAGGATAGAAAATTAAAGAATAGAATAGAATAGAAAAAAATTGAATAGAATAAAATAGAAAGAATATAACCGTCTTCCGAAAATCTAATTTTTAATAGAATAAATTCTAGTTCGAATGATGATTCAATATTTTTTGATTTGGTCGAATTCGAAAATGAATAACTGAAACAAAACGAAATGTATTCCAAAAACAAAATGAACTAAGCAAAATAATTGAAATATCAAATCGAAACAAATCTAATTTTTTCTTTCAGCACATGTCTACTGTTAAGGATGGGATCTATTTTTGCCGACTGCTGGAGGATCTATTGATGCTGGCTGCTGGGAGAGCTATTGTTGCTGACAGGGATCTATTGTTACTGGGGATATTTTGTTGCAGGGGGTCTATAGTTGCTGGGGGATTTATTGTTGCTCGGGGGCCTAATGTTAATGGGGGGATCTATAATTGCAGGCTGTAGGGGGTCTATTTCACTGCTTTTCTTTAACAAATTCCATACAAATTATTCAGCAGCACAAAATGAATGGTTCTGTATTCTCTAAAAGGGGCAGTACTGTGAGGTGGGTAGGGGGCGGAGACAAGGGGTGACTCAGAAGGGGGGAGTACCTTCACCTGGGAAAAAAAGGCCTAATAAAGAGACATCAGATAAGAAAGAAAATAGATTTTTTAATCAATGGGTGTGAAAGGTTGAACTTCATGGACATCAGTTTTGGTTAAATGTATTATATACGCAACTAAGTCAATTGTCGTTTCAAGAAACTCAAACTGGTGGTGGTTTATCCAGCTGCCATGAGTGGACATACAAACTGTTCAGCTGGGAACCAAACCCCTGACTCCTTTACTGGCATATGTGTGACTGCTTTGTGGAGAGCTATTTTGGTTAGAAATTTATGGAGTCACGATCATGGCATTCTGGTGTGTGTGTCCACCAAGTCCAGATGGTTGAAATTCTATCTCTTTTATTATCTAGGGTTTCTGAGGATGTAATGATTTATTTTTTGCTCTTTAAGGTTGGATTTAATGCAGGTATGTGTTTTTCTAACCTATGTAAGTTGGTTTTTCTAACCTATGTAACAACATCTACGAGGGCTGTACCAAAAGTAATGCAAAAGCGGGCATAACTTTATGAACTTACATAGGTTGGTCAAATTTCGTGTGTTTGTAGAGTAACTCTTCTTCTTCTTCATCTTGTTTATTGTTGTATGTAAATAATGTATTCCAAGCAGAAGCATGATGTGCCATCATTGAGTTCTTGACGAAAGAGGGGTGCAAGCTGTCCAACATCCACAAAAGATTATAGAATGGTTACGGAGATGAAACCATTGACAAGAGTCACCAATGACAAGACATTTCTCTTGCTAATGGTGTAATCTCCATAAACATTCTGTATCTTTCTGTGGATGTCAGACGACCTCCACCCTTCCTTCATCAAGAACTCAATGAAGGCATGCTGCTACTACTGGAGAGAAAGAGTTACTCTACCAATATGTTACATTTGAACGACCTATGTGTAGCGCCCTGCTCCCAATGAGTGGGCGCTATATGGTAAAATTATAGTTTGTCTGAGCCATAGTTTGGCTCAGAAAAATTGCTTTACAAATTGTACTCTGTTTCAGTTCAGCTGGCTGCGTGATTTTCCTCCTGACAGTGGGTGTCGCTATCACCATTGGTTAGGATAGGAAAGGCAGCAGGCTGGACGCGTTGTGTATCTCTTTCCCAGCAGCGGCTCAGTGGCGCGGTCAACCCACTGTGCATGCTGGGAGGGTGTACTTAAGGGACAGACGCCATTTTTAGGGAGTCTCTCTGGAGAGTTGGGGGTCGCCGTCCGTTGGTGGTGGGCCCGACCCCGACCTGAGGGCCCTCATGGCCTCAGGGAAGTGTTGGCAGTTTCCGCTTCAGGGCCATGTTGGCCTGAGGCTCCGTTACTGAAGAATAGGTCCAGGAGTTACTGGGGCCTACTGATCCAGGAATAATCCTGTGTCGCCTTACCTGCTGGAAGGAACCAAGCAATTGAGGACTCAATTGAAGGATGCATCCGGGTCATAATCTACCTCACAGTGCTGCCGGAATGGCTGGAAGATCCTGGCACTGAGAGCTGTGTTCTTCATTCAGAAGGTAACCCAATGAAGGGCTACATCAAGTCTGTGGCAGAGACTGTTCTATTTGCACCCAGTCTGTGGCAGAGACTGTTCTATTTTCACTAAGTCTGTGGATGAGATTATAGGTGATCGAGCTATACATCAGTGCTAGGCCAGTAAAATTGGGCCTATCCGGTGTTTGCTGAGTCCAGCGTGGAGACCGTTGTTCCTCTGGACCTAGGAAAATTCTTGTGATCTGCAACTAAGGTACCTGAGTCCCCCCATTCCTTTCTACCCCTCTGTTGGAACTTTATTCAATAAAACCTTGAAAGAGACTTTGTGTTGGTGCAAACTTTTTCTGGACACTTCTTCAAGGAGAACCCCTGAGACGAGCATACGGAACAGTGAGGTAACGGCAGGCCCAAATTTAAACCAGCAGCTCCTACGGGGGTATCGCTACATATGTAAACTAATAATAAAGTTATGTCCGCTTTTGAATTACTTTCAGTGCAGCTCTTGTATATTAACATAACACACCAAAATATACATAAACACTTCACATAATATCAAAGTTTCCAGCAAAAGAAGCCTCTATCTTACATCCAAATGATACTTTAAATTTGCAGGAAAAAAAAAAACAGAACCAAAATAAAGCTAGGCTAATTTCCACCATCAACCTCGTCTTGTCAGTAAGTTATGACTAGTAACCACAGAGTTCTCTTCAACCTTCCAACTGAGAACAGCCATAACATAGTGGCTGCTATTAAAGGGTGAGTTAAGGTTTAGTCACCCAACCAGTGTAGTAGATAAGTGATAGAATGAGGCAAGGGTGAAGGGGTTGGGTAAGGGGTTAGGTCATCTACTGTATAGTGTACTGTAGATTTTAGGTCTAATCTTGGTTACTCTTCAGTGGCCTGGGTGTGGTCATTACATCTACAACTGCAGCAAAATCCCCAAACTCATATATAGTCTCTCTTACCATCATCTGGCTTGGCATAGTAGCACCAGATGGCATTTGGATCTGAGGTGTCGAAGCAGCATCCTTTGTTGAAGCACTCGGAGGCTGTAATACCAGGCACACCACAGTTTACTCTTGCAACAGGTTGAACATTGCATTGGGCTTCAGCTAGGATAAGAAAAAAAAAGCCATAAGTGTTAGTGCTTTTCCTTTTCCACCAATGATTCATGAGTCCCATGTGGCTCTAAAATCTCTGCAACTTTGCTCATGAAACATTGTGCCATTTTAAAGAGGCTCAAATGGTATTTGCCCCATACTCAGATGAAGAGGGGCATTAGCTAGGAGACGTAGAGGTCATACCTTATTCACCTGGTGGTCTACGATGTCAGTAGACCTTCTGTAGACCTCCTGTTTTAAAGCTAAACTCCAGAAAGAACACTACTGAAATCAGTTACTGTAACGTGTTTATTAAAAAAAATATTAATTGTGTTTTTAAATACAGTTAGCATAAGTACCTGGATTGATCATTCTTCCAGAAGCACATTTGTAAGGTGAAGCACTGATGTTGGACGAGAAGGCCTGGCTCGCAGTCTCCGTCCTAAATTATCTCAAAGATGTTCTATCGGGTTGAGGTCAGGACTCTGTGCAGGTCAGTCAAGTTCCTCCCCCCCCAAACTCACTCATTCATGTCTTTATAGACCTTGCTTTTTGCACTGGTGCGCAGTCATGTTGTAACAGGAAGGGGCCATCCTCAAACTATTCCCACAAAGTTGGTTACAGGATATTGTCCAAAATGTCTTGGTATGCTGGCGCCTTAAAAGTTCCCTTCACTGGAACTGAGGGGCCAAGCCCAACCCCTGAAAAACAAACCCACACCATAATCCCCCCTCCACCCAATGATTTGGATCAGTGCACAAAGCAAGGTCTATAAAGACTGGTCTGCACAGAGTCCTGACATCAACCCGATAGAACACCTTTGGGATGAATTAGAGCACAGACTGTGAGCCAGGCTTTCTTGTCCCAGTGCCTGACCTCACAAATGCGCTTCTGGAAGAATGGTGAAACATTCCCATAGACACACTCCTAAACCTTGTGGACAGCCTTCCCAGAAGAGTTGAAGCTGTTATATCTGCAAAGGGTGGGCCAACTAAATATTGAACCCTACGGACTAAAGCCTAGCACTCACGACCGAGAATCTCGTCGTAAAAAAACCCGTTGTTTTTCTCGACGAGATTCTTGTCAAGCTTTCCTTGCATACATACTGTCAATTCCAAATCTCGTCATTGTAAAGCGCAGTGACGTGCAACACGTACGACGGCAGTATAAAGGGGAAGTTCGATTCCAATGGCGCCACCCCTTGGGCTGCTTTTGCTGATCTCGTGTTACCGCGTGTTAGTAAAAGTTTGGGGAGAGACGATTCACGCTTTTCAGTCTTCATGCTTTCAGTTCGTTACAGCGTGACGAATGTGCTATCTCCATTACGAACGCTAGTTTTACCAGAAGGAGCGCTCCCATCTCATACTTGATTCTGAGCATGCACGGGTTTTTTTAAGACTCGGAAAAGCATACACACAACCGTTTTTTTTTGTCGGGAAACAGGCCGACGAGAATCCCGACGAGGAAAACGAAAATAGAGAGCAGGTACTCTATTTTTCTCGTTGAGATTCCCGGCAGTTTTCTCGACAAGAAACCATACACACGAAACGGTCGTGTGTACGAGGCTTAAGACTGGGATGCCATTAAAGTCCATGTGTGTTTAGAGGCAGGTGTCCCAATACTTTGGGTAATATAGTGTATATATTTACTTTAAGGCCTGTGCAGAGCTGAGACTATTCTTCAAGCTCCAGGATCCAGAACAGGACTTAAGCCTCGTACACACGGCCGAGATTCTCGTCGGAAAAAACATGTCGTTTTTTTCAACGAGATTCTTGGACAAGAAACTTGTCCCGGCCGAGTGTACACACGCTCGATTCAAAGAACCCGCGGTTCTTTGAATGGAGCGTACGCGGTGACGTCATCGACTACGACGAGCATGCGCTCGTCACATTCGATGCCGTCGCCGCCATCTTGGTATACCCTACCTATGCCTAGGAAGCTACCGTGCATGCGTCGAATTCATTTCGAACATGCGTGGGCTTCCGGGAGGACAGGTAAGTGTACACACACTCACTTTTCTCGTCGAGAAACATGCCGACGAGAATCTCGACGAGAAAATAGAGAGCAGGATCTCTATTTTTTCGTCGAGATTCTTGTCGCTTTTCTTGACGAGAAACCATACACACGAACTAATTTCTCGGCAAAAAATCTCTGCCAGCAAGTTTCTTGCTGGTTTTTGCCGAGAAACTCGTTCGTGTGTACGAGGCTTTAGAGAGCAAAAAGTAAAAAAAAAGTATATATATATATAGAGAGAGAGAGAGAGAGAGAGAGGGGGGGGAGACATCTCTCTCTCTCTCTCTCTCTCTCTTTCTCTCTCATACACATTCCCTTTAAGGCTGAAGACTTTTTTTTTTTGTTTAATTCACAGCTATATAATTTTTCAAACTAACATCTGTTTAACAGTAGTAATAAACACCATTTACATTTACATTAAAGCGGTGTCTTACAGAAGTGAGTTTGCTCAGAGGAACATTATTAATCCAATTGGTTCCTAAATACAGTTTAACAATTTAATTAAACAAAATGAAAATATGAATTCATTAAACTTCTTGGAACAGTTGCTGGACAAGTGTTTATTTTTCTAAGCACGCTGAGTTAATTCCTGTGTTCAGGGAGTTTAAATATAGGCTAAGTAAACAGTTATGATAATTTTAGCTCGTGACTAATGACGTATAAGAATGTTATGGTCCTGCTGAAAGCAGAGTTAATATTTCATTCCAATGGATTGGCTGTACTCTGCTGTTGGGGAAAATAAACTATTCAGTAGTGGTGATCAAGGAATTTTGTGGCTTTCTTTTTCATGGTGCTTGAATACAATGTATACATATTGAATACTGCAAGGCACAAGCTGGCACGGTTGTGGGTGGTGTATATGTGTCACCCAAGTTTCTCACCTTCGCACGGTGAGGGGCTCTAGCGTTTGTGTCTGGTATGGAGAAAACAACGATTTGGTTTTCTCAGATCTTAAAAAATTCTGATCTGGGTCTTGGAGGCTCTGTATAACTTTGGGTGGGATAAAGCCTCCATTGCTAGGTCCACATCATACTTGGTTGGTAGCCAGACATCATTATTGGAGTCAGCTGATCACAAGCCTGACTGATGCTCAGGGTTCTCTCTCACGCTCTCTGTTGTGTCTGCTCGGTGAAAAAGCTGACTGCTGACAGAACACTAAAAAAGGTACATGTGCTGCTTATTTGTTTTGGGAACCCAATGGGGAGACTCTTTTTAGCTAGGAACATACATGAGTTTAGTTAATGGCTAGGACAAGCAGACGTTTTATTTGTTTCAAGCTATGGACTTTCTGTACTGGTAAGTAAAAATGCAGGACACACCTGCAATGGAATGGTCCTGGGTGTCCCTGTTTACCATTGCCACTAGCGGTTGAGCCTGTCCCCATACAATGCAACAGCCCTTGGTAGCATTGGATGCTTGGTGTAATTAACCATTTAACCAAACAAGAATAAAGTTAGGATTGCTAATCTGTATACTTTTTGACCCAGTGACTCAAAGTCTCCTTGACGGAGAAGGATCAGAATGACAGCCGGGCAACTAGCATATTTAAAGAAAACACAATAGTAATGACAACCATCATCTCCCTTAACGGCATTCCATAGAAATCCAATTGTTCTCTAATATGATAAAAACTAGACAAAATGATTACCCTCATCCTAACATTCTACTGGCCCTCAGGGCCTGGATTTGGACAGCCCCAATGGTAAACTTACTCAGTGCAGCCTGTCCATTTGCAGTGCTGAAGGAGCTGACAACGAGGGCGATGGCCAACAAGCAGAACATACGGTAATCCATAGCTGGTCTCTTGGCTTGGTCTTCCCGTAGAAAGATGGAGATGGTGTAGAATGGTTTATCGTCCCCAGGGGTATTTTATATTCCACATCACAGCACTTTATCTTTTGTCAGATAAACATTAATGAAGGCGTGTCCTCTCCAGCACAATGCAAATTCTGTTGTTGGTCTTTGCTTTGGCATGCCATGATGGTGATAGCTCTGGTGAGTCATGGTGTTACAGTTGGGTGCTTGCCTATCTTAGTGAAAAACTGCCAAATTCAACATGCAATTGGGTGGGAATTGCATACAATTTGGATTACACCAAGAGGTTATGCAATATTGAGGATGCTTAAAGCAGAAATTAGCCCTCAATTGAAAAAAAATTGTGATCAGGAAGGATTTACATACTATATCTCTTGTGCAATTAAGGCTTCTTATCTTTGTCCTCACCAAATGCTTGGAATGTACACTGAGCTAAATTTCCCGACATTCGACACCAAGGCCAGATCTAGGAGGGTGCTGGTGTGGGATGCTCCCCCCCAGGTTTTAGTTGTGCTCCCCCCAGGTATTTGAGAGTGCATCCACTGATCAATGAGCCAGTCTTATGGGGGCAGTTGATGTAAGGAGGCACTCTGATGGGGTCATTTGATGTAAGGAGGAACTCTGATGGGGTCATTTGATGCAAGGGGCACTCTGATAGGGACAGTTGATGTAAGCGGGATCTCCGATGGGGATACCTGATTCAGGGAGCACTCTGATGGGGACCCAGATGTAAGGGAGGGTGCTGATGGGGACCCTCAAAAGGGATTCCTGATGTAAGGGGACTCTGATAGGGACACCTAATATAAGGGGGCACAGGTTCTGTTCAATGATCCTAGTTAAATGACAACCTAATACATACTTGGGTTCCCTGTTTGCTCCCGCACCACCTCTGCACTACCTGTCAGATGTTACTTCTGGGTAGGGATGAGCTTCGTGTTCGAGTCGAACATACGTTCGACTCGAACATCGGCTGTTCGTTCGTTCGACGAAGATCGAACGATTTGGGCCGTTCGCGCCAAATTCGAGTGACGCGAACGGCCCACAATGCACTACGCCATCGCAGTGTCATCCAGGCGCTGTGATTGGCCAAGCATGCACTGTGACCCCGCATGCTTGGCCAATCACAGCGCCGGCAGCGAGGAGAGCAATGATTGGCCACAGGCAGGATGCCTGTGGCCAATTATTGCTGAGGGGGTTTAGTACACGCCCCACACTATAAAAGGCCGCCAGCGCGGCGGCCTTGTGTAGTGTGTTCCGGAGCAGGGAAAGAGAAGCATAGGCAGGGACAGTGTCATTTTTTTTCCTTTACTAATCCTGGATTCCTTGTGTTTAGGGACAAATAAGGATAGGTAGGGAGAGTGTCAGTGTGTTATTCTGTGCTAAACCTTGTTTGTAGGGACAGAGAGGTACAGTGAGGGAAAGTGTCAGTGTGCTATTCTGTGCTAATCCTTGTTTGTAGGGACAGAGAGGTACAGTGAGGGAAAGTGTCAGTGTGCTATTCTGTTCTAAACCAATCTTGCTGAACCATATTTTCAATCCTTGAGTTTAGGGACAGAGAGGTACAGTGAGGGAAAGTGTCAGTGTGCTATTCTGTGCTAAATCTTGTTTGTAGGGACAGAGTAGGACAGTGAGTGAAACTGACAGTGTGCTATTCTGTTCTAAACCAATCTTGCTGAACCATATTTGAAATCCTTGAGTTTAGGGACAGAGAGGTACAGTGAGGGAAAGTGTCAGTGTGCTATTCTGTGCTAAATCTTGTTTGTAGGGAGGGACAGAGTAGGACAGTGAGGGAAAGTGTCAGTGTGCTATTCTGTTCTAAACCAATTTTGCTGTTCCATATTTTCAATCCTTGAGTTTAGGGACAGAGAAGCACACTCGTGGAAACTTTCAGTGTGCTATTCTGTGCTAAATCTTGTTTGTAGGGAGGGACAGAGTAGGACAGTGAGGGAAAGTGTCAGTGTGCTATTCTGTTCTAAACCATTTTTGCTGTTCCATATTTTCAATCCTTGAGTTTAGGGACAGAGAAGGACACTCGTGAAAACTATCAGTGTGCTATTCTGTGCTAAATCTTGTTTGTAGGGAGGGACAGAGTAGGACAGTGAGGGAAAGTGTCAGTGTGCTATTCTGTTCTAAACCAATTTTGCTGTTCCATATTTGAAATCCTTGAGTTTAGGGACAGAGAGGTACAGTGAGTGAAACTGACAGTGTGCTATTCTGTTCTAAACCAATTTTGCTTTTCCATATTTGAAATCCTTGAGTTTAGGGACAGAGAAGGACACTCGTGGAAACTTTCAGTGTGCTATTCTGTGCTAAATCTTGTTTGTAGGGAGGGACAGAGTAGGACAGTGAGGGAAAATAGGATTTTTATAACAGCTTACCTGTAAAATCCTTTTCTTGGAGTACATCACGGGACACAGAGCGACATAGTCATTACTAATGGGTTATATAGATACCGTCAGGTGCTGGCACTGGCAACTTCCAAAACCGGAAGTACCCTCCCCTATATAAGCCCCTCCCATCCGGGAGCACCTCAGTTTTGTAGCAAAGCAATAAGTGTCCCCAAAGAGGGGCGGGAGCTCTGTGTCCCGTGATGTACTCCAAGAAAAGGATTTTACAGGTAAGCTGTTATAAAAATCCTATTTTCTTTCTCGTACATCACGGGACACAGAGCGACATAGTCATTACTAATGGGATGTCCTAAAGCAATGCCAAATGAGGGGGGGATACACCATATATAAGCTGAGCGCTATCAGACATGAGGATCTTTTGCGGCCTGCAACACACTGCGCCCAAAGGCGACATCCTCCTGACTTCTAACGTCCACCTGGTAGAACCTAGTAAACGTGTGAACTGAAGACCATGTTGCGGCCTTACAGATTTGAGCCAGGGAGGCCTGGTGATGCACTGCCCATGAAGTCCCAACTGCTCTCGTGGAGTGCGCTCTAACTTTGAACGGAGGCGGTCTCCTTCTCAAGCCATAGGCTTGTATTATGACCTGTCGAATCCACTTGGCTAAAGTAGATTTTGACGCTGCCTGACCCTTTCTGGGGCCTTCCGGCAGAATAAACAAAGTATCCGTTCTGCGAATCTGAGCAGTGGCTTTTAGATAAGCTTTAACTGCTCTTACTACATCCAAAGAATGCAATAACTTTTCCTCTACCGAAGTAGGTTTGGGGAAAAAAGAAGGAAGAACCACATCTTGGTTCAAATGAAACCTCGATACCACCTTAGGAAGAAAGGCTGGATGAGGACGTAACACTACTCTGTCCTTATGGATAACCAGATATGGCTCCTTACAGGACATAGCTGCTAATTCCGACACTCTTTTAGCCGAACAAATGGCTACTAGAAAAATCAATTTCCTGGTGAGAAGAACCAGGGAAATATGCTGTAATGGTTCAAATGGTTGTTTCTGTAGAACCGACAGAACCAAGTTTAGATCCCATGGACATATGGGAATATTAACCGGAGGACTAATACGCATCACTCCTTGTATAAAGGCTTTGACTAGTGAATGCGAAGCCAAGGGCCTTTGAAAAAATATTGACAAGGCCGAAATCTGACCCTTGATAGTACTCAAGGCAAGCTTCCTATCTACAGCCCATTGTAGGAAGTCCAGAATCCTACCTATTACGTATTTACGTGGATGCCATTTCTTGGCCTCACACCAGGCGATGTACGCCTTCCAGATTCTATAGTAGATCTGCCTGGATACCGGCTTCCTGGCATTGATCATGGTAGATACCACAGCATTAGAGAGCCCTCTCTTTTTTAGAATGTGGGCTTCAATAGCCAGGCCGTCAAACCTAGGGCTGGTAAGGAAGGGTGGTATATCGGTCCTTGCGAAAGCAGGTCCGGACGACGTGGGAGAGTCCAAGGACTCCCCACTGACATTTTACAATCTCCGCGTACCACGCTCTTCGGGGCCACGCTGGAGCCACCAGAATCACTGGTTTCTTTTCTACCCTGATTCTGCGGAGTAATCGAGGAAACCATTGTGGCGGTGTGAATGCATATATCAGCTTGAACTGATCCCAAGGGAACACTAGGGCATCCGAGCCGCAAGCTAGGGGATCCCTTGTCCGAGAGACAAACCTGTCCACCTTTGCGTTGAATCTGGATGCTAGAAGATCTACATCCGATGTTCCCCACCGCTGACATATTGTCCAGAAAACCTCGGGGTGAAGGGACCCTTCCTCTGGGCATAATTGCTGGCGACTTAGAAAGTCTGCCTTCCAATTCTCCACTCCTGGAATGAATACCGCAGATATGGCTGGGACATATCTTTCTGCCCATTTCAGGATGTAATTTACTTCCCTCTGGGCTGCACGACTCCTGGTGCCCCCCTGATGATTGATATATGCCACTGCTGTGGCATTGTCTGATTGAATTCTGACAGGGGACCCTTGGAGTTTGGATGTCCATGCTACTAGGGCATACCGGGCTGCTCGTATCTCTAAGAGATTGATGGGCAGGGCCTTTTCTGCATCCGACCATCTGCCCTGGAGAGACTATTGCTCCAGTACAGCTCCCCAGCCTATAAGGCTGGCATCTGTAGTGACCACCTTCCAAGAAATCGGACTGAAGGATTTCCCTTCTTCCAGATTCTGGGGAACCAACCACCAACGGAGGCTCTTGCGAACGGAAGGGGACAAGGACATTGTAAGTCTAGGGCCTGAACTTTTTTGTTCCAGGCTGACAGTATGGCCCCTTGCAAATTCCTTGAATGGAATTGACCGTAGGGTACTGCTTCGAATGATGCCACCATTTTTCCCAGCAGCCTCATGCACAGGCGTATGGACGGCTGTCTTTTTTGTACCCACTAAGTGGATCAAATCTTTCAAAGACAACACCTTTCCTCGAGGCAAGAATATTTTTCTCTGGCCTGAATCCAACCTTAGCCCCAAGTATTCCAGACTTTTGACTGGTTTTTAGGGCTAACTTGTCTCGGTTGATAATCCAACCGTGAGATTCCAGATACTTGATTGTCTTGTGAACGACCACGTCTAGTTTTTTCACTGAGTGGTCTATCAGCAACAAGTCATCTAAATATGCCATTATCATTACACCTTGTGTTCTTAGATTGGCCAATAAAGGGCCAGAATTTTTGTAAACACTCGTGGTGCTGTGGCCAAACCGAAGGGTAAGGCTCTGAACTGAAAATGGCGCCCTTCTACTGCAAAGCGTAGAAATTTTTGGTGGACTGGAAAGATGGGAATGTGCAAATAAGCATCTTTGATGTCGATCGCGGCTAACCAATCCTCCCCTTGTAGGGCAGTGGCCACCGATCGGATCGACTCCATCGGAAAGTCCTGATATACAGGAATTTGTATAGCCCTTTTAGAATTAATATGGGCCTCCCGTCCGCGTTTGCTTCGGGACTGTAAAGAGGTTTGAGTAAAACCCGAACCCTCATTCTTCCAGGGGAACCTCCATAATTACTCCTTGGAGCAATAGTTGTTCTAGTGCCAACAGGAGGGACTCTCTCTTCCGGGGATCCCCTGGCACGTTTGACCTCAAAAATGGGAAGGAGGAGAGTCTTTTAACTCCAAACTGTATCCCAAACATACTGCGGAGAGCACCTATCTGTCTTGATCGTGTCCCGCCAGGTCTCTTGCGAACAACTGGAGTCCTCCCCCCACCTGACTGAGTGGGGGCAACCCTTCAATGAATTTAACTTTGGGGGAGGTTTTGTACCTCCCCTGACCCAGGGTTTCTCATTACCCTGCTATTGTCCCTGTTTTTTACCCCTGGGAATTGACCGAGGAGGCCGTCGGAACTGTTACACAGCCGATGCCTCAGGGACTGGAGAAGCAGGCCTCTTAAAGAGGGACCTCTAACTCTGTTTTTAACCGGCAAGAGCGTATTTTTACCGCTGGAAATTTTCTGGATATATTTGTCCAGGTTTTCCCTGAATAAGCGTTCACCATGAAATGGGACGCTAACCAGCCATTCTTTACAGGGAGCTTCAGCAGACCAGTTTTTGAGCCATAGAAGCCTACGCATATGTACTATAGACAGCGTAAGGCGGGAGGCCTGATGGACTGAATCCTTTATGGCGTCAACCGCAAAGCCTAAGGCTCTAGGTAGATCAGCTAGGGCAAAGCCTGCTGATCTGTCAAGTCCCTCAAGACTAGTGATGAGCCGAACACCCCCGGGTTCGGTTCGCACCAGAACCCGCGAACGGACCGAAAGTTCGTACGAACATTAGAACCCTATTAAATACAATGGATGCGAACGTTCGAATTCTAAAGTGCTAATTATAACAACTATTATGCATGTTATTGTCCTAAAAAGGGTTTGGGAACCCGGGTTCTGCACCAGGGGACATGTATCAATGCAAAAATAAGTTTTAAAAACGGTCGTTTTTCGGGAGCAGTCATTTTAATGATGCATAAAGTGAAAAAAAAAAGTCAAATATTCCTTTAAATATCGTACCTGGGGGGTGTCTAAAGTATGCCTGTGAAGTGCCACGTGTTTCCCGTGTTTAGAACTGTCCCTGCACAAAATGACACTTCTAAAGGAAAAAAAAGCCATTTAAAACTTCTTGCGGCTTTAATGTAATGTCTGGTCCCGGTAATATGGATGAAAATCTTTAAGAAAAATGGCATAGCTACCCCATGACCCCCCCCCCCCCCCACCCCAGCCCATTACCAGCCCCTTTGGGTCTTGTATGGATATTAAGGGGAACCCCGCACATAAAATAAAAAAGGCCCTATATACTCTGAACAGCCGTATACAGGCGGTGCATACAAGACAGGGACTGTAGGTTTGTTCTTATGTAGAATGTGTTTGTAATTTTGAACAGGTACATTGTTGAAGTGTAGCTCCAGCCCAAAAATCTATTTTTAAACTTTTTGGAAAACATAGGTAAGGGTTATCACCCCTGTAACATTTGTTTTGCTGTCTGTGCCCCTGTTCAGAACATTTCACCTCACTTTCCGTCCCAATGACAACTGTTTTTGAAATGTGGTGTTTTTCTTGAAACAAGGATTGCTGATAAAGCATCAGTACAGAGGAGACACCTTTCTCCCATATTTATTCTTACAGGAGAGAATTTTCCTTCCTAGGGGTAGATTTCCTCTCACTTCCTGTTGTCTTCTTTCGTTTGCAAGTAGGAGTCGTTTGTAAGTTGGATGTTTGAAAGTAGGGACCTGCCGTATATACTCTGCAGAAATAGGCCCCTTAGTTGTTGGTGTTGGCACAACACTGTAAGCACTCACAGTTACTCTTGGTTGGTGCTGGAACGCCCTGCTGTCAACTATTATATCAGGAATTTTAATTACATATAATTGTTGAACAGTGGTAGTAAAAATTGGGGCTTTGATGGTGGTGCTGGTGCCACAACACTGTAAGCCCTGACAGTTACTCTTGGTGGGTGCAGCAATGGGCCCTGCTGTGAATTATTAGATCAAGAATTGTAATTACATGCCCCTTTTGAACAGGGGCTGAAAAATTGGGCCTTTCGTGGTGGTGGTGGTGGTGGCGTTGCCACAACACTGTAAGCCCTCAGACTTACTCTTGGTGGGTGCAGGAATGGGCCCTGCTGTGAATTATTACATCAAGAATTGTAATTGCATGCCCCTGTTGAACAGGGGCTGAAAAATTGGGCCTTAGGCACTGGTGGCACAACACTACAACCCCTCACAGATACTGTACTTGGAGCACAGCAATGAGCCCTGTTGCAAAGTATTGCTTCAAAAATTGTAATGACACGCCCCTGTTAAACAGGGGCTGAAAAATTGGGCCTTAGGCACTGGTGGCACAACACTACAACCCCTCACAGATACTGTACTTGGAGCACAGCAATGAGCCCTGTTGCAAAGTATTGCTTCAAAAATTGTAATGACACGCCCCTGTTAAACAGGGGCTGAAAAATTGGGCCTTAGGCACTGGTGGCACAACACTACAACCCCTCACAGATACTGTACTTGGAGCACAGCAATGAGCCCTATGGCAAATTATTGCTAAAAAAATTGTAAGTACACGCCCCTGTAAAACAGGGGCTGAAAAATTGGGCCTTAGCCACTGGTGGCGGCACCCATAAACAAAAATGATCTTCCAAGCTATCATCATCAATCGTATCATTGAGGACTCGGAGGAGGAGGATAGCCAGTCAACATAACAGCACAGGCACTCAGCATCAGCATCAGTCTTGAAGGGACGTGACATGTTAAAATCAATTAGTCTGTTATATCAGCATCAGGTGTGTGGTAGCTGGTGGTGATCCAAGACTGGTTCATCTTGATGAAAGTCAGTCGATCAACCGAGTCGGTGGACAGGCGCACCCTGTGATCCGTGACAAATCCTCCAGCAGCACTGAATGTGCGTTCCGAAAGAACGCTGGATGCAGGACAGGCCAGTAGCTCAATTGCATACTGTGCAAGCTCTGGCCAGTGATCCATCCTCAAGACCCAGTAAGCCAGAGGATTTTCGGTGGGGAAGGTGTCCAAGTCTGACCTTGCCCCTAGATATTCCTGCACCATGTTTATCAGACGCTGGCGATGGTTGCTGGAACCAATCATACTTTGGGGCTGCGGACTAAAGAATTGTCTGAACGCATCGGTCAGACGGCCACCTTCCCCACCGCTCCTTCTTTGACTGGCCGAAGCCTCAGCAACTCGTTGTCCTGGACCAGGAGTTTGTAACCTCCCAGTCTCTGGGAACGCGTTGCACAGACCTTTCTGCAAGGCCTCCCGGAGTTGTCTCATCCTCTGCTCCCTCTGCGACGGTAACATAAGGTCCGCAACCTTACCCTTGTACCGTGGATCAAGGAGAGTGGCCAGCCAGTAATGGTCCCTCTCCTTGATCCGAAGAATACGAGGATCCTTCCGCAGACTTTGCAGGATCAGGGAGGCCATGCAGCGTAGGTTTGCTGAGGCATTCGCTCCGGAGTCCTCTGGGTCACTAAGGACGACATGATCCGCAGTCACCTCCTCCCAGCCACGTACAAGTCCACTGGTTTCTTGGGACTGTAAATCATCCCTAAAAGACTGCTGCTGATGATGCTGAGTGCCAGCCTCCACCTCCATGCTGACACAATCCTCCTCCTCCTCCTCCTCCTCCTCCTCCTCTTCCTCTTCCTGTGCGATGGGTGGGACAGAAGGAACACTGTCTGGGTAAAGGGGGCCTTGAGAGGCAAGGAAGTCCTCCTCTTCCTGCCTCTGTTCTGCCTCAAGTGCCCTGTCCATTATTCCATGCAGCGTGTGCTCCAACAGGTGGACAAGAGGTACAGTGTCACTGATGCATGCACTGTCACTGCTCACCATCCTCGTGGCCTCCTCAAATGGTGCCAGGACAGTGCATGCATCCCTGATCATGCCCCACTGGCGTGGAGAAAAAAAAACAAGCTCCCCTGACCCTGTCCTGGTGCCGTAGTCGCACAGGTACTCATTGATGGCCCTCTGCTGCGTGTGCAGCCGCTGCAGCATGGCCAACGTTGAGTTCCACCTGGTGGGCATGTCACATATAAGGCGGTTCTTGGGCAGGTTCAACTCCTTTTGCAGCTCAGCCAGGCGAGCACTGGCATTATAAGATCTGCGGAAATGCACACAGACTTTCCTGGCCTGCCTCAGGACATCCTGTAAGCCCGGGTACCTGCCCAAGAACCGCTGCACCACCAGGTTAAGGACGTGAGCCACACAGGGCACATGGGTCAGTTGTCCCTGTCGGAGGGCGGAGAGGAGGTTGGTGCCATTGTCGCAAACCACCATTCCTGGCTTAAGCTGGCGTGGCGTCAACCACCTCTCGGCCTGGCCCTGCAGAGCAGACAGGACCTCTGCCCCAGTGTGGCTTCTGTCCCCCAAACACACCAGCGCAAGCACGGCATGGCATCTTTTTGCCTGCGTACTTGCGTAGCCCCGTGAACGGCTACGGAGCACCGCTGGTTCATAGGACAAACCACAGGAAGAGGCCATGGAGGAAGAAGAAGAGGAGGGGGTGGAGGAGAGAGGTGTGTCACAACCAGTAGTAGCATTTTGGAGGCGTGGCGGTGGGACAACCTCCAACACTACTGCACCTTGTCCTGCATCCTTCCCAGCTGCCAAAAGAGTGACCCAATGGGCCGTGAAAGAAAGGTAACGTCCCTGTCCATGCCTGCTGGACCATGAGTCAGCGGTAATATGCACCTTACCGCTGACCGCCCTGTCCAGCGAGGCCAAGACATTGCCTTCCACATGCCGGTAGAGAGCCGGAATAGCCTTCCGTGAGAAAAAGTGGCGTTTGGGAACCTGCCACTGAGGAACCGCACATTGCACAAACTCACGGAAGGGGGCCGAGTCTACCAACTGAAAAGGCAGCAGTTGAAGCGCTAGCAATTTAGCCAAGCTAGCATTCAACCGCTGGGCATGTGGATGGCTGGGAGTGAACTTCTTTCGACGGTCCAGCAGCTGGGGCAGGGAAATTTGCCTGCTAGAATCGGACGTCGGTGTACTGCTAGCAGAGTGGCCGCAAGTACTTGGCTGTGACACACCTAATTCTACACCTTCATTCCTCTCAGTGCATGTTTCAGAGAGGACTGAAGTTATAGTGGGGTTGGAGATCCCAGCTGATGCGGTGCAAGGAGAGGTCCGCTTTGTTCTTTGGTGTGGGTCTTTGAGGTAGGCTTGCCAACGAGCTGCATGGCAGGTCAACATATGTCTGGTCAGGCATGTGGTACCCAAGCGGCTGATGTTTTGGCCACGCGATATACGCTTGAGACATATGTTGCAAACAGCAGCTGTGCGATCTGATGCACTAGCCTCAAAAAAGGCCCACACCAAGGAACTTTTTGAATGACGGGCAGAGGCAGCGCCCTGCACAGGCGGAGCTCTGCGGTGTGATTCCGTCGGTGTACTGCCCTTACGCTGGCCACCAAAGGGCATCCTGTCTCGTTGGAGATGTGCCTCCTCCTCATCCTCCTCCTCCTCTCTCCTATTAGGCACCCACGTGGAGTCAGTGACCTCATCATCCCCTCCCTCCTCATCACTGGAGCCAATCTGGCAGTATGCTGCAGCTGCTGGAACATGACTGCCAGATTGGTGTCCTTCTTGAGCATCCCCTCTGTCTGCTCTCACCCTACTGCCTTCCTGTAGCTGGGTTTCATCATCAGACCCTTCGAAACGCTGGACATCCTCCTGGAGCATGTACCCAACACTGTGCTCAAACAGTTCGGGGGACTCCTCAGGAGGAGGACATGGTGGGTCTAGGGAAGGAGTGACTGATGATGAGTCTGACATTGATACCAGGGAAGAGGACGCTTTGGCAGCTGCTTTGCCAGTACCCTGAGCCTGGGTGAGAGAGGATGAGGAGGAGGAGGAGGGCTTGGTCATCCACTCTACCAAGTCTTCGGCATGATGTGGCTCAACATGTCCAGCTGCCGAAAAGAAGGACAAGCGTGTCCCATGGCCATGTGCTGATGACAATGCACCGCGTCCACGACCAGCACTGTTGCCCCCAGACACAGAGCCTGCTTGCCCTCTTTTATTGCCTCCTGACTGTCTGCCTCTCCTTGTTTGCCTTCCAGACATTCTAATGGATGGCCTGCAGGGAGATGGGAAAAAAGCAATAAGGGCTACCTTCAGGTGTCCTTCTCTGTCCCTTGAAACAAGGACTTGCACAGTGAAAGAAACTGACACTCTCCCTACCTACAGTTTTCTGTCCCTAGAAAAAATGTTTTTTTTAAGCACACTATAGCACAAGGAGAATTCACTCACTGTCCTTCCCAGTCCCTAGAAACAAGGACTTGCACAGTGAAAGAAACTGACACTCTCCCTACCTACAGTTTTCTGTCCCTAGAAAAAATGTTTTTTTTAAGCACACTATAGCACAAGGAGAATTCACTCACTGTCCTTCCAGGTCCCTGGAAACAAGGACTTGCACAGTGAAAGAAACTGACACTCTCCCTACCTACAGTTTTCTGTCCCTAGAAAAAATGTTTTTTTTAAGCACACTATAGCACAAGGAGAATTCACTCACTGTCCTTCCCAGTCCCTAGAAACAAGGACTTGCACAGTGAAAGAAACTGACACTCTCCCTACCTACAGTTTTCTGTCCCTAGAAAAAATGTTTTTTTTAAGCACACTATAGCACAAGGAGAATTCACTCACTGTCCTTCCAGGTCCCTGGAAACAAGGACTTGCACAGTGAAAGAAACTGACACTCTCCCTACCTACAGTTTTCTGTCACCAGAAAAAATGTATTTTTTAAGCACACTATAGCACAAGGAGAATTCACTCACTGTCCTTCCCAGTCCCTAGAAACAAGGACTTGCACAGTGAAAGAAACTGACACTCTCCCTACCTCCAGTTTTCTGTCCCTAGAAAAAATGTTTTTTTTAAGCACACTATAGCACAAGGAGAATTCACTCAATGTCCTTCCAGGTCCCTGGAAACAAGGACTTGCACAGTGAAAGAAACTGACACTCTCCCTACCTAGAGTTTTCTGTCCCTAGAAAAAATGTTTTTTTTAAGCACACTATAGCACAAGGAGAATTCACTCACTGTCCTTCCAGGTCCCTGGAAACAAGGACTTGCACAGTGAAAGAAACTGACACTCTCCCTACCTACAGTTTTCTGTCCCTAGAAAAAATGTTTTTTTTAAGCACACTATAGCACAAGGAGAATTCACTCAATGTCCTTCCAGGTCCCTGGAAACAAGGACTTGCACAGTGAAAGAAACTGGCACTCTCCCTACCTAGAGTTTTCTGTCCCTAGAAAAAATGTTTTTTAAGCACACTATAGCACAAGGAGAATTCACTCACTGTCCTTCCCAGTCCCTAGAAACAAGGACTTGCACAGTGAAAGAAACTGACACTCTCCCTACCTACAGTTTTCTGTCCCTAGAAAAAATGTTTTTTTTAAGCACACTATAGCACAAGGAGAATTCACTCACTGTCCTTCCCAGTCCCTAGAAACAAGGACTTGCACAGTGAAAGAAACTGACACTCTCCCTACCTACAGTTTTCTGTCCCTAGAAAAAATGTTTTTTTTAAGCACACTATAGCACAAGCACAAAACACACTGACACTCTCCCTACCTATCCTTCTCTTTCCCTAAACTAAAGGAATCCAGGTTAAGCAAGAAAGAAATAAAAGTCACTGTCCCTGCCTATGCTGCTCTATCCCTGCTCCGGAACACACTACACTAGGCCGCCGTGCTGGCGGCCTTTTATAGTGTGGGGCGTGTACTAAACACCCTCAGCAATAATTGGCCACAGGCATCCTGCCTGTGGCCAATCATTGCTCTCCTCGCTGCCGGTGCTGTGATTGGCCAAGCATGCGGGGTCACAGTGCATGCTTGGCCAATCACAGCGCCTGGATGACACTGCGATGGCGTAGTGCATTGTGGGCCGTTCGCGTCACTCGAATTTGGCGCGAACGGCCCAAATCGTTCGATCTTCGTCGAACGATCGAACAGCCGATGTTCGAGTCGAACGTATGTTCGACTCGAACACGAAGCTCATCCCTACTCAAGACCTGTTTCAACTGATCCTTCACTGCTTAGCAGACCCCAATAGCTGCTACTGCTGGTTGTGTCACCAAGCTTGCTGTAGAAAGAAGCAGACTTTCATAAGGACTCCAATCTTTTATCTATTGGGTTCTTGAACATTTGGACATTATCCACTGGACATGTCAGTGATTTATACATACAAGAGATGGCTGCGTCCACTGTAGGGACCTTCCATTTTTTTTTTTTTTTTGATGAACTTATCCTCCATGGGATAGACCACCGGAAATCTCTTGGGGGAATAAATATTTTCTCAGGACGTTCCCAATCCTGGTAAATAAGCCCTTTCAGTAAAGGGTGAAGTGGAAAAGAACAGACAGTCTGGGGGCTTCTAGCGACCCCAACGAGGATACAGTAGTGGTTGATGGTTCCGCAAGGTGCATTTTTAAATGCTGATCGGACCATGTTAGTCAGAGACTGAACCCATAATCTTTCAGCTTGAGATGCTGAGAAAAGGTTCCCCCACTGTTGACTCCTCTATAACAGAATCAACCTTATCCTGATCCCCTTCAGGCAGGTCGATCCCTGTATGGGACTGTTGCTCTGCTAACAGGCACTCTGAAGGAGGAGACGGAGATCGGGCGTGCTTTCCCTGACAGGGAGGCAGCGATCAATGTTGACAATCTCTCTCTAATCCTCCCAGAGCTGAGGAAAAAACCTCCTCTGTTACATACACAGGAGCAGGTGAACTGAGGACAGCCACAGTACCAAGTACCCCTGCGGGGTCTCTACGGTCACTTACCTCTGAACTTCAGGGGAGACTGGTGCAGCAGAAGTATGCCCAAGATCCTCAGAGCCCGATGAGACCCCCTTCGCTTCCTGGAAGATTCAGTTCCGGAGCTTCTGGACGGCATATTCCTAAGCCTAAAGCTGAGGTATTCCAGCCGTAATACACCACTTTTACTGAGAATAGTCTAACACAATTGCTGCTATATCACAGTTGGTGTCTACTAAAGTGCCTTTCTAGGGGATGCCTGCATCAACCGCCTCTGTGTGCCTTTATATTGTTGCTAGCTCTGTCTGTGCACTTCAACAGCCAGCTATAATGTGCTTTAAAACACGCTGGACGCCCGCACATGCGCAGTAGCGCCGCGGCGCACACCTGAGCGTCATCCACCCGCTCCGCCCGTTTTTACAGATCGCCTCTATGAATAGAGGCGCGTGCACGCGCACGCGCGCGGGCACGTGCGCCTTCGGCGCCTTTTTTGAAAACAACAAGGAGCTAAATGGGAGCCAGGGTCCCTTTGCCGCAGGGCCCGGGGATGGATGAGCGCAGCAACAGGGCAGAGGAGACAGCTTCCCAGGAGAGAACATACCAACTGCCTGGATTTGATTCTGGAAGAAAAAAATCCACATTACAAGAAAAAAGAACCATAGCGGCCTCTAGTGTCTAACACAGGTACCGCGGTCTTACATTTTTTTTTTTTTTTTTTTCTTGCCTACTATTAAAATTTTTACATTTTCTCAGTAGTAACAGGCAAACACAGAATATTAGCGGGAATACCTTAGGTAACAGGCAGAAAGACAAAATAGGCTTGGGGTCCCTCAATAGAACCAAGTTCCCGAGGGCCCCCACTTACCTTTTCCTCGCCGCAGGACTCTGTTTGGTCCACAGAAGCCCAAACTTCACCTATCACGGCAGGCATTGTAATCAAACCTTCAGGGACCGGGTTCCCAAGGATTCCACTCCCCTGGACCTGTATAGCACCCTGCACAGAAAACATCTTGGTCATGGGTATGACCAGAGCTCTGGATCCCAGGGTCCAGCTCTCCTAAGAGAAGCATTACAGGCAAAACCTTGCTCTTCTCTGCAAGGCCCGGGTACTGACCGTTTAGCTATGAAGCTTTTTTGGTCGGATCCGGAATAGCTTACTGAGGCCCAAAAGAACCTGTACGCAAGCTCAGTGAAAAACACATGTTTCTTCTTGGCCAACACCTTAGACACTGGCAAAAAACTGAGGTGCTCCCGGATGGGAGGGGCTTATATAGGGGAGGGTACTTCCGGTTTTGGAAGTTGCCAGTGCCAGCACCTGACGGTATCTATATAACCCATTAGTAATGACTATGTCGCTCTGTGTCCCGTGATGTACGAGAAAGAAAGTTTCAGTGTGCTATTCTGTTCTAAACCAATTTTGCTGTTCCATATTTTCAATCCTTGAGTTTAGGGACAGAGAAGGACACTCGTGGAAACTTTCAGTGTGCTATTCTGTGCTAAATCTTGTTTGTAGGGAGGGACAGAGTAGGACAGTGAGGGAAAGTGTCAGTGTGCTATTCTGTTCTAAACCAATTTTGCTGTTCCATATTTGAAATCCTTGAGTTTAGGGACAGAGAAGGACACCCGTGGAAACTATCAGTGTGCTATTCTGTGCTAAATCTTGTTTGTAGGGAGGGACAGAGTAGGACAGTGAGGGAAAGTGTCAGTGTGCTATTCTGTTCTAAACCAATTTTGCTGTTCCATATTTGAAATCCTTGAGTTTAGGGACAGAGAGGTACAGTGAGTGAAACTGACAGTGTGCTATTCTGTTCTAAACCAATTTTGCTGTTCCATATTTTCAATCCTTGAGTTTAGGGACAGAGAAGGACACTCGTGGAAACTATCAGTGTGCTATTCTGTGCTAAATCTTGTTTGTAGGGAGGGACAGAGTAGGACAGTGAGGGAAAGTGTCAGTGTGCTATTCTGTTCTAAACCAATTTTGCTGTTCCATATTTGAAATCCTTGAGTTTAGGGACAGAGAGGTACAGTGAGTGAAACTGACAGTGTGCTATTCTGTTCTAAACCAATTTTGCTGTTCCATATTTTCAATCCTTGAGTTTAGGGACAGAGAAGGACACTCGTGGAAACTATCAGTGTGCTATTCTGTGCTAAATCTTGTTTGTAGGGAGGGACAGAGTAGGACAGTGAGGGAAAGTGTCAGTGTGCTATTCTGTTCTAAACCAATTTTGCTGTTCCATATTTGAAATCATTGAGTTTAGGGACAGAGAGGTACAGTGAGTGAAACTGACAGTGTGCTATTCTGTTCTAAACCAATTTTGCTGTTCCATATTTTCAATCCTTGAGTTTAGGGACAGAGAAGGACACTCGTGGAAACTTTCAGTGTGCTATTCTGTGCTAAATCTTGTTTGTAGGGAGGGACAGAGTAGGACAGTGAGGGAAAGTGTCAGTGTGCTATTCTGTTCTAAACCAATTTTGCTGAACCATATTTGAAATCCTTGAGTTTAGGGACAGAGAGGTACAGTGAGTGAAACTGACAGTGTGCTATTCTGTTCTAAACCAATTTTGCTGTTCCATATTTTCAATCCTTGAGTTTAGGGACAGAGAAGGACACTCGTGGAAACTTTCAGTGTGCTATTCTGTGCTAAATCTTGTTTGTAGGGAGGGACAGAGTAGGACAGTGAGGGAAAGTGTCAGTGTGCTATTCTGTTCTAAACCAATTTTGCTGAACCATATTTGAAATCCTTGAGTTTAGGGACAGAGAGGTACAGTGAGTGAAACTGACAGTGTGCTATTCTGTTCTAAACCAATTTTGCTGAACCATATTTGAAATCCTTGAGTTTAGGGACAGAGAAGGATAGGCAGGGGACAGTGTCAGTGTCATTGTTGCTAAGCCTCCTGCACAGTATACACCTGAAGGTAGCCCTTATTGCTCTTTTTCCCATCTCCCTGCAGGCCATCCATTAAAATGTCTGGAAGGCAAACAAGGAGAGGCAGACAGTCAGGAGGCAAAAAAAGAGGGCAAGCAGGCTCTGTGTCTGGGGGCAACAGTGCTGGTCGTGGACGTGGTGCATTGTCATCAGCACATGGCCATGGGACACGCTTGTCCTTCTTTTCGGCAGCTGGACATGTTGAGCCACATCATGCCGAAGACTTGGTAGAGTGGATGACCAAGCCCACCTCATCCTCCTCATCCTCTCTCACCCAGGCTCAGGGTACTGGCAAAGCAGCTGCCAAAGCGTCCTCTTCTCTGGTATCATTATCTTCATTAGTCAATCCTTCCCTAGACCCACCATGTCCTCCTCCTGAGGAGTCCCCCGAACTGTTTGAGCACAGTGTTGGGTACATGCTCCAGGAGGATGCCCAGCGTTTCGAAGGATCTGATGATGATACCCAGCTAGAGGAAGGCAGTAGCGTGAGAGCAGAGAGAGGGGATGCTCAAGAAGGACACCAATCTGGCAGTCATGCTCCAGCAGCTGCAGCATACTGCCAGATTGGCTCCAGTGATGAGGAGGGAGGGGATGATGAGGTCACTGACTCCACGTGGGTGCCTAATAGGAGAGAGGAGGAGGAGGAGGATGAGGAGGAGGCACATCTCCAACGAGGCAGGATGCCCTTGAGTGGCCAGCGTATGGGCAGCACACCAACGGAATCACACCGCAGAGCTCCGCCTGTGCAGGGCGCTGCCTCTGCCCGTCATTCAAAAAGTTCTTTGGTGTGGGCCTTTTTTGAGGCGAGTGCATCAGATCGCACAGCTGCTGTTTGCAACATATGTCTCAAGCGTATATTGCGTGGCCAAAACATCAGCCGCTTGGGCACCACATGCTTGATCAGACATATGTTGACCTGCCATGCAGCTCGTTGGCAAGCCTACCTTAAAGACCCACACCAAAGAACAAAGCTGACCTCTTCTTGCACCGCATCAGCTGGGATCTCCAACCCCACTATACCTTCACTCCTCTCTGAAACCTGCTCTGAGAGGAATGAAGGTGTAGAATTAGGTGTGTCACAGCCAAGTACTTGCGGGCACTCTGCTAGCAGTACACCAACGTCCGATTCTAGCAGGCAAATTTCCCTGCCCCAGCTGCTGGACCGTCGAAAGAAGTTCACTCCCAGCCATCCACATGCCCAGCGGTTGAATGCTAGCTTGGCTAAATTGCTAGCGCTTCAACTGCTGCCTTTTCAGTTGGTAGACTCGGCCCCCTTCCGTGAGTTTGTGCAATGTGCGGTTCCTCAGTGGCAGGTTCCCAAACGCCACTTTTTCGCACGGAAGGCGATTCCGGCTCTCTACAGGCATGTGGAAGGCAATGTCTTGGCCTCGCTGGATAGGGCGGTCAGCGGTAAGGTGCATATTACCGCTGACTCATGGTCCAGCAGGCATGGACAGGGACGTTACCTTTCTTTCACGGCCCATTGGGTCACTCTTTTGGCAGCTGGGAAGGATGCAGGACAAGGTGCAGTAGTGTTGGAGGTTGATCCACCGCCACGCCTCCAAAATGCTACTACTGGTTGTGACACACCTCTCTCCTCCACCCCCTCCTCTTCTTCTTCCTCCATGGCCTCTTCCTGTGGTTTGTCCTCGGAACCAGCGGTGCTCCGTAGGCGTTCAAGGGGCTACGCAAGTACGCAGGCAAAAAGATGCCATGCCGTGCTTGCGCTGGTGTGTTTGGGGGACAGGAGCCACACTGGGGCAGAGGTCCTGTCTGCTCTGCAGGGGCAGGCCGAGAGGTGGTTGACGCCACGCCAGCTTAAGCCAGGAATGGTGGTTTGCGACAATGGCACCAACCTCCTCTCCGCCCTCCGACAGGGACAACTGACCCATGTGCCCTGTATGGCTCAGGTCCTTAACCTGGTGGTGCAGCGGTTCTTGGGCAGGTACCCGGGCTTACAGGATGTCCTGAGGCAGGCCAGGAAAGTCTGTGTGCATTTCCGCAGATCTTATAATGCCAGTGCTCGCCTGGCTGAGCTGCAAAAGGAGTTGAACCTGCCCAAGAACCGCCTTATATGTGACATGCCCACCAGGTGGAACTCAACGTTGGCCATGCTGCAGCGGCTGCACACGCAGCAGAGGGCCATCAATGAGTACCTGTGCGACTACGGCACCAGGACAGGGTCAGGGGAGCTCGGGTTTTTTTCACCACGCCAGTGGGGCATGATCAGGGATGCACGCACTGTCCTGGCACCATTTGAGGAGGCCACGAGGATGGTGAGCAGTGACAGTGCATGCATCAGTGACACTGTACCTCTTGTCCACCTGTTGGAGCACACGCTGCGTGGAATAATGGACAGGGCACTTGAGGCAGAACAGAGGCAGGAAGAGGAGGACTTCCTTGCCTCTCAAGGCCCCCTTTACCCAGACAGTGTTCCTTCTGTCCCACCCATCGCACAGGAAGAGGAGGAGGAGGAGGAGGAGGAGGAGGAGGATTGTGTCAGCATGGAGGTGGAGGCTGGCACTCAGCATCATCAGCAGCAGTCTTTTAGGGATGATTTACAGTCCCAAGAAACCAGTGGACTTGTACGTGGCTGGGAGGAGGTGGCTGCGGATCATGTCGTCCTTAGTGACCCAGAGGACTCCGGACTGAATGCCTCAGCTAACCTACGCTGCATGGCCTCCCTGATCCTGCAAAGTCTGCGGAAGGATCCTCGTATTCTTCGGATCAAGGAGAGGGACCATTACTGGCTGGCCACTCTCCTTGATCCACGGTACAAGGGTAAGGTTGCGGACCTTATCTTACCGTCGCAGAGGGAGCAGAGGATGAGACAACTCCGGGAGGCCTTGCAGAAAGGTCTGTGCAACGCGTTCCCAGAGACTGGGAGGTTACAAACTCCTGGTCCTGGACAACGAGTTGCTGAGGCTTCGGGCAGTCAAAGAAGGAGCGGTGGGGAAGGTGGCCGTCTGACCGATGCGTTCAGACAATTCTTTAGTCCGCAGCCCCAAAGTATGATCGGTTCCAGCAACCATCGCCAGCGTCTGATATACATGGTCCAGGAATACCTAGGGGCAAGGTCAGACGTGGACACCTTCCTCACCGAAAATCCTCTGGCTTACTGGGTCTTGAGGATGGATCACTGGCCAGAGCTTGCACAGTATGCAATTGAGCTACTGGCCTGTCCTGCATCCAGCGTTCTTTCAGAACGCACATTCAGTGCTGCTGGAGGATTTGTCACGGATCACAGGGTGCGCCTGTCCACCGACTCGGTTGATCGACTGACTTTCATCAAGATGAACCAGTCTTGGATCACCACCAGCTACCACACACCTGATGCTGATATAACAGACTAATTGATTTTAAAATGTCACATCCCTTCAAGACTGATGCTGATGCTGAGTGCCTGTGCTGTTATGTTGACTGGCTATCCTCCTCCTCAATGATACGATTAATGATGATAGCTTGGAAGATCATTTTGGTTTATGGGTGACGCCACCAGTGGCTAAGGCCCAATTTTTCAGCCCCTGTTTAACAGGGGCGTGTAATTAAAATTTTTGATGCAATACTTTGCAACAGGCCTCATTGCTGTGCTCCAAGTACAGTATCTGTGAGGGGTTGCAGTGTTGTGCCACCAGTGCCTAAGGCCCAATTTTTCAGCCCCTGTTCAACAGGGGCATGCAATTATAATTATTGATCTAATAATTCACAGCAGGGCCCATTGCTGCGCCCACCAAGAGTAACTGTCAGGCCTTACAGTGTTGTGGCACCAGCACCACCATCACCACCACCACCAAAGGCCCAATTTTTCAGCCCCTGTTCAACAGGGGCATGCAATTATAATTATTGATCGAATATTTCACAGCAGGGCCCATTGCTGCGCCCACCAAGAGTAACTGTCAGGCCTTACAGTGTTGTGGCACCAGCACCACCATCACCACCACCACCACCACCAAAGGCCCAATTTTTCAGCCCCTGTTCAACAGGGGCATGCAATTATAATTATTGATCGAATAATTCACAGCAGGGCCCATTGCTGCGCCCACCAAGAGTAACTGTCAGGCCTTACAGTGTTGTGGCACCAGCACCACCATCACCACCACCACCACCACCAAAGGCCTAATTTTTCAGCCCCTGTTCAACAGGGGCATGCAATTATAATTATTGATCGAATAATTCACAGCAGGGCCCATTGCTGCGCCCACCAAGAGTAACTGTCAGGCCTTACAGTGTTGTGGCACCAGCACCACCATCACCACCACCACCACCACCAAAGGCCCAATTTTTCAGCCCCTGTTCAACAGGGGCATGCAATTATAATTATTGATCGAATAATTCACAGCAGGGACCATTGCTGCGCCCACCAAGAGTAACTGTCAGGCCTTACAGTGTTGTGGCACCAGCACCACCATCACCACCACCACCACCACCAAAGGCCTAATTTTTCAGCCCCTGTTCAACAGGGGCATGCAATTATAATTATTGATCGAATAATTCACAGCAGGGTCCATTGCTGCGCCCACCAAGAGTAACTGTCAGGCCTTACAGTGTTGTGGCACCAGCACCACCATCACCACCACCACCAAAGGCCCAATTTTTCAGCCCCTGTTCAACAGGGGCATGCAATTATAATTATTGATCGAATAATTCACAGCAGGGCCCATTGCTGCGCCCACCAAGAGTAACTGTCAGGCCTTACAGTGTTGTGGCACCAGCACCACCATCACCACCACCACCACCACCAAAGGCCCAATTTTTCAGCCCCTGTTCAACAGGGGCATGCAATTATAATTATTGATCGAATAATTCACAGCAGGGACCATTGCTGCGCCCACCAAGAGTAACTGTCAGGCCTTACAGTGTTGTGGCACCAGCACCACCATCACCACCACCACCACCACCAAAGGCCTAATTTTTCAGCCCCTGTTCAACAGGGGCATGCAATTATAATTATTGATCGAATAATTCACAGCAGGGTCCATTGCTGCGCCCACCAAGAGTAACTGTCAGGCCTTACAGTGTTGTGGCACCAGCACCACCATCACCACCACCACCAAAGGCCCAATTTTTCAGCCCCTGTTCAACAGGGGCATGCAATTATAATTATTGATCGAATAATTCACAGCAGGGCCCATTGCTGCGCCCACCAAGAGTAACTGTCAGGCCTTACAGTGTTGTGGCACCAGCACCACCATCACCACCACCACCACCACCAAAGGCCCAATTTTTCAGCCCCTGTTCAACAGGGGCATGCAATTATAATTATTGATCGAATAATTCACAGCAGGGACCATTGCTGCGCCCACCAAGAGTAACTGTCAGGCCTTACAGTGTTGTGGCACCAGCACCACCATCAAAGGCCCAATTTTTACTACCACTGATCAACAATTATATGTTATTACAATTCCTGATATAATAGTTGACAGCAGGGCGTTCCAGCACCCACCAAGAATAACTGTGAGTGCTTTCAGTGTTGTGCCAACACCAACACCTAAGGGGCCAATTTCTGCAGAGTATATACGGCAGGTCCCTACTTTCAAACATCCAACTTACAAACGACTACTACTTGCAAACGGAAGAAGACAACAGGAAGTGAGAGGAAATCTACCCCTTGGAAGGAAAATTCTCTCCTGTAAGAATTAATATGGGAGAAAGGTGTCTCCTCTCCACTGATGCTTTATCACCAATCCTTGTTTCAATAAAAACACCACATTTCAAAAACAGTTGTCATTGGGACGCAAAGTGAGGTGAAATGTTCTGAACAGGGGCACAGACAGCAAAAAAAATGTGACAGGGGTGATAACCGTTCCCTATGTTTTCCAAAAAGCTAAAAAAAAAGAATTTGGCATGGAGCTACACTTAAACAATGCAGCTGTTCAAATTACAAACAGATTCTACATAAGAACAAACCTACAGTCCCTGTCTTGTATGCCACCGCCTGTATACGGCTGTTCAGAGTATATAGGTCCTTTTTTATTTTGTGTGCGGGGTTCCCCTTAATATCCATACAAGACCCAAAGGGGCTGGTAATGGGCTGGGGTAGGGGGGGGGGGTGATGGGGTAGCTATGCCATTTTTCCTAAGATTTTCATCCATATTACCGGGACAGACAGATGCATTAAAGCCGCAAGCAGTTTTAAATGGCTTTTTTCCTTTAGAAATGTTATTTGTGCAGGGACAGTTCTAAACACGGGAAACACGTGGCACTTCACAGGCATACTTTAGACACCCCCCAGGTACAATATTTAAAGGAATATTTGACTTTTTTTTTTTCACTTATGCATCATTAAAATGACTGCTCCCGGAAAACGTCCGTTTTTAAAACTTCTTTTTGCATTGATACATGTCCCCTGGTGCAGAACCCGGGTTCCCAAACTCTGTTTCGGACAATAACATGGATAATAGTCGTTATAATTAGCACTTTAGAATCCGAACGTTCGCATCATTGTATTTAATAGGGTTCTAATGTTCGTGGCGAACTTTCGGTCCGTTCGCGGGTTCTGGTGCGAACCGAACCCGGGGGTGTTCGGCTCATCACTACTTCTGGGTCATGCCTTGTGGTACAGAAGCATGTAACTAGGGAATACAGGTTCCCTGCATCTCTGTCATACTGTGTAATGGACGTTCAGTGACTCACACACAATGTTGACATTATGCTCCCTGACTATTCTACAACCCCCCAGATCAGATAGTCTAGATCCGCATCTGCTCGATATGCCTTGGTGCCAGGAGGAATACATTTCCTTGCACATGCATGGAGTTACACCATCCCAGCCAGCCAATCAGGATGGCTGAAGACCCTGAACCTGTAAGAAGCTGGCCATGGAGGATGAGGACGGGAAGAGTTGAGTATTGAATAGTTAGTTCTGTTTTAAAGGGTTGTTTTAAAACCGACCACCAGTTACATGTTACATTCGTTTTTATAAAAATTGGGAAGAGTTAACATTTCTGTGAGGCTTTTATGCGACATACGACCGTTTTTTTTGACGGGAAAACTGCTATGAGAACTTTTCGTCGGGAATCCCGGCCGTGTGTATGCTCCACCGCAGTTTTTCTGATGGGAAAGAGAGCAAGATCTCTTTTTTCCCCGTCAGGAAAAAATCCTAGAGGGAAAACCGTTCCTCTGTATGGTTTTCCGACGGGCAAAAAAACGGCGTATGCACAGAATTAAGTATGAGACGGGAGCGCTCTTTCTGGGAAAACTAGCGTTCGCAATGGAGATAGCACATCCATCACGCTGTAACAGACTGAAGAGCACGAGGCTGAAAAGCGCAAATCGACTCTCACCAAACTTTTACTAACATGAGGATCAGCAAAAGTAGCCCAAAGGGTGGCACCATTTGAATGAAACTTCCCCTTTATAGTGCCATCGTACACGATGTACGTCACCGCCCTTTGGTCGAGCTTTTTTTTGCCTGAACGTATGTATGCAAGGCAGGCTTGAGAGGAATCACGTTGGGAAAAACGTTGGTTTTTGGCATGTCAGGAAAACCGATCGAACAGACCTAAAGTTTGCGCGAACTTTAGAACCCTATTAAATACAATGGACTCGAACGTTCGAAATCAAAAGTACTAATTATAAAGGCTAATATGTAGGGATGAGCCGAACACCCCCGGGTTCGGTTCGCACCAGAACCTTCGAACGGACCGAAAGTTTGCGCGAACTTTCGAACCCTATTCGTTATAATGGACGCGAACGTTCGAAATCAAAATTGCTAATTACAACGGCCAATATGCATGTTAATGTCATAAAACAGGTTTGGGGACCCGGGTCCTGCCCCAGGGGACATATATCAATGCAAAAAGAAATTTTAAAAACTAAAGTTTTTTCGGGAGCAGTCATTTTAATGATGCATAAAGTGAAAAAAAAAAAAGTGAAATTTTCCTTTAAACATGGTACCTGGGGGGTGTCTAAAGTATGCCTGTGAAGTGGCATGTGTTTCCCGTGTTTAGAACTGTCCTTGCACAAAATGACATTTGTAAAGGAAAAAAAGAAGCCATTTAAAACCACTTGCGGCTTTAATGTCATGTCTTGTCCTGGCCGCCATATGGCTGAAAATCCTTGAGAAAAATGGCATGGCTACCCCATCACCCCCCCCCCCCCCACCCCAGCCCCTTTGGGTCTTGTATGGATACTAAGGGGGACCCCGCACCCAAAATAAAACCCTATACCTACAACCCTATATACTCTGAACAGCAGTATATAGGTGGTGCAAACAAGACATGGACTGTAGGTTTGTTCTTAAGTAGAATCTGAACAGGTACATTATGAAGTGTAGCTACATCCCAAAAAAATCAATTTTTAAGCTTTTTGGAGAACATAGGGAGGGGTTATCACCCCTGTAACATTTGCTGTCTTTGCACATCTGTTCAGAACATGTCACCTCACTTTCCGTCCCAATGACAAATGTTTTTGGAAAAGTGGGGTTTTAATTGAAACAAGGATTGGTGATAAAGCATCAGTAGAGAGGAGATACCTTTTTCCCAAATTAAATCTAACAGGATAGAATTTTCCTTCCTAGGGGTAGATTTCCTCTCACTTCCTGTTTTCTCTTGCCGTTTGCAAGTAGGAGTCGTTTGTAAGTTGGATGTTTGAAAGTAGGGGCCTGCCGTATATACTCTGCAGAAATTTGCCCTATTAGATGTTGGTGTAGCCACAAGACTGGTGGGCACAGGAATGGGCCCTGCTGTGAGTTAATAGATCAAGATTTGTACTTGCATGCACCTGTTGAACCGGGCAGAAAAATTGGGCCTTTGGTGGTGGTGGTGGTGGTGGTGGACGGTGTTGCCACAAGACTGTAAGCCCTCACAGTTACTCTTGGTAGGTGCAGGAATGGGCCCTGCTGTGAGTTATTAGATCAAGATTTGTAATTGCATGCACCTGTTGAACAGGGCAGAAAAATTGGGCCTTTGGTGGTGGTGGTGGTGGTGGACGGTGTTGCCACAAGACTGTAGGCCCTCATAGTTACTCTTGGTGGGCGCAGGAATGGGCCCTGCTGTGAACTATTAGATCAAGATTTGTAATTACACGCCCCTGTTAAACAGGGGCTGAAAAATTGTGCCTTAGGCATTGGTGCTGGTGCCACAACACTGCAACCCCTCACAGATACTGTACTTGGAGCACAGCAGTCACACCTGTTGCGAAGCATCTTTTTAAAAAATTGTAATTACACGCCCCTGTTATACAGGGGCTGAAAAATTGTGCCTTAGGCACTGGTGCTGGTGCCACAACACTGCAACCCCTCACAGATACTGTACTCTGAGCACAGCAATGAGACCTGTTGCAAAGCATTGCCTAAAAATTGTAATTACACGCCCCAACAGGGGCTGAAAAATTGTGCCTTAGGCACTGGTGCTGGTGCCACAACACTGCAACCCCTCACAGATACTGTACTCTGAGCACAGCAGTCACACCTGTTGCGAAGCATCTTTTTAAAAAATTGTAATTACACGCCCCTGTTATACAGGGGCTGAAAAATTGTGCCTTAGGCACTGGTGTGGTGGCATGGATCATTGAGGAGGAGGAAGAGGATAGTCAGTGAACATAACAGGACAGTCACTCAGCATAGGCAGTCTTGAAGGGATGTGACATTATAAATTATTCCGTTATATCCGCTTCAGGTGTCTGGTAGCTGGTGGTGATCCAAGACTGATTCATTTTTATGAAGGTCAGTCGATCAACCGAGTCGGTGGACAGGCGCACCCTATGATCGGTGACAAATCCTCCAGCAGCACTGAATGTGCGTTCGGAAAGAACGCTGGATGCAGGACAGGCCAGTAGCTCAATTGCATACTGTGCAAGCTCTGGCCAGTGATCCATCCTCAGGACCCAGTAAGCCAGAGGATTTTCGGTGGGAAAGGTGTCCAAGTCTGACCTTGCCCCTAGGTATTCCTGCACCATGTATATCAGACGCTGGCGATGGTTGCTGGAACCGATCATACCTTGGGGCTGCGGACTAAAAAATTGTCTGAACGCATCGGTCAGACGTCCACCTTCCCCACCGCTCCTTCTGCTACTGACCGAAGCCTCAGCAACTCGTCGTCCAGGACCAGGAGTTTGTAACCTCCCAGTTTCTGGGAACGCGTTGCACAGACCTTTCTGCAAGGCCTCCCTGAGATGTCTCATCCTCTGCTCCCTCTGCGACGGCAAGATAAGGTCCGCAACCTTACCCTTGTACCGTGGATCAAGGAGAGTGGCCAGCCAGTAATGGTCACTCTCCTTGATCCGAAGAACACGAGGATCCTTCCGCAGGCTTTGCAGGATCAGGGAGGCCATGCAGCGTAGGTTAGCTGAGGCATTCGGTCCGGAGTCTTCTGGGTCACTGAGGATGACATGATCGCCAGCCACCTCCTCCCAGCCACGTACAAGTCCACTGGTTTGTTGGGACTGTACATCATCCCTAAAAGACTGCTGCTGCTGATGCTGAGTGCCAGGCTCCACCTCCATGCTCACACAATCCTCCTCCTCCTCCTCCTCCTCCTCTTCCTGTGTGATGGGTGGGACAGAAGGAACATTGTCTGGATAAAGGGGGCCTTGAGAGACAAGGAAGTCCTCCTCTTCCTGCCTCTGTTCTGCCTCAAGTGCCCTGTCCATTATCCCACGCAGCGTATGCTCCAACAGGTGGACAAGAGGTACAGTGTCACTGATGCATGCACTGTCACTGCTCACCATCCTCGTGGCCTCCTCAAATGGTGAGAGGACAGTGCATGCATCCCTGATCATGCTCCACTGGCGTGGGGAAAAAAAGCCAAGCTCCCCTGACCCTGTCCTGGTGCCGTAGTCGCAAAGGTACTCATTGATGGCCCTCTGCTGCGTGTGCAGTCGCTGCAGCATGGCCAACGTTGAGTTCCACCTGGTGGGCATGTCACATATTAGGCGGTTCTTGGGCAGGTTCAGCTCCTTTTGCAGCTCAGTCAGCCGAGCACTGGCATTATAAGATCGGCGGAAATGCACACAGACTTTCCTGGCCTGCCTCAGGACATCCTGTAAGCCTGGGAACCTGCCCAAGAACCGCTGCACCACCAGGTTGAGGACGTGAGCCATACAGGGCACATGGGTGAGCTGCCCCTGTCGCAGGGCGGAGAGGAGGTTGGTGCCATTATCAGAAACGACCATTCCTGGCTTAAGCTGGCGTGGCGTCAACCACCTCTCGGCCTGCCCCTGCAGAGCTGCCAGAACCTCTGGCCCAGTGTGGCTCCTGTCCCCCAAACACACCAGCGCAAGCACGGCATGGCATCTTTTTGCCTGCGTACTCGCGTAGCCCCTTGTACGCCTACGGAGCACCGCTGGTTCCGAGGACAGAGCACTCGAAGAGGACATGGAGGAAGAAGAAGAGGAGGGGGTGGAGGAGAGAGGTGTGTCACAACCAGTAGTAGCATTTTGGAGGCGTGGTGGCGGAACAACCTCCAACACTACTGCACCTTGTCCTGCATCCCTCCCAGCTGCCAATAGAGTGACCCAATGGGCCGTGAAAGAAAGATAACGTCCCTGTCCATGCCTGCTGGACCATGAGTCAGCGGTAATATGCACCTTACCGCTGACCGCCCTGTCCAGCGAGGCATGGACATTGCCTTCCACATGCCAGTAGAGAGACGGAATCGCCTTCCGTGAGAAAAAGTGGCGTTTGGGAACCTGCCACTGAGGAACCGCACATTGAACAAACTCACGGAAGGGGGCCGAGTCTATCAACTGAAAAGGCAGCAGTTGAAGTGCTAGCAATTTAGCCAAGCTAGCATTCAACCGCTGGGCATGTGGATGGCTGGGAGTATACTTCTTTCGACGGTCCAGCAGCTGGGGCAGGGAAATTTGCCTGCTACAATCGGACGTCGGTGTACTGCAAGTACTTGGTTGTGACACACCTAATTCTACACCTTCAATCCTCTCAGAGCAGCTTTCAGAGAGGACTGAAGATATAGTGGGGATGGAGATCCCAGCTGATGAGGAGCAAGGAGAGGTCCGCTTTGTTCTTTGGTGTGGGTCTTTTATGTGTGCTTGCCAACGAGCTGCATGGCAGGTCGACATATGTCTGCTCATGCTTGTGGTGCCCAAGCGGCTGATGTTTTGGCCACGCGAGATACGCTTGAGACAAATATTGCAAATAGCAGTGGTGCGATCTGATGCACTCGTCTCAAAAAAGGCCCACACCAAAGAACTTTTGTGATAACGTGCAGAGGCAGCGCCCTGCACAGGCGGAGCTCTGCGGTGTGGTACAGTTGCTGTGCTGGCCTCTAGCTGGCCTCCAGGGGGCATCCTGCCTCGTTGGACATGTGACGCTGCATCCTCCTCCTCCTCCTCCTCCTCCTCCTCTCTCCCTTCAGGCACCCACGTGGAGTCAGTGACCTCATCATCCCCTCCCTCTTCACCACTAGAGCAAACCTGGCAGTAAGCTGCAGCTGGTGGAACACTACTGCCAGATTGCTGTCCTTCAGCATCCCCTCTCTCTGCGCGCACACTACTGACTTCCTCAAGCTGGGTATCATCATCCGAGCCTTCGAATCGTTGGGCATCCTCCTGGAGCATGTACCCAACACTGTGCTCAAACAGTTCGGGGGACTCCTCAGGAGGACATGGTGGGTCTAGGGAAGGGGTGGCTGATGATGCCATTGAGTACGCGTTGGCAGCTGCTCTGCCAATACCCTGAGCCTGGGTGAGAGAGGATGAGGAGGATGAGGAGGGCTTGGTCATCCATTCTACCAAGCCTTCGGCATGATGCGGCTCCACATTTCCAGCTGCCGAAAACAAAGACAAGCGTGTCCCATGGCCACGTGCTGATGACGATGCACGACCACGTCCACGGCCAGCACTGTTGTCTCTAGAAACAGAGCCTGCCTGCCCTGTGTTCTTGCCTCGGCACGCTCTGCCTCTCCTTGGCGGTCTTCCAGCCATTGTAGTCGGTAGTGTATATAGTATAAAAAATAGAACTCCTATGTGTGCTCACAACACACTGTAGGTCCTATGGGTGCTGACACTAACACACTATAGGTACTATGTGTGCTGCTGACAAGAAAATATAGGAGCTCTGTTTGCTGCCACTAACACACTAGAAGTCCTATTGGTGCTTCTGAGATGAAAATATAGGAGCTCTGTGTGATGCCACTAACACACTAGAAGTCCTATGGGTGCTTCTGAGATGAAAATATAGGAACTCTGTGTGATACCACTAACACACTAGAAGTCCTATGGGTTCTTCTGAGAAGAAAATATAGGAGCTCTGTTTGCTGCCACTAACACACTAGAAGTCCTATGGGTGCTGCTGAGAAGAAAATATAGGAGCTCTGTGTGATGCCACTAACACACTAGAAGTCCTATGGGTGCTTCTGAGATGAAAATATAGGAGCTCTGTGTGATGCCACTAACACACTAGAAGTCCTATGGGTGCTGCTGAGAAGAAAATATAGGAGCTCTGTGTGATGCCACTAACACACTAGAAGTCCTATGGGTGCTTCTGAGATGAAAATATAGGAGCTCTGTGTGATGCCACTAACACACTAGAAGTCCTATGGGTGCTGCTGAGAAGAAAATATAGGAGCTCTGTGTGATGCCACTAACACATTAGAAGTCCTATGGGTGCTGCTGAGAAGAAAATATAGGAGCTCTGTGTGATGCCACTAACACATTAGAAGTCCTATGGGTGCTGCTGAGAAGAAAATATAGGAGCTCTGTTTGCTGCCACTAACACACTAGAAGTCCTATGGGTGCTTCTGAGAAGAAAATATAGGAGCTCTGTGTGATGCCACTAACACACTAGAAGTCCTATTTGTGCTTCTGAGATGAAAATATAGGAACTCTGTGTGATGCCACTAACACATTAGAAGTCCTATGGGTGCTGCTGAGAAGAAAATATAGGAGCTCTGTTTGCTGCCACTAACACACTAGAAGTCCTATGGGTGCTGCTGAGAAGAAAATATAGGAGCTCTGTGTGATGCCACTAACACACTAGAAGTCCTATGGGTGCTGCTGAGAAGAAAATATAGGAGCTCTGTTTGCTGCCACTAACACACTAGAAGTCCTATGGGTGCTGCTGAGAAGAAAATATAGGAGCTCTGTGTGATGCCACTAACACACTAGAAGTCCTATGGGTGCTTCTAAGATGAAAATATAGGAGCTCTGTGTGATGCCACTAACACACTAGAAGTCCTATGGGTGCTGCTGAGAAGAAAATATAGGAGCTCTGTGTGATGCCACTAACACACTAGAAGTCCTATGGGTGCTTCTGAGATGAAAATATAGGAGCTCTGTGTGATGCCACTAACACACTAGAAGTCCTATGGGTGCTGCTGAGAAGAAAATATAGGAGCTCTGTGTGATGCCACTAACACACTAGAAGTCCTATGGGTGCTTCTGAGATGAAAATATAGGAGCTCTGTGTGATGCCACTAACACACTAGAAGTCCTATGGGTGCTGCTGAGAAGAAAATATAGGAGCTCTGTTTGCTGCCACTAACACACTAGAAGTCCTATGGGTGCTGCTGAGAAGAAAATATAGGAGCTCTGTGTGATGCCACTAACACACTAGAAGTCCTATGGGTGCTGCTGAGAAGAAAATATAGGAGCTCTGTGTGATGCCACTAACACACTAGAAGTCCTATGGGTGCTTCTGAGATGAAAATATAGGAACTCTGTGTGATGCCACTAACACACTAGAAGTCCTATGGGTGCTGCTGAGAAGAAAATATAGGAGCTCTGTTTGCTGCCACTAACACACTAGAAGTCCTATGGGTGCTTCTGAGAAGAAAATATAGGAGCTCTGTGTGATGCCACTAACACACTAGAAGTCCTATGGGTGCTTCTGAGATGAAAATATAGGAACTCTGTGTGATGCCACTAACACATTAGAAGTCCTATGGGTGCTGCTAGGAAGAAAATATAGGAGCTCTGTTTGCTGCCACTAACACACTAGAAGTCCTATGGGTGCTTCTGAGAAGAAAATATAGGAGCTCTGTGTGATGCCACTAACACACTAGAAGTCCTATGGGTGCTTCTGAGATGAAAATATAGGAACTCTGTGTGATGCCACTAACACACTAGAAGTCCTATGGGTGCTGCTGAGAAGAAAATATAGGAGCTCTGTTTGCTGCCACTAACACACTAGAAGTCCTATGGGTGCTGCTGAGAAGAAAATATAGGAGCTCTGTGTGATGCCACTAACACACTAGAAGTCCTATGGGTGCTGCTGAGAAGAAAATATAGGAGCTCTGTTTGCTGCCACTAACACACTAGAAGTCCTATGGGTGCTGCTGAGAAGAAAATATAGGAGCTCTGTTTGCTGCCACTAACACACTAGAAGTCCTATGGGTGCTGCTGAGAAGAAAATATAGGAGCTCTGTGTGATGCCACTAACACACTAGAAGTCCTATGGGTGCTGCTGAGAAGAAAATATAGGAGCTCTGTTTGCTGCCACTAACACACTAGAAGTCCTATGGGTGCTGCTGAGAAGAAAATATAGGAGCTCTGTTTGCTGCCACTAACACACTAGAAGTCCTATGGGTGCTGCTGAGAAGAAAATATAGGAGCTCTGTGTGATGCCACTAACACACTAGAAGTCCTATGGGTGCTTCTGAGATGAAAATATAGGAGCTCTGTGTGATGCCACTAACACACTAGAAGTCCTATGGGTGCTGCTGAGAAGAAAATATAGGAGCTCTGTGTGATGCCACTAACACACTAGAAGTCCTATGGGTGCTGCTGAGAAGAAAATATAGGAGCTCTGTTTGCTGCCACTAACACACTAGAAGTCCTATGGGTGCTGCTGAGAAGAAAATATAGGAGCTCTGTGTGATGCCACTAACACACTAGAAGTCCTATGGGTGCTGCTGAGAAGAAAATATAGGAGCTCTGTTTGCTGCCACTAACACACTAGAAGTCCTATGGGTGCTGCTGAGAAGAAAATATAGGAGCTCTGTGTGATGCCACTAACACACTAGAAGTCCTATGGGTGCTTCTGAGATGAAAATATAGGAGCTCTGTGTGATGCCACTAACACACTAGAAGTCCTATGGGTGCTGCTGAGAAGAAAATATAGGAGCTCTGTGTGATGCCACTAACACACTAGAAGTCCTATGGGTGCTTCTGAGATGAAAATATAGGAGCTCTGTGTGATGCCACTAACACACTAGAAGTCCTATGGGTGCTGCTGAGAAGAAAATATAGGAGCTCTGTTTGCTGCCACTAACACACTAGAAGTCCTATGGGTGCTGCTGAGAAGAAAATATAGGAGCTCTGTGTGATGCCACTAACACACTAGAAGTCCTATGGGTGCTTCTGAGATGAAAATATAGGAGCTCTGTGTGATGCCACTAACACACTAGAAGTCCTATGGGTGCTGCTGAGAAGAAAATATAGGAGCTCTGTGTGATGCCACTAACACACTAGAAGTCCTATGGGTGCTTCTGAGATGAAAATATAGGAACTCTGTGTGATGCCACTAACACACTAGAAGTCCTATGGGTGCTGCTGAGAAGAAAATATAGGAGCTCTGTTTGCTGCCACTAACACACTAGAAGTCCTATGGGTGCTTCTGAGAAGAAAATATAGGAGCTCTGTGTGATGCCACTAACACACTAGAAGTCCTATGGGTGCTTCTGAGATGAAAATATAGGAACTCTGTGTGATGCCACTAACACATTAGAAGTCCTATGGGTGCTGCTAAGAAGAAAATATAGGAGCTCTGTTTGCTGCCACTAACACACTAGAAGTCCTATGGGTGCTTCTGAGAAGAAAATATAGGAGCTCTGTGTGATGCCACTAACACACTAGAAGTCCTATGGGTGCTGCTGAGAAGAAAATATAGGAGCTCTGTTTGCTGCCACTAACACACTAGAAGTCCTATGGGTGCTGCTGAGAAGAAAATATAGGAGCTCTGTGTGATGCCACTAACACACTAGAAGTCCTATGGGTGCTGCTGAGAAGAAAATATAGGAGCTCTGTGTGATGCCACTAACACACTAGAAGTCCTATGGGTGCTGCTGAGAAGAAAATATAGGAGCTCTGTTTGCTGCCACTAACACACTAGAAGTCCTATGGGTGCTTCTGAGAAGAAAATATAGGAGCTCTGTGTGATGCCACTAACACACTAGAAGTCCTATGGGTGCTTCTGAGATGAAAATATAGGAACTCTGTGTGATGCCACTAACACATTAGAAGTCCTATGGGTGCTGCTAAGAAGAAAATATAGGAGCTCTGTGTGATGCCACTAACACACTAGAAGTCCTATGGGTGCTTCTGAGATGAAAATATAGGAACTCTGTGTGATGCCACTAACACATTAGAAGTCCTATGGGTGCTGCTAAGAAGAAAATATAGGAGCTCTGTTTGCTGCCACTAACACACTAGAAGTCCTATGGGTGCTTCTGAGAAGAAAATATAGGAGCTCTGTGTGATGCCACTAACACACTAGAAGTCCTATGGGTGCTTCTGAGATGAAAATATAGGAACTCTGTGTGATGCCACTAACACATTAGAAGTCCTATGGGTGCTGCTAAGAAGAAAATATAGGAGCTCTGTTTGCTGCCACTAACACACTAGAAGTCCTATGGGTGCTTCTGAGAAGAAAATATAGGAGCTCTGTTTGCTGCCACTAACACACTAGAAGTCCTATGGGTGCTTCTGAGAAGAAAATATAGGAGCTCTGTGTGATGCCACTAACACACTAGAAGTCCTATGGGTGCTGCTGAGAAGAAAATATAGGAGCTCTGTTTGCTGCCACTAACACACTAGAAGTCCTATGGGTGCTGCTGAGAAGAAAATATAGGAGCTCTGTTTGCTGCCACTAACACACTAGAAGTCCTATGGGTGCTGCTGAGAAGAAAATATAGGAGCTCTGTGTGATGCCACTAACACACTAGAAGTCCTATGGGTGCTGCTGAGAAGAAAATATAGGAGCTCTGTTTGCTGCCACTAACACACTAGAAGTCCTATGGGTGCTGCTGAGAAGAAAATATAGGAGCTCTGTGTGATGCCACTAACACACTAGAAGTCCTATGGGTGCTGCTGAGAAGAAAATATAGGAGCTCTGTTTGCTGCCACTAACACACTAGAAGTCCTATGGGTGCTTCTGAGAAGAAAATATAGGAGCTCTGTGTGATGCCACTAACACACTAGAAGTCCTATGGGTGCTTCTGAGATGAAAATATAGGAACTCTGTGTGATGCCACTAACACATTAGAAGTCCTATGGGTGCTGCTAGGAAGAAAATATAGGAGCTCTGTTTGCTGCCACTAACACACTAGAAGTCCTATGGGTGCTTCTGAGAAGAAAATATAGGAGCTCTGTGTGATGCCACTAACACACTAGAAGTCCTATGGGTGCTTCTGAGATGAAAATATAGGAACTCTGTGTGATGCCACTAACACATTAGAAGTCCTATGGGTGCTGCTGAGAAGAAAATATAGGAGCTCTGTTTGCTGCCACTAACACACTAGAAGTCCTATGGGTGCTGCTGAGAAGAAAATATAGGAGCTCTGTGTGATGCCACTAACACACTAGAAGTCCTATGGGTGCTGCTGAGAAGAAAATATAGGAGCTCTGTTTGCTGCCACTAACACACTAGAAGTCCTATGGGTGCTGCTGAGAAGAAAATATAGGAGCTCTGTTTGCTGCCACTAACACACTAGAAGTCCTATGGGTGCTGCTGAGAAGAAAATATAGGAGCTCTGTGTGATGCCACTAACACACTAGAAGTCCTATGGGTGCTGCTGAGAAGAAAATATAGGAGCTCTGTTTGCTGCCACTAACACACTAGAAGTCCTATGGGTGCTGCTGAGAAGAAAATATAGGAGCTCTGTTTGCTGCCACTAACACACTAGAAGTCCTATGGGTGCTGCTGAGAAGAAAATATAGGAGCTCTGTGTGATGCCACTAACACACTAGAAGTCCTATGGGTGCTTCTGAGATGAAAATATAGGAGCTCTGTGTGATGCCACTAACACACTAGAAGTCCTATGGGTGCTGCTGAGAAGAAAATATAGGAGCTCTGTGTGATGCCACTAACACACTAGAAGTCCTATGGGTGCTGCTGAGAAGAAAATATAGGAGCTCTGTTTGCTGCCACTAACACACTAGAAGTCCTATGGGTGCTGCTGAGAAGAAAATATAGGAGCTCTGTGTGATGCCACTAACACACTAGAAGTCCTATGGGTGCTGCTGAGAAGAAAATATAGGAGCTCTGTTTGCTGCCACTAACACACTAGAAGTCCTATGGGTGCTGCTGAGAAGAAAATATAGGAGCTCTGTGTGATGCCACTAACACACTAGAAGTCCTATGGGTGCTTCTGAGATGAAAATATAGGAGCTCTGTGTGATGCCACTAACACACTAGAAGTCCTATGGGTGCTGCTGAGAAGAAAATATAGGAGCTCTGTGTGATGCCACTAACACACTAGAAGTCCTATGGGTGCTTCTGAGATGAAAATATAGGAGCTCTGTGTGATGCCACTAACACACTAGAAGTCCTATGGGTGCTGCTGAGAAGAAAATATAGGAGCTCTGTTTGCTGCCACTAACACACTAGAAGTCCTATGGGTGCTGCTGAGAAGAAAATATAGGAGCTCTGTGTGATGCCACTAACACACTAGAAGTCCTATGGGTGCTTCTGAGATGAAAATATAGGAGCTCTGTGTGATGCCACTAACACACTAGAAGTCCTATGGGTGCTGCTGAGAAGAAAATATAGGAGCTCTGTGTGATGCCACTAACACACTAGAAGTCCTATGGGTGCTTCTGAGATGAAAATATAGGAACTCTGTGTGATGCCACTAACACACTAGAAGTCCTATGGGTGCTGCTGAGAAGAAAATATAGGAGCTCTGTTTGCTGCCACTAACACACTAGAAGTCCTATGGGTGCTTCTGAGAAGAAAATATAGGAGCTCTGTGTGATGCCACTAACACACTAGAAGTCCTATGGGTGCTTCTGAGATGAAAATATAGGAACTCTGTGTGATGCCACTAACACATTAGAAGTCCTATGGGTGCTGCTAAGAAGAAAATATAGGAGCTCTGTTTGCTGCCACTAACACACTAGAAGTCCTATGGGTGCTTCTGAGAAGAAAATATAGGAGCTCTGTGTGATGCCACTAACACACTAGAAGTCCTATGGGTGCTGCTGAGAAGAAAATATAGGAGCTCTGTTTGCTGCCACTAACACACTAGAAGTCCTATGGGTGCTGCTGAGAAGAAAATATAGGAGCTCTGTGTGATGCCACTAACACACTAGAAGTCCTATGGGTGCTGCTGAGAAGAAAATATAGGAGCTCTGTGTGATGCCACTAACACACTAGAAGTCCTATGGGTGCTGCTGAGAAGAAAATATAGGAGCTCTGTTTGCTGCCACTAACACACTAGAAGTCCTATGGGTGCTTCTGAGAAGAAAATATAGGAGCTCTGTGTGATGCCACTAACACACTAGAAGTCCTATGGGTGCTTCTGAGATGAAAATATAGGAACTCTGTGTGATGCCACTAACACATTAGAAGTCCTATGGGTGCTGCTAAGAAGAAAATATAGGAGCTCTGTGTGATGCCACTAACACACTAGAAGTCCTATGGGTGCTTCTGAGATGAAAATATAGGAACTCTGTGTGATGCCACTAACACATTAGAAGTCCTATGGGTGCTGCTAAGAAGAAAATATAGGAGCTCTGTTTGCTGCCACTAACACACTAGAAGTCCTATGGGTGCTTCTGAGAAGAAAATATAGGAGCTCTGTGTGATGCCACTAACACACTAGAAGTCCTATGGGTGCTTCTGAGATGAAAATATAGGAACTCTGTGTGATGCCACTAACACATTAGAAGTCCTATGGGTGCTGCTAAGAAGAAAATATAGGAGCTCTGTTTGCTGCCACTAACACACTAGAAGTCCTATGGGTGCTTCTGAGAAGAAAATATAGGAGCTCTGTTTGCTGCCACTAACACACTAGAAGTCCTATGGGTGCTTCTGAGAAGAAAATATAGGAGCTCTGTGTGATGCCACTAACACACTAGAAGTCCTATGGGTGCTGCTGAGAAGAAAATATAGGAGCTCTGTTTGCTGCCACTAACACACTAGAAGTCCTATGGGTGCTGCTGAGAAGAAAATATAGGAGCTCTGTTTGCTGCCACTAACACACTAGAAGTCCTATGGGTGCTGCTGAGAAGAAAATATAGGAGCTCTGTGTGATGCCACTAACACACTAGAAGTCCTATGGGTGCTGCTGAGAAGAAAATATAGGAGCTCTGTTTGCTGCCACTAACACACTAGAAGTCCTATGGGTGCTGCTGAGAAGAAAATATAGGAGCTCTGTGTGATGCCACTAACACACTAGAAGTCCTATGGGTGCTGCTGAGAAGAAAATATAGGAGCTCTGTTTGCTGCCACTAACACACTAGAAGTCCTATGGGTGCTGCTGAGAAGAAAATATAGGAGCTCTGTGTGATGCCACTAACACACTAGAAGTCCTATGGGTGCTTCTGAGATGAAAATATAGGAGCTCTGTGTGATGCCACTAACACACTAGAAGTCCTATGGGTGCTGCTGAGAAGAAAATATAGGAGCTCTGTTTGCTGCCACTAACACACTAGAAGTCCTATGGGTGCTTCTGAGAAGAAAATATAGGAGCTCTGTGTGATGCCACTAACACACTAGAAGTCCTATGGGTGCTTCTGAGATGAAAATATAGGAACTCTGTGTGATGCCACTAACACATTAGAAGTCCTATGGGTGCTGCTAAGAAGAAAATATAGGAGCTCTGTGTGATGCCACTAACACACTAGAAGTCCTATGGGTGCTGCTGAGAAGAAAATATAGGAGCTCTGTGTGATGCCACTAACACATTAGAAGTCCTATGGGTGCTGCTGAGAAGAAAATATAGGAGCTCTGTTTGCTGCCACTAACACACTAGAAGTCCTATGGGTGCTGTTGGGGTGCAATGCTGTGCTAACAGCACTGCGGTTGGTACTACTGCAATACTGTACTAACAGTAAGCACGCACCAGACTAATCCCCAGCAGCAGCTAATAACACGCTAACTGTGCAATCAGCAGCAATGAACGATCAATGACTTAGGTAGCAATGGTTTAGCAAAGAAATAGCCAATGGTTTAGCAAAGAAGAGCAAATCTTTCAGTATCAAGCAAAGACAGAATCAGCAGACTGATCTCTCCTAAAGCCGGAACTCATGTGACCGGGGCCGATGGCGTGGCGGCCTTTTAAATGGTGGGGCGTGTACTAAAGCCCCTGAGCTGTAATTGGCTACAGGCGTCCTGCCTGTAGCCAATTATTGCTCTCCGAGTTTCGGGCGCTGTGATTGGCCAAGCATGCAGGGTCACAGTGCATGCTTGGCCAATCATCAGCCAGCAATGCACTGCGCCGGCCGCGCCGGCCGCAATGCATTGCGGGGCCGCTCGCATCACACGAATGTGATGCGAACGGCCCAAATAGTTCTGGGCTCGACGAGCGAGCGAACGCCCGGTGCTCGATTCGAACATGGGTTCGAATCGAGCACCGGGCCCATCCCTACTAATATGCAAGTTATTGTCCTAAAAAGGGTTTGGGGACCCGGGTCCTGCCCCAGGGGACATGTATCAATGCAAAAAAAAGTTTTAAAAACGGACGTTTTTTCGGGAGCAGTGATTTTAATAATGCTTAAAGTGAAAAATAAAAAGTGAAATATTCCTTTAAATTTCGTACCTGGGGAGGGTGTAAAATATGCATGCAAAGCAGCGCTTGTTTCCCTTGCTTAGAACTGTCCCTGCACAAAATGTAATTTCTGAAGGAAAAAAAGCCATTTAAAACCACTTGCGGCTATAATGAATTGTCGGCTCCCGGCAATACAGAGAAAAGTCATTGATAAAAAATAAAAATAAATGTGTGGGGGTCCCCCCAAATTCAATTACCAGGCCCTACAGGTCTGGTATGGATATTAAGGGGAACCCTGCATCAAATTTAAAAAAAAATTACGTGGGGTTCCCCCCAAATATCCATACTAGATCCTTCAGGTCTGGTATGGATTTTAAGGGGAACTCCACCCCAAATAAAAAAAATGGCGTGGAGTTCCCCCAAAAATCCATACCAGACCCTTTATCCGAGCACGCAACCTGGCAAGGGCCTCATCCCCACAACCCTTGCCTGGTGGTTGTGGGGGTCTGCGGGCAGGGGGCTTATCGGAATCTGGAAGACCCTTTTAACAAAGAGGACCCCCAGATCCCGGCCCCCCCTATGTGAATTGGTAAGGGGTACATTGTACCCCTACCATTTCACGAAGAAAGTGTAAAAAAAAATGTAAAAAAAACACACAGACACCTTGGAAAAGTCCTTTATTAAAAATAGAAAATAAAAAATGAAAAACACATTCCAGCGATGTAATCCAATGTCCCGCGGTGATCCGATGTCCAGCGCTGCAGTCTCCACTCGAACTGTCATTGGCTGAGCGGACCTACACTGCGGAGGAAGTTCGCCGTCAGGTCCGCACAGCCAATGACGTAGGCGGGGTCTGAGGTACGAGGGGGCGGGGTGCCCTCGTTTCTCAGACCCCGCCTACATCTTGGCTGAGCGGACCTGATGGGGAACTTCCTCTTCAGTGTAAAAAAAGGAATAGACACGCCCCTTCTCACGTTCCGCATCAGGTCCGCTCCTAATGGGGAACGTGAGAAGGGGCGGGTCTATTCTTTTTTTTTACACTGAAGAGGAAGTTCCCCATCAGGTCCGCTCAGCCAAGATGTAGGCGGGGTCTGAGATACGAGGGCACCCCGCCCCCTCGTACCTCAGACCCCGCCTACGTCATTGGCTGTGCGGACCTGACGGCGAACTTCCTCCGCAGTGTAGGTCCGCTCAGCCAATGACGTTTCGAGTGGAGACTGCAGTGCTGGACATCGGATCACCGCGGGACATTGGATTACATCGCTGGAATGTGTTTTTTATTTTTTATTTTTAATAAAGGACTTTTCCAAGGTGTCTGTGTGTTTTTTTTACATTTTTTTTACACTTTCTTCGTGAAATGGTAGGGGTACAATGTACCCCTTACCAATTCACATAGGGGGGGAGCCGGGATCTGGGGGTCCTCTTTGTTAAAAGGGTCTTCCAGATTCCGATAAGCCCCCTGCCCGCAGACCCCCACAACCACTGGGCAAGGGTTGTGGGGATGAGGCCCTTGTCCCCATTAACATGGGGACATCCTCCCCATGTTGAGGGCATGTGGCCTGGTACGGTTCAGGAGGGGGGCACGCTCTCATCCCCCCCTCTTTTCCTGCGGCCTGCCAGGTTGCGTGCTCGGATAAAGGGTCTGGTATGGATTTTTGGGGGAACTCCACGCCATTTTTTTTTAAATTTGGGGTGGATTTCCCCTTAAAATCCATACCAGACCTGAAGGGCCTAGTAATTGAATTTTGGGGGGCCCCCACGCATTTTTTTTATTTTTTTATCAATGACTTTTCTCTATATTGCCGGGAGCCGACAATTCATTATAGCCGCGAGTGAGTTTTAAATGACTTTTTTTTCTTCAGAAATGACACTTTGTGCAGGGACAGTTCTAAGCACGGGAAACAAGCGCAACTTTACAGGCATACTATACACACACCCTAGGTACGAAATTTAAAGGAATATTTCACTTTTATTGTCTCACTTTAAGCATTATTAAAATCACAGCTCCCGAAAAAACGGCCGTTTTTAAAACTTTTTTTTGCATTGATAAATGTCCCCTGGGGCAGGACCCGGGTCCCCAAACACTTTTTATGACAATAACTTGCATATAAGCCTTTAAAATTAGCACTTTAGATTTCTGACATAGACTTTTACAGGGTGTTCAGCGGCTTTTCGAATTTGCCGCGAACACCTCAAAATTGTTCGCTGTTCGACGAACATGCGAACAGGCAATGTTCGAGTCAAACATGAGTTCGACTCAAACTCGAAGCTCATCCCTAGTTGTGATACTGCCTGGCAGTTATTTTCCCTGGTCGCCCGTAGGTGACAGTGCCACCGCTGGCCCATGTTGGAATACAGGTGTATCACAGCAGTATTGGGTGTCCCTTCTCGGCAGCCGTACAGTGGGCGTGGTTAGCCCGCTGTGCATGCTAGGGAGGGGTACATAAGGGGCAGACACCATTGGGGTTGTTCGTTCTTCCTGGTGCGCCTCATGGCACGGGGTGCGTGTGCATGTTCTAGCCCCGGGCACCTTCAGCCCGAGGTTACATCTCTGCTCGCTAGGCCCGGCCCTGCTGGTTTGGGCCTACACTTCTGAAGGTATCCCAAGCTGTCCATCCATGGGAAGGAAGCTCTTGAGGAGGGGAGCCAGGGGAGGACCTGCCCCGGAGGAGACTGGCAAGGCGCCGATGTCTCAGGAGAGGCCTGGCAACTCACTCAAGGAAGGAACCACTATTCTAAAGCCCTGTAATACGCCGGTCTGGCTTAAAGGTTCTATTATTACTTGGCTGGAGGTTCGGGACGTTTAAAATTCTGTGGCAGAGGATTCCCGGACGCATACTAAAGTTCACCAGGTCTGTGGCAGAGACCCAAGTTCATCAGGTCTGTGGCAGAGACCCAAGTTCATCAGGTCTGTGGCAGAGACCTTCATTCATCTATAGCAGTTTGTGGCAGGAACTGTTTAAAGTTTGATCACTGCATCATTCCGGCTGCTAGGACCGTGAGAGGGGACTATCCGGGTGAGCAATACCCACTCAGGCTTGAGTGGCGAATATACTGACTGTTTGCATCTTTTGTACCGCGTGCCGGAACCTTCCCCTACTTCTCTTGTTTCCCACTTTCTCTCAAGTTCTACAGCAAAAGAAAATAAAGCCTTACTGTTGAGGTTTTACATCTGTGTGGACATTGACTTTTCTTAAAACTCTTTACCCTGACAACGGAAGACATAGAGGTCGTTTGCATGACCCAAAATTAATCAGCAGCTCCTTCGGGGGTCAGTGCTACATATGCAATATACTCTATATATATATTCAAACGGATTTAAATTATGTAATTTTATGTTGTGTATTTTCTTTACTGTACTTGTAGATTCTTCCTTAGATTTGCGATATTTTAAAGCAAACACTTATCCTTACAGATCCTTCCTGATTATAAATTCTCAAGTAGACCGGCAGAGAGTAGGACTAACCATTAGGCGGCGCAATACAAAGCAGCCTGCATATGCAATGAGCAAATATGGCTGACCCCAGCTTCATATACAGGTCCTTCTCAAAAAATTAGCATATTGTGATAAAGTTCATTATTTTCTGTAATGTACTGATAAACATTAGACTTTCATATATTTTAGATTCATTACACACAACTGAAGTAGTTCAAGCCTTTTCTTGTTTTAATATTGATGATTTTGGCATACAGCTCATGAAAACCCAAAAATCCTATCTCAAAAAATTAGCATATCATGAAAAGGTTCTCTAAACGAGCTATTAACCTAATCATCTGAATCAACTAATTAACTCTAAACACCTGCAAAAGATTCCTGAGGCTTTTAAAAACTCCCAGCCTGGTTCATTACTCAAAACCGCAATCATGGGTAAGACTGCCGACCTGACTGCTGTCCAGAAGGCCATCATTGACACCCTCAAGCAAGAGGGTAAGACACAGAAAGAAATTTCTGAATGAATAGGCTGTTCCCAGAGTGCTGTATCAAGGCACCTCAGTGGGAAGTCTGTGGGAAGGAAAAAGTGTGGCAGAAAATGCTGCACAACGAGAAGAAGTGACCAGACCCTGAAGAAGATTGTGGAGAAGGACCGATTCCAGACCTTGGAGGACCTGCGGAAGCAGTGGACTGAGTCTGGAGTAGAAACATCCAGAGCCACCGTGAACAGGCGTGTGCAGGAAATGGGCTACAGGTGCCGCATTCCCCAGGTCAAGCCACTTTTGAACCAGAAACAGCGGCAGAAGCGCCTGACCTGGGCTACAGAGAAGCAGCACTGGACTGTTGCTCAGTGGTCCAAAGTACATTCGGAAATCAAGGTGCCAGAGTCTGGAGGAAGACTGGGGAGAGGGAAATGCCAAAATGCCTGAAGTCCAGTGTCAAGTACCCACAGTCAGTGATGGTCTGGGGTGCCATGTCAGCTGCTGGTGTTGGTCCACTGTGTTTTATCAAGGGCAGGGTCAATGCAGCTAGCTATCAGGAGATTTTGGAGCACTTCATGCTTCCATCTGCTGAAAAGCTTTATGGAGATGAAGATTTCATTTTTCAGCACGACCTGGCACCTGCTCACAGTGCCAAAACCACTGGTAAATGGTTTACTGACCATGGTATTACTGTGCTCAATTGGCCTGCCAACTCTCCTGACCTGAACCCCATAGAGAATCTGTGGGATATTGGGAAGAGAAAGTTGAGAGACGCAAGACCCAACACTCTGGATGAGCTTAAGGCCGCTATCGAAGCATCCTGGGCCTCCATAACACCTCAGCAGTGCCACAGGCTGGTTGCCTCCATGCCATGCCGCATTGAAGCAGTCATTTCTGCAAAAGGATTCCCAACCAAGTATTGAGTGCATAACTGAACATAATTATTTGAAGGTTGACTTTTTTTGTATTAAAAACACTTTTCTTTTATTGGTCGGATGAAATATGCTAATTTTTTGAGATAGGATTTTTGGGTTTTCATGAGCTGTATGCCAAAATCATCAATATTAAAACAAGAAAAGGCTTGAACTACTTCAGTTGTGTGTAATGAATCTAAAATATATGAAAGTCTAATGTTTATCAGTACATTACAGAAAATAATGAACTTTATCACAATATGCTAATTTTTTGAGAAGGACCTGTATATCTATAACCTATACACTAATACAAGTAGGGCCGAAACAACTAATCGATTAATCGACAACTAATCGATTATGAAATTAATCGATTACAATTTTCATAATCGATTAATCGGCCAGTAACATAATGAGGTTAAAAATCCACTAAAATGAACCCTTTATAGTACAAAAAGAGCAAATTGCTACTGTAAATATTACTTTCACTGTCCCACAGTAAAAAATTAACCCCTTACAGTAGCGATTATTTGCTCTTTTTGTACTAATTTTAGTTTTTTTAACCCCATTATGTTACTAAACATCTCAGGCCTGGGTCACACCTCTGTGTTTTTTGGTGCTTTTTGCAGAAACACACTACAGGTCATTTACATGGTTTCCTATGGGTCACGTTCACATCCATGATTTTTTCAGCTGCTGCATATTTGGAAAGGGCAAGGACTTTTTTTAAACGCAAAACGGTGCTATTTTTGTTTTTTTTGGTTTAATATACTTCAATGGAGAAGCTGCAGAAAATCATGTAATGTGTTTTTGCGGCAATTTGTGTTTTGTAATCTGCCCAACAACAAATTGGCCCAAAAAATTACCTTTTTTTTTCTTCTTTTTTTACGGTTATTAACCGATTAGTCGATTAATCGAAACAATAATCGGCCAACTAATCGATTATGAAAATAATCGTTAGTTGCAACCCTAAATACAAGTTGTGTGTAACACCTGAGTACACATTGATAACATTATCTATACTCATGTCAATCGCAGTAGCATCTACCTCTAGAAATACAAAAAGGCAATCATTCCCCTTAGCCCTTCCACTGCCATGGACGAATGAATTATACGGGGTAGATTTGCACAATATGCCTGAAATTATTGCTCGACATGGCGATATGTAACGTGTAGCCCAACTGACGTTTTTGTGCGCAAGCAACCCCAACGTGAGTTTTTATGTACATATGTGCATTTATGAAGGGGGCTCAAAATTGTTATGGGGGTAGTTTTAGTGCTTGGGCGTGCTTTTTTTTAGACCTTTTTTCCCACTTAACTTTATTGCTATCACATATATAGTGGCCTCACCCCCTACTCCCCTGATATAATACAGCTGGCTTGTCTAGAGGTTTGAGGGAGGAGGGTGAGGAACACTAATACCAGTTCTCACCTCATGTGTGTGTGAGGTTTGAGCTAAGTTCAAGTTTACCTTTGGGTCTGTGTTCCGTACGGAGCCTCTGCTTTTCCTGTGGAGGTTGATTTGCCACCGCTAGAGACGGAGCACTTTGCTGCCAGTAATAGAGTTCCACACCATGAACAGTCCAACACTTATTTATTTATCTTGTAGCAATGAACATTACCAGTTGAACTTGACACAAACAGACAGGGTGTGGGTACAAGTAGGTCCAGGCACACGCTCTCTCCTATTCCATACAGTGCAAATAGGCTTGGCGCACAATCGCTGCCACCGATTGTGAATTCGGTTCCTGCCACAAACCTTGGTGAAAGTTGAGGCTTCTGCCACAGACCTGAGTGTAGGTCTCTGCCACCGACCTGGGTTCAGTTGGGTCGCTGCCACCGACCATAAGCACGTGAACTACCTTCCTTGAGAGAATGGCCCCTGTCAGGGAAGACATCCATCCGGACGGTCTCCAGAGGCCCACCTGTCACCGGCAATATGCTGCACCGGGTCTTCGGGAGGGACACATCTCCGGTCTCTTACGCCCTGGATTCAGGCACCCGTACCTAGGACACCTTAGGTATGTTCCATCCCCCGCGGGACCCAGTGGAAGGTACTGGGCCCCAGGCCTTCTGTAAAGTACCTCACCCCAGACCTAAGGTGTCTTGGATGGAACTCGAACTCCACGTGTCCAGGCCAAGGGCGCCTGGACACCGACCGCGGACAGCAGCCCACCGTCTGAAGGTGCCTGGGACTTCGACCTTGTGCGCAAGATGTCCGCCCCCTTTATCCCCTCTCCCAGCAAGCACAGCGGGTTCTCCGCCCCGCTGTACAACTGCTGCGAGAGGTCACAAAGGGTACGGCACTGCAGTGGTGGTTCAACCCCGGCCCAAGGTGACAGCGCCACCCACTGGGCCGCAGGGAACTGACACCACTAATATTTTCACACAAATAAAAAGCATTACTCTAACAATCAGTGCATCTGGGTCATGCTACCACCCAGATGCTGCCCCTAAATGTATATACCCGCTAGACATATATGACCAATAGCCCCCTGTGTGATAGCATGTTTACTATGACAGTTTTTTTTAATGAGACATCAAAGGGCTATGAGAATCCCTGCACTCCACTATTAGAACCCTGATGTCTCCCCTGCATTCCCCAATTAGACCTCTGTTGTCTCTCCTGCACTCTATTATTAGACCCCTGATGTCTCCCCTGCACCCCACTATTAAACCGTTGATGTTTTCCCTGCACCCCACTATTAATCCCCTAATGTCTCCCCTGCACTCCACTATTAATCCCCTAATGTCTCCCCTGCATCCCAATATAAAACCTCTGTTGTCTCCCCTGAACTCCATTATTAGACATTTGTTGTCTCCCCTGCACTCCACTATTAGACATTTGTTGTCTCCCCTGCACTCCACTATTAGACATTTGTTGTCTCTCCTGCACTCCACTATTAGACCCCTGTTGTCTCCCCTGCATCCCAATATAAAACCTCTGTTGTCTCCCATGCACTCCAGTAGTGTATTTAGGTTTTGTGCTGCCCTAGGCCTGACTAAACTCGTGCACCCCCTAATTTAAATATGACCCAACACTTCCTGTCAAGGCCACACACCTTTCTGTTTAATTTTCGAGTGTGGACACTAGTCCTGAGGGCCTGGGGGGGGGGCAATGAATTCCCTTAATTTGCATAGATTTCCTCTAACTTCCTGTTTGGCTATGGGGCAGGAAGTGAAGGGAAATCTCTCCAAAGGGACAGGGATGGTAAAAAATTAACTTGACAGGGGCTATAACCCTCCCTTACTCTATCCAAAATGAAAAAAAAAGTGTTACCTATAGTTCTACTTTAAGCACAAATTTCTGATAATTTTATGGAGGGGACTAAGAAAACATAACCATGCCAATGGTGCAGCGGAAAACATATAGCACAGTGAGGACGTTTTGTGGTCCAGGATGATAGGACAGTCAAAATTAGAAGCAGCCCCCCCCCCCCCCCTGTTGCGGAATGCCTCTCAGCCCAGTCTGCCCCATAAGACTGCCACTACACTAACAGTAAGCCGGCGGGGACTCTTTCCATGCTGCCCCCCTACAAAGTGCTGCCCTAGGCCTGGGCCTTGACCAGGATACAGCGCTGCTGCACTCCACTATTATACTTTGTTGTCTCCCCTGCACTCTACTATTAGACATTTTTTGTCTCTCCTGCACTCCACTATCAAACCCCTGATGTCTCCCCTGCACTCCACTATAAGACCCATAATGTCTGCCCTGCACTCCACTACTCTATTAGGCCTCTGTTGTCGCCCCTGCACTCCACTATTAAATTCGATTTTTGAAATTTTTTTATTGGATATGTTTTATAGCAGAAAGTAAAAAAAAATTTGTGTTTTTTTAATTGTCGCTTTTTTTTCTTTATAGCGCAAAAAATAAAAACCGCAGAGGTGATCAAATACCACCAAAGGAAGCTCTATTTGTTGGGAAAAAAAAGTATATACATTTTATTAATGTACAGTGTCGCGCGGCTGCGCAATTGTCAGTTAAAATAACGCAGTGCCGTATCGCAGAAAGTGGCCTGGTCATGAAGGGGGGGGTAAATTTTCGGAGGTCAAGTGGTTAAGTTATCAACCTTATTGATTAATAAACCTTGATAAAATCATACAGAAAGATAATATGTGAAGCTTTTATTTAGGTATCAGAATTCCTCTTTGGAAATATCGATAAATCACATTCCATAAATAAGTGTATAAAAAAAATCTAGTAGCACAATCAGCACCTATCTGAACGTGTAATAAAACTGGCGAGGTAAATAGTGTTTGATATATCAGCAGAAGAGACGCACACACCGGTCTGCGCTGCGTACATGCTGGGCAATCAATAGGGCCGTACACATTGGATTTATACTGATAAGGTAGAAGGAGATGATGGAATTTCCTTGTTCTCAGCTTCTATCAGGTCCGATCCAAGTACTCATTAATCAGACTTCTGTAATAAATATAATGTACAGCTGCGGGGGGTAAGGAGCGATCAGCACCTCAGTTTATCTTCCTTTCTTCTCTCTGTAGGAATAAAGTGAAAAAAAAAATCAGTTTACCTTTAAATATGTAAACATTAAAAAAAAAAAAAAAATCGCATAACCATTTATCCAGCGATCCTCCATGTACAATCATTATGTGCAAATTTGGCAAAAAAAGAATGTTTCTATGGCTAGGTTTAGACCTGCGTCTAAACCCACCGCTCCTCTGAAAAGCGATTTACGCTCAAATCACTTTTCAGGAGACGATTGACAGGCGATGAGGAGGTGATTTGACACGTTCTCACTGCCTGTTTTAACCACATTGTTGCCGAACAAATGTGGCGCAACTGTATGCATTGTGCGGGGCTGCAGGGCGTTTGAGGTGCTTCCCTGTTCAGTTGAATGGGTCGTGTTCAGCGGGCTTGCCATCTGCTGATCGTGATATGTTGGATCATTTTTGCCACGGGCACAAAGCATTGTGACCCCCAGCATGTCAACACCCCCGTTTGCAGCCATTGCAGTCTTAGAGGTGGAGCTCAGCTGCGCATTTTTAACACCCCTCCCCAACTGCTATTCTAAACAAGGCTATAGGCTTTTTTTTTTTTTTTTTCTTTGCTCTTTCATTATGTTCAGTAGTAAAATTCTGTATTATGGCCAGTAGATGCAGCTGAGGTAGGAAATGCATACAGCATTGCAACAAAAGATACAATGTAACAATTTTGGAGAATTCTAGAGGAAATTAGCAGATAAATGTAACCACTGATTACCACTATTTAAAAGAGAAGCAATTTTTTTTTTGGGGGGGGATCCTCCTTGCATAGATGGATGCAGCATCAGTCCTCCGCCACCTATAAGACTGAGAACTGAGCGATCAAACACCGCTGATCGCTCAGGTCTCAGAGCTTCCTGAGCAGAGAGCCGGTGATTGTCAGTCACAATCTCTCGGCTCTACCCCCTCACGCTCACTGGAGTGCTGGGCTGTGGAGAGGGCAGGAGCGGCCGGCTCGGGCTCTCAGCAGCTCGCTAAGCTGCCCGCCGGCCCAGGCATGTGGGCAGATAACGACCATATGGTCGCGATCTTTAATGAGCCTGGACCCACTCTGTGATGTCAGCTGACAGCGGGCTTCAGCCTGCTGTCTGCTGAAAACGGGTCACAAGGAGAGCAGAAAGAACTGCACTCCTGTGATCCGAAGGAGAAGTACGGCCATACAAGCTTTAGCTGTACTTCTCCTTTAAAGTAGATCTAAACCCAATTTCTAAAATCCTACATATGCAGCCCTACTAGGTAATCAAAACATGCTTTGTTGGAGCCAGAATGGATATGATGCCACCAATGCTAACCATGGGGGTTATTATCTCACTGACACCAATGATGGGACTTCTTTTAATTCCACAGACACCAACAATGGGGGTTATAATCTCACTGACACCAATGATGGGACTTCTTTTAATGCCACTGATACCAACAATGGGGGTTATAATCTCATTGACACCAATGATGAGACTTTTTATTTTCGCTGACACCAACAATGTGGCTTATTACCTCACTGACACCTGTGATGGGACTTCTTTTAATCCCACTGATACCAACAATGGGGGTTATTATCTCATTAACACCAATGATGGGACTTCTTTTAATTCCACTGATGCCAACCATTGGGTTTATTATCTCATTGACATTAAAACTACTTCCGGACTGCCCACCATCATTATACATCCTCTGTTTGAGGAGGAATACCGTTGTTATGGTAGCAGCTAGCTACCATAACCCCGGTATCCTCTTCTTCAGCGGGCGGTCCGCTACAAGATAAAAGTGGTCTCTGACACCAATGATGAGACTTCTTTTATTTTCACTGACACCAACAATGGGGCTTATTACCTCACTGACACCTGTGATGGGACTTCTTTTAATTACATTGATGCCAACCATGGGACTTATTATCTCACTGACACCAATGTCACATTTGACATCGCGCACGCGCCTACGCTTTCCCCGACTTGTTCATTCCCCGACTTAGTTGGGGTAGGCGGTACACTTTGGTGGGGGTGGGTCAGCCATGCCCAGTGACCTTTGACCTCTGGGGACCCGCCCTTTGACCTCTGGAGGAGGTCCCTGTTCAAGAGCCTGGGTCCTAGCCTTATTCTTAAAGGGAAAACCCTAACCCTCTTTTAATTATACTGACACCAATAACTGGTCAGTGGTAAAAAGTTTGAGAAAGGCTAATCTATTTTTTCTAAAACATAGCAAAGCATGGAGAAAAAGGTATAGCACTATAAATCATACGTCATGAAGTATTAGTACCCAGTATTAGCACTGATGGTCTCATACGTCCTCTTTGCAGCCACTTCCTATCTACAGGTACTCCAACGATGTCTGAATTGGGTTTCCTGCTGCTGACAATGGTGGACCATGCCTGTGCATTTGAAATGGCCCATACAAGGGTGTAGCAATGCAGGAGCACAATTAGGAGACAGGACCAGAGTGTTGTCACCCTATAACAGGAAGTAACTGAACACGGCCCCTTATGGCAGGATCACCCAGGAATATTTTAATAAAAGCAGCAGGTTTTGATATATTGGAGATGGGTTTTCTAATTACATGAACATGTTAAAGCTTCTATGAGATTGTAGAGATTGGGTTTACATGTAATATAAGGAATATACCTCACATAGACAATGAGATTATATTTTCTTATTTTCTGTTGCGCGCAACAGAGTTCAACTTTGAACACAGATTGGCGATCTGTTCAGCATGGGTGAGTCAGCCGGGCCGTTGTTGTCTGTAATCTCTCCTCCAGAATAAATCTTCACCAGCCCTGCAATCCAAACACTGGCAATCTAATCCTCCTGCCGGTGAGCAAACTGTGCACAAGATTATCTCAGTGTACAGGTGTTGAGCACATAGGGCGATAACCCGTCCTGCCGACCCTCCCTTCAAACGTAAATATTTTCTTTGTCGTCACACCCTGCTCGGGCTCCCCTTCCACCATCTGCATTCCTGGGCACAATGGTGGCCCGTTCTATAGGATAGGTTTGGTGACTTTATCCCAGCTATGTCCAGGACTTTTACACCCTACTACTTTGTTAAAGTGTATGTCTGGGCAAAAAAAAAAAAAAACACTAATTATATATAGCACATGAACTTTAATGGCATCCCAGTCTTAGTCTGTAGGGTTCAATATTGAGTTGGCCCACCCTTTGCAGCTATTAAGCCTCGTACACACGGCCAGTTTTCTCGTCGAGAAAACTGTCGTGAATCTCGACGAGAAAAAAAGAAAACCTGCTTTCTTTTTTCTCGTTGGGAGTCTCAGTTTTCTCGTCGTGATTCTCGTCAGACTGTTTTTGAACGAGAAAACCGTTCGTGTGTATGCTTTTCCGAGTCTTCAAAAATCACGCATGCTCAGAATCAAGTATGAGACGGGAGCGCACCTTCTGGTAAAACTAGCGTTTGTAATGGTGATAGCACATTTGTCACGCTGTAACGAACTGAAAACACGAAGACTGAAAAGCGCAAATCGTCCCTCCCCAAACTTTTACTTACATGCAGTAACACGAGATCAGCAAAAGCAGCCCAAGGGGTGGCGCCATGAGAATGGAACTTCCCCTTTATAGTGCCGTCCTACGTGTTGTACGTCACCGCGCTTTAGACCGACGAGATTTTGGATTCAGTGTGTATGCAAGGAAAGCTTCACAAGAAACCCGTCGAGAAAAACAACGTTTTTTTTGCAACGAGATTCTCGGCCGTGTGTACAAGGCTTTACAGCTTCAACTCTTCTGGGAAGGCCGTCCACAAGGTTTAGGAGTGTGTCTATGGGAATGTTTGACCATTCTTCCAGAAGCGCATTTGTGAGGTCAGGCACTGATGTTGGACGAGAAGGCCTGGTTTGCAGTCTCCGCTCTAATTCATCCCAAAGGTGTTCTATATGAATGAGGTCAGGACTGTGCAGGCCAGTCAAATTCCTCCACCCCAAACTCACTCAGCCATGTCTTTATGGACCTTGTTTTATGCAATGATCCAAATTATTTGGTGGAGGGGGGATTATGGTGTGGGGTTGTTTTTCAGGGGTTGGGCTTGGCCTCTTAGTTCCAGTGAAGGGAACTCTTAAGGCATCAGCATACCAAGACATTTTGGACAATTTCATGCTCCCAACTTTGTGGGAACATGTGGGAACAAGGTCCATAAAGACATGGCTGAGCGAGTTTCGGGTGGAGGAAATTGACTGGCCTGCACAGAGTCCTGACCTCAACCCTATAGAACACCTTTGGGATGAATTAGAGAGGAGTCTGACCTCACAAATTCGCTTCTGGAAGAATAGTCAAACATTCCTATAGACACACTCCTAAACCCTATGGACAGCCTTCCCACAAGAGTTGAAACTGTTATAGCTGCAAAGGGTGGGCCAACTCAATATGAAACCCTATGTACTAAGACGGGGATGCCATTAAAGTTCATGTGCGTTTAAAGGCAGGCACCCCAATACTTTTGGCTATATAGTGTGAAGCAATACCGCCAGTTAAGAGGGCTGCTGGTATAGATTTTTGGGCCTGTACACACTGCTGTCAACCCCCAGTTACTGGCTCTAACCTCCATTGGCACAGATAGCAGTGATTATGAAACCCGTTAGCTATGGGGATCACAATACCGCAACAAACATATAACCACACAGTAGATTGGTTTGACCACAAGTACTTTTTACTGAATATAAAGCATCAAGTTAAACAGTAATACGTGAGCATATGCAGAGCCCTGCAATGTTATACATTCAGCATATAACAAGCGCTAAATTCCAATAGTAATTACACACGCTAAATGTCATTCAACTATGCTCGCAAGCTCCCCCCCTCCTGGGCAAGATGGCGCCCAAACAATATCTAACAGTTCTACAGTCAGGCCTGACTATTGCAGATATGGTGCTTCCGTTGGGAAGGATCTTCGCTAGCAATGGTGGTGCACTTTGTAGGTTATTTGTAATCCACAGGCATCAAAACAGTTAACTTCTTGGCATGTACTAAAGAGTTCAACTAACGCTGCACAGCAAACTGTCCCTCTGGTGTGCAATAACACTTTGGGTAACGGTGGTCTCTGAATAAAGGACACTGGGCCTAAGATTAGTCAGTTAATCTCTGAGCAAGTGCTCTCTCACCCGACCAGACCAGTCCGTACAACCGACTTGCGTAGCTGGGGCTCCATCACACCGTCTCACGACACCCGTAGTCTCTGATCCTCCCGACAGTCCTGGAAGGGATGATGGACGAAACGACACCTGGGTTCTCCCGTGAAGGTCAGAGGGCTCTCTGGATCTCAAGGCCCAAACTCCTAGGCCCAGTCCAGCGGCAGACTCGGCGTTGGTTCCACTTGCTAGGGGGGCGGTGTCCAAAGAGACCCGCGTGTATCTCCGCTCCTCCTTATATAGCCCTTCCCCAGCAGACCTTGCACCGGGCAATGCACTCTGGGTGTCCCGCTGTACACTGGGTATGGTAGTCTTTTGAGCTCCTTAAAGTGACACCCCGCTACAAGTGTATCTGCTTGCCTTAGAGCAGTGGTCTCCAAACTGTGGCCCTTTGCTTGCCTTTATCAAGCCCTTGAGGGATTATTCCTGCCACTGACACCAACAATGGGGAACTATTCCATTCACTGACACCAACAATGGGGCACTATTCCATTCACTGACACCAACAATGGGGCATAATTCCGTCCACTGAACAACAAAAACGGGGCACACCAACTATTTCTCCCCCTAATACCAAAGATTGGGCATTGTGTACTCCCACTGGACACAGTCCAGCCCCCCTAAAGTCTGAAGGACAGTAAACTGGCCTTTTCTTTCGAAAGTTTGGAGACTCCATCCTTAGAGGATCAGGAAGGATTTTTATTGCCTTTTTTAGTATACTGAACTATGCTAGTGTACAAGGGCTGTTTTGCCTCCTTCTGGATCAACTGCAGGTCTAGGGTTTTTTTATGCATTTTTTATACACTCCCATTGAATTCTACACGGCCGAAGAAAATTGCTCCACCAAAAAAAAACTAAAAACCACCTGTACTTATTCCATGACACGCAAGAGAGAAATGCACATTTATGAATAGGCCCCCTAGAAAAAAGCATGTTGGCCAACTCACATCAGGTATAAGCAGGAACAGTGCCTACAGATAAAGGTGACATATCGTATATACTCGAGTATAAGCCGACCCGAATAAAAGCCGAGGCACCTAATTTTAACCACAAAAAACTGGGAAAACGTATTGACTCGAGTATAAGCCTAGGGTGTCCATCTGCATGCCTCACTGTGCCTCACTGTGTCCATGTGCATGCCTCACTGTGTCCATGACTAGACTGACATTTAACATGGGAGTCTATAGAAGGGGTTCCCAGCTTTGAAAAATCAGTGCTCCCCGGTCGTAGGTCCCCTAGACACACTTGCACACTTATAGAGGAGAAATGGGGCTACATGTGTGCCAAGTTTCGGGTCCAGGGGACCCACGACCAGCCCGTACCAGGTCCCCAAATTCACCAGAGAAATGACAGTTTAACATGGGAGTCTATGGAAGGAGTGCCCGGCTTTGAAAAATCGGTGCTCACCGGCCATACAACTTTGCCTCCTTGTAAAGGAAGAGTGAGGCTATATGTGTGCCATATTTGGGGTCCAGGAGACCTACGGCCGGCCAGTACCGGTTCCCCAAAGTCTGGGAGATCAGGCGCAAAAAGGTGACTCGAGTATAAGCCGAGGGGGGCATTTTCAGCACAAAAAAATGTGCTGAAAAAACTCGGCTTATACTCGAGTATATACGGTACTTAAATAAAAACACAAGAAAAAAATCAATTTCCATCATTTGACCAACAAAAATATCAATACCGTAGATGTAATGGTGTACTGTGGAAAAAAGTAAGTACCTCCTTGGCCTCAGAAGCTGGTAACTGCCCTCCAGTCTTTGAGATTGAGTTATGCCCTGTACACACACGAGCGGAATTCCGTCGGAAAAACCATCCAACTTTTTCAGACGGAATTCCGCTCAAGCTTGGCTTGCATACACACGGTCACACAAAAGTTCTCGGAACTTTCGAGCGTTAAGAACGCGGTGACGTACAACACTACGACGAGGCGAAAAAAATAAGTTCTATGCTTCTGAGCATGCGTTGAATTGTTTCCGAGCATGCGTGTTTTCCTCGTTGGAATTGCATACAGACGAACGGATCTGAATTTTTTTCCGTCGGAAAAATTGAGAACCTGCTCTCAAACCTCAAAGTCTGATGGAGCCTACACACGGTCGGAATTTCCAATGAAAAGCTCACATCGGACTTTTGCTGGTGGAAATTCCGACCGTGTGTACGGGGCATTAGTGACATTTTTGACCATTTCCCATTCAGTAGATGTTTGTAGGTTTCCTGCACAAACTGCCTAATTTAATAGCCTCCAAAACATTTATTAGGAATCAGGGCTTTGACTGGGGCTGTCTGTAACCCTCTCTTTGTTCTATTTGAGCCATTCCTTGGTGGATTTGTTAGTTTGCTTCAGATTATTATTGTGTTGCAACTTTTGGACAGATAGCCTCATATTCTCATGAAGCAGAACATAAAGTTTACTCAATGACTTTGAGCTGACCAGCCCAGGCCCTGGAAAGCAAAGCAACCCCATGCCATAACATTTTCACCGCCATGCTTCACAGTTGATATGAGGATCTTCTCCTGAAATGCTGTCTTCGGTTTGTGCCAAACATGTCTACTGTTATGCCGCGTACACACGATCGGACATTCCGACAACAAAACCATGGATTTTTTTTTCCGACGGATGGTGGCTCAAACTTGTCTTGCATACACATAAATGTTGTCGGAAATTCCCATCGCCTAGAACGCGGTCGCGTACAACAGCACTATAAAAGGGAAGTTCAATATACCAAGTGCACCACCCTTTGGGCTCCTTCTGCTAATCTCGTGTTAGTAGAAGTTTGGTGAGAGACGATTCGCGCTTTTCAGCCTCGTGCTTTTCAGTCCGTTACAGCGTGACGAATGTGCCATCTCCATTACGAACGCTAGTTTTATCAGACCGAGCGCTTCCGTCTCGTACTTGATTCAGAGCATGCGTGGAATTTTGTGCGTCGGAGTTGTCTACACACGATCGGAATTTACGAGAACGGAGTTTGTTGTCGGAAAATTTGAGAACCAGCTCTCAAATTTTTGTTGTCGGAGATTCCGACAGCAAATGTCCGATGGAGCCTACACACGGTCGGAATTTCCGACAACAAGCTCACATCGACAACATCATTGTTGTCGGAAATTCCGAGCGTGTGTACGCGGCATTACTGTAGCCAAGCAACTCTTTCTTTGATTCATCAGTTGGCTGCATAACATTGCAACATATGCTCAATGGAAAACCGTAGTCTGGTTCTAATGTTCTTTTTTGGCAGAGAAGGCTTTCCCCTGGCAGACATCTCGTGTAGGTTAAATTGGTGCAGGCTCTTTCTGATTGTAGCTGCACTTTGATGCCAACTGTTGGAAGAGTTACCTGCAGATGTGTTGTTTTTTTTTTAGCTTCAAATGTCAGCTCTTGGGTTGAATTTGCTAGGCAGGCCAGTCCTGGACAAATTAACAGTGATATGAAATATATGCCAATTGTAGATTTTTTTCCTGTGGATCAATCATTCCATGTGGAATGACTGATTTCAAATAATTAGATCTTTTTAAATCCCTTGCCAGACTCCTAGGGATCCACAATCGTCTCCTGAAAGCCTTAAGGCCCGTACACACGATCGGACTTTTTGACAACAAACCTCTGACGGACCTGTTTTTGCCGTCAATCCGACCGTGTGTACGCTCCATCGGACAAACTTTTTCTCTTTTTCATCGGACAAATGTTCGCTGTGAGAACGGACAAACTTTCCGGCAACAAGTGTCCGATGGAGCAAAGTTGATAGTGTGTACACAAGTCCATCGGCATAGGTGTGCCCACAGGGTGTGCCAGGTGTGCCTGGGCACACCCTAATCACCCTGTTCGCATTAGCATTATTGCTCTGTGTGCTAATGGGGTAATGAGAGATCTCCCATTGAGCGAAGCTGCTTAAAGGAAATGTGTGGAAGCATTTCTCTCTCAGTCTGAATATGGTAGGGGGATCGTGTGATGGTGAAGACTGTATGTATGTATATGATATATATACACATTTATATATATGCACACGCACGCACACACATTCATGTGTTTTTGAGCTTTGTTGTGCACACCCTAATGCAATAGGCTGCGCACACCTATGTCCATCGGACTAAAGTCCAAAGTAAAAACATGCATGCTCAGAACCCAGTGGCGGCTGGTGCTCAAAATTTTTTGGAGGGGCGCAAACAAACTGAAAAAAAAAAATCAATTGCCGCCACTGTGCCCAAACGTCACCAGTTTTCCCCCTCAAATGCAACCAGTTTGCCCCCCCAAATGCAGCCAGCTTGTCCCCAAATGCAGCCAGCTTGTCCCCAGCCCTGCACTTTCCTTCCTCGGGTCAGCGCCATCCTTCTCCCGCCCTCGATGTCGCTTTAGCCAATCAGGTTACCGGTAACCAGACCCGGTGAACCTGATTGGCTGAGACGCGTGTCAGTGTTAAAAAAAGGAACGCACAGCCCGTGCGTCCTCTGGTTAACTATTTGGAAGCCGATTACAGCCCACAGGCTGTAATCAGGAAGCCTATTAGAGCCGCTGGCTCTGATAGGCACTTCCAAAAACCAACCAGCCGCTGTTATCTAGATGGCCGGCGCTCGCCAGGGGGCCGGTCATCACAATAGTGGGTGGCAGCGGCGGCGACAATACATAGGTTGATGCAATGCATGAACCTATGTATTCTTGACGTGAGTGACGGGCGCAGGAGAGAGAGGGGGCGGCGCTCCTGCGCCCACTATGGACGCACCGCCACTGTCAGAACCAATGCTAAAGATCAGACAACAATAGCAGAAGTTGCCCACAGGGTGGCGGTAAAGAGCTGAAAAAACAGGTGATTTGGTGAAAGTTTGCTGAAAAAGTCCTGCCGTGTGTATGCAGAACAAGTTCACGGGCAAAATCCATGGAAAAGTCTGTTGGAAGTCTGATCGTGTGTATGAGGCTTTAGAGAGCTCTATTGATCTGGGCATGATGACGCCACATACCTCCTAAGGAGGTTCTAATCATTGGCACCTAATCTAGAACCCCAAATTCTAATTTCATGGATTTGAAGTGGCGGGAAATGGGGATGTACTTTGTGATAAAACTGCATTTTCATTAATATTATGAGATGGATTTTCACACAATGGAGTTTAACACAACTTTCACTCAGTATTCACAAATCTCCTAATTGAATCCAATTAGAAAAATCTGTGATTCCAGGGTGAAACGGGTGTGCACACATTCATAAAGTGACCCTCATGGCAATTTTATGTGTCATTTGTTCAAATCTATCTCCTTTATCGGTAGGCACTGTTTGAATGAAGATCTAATGACTGCCTGTTCAAATACGGTAAAAAAGTAATCATTTCCAAGGGGTGTGCTTAAAGGAGTAGTAAAGGTACATGTTTTTTCACCTTAATGCATCCTATGCATTAAGGTGAAAAAACATTCGACAATACCGCCCCCCCCCCCGAGCCCCCGTTTTACTTACCTGGCCCCTCGAAAGTCCTGCGCTCGTCCCCGTCATCCTCTTCGGTTCTCAGCCTGGCTGCCGATTGGCTACACTGGATGGATTGAAAGCAGCGCAGCCATTGGCTGGCGCTGCTGTCAATCACATCCAATGACGCAGCACGCCGGGGGGCGGGGCCGAGTGATACAGTCGGCGGCTATGGCCGCCGCTGTATCACGGGAGCGCGCCCGCAATAACTCCACACCATGCGAGCTCGCTCGCATTATGGTGTGGAGTCCTTGCGGGGAGGAGCCAAGACAGCCGCCGAGGGACCCCAGAAGACCAGGGTCGGGGCCACTGTGTGCAAAACGAGCTGCACAGTGGAGGTAAGTATAAACTGTTTGTTATTTTTTTGCAAAAAAAAAGGGAAGCTTTAGTGTCCCTTTAATTTATCACATGACTGTACCTATATACAGCATATAGTATATATAGTTTAGCTTTTATTATTACTATCATTTTCAGTTTTCTTACCCGAGTTTGCCTTTCTGGATCATTTTTGTTGTACAGTCGTGAAAATGTAATAAAGATTTTGCAAAAAAAAAAAAAGTTTAAAGCACAAAACTTTTTAACTTAGATTTTGCACCCCAATAGCTACACCCAGTTTGTCACTCTTGTCATACTACTTTGGGTCGTCCCATTGTTGTCTGTGTAAAGCAGGGGTCTCCAAATTTTCTAAACCAAGGGCCAGCTTACTGTCCTTCCAACTTTAGGGGAGGCGGACTGTGGCCAGTGGGAGTGAACAATGCCCTAGTTTTGGTATTAGAGAAAAGGTGTCCCATCATTGATATCAGTGGGAGGAATAATGCCCCATTGTTGGTGTCAGTGAGAGGAATAGTGCCTCATCGTTGGGGTCAGTGGGAGGAATAATGCCCCATGGTTGGTGTTATGTCCCTTAGACACAGGGTCTCTCAGAGTGTTGCTAGCAATGCTGCCGGTATCTGCTCAGCAAGTTACACACAGGCCAGATGAACTTCTTATCCATGGAAGGGTTTATTACTCACTCAGAACATCATGACTTTGTTACATAGAGTCCTAATACAACAGGATTCTGTCATTACCAGATGTAATCCCTTCTGTGCATCATGCTGCTGCTTCCCAGTTCCACACACCACTCTCACTACTTCCTGGTACAGCCCCTTCCCCAGCATGCATCAGGAGAAAAAGGTGAAGGGTCACACAGTGCTCCAGCACAAACATCACAGTTGGCGTCAGTGGAAGGAATAGTGCCCCATCATTGTGTCAGTGGCAGGAATAGTGCCCCATCATTGTGTCAGTGGCACGAATAGTGCCCCATTGCTGGCGCCAGTTGGAGCAATAGTGGCTCATCGTTGGTGTCAGTGGGAGGAATAGTGCCCCATTGCTGGCATCAGTTGGAGGAATAGTGGCTCATTGTTGCCGTCAGTGGGAGGAATAGTGCCTCATTGCTGGCATCAGTGGGAGGAATAGTGCCTCGTCATTGGCGTCAGTGGGAGGCAGGGCTGGTGCAAGGATATTTGACACCCTAGGCGAAACCTCATTTTGCCGCCCCCCTGGCTCCACCCCCTTTTCCCTGCCCAAGTATACCCCACTTTTTTAATGAAGCACCCATCAAATACAGCCCACCAGCTCCCCTCAAATGCAGTCTCACCAGCGCCTTTAAATGCAGCCTACCAGCGCCCATCAATGCAGCCTACCTGTGCCCATCAATGAAGGTTTGCTTGCTTCCATTTATTCGGGAGGCGGGACACAGACACAGTCCTCCTCTGCGCCTCTGAGACTATGTGTGAACGGAGCGGTGGCTGCCTTCTGATGCTGAGACTTAGTTGCTTGCTGCAGAGAGAACAGTGTAGAAACACCAGTAGCCGGGCGCCCTAGGCAGCAGGGCACCATAGGCAGCTGCCTAGTTTGCCTAGAGGTAGCACCGGCCCTGGTGAGAGGAATAGTGCTCATCATTGTGTCAATGGGAGTAATAGTGCCCCATCATTGTGTATGTGGGAGGAATAGTGTTCATCATTGTATCAGTGGGAGGAATAGCACCTCATCGTTGGTGTCAGTGGGAGGAATAGTGCTCATCATCGTGTCAGTGGGAGAAATAGTGCCCCATCGTGTCAGTGGGAGGAATAGTGCCCCATCGTTGTGTCAGTGGGAGGAATAGTGCCCCATCGTTGTGTCAGTGGGAGGAATAGTGCCCCATCGTTGGTGTTAGTGAGAGGAATAGGGCTCATCGTTGTGTTAGTGGGAGGAATAGTGCCTCATCGTTGGTGTCAGTGGGAGGAATTATGTCCAATTGTTAATGTCAGTGGGAGGAATAGTGCCCCATCGTTGTGTTAGTGGGAGGAATAGTGCCTCATCGTTGCTGTCAGTGGGAGGAATGGTGCCCCATCATTGGTGTCAGTGGGAGGAATTATGTCCAATTGTTAATGTCAGTGGGAGGAATAGTGCCCCATCGTTGTGTTAGTGGGAGGAATAGTGCCTCATCGTTGCTGTCAGTGGGAGGAATTATGTCCCATTGTTAATGTCAGTGGGAGGAATAGTGCCCCAAGGGCCGGATAAAGGCAAGTAAAGGGCCACATCCGACCCCCGGACTGCAGTTTGGAGACCACTAGTGTAAAGCATGGCAAGAAGTAAAAAGTATATAGCTGAATCTTGTATATTTTGCTGCTAATGTATATTTGAAAAAAGAAAAACCTTGGACTAGCCAGCCCAAGGTAGAATATACATTGTATATGAAGACAACAATGCTAGAAAATATCCTAGGCTAGATACCTCCATCTGCGTGTGTATCCAGTCCAGGAAGGATGGGATTCGGGTATAGACTCCAGGTTTATATCTCAGAGCACAGCCAACTCCCCAGCTTGTTGTCCCCATCAACTTCCACACTTTTCTGTCTTCACATGCCAAAGGACCACCACTGTCCCCCTAAAGCAACAAGAGATAAGATGAGAGTAAAAACAGGTATGTAACAAGCAAGTCTCTCTAACATTAAAGTGGAACATTTCAAGAAAAACTCAAGTCTTTATGGTAAGCTGACCAGATTTTTAAAATGAAATCCAGGGACATATTTTTTTTTACTCGTATAGCGATACCCTCAGTTTAAGAGGGCTGCTTGTTTGTATTGGGCCTTGTAGTGCACCGCTATCAACCCCTGGCAATCGGCTCTAACCTCTCGTGGCACAGTTAGGAAAGGGGAAAGGATAGTATACTATGCATCTCTATACTGTTATACGGTACAACCCCCTTTGTATACCAGCACAGTAATTGACACTGATAACCAAATTACTTAACTATAACTTTTTACTATTGGTAAAAGTATAAAAGGTAATTTGCATACAATATCTCATGCAGATCCCTGCAATATGGTTGCACGCAATTAAAAGAGTATAACATTCAATAATGCAGTAACAATAAAATATCCCCGCTGCTGCAATCCTCCCTCGTGAGCAAAAAATGGCGCCCAGCAATGTCCTATACTACCCAGTCAGGCCTGACTATAACTTGGGGTACAGTTTGTAGAAAAATCTTCGCTAGCAACTCTCGGTGGTGCACATAAGGAAACAAACTGTAATCCAGTAGGAGGGGTAGAAAATAATCGCTAACTTGATAAAACTGGAGAGACCAATAAACTCAGTTCAGCAGACAGTCTCTCCAAAGTATAACTGCGGTCAATGATGGGCCTAGGCAAAGTTACTTAGATGTGGTTCTGAGCTGGCGCTCTCTCACCCAGACCGGACCGACTCCTGTCAGGTACCTCTGCTACGGTGAGTTGCTTCACTGCGCCCACGATGCACCGGGTCTTTGGTCCTCCAGAAGATGGTGACACCTCAGGTGGATCGGATGCTCCGCAAGCTCCTCGGTGGAATGGAAGGCTCTCTGGAACAAAGTGCAAGGCCCAGGCTTTAGGGCTTGCACGCGCAGCAGGTGACTGCAGGGATCCTCTTGCAGGGAGGGCGGCGTTCCAAGAGAAAGAGCGAGGCTCCCCCCCCCTTTTAAAGTTCACCCCAGCAGTCCTTGCGCGGGGTAATGCACCCTGGGTGCCTCAAAGCGTGCTGGGAACTGTAGTTTTGTGGGTGAAAACGATACCCTGCTACACAAGTAATGGCGGCAATCAGCGACTCTGACCGTTGCCACCCGCCTCACAGCCTGTCAAGTCTTACTCTCCGGGCTACTACTGGGTGGGGAGCGGAGGAAGATCACTCCGCAAGGGAAGGCAAGGAGATAAACAGGCAGGCGACTGGCCGGGACTTGAGCCAAGGCAGAAGAACATGCGAGCGGAGCTGAATGGGCATGCACCCAAAACTGACCAGCACATGATCATCAGAAATGGGCACAGATCATGGAAAAAAATACACCCCCCTAAGCTAGTAGGAGCGCTGGAGCGGGGGTGTGTAATTCAGAATTTTTTTTTTATTCTGCACTGACTGTCCGGGGACAGACTTGGTCCGGGGACAGTGTCCTCAATCAGGGGACTGTCCCCTGAAACTGGGGATGTCTGGTCACCCTACTTTATGGAACTAAAGTGGAGCTTCATTCTCTCAATTAACATTGGCTATTTTTAATCCTTATGCTGCTAGAATTAGTTAATAGATAGGAAGGTATATTGAATTTCTTGGTTTTGAACTTTTTTTTTTCAGTTGCTTCCTGGTTTCCAGGCCTAGGCCATAATAATGTCATACATCCTAGGAGTCTTCAGGAGGGGAGGAGGGGTTTTCTCAGCTAAGCACATCCTCCTGCATGCATCGGTGTTAATTTTGTCGACTAAAACATTTTAGTCGACTAAATGAACACTATTTTAGTCGACTAAAATACCACTAAAACAATTGAGATGACTAAAACACGACTAAAACTAAAATGCCATTTTAGTCAAAAGACTAAAATGGGACTACAACTAAAATGCCATTTTAGTCAAAAGACTAAGACTAAAACTAAATTGAAATTTGACTTTAAAATTAACACTGGTCTGTAGTGCATGTTCATACCTCAATACCATAGGTCTTTCACAACAGCAGTATATAATGAGTTTGGAAATTGTAGAGAAATGTTAATTAATGCATTACAATTTAATTACACTCATTCGATTTTAGATGAATAAAATTTGTTTTAGTCGACTAAAATGTACTGAAGATTTAGTAGACTAAATATGACTAAAACAATTGCAGAAGACTAAAATGGGACTAAAACTAAAATGCCATTTTAGTCTTAAGACTAAGACTAGGGCCTCGTACACACGGCCGAGATTCTCGTTGAAAAAAACATGTCGTTTTTTTCGACGAGATTCTTGGACAAGAAACTTGTCCCGGCCGAGTGTACACACGCTCTATTCAAAGAACCCGCGGTTCTTTGAAAGGAGCGTACGCGGTGACGTCATCGACTACGTCGAGCATGCGCTCGTCACATTCGATGCTGTCGCCGCCATCTTGGTATACCCTACGTATGCCTAGGAAGCTACCGCGCATGCGTTGAATTCATTTCGAACATGCGCGGGCTTCGGGGAGGACAGGTAAGTGTACACACACTCACTTTTCTCGTCGAGAAACATGCCGAGGAGAATCTCGACGAGAAAATAGAGAGCAGGTTCTCTATTTTCTCGTCGAGGTTTCTTGTCGGTTTTCTCGTACACACGACCGATTTACTCGGCAAGACCTCTCTGCCAGCAAGTTTCTTGCTGGTTCTTGCCGAGAAAATCGGTCGTGTGTACGAGGCCTAAAACTAAATCGAAATTTGCTGCCAAAATGAACACTGGCACGCATGCCTGAGCTAAGGGCAGATGGATACCAGGAATGAAAAGCTACATGAATCATCTGCCCTAACTCAAGATGGCCATGGCCAGACACACTGGGGGGGGGGGGGGTTTGTGGTGCTCAGATACAGCACAGTTCAGCTTAGGGAAAAAAAACTCTCTATGCAACTCAATATGGTATTCTAACTCAGCAAGCCAGCAGTTCATATAATGTTTCACACTACTTCAAAACATAGCTAAACATTAAGTGCAACTCATCAACCAACACCTAAAACTAATTTGTGGATCCCAAATAATACATCAAAAACACATACAACAGGTAAAAATCAAATATACAAAGTTCATAAAATCAAATATATGTGCTATACAAAAAAAACACATTTCAGTGCATCAATACATGTAAAGTGCATCGAAAAATGGACTCCACTTCCTATATAATGTGAATCAGTTCATCAATATCAAAAGTGAACAAAATAAATATTCATGTAGCACTCTCCTAGGTAGGTGCTAATAGAGAGTATAGTTTTGGGGTCTTTCTGTCTAACAGGAGGACCATTAGGTAAATTTTGAATGCTCACTGCCTACCAGAGAGCAGGATCTATTAGTGAGGTCTGCTCATGGTGCTCAGGTACAGCTCAGCTTGTTTGAATGTTTCACACTGGTCCAATAGGGAGGCATATTGGAGGAAACCTGACAAGTGAGGGTACAAGCATTGTTACAGCCCTGGCTATTGGCAGAGAAGAGTGCCTTGTTGCATGCTGGGTGACTGTATAAATGCCAAGGGCACATGTGCTCAGGGTCTTTTAGCTGGAGATCGGGGTCCTGGAGGCAGGGGGCGGCTGCCCCTCTATAGAAGTTGCCATGCGGCCTTGGGTAGACGACTGAAGGGCCTGAAGTCAGAGAGAAGCTGAACCCAGAGGTCCAGCAGAGCTGACTGAAAGGGAGACACCAGGAAGGATCTGATTCTGCCTACTGTGAGTACAAATCTGTGTCATGGGGCCTTACCTGTGAATGCCACCCCTTCAGCTAGAAGAGTCAGTGGAAGTGTATCAGTCAAGGGGATGCTAGAGAGTGCTCTGAAGATAAAGTAGTTGCATCAAGTCTGCTGCTAGAGAGAGCAAGAAGACTTAATTCTTCCATAAAAGTGGCAGTATGGTAAAAGCAGTGTGTCTGCTTCCACAAATATTCTGGTGAGGCCAAGTGAGAGTTGTCCTTTTCTTCTGTGAATAGTTCAGTTTGTTTGAGTTCCTTTCTCCCATCCAAGTTCCTCAACAAATATCAAAAACCCAAATACCCTTGACTGTTTATTGAGTAACGAGCAAAACGAAAGCAGGGGGTGATATGTGAAACCCCCAGCAACTGTCTCCAGGTAATCAGAGGGATGCCTAAGAAGTCAATACACAGCACGCCCTTACGGGGACAGTGCAATGTTCAATTTTGACATAAATAAATTTGTCATAAAAGTGCAATCGGCAAAGTCCACTAATGCAACAGAAGTGATCAAAATATCATCTGGCAGTGTCCTTTGTATATAATCTGTTCAAAATACACAGAAATCTTCCAAAAACATGTTCTTCCCTTCACACCTAGTGACATACAAACTGCTCACCTTACATCTTCTAGACCCCTTGATTATAGGAGGTCTATAAGTGCTTGTTTGTTATGTGATTATGATGAGAAGAAAACTCCTTGGGGTCAATAAGGATTACAGTATCTGGAACTGCCTCCTTCCAGCCACGTACTACTCCCAAGGGTTCTGGGGATGGAAAACCATCTGTTAATGGTTGACATACGTTTTCCCCTGCTTCAATGCCTCCAAAACGGCCAGAATCCTCCTCCTCTGGTGTTTTGTATAGCGCTGCAAGAATGGTGTCTGCATAAAGCGGGCATTGAGAGGAAAGGAAGTCCTCCACTTCCTCCCGCTGCTCTGCCCCAAGTGCCCTGTCCATAATGCCATGCAGAGTCTGATCCAGCAGGAACACAACAGGGATTGTGTCACTGATGCATGCATTGTCACGGCTCACCATTCTTGCATACCTCCTAACCGCCCTGGATTGATCTAAGTCCCGGCGAATCACAGCAATGTCCCGGAGAGGAGCCAAGTGGCGGAACAAGTTCCAGCACTTGACTTCATTGAAATTCCTGACAGAGGCACGTGCATGCTTTTTCCCCCACACTACTCCGTGGCTCCACCTCCCCCACTGGCATTCTGTGGCCCAGGGGCAGACTGACCAATCAGGTGCTGCCCTGGGCAAACATGGAGACATGGAGTCAGGTGGCAGCAGGGAACAGTACCTGGCTCCACGAGGCGGTGGGGACGAAGAGCGGCCAGGGCCAATTAGCCTGGAGGGAGAAGAGCTCCAAAGACCTGCCATGACCCATAGACAGGCTGACTGGAGGACATGCGGTCAGGAGGTGCAGGCAGTCAGGGACAGCACCAAACAGATCCTTGGGATGGAGCAGCTCCATGACCTCCTGTGACCACCCAGGTTTTAGAGCGGGCTCTGCCCACTGCATTGAAGGTACTGTACTCTCTGTCACACACATTGTCACGATCTGGCGTCGGACTTGAAGACCAATTGCAATAGCAGTGGCAGGACAGGCATACAGGCAGTCACTTCTGGCAGATGACACAGGCTCACCTGAGGTGCGGAGTCTAAGTACTAGCTGGTTTTCCCCAGAGCTCCGGATGGTGGAGATGGATTTAGCTGCAAGCTAGTACCAGGTCGCGGTCCTCAAGTTTTCCCCACCAGGGTGTGAGCAAGCCGGGGTCCAATAGCGGATAACAGACAAGAATGAAACAGCAGCGTGGTCAGAAAACAAGCCAAGGGATCAATCACGGGTGGCTGCAGGTTGAGATCAAGCAGTAGAGTAGTCCATGAACAGGCTGAGGGTCAAACACGGGTGGTTGCAGATTGGGGATCAGGCAGTAGAGAAGTCCAGGAACAAGCCAAGGGTCAATCACAAGTGGTTGTAGGTACAGATGGCAGCAGGAAAGACAACAGCAAGGCACCAGCAGGGAAGGCACAATAACCTGGCAAAGAGGAAGCGCTGAGACAAGGAAGTTCATGGGAGGAGCAAGGGGTTCAGGGTTCAACAGCAATCAAGACACCAAGCAGAGTAGTCTAATGGATCAGATAGGTTTGTCCAGCAGATCAGGCAGGAAGCTGTCCAGCATCCCAGATAGCTCAGTGGGAAGAGTCAACGCCAGACACCGACGAGGTCCCAGGTTCAAGCCCAGGTCCTGACACACATCTTCCCACAGACATTGGGGCACAGGAGGGACTGCAGACAGGGCTGGGGCCTCTGTCATTCCCCTCACCTTCCTGCCTCCCTCCCGCAACCCTGCGCTCAGTACGTAGCGCAACCCTGCATGCAGTACTAAGCGCACCCCTCAACTGTACATTTTATGTAGCGCAACCCTGTACATAGTGCACCCCTCAACCATGCACTCTGTACATAGCGCACCCCTCAACCCTGCACTCTGTACATGGCACACCCCGCAACCCTGCACTCAGTACATAGCGCACCCCGCAACCCTGCACTCAGTTCGTAGCGAACCCCTGCATTCTGTGCATTACACACTCCTGATTCTTGTATTCTGTGCATTACAAACTCCTGTCCCCTGTATTCTGTGCATTACACACTCCTGTTCCCTGCATTCTGTATATTATGTACTCTTGGATTCTGCTCTCTGTGTGTCATGTGCTCCTAAACCCAGCACTGACTACAGCACTTTGTATGTTACACACTCCTGACCCCTGAATTCTATGCATTACACACTCCTGACCCTTGCATTCTGTACTCCTGACCCCTGCATTCTGTGCATTACACACTCCCGACCCCTGCATTCTGTGCAATTATACTCCTTACCCCTGCGCTCTGTACATTACACCTTCCTGACCCCTGCATTCTATATATTACACCATCCTGACCCTTGCATTCTGTGCATTACACACTCCTGTCCCCTGCATTCTGTGTATTACACACTCCTAACCCCTGCATTCTTGTCACGTACCTGATGGTTGTGAGCCCAAATTGCAGGGGCTGGCCTCCCTTACGGCTCCCACTCCCGGCCCCCTGGTAAGGTGACAGTTGGCACAGGAGTAAGGAGTGGCACGGGTGCCTGGCAGGATCAACAGAGGTGATGGTAGTCCAATGCCCAGGGTGTCTCTGCAGGAACTGGGAGACAGGAGCTGGAGCAACTAGAAGACTGGACTGGAACCAGGAACAACAGGAAGCTCAGCAGACTGGAATGGTTCAGCAAACTGGACTGGAACTAGGAACCACAGGAAGCTTCAGCAGACTGGAATGGTTCAGCAGACTGGAATGGTTCAGCAAACTGGACTGGAAGTAGGAACCACAGGAAGCTTCAGCAGACTGGAATGGTTCAGCAACTGGACTGGAACTAGGAACCACAGGAAGCTTTAGCAGACTGGAATGGTTCAGCAGACTGGAAAGGTTCAGCAAACTGGAACTAGGAACTAGGAACCACAGGAAGCTTCAGCAGACTGGAATGGTTCAGCAAACTGGGCTGGAACTAGGAACGTCAGGGATAATCAGACAGGCCAGATCGGTTAACAGGCTGGCAGCAAGGTACAGGGGGGACAGGCAAAGGAATCGTCACAACAGGCCAGAGGTCAGGTGCAGGCAGAAGGCTGGAGTGGTCACAGGCAAGCCGGGTCTATCACAGGTACAAGTCACGGATCAGGTTTCTGATACACAATGCTGTAGAGCAGACAGCAGGGACTGTCTGAGTGGCAGGCTTAAATAGCCCGCCTGGCGGCAACCAGGGGGTACGCGCGCATGCGCGGTCGCGCCCGCGATCAGGAACCAGGGAGTCTGAGGTGTCTGTTTCTGGCAGGATCTTCATGACATTGCCCCCCCCCCCAAGGGGCAGCCTCCGGATGCCCATCCAGGCGAACTTTTCAGGGTGAGACCTTTTAAAGGACTGTACCAGACTCTTAGCGTGGATGTTCCCCTCGGGCTCCCCAAAATTTTCTTCAGGTCCATACCCCTTCCACTTAATCAAAAACTGGTTCTGGTTCCTTCTCCTCCTGTAATCCAGGATAGCCTCTATTTCAAACTCCTCTTCCCCACCTACAATAACAGGGTCAGGGATAACAGAGCTTCGGCTTGGAAAGGGATTGGAAATAGACGGTTTCAACAGTGACACATGGAATACTGGGTGGATCTTTAGTGAATCCGGGAGTTCCAGTTCAAAAGCCACTTCATTGATTTTCCTTTTAACCGGAAAAGGTCCTAGGAACTTGGGGCCCAATTTCTTTGAAGGACATGCCATCCTCAAATTCACTGTAGACGGCCACACCAGGTCACTGGGTACCAGTACCAACTCACCCCGTCTCTTCTTGTCAAAAGTTAACTTGTTGTGTTCCTGAGTCCTGGTCATAGTTTCCTGCAAAAGTTGGTTGTTAGCAGAAAATAAGTTTATTTTCGCCTGTACTGCTGGCACTGTACATTCGGGAAGAGAATTGGGTAGGAATGAAGGATGAAAACCAAAGTTGGCGAAGAATGGGGTCTGCTTGGAGGTGGAATGGATAGAGTTGTTGTAGGCGAATTCGGCCAAAGGAAGCAGGGAAATCCAGTTATCTTGTGTAAAAGAGGAGAAACAGCGCAGGTACTGCTCAAGAGTTTGGTTCGTCCTCTCAGTCTGCCCATTGGTCTGGGGGTGATAGGCGGAAGAGAATGACAATTCTATATCCAAAGCCTTGCAGAGGGACCTCCAGAAGCGTGAGGTAAACTGTACCCCTCGATCTGAAACAATGTTGGCTGGTACCCCGTGGAGTCTGATGATTTCCTTGATGAATGCCTGTGCTGTTTCAGGGGCAGAGGGAGTGCCTTTCATAGGAATAAAGTGTGCCATCTTTGACAGACGATCGACTATCACGAAGATAGTGGTGTGATCTTCTGCCGGAGGAAACTCGACAATAAAGTCTATGGATAGCATCCTCCATGGTCTGTCTGGAACAGGCAAAGGTCTTAGCAATCCCCAGGCCTTGGTTCTATGAGTCTTGTTCCTGATGCAAGTAGTGCAGGACTCCACAAATCTTTTACAATCTTCCCGTAACTGAGGCCATGAAAAGGTACGCTGTACCAAGTCGGTGGTCTCGGTTATGCCAAAATGCCCGGCTAATGCATGGTCGTGGCAAAGTTCCAGAACAGATACTCGTAGGTCCTCTGGGATATAGATCTTGTCTTTGTGCCAAAGCAACTCGTCTTTAACCTGCAGTTCTGATTCAGGAGAGGGCAACTGCCCTGCGGAGGCTTGTTTAATTCTGGAGAGCAGGTTTTCCTGAAGCAGGAGGAAATTTCCAGGAGCAAGGATAGTATCCGGAGGAGAAACTTCTTTGGGTTTGTGAAACATCCGGGACAGGGCGTCAGGTTTAGTGTTCTTAGAGCCTGGGCGATACGTGACATGGAAAGAAAACCTGGAGAAAAAGAGCGCCCATCTGGCTTGTCGTGGTTTCAGTCTCTTTGCAGATCTCAGATATTCCAGGTTCTTATGGTCAGTGAATATCAGAATTGGATGGGCAGCTCCCTCCAGCAGATAACGCCATTCTTCTAGCGCAGACTTAATCGCCAGCAACTCCCAATCCCCCACGTCGTAGTTCTTCTCTGTTGTTGACAACTTGCGTGAGAAGAAGGCTACTGGGTGAAGCAGGGCCTTGGTTCCTTGTCTCTGGGACAATATTGCCCCTACAGCGATTTCGGATGCGTCTACCTCAAGGACAAATGGCAAAGAGGAATCCGGATGCTTCAAGACGGAGGCAGAGGTAAAAAGTCCCTTAAGGGTCTCAAAGGCTTTTTGGGCCTCGGAGGACCAATGGAAGCGGTTCCCCTGTTGGGTTAGTTGAGTGATCGGTGCAATGATGGCTGAGAACCCTCTGATGAACTTGCGGTAAAAGTTGGCAAAACCAACGAAACGTTGGATTCCATTCTTGTCTGTAGGGACTGGCCAGTCCAGGATTGCAGCAATCTTCTGGGGGTCCATCTCGATGCCCTCACTGGAGATAATTAACCCCAAAAATTGTATACTTCCCTGCTCGAACGCACACTTTTCAGCTTTCGCATATAAGCCATGTTGTCGAAGCCGGGCCAACACACTTCTGACATACCTGCGGTGAGATTCAAGGGAAGAAGAAAAGATTAATATGTCGTCTAGATAGACGATAACAAATAAGTCCAAAAAGTCCCGAAGGACATCATTAATAAATTATTGAAACGTGACGGAGGCATTGCACAACCCGAAGGGCATCACCAAGTACTCGAAGTGCCCAAATCGAGTACGGAAAGCAGTCTTTCACTTATCCCCATCCCTGATGCGGACCAAATTATAGGCTCCACGAAGATCAAGCTTAGTGAAGACATTAGTGGCCCCCAGTCTCTGGAATAACTCTGGCATCAAAGGAAGGGGATAACGGTTCTTCACCGTAATCTTATTTAATTTGCGGTAGTCCACGCAAGGTCGAAGGGTATGGTCCCTTTTCTCGACAAAAAAGATGCCCGCGCCTGCTGGAGATGTGGACGGGCGAATAAACCCCTTCTTTAGGTTTTCGTCAACATATTCCCTTAGTGCCCCTTGTTCTACCTCTGTTAATGGAAAAATCCTTCCAAATTGGATTTCAGCCCCGGGCAATAGTTCAATGGGGCAGTCGTATGCTCGATGGGGTGGTAGAGCCTCTGCCCGTTGTTTACTGAATACATCCAGGAAATCATGGTAGACTTCTGGAATAGACTGACGTAATTCAGCTTCTGAGTCCAGGCATAGCAAGGTAGATGGCCCATGAGGGCCACAGAACTGCTGGCAGTAGGGTGAAGAGAAGGTGACCTCCCCTGTGACCCAGTTGATGGCAGGATTGTGGGCTTGTAGCCAGGGCATACCGAGGATCACCGGGAATAATGGAGAAGAGATGATGTCCATACGTAGCAGTTCCTGGTGGGAGCTGGAGATGACAGCAGGTATAGGAACAGTCTCTAGGACTACAGGGCCTGATTTAATAGCAGACCCATCAGCCAGGTGAACATAGAGTCCATGGGTCTTGGGAAGGAGAGGAATCCGGTGTTTAGCAGCAAACGAAGAGTCCATGAAACAGCTGCAGGCCCCGGAATCAATAATGGCGAGAGTTGGTAGGGTCTTTCCTGAAAGCTGTAATGAGACTGAAAGGGCAAGATGAGATGCAGTCTTAGCTATAGAACTCGTGTATTCAGGAGTCATAGAGAGACATTTACGGAGCTTTAGAGGGCAGTTCCTGACGTAGTGTCCAGGCTCCCCGCAGTAAAGACACAGATTGTTTATCAGACAACGTTGTCGCTCTTCCGGGGTAAGGGAAGGACGAAGGACCTCAAGCTGCATGGGCTCAGGTGCGTCGGGCGCAGAATCTGGTGATGCAGCGGGTACCGGGTGCAGATGACTTGGAGCCCTTGGAAGCATCCAGGTTGGGTGAGAAAACCCTGTAGCTCTCTCAGCCCTTCGTTCTCTTAGGCCTCGATGGATCTGTATGGTTAAATCGATCAACGCATTCAAAGTCTGAGGTACACCAACTCTAGCCAGTTCATCCTTCAGAGGATCAGAGAGTCCCATGCGGAACTGGTGACGGAGGGCGGCATCGTTCCAGTTCGTATCTGCGCTCCACCGCCTAAACTCGGCCACGTAATTCTCTGCTGCCCTGCGTCCCTGCTGAAGGGTATGCAAAGCCGCCTCTGCAGTTGCTGACGGCTGGGGATCTTCGTTTAGCTGGGCCATAGCGTCAAAGAAGGAGGCAAGGTTGGTCAGAACTATGTCCTTTTGTTCTAAGAGACGGTGGGCCCAGGTTTGGGGGTCTCCGGTAAGCAGGGAAACCACAAAGCCCACCTTAGTGACTTCCAGAGAGAAGGTTCGTGGCTGAAGGGCGAAGTATAGTTCGCAGGAGTTGCGAAAAGCCTTGAAGCTACTTCGATTTCCGGAGAATCTTTCGGGTGCAGGAACCCTAGGTTCTGGAGGAAGCATTACCACTGTTGGTGTTGATCCTGCCCCAATATAAGAGGTAGAAGCGTGGGGGGATGCTTGGGTTCCGGTAGGGCTGGACAGAACCAGTACCCGTTCTTCCAGCCGGGTGTAGCCTTGCTGAAGATTCTTAACTGCTTCGGTTAGATCTGCCAGGTGCTGACACAGTTCTTCCATAGGGAAGGCTCCCTGCTCGGGCTCAGACATGGCTGTCTGCTACTGTCACGTACCTGATGGTTGTGAGCCCGAATTGCAGGGGACGGCCTCCCTTACAGCTCCCACTCCCGGCCCCCTGGTAAGGTGACAGTTGGCACAGGAGTAAGGAGTGGCACGGGTGCCTGGCAGGATCAACAGAGGTGATGGTAGTCCAACGCCCAGGGTGTCTCTGCAGGAACTTGGAGACAGGAGCTGGAGGAACTAGGAGACTGGACTGGAACCAGGAACAACAGGAAGCTCAGCAGACTGGAATGGTTCAGCAAACTGGACTGGAACTAGGAACCACAGGAAGCTTCAGCAGACTGGAATAGTTCAGCAGACTGGAATGGTTCAGCAAACTGGACTGGAACTAGGAACCACAGGAAGCTTCAGCAGACTGGAATGGTTCAGCAAACTGGGCTGGAACTAGGAACGTCAGGGATAATCAGACAGGCCGGATCGGTTAGCAGGCTGGCAGCAAGGTACAGGGGGGACAGGCAAAGGAATCGTCACAACAGGCCAGAGGTCAGGTGCAGGCAGAAGGCTGGAGTGGTCACAGGCAAGCCGGGTCTATCACAGGCACAAGTCACGGATCGGGTTTCTGATACACAACGCTGTAGAGCAGACAGCAGGGACTGCCTGTGAGTGGCAGGCTTAAATAACCCGCCTGGCAGCAATCGGGGGGTGCGCGCGCATGCGCGGTCGCGCCCGCGATCAAGAACCAGGGAGTCTGAGGCACCTGTTTCTGGCAGAATCTTCATGACAATTCTGTACATTACACCCTCCTGACCCCTGCATTCTGTGCATTACATACTCCTAGACCGTGCTCTCTGTGTGTCATGTGCTCCTAAACCCAGCACTGACTACAGCACTTTGTATGTTACACACTCCTGATCCTTGAACACGTTGCATTACACACTCTGGACCACTGCAGCCTGCGGTATGTATCCTAAACCCAACACTGACTGCAGCACACAGTGTGCATTAGACAACGCTGACCCCTGTGCTCTGCCTTACACTCTCCTGCACTATATATATGTAGCGCTACCCCCAGTTAAGAGAGCCGCTGATATTGATTTGGGCCCTGCAGTGCACCGCTGTCAACCCCCGGCAATCGGCTCTAACCTCCCGTGGCACAGCTGGTGATAAAGAGATAGGACCGCGTGATCGCAACTGTTGGTGACGCAGTCCTATAACAAACATACACAGAATATACTTTAAAACTCCTATTAAAGTAAGCGGAACTGACACCAAATGTACTTTACCCAGATATTTTACTGAGGCTAATGGGCAAGTAATAAACAACAGTATAACAAGTTGCAGATCCCTGCAATAAACAGTAATAAAGATAAACAGAGTAATCAGAATAATAAAGTATTGCTATGCAACTCTAGCGCTGCCCTTTTACAGCTACTTCCCCTCATGGGTAGACTAACACCCAGCAATTTCTACCTATGCAGTCAGGCCTGACTGATCTAAATGGAAGTTCAGTGAAACAATATTCACTAGCAATCTCTCGGTGGTGCACTTGAAGAACAACTTTGTAATCCCAACGAATAGTAAAGATAAAGTATCTGTCTTTAAACAGCTCTCACCACCTGGACAAGTCCAAGTCCCTTTCCTCCATCGATTCGTCTAGGAACAGGAATCCACCGACATCCAAGTCTTCAATCCTTCTGGTGTACTGCAGCAAGGAGGATTAGATGTCTCTAAGGCTCTGCTAGGCTGGCAGAGGGCTCTTTGGAAAGGAGCGCACGGCCCGGGCTTCAGGCCTTGTGCACACAGCAGTTCAGCACAGACATCCTCTTGCTAGGAGAGGGGGGTCCAAAGAGGCCGACCAAAACTCCGCCTCCCCTTTATAAAGTCTGCCCCAGCAGTCTCTGTTCTGGAGCAATGCACCCTGGGTGCTGCAAGATGTACTGGGAGATGTAGTCTCTCTCTCCTCTGCTTTCACTTCCATAATGTCTCTTTACTTCCTCCCGACTCACCTCTCACCTGGAACTTCTTGTCTCTCTGCATTAAAGGGGAACACCCCGCTACACACTTCCCCCACTTGAACTCTTTGGTCCCCAAAGATAAACTTCAACAAATACTGTTTACCATTTTGGACAATGTCGAGCATGATGTTGGCATAGGGAATTCCCACCAAAACTTTGGGATGGAACTCTCTTGCCCACAGGTCACACTACCATGAGTGGCCTGCCTAACTGTGCCAGAGAGTGAGCTGGGGTTGCCCTCCACCAAATGGACGGTGGAAGGATCAGGTTGTTCAACACTTCTCCTAGCCGTTACAACAGAGTCCTCTGAGCTCGTCCCCATTTGGGGGTAAGTTAGTTTCTTGGGAGGCCTGATGACTCTGCGAGCCCTCTGCTCTCTTGGTGCTTCTGACTCTGGCACCACAGGCTCTTCTTCAGGAGTAAGTTCAGGTAACATTGCTGGTTCTGGAACCTCTGATTCAGAAGTCGACTGACGTATGGAATCTCTAGAGTCCTCCTCTGCGCAAGTGTCAGGAACATCTTCCCAGTAATCAGCTGAGGGACTGAAGGGTATGAATTCAGTAGCCTCCGGATTCAGCGTTGCATCTGGGATATCCCCTCCATTTGGGAGATCTATGGCGGACGTTCCCAGAGTCGAGGGAGGCCACAGCCAGTCCAGTTCTCCACCTTCTTCTGTACTCAATTGGGAGGCCTCCCCATCTTTGGCTCGAGAGGTCTGGGACCGAGTGTTCGGCCTAGGAATATCCAGGATAGAGGCCGGTTCAGGGGAGTCTCTCACGGGAGGTATTCTGACTGCCTCAGCAAGTGGGAGCAGGTGGTTCCGATGCCACGTCTTCAGTGGACCCACCTTTCCTTCTGGCTTTAGTTTGTAGACAGGCAAACCGGGCAACTTCCTACAGACAACATAGGGCTCAGATCTCCACCTGTCGGCAAGCTTGTGTTTTCCAGGGACCCCCAGATTGCGTAGCAGTACTCGGTCCCCGGGCTGCAGATCTTGCACTCGAACCTTCAGATCAAAATTTCTCTTGTTGCGGGCCCCCCTTTGATCCGAAGCCGCCTGGGCTTGTTCATAGGCCACCTGCAAGCTACGTCTTAGTCTGTCCACGTATCCCTTGTGGGATGTAGCTGAGGTATTGTCTATAGAAGTGCCAAAGGCCAGGTCCACAGGTAGCCTTGCTTCTCTCCCAAACATAAGTCGATAAGGGGAGTAGCCAGTGGCGTCACTTGTGGTACAGTTATAGGCATGTACTAGGGCTGATATGTGCTGACTCCAGTGTTGCTTCTTCTCTGTTTCTAAGGTTCCCAACATGTTGAGCAGGGTCCGGTTAAATCTCTCCGGCTGAGCATCTCCTTGTGGGTGGTAAGGCGTGGTTCTGGTCTTCTTTATTCCTAATGAATCCAAAAGTCTTCGGATCAACCGACTCTCAAAGTCCCTTCCTTGATCTGAGTGGAGTCTCTGTGGTAGTCCGTAATGGACAAAATACTTCTCCATAAGTATCTTGGCCACGGTGGATGCCTTCTGGTCTTTGGTTGGGAAAGCTTGAGCATAGCGGGTGAAATGGTCGGTTATTACCAGAACATTCCCCAATCCACTCAGGTCGGGTTCGAGGCAGAGAAAGTCAATGCATACCAGATCCATTGGGCCTTGACTCTGTAAGTGGCCCATTGGGGCAGCTTGATGGGGTAGGGTCTTTCTCTGAATGCATCGTGCACAGGAATGGCAATACTCCTCTACTTCTGCCCTCATGCAGGGCCAATAGAACCGATTTCTGACAAGCTGGAAAGTCCTTTCTGCCCCTAGGTGACCATGATGGTCATGCAGGGCAATTAGTACAGTCTCTCGGTGCTTCTCTGGAACAAATAACTGCCACTTATCTTCTGAGTCATCAGAGGGGCCCCTTCGGTAGACCACTCCCTGATGTACCTGTAGCCTGTCCAATTCCTTCCTCAACAGGCGAGCCTCCTTTGAGGGGTGATGTAGGAATTTGTTGGGATCCTGATTCTCCAGGGCTTCGAGGACCAATCTCCCCATGGGGTCTTCCAATTGGTCACACCTCAACTCCTTCTTGGACAGTCTCGGTAGGTTGTCTTCCTCCAGTTGAGTTACCCCACAATAGTGTTTGGGGACTCCTACCATGGTAACCCCTATTTCTTCTGCTCTGGAGCCTCCTCTGGCTTGGAATTCAGCCCCTTGACAAAGGGCCCGCACCCCGTCCGGTGCCACTTGGGTCCAATCTTCCCAGTCATTTGTCGTGGCATGAGACCTCCGGGACAGGGCATCTGCATCCCTATTTCCGGCTCCTGGTCTGTACTTCAGACTGAAGTTGAATCCAGACAATGCGGCCAACCACCTGTGTCCGGTGGCATCTAGTTTCGCGGTGGTGAAGAGGTAGGTCAGGGGGTTGTTGTCTGTCTTCACAGTAAACTCTGCCCCATACAAGTAGTCTTTTAGCTTGTCTACTACCGCCCATTTGAGGGCCAGGAATTCCAGCTTATGAGTGGGGTAATTCTTTTCTGAGGGGGTCAGGCTCCTGCTCACATAGGCCACTGGTCGCAGTTGTCCTTCATGTTCTTGGTAGAGTACACCACCTAGACCCTCACGGCTGGCATCCACATGTAATTCATAAGGTCTGGTAGGGTCGGCGTAGGCCAGGACTGGGGCAGTGGTTAAGCTCCTCTTCAGAGCATGAAAGGCCTCTTCACACCTTGGGTTCCACTGATCTTGAACTGACTCACCAGGCCTCCTGGGCCCTGAGTCATCCTCTTCCCCTTCTGCCTTTAGCAATTCATTCAATGGGCGGGCAATCCGAGCAAACCCCTCCACAAACCTCCTATAATAGGAGCAGAACCCCAGGAAGGATCTGAGCTCTGTTACTGTGGTGGGTCGTGGCCAGGAAGTGACTGCTTCCAACTTCTCAGGATCTGTGGCCACCCCTTCTTCAGACACTATGTGCCCCAGATAGTTCACAGAAGACTGGTAGAACCGACACTTCTCGGGGGAAAGCTTAAGTCCCTCTTCGCTGAGTCTTCTCAATACTTTCTCCAACCTGGCTTCATGTTCTTCCAAGGTTCTTCCAAAGACAATGACATCGTCCAAGTACACAAGGACTTCTATAAGATTCATGTCTCCAACAGTCTTCTCCATAAGGCGTTGAAAGGTAGCAGGAGCTCCAGACAGACCCTGAGGCATCCTATTGAATTTGAAGAATCCCACCGGGGTTATGAAGGCTGTCTTCTCCCTGTCTTCTGGGTGCATAGGGATTTGATAGTACCCACTCTTGAGGTCCATCACACTGAACCATTTGGCTCCAGACAAACTTTGTAGGGCATCTTCTATCCTTGGCGTGGTGTATTGGTCAGGGATGGTTCTCCTGTTGAGAGTCCTGTAATCGATACAAAGCCTCAACGACCCATTCTTCTTTCTGACCACCACGATTGGGGAGGCATAGGGACTTCTAGACTCCCGGATCACACCAGTCTTCTTTAGTTCTACAAGTTGTTCCCTCAGATCCTCCAGATCTGCCAGGGGGACCCGCCTGACCCTCTCTCGGAAGGGCTTATCTTCTTGGAGGCGGATCCGATGGGTGGCACTTCTTGCACACCCCACATCGAATTCATCTTCGGAAAAGATCTTCTCCCACCTGGTCAGCTGGGCCTTGGCTCTTTCTTTCCAAGCCCTGGGTAGGTTCGGGTTTTCCACGGACAGTTTCTCCCAAACATCTCCTCCGTCACCCGTCCCCTTGACTTCGGACCAAGTGACCGGGGCAGCAGGGCTCACCTGACCAAGCAACACTCTGGCAGGGATCTCCATGGGTCCTCCCGTAGTGTTCCTAACACTCACCGGAACTCTGCCATGGGCCTTCTTCAGGGCCTTGAACGGAATCACTTCTGGTATCACTTCCAGGCCTGAGGACTCTTCCCTTGGGTCTGATTCCAGCATGACAAAGGGGCCAGGTTGTTCCCACGAAAGCTTCACAGTGGCCCTAAGACAGGTTACTTCTCCGGGCTGTAGCACTACTCCTTCTCTGCCAAGTCTCCACACCTTCCCTATCCCCTCTCCCGGGGTCTTCTGCTCTAAGACCAGTCGTTGGTAGGCCGTCTTTAGCATGGGATGGATTTTGGTGGCTGAATGGTTTCTCTCTTTCACTAGAGGGGTCAGGAGTCTCCTGACTAGATCCGTGTTTGTCCCAATGATCAGGGAAATCTTGCTGGCTCCAGGCGGCCGGGGACACACAACTGCCAGGGTGTCAAACACTTCAGCCTTCCCAGCCACGGATGGGTCGAAAGTCATCTTTATGGGCAGGTACCCATCATAAGGGAAACTCTGGGTTCCAAGTCCCCATATCTCCAGCTCTTCTATCTTCTGGATAGGCAGATGACTCAAGTGCCTATCATAGAAGTCCCGGTATAGTAAAGTCACCTGTGCTCCGGTGTCCAAAAGAGCTTTAGTATAGACTCCTTCCACTTGAATGGGCACAGTAGGAGACGGGCCCACCAGTTCCTTTGGGTATGGCCGGACTGGGGTCACCTCTTTTTTTTGGCTTTCGACCCTTGCCCTGCTCCTTTTGGACTTTAATTTTTCCTGAGCCTGGCATGCATTGACTTTCTCCCTCTCAATGGGGGCACAAACCCGCTGAGGGATGTTATTGTTCCTTTTAGGTGGATGTTCCTTCTTTGGGGTGCTGTACTTCCACTGAGGGGTCTTGCCCCCTCCCTCTGGGGTACATCTTGGTGGGGGTGTACTATACCTCCTCCTAGGAGTTTTGTCTCCTCCATTCTTGGCCTTTTTTTTTAGTTTGGAGCGCACTGAAGATGATGGGCACCCGGTTGACTCCTTCACCGGGGCCCTTTGGAGTTTCCCGCCGGCTTGCAATTATCTGTTCTCTTCTTCTTTGGGCTGGAGCATACGTTAGCAAAGTGGCCACTCCCTCCGCAGTTATAGCAAATCACCTCTTCTCGGTCCTGTAGGGAGGCCGGTGCTGAGGTGTTCGGGAACAACTCCTTTCTTGGGCTTGGTTTCTCTCGTCTTCTCTGATCTTTCTCCATCAAAGAGGTCAGCATCTCCAACACTTGGGCCATTTGCGATTTCAGAGTGTCAACCTCCGCATCTCTTTCTGGGCTCTTGACCGAATGGACCAACACTGGTACAGGTGTGACATTCGCCTTGGCCACCTGCTGATCTTCCTCCAGCGCCTCTTCGTCCCTAATAATTTTTATTAGATCAGAGTAGGTTAGTGACATTCCTCCTCCTGAGGTTTTCAGGTGCAGCCAGACCGGGTCTGAGCGCCGCGCTCCCCTCATGATCTGCTTCATGCGTGCTTCATCTGCATCTTTGGGCAGCATTCCCTTCTTCAGTACAATCTTGCATAACTGCCTGTTCAGCCTTCTAACATATTCTGACAGTTTCTCATTCGGCTGCTGGAGAGTGTGTTCAATTTGATAAATCATCTCTGACACCTTCTCCAGCTGACCAAACTCTTCCTGCAGCATGGCCAGGCAATCTTGAGCTGTACAGTTTTCATTTCCAAACCGGAAGCTCTTCACCGCTTCTGCCGCGGCACCTTTCAGACTTTCTAAGACTCGCTGTCTCTTCTGTGCCTCAGGCACCTCCCATGCTTCTACTGCCTGCAATGCCTGTTCCACCCAAGTGTCAAAATCTTCCTCCCCCGCAGGGACGGGGAGCTTCCCTGAGAAGGTGCTAAGCTTCCGGTAACCGGCCTCCACATGCACCGTACTGCTTTTCTGGCACTTAATTACAAGGTCTCCTAGAGCATTCAACAATTCAGGCCCTATAGCGGCCAGCGGTGATCCCGGGCTTAATAGTTCCTTAAGCTTTTCTGCTTTAGGGGATAGTGGTGGAGATAATTGTGGGAGTGATGGCTTTGGTGTCTGAAACCATTCTTCCTTCACTGGCAGCGTATGTATCAAGTGATAGATCTGATTATCTATGGCTTGTATACTCTGACTTTTAAAATGCTCTGGGATTTCGTTTTTCCATTCTACCAGTGCGTATGTAAACGAGATCACTGGATCTGGCCTAAAATCCATCACCCATGCTTTGTGGCTCGGAGACAGTAACAATACGAGCTGTTTTATCTCCTCTTCCTTCCATCTTTCCCCCGGGAGTACAATGACTACCGCCGCGGTTGGATCGGCGCCAATCGCTGCGCACCACTGTGACATTGCCAGCGGGTCCATGCTGGTACTTCTGACCGGCTTGATTGCAGCGTGCAACGTACAAGGATCCCGGACTCGAGCCCCCACGTGTAGCGCTACCCCCAGTTAAGAGAGCCGCTGATATTGATTTGGGCCCTGCAGTGCACCGCTGTCAACCCCCGGCAATCGGCTCTAACCTCCCGTGGCACAGCTGGTGATAAAGAGATAGGACCGCGTGATCGCAACTGTTGGTGACGCAGTCCTATAACAAACATACACAGAATATACTTTAAAACTCCTATTAAAGTAAGCGGAACTGACACCAAATGTACTTTACCCAGATATTTTACTGAGGCTAATGGGCAAGTAATAAACAACAGTATAACAAGTTGCAGATCCCTGCAATAAACAGTAATAAAGATAAACAGAGTAATCAGAATAATAAAGTATTGCTATGCAACTCTAGCGCTGCCCTTTTACAGCTACTTCCCCTCATGGGTAGACTAACACCCAGCAATGTCTACCTATGCAGTCAGGCCTGACTGATCTAAATGGAAGTTCAGTGAAACAATATTCGCTAGCAATCTCTCGGTGGTGCACTTGAAGAACAACTTTGTAATCCCAACGAATAGTAAAGATAAAGTATCTGTCTTTAAACAGCTCTCACCACCTGGACAAGTCCAAGTCCCTTTCCTCCATCGATTCGTCTAGGAACAGGAATCCACCGACATCCAAGTCTTCAATCCTTCTGGTGTACTGCAGCAAGGAGGATTAGATGTCTCTAAGGCTCTGCTAGGCTGGCAGAGGGCTCTTTGGAAAGGAGCACACGGCCCGGGCTTCAGGCCTTGTGCACACAGCAGTTCAGCACAGACATCCTCTTGCTAGGAGAGGGGGGTCCAAAGAGGCCGACCAAAACTCCGCCTCCCCTTTATAAAGTCTGCCCCAGCAGTCTCTGTTCTGGAGCAATGCACCCTGGGTGCTGCAAGATGTACTGGGAGATGTAGTCTCTCTCTCCTCTGCTTTCACTTCCATAATGTCTCTTTACTTCCTCCCGACTCACCTCTCACCTGGAACTTCTTGTCTCTCTGCATTAAAGGGGAACACCCCGCTACATATACAATACTGTACATTATATACTGCTCACCAAAGTCTTCATTGTCTCAACAGTTGCTGGGTTCTATGCAATCCCTGACTATTTGAATAAAGTTCTTTAAGGTAGGCTCAGACAAAGCAATCAAAGCATATTTTATACAAGGAAGCCTGGGTTTTGTTATATATATTTTATACAAGGTAAGGGTTTGGCCACACCCACATTTTGCCACGGCTCGCACTGCAGGTTGTCCCTTGCCTGAAGTGTCCCTCATTCGGAAGTTCAAAAGTTGGGAGGTATGTTCTTATGGCCTCCTCAAATGGTGACAGTACAATGCATGCATCCTTTATCAGCAGCCATTGGTGTGGGGAAAAAAAGCAGAGCTGGTCTGAGCCTGTTGTTGTGCCATACTCACACAGGTACTCATTGACGGCGCTCTGCTGCATGTGCAGCCGCTGTAGCATTGCCAAATTTGAGTTCCACCTTGTGGGCATGTCACAAATAAGGCAGTTTACGGGCAGGTGGAGCTCCCGTTGAATTTCAGCCAACCGAGCACTGGCTGCGTATGACTGCCTGAAATGGCTACAGACTCATCTGGCCTGCTTTAGCAGATCTTCCAACCCTGGGTACCTGCTTAAGAGATGCTGCACCACCAAATTGAAGACATGTGCCAGGAATGGCATGTGTCAACTTTCCCTGTCTAAGGGTGGACAGAAGGTTTGTGCCATTACACCATCATTCCTGGCTCCAGCTGGCATGGTGTGAACCACCTCTGGGCCTGACCCTGCAGAGCTGCAAGAATCTCTGCACCGGTGTGGCTCCTGTCCCCTACACAGACCAGCTGAAGCACTGCATGGCACCTTTTAGCCTGTTTCATGGAATAGCCCCTTGAACGCTTAGGGGGTACTGGTTCATAGGTTATATAAGCAGAGGAGGGCATGGAGGAGGAGGCAGAGGAGTGGGTGGAGCTGACAAATCTTGCATCATCACCAGTAGCTGTATGGAGACGTGGCGGCACAAAAAGCTGCAGCACTGAGCCCTGTCCTAAAAATAAAATGACACTAAAGTAAAAATGAGTGGTCGCATTACTCTCACACTCCACTATCACTAGATTCACACTAAACTGACACTTTACACACACAATAGAAGTACAATAGTACACTATAGCACACTAACTTGCTATGAGAAATCGCATTTCTAGAAGAATGGTCAAATATTCCCATAGACACACACTAATCCTTTTGGACAGCATTCCCAGAAGAGTTAAAGCTCTTATAGCTCCAAAGGGTGGGCCAACTCAATATTGAACCCTACGGACTAAGACTGGGATGCCATTAAAGTTCATGTGCGTGTAAAGGCAGGTGTCCCAATACTTTTGACAATATAGTGTATATGTAAGCTGATTGATGCTCAGGGCTTTCCATTCTCTCTCTCTGTTATATGGGTCTGCTGCTGAGTGAAAAGGCTGAGTGCTGACAAAACACTAAAAAGGTACACGTGCTGCCTGCTTATTTTGGGGAGCCAACAAGGGGACACCATGTTAGTCGGGAACCAATTTGAGTTTAGTTAATGGCTTGGACGAGCAGATGTCTTGTTTGTTTTATGCTATGGACTTGCTGTACAAACTCCTCTTTCGGTATTTTTTCTGGGTGTCCCTGTCTCATGAATGGTTTTTCGCTGTCGATAACAGTTGAGCCTGTCCACCTTACAACATATATACATATATATTGAACAACTTTTTTTACCAAGGTTCTTCTGCCTGGTCTGATGACACGCAATTATTTTTGAGTGCCTTTCAAATAAATAGTACTGTAATCTCAGGCCGATATGATAACTCCCCCCGGGCGAGGGGGGTTCATGACATCCTTGGCCTAATTAAAGTGGAGTTCCAGCCTTTTAATGTTTATTAAAAGTCAGCAGCTACAAAAAGTATAGCTGCTGACTTTTAATAAACAGACACTTACCTGTTTCACGGTCCAGTAATGCGGCCGCACAAAGTGTCGCTCCTCTCCCCGCTCCTCCACTCGGCGCCTCCATTCACATTCTGGGTACCCGGCCATGACAGCTTTTGGCTTCACGGCCTGGGCACGAACTGCCCATGCGCGAGTCGCGCTGCGCTCCCGGAATGGACAGGCAATCTCCTGGGACCTGTCACGTGTCCCAGGAGATCGCCTAGAGGGATGGGCCGCCTAGGAGCAGAGGCGGAGTCGCCTAGGCAGTCCCTAGGTGGAAGTAGGAAGTGGGACAGGAAGTCCCACTCCTACCGGAGCCCCCCCTCAAAAAAAAAATTACATGCCAAATGTGGCATATAAGGGGGCGAGGAGTGCTTAAAGCGGAAGTTCCACTTTTATGTGGAACTCCGCTTTAAGGGAAGTGGGTCTAATGGCCTTAGTTGTTATACAACCCAGAAGACTGGAGCCCTCTAGTGGCAGAGAGGACTTTTTGCAGGGAGTGTAGGTATTACAAGGTTTTTTTTTTTTATGTTTGCTTTTGTTTCTGGAATTTTCCCTTAAGCACAGCTGGTGAGGCTGACTAATTGCAATTTTGAGCAAACTACTGACACTTGATAAGCAGGGTGGATGCAGTTATAAGATTTATCATTCTGTGTATACGTATCAATCTTAAATGTTATAAATAAATTATATGTACCTGACAGGTGTCAACTCCACCTTCCAGGAAGCCGGCGCACAGCATAGATGGTTTTATAACTCCCCCGTACATATATTTAGTATTACACACTCTGTTTGATATGAGAGGGACCCCAGCATAATCCATTGTCTGTGATGTGTCACCTAATTGGACAAAAAAATGCAGTATTTAAAATAATGATACGTGTCACAAGCAAAATTATAAACGTACTTTTAGACGCTTTGTCGCCAGACCATTCATTGCAACGACAATCTTCCCATAAGGTTACATGTGCATTTAATGTTTTTTATGCATGTTATTTACCTGTAAAAGCTTTTCTTGTGTAGACATCCAAAAGCCCTGAGACTGCTGCTGTGAGCCACCATCTTGGATGTGATATCAGCAGCTCCAGCAGACTCAGAGCTGTCATTTAAGTGACACTCTATAGAAGCCATTCTCAACCTTTTCACCCCAGAGGAACCTTTAAACTAGTTCAGGGAACCCTTGCTAAAACCAATTTTTTGGCAGTCAGTGGGAAAAATGGCACTTATAATGGCGGGGAGTGAGTGGTGGTCTTGTTGCCACACGTACAGATAGCTAAAAAGATCACTGAGTTCATGCAGCTGACTTTGCCAAATGACGTTGACCAAGGAACTATGTAGTAGGTACCATCAGATTCCATCAGACACAACCCAAGGAACCCCTTGCAATCTCTGGAGGAACCATAGTTGAGAATGGTTGCTGTATAGTTTTCCCATTCCCTCCTCCTCCACCTGCTACATAAAAAGGTTATGTAGGGAGAAGAGGGGAGCGGCAGATGAGTTGGGTCAACACAGACAGTAACTAGGCTGTCCCAGAAGAGGAGAGGGCTAACACATACAAAGAGGGAGGGGGCTGTGCTAGGAAATTTACTATTCCCGGAGTAGTCAAAGGTTCTATCAAGTTCAAAGTCACAATACAAGGCAAGGAAAACATTTTTATAGACTAGAAAATCGCTGCCAGTAAGCATTTAAAATATTTGATTTTCTGTTTCTACCTGCTAATTCTTTAAGTTGGTAAAATGTTCTCTTTAAAGGGTTAGTCCATCCAAAAGGAAAGCTTAAGTTACAGATGGAGCCTGGTGGGCTGAGCCAGCCCCTCCTCTCTTATTTGTCTTAGATACTCCAACAGAAAGATCCCCCTAAATTAATTCTGCACTTGCACTGCACGTATCACATCTATGCAATGTTGAGATGCCTCTTTGGGGTGTTCAGGATCAGGTACAGATTGGGTAGGAGGATGTCCTGATTAAGATGGAAGGAGGAAAACACCTTAGGGAGGATAATGACCCGGGGTCTAAAAAACACCTTGCCTTCATAAACAGCCATGGTTAAAACACCTTACGAGTAAGGTCAGCCAAAGGAAAATCCCATATAGGCTCAACGGTGGCTTCTGTATAGTGATGAGCTGAACACCCCCGGGTTCGGTTCGCACCAGAACCCGCGAACGGACCGAAAGTTTGCACGAACTTTAGAACCCTATTAAATACAATGGATGCGAACGGTCGAAATCTAAAGTGCTAATTATAACGACTATTATGCATGTTATTGTCCTAAAAAGGGTTTGGGAACCCGGGTTCTGCACCAGGGGACATGTATCAATGCAAAAAGAAGTTTTAAAAACGGCCGTTTTTCTGGAGCAGTCATTTTAATGATGCATAAAGTGAAAAAAAAAAGTCAAATATTCCTTTAAATATCGTACCTGGGGGGTGTCTAAAGTATGCCTGTGAAGTGCCACGTGTTTCCCGTGTTTAGAACTGTCCCTGCACAAAATTACATTTTTAAAGGAAAAAAAGCCATTTAAAACTGCTTGCGGCTTTAATGTAATGTCTGGTCCCGGTAATATGGATGAAAATCTTTAAGAAAAATGGCATAGCTACCCCATCACACACATCCCCCCCCCCCCCCCCTACCCCAGCCCATTACCAGCCCCTTTGGGTCTTGTATGGATATTAAGGGGAACCCCGCACACAAAATAAAAAAGGCCCTATATACTCTGAACAGCAGTATACAGGCGGTGCATACAAGACAGGGACTGTAGGTTTGTTCTTATGTAGAATCTGTTTGTAATTTTGAACAGGTACATTGTTTAAGTGTAGCTCCAGGCAAAAAATCTATTTTTAAGCTTTTTGGAAAACATAGGGAAGGGTTATCACCCCTGTAACATTTGTTTTGCTGTCTGTGCAGTGTGCACCTGTTCAGAACAGTTCACCTCACTTTCCGTCCTAATGACAAATGTTTTTTGAAAATTTGGGGTTTTTATTGAAGCAAGAATTGGTGATAAAGCATCAGTGGAGAGGAGACACTTTTTTTCCCATATTAACTCTTACAGGAGAGAATTTGCCTTCCTAGGGGTAGATTTCCTCTCACTTCCTGTTGTATCCTTCCGTTTGCAAGGAGGAGTCGTTTGTAAGTTGGATGTTTGAAAGTAGGGGCCTGCCGTATATACTCAGCTGAAATTTGCCCCTTACATGTTGGTGTTGCCACAACACTGTGAGCCCTCACAGTTACTCTTGGTGGGCGCATGAATGGGCCCTGCTGTGAATTATTAGATCAAGAATTGTAATTGCATGCCCCTGTTGAACAGGGGCTGAAAAATTGGGCCTTTGGTGGTGGTGGTGGTGTTGACACAACACTGTAAGGCCTCACAGTTAGTCTTGGTGGGCGCAGGAATGGGCCCTGCTGTGAATTATTAGATCAAGAATTGTAATTACATGCCCCTGTTAAACAGGGGCAGAAAAATTGGGCCTTAGGCACTGGTGCCACAACACTGCAACCCCTCACAGATACTGTACTTGGAGCACAGCAATGAGCCCTGTTGCAAAGTATTGCATCAAAAATTGTAATTACACGCCTCTGTTAAACAGGGGCTGAAAAATTGGGCCTTAGCCACTGGTGCTGGTGCCACGACACTGCAACCACTCCCAGATACTCTAGTTGGAGCGCAGGAATGAGCCCTGCTGCAAAGCATTGCATAAAAAATTGTAATAACACACCCCTGTTAAACAGGGGCTGAAAAATTGGGCCTTAGCCACTGGTGGCGGCACCCAGAAACAAAAATGTTCTTCCAAGCTATCATCGTCAATCGGATCATTGAGGAGGAGGAGGATAGTCAGTCAACATAACAGGACAGTCTCTCAGCATCAGCATCAGTCTTGAAGGGATGTGACATTTGAAAATAAATTAGTCTGTTATATCAGCTTCAGGTGTTTGGTAGCTGGTGGTGATCCAAGACTGGTTCATCTTTATGAAGGTCAGTCGATCAACAGAGTCGGTGGACAGGCGCACCCTGTGATCCGTGACAAATCCTCCAGCAGCACTGAATGTGCGTTCTGAAAGAACGCTGGATGCAGGACAGGCCAGTAGCTCAATTGCATACTGTGCAAGCTCTGGCCAGTGATCCATCCTCAAGACCCAGTAAGCCAGAGGATTTTCGGTGGGGAAGGTGTCCAAGTCTGACCTTTCCCCTAGGTATTCCTGCACCATGTATATCAGACGCTGGCGATGGTTGCTGGAACCGATCATACCTTGGGGCTGCGGACTAAAGAATTGTCTGAACGCTTCGGTCAGACGGCCACCTTCCCCACTGCTCCTTCTTTGACTGACCGAAGCCTCAGCAACTCGTTGTCCAGGACCAGGAGTTTGTAACCTCCCAGTCTCTGGGAACGCGTTGCACAGACTTTTCTGCAAGGCCTCCCGGAGTTGTCTCATCCTCTGCTCCCTCTGCGACGGTAAGATAAGGTCCGCAACCTTACCCTTGTACCGTGGATCAAGGAGAGTGGCCAGCCAGTAATGGTCCCTCTCCTTGATCCGAAGAATACGAGGATCCTTCCGCAGACTTTGCAGGATCAGGGAGGCCATGCAGCGTAGGTTAGCTGAGGCATTCGGTCCGGAGTCCTCTGGGTCACTAAGGACGGCATGATCCGCAGCCACCTCCTCCCAGCCACGTACAAGTCCACTGGTTTCTTGGGACTGTAAATCATCCCTAAAAGACTGCTGCTGATGATGCTGAGTGCCAGGCTCCACCTCCATGCTGACACAATCCTCCTCCTCCTCCTCCTCCTCCTCTTCTTCCTGTGCGATGGGTGGGACAGAAGGAACACTGGGTAAAGGGGGCCTTGAGAGGCAAGGAAGTCCTCCTCTTCCTGCCTCTGTTCTGCCTCAAGTGCCCTGTCCATTATTCCACGCAGCGTATGTTCCAACAGGTGGACAAGAGGTACAGTGTCACTGATGCATGCACTGTCACTGCTCACCATCCTCGTGGCCTCCTCAAATGGTGCCAGGACAGTGCATGCATCCCTGATCATGCCCCACTGGCGTGGTGAAAAAAACCCGAGCTCCCCTGACCCTGTCCTGGTGCCGTAGTTGCACAGGTACTCATTGATGGCCCTCTGCTGCGTGTGCAGCCGCTGCAGCATGGCCAACGTTGAGTTCCACCTGGTGGGCATGTCACATATAAGGCGGTTCTTGGGCAGGTTCAACTCCTTTTGCAGCTCAGCCAGGCGAGCACTGGCATTATAAGATCTGCGGAAATGCACACAGACTTTCCTGGCCTGCCTCAGGACATCCTGTAAGCCCGGGTACCTGCCCAAGAACCGCTGCACCACCAGGTTAAGGACGTGAGCCACACAGGGCACATGGGTCAGTTGTCCCTGTGTCCCTGTCGGAGAGCGGAGAGGAGTTTGGTGCCATTGTCGCAAACTACCATTCCTGGCTTAAGCTGGCGTGGCGTCAACCACCTCTCGGCCTGCCCCTGCAGAGCAGACAGAACCTCTGCCCCAGTGTGGCTCCTGTCCCCCAAACACACCAGCGCAAGCACGGCATGGCATCTTTTTGCCTGCGTACTTGCGTAGCCCCTTGAACGCCTACAGAGCACCGCTGGTTCCGAGGACAAAGCACAGGAAGAGGCCACGGAGGAAGAAGAAGAGGAGGGGGTGGAGGACAGAGGTGTGTCACAACCAGTAGTAGCATTTTGGAGGCGTGGTGGTGGAACAACCTCCAACACTACTGCACCTTGTCCTGCATCCTTCCCAGCTGCCAAAAGAGTGACCCAATGGGCCGTGAAAGAAAGGTAACGTCCCTGTCCATGCCTGCTGGACCATGAGTCAGCGGTAATATGCAGCTTACCGCTGACCGCCCTGTCCAGCGAGGCCAAGACATTGCCTTCCACATGCCGGTAGAGAGCCGGAATCGCCTTCCGTGAGAAAAAGTGGCGTTTGGGAACCTGCCACTGAGGAACCGCACATTGCACAAACTGACGGAAGGGGGCCGAGTCTACCAACTGAAAAGGCAGCAGTTGAAGCGCTAGCAATTTAGCCAAGCTAGCATTCAACCACTGGGCATGTGGATGGCTGGGAGTGAACTTCTTTTGACGGTCCAGCAGCTGGGGCAGGGAAATTTGCCTGCTAGAATCGGACGTTGGTGTACTGCTAGCAGAGTGCCCGCAAGTACTTGGCTGTGACACACCTAATTCTACACCTTCATTCCTCTCAGAGCAGGTTTCAGAGAGGACTGAAGGTATAGTGGGGTTGGAGATCCCAGCTGATGCGGTGCAAGAAGAGGTCAGCTTTGTTCTTTGGTGTGGGTCTTTAAGGTAGGCTTGCCAACGAGCTGCATGGCAGGTCAACATATGTCTGGTCAAGCATGTGGTGCCCAAGCGGGTGATGTTTTGGCCACGCGATATACGCTTGAGACATATGTTGCAAACAGCAGCTGTGCGATCTGATGCACTCGACTCAAAAAAGGCCCACACCAAAGAACTTTTTGAATAACGAGCAGAGGCAGCGCCCTGCACAGACGGAGCTCTGCGGTGTGATTCCGTCGGTGTGCTGCCCTTACGCTGGCCCCCGGAGGGCATCCTGCCTCGTTGTAGATGTGCCTCCTCCTCATCCTCCTCCTCCTCCTCCTCCTCCTCTCTCCTATTAGGCACCCACATGGAGTCAGTGACCTCATCATCCCCTCCCTCCTCATCACTGGAGCCAATCTGGCAGTATGCTGCAGCTGCTGGAACATGACTGCCAGATTGGTGTTCTTCTTGAGCATCCCCTCTCTCTGCTCTCACGCTACTGCCTTCCTCTAGCTGGGTATCATCATCAGACCCTTCGAAACGCTGGGCATCCTCCTGGAGCATGTACCCAACACTGTGCTCAAACAGTTCGGGGGACTCCTCAGGAGGACATGGTTGGTCTAGGGAAGGAGTGACTAATGATGACATTGATACCAGGGAAGAGGACGCTTTGGCAGCTGCTTTGCCAGTACCCTGAGCCTGGGTGAGAGAGGATGAGGAGGATGAGGAGGGCTTGGTCATCCACTCTACCAAGTCTTCGGCATGATGTGGCTCAACACTTCCAGCTGCCGAAAAGAAGGACAAGCGTGTCCCATGGCCACGTGCTGATGGCGATGCACCGCGTCCACGACCAGCACTGTTGTCTCTAGACACAGAGCCTGCTTGCCCTCTTTTATTGGCTCCTGACTGTCTGCCTCTCCTTGTTTGCCTTCCAGACATTCTAATGGCCTGCAGGGAAATGGGAAAAGCAGCAATACAGGCTAAGTTAAGGTGTAATATGGTCAGGAGGCACACTCCGCCCGCTGTAAGTGCCGCAAAATCCTGTTGGTGTAACACACCAGGAAAAAGCAGCAATACAGGCTAAGTTAAGGTGTAATATGGTCAGGAGGCACACTCCGCCCGCTGTAAGTGCCGCAAAATCCTGTTGGTGTAACACACCAGGAAATAGCAGCAATACAGGCTAAGTTAAAGTGTAATATGGTCAGGAGGCACACTCCACCCGCTGTAAGTGCCGCAAAATCCTGTTGGTGTAACACACCAGGAAAAAGCAGCAATACAGGCTAAGTTAAGGTGTAATATGGTCAGGAGGTACACTCCGCCCGCTGTAAGTGCCGCAAAATCCTGTTGGTGTAACACACCAGGAAAAGGCAGCAATACAGGCTAAGTTAAGGTGTAATATGGTCAGGAGGTACACTCCGCCCGCTGTAAGTGCTGCAAAATCCTGTTGGTGTAACACACCAGGAAAAAGCAGCAATACAGGCTAAGTTAAGGTGTAATATGGTCAGGAGGCACACTCCGCCCGCTGTAAGTGCCGCAAAATCCTGTTGGTGTAACACACCAGAAAAAAGCAGCAATACAGGCTAAGTTAAGGTGTAATATGGTCAGGAGGCACACTCCGCCCGCTGTAAGTGCCGCAAAATCCTGTTGGTGTAACACACCAGGAAAAAGCAGCAATAAGGGCTAACTTCAGGTGTATAATGTGCAGGAGGCTTAGCAACAATGACGCTGACACTGTCCCCTGCCTATCCTTCTCTCTCCCTGCACACAAGGTTTATCAAAGTATATGACACTGACACTCTCCCTGCCTATCCTTCTCTCTCCCTGCACACAAGGTTTAGCAAAGAATATGACACTGACACTGTCCCCTGCCTATCCTTCTCTCTCCCTGCACACAAGGTTTATCAAAGTATATGACACTGACACTCTCCCTGCCTATCCTTCTCTGTCCCTACACACAAGGTTTAGCACAGAATAGATTTGACAAGATTTCACACTGTCCCTGCCTATCCTTCACTTTCCCTGCTCCGGAACACACTACACAAGGCCGCCGCGCTGGCGGCCTTTTATAGTGTGGGGCGTGTACTAAACCCCCTCAGCTATAATTGGCCACAGGCATCCTGCCTGTGGCCAATCATTGCTCTCCTCGCTGCCGGCGCTGTGATTGGCCAAGCATGCAGGGTCACAGTGCATGCTTGGCCAATCACAGCGCCGGGATTACACTGCGATGGCGCAGTGTATTGTGGGCCGTTCGCGTCACTCGAATTTGACGCGAACGGCCCAAATCGTTCGTTGTTCGCCGAACGCGCGAACAGCCGATGTTCGAGTCGAACCTCTGTTCGATTTGAACACCGAGCTCATCCCTACTTCTGTAGAGCTGACAGGACCAAGCTGAGATTCCAGGGTGAGACAGTTGAACAAACAGGGGCGTTGATGTGATAGCTGCACAGTGGCTCAACACTACCTGCCTGGCGTTTGCATGTTCTCCCTGTGCCTGCGTGGATTTCCTCTGGATACTCCAGTTTCCTCCCACACTTCAAATAATTGGCTCCTGTCTAAATTGGCCCTAGTATGTGTATGTATGAATGCAATATAGGGACCTTGGATTGTAAGCCTCGAGGGCAGCGACTGATGTGAATGTACAATATATATGTAAAAGAACTGTGTAAATTGTCGATGCTATATACTGTAAATACCTGTAATAACAAAAAATGTGAGCCACCCCTTGAACAAAGGCCTTTGCTAGGAATGGGTGGCCAGTGGTCTCTAAAAGAGAATGGGCAATGCAGAGACTTGACCCTTCAGGGTGCTCATGGCCAAATGCTTCTTCAGCCCAGATTGGAGAAAAGACAGAATATGTCCCATGGAGTATCATCTAGGGTGAAATCTGCGTGCTTCACACCATATGAAGTGAGTCTTCCAGGTGCATTGATAGACATTGCAAAACATCCCATTCTTTCCTTAAGCAGTGTAAGCATCACAAAGGCCCTGGTCTTTCTGGCCTTGGGTTTTTAATAGTCAAGCTGTTAAAGCCAATTGCCCTGACGCAGGATGGTAGACCAGTCCTGGAGACAGCAGGTCTGGTCAGTCTGGAAGTGTCGATGGAGTGTCTACCAGGAGTCAGAGCTGCCCAAGTACCAAGTCCTTCTGGGCCAATTTGGTGTTACCAAGATCACTGGAATGCTTTCTCTCCCTGGAAGCAGTTAAGGAAGAATCCGTTGCAAGTGTGATCCTTTGGGGTCACCAGTGCGTCCACTGCCACTGCCTTTGGATCCCTGATCCTGGCTAGAAACTTGTCCACCCAGTTGTTGAATCATGAGGCTAATAGATGTACATCTGGTGTCCCCCAGCGGTGACAGATGTCTTGAAACACCTCAGGATGAAGTGTTCATTCCCCAAATCTAAGCATTGACAACTGAGGAAGTCCGCCTGCCAATTGTCCATATGGAACGTGCCTTTCACCCAAAGCCACAATTGTTTCTAGAATGCCCATGTGGCTACTGGTGCTGCTCTAATATTTATGCAAAACATGGCTGTGGCAATGTCCAAATGAACTCTCATCGGTCACCTCTTAAATTGGTTGGTTCAGCGCAACTGAGATAGACAAATGGCCCTCAGTTCAAGAAAGGAAAGAAGTTTAGCTTCCCTTTGACGACCATGTCCCTTGGACATTTCTACAGCCTGGCAGACTGGCATGTGTTGTGAGAACCATCCAGGTCAATGAAACAATGACTTTCCTGACTCCATTGCAGGACTGGTCAGCCACCAAGACAGAGATTTCCGGGAACTGAGGGAGCTTGTCCCATTCAGTCAGTACATTCAGCTGTAGAGGCCTAGAGTGAAAGTGGACAAACCTCACCAAGACTAGACCTAGGTACTGCAAGCAGTGGGTTGGATCCAACACAAACTTCTCTATGTTGAAACTCTAATGAGAGCACAATTGCATGAGGATTGGGGCAAGCACTATATTGAACAACCAAGAGGCTGTGGACAGGCCAAAGGGAAGAACCACAAACTGGAAATGGTACTCATCCACTGCAAATCACAGGAACCACAATGCAGGGGAAAATGGGGATACAAGATACATATCCCTGATATCAATGAAAGCTAGAAACTCCCCTTATTACAGCAATACAATGACAGACTGGAAAGATTACATCCAGAACTTTTCAACCTGCAAGAAGGTGTTGATAACATTCAAGTCGAGTATTGGGCGAACGCCTCTATTGGGTTTTAAAACCATAAAATCATTCCTTAGAGGGAACTGGTACAATCACTCCTAAGGGGAAAGTTGTTGCAAGGCAGTCTAAAGGGCCTGAAATCTCTTTGATTGATTGATTGATTTTATTATTTGTAAAGCGCCAAATACAGTTCAAGAACTGCGCCTAAGCGCTAGATAGACCAAATGCATATACTGACCTTAAAAAATTAGCATAACAGATAACACATACAGGATAAATTAATAATAAATAACAACAGAGGGAAAAATAAAAAGTAAAAGGAGCAGAGTAACAGTCCACATTTAGGTGGAGAGCATAAAGTGAAGAGTGAAACTCCAGCCTGTTTTCCAGGACACCACATCCTGGACCCATAGGCCTGAAATGTCCTTAGTCCAGGCATCCAAAAAGGTCTGCCATAGAGGCTGAAAATTCCTCTTTAGTTAAGAAAGAGAAATGGGGAATACTTAGTGAGATAAGGGGAGAATCTGAGGCATGGAGAGTGGAGACTGAGGTCCAATGACCCAGGTGCAGAGTTTTGAGAGAACCCTGAACAACCTCACTATAGTTCTGTGCACAGTATGTGCTGGCCAGTTCCTGTGTCTCATTCCTTTGCTGTCTGACGTCCACCATGAGGGTGTCACAGTCAGAGGTCAGGCTTGGAGACCAATAGCTATTGCAGTAGAGAGACTCCCACTGACCAGCAGAATAAGTATACAAGCAGGAGCAGAGGAAGATCATTCCACCAGTGAAGACAAGGAGATAAGCAGGCAGGCGGCTGGTCGGGACTTGAGCCAAGGCAGAAGAACATGCGAGCGGAGCTGAATGGGCATGCACCTGAAACTGAAGAAATATTCCCTCCCCTCTGACCAGCACATGATCATCAGAAAGGGGCACAGATAATGGAAAAAAATACACCCCCACCCCCCAAGCTAGTAGGAGCGGGGTGTGTAATTCAGATTTTTTTTTTTTTATTCTGCACTAACTGTCTTTGAAATTGCCCCAGCCCCTGTTCAAATCCAATCCGGGGACAAAACCGGGGACAGACTTGGTCCGGGAACAGTGTCCTCAATCCGGGGAGTGTCCCTGGAAACCGGGGATGTCTTGTCACCCTACCTTAGAGGGAACTGGTACAATCACTCCTGAAGAGTAAACAATACTAGCAGCATAGGAATTAAAAATAGTCAATGTTGACTGAGAGACTGAAGTTCCACTTTATTACACTTGTGATTAGGGGGTAGTACAAATATGTGGTTTTGCCACGGTTCTACTAGTGAATAAATTAAAATATTAAAGTGTTGCTCTGAAAAAACAAATTAAACAAAAATAAAAGAACAGTAAAAAAATACAATATGTGTACGTAGCATATAAATAAATAAATCATCTAATATGTCTTATATATTATATCTTATAATTCATAAGTGAGATAAAGTCCATCAATGGATTTTATTCCCTGCTTTGCATTTTTTACATATGCAAAGCTCCGCCCAGTGGGTCACCCGCTGGTCGGCTTTATCTGACTTGCTGTCGCTTCTAATGCACACTGTGAGAAGCTCATATTGTGCAGTGAAATTGGAGTAAGTGATTTCAGACCAGGAGAGGAGCCTGTCCAACTGTGCAAGACTGAAGCTTTAAAGTTATCTCCAGGGCACTATAGTAAAAGTCTTGAGAAGATGAAGACAATAGAAATATCTTAGCACCTATGGGACCAGCAGACAAGCTCTGCAAATACCATAGAATCCATCGACTCAGGACACCCGCGGAAATCAGAACCTAATGGGGATGAATGGGGATAGTATGTGAATCGAGACAATCAATATTGCTGGGTACCATTTACCTGCCCACCTCCTTCCACTTTCATCGCCTCTATTTTAAATAAAGCGGAGGTATTTTTTTTTTTTTCATCTATACCTTTGTTATGATTTTTGTTGAATTCAAATACCTCGCTGCGTCAAGAGATGGAGCAGAACACCAACACAAATTATACATTTCTCTTTTTTTTTTTCCTCTCTCTCCACATTTCATCTCGAGTACTAAAACCTTTTTTTTTTTTTCGCCCGTCTCGCTAACTTTGCCACCTGCTGCGATTCCATAGCTGCGGTGAATCGGTAATAATACAGCCGTTGCCATGGCGACCGTGCGTGATGCAATGAATTCGGCAGCGGGCATTAAGCAGAAGAATAAGCTGTTTCTTAATCCCTCATTTAAATATCTTTCACAAAGAGCTTGCCTGAGCCGATCTGCCATTTCAATTATAAAAGAAGGAAAAAAAAAAAAGAAAAAGGTGAAAATATAATAAAAAGACTCAGGGAAAACAAACCAGGAATGCGGCGGTGACAACACGGAGTCCGAGGCTTTTTAAACACTCGATAAAACTATTATTAAGTCTATTTACAGGGGAAAAAAAGGATTTCAAACACGGTAAATCACACAAGGTCTATTGTGATAAGAAAACAGGATGATCTGTTTAGAGGTACGGTCTTCTCGTAGGGGTGGAACACAAAGGTGATGATATGTGGAAAATGAGGTTACTTTGAATGGGTCGGTAAACAGACTGTGGCTTGGGGATTAGAGAAACGCGGCAACAATACAAATCGTATTTGATGTAACTTTTTGCTCTAAATACCTTATTTGCTTCCGGCTTTCAAGGCCATTTCAATGAGCGATGCCATCAAAAAAATTTGTCATTCTAAATTCAGGGTTTGTATGAATGATAACGACAGTGTTTGCCTAAAGTTGGCCTTTTAGTAACGCTACATTGAATACATTTCTGACATGTTGCAATATACAGAAAAATTATTTTTCACTAAAACCCCACACTTATCCTTAAAAAGGGTCAAGGCTCCAAGAAGGCCAGGTGAGTTCCTGCAGCAAACCCATCAAGCCCATGGAGCTTTGTGCATGGGGGGGCTAGAAAAGAAAAGGGACTTTTGGCAAACCTTGGCACCCCAGATGTTTTGGAACTACATTTCCCATGATGCTCTTGCACTCTGCAGTGTAGACGAACATCATAGGTAATGTAGTTTCAAAACATCTGGGGTGTCAAGGTTTGCCATCGCTTTATATGCCTTCCTGTCGTAGTGACAACTACACAACCCTTTTTTTGCTCTGGTGTCACACGCAGGGACATATCTACCGAAAAGCAAACAAGGCGTTTCCCTTGGTTGGCATTTTTCAGTGGGGCGGGGCCACCCCCAGGTAGAAGGGCCACTAAGAGGACTGCAGAGAAGCAGTGGCGTCGCTATAGGGGTTCAGGGGGTGCGGACACCCAGCCAGAGGGGTGACACCAGGGGCGGCTGCGGACTGACCATTTGGTGACAGGGGAGCGAAGCGGAAGCAGGAGGCGGCGGTGGCTGTAGCCTTCGATCCTGAAAGTAGCTTAATTGGCAGAGAAGGTCGGAGTTCAGAGCTGTGATCGTACCTCAGCAGCCTCGGTACACACAGCTGGTAAAAAAGAGTCGGCAGGCTGCAGGGAGGTTACAGTCAGGTGTCTGTTTTTTTTTTTAAGGGGGGGTGAGAGAGACTCCTGGTGTAGTATGGGGGGATAGGTGTGCAACCCTCTCTCTCCTCTCTCACTCTCTCTCAGCCCCCTCCCCTCTCTCTCACTCCCCTCGCTCTCTATCGCCCCCCTCCCTTCTCTCTCACTCCCTCCCTCTCTCTCACCCCTCTCTCTCTCTCAACCCCCCTCTTCCTCTCTCTCCCCACACCTCTTTCCTCCCTCCCTCTCTCTCTCACCCCCACCTCTCTCACCCCCCTCTCTCTCCCATTCTCTCTCTCTCATCCCGCTTCTCTCTCTGTCAACCCCCCGCTCTCTCTCCAGAGACCCCCACACAGCCACCAGAGACCCTGCACAGCCACCAGAGACCCTTGAGAAGGTAGGGGTGAGACAAATTTTGATATGGGGGGAGGGCACCCGTTTTTTTTTTGCCTAGGGCAGCAAAAAAACAAAATACACCACTGGTCACAAGGACGGGTGAAGGAAAATCTTTCTATTGGGGTTTCAGACAAAAATAACAATCTGACATAAATTGAAACTCTTCCTCACTCTATCTTAAAAAAAAAAAAACTTTGGCTGGAGTTAGTGATGATGTGATTAAATGAGTAAAGCAACTTTTGTCTACTCTCCCACTTTCCTAGCCACATACAGTAATTTAATACTGTGAAATCCATTGCTAAATTTTCTTTCAAAACTGACTCTTCCAAGAGTGTTGATCTCCTGGGTGCCCACAGCTCTTATTGGTTCTTCCTGCTGGCCTCCACTCATTACATGACACAGTAGTAACAAAGAGGTCAGCAAGAGGAACCAGCGAGAGCCAGGGGAGCCCAGAAGATTGACATTTCTGGAACGGTTTGCTGACTTCTTTACAGGAATGCCATTGGTATTGTTATAGTTACTTGGGGTCTATTTATAAAAAAAATTACAACACTGTCTGTGAGTCACTGACAATCTGTCATACTGTGTCACATACACTAGTATGTATTAGGCTGTCATTAGATTTAGGTGATTAAAGAGAACCTGTGTCTCCTTATATCAGATGTCCCTATCAGAGTCCCCCTTTAAATAAGGTTCCCATCACAATGCCCCCTTACATCAAGGTCTCCATCAGAGTGACCTTTTATATCTTGGTCCCCGTCAGATTGCCCCGTTGCATCAGATCTCCCCATAAGAGTGCCCCTTTACATCAGGGTCCCCACCAGAGTGCCGCCTTACAACAGAATTCCCCATCATAGTGCCCTCTTACATCAGGGTCTCCATCAGAGTGCCCCTGTACATCAGGTTCTCCATGAGAGTACCCCTTTACATCAGATTTTCCCATCAGAGTGCCCCTTTACACCAGGGTCTCCATCAGAGTGCCCCCATACATCAGATGTTCCCATCAGAGTGCCCCCTTACAGCAGGGTCTCTATCAGAATGCTCCCCTACATCAGATTTCCCCATCAGAGTGCCTCCTTACATCAGTGTCCCCATCAGAGCCCCCCATACATATGGTTAATTATCCCCATCAGTGTGCCCCCCTTACATCAGGTATCCCCTTCAGAGTGCCCCCTTACATGTATTGTCCCTATCAGTGTGCCTCCTTACATAAACTGTCTGTATCGGACATGCTCAAGGATCCATGGATGTACTCTCAGAAACCTGGAGGAGCACAATTTAAATCGGGGGGGGGGGGCAGAGCCCTCCCCAGCACTCCCCTGGATCCATCCCTGAGCAGGAATGACCAAAACTCACAGGTGCAATGGAACCAAGTCAGGATCTAAGGCAAGAAGATTTCACTGGAATCCCCAGATGATATAAGACATGATTGGCTGATGCAGTCTGCTTTAAAATAAGATCTGATTGACCTCTGTAGATGCAAGCACTGTGGAGCAATTCGTCCTCAAAGTTCACATTAGAAACTGTGAAGTCTCTGCCCCCTTCCCCTCTTTGAAGTCTGAAAGGATGCTAAGTCACTGCTGGGTGGGGAAGCTGAGCTATGGAGAGAAACTAATAGTAAAACTGACAAGCTTCAGCTGCAAAGCTTAAGGATAACATTTTCCAGAGTCCCCACAACTACAGAGATCAGTCAGGACTCATTGAGAACTCCCAGCACAGTGACGAGCTGCCATAGACACTGATTTAGTAATGAACAGGAGCCAGCAGGACAGCTAATTATGGGGGTCATGTGATGGGGCAATCCTTCCAGCCTCTGGGGGGGGGGGTAAAGAGGAAAGCTGGAGCTGGGCGAAAGGAGGGGAATGGAGGGTTATAAATTTGGGAAAAATCTGTATCCCTTGCTCCAAAAATATGCGTCCACACTTCGTTGTGCTAGAGCTAAACTGTTGTATTGGGACACAAATGTGAGGCTCACCACTGCTGGCCAAATTTTTAAGGTGTGTGTTATTAATCTATGAAGATGACAAGAAAATATTAATGGATGGACAAATGTCTCAATATCCTATACCCAGTGGCGGCCCGTTTATACGGGGCGCAGGGGCGCCACCCCCATTCCATGTGCCCAGCCCCTAATCTACATGCAGGGTGCCGGATGCATAGATTCCAATGGGTTTTTTTTTTTAAGCACATTATTCAAGCCTATGGCTCTAATAGGATTCAAAAAAGGGTGGGCTCAGAGCGCAGAGCACTGCGCCCTGAGCCCACCCAGTTGTGTGACAATAGCAAATTAATATTCGCTACTGTCTTCCTGATTCTCCTTCCGCCCAAACAGGAATCGGGTCCTGCCCTGAGACCCAACTGGCCAGGGATTCTTAGGACTTCATCAGTTAATTTGTCGTCGTCGTCCCCCCCCCCCCTCGAAATATTTAACTCCAGCCACCACTACCTATACCCTATCCAACCATTTTCTTATGTCTATGGGTGAAATCTTAACCCTCCCAATTATTCCATCCATTCCAAAATAAGTGCCCTTTTACAACCAATACTATACAAGCTATGTGGGGCTGTTAATGTCAAGTGGGCCCTCAGCTTGCAGATCCCTGTTATAATAGTGGGTCTTCTATCACAATTTAAACTCATGGGGCCCCACCACAAAAAGATATTTGGACCCCTTCCAGGTCATGTCACCCTCCTCCATCACTCCTACAGTACCTGCTGCATCTGGAACTGCTTGCTCACCCCCTTTCCAGTCTACTAGACATACTGTATAAAGTGAACGGGGTGTGCAGTTCAGCAGTCACCCCAAATATTTTCCTAATACCCTAAAAGACCCCATTTGCAAATGTTGGGCTATTTTCCCAAAAATTTCAAAATGTGAAAGTAGAGAGATTTCCTCATGTACCCTAAAGTAGTGGGGATATTTAGGGTGCCCAAAAAATAAGCAAAAAAAATATGTAGCACCCTGATGGTTAGGCAGGGTTGCTAGTAAATTTACTTGCCAGGTATAGTTGCCTTGGCCAATTGATAGGGGATCAATTGATTCTACTCTAATTCTGGAATTTCTGCACTTCTCTCTTCTGTCACTAGATGGCCAGGTATCTGGTGGCATTAAATAAGACAAGGGCATTGCAAGGACAGATTAGGAATAGATAGGGTATCTCAGCCAATGGGCAGGGATCTTCTTGGGCCCCTTGGCCTGCTGGGAGAACCTATTTATTTGGGTGAGGTCAGGTGATCGGGGTTCTGTGCCATCTGGACGGCTGTCTGGGTGGATGTGTGTTGTGCTGCCCTGGGCTGCTAGGCCAGAGTCTGAGGCTGCTAGGCTGTCTGAGTCTTATCCAGAAGCAAGAGAGCAGCGTAGGGTTGGGACTGCGGCTTGCAGTCCAACCATAAGAGAACCTGTCGTGGTTGGAGGTAGAGGGGGGAGCTGTTGTCACTAAGGGACCATCCACCTTATTACCAGGAATCACAGTGTGTAGCTGAAGCATGTACCGGAGCAATATTCTCACAAACTGGGGACGGTGAAGAATTGGGAAACTTCTTCAGGTGTCAAGCCAGAGACCCAGGCAGCGGAGGTGACGCTTGCAGAGCAGCCTTCTGTGCCAAGCCAGGGACCGAGCAGGCCAGTGGGGTGACGCTTGAGGAGTATCTGTGAGTGCCAAGCGAGATCCACACACACATTCAAGCATAACGGACGTGTTTGACAGGAGCTCTGGCCTCACCGCTTCACAGAGCAATCCACATACATGGTCAAGCGTAACGGACGTGTGTGACAGGAGCTCTGGCCTCACTGCTTCACAGAGCAATCCACACACATGGTCAAGCGTAACGGACGTGTGTGACAGGAGCTCTGGCCTCACCGCTTCACAGAGCAATCCACACACACGGTCAAGCATAACGGACGTGTGTGACAGGAGCTCTGGCCATCCGGCCATCCAGGACTCATCCTTGGATTCCTGCGTTCTCTTCCCCAGCAAATGTGAACCTGACGGCCTGTGGCCTCCCCTGGACCCCACTCTCCCCACTCTCCCCTAGCTCAGGTCCCCAGTGCACCATCGTGCCACCCGCAGCCGCCGGCTGCCGCCGGCTGCCATCCGGGCGCCCGCCTCTACACCGCTAGACCTGAAGGACAGACCGCGGCCGTGGCCTAGCTCCAGCCATCCCATTATCCTCTCCCCAATTCTCTTTCCAGCGGGCCCGCATGCGCCGACCTGGTAAGTACATCGGGGCACCACCAACCAGTAGGAAGTTGATCCAGGGTTCACCCGATCGCCTCTCGGGGGGTCAGGAAGGAATTTTCCCCTGCTGTAGCAATTGGTCTAGGCTCAGCTGGGGTTTTTCGCCTTCCTCTGGATAAACGGGGGGGCGGTTAGGTCATTTGGGCCCTATTCACCATCACTGTCCACTTTTTCCCATCATGTGCAACTTTAAATACTCAGCGGACACCCTCCACAGGCTAAGGAATACAGCCTCAACACTACCAACCTCCACCCAAAAAATACTACGAAAAGAACAACTGTTAAGGATCAATCGATCATCAAAAACACGAAGGCACCACTTCAACTACAACACTTATCATGCGCCTTGATCAACACCAGATCTGCAGTCAAGCACAGACAGAAAATCCATGACTTCATCACCCAAAACAACATAGATTGCCTCTTTATCACAGAAAGCTGGCTTAAGCCCCGTACACACGATCGGTTAACCTATGGATTTTCATCCGATGGATTTGTCCATCGGATATCCGATGAAACTGTTTTCCATCAGTCTTGCCCACACACCATCAGTCAAAAAACCGACCGTTCCAAACGCGGTGACGTAAAACACTCCGATGAGCCGAGAAAAATGAAGTTCAATGCTTCTGAGCATGCGTCGACTCGATTCTGAGCATGCGTGGGTTTTTTATCCGATGGACTTGCCCATAGACGATCTGAGTTTTCGATCGGTTTTTTATCCATCGGAAAATTTTAAAACAAGTTCTATTTTTTAAAACCGATGGAAAAAAGACCGATGGGTACCATACACGATCGGTTGGTCTGATGAAAACCATCCATTGGACGGTTTTCATCAGTCAAACCGATCGTGTGTACGGGGCTTAACACCTGACTGTAACACCATCCTAACAGATTTGGTGCCTGAGAACTACTGCATCCTAACCGAGCATAGAATAGGACAAAGAGGAGGAGGCCTAGCAGTGATCTTCAAATCTCACCTCTCTCTCATCAAACCGACTCTACAGAACTCATTGCCTTTCATGGAGACACTCACTCTGCATCTTCAAACAACACCTCAAGACACCATCCACATACTGCTATGCTACAGACCACCAGGACCAAAGACAAATCTCCTCACACCCTTTACCGAATTCATCTCGACATACACCTTGAAAACCAAAAACTTTCTGTTACTCTGGGACTTCAACCTCTGGGCTAACTCCACTCAGGACCACATCGCCACCTCCTGCATCAACCAACTGGAAGAACGAGGTCTGCAGCAACTGATAAATGCCCCCACGCATGGGTCGGGTCACATTATTGACATCATCCTCAAACAAAATATGGATATCAACATACTGGACAACATGCCGTTACCATGGACGGACCACCACACTATCAAATTTAAAATCACCACCAACACCAGCTCCCAAAAACCGAAACACTGTCATGTACCTGGGTGTATTTAAACCGGGATCTTCCTGGTCCCACAGCTGCAGCCTTACCTGTTGTGCTACGGAGGAGATCTGGAGTTTTGGAAATGTTCTCTCAGTATTAAGCATTACCTTGGACTCACTAGCCCCACCTGCTGCCAGCTGTGAACAATTTTCAATCAAAGCAGCCCATAAAAAGGAAGTGATGCTATCTCTCAGCGCCCGTTTGTGTGGAATAGCTCCCTGGGTGTTGTGACTGCTTTTTGATCTTGATTTTTGTGTTGAACTTCTGCCTGAATTCCTGACTACTCTCTAGCCTGCTGATTTTGTACTTCACCGCCAGCTCGTGTATGACCTTTGCCTGCCTGACCACTCTCTGGATTTCGATCGTGTACCGTTTTGCCTGCTCTGTTGCCAATCTAATCTGCCTGACTACGTTTTCGCCTGAATCCTCAGCACACAAGTTCCACTTCGGACACTACCTATCACAGGTACCTTACATTACAAATGGGCCACAATGACAGTGGACCCTGCTGAGATTGTTAAGGCGATTTCATGTCAGGGACAATTGATTTGAGCTCATGAACAGCATCTTTCTTCCCTGGACGCCAAGTTAGATGAACTTTGTACTATGCTTAAATCTTGTTTGCCTGGTTCCTCTGCAACGGTCCAGACTCCGGATCCTACTCCTGCTACGATCCAACCCGCCTCTTCTGTACCACCCAAACTTCCCTTGCCTGACAAATTTGGTGGTGATACTGAGGACTGCAGAGGCTTTTTAAATGTTTGCCGTTTGCATTTCCGCAACAACCCTGGGACCTTTAGCACTTCGTCTGCCAAAGTGACTTTTGTAATTTCCTTGTTAAAGGGGAAGGCCCTGGCCTGGGTCTCTCCTTATCTGGAACGCAATGATCCTGTGCTGCAAGACGCTGACAAATTTCTGGCTTCTCTCCAGACTGTATTTGACAAGCCAGATAGAGCTTCTGCAGCTGAGTACTCACTCTTGGACATGCAACAAGGCACCAGGTCTGTGGCACAATATGCTATTGAGTTTCGTAACCTTGCTGTTGAGACTAATTGGGACTCAAGGGCATTACGTGCAGCCTTCCGAAAAGGTCTTGCAGATCGCATCAAAGACGAATTAGTCTATAAGGATTCCCCAGAAGACCTAGAGAAATTCATAGAGCTCTGTGTTCATCTGGATGCCCGGTATCATGAAAGGTGGCAAGAGAGACTTAGAACTCGCAAGTTTCCTAGGTCAGTTTACCGTTTGGCCCCTAACTTCCAAGCACCACCTCAGCCAGAACCTGAAATCTTAGTTGAACCCCAGGCACCTGTGGAACCCATGGATGTAAGCCGTCTCCACCTAACAGAGTCAGAGAAACAAAGGAGGCGTGCATTGGGCCTATGCCTATACTGTGGACTTAAAGTGGTTGTAAACCCACATTTAGTTTTTTTTTTTTTTTCCCCCACCTGTAAGAGAAAGGCATAATGAGCTAGTATGACTAGCATATTAGCTCATTATGTACCACTTACCTTAGATCGGGGCCCCCGAAGCCATCCGCGTCACTCCATCCAGCCGCATCCATCGCTGCGGCGATAGCCGGAAGGTTACTTCCGGGTATCGCCGCAGCAGCCAATCACAGCGCCGCTCCGGCGCTGTGATTGGCCGGAGCGGCGGTGACGTCACTCTGCGCATGCGCGCAAGAGCCGTCACAATCGGCTATGCCCAGCTATTGCTGGGAAGTAGCCGATTTTGTGAATGGGATTAACCCCATGAATGCGCCGTTCTCTACGGCGCGCATGCGCCGTAGACACGGAGCAATGTCATTTTTACTAAATATCTCCTAAACCGTGTAGGTTTAGGAGATATTTCTTGCACCTACAGGTAAGCCTTAATCTAGGCTTACCTGTAGGTGCAAGTTGAAAAAGTGGGTTTACAACCACTTTAAAGGACATTTATTATCTGTCTGCCCTTCCCATCCAATAAAAGGCAGGGTCTAACCAGTGTTGGAGGAGCTGGCTTAGACCTTACAGGTATATCCTCCAAGACCAAGATTACCGTTCCTGCAATTATCCATTTACCCTCTAAACTTGTCTCCTGTGAGGCTTTTGTGGATTCTGGAGCTGCTGGCATATTCTTGGACTACACTTTTGCTAAAGAAAATAATATCCCATTTGTTCCAAAATCTAGACCCCTGAACATTACCACCGTGAATGGACAACCCTTGGGAGATGGCATTGTAAAATTTGAGACTATGACGATCACCCTTCAGGTAGGCGTACTCCACAAAGAGGAAGTTGTCTTGTCTCTTATTGATTCTCCACTTCTGCCCGTTATCCTTGGTTACCCATGGTTACAACAACATAACCCTTCTTTTGATTGGGAAAATGGAGAACTAACCTCTTGGGGGTCGTTCTGTCATTCAAACTGTTTGTCTCAACCCAAAAGACGTTCGGCTTGTATGTTGGCTTCCGTGGCCGTCCCACCTACCTTGCCTCATGAATACCATGCGTTTGCAGACGTATTTTGCAAGCAAAAGGCAGAGGTTTTACCTCCACATCGTTCTTTTGACTGTGCAATTAAATTGATTCCTGGAGCACCTCTTCCCAAAGGAAGGACCTATCCCCTGTCTTTGCCTAAACAAAAATCCATGGAGGAATACGTAAAAGACAACTTGGAAAGAGGTTTTATCTGACCCACTTCTTCTCCAGTAGGGGCAGGTTTTTTCTTTGTTGAAAAAAAAGATGGGGGTCTTCGACCATGCATAGACTATCGAGGGTTAAATCAAATCACCGTAAAAGACTCCCACCCTTTGCCTCTTATTCTTGAACTGTTTGATGTACTTAAGGGGGCTGTTATCTTCTCCAAGCTAGACCTACGAGGGGCTTATAATCTGATTCGAATTAAAGACGGGGACGAGTGGAAGACAGCATTCAACACTCGTAATGGACATTTTGAATATCTGGTTATGCCATTTGGGTTGTGTAACGCCCCTGTTGTCTTCCAACGTTTCATGAATGAAATTTTTCATAATTTCAGCAACAGTTTTGTGATCATCTACTTGGACGACATTTTAATCTTTTCCAAGACTCATCTAGAGCACATCTTGCATGTAAAGCAGTTATTGCAACGACTGAGGTAAAACCATCTTTACGCAAAGATTGAGAAATGCAGTTTCCATCAAAGCCGTATTCCTTTCCTTGGATACATTATAAGTGCTGTCGGTTTCCAAATGGACCCTCAAAAACTTTCCGCTGTCTTGCAATGGCCCTAACCGACCACTTTAAGAGGGCTCCAATGCTTTCTAGGGTTCGCAAATTACTACAGACGCTTCATCAAAGGTTTTGCCTCCATTGCGGCCCCCCTTACTGCTATGACTAAGAAAGGTACAAATTGCAAGGTAGGAGCAGGTGCCGTGCTCTCCCAGAGACAGCCTAAGTCCGGTAGAATCCATCCAGTAGCATTTTTTTCTAGAAAGTTTTCTCCAGCGGAGATGAATTACGATGTTGGGAATCGAGAACTACTGGCCATCAAATTGGCATTGTCTGAATGGCGACATCTTCTGGAAGGGGCTCCCAAACCTTTTTCTATCCTCACTGACCATAAAAACCTACTGTATCTTCAGACTGCAAGACGTTTGAACTCACGTCAGGCTCGATGGGCTCTGTTTTTCTCCCATTTTAATTTTGTTCTTTCTTATGTTCCTGGGCATAAAAACAAGAAAGCCGATGCTCTTTCCAGACAGTTCGCTACCTCTGAAGAAGACCAACATACCGAGCAGTATATAATCCCACCTCACAAAATTGTCACACAGATCTCTACGGCTCTTTCCCAACAGTTATAAGAAACCCAGAATCGTGTTCCCCAAGGCTTGAAGATACCACCAGGTCGCCTGTTCGTAGCCCCTAGCCTCAGAAAACCTGTACTCCTCTGGGCACATGATGGTGTGTTATCTGGTCAGCCTGGTGTCACCATCACTCTTAAGACCTTGCAGCGTCATGTCTGGTGGCCTCATATGAAAAGGGATGTTACTGACTATGTGGCTGCCTGTCCAACTTGTGCTGCTAATAAAGTACCCCGTACATTGCCTACTGGACTGTTACAACCACTTTCGGCACCTCGTCAGCCTTGGACCCATTTGACTATGGACTTCATTACAGACTTACCCAAGTCTGAGGGCATGACTGCTATATGGGTCATAGTGGATCGCTTTTCCAAAATGTCTTATTTTGTGCCGCTCCCGGGATTACCTACAGCGGAAGCACTGTCTACTCTCTTCCTTTCCCATATTGTGAGATATCATGGCATACCTACCAATGTCGTCTCAGACCGCAGATCCCAGTTTGTTTCCCGATTCTGGAGAGCGTTCTGCAAGAAACTGGGAGTAACGCTTTCACTCTCTACCTCACATCACCCTCAAACAGATGGTCAAACCGAACGCATGAACCAGACCCTAGAAACCTATCTTCAACATTATGTCAATGCCTTACACTCCAACTGGTCTGAGTATTTGCCTTTAGCTGAGTTCGCCATTAATTCCCGTTGGCACAGTGCTCTTCATACCACACCATTCTACGCAGCCCTAGGCTATCACCCTCAGACTTTTCCCCTACTTCAGCCTTCTTCTGGTGTACCAGCAGCAGATCAGCGGGTGAAAAATATTCTGTTACATTGGAAAAAGATTTGCTTATTACTATGGACGTCTGCAGGCAAGTATGCACTTTTTCCAACAAACGAAGACGCCATATACCTCCATATGTGGTGGGGGACAGAGTTTGGCTATCAATCAAATATGTGAGACTGAAACAACCTTCTACCAAATTGGGCCCTCGATTCATTGGTCCTTACAGAATTATTGCTCGAGTCGGGCCAGTCTCCTATCGGTTGAAATTACCCTCCTCTCTCCGGATTCATCCTGTGTTCCACGTTTCCCTCCTCAAAAAATGAATTTTCAATCGCTACTCCAGAATGCAACAGCTACCTCCTCCTGTTCTTGTTGATGGACAAAATGAGTTTGAAGTCTGCAAGATTCTTGATTCTGGAAGACAGGGTCGTGGCCTTCGGTATCTGGTTCACTGGAAGGGATATCCTGTCACAGACCGTTCCTGGGTTCCAGCCAAAGATCTGCATGCCCCTTCTCTTATTCGAAACTTCCATGCCCCCTTTCCCACTAAGCCCCGCTAGGCCCCTGGAGGGGTCCACTGGGGAGGGGGCCCTGTCATGTACCTGGGTGTATTTGAACCGGGATCTTTCTGGTCCCACAGCTGCAGCCTTACCTGTTGTGCTACGGAGGAGATCTGGAGTTTTGGAAATGTTCTCTCAGTATTAAACATTACCTTGGACTCACTAGCCCCACCTGCTGCCAGCTGTGAACAATTTTCAATCAAAGCAGCCCTTAAAAAGGAAGTGATGCTATCTCTCAGCGCCCGTTTGTGTGGAATAGCTCCCAGGGTGTTGTAACTGCTTTTTGATCTTGATATTTGTGTTGAACTTCTGCCTGAATTCCTGACTACTCTCTAGCCTGCGGATTTTGTACTTCACCGCCAGCTCGTGTATGACCTTTGCCTGCCTGACCACTCTCTGGATTTCGATCGTGTACCGTTTTGCCTGATCTGTTGCCAACCTAATCTGCCTGACTACGTTTTCGCTTGAATCCTCAGCACCCAAGTTCCACTTCAGACACTACCTATCACAGGTACCTTACAAACACTCAATAACAACACACTGGACAAGATCTCAGAAGAAACTACACTGAACTCTTCAAAACCACACTATCAAAAAAAATAGGAATGCTAAATCAAAACCACTCAACAGAACAAACACTCAACTCCTTAAACAAAGCATTACTACAAACAGCAGACACAGTCGCTCCGTAGAGCACTTATCCACAAAAACAATTCGGGTTGGTTTAATGACACTCTTACTTTACTGAAGAAAGAACGCAGAAGAGCTGAAGGAGCCTGGAGAAGAAACCCAACAAAGGAAAACCACACAAACTACAAAGCACTTACTAAGAAATATCACAAAGCAATCTTCAAAGCAAAAAAGGAACATTTCTCAAACACCATCAAAAAAGCCCTAAACCGACCTCATGAACTTTTCAAACTAGTCGCTCAGACTATGAACTCTACCTGCCTAGAGCCTCCAGCAAACCCAAGAGTTCTGTAATGAGCTATCTAATTTTTTTATCGACAAAATCGAAAACATTCGTGAAATAATTCAACAGAAAAAAACAACCAACCTCACTCAGCCAAAGCAAACAGAGGAAATCAATATGAACATTATACAAGCGACAAAATTTTCACTGGTCCCGATCACCATCGACACCACCAAAAACATAATCAGAAGCCTCCGAGATAGCACATCACCAAATGACATAATTTCTACAAAACTCCTGAAAGAATGTAACGACATTTTAGCACCTACCATAACACATCTCGTAAATCAATCGTTCAAAGAAGGTATTGTTCCGATCTCCCTCAAGCAAGGCATAATCAAACCCCTCCTAAAGAAACCCAACCTCAACCCCAAAGACCCAAACTACCGCAGACAAGCCTCAACACCATCTCCAAGATTATGGAGAAAGCAGTAGTACAGCAGCTACAACTCCATTTGGACACTCACAAACTCTTGGACCAACTACAATCAGGCTTCCGCCCAGGCCATGGCACAGAAACAGCACTTCTCAAAATATGTGATGACGCCCCCGAAGCAAAAGATGACAGAGAATCATGTCTCCTGGTGCTGCTGGACCTCAGTGCAGCGTTCGACACAGTAGATCACAAAACTCTACTTATTCGCCTTAAAGAAGTAGCAGGAATCACAGACTCAGATCTACCCTGGTTCGCATCCTTCCTAGATAATCGTTCCCAGACAGTGAAACTAGGAGCCTTCACCTCTGAAACTCGCGCAATTTCTTGCAGAGTCCCTCAAGGCTCACCACTGTCACCCGTGCTCTTCAACATCTACCTCCGCCCACTCTTCAAAATCATCAGCAAACAGGACCTGTGCTACCACTCATATGCTGATGACACTCAACTCTACTTTCGCATCACCGAAAAAAAAGACCAATATCACGGACTAGAAAAATGCCTCACACTGATCGATGATTGGATGACTGAGAGCTCCCTCAAACTCAATGGTTCCAAAACAGAACTTCTTCTTCTCCACACAAACCGAAAGACAAAAGCTGAGACTTCATGGACACCACCCACCATCCTTGGACAGACCATCACCCCAAGCACCAAAGTCAAAAGTCTCGGAGTCATTTTTGACTCAGAGATGTCGATGGATGCACAAATAGGATCAGTAGTCAGCGGATCTCACCACCTTCTCCACCTGCTGCGTAGACTCATCCCCTTCATCCCAGAAGAGGAGATAGCAGTAGTAGTTGGAAAAATCATCAATTCCCGACTGGACTACGCAAACTCCCTCTACATAGGACTACCTAAATACCAGATGGCGCGCCTACAAGTCGTCCAGAATATGGCAGCCAGACTGGTAACGGGGAAAAAACCCTGGGAATCCATCACCCCATCCCTGAGGACCCTTCATTGGCTAACCGTAAAGGATAGGGCCACTTTCAAGACCCTCTGCCTCACCCACAAATGCACACAAGGAAACGCTCCTCAATATTTATGCGAGAAAATAAACACTACTCACCCAATCGCATTGTCCGATCAACTAACCAAAACCTTCTCCACATCCCCAAGTCCCGCTACAAATCGAAGGGAGAACGAAGATTTGCAGTCCAAGGACCACGGCTATGGAATGCTTTTCCCACGGACATCCGCATGGAAGAAAACTATCGGGCCTTCAGGAAAAAACGTAAGACCCACCTCTTCTGAAGGATCAGGACGACACTGAATGGAAAAAGCGCCTTGAGGCGATTTAGTTTGCATTTGTAGCGCTATACAAGTTACTCACTCACTCACTTACTCAGGGACCCAGCAGGGAAGCGGGGGTGATGCTTGAGGAAGATACTCGGTGAGAAGGTTGGAAGAGCTCAGGAGATCCAGTGGCAGTGGGTCAGCAAGTCTAGTGAGAGAGACTACAGAAGTTCGTTACAACTTGTGTTAGAAACTGTTACAAGACTGATGCCATAGGAGACAGCGATCCTACTCATGCAGATGTGGTGTCTTGCTGGATGCCTTTCCCTGCATGGCTGTCTACCTATAGAAGTCTCGGAGTCTGCTAATTAACATTGCAACTACTAAAGGGTGTCCTGGCCCTAAACCCTCTCTCCCACGTTCTGTTCAAGAGAAAATAAATCTCTTTGCATTCAAGAAGTGTCTGGCGCCCATGAATCTACCTTGCACTACACCCACCATGCCTTGTAACCCACTCTACATAGAAGGATGTCAGCTGTCCCTAACTCTGGAGGTAACTATTAGGTCTAAAGAGGCCCGGGACCTTGCTACAAATACATATTAAACATTAGACATGTGCATTCGTTTTCCTCCGAATGTATTTTCGTCCGAATTTTGGGTATTTTCGTTATCGTTTTAACAAACTAAAACGAACGCACAGAATCCGAAATCCGAAAGATCCGTCATAAAAAATGCTTTATTTTCGTTGCTACAACAGTTCGATTTATATAAGAGATTCGACATGACGCTGACAATAGCGATCTGTGTCTATCGAACCTGTGGTCGAATGTGCCTAACCTTAAAGCGGAGGTTCACATAAAAAGTGAACCTCTGCTTTTTGGAACCCTCCCCCCCTCCGGTGTCACATTTGGCACCTTTCAGGGGGGAGGGAGGTGCAGATACCTGTCTAATACAGGTATTTGCACCACTTCCGGGTTCTGACTCCCGCGGGAGTCCCGCCCCTTCGCATCACCCCCCGCTGTCTTCTGGGAAACACACTGTTCCCAGGAGAGAGCGGGGACCAGTGACGGCTCGCCGCGATACCCGCAAGGCTTCACTTCCTGATTCCCTCACCGAGGATGATGGTGGAAGCATCCAAGGACTGAGCGATTGCTCAGCCTCGTCTGCTGACATCGCAGGCGCGCTGGACATTTAAGTGTCCATTTTTTAAAAGTCAGCAGCTGCAGTTTTTGTAGCTGCTGGCTTTTAAAAAAAAAAATCGGGCGGACCTCCGCTTTAACTATATTAGTCCAAGATTATTCTACATAGAGAGGAAAGATTCAACATAGAGAGAAAAGATTCGACATTATAGATACAGTGTTGGGGTAGACCATTCGACATGAACGACGAGATTCGACAAAGCATCGAAAAACATACAAGCGTTGAATCTGTCATTGAAGGCTTATGGTGTCTGTCAAAAGTTCTAAGAAGATTCGACAAGCAGCTAAACTGTACGACGCCGCAATCGTACATTTTCGGTCAAATGCTCAGCCCATAGGCTATAGAAGAATTTGAATGTTGGTTGACTAGTAATAATAATTTATAAATATAATTATTACTAGTGTCATACAACATTGGAATTCTTCTATAGCTTGTAGGCGGAATATTCGACCGGAGATGTATGATTGCGTTATCGTACAGTTTAGCTGCTCCGTCGAATCTTCTTTAAACATTCGACAGACTCCATAAGCCTTCAATGACAGATTCGACCTTAATTAATTCGGATTTTCGGACAAATGCATTTTTTAACGAAACAAAATCAATAAAAACGAATTTCGGGAGTAACTAAATAAATTTATTTTTCGGATGAAAACGAAATTCCGAAACTAAATATTTCAGTGTACATTTATTTTATTAAAATTCATAAAAACATATTAATAACTGCACATCCCTATGATTGAATATCCAATGGAGATGATCATAAAGATGTATCCAGAGAGTCAGGATTGACGTGTTTTGCCTATCTTGAGGTTTCTTCAGGATGCCTTTAATGGTTGATAATAAATCAAGGGTGCAGCTAGAAAATAATTCAACTGGACAGACTTATTTCTACTGGATAATATGGATTATATTCAATGTGGGATGATAAAATGCTAGTCCGTATATTATACCCATGTAGTAGTAGTACTATATACCAGGTAGAAATATCTGGGAAGAGTATACAAGCCAGTTATACAAATTGGTATTAAATGAAATCCAATGTGCAAAATCAACAGCTATTAGCATCAACAATCAGCATCAGACCGCAGGATCCATTTGGACAGAATTTTATTTTCATCACAAGCCAAACAGGCTGGTATAAAGGAAAAAGGCTTTATTAGCAATAAACCACTGAATTTGGGGAGAGGAGGGACCAGGGCACCACATTCCTGAATTACCATATCCAAAACCCATACCTATTCCCTCTAGGGTTGGGACTTTAAAGGTGCCAAATATAAATATGAAGCCTTAAGTTAAAATAATACAATTGTACGTTATTCAAATGTGCAACTGTGTTAGAAGAAGTAAATGGCACACAGGGTTTTCACAGATGATGATTGATGGGCTCCAGAATGTCTGTTTTGAGCAGAGGAAACTGCCTTTTCAGTTTTCTCTGGGTTTTGTAACGCCCAAATCTGGGCCTGGAGTCCAGAGGTTTCCTTCAAAGAGTTTTGGAAGGAATGAAGACTCTACCCATGTGTCCGGGTTTTACCAGAGACCAGCAGGCTATGTCTGTGGAGGTGTGCACACCCTTTATAGTCATGGTGCTGGCCGTAGTTCAGGGTTCCACCCAGGAGACAGAAGGTTCCTGCCCAGGTCAAGGTGTTGGCCAATGCAGCAGAGAGCTGCGAAAATGCAGAGAGAGCTGAGACAGAGGTACAGAGCTGTATGTGAGCACAGCGCTGCTGTGAAGTGGTCTGAGGGACCACCCCAAAGGCCAGAGCTTGATGCCTGAGCAACAGCTCTGCAAATAGGAAGACAGGAGACCTAAGGACATTTCTCTTTTATGTTCCATTAAGTGATGGTGGAAACCCCTGCAAAGTCAACCATGTTTTGAACTTTTACTTTTCGTTTAAAAAAAAAAGTGGGCCAACAAGCCCTAAACAGTATTTGCAGGCTGGACTGAACTCTTTGAAAAACACTAAACTTGAGCAAAGCCCCCAAAATAAGAAGACTTCTTCTCTCCACCAATAGGGCCAAAAGGGGTACCCTAATATTCCTTCTATCAAAGGGTCTCTCCTCCCACATAAACACCAACTGGTCCACATGAAGGTAGACTCTTGATGTAGAGAAGATACCTGCTGGAGGTTATTGCTGTGGATTTATCTACAGTACCTTAGAATGTCGTAACACCTTAGGTGCCAGTAGGATCAGTTTTGGGCATGCTTTATCACTAAATAGGAAGTGGGCAGGTGATGCCTTTCCCTTGCCCTCTTGTGTCCTGTGTAGAGTTAGCAAATTAGAGCACAGGGCCATAAACATCTTCCAATCTTAGTGGGAAAACTATCCGCCTGTTCTAAAATAGAGTAAAGGAGTTGTCATTGGTTTTATTAAACCTTTGCAGATGATGGGGTAGGTATATGGTAACATGGTACATCTGGTTTTTGCCATGTAGTATAAACTGACCCCTTGGTTAGTAGCCTTATTTCTCAGCTCCCTCCAAGGACATCATCTACATGGAGTGTGTACATTCTCTCCATGTTTTTGTGAGTTTGCTCCATGTGCTCTACTTTCCACCTACATTTCTAGAAGACATTGGTAGGATCACTGGCTTCCAATTAAACTGGCCCTTCTGGGTGTTTGTGTGTATGGCCCTGGCAGGGACATTACATTGGGAGCTCCTTATGGACAGTGGCTGATACTGTATGGATTTTTATCTACATAAACATTTCAGACAATAAAAATAACAAAAGTTTAGTTTACCTCCATCTTCTGTGGCTCCCCACCCAGATATCCAGCAGATTTTACCCTCGGGAAAATCTTCTCCGTAGTGTGGAAGACATATTGGTTGTACAAGGCCTGGTGGTAAAAGATATATTTGGTACATATATATATATATATATTTTTTTATATATATTTTTTAAATATATAGTTTTTATTTCATCAAACAAATGTTATTATTACACAAAGATAACTTGAATAATACATTTAATAAGGCAAAAAAGCTGTCCAAACCTGCCTGGCTTTATGTGAAAAAGTAATTGCCCCCTAAACCTAATAACTGGTTGTGCCACCCTTGGCGGCAACAACTGCAATCAAACATTTGCAATAACTGGCAATGAGTCTTTCACATTGCTGTGGAGCAATTTTGGCCCACTCTTCTTTGCAGAATTGTTTTATCTCAGCCACATTGGAGGGTTTTCCAGCATGAACGGCCTGTGTAAGGTGATAATACAGCATCTCAATTGGATTTAAGTCCAGCTTTGACTAGGCCAATCCAAAACCTACATTTTGCTTTGTTTGAACCATTTGGAGGTGGACTTGCTGTTGTGTTTCGGATCATCGTCCTGCTGCATAACAGTGCTTGAGTTCACAAACTGATGGCCAGACATTCTCATTTAGGATTTTCTGGTAGAGCTCAGAATTCATGGTTCCATCAATTATGGTAAGTCGCCCAGGTCCTGAAGCTGCAAAGCAGCTCCAGACCATCACGCTACCACCACCATGTCTGACTGTTGGTATGATGTTCTTGTTATGAAATGCTGTATTCGTTTTATGCCAGATGTAACGGGACGCACACCTTCCAAAAATTTTTAATTTTTGTCTCATCAGTCCACAGAATATTTTCTTGGGGATAATCAAGATGTTTTTTGGTAAATGTGAGATGAGCCTTTGTGTTCCTTTTGGTCAGCAGTGGCTTTGGCCTTGGAACTCTCCCATGGACGCCATTTTTGCCCAGTCTCTTTCTTATGCCGCGTACACACGACCGTTTTTAATGTTATTGAAAAAACGTTTTTCTCGATGTGATTCTTCTCAAGCCTGCCTTGCCTACACACGATCTTGAAAAAAAATGCTTGAGTAAAGCCTGGTGACGTACAAAATGTACGACGGCACTATAAAGGGGAAGTTCCATTCGGATGGCGCCACCCTTTGGGCTGCTTTTGCTGATCCTCGTGTTAGTAAAGTTTGGTGAGAGACGATTCACGCTTTTCAGCCTCGCTCTCTTCAGTCCGTTACAGCGTGACCAATGTGCTATCTCCATTATGAACGCTAGTTTTACCAGAACAAGCGCTCCTGTCTCATAACTTGCTTCTGAGCATGCGCGTTTTTTTCACGTTGTTAAAGCCTACACATGGCCGTTTTTCACGACGAGAAAAACAACGACGTGAAAAACTACGAGAAAAAATAGAGCAAGTTCCACATTTTTAATGGGCATTTTTCACGTCGCAAAAAATGCTCTGGAGCCCACACACGATCGTTTTTAATGACCAAATTAAAAAATTGCATTTTTCTCGTCATGAAAAACGGTCGTGTGTACGCGGCATAATTGTTGAATCATGAACACTGACCTTACCTAAGGCAAGTGAGGCCTGCAGTTCTTTAGATGTTGTTCTGGGTTCTTTTCTGACCTCTTGGATGAGTCCTCCTTGTGCTCTTGGAGTCATTTTTGTAGGCCGGCCACTCCTGGGAAGGTTCACCACTGTTCCAAGTTATCTACATTTGTGGATAATGACTCTCCTCGTGGTTCACTGGAGTTCCAAAGCCTTATGCCTCATACACACGATCAGTTTTCTCGACTAGAAAAGTGTGATGTGAGCTTTTTGTCAGGAATTCTGACCGTGTGTATGCTCCATCACACTTTTTCTGTCAGAATTCCTGCCAAGAAAAGATTGCAAGCAGGTTCTCTATTTTCGTGACAGGAAAAATTCCTATCGGGAATCGCGCTCGTCTGTATGAAATTGCGACGCAAAAAAAAACCGTGCACTCTCAGAATCAAGCAGAAGAGCCGAACTGCCTATTAAACTTCATTTTCCTCAGCTCGTCGTACGTGTTGTATGTCACCGCGTTCTTGACATTCGGAATTTCAGACAAGATTTGTGTGACCGTCTGTATGCAACACAAGTTTGAGCCGTTTTCCTGCTGAAAAAAAAACATGGTATTCCTGTCGGAAAAACTGATCGTGTGTACAGGGCATTAGAAATGGCTTTGAAACCCTTCCTAGGCCGATACATGTTCATTACTTTGTTTCTAATCTGTTCTTGAAAGTTTTTAAGATTGTGGCATGATGTGTGGCTTTTTTGTGATCTGTTAGCGCGCTTCACTTTGTCAGACAGATTCTATTTATGTGATTTCTTGATTCAACAGGTCTGACAGTAATCAGGTCTGGGTGTGGCAAGTAAAATTTAACTCAGCTTTCCAAAAAATTGTGATTAATCACAGTTCATTCATGATTCAGCATGGGGGGGGGCAATTACTTTTCACATAGGGCCAGGCAGGTTTTTTCCCTTAATAAATGAAATATTTTAAAAACTGCATCTTAGAATTACTCGGGTTATTTTTGTGTAATATTAAAATGTTTGATGATCTGAATCATTTAAGTGTGAGAAATATGCAAAAAAATAATAATCAGGGAGGGGAAAAATACTTTTTCAAAGCACTGTATACACACACATATATATATATATATATATATATATATATATATACACTGTATATCATACAAAGCCTATGAAGCAGCAGACTGATGAGGTCATCTTTTTGTTTTCTTCTAGCAGCATGTTTATTTTCAGCACATATGCATGCTGCACTTCTGATTTGCCCCAAGTGCTGCCCCTCCCACTCCCAGTCTGAGTGCTGCTGTACAGGGGAGTACAAAAGACTGGAGAAAAGTCAAATTTAGGGATTTACGCGAGTTGCATTTAAAATTAATTTTAATAAAATATCTAAAATACACATTTGCATCCATTGGTGTTGTTTTGTATATCTGCTTTAAGGTAAATACTTCCTAAGGTAAATATTTAGGCAACTATTGCTCCAGAGAATGCTATTTTCCTGGCTGTTATGACCAGGTTGCTTTAAAGGCAAACTCTAGGCAGATACAGCAAATGCCAATAAATGCAGTTGAGAATTACAAAAAATAATTAAATGCATTTTTTTTTTAATGCAACTAGTGTAAATTACCTGAATAAACTTTTATTCAGCTTTTAATGCCCTGTATAATAGAGCTCAAACTGGGAGAGGGGCAGAACTAGTAGGCAATCAGCTGTGTGTTGTGCACCTGTGCTGACAAGGAACATGCTGATAGGAGGAGAGAGAAGAGAGAACAGAACTGATGAGCTCATTAATGTGCTGCTACATCATTGTGCAATGACAGGCTGTAGGTGACCAGGCTGTATAGTTTAAATACTTGGAACCCGGGCCATTGACAAATGATGGCCATAAGGTGGCTCTTCAGGTCCAGGAGGCCGTCTATTGACGGCCTGGGCTCCTCCCGCCACTGGGGGGCGCGCGCCATCGCCGCGTCACTAAGGTGCCGATGCGCGTGCCTGGCGGCCGCGATGTCCACCAGTTACCCGCGTTTGGCCGTTACACAGACAAGGACATGGATCTGTGTGTGTAAACACAGAGATCCACGTCCTGTCAGGGAGAGGAGACCGATGCTGTGTCCCTTGTACATAGGGACACCGATCGGTCACCTCCCCCAGTCAGTCCCCTCCCCTCACAGTAAGAATCACTCCTAGGGAACACATTTAACCCCTTCCTTGCCCCCCTAGTGTTAACCCCTTCCCTGCCAGTGACAATTATACAGTAATCAGTGCATATTTATAGCACTGTTCGCTGTATAAATGTGAATGGTCCCAAAAATGTGTCAAAAGTATCCGATGTCTTAACCTTGACCCTAGTGACTTAGAACTACTGACACGCAGCGACTCTTTGTCTAAGCCGGTCTCCAGTCTGTACAAAGCCCTATTTCCTGACACGGTCGTGTTGATGGGGGCTTGCCGGCTGGCCTGGGAGGCGGCGGCCCCTGGATTGGATAGAGATGATTGGGATGATATTTGGGGGGCACCATTTCAATGTCTAATCTCTACTAGAGATCGTCTGATCCTATATAAATTTTTGCACAGAATTTATCTTACTCCAGCTAGGTTAGCTAGGATGTTCGGGAGCCACCACTCTATCTGTTGGAGGTTTTCGGCGCCCCTTGCGAACTTCATGCACATTTTTTGGGATTGTCCTCATATCAAGCCCTACTGGTAAGATATTGCAGAATGTGTCCGGTTGGTCACATCCCTTTCAGTCCCCCTTACGGCTGAGGTGTGCCTGTTGAGCTTGGTTGAGACCTTGGCTACCACTAGGGCTATACGAACTCTACTCACCCTCCTGCTGTTCTACGCCAAAAAACTCATTATCCTGTCCTGGAAAAAGTCTACTGCCCCAACACTGGCTTCTTGGAAGTCCCTGATCAACAAGGAAATTCCTTTTTATAAGGCAACTTATTTGAGTAGGGAGGTTGAGGCCAAATTTGAAAAGGTTTGGGGAGGCTGGATGGTATCCACAGACACAGTTTCTGATTAAACACAACTTGGCGAGTGGTCCTTATTAGAATTACATGAATAAGTGGATTGAGATCCTGAGGTGGTGGGTGATTTTGAAATGAATACACTATAAATCAATAATGTACTGACGGCTGTGGGGTCCATATTTCTCCTGATGGGATGGGGGGTGGGGGGGGGCTGTAGCTGTAATATGTGCAACACATCCTCTGGTGGGCGGAGGCGTCATTGCCCTGCCGGATTATGTATCTGTCGCCAGTAGTGTATTTAGGTTTTGTGCTGCCCTAGGCCTGACTAAATTCGTGCACCCCCTAATTTAAATACGGCCCACCCCTTCCTGTCAAGGCCACACCCCTTTCTGTTTAAGACCCGCCCTGAAATTTTCGAGTGGGGACACTAGTTCTTAGGGCCGGGGGGGTATTGGATTCCCTTAATTTGATTTCCTCTCACTTCCTGTTTGGCTATGGGGCAAGAAGTGAAGGGAAATCTCTGCAATGGGACAGGGATGGTAAAAAATAAACTCACAGGGGTTATAACCCTCCCTTACTCTATACCAATGCTGTATCCTGGCCTAGGCCAACAAGGCCCAGGCCTAGGGCAGCACTTTGCCAGTGGGGCAGCACAGTAAGACTCCCTGCCGGCTTGCACTACACTGTTAGTGTAGCGCCAGTCTTATGGGGTGGACTGGGCTGAGGGGCAAATTAGTCTAGCGCCCCCATTAAGCGGCTGCAACTGTGGGGGGGGGGCTGCTTGTCCCATTGCAGAGATTTCCCTTCACTACCTGCCCCATAGCCAAACAGGAAGTGAGAGGAAATTATGCAAATTAAGGGAGTCCATTGCCCCCCCCCCTCAGAACTAGGGTCTCCACTAGAAAATTTAATGGCGGGTCTTAAACCTAAAGGGGTGTGGCCTTGACAGGGGGTCATATTTAAATTAGGGGGTGCACGAGTTTAGTCAGGCCTAGGGCAGCACAAAACCTAAATACACTACTGCTCTATACTCTTAAAATTGTATTGAAACTTATTTTTCAATAAACTGTTTGGAAATAAAATGGAAAAAAAAAATGTTGCCTATAGTTCTACTTTAAGCACAAATTTCTGACAATTTTATGGAGACGACTAAGAAGATATAACCATGCCAATGGTGCAGCAGAAACTTATAGCACAGTGAGGAAGGTTTGTGGTCCAGGATGATAGGACAGTCAAAATTAGAAGCAGCTTGCGTTACACTAACAGTGTAGAGCAAGCGGACGTGGACTCTTTCCGTGCTGCCCCCCTGCAAATTGCTGCCCTAGGCCTGGGCCTTGTTGGCCTAGGCCAGGTTACAGCATTGTCTGTCGCCTTCGGGAACTCAAAGTCTGTGCATACCTTTGATTTCCTTCTTAATGTGTTTTGTTTTTTTGGTGGGGGGGGTGATTTTTTTTTTTGGGACATTGGTTCTACCTAACAGGACCCGGTTCTTTGTGTTGCTGCGTTTGTATGTCTGTATTAAAATTTTCAATAAAAATAAATTTACAAAAAAAAAAAGTGTCCGATGTGTCCGCCGTAATATCGTAGTCCTGACAAAAATCGCAGATAACCGCCATTACTAGTAAAAAAAATAATTAAATAAATGACATAGTTCTATCCCCTATTTTGTAGGCGCTATAACTTTTGCGCAAACCAATCACTATACGCTTATTGCGATTTTTGTTTTTTCCAAAAATATGTAGAAGAATATATATTGGCCTAAACTGAAGAAATTAGTTTTTTTACATTTTATATATATATATATATATATATATATATATATATATATATATATATTTTACATTATATTATATTGGCCTAAACTGAGAAAAAAAATAGTTAAAAAAAAAAAAAATTGGGATATTTATCATAGCAAAAAGTAAAAAATATTGTGTTTTTTTCAAAATTGTTGCTCTTTTTTTGTTTATAGCGCAAAAAAAAAAAAATGCAGAGGTGATCAAATACCACCAGAAGAAAACTCTATTTGTGGGAAAAAAAGGACGTCAGTTTTGTTTGGGAGCCACGTCGCACGACCGCGCAATTTTTATTCAAAGCGACGCAGTGCTGAAAGCTGAAATTTCGCCTGGGCAGGAAGGGGGTATATGTGCCCAGTAAGCAAGTGGTTAAGTGCAGTAGAGGTCGCCATTAATTGACATACTTTGGCAGGTGAAACAACTCCACAGGGACACACTTGTGACGTATTCTAGCATTTGGAAGATAACATAAAGCTCAATTGAACTTTCAACTTAAATACATTTTGTTTCTAGTAGAAAGTAGCTACAGCCTTCTGATTGGAGAGCTCTAGTTCTGAATCAGCAGGGGTGTGTGTCAGACCTGTGTAGAGAGGCCACTGCTTCCACACAGAGAGTAAAGCCCCGTACACACGATCGGATAACCTATGGATTTTCGCCCGATGGATTTGTCCATCGGAAATCCGATGAAACTGTTTTTCATCAGTCTTGGCCACACACCATCAGTCAAAAAACCGACCGTTCCAAACGCGGTGACGTAAGACACTCCGATGAGCCGAGAAAAATGAAGTTTAATGCTTCTGAGCATGCGTCGACTTGATTCTGAGCATGCGTGGGTTTTTGATCCGATGGACTTGCCCATAGACGATCGGAAATTACCATCGGTTTTTGATCCATCGGAAAATTTTAAAACAAGTTCTATTTTTTACAACCGATGGAAAAAAGACCGATGGGTACCATACATGATTGGTTGGTCTGATGGAAACCATCCATCGGACGGTTTTCATCAGTCAAACCGATCGTGTGTACAGGGCTTAAGGGTCAGTTTCTGCAGCATACAGACAGGAGACAGGCTTTGCTACTCAGGCTGTGGCTGCTTTACAGACAAAACCAATGGTATGAGTTTAAACACCTTTTTATGGATGAACCTGGGAGGTTTTAATTTGATTTAAACTTTATTTGGGATTTATAAAGGTATCCTACTTCCCTAAATGAAAAGAAACACTGCTGATTGTGAGATTTACCAACTCAGCAGACCAGCTTCAAGACCACCAGTGCTGACAAACGGCTTGGTTGAAGCCCCGTACACACGGTCAGACTTTTTGCCAACAAACTTCATTTTGAGAAAGTTTGACAAAAAATTAGACCGTGTGTACGCTCCATTGGACAAACTTTTTTGTTTTTCATCGGACAAATGTTCGGTCTGCAAACGAACAAACTTTTCGCCAACAAAAGTCCGATGGAGCAAAGTCCGACCGTGTGTACAGAAAACCATAGGACTTTTGTCGGATGGACAAAACAAATAATTTTAAAATCAACCAACGATAGCAGAAGTTGACCAAAGGGTGGCGGTAAGGAGCAGAAAAAGCACGTGATGTTGGAAACGTTTTGGGAAAGTTTGCAGAAAAGTCCTGTGGTGTGTATGCTATGGGTGTTCCTGACCAACTCCCTTCGGACAAAAATTCACGACCGTGTGTACAAGCCTGAGGCCTCGTACACACGACCGATTTTCTCGGCAAGAACCAGCAAGAAACTTGCTGGCAGAGAGGTCTTGCCGAATAAATCGGTCGTGTGTACGCTGCTATCGGGTTTCTCGTCGAGAAAACCGACAAGACACTTCGACGAGAAAATAGAGAACCTGCTCTCTATTTTCTCGTCGAGATTCTCCTCGGCATGTTTCTCGACGAGAAAAGTGAGTGTGTGTACACTTACCTGTCCGCCCGGAAGCCCGCGCATGTTCGAAATGAATTCGACGCATGCGCGGTAGCTTCCTAGGCATACGTAGGGTATACCAAGATGGCGGCGACGGCATCGAATGTGACGAGCGCATGCTCGACGTAGTCGATGACGTCACCGCGTACGCTCCATTCAAAGAACCGCGGGTTCTTTTAAACGAGCGTGTGTACACTCGGCCGGGACAAGTTTCTTGTCCAAGAATCTCGTCGAAAAAAACGACATGTTTTTTTCAACGAGAATCTCGGCCGTGTGTACGAGGCCTTAAGGCTGACCTGGAAATCCTCTTACTTTGACTGAGACCAGACGACACCTGTGTGACTGCTCACATTGGCTACCGGTCAGCTAGGTTGCCTTTACTGACCAGTGGTAGCTCAGAACAACTATCAGCAATACTTAAATCAATACATTTAAAACATCAGAGCAGACATGATAGCCTATGACTTAAAATATGATTGCAGTTTAAAAAAAATTAACATATTTCCAAGCAGGTTGTTGGAACTGGCTGATAAATTGTACTACATAAAATGCCCACAAGATGGCGATATTTGTCATCAGTGCTAGGCATACCAAAACAGCATTTGCAGAGGGTAACTGCATTGCCAGGTGAACATTATTATCACTTACATCCATAACTTGTATTTTATGTAGATCCTGCTTTTGAAATTATATTATAATTTTTATTCTTTATATTTATTATTTGTATTACTAATCGCATTCGATTTATAGAGATATACAGTATCTCATAAAAGTAAGTACACCCCTCACATTTTTGAAAATATTTTATTCCATCTTTTCATGTGACAACACTGAAGAAATTACACTTTGCTACAATGTAAAGTAGTGAGTGTACAGCTTGTATAACAGTGTAAATTTTCTGTCCCCTCAAAATGACTCAACACACAGCCATTAATGTCTAAACCGCTGGCAACAAAAGTGAGTACACCCCTAAGGGAAAATGTCCAAATTGGGTCCAATTAGCCATTTTCCCTCCCCGGTGTCATGTGACTGGTTAGTGTTACAAGGTCTCAGGTGTGAATGGGGAGCAGGTGTGTTACATTTGGTGTTATCGCTCTCACTCTCTCATACTGGTCACTGGAAGTTCAACATGGTCCCTCATGGTAAAGAACTCTTTGAGGATCTGAAAAAAAATATTGTTGCTCTACATAAAGATGGCCTAGGCTATAAGAAGAGTGCCAAGACCCTGAGATTGATCTGCAGCACTGTGGCCAAGACCATACAGAGGTTTAACAGGACAGCAAATTTACTCTGTTATACAAGCTGTACACTCACTACTTTACATTGTAGCAAAGTGTCATTTCTTCAGTGTTGTCACATGAAAAGATAGAAGAAAATATTTACGAAAATTTGAGGGGTGTTCTTACTTTTGTGAGATACTGTGTATATATATATATATATACACACACACACACACACACACATTTGATTGACTTTAATAAACAGCTGCTGAAGTTATTTTTCAATGCTATATAGAAGATACAGTAGGGTGGATACACACATACGTTTTAGCCCACGTTCACACTGGGGCTGCGGGAGTTAAGGCTGCGAGTTCAGCTGAACTCGCACGATTTCACTCCCGCTGGCAGTCCCGATTTCAGCCACGATTTCAAAGACATCTGAAACAGATGTCAATGTAAATCGCGGCTGAAATCGCAAAAAGTAGTACAGAAACTACTTTTTGTAATCGGTGCAGCGCCGCAGATGCGGCGTCGCACCGATTAGGGCGGTGCCATTGCCCGCAATTTGCGGCAAATTTTGCCGATTTGACATGTCAAATCGCATGTCAAATCGCACCAGTGTGAACCAGGGCTTAAGGGTGTAAGGAAAAGTAATATCTCAATTACCAATGCCGTTTTTTAAATGCCAGAATTATCTTCTGATTATAACCTGGAGGAAACTGATGTATATTTTCTGCAGTCTACACTTTTACATATTGGACACAAAGATTCCGATTCTTACCATTAAATGTAAATGGCGTTGCCAGTTTAATCAGGGCGATATCATTGGACATCGTGCTGGACTTGTACTTGCTGTGATAGATGATCTTTTCCACCATAACCGAGTTATTTGGAGGTTCTGAAGGTTGATTGATCAGTCCCACCTGTACGTTCCATGATTCTGGGAAATACAAACTGCAGAGAGAAAAAACAAAACAGAAACCTTATTCCTTCATTCATTCATTCATTCGAAACCAGAAACAGCCATAAAATCTTTCCTATCCATTCACTGATATCACCAACAAGGCAGCCTATCCAATTATTGAAAGCCGGCTGAGAAATGGCACCACATATGTTGCGGGTCGCACCCGATATCAAGCAGAAAGGTCTGTCAACAAGGCACCTTCCCAATAGTAATAGAGATTACAGGACCACAGAATACCTGAGAAGCACTTCCCTAGGAGGAGGTCTCCATATTACTGGGTGGCCCTGAGATTCTTGCTAGACCTGTGCAGTTTGTTTCGTTCCGAATTGAAATTCTGACAAATTTTTACCGAATTTCAGAAAATTATTATATTGTTATATTCTTTCTATTCTATACTATTTTCTTGTTTATTCTATTTTATTTTCTATACTATTCTTTTCTATTCTATTTTAATTCAAATTTATTCTATTTGAAATTAGAATTTCTGAAGATGGTTATATTCTTTCTATTGCATTCTATTGCTTTTTTCTATTCTATTCTATTCTTTTCTTTTCTATTCTAGTCAATTCTATTCTTTTATTTCTATTCTATTCAAATCTAGTCTTTTCTCTTCTATTCAAATGCATTTTATTTGAATTTTGGGAAATGGTTATATTCTTTTATTTTCTATTCCATTCTTTTCTATTCTATTTGAAATCAAATGTATTCTATTTGAAATTCGAATTTCAGATCATTGTTATAGTATTTCTATTTTATACTATTCTATTTTTTATTCTATTCTTTTCCTTTTTTTTCTATTCTATTCTATTCCTTTATTTGCTATTCTCTTTTTTGTTCTGTTTTACAATATTCTTTTATTTTCTATTCTATTCTTTTCTATTCTATTTGAAATCAAATGTATTCTATTTGAAATTCAAATTTCAGAACATTTATAGAAATTGTTATATTCTTTTATTTTCTATTCTATTCTTTTCTATTCTATTTGAAATCAAATGTATTCTATTTGAAATTCAAATTTCAGAACATTTATATAAATTTTATACTATTCTATTTTTTTATTCTATTCTATTCCTTTATTTTCTATTCTATTCCTTTATTTTCTATTTTATTTTTTGCTTTGTTTACTATATTCTTTTATTTTCTATTCTATCCCTTTTTTTCTATTCTATTTTTTTTCTTTTATTGTGTCTTCTGTTCTACTCAATTATATTATATTCTTTTATTTTATATTATATTCTTTTCTATTCTATTATATTTTCTATTCTATTCCTTTATTTTTTATTTTATTCTCTTTGGAAATTCGAATTCGATTCGAAAATTATTCGAATTTGACTAGAAAACTATTCGAATTTGATTAGAAAACTTCTTGAATTCGATTCAAAATTTGTCCAAAATTTTGATTCATTATTTCGAAATTATTAAAATGCATTACTATTGTAATTCGGAATTTCGAATGTATTCTATTCAAATATATTTTATTCAAATTTTGGGAAATGGTTATATTCTTTTATTTTCTACTCTATTCTTTTCTATTCTATTTGAAATCAAATGTATTATATTTGAAATTCGAATTTCAGAGCATGGTTATAGACTTTCTATTTTATACTATTCTATTTTTTATTCTATTCTATTCCATTAATTTCTAATCTATTCTATTCTGTGCTTTTTTTTCTATTACATTTTTTGTTCTGTTTTACTCAATTTTTTTTTCTATCCCCTTTTTTCTATTCTATATTTTTATTTTATTTTGTCTTCTGTTCTGTTTTACTCTATTATATTATATTTTTCTATTCTATTTTTTTACTTTATTTTGTATTTTATTCTCTTTGGAAATTCGAATTTGATTCGAAAATTATCCGACTTTGAATTTGATTAGAAATTTGTCCAAAATTTTGATTCATTAATTCAGATTTGTAAAAATTTGTTACTGTGGTAATTCAAAAATTTGGATAGATCCGAATTCCCGATAAAACAAAAAAGTTGGCAGAATTTCAATTCGCAACAAAACGAACTGCACAGGTCTAACAAGAATCTCAGGGCCACCCAGTAATATGGAGACCTCCTCCTAGGGAAGTGCTTCTCAGGTATTCTGTGGTCCTGTAAGCTCCTGCTCTATTGCTATTGGAAAGGTGCCTTGTTGACAGACATTACCTTTCTACTTGATATCATGTGCAACCCGCAACATATGTGGAGCCATTTCTCATTTCTGTGATCAATCAATTTCTACAAAATGAAGGAACATTTACACATCAACCTGTATTGACTCCAGATTGTCAGGTATGCTGGTTAATGCAGCCTATCCATTCACTAGAGACCGGTGACATCACTGAGAATACAGCCTATCCATTCACTAGAGACCAGTGACATCACTGAGAATGTAGCCTATCCATTCACTAGAGACCACTGAGATCACTGAGAATGCAGCCTATCCATTCACTAGAGACCACTGAGATCACTGAGAATGCAGCCTATCCATTCACTAGAGACCAGTGACATCACTGAGAATGTAGCCTATCTATTCACTAGAGACCACTGAGATCACTGAGAATGCAGCCTATCCATTCACTAGAGACCACTGAGATCACTGAGAATGCAGCCTATCCATTCACTAGAGACCACTGAGATCACTGAGAATGCAGCCTATCCATTCACTAGAGACCAGTGACATCACTGAGAATGTAGCCTATCCATTCACTAGAGACCACTGAGATCACTGAGAATGCAGCCTATCCATTCACTAGAGACCACTGAGATCACTGAGAATGCAGCCTATCCATTCACTAGAGACAAGTGACATCACTGAGAATGCAGCCTATCCATTCACTAGAGACCGGTGACATCACTGAGAATGCAACCTATCCATTCACTAGAGATCAGTGACATCACTGAGAATGCAGCCTATCCATTCACTAGAGACCAGTGACATCACTGAGAATGCAGCCTATCCATTCACTAGAGACCAGTGACATCACTGGCAATGCAGCCTATCCATCCACTAGAGACCAGTGACATCACTGAGAATGTAGCCTATCCATTCACTAGAGACCGGTGACATCACTGAGAATGTAGCCTATCCATTCACTAGAGACCAGTGACATCACTGATAATGCAACCTATCCATTTACTAGAGACTGGTGACATCACTGAGAATGCAGCCTATCCATTCACTAGAGACTGGTGACATCACTGAAAATGCAACCTATCCATTCACTAGAGACCAGTGACATCACTGAGAATGTAGCCTATCCCATCACTAGAGACAGGTGACATCACTGATAATGCAGCCTATCCATTCACTAGAGACTGGTGACATCACTGAGAATTCAGCCTATCCATTCACTAGAGACCAGTGACATCACTAAGAATGTAGCCTATCCCATCACTAGAGACAGGTGACATCACTGATAATGCAGCCTATCCATTCACTAGAGACTGGTGACATCACTGAGAATTCAGCCTATCCATTCACTAGAGACCGGTGACATCACTGAGAATGCAGCCTATCCATTCACTAGAGACAAGTGACATCACTGATAATGCAACCTATCCATTCACTAGAGACAAGTGACATCACTGAGAATGCAGCCTATCCATTCACTAGAGACCAGTGACATCACTGAGAATGCAGCCTATCCATTCACTAGAGACCAGTGACATCACTGGCAATGCAGCCTATCCATCCACTAGAGACCAGTGACATCACTGAGAATGTAGCCTATCCATTCACTAGAGACCGGTGACATCACTGATAATGCAACCTATCCATTCACTAGAGACTGGTGACATCACTGAGAATGCAGCCTATCCATTCACTAGAGACCGGTGACATCACTGAGAATACAGCCTATCCAATCACTAGAGACCAGTGACATCACTGAGAATGCAACCTATCCATTCACTAGAGATCAGTGACATCACTGAGAATGCAACCTATCCATTCACTAGAGATCAGTGACATCACTGAGAATGCAACCTATCCATTCACTAGAGATCAGTGACATCACTGAGAATGCAACCTATCCATTCACTAGAGATCAGTGACATCACTGAGAATGTAGCCTATCCCATCACTAGAGACAGGTGACATCACTGATAATGCAGCCTATCCATTCACTAGAGACTGGTGACATCACTGAGAATTCAGCCTATCCATTCACTAGAGACCGGTGACATCACTGAGAAAAGCAGATCTGTGTATTGTAAATAATACATGTTTCTGCCTGTGCTAGGTTTATTACTGGTATACATGGCGTGTCTATAATCTCCTCCTCCTTCATCTTTCATTCTTTTTTCCACTAGCTGCCATAATCCTCCCTCCAAGCCCCTCACCCGCTTGGTTTCTCTGGACTTTGTTCACCTCTCTCTTCCCCATACTTCCGCTCTCGCTCCACACACTGCATTTAGAAGTCTAAAAATAATAATAATCCTGGACGTTTTAATTGAAATGTCATCGGAGGATTATCTTTCATGGCAAACTCTACCGTGCGGGGAGAACTCGCATAAGCTTTAACATTTTACTAGTAAAGGATTATTTCATTGCTTGGCCTTTAAAGCGCACATTTCATGTAAAGAAAATGGTATTTTCCCTTAAGAAGTTGCAGCTGACATTGAAGTGTGTGCTGATCTTAGTAAATTGATGGGTCTGCCTTGTTATACTTGTTGTTTGAACAGTAAATCCGGCAACAAGTAACATCAATCAGCTGCTAATGCTGTCTAGGAAATGCTAGGCTAACGACAGAACGTCTATGGAAGGGACCGGTGAGGACATTTTCCTCTCCATGTGAGTTTCCTGTAGGACCAAATTCAGTCTTCCTTGATGTACTAAACACTAGGGATGAGCCGAACACCCCCCCCCCCCCCCCGGTTTGGTTCGCACCAGAACCTGCGAACGGACCGAAAGTTTGCGCGAACTTTAGAACCCTATTAAATACAATGGACTCGAACGTTCGAAATCATAAGTGCTAATTATAACGGCTAATATGTAAGTTATTGTCCAAAAAAGGGTTTGGGGACCCGGGTCATGCCCCACGGGACATGTATCAATGCAAGAAAAAAAGTTTTAAAAACGTTAGTTTTTTCGGGAGCAGTCATTTTAATGATGCTTAAAGTGAAAAAAAAAGTGAAATATTCCTTTAAATATCGTACCTGGGGGGTGTCTAAGGTATGCCTGTGAAGTGGCACGTTTTTTCCCGTGTTTAGAACTGGCCCTGCACAAAATAACATTTCTAAAGGAAAAAAAGTCATTTAAAACTGCTTGCGGTTTTAATGTAATGTCTGGTCCCGGCAATATGGATGAAAATCATTGAGAAAAATGGCATGGGTACCACTATACTCTGAACAGCCGTATACAGGCGGTGCATACAAGACAGGGACTGTAGGTTTGTTCTTAAGTAGAATCTGTTTGTAATTTGGAACTGGTACATTTTTTAAATGTAGCTCAAGCCCAAAAAATCTATTTTTAAGCTTTTTGGAAAACATAGGGAAGGGTTATCACCCCTGTAATATTTGTTTTGCTGTCTGTGCCCCTGTTCAGACCTGTTCAGCTCTCTGCCTGTGGTTTTATTATGAGAACACCACAAATTGTATTCAGGTTCCTTTAGGTGAACACTATGCAAAGCACACAGTAGTACACTAAGTGAAACACTGACTGCAGCTAGCACAATCACCTGCCTGCCTGTCACAGTATAGAGAATAACAGGAACGGATCTAGCTAAACTGAATACAGTGTATAAATATATATACAACACCTAGGATGTATATATATCCTCTATACACTGTAACTGCAGCTAACTGACTTGCCTGTCTGCTCTATCTAATTCAATATAAATGACACTGTCTCTCTCTGTAATCTCTCTTTAAACAACTCCAACACACTACACAAGGCCGCCAAGCAGGCGGCCTTTTATAGTGTGGGGCGTGTACTAAACCCCCTGAGCCATAATTGGCCAAGGCCACCCTGGCTTTGGCCAATTACGGCTCTCTGTTCAGACGGCGCTGTGATTGGCCAAGCATGCTGGTCATAGTGCATGCTTGGCCAATCATCAGCCAGCAATGCACTGTGATGCCGCAGTGCCGCAGTGAATTATGGGCCGTGACGCGCCACTCGAATTTGGCGCGAATGGCCCATAATGTTTGATCTTCGTCGAACGATTGAACAGCCGATGTTCGAGTCGAACATGGGTTCGACTCAAACACGAAGCTCATCCCTACTAAATGCCACCAATGTGCGTCTAACACTTCCAGGTACACAGTCAGAGACGTAGATAAGGAGGAGGGTCAGGGGGGTCTGAAACCCCCCTGAGCAGAGTATGTTTTGTGAAAAAAGGCAGGGAGGCAGGCCTGCTCAGACCTGTATAGAAGACCACTGAGGGCACTGAGACTTCTTGCTGCCTCCTGTAAAACTCTGGTAGCCTTTCTATTCAAACCTGTGTACCCCCCTGACCTCTGAATCCAAGAATGAGTACACTGACCTCTGAATACAGAACTGTGTACCCTGACTTCTGAATCCGGGACTGTGTGCCCTGACCTCTGAATCTAGATTTGTGTACCCCCCTGACCTCTGAATCTAGAACTGTGTACCCCCCTGACCTCCTTATCTGGGACTGTGTACCCTGACCGCTGAATCTGGGACTGTGTACCCTGACCGCTGAATCTGGGACTGTGTACCCTGACCTCTTAATCCAGGAATCTGTATCCTAACCTGTGAACCCTGACCTCTGGATCCAGAATTGTGTATCCTGATCTGTGTATCCTAACGTGAGTCCCCAGACCTGTGAACCTGACCTGTGTATCTTTATATGTAAATACTGCATATGGTGTAGTAAGTATTTGCATACCCAGGAGTATTTATTCCCGCATACAAGTCATTTCCTAATTCAGAAGGGTATCTTGTACACACTGTACACTTACTCATACACACAGTGAGCAGCAGTGACGATCCATTGTGCGCTGATCAGAGAGCCTCCACAGAGGTGGATTCCTTGGAAGGTCAGACTAGCCTGCCAGGGCCACTGTCCCTCTGCTGAGATGTTTCCACCCACTATACGGGCCGAGGAAATGTAGCTGGGCCGGTTACCGCAGACTATGGGGAAGAACACAGAATCACGTCATTATCAAAGTCCCATACAAAGCATAGAGGGCAAAATAAAACATGTCTGTATCTCTATGTTGAATTATTATTAAACCCATCCCCTGTGCATCGCTCAGTACTACAGGTGCAATCCTATTGTCTACTGCCTGGAACTCAACGCATGTTCTTGTACCAAGATTAGTGATGAGCCGAACACCCCCGGGTTCGGTTCGCACCAGAACCCGCGAACGGACCGGAAGTTCGAACGAACATTAGAACCCTATTAAATACAATGGATGCGAACGTTCGAATTCTAAAGTGCTAATTATAACAACTATTATGCATGTTATTGTCCTAAAAAGGGTTTGGGAACCCGGGTTCTGCACCAGGGGACATGTATCAATGCAAAAAGAAGTTTTAAAAACGGTCGTTTTTCGGGAGCAGTCATTTTAATGATGCATAAAGTGAAAAAAAAAAAGTCAAATATTCCTTTAAATATCGTACCTGGGGGGTGTCTAAAGTATGCCTGTGAAGTGCCACGTGTTTCCCGTGTTTAGAACTGTCCCTGCACAAAATGACACTTCTAAAGGAAAAAAAAGCCATTTAAAACTGCTTGCGGCTTTAATGTAATGTCTGGTCCCGGTAATATGGATGAAATTCTTTAAGAAAAATGGCATAGCTACCCCATGACCCCCCCCCCCTACCCCAGCCCATTACCAGCCCCTTTGGGTCTTGTATGGATATTAAGGGGAACCCCGCACATAAAATAAAAAAGGCCCTATATACTCTGAACAGCCGTATACAGGCGGTGCATACAAGACAGGGACTGTAGGTTTGTTCTTATGTAGAATCTGTTTGTAATTTTGAACAGGTACATTGTTGAAGTGTAGCTCCAGCCCAAAAATCTATTTTTAAACTTTTTGGAAAACATAGGTAAGGGTTATCACCCCTGTAACATTTGTTTTGCTGTCTGTGCCCCTGTTCAGAACATTTCACCTCACTTTCCGTCCCAATGACAACTGTTTTTGAAATGTGGTGTTTTTCTTGAAACAAGGATTGCTGATAAAGCATCAGTACAGAGGAGACACCTTTCTCCCATATTTATTCTTACAGGAGAGAATTTTCCTTCCTAGTGGTAGATTTCCTCTCACTTCCTGTTGTCTTCTTGCGTTTGCAAGTAGGAGTCGTTTGTAAGTTGGATGTTTGAAAGTAGGGACCTGCCGTATATACTCTGCAGAAATAGGCCCCTTAGTTGTTGGTGTTGGCACAACACTGTAAGCACTCACAGTTACTCTTGGTTGGTGCTGGAACGCCCTGCTGTCAACTATTATATCAGGAATTTTAATTACATATAATTGTTGAACAGTGGTAGTAAAAATTGGGCCTTTGATGGTGGTGCTGGTGCCACAACACTGTAAGCCCTGACAGTTACTCTTGGTGGGTGCAGCAATGGGCCCTGCTGTGAATTATTAGATCAAGAATTGTAATTACATGCCCCTGTTGAACAGGGGCTGAAAAATTGGGCCTTAGGCACTGGTGGCACAACACTGCAACCCCTCACAGATACTGTACTTGGAGCACAGCAATGAGCCCTGTTGCAAAGTATTGCTTCAAAAATTGTAATGACACGCCCCTGTTAAACAGGGGCTGAAAAATTGGGCCTTAGGCACTGGTGGCACAACACTGCAACTCCTCACAGATACTGTACTTGGAGCACAGCAATGAGCCCTGTTGCAAAGTATTGCTTCAAAAATTGTAATTACACGCCCCTGTTAAACAGGGGCTGAAAAATTGGGCGTTAGGCACTGGTGGCGGCACCCATAAACAAAAATGATCTTCCAAGCTATCATCATCAATCGTATCATTGAGGACTCGGAGGAGGAGGATAGCCAGTCAACATAACAGCACAGGCACTCAGCATCAGCATCAGTCTTGAAGGGATGTGACATTTTAAAATCAATTAGTCTGTTATATCAGCATCAGGTGTGTGGTAGCTGGTGGTGATCCAAGACTGGTTCATCTTGATGAAAGTCAGTCGATCAACCGAGTCGGTGGACAGGCGCACCCTGTGATCCGTGACAAATCCTCCAGCAGCACTGAATGTGCGTTCCGAAAGAACGCTGGATGCAGGACAGGCCAGTAGCTCAATTGCATACTGTGCAAGCTCTGGCCAGTGATCCATCCTCAAGACCCAGTAAGCCAGAGGATTTTCGGTGGGGAAGGTGTCCAAGTCTGACCTTGCCCCTAGATATTCCTGCACCATGTTTATCAGACGCTGGCGATGGTTGCTGGAACCAATCATACTTTGGGGCTGCGGACTAAAGAATTGTCTGAACGCATCGGTCAGACGGCCACCTTCCCCACCGCTCCTTCTTTGACTGGCCGAAGCCTCAGCAACTCGTTGTCCAGGACCAGGAGTTTGCAACCTCCCAGTCTCTGGGAACGCGTTGCACAGACCTTTCTGCAAGGCCTCCCGGAGTTGTCTCATCCTCTGCTCCCTCTGCGACGGTAACATAAGGTCCGCAACCTTACCCTTGTACCGTGGATCAAGGAGAGTGGCCAGCCAGTAATGGTCCCTCTCCTTGATCCGAAGAATACGAGGATCCTTCCGCAGACTTTGCAGGATCAGGGAGGCCATGCAGCGTAGGTTTGCTGAGGCATTCGCTCCGGAGTCCTCTGGGTCACTAAGGACGACATGATCCGCAGCCACCTCCTCCCAGCCACGTACAAGTCCACTGGTTTCTTGGGACTGTAAATCATCCCTAAAAGACTGCTGCTGATGATGCTGAGTGCCAGCCTCCACCTCCATGCTGACACAATCCTCCTCCTCCTCCTCCTCCTCCTCCTCCTCTTCCTGTGCGATGGGTGGGACAGAAGGAACACTGTCTGGGTAAAGGGGGCCTTGAGAGGCAAGGAAGTCCTCCTCTTCCTGCCTCTGTTCTGCCTCAAGTGCCCTGTCCATTATTCCACGCAGCGTGTGCTCCAACAGGTGGACAAGAGGTACAGTGTCACTGATGCATGCACTGTCACTGCTCACCATCCTCGTGGCCTCCTCAAATGGTGCCAGGACAGTGCATGCATCCCTGATCATGCCCCACTGGCGTGGAGAAAAAAAACCAAGCTCCCCTGACCCTGTCCTGGTGCCGTAGTCGCACAGGTACTCATTGATGGCCCTCTGCTGCGTGTGCAGCCGCTGCAGCATGGCCAACGTTGAGTTCCACCTGGTGGGCATGTCACATATAAGGCGGTTCTTGGGCAGGTTCAACTCCTTTTGCAGCTCAGCCAGGCGAGCACTGGCATTATAAGATCTGCGGAAATGCACACAGACTTTCCTGGCCTGCCTCAGGACATCCTGTAAGCCCGGGTACCTGCCCAAGAACCGCTGCACCACCAGGTTAAGGACGTGAGCCACACAGGGCACATGGGTCAGTTGTCCCTGTCGGAGGGCGGAGAGGAGGTTGGTGCCATTGTCGCAAACCACCATTCCTGGCTTAAGCTGGCGTGGCGTCAACCACCTCTCGGCCTGGCCCTGCAGAGCAGACAGGACCTCTGCCCCAGTGTGGCTTCTGTCCCCCAAACACACCAGCGCAAGCACGGCATGGCATCTTTTTGCCTGCGTACTTGCGTAGCCCCGTGAACGGCTACGGAGCACCGCTGGTTCATAGGACAAACCACAGGAAGAGGCCATGGAGGAAGAAGAAGAGGAGGGGGTGGAGGAGAGAAGTGTGTCACAACCAGTAGTAGCATTTTGGAGGCGTGGCGGTGGGACAACCTCCAACACTACTGCACCTTGTCCTGAATCCTTCCCAGCTGCCAAAAGAGTGACCCAATGGGCCGTGAAAGAAAGGTAACGTCCCTGTCCATGCCTGCTGGACCATGAGTCAGCGGTAATATGCACCTTACCGCTGACCGCCCTGTCCAGCGAGGCCAAGACATTGCCTTCCACATGCCGGTAGAGAGCCGGAATAGCCTTCCGTGAGAAAAAGTGGCGTTTGGGAACCTGCCACTGAGGAACCGCACATTGCACAAACTCACGGAAGGGGGCCGAGTCTACCAACTGAAAAGGCAGCAGTTGAAGCGCTAGCAATTTAGCCAAGCTAGCATTCAACCGCTGGGCATGTGGATGGCTGGGAGTGAACTTCTTTCGACGGTCCAGCAGCTGGGGCAGGGAAATTTGCCTGCTAGAATCGGACGTCGGTGTACTGCTAGCAGAGTGGGCGCAAGTACTTGGCTGTGACACACCTAATTCTACACCTTCATTCCTCTCAGTGCATGTTTCAGAGAGGACTGAAGTTATAGTGGGGTTGGAGATCCCAGCTGATGCGGTGCAAGGAGAGGTCCGCTTTGTTCTTTGGTGTGGGTCTTTGAGGTAGGCTTGCCAACGAGCTGCATGGCAGGTCAACATATGTCTGGTCAGGCATGTGGTACCCAAGCGGCTGATGTTTTGGCCACGCGATATACGCTTGAGACATATGTTGCAAACAGCAGCTGTGCGATCTGATGCACTAGCCTCAAAAAAGGCCCACACCAAAGAACTTTTTGAATGACGGGCAGAGGCAGCGCCCTGCACAGGCGGAGCTCTGCGGTGTGATTCCGTCGGTGTACTGCCCTTACGCTGGCCACCAAAGGGCATCCTGCCTCGTTGGAGATGTGCCTCCTCCTCATCCTCCTCCTCCTCCTCTCTCCTATTAGGCACCCACGTGGAGTCATTGACCTCATCATCCCCTCCCTCCTCATCACTGGAGCCAATCTGGCAGTATGCTGCAGCTGCTGGAACATGACTGCCAGATTGGTGTCCTTCTTGAGCATCCCCTCTGTCTGCTCTCACGCTACTGCCTTCCTCTAGCTGGGTTTCATCATCAGACCCTTCGAAACGCTGGGCATCCTCCTGGAGCATGTACCCAACACTGTGCTGAAACAGTTCGGGGGACTCCTCAGGAGGAGGACATGGTGGGTCTAGGGAAGGAGTGACTGATGATTTGTCTGACATTGATACCAGGGAAGACGACGCTTTGGCAGCTGCTTTTCCAGTACCCTGAGCCTGGGTGAGAGAGGATGAGGAGGAGGAGGAGGGCTTGGTCATCCACTCTACCAAGTCTTCGGCATGATGTGGCTCAACATGTCCAGCTGCCGAAAAGAAGGACAAGCGTGTCCCATGGCCATGTGCTGATGACAATGCACCGCGTCCACGACCAGCACTGTTGCCCCCAGACACAGAGCCTGCTTGCCCTCTTTTATTGCCTCCTGACTGTCTGCCTCTCCTTGTTTGCCTTCCAGACATTCTAATAGATGGCCTGCAGGGAGATGGGAAAAAAGCAATAAGGGCTACCTTCAGGTGTCCTTCTCTGTCCCTGGAAACAAGGACTTGCAGAGTGAAAGAAAAAAAACACTCTCCCTACCTACAGTTTTCTGTCCCTAGAAAAAATGTTTTTTTTAATCACAATATAGCACAAGGAAAATTAACTCACTGTCCTTACAGGTCCCTGGAAACAAGGACTTGCAGAGTGAAAGAAAAAAAACACTCTCCCTACCTACAGTTTTCTGTCCCTAGAAAAAAATGTTTTTTTTAATCACAATATAGCAAAAGGACAATTCACTCACTGTCCTTCCAGGTCCCTGGAAACAAGGACTTGCAGAGTGAAAGAAACTGACACTGTCCCTACCTAGAGTTTTCTGTCCCTGGAATAAATGTTTTTTTCAGCACAATATAGCACAAGGACAATTAACTCACTGTCCTTACAGGTCCCTGGAAACAAGGACTTGCAGAGTGAAAGAAAAAAAATACTCTCCCTACCTACAGTTTTCTGTCCCTAGAAAAAAATGTTTTTTTTAATCACAATATAGCAAAAGGACAATTCACTCACTGTCCTTCCAGGTCCCTGGAAACAAGGACTTGCAGAGTGAAAGAAACTGACACTGTCCCTACCTAGAGTTTTCTGTCCCTGGAATAAATGTTTTTTTCAGCACAATATAGCACAAGGACAATTAACTCACTGTCCTTACAGGTCCCTGGAAACAAGGACTTGCAGAGTGAAAGAAAAAAAATACTCTCCCTACCTACAGTTTTCTGTCCCTAGAAAAAAATGTTTTTTTTAATCACAATATAGCAAAAGGACAATTCACTCACTGTCCTTCCAGGTCCCTGGAAACAAGGACTTGCAGAGTGAAAGAAACTGACACTGTCCCTACCTAGAGTTTTCTGTCCCTAGAATAAATGTTTTTTTTAATCACAATATAGCAAAAGGACAATTCACTCACTGTCCTTCCAGGTCCCTGGAAACAAGGACTTGCAGAGTGAAAGAAACTGACACTGTCCCTACCTAGAGTTTTCTGTCCCTAGAATAAATGTTTTTTTTAATCACAATATAGCAAAAGGACAATTCACTCACTGTCCTTCCAGGTCCCTGGAAACAAGGACTTGCAGAGTGAAAGAAACTGACACTGTCCCTACCTAGAGTTTTCTGTCCCTAGAATAAATGTTTTTTTTAATCACAATATAGCAAAAGGACAATTCACTCACTGTCCTTCCAGGTCCCTGGAAACAAGGACTTGCAGAGTGAAAGAAACTGACACTGTCCCTACCTAGAGTTTTCTGTCCCTAGAATAAATGTTTTTTTTAATCACAATATAGCAAAAGGACAATTCACTCACTGTCCTTCCAGGTCCCTGGAAACAAGGACTTGCAGAGTGAAAGAAACTGACACTGTCCCTACCTAGAGTTTTCTGTCCCTAGAATAAATGTTTTTTTTAATCACAATATAGCAAAAGGACAATTCACTCACTGTCCTTACAGGTCCCTGGAAACAAGGACTTGCAGAGTGAAAGAAACTGACACTGTCCCTACCTAGAGTTTTCTGTCCCTAGAATAAATGTTTTTTTTAATCACAATATAGCAAAAGGACAATTCACTCACTGTCCTTCCAGGTCCCTGGAAACAAGGACTTGCAGAGTGAAAGAAACTGACACTGTCCCTACCTAGAGTTTTCTGTCCCTAGAATAAATGTTTTTTTTAATCACAATATAGCAAAAGGACAATTCACTCACTGTCCTTCCAGGTCCCTGGAAACAAGGACTTGCAGAGTGAAAGAAACTGACACTGTCCCTACCTAGAGTTTTCTGTCCCTAGAATAAATGTTTTTTTTAATCACAATATAGCAAAAGGACAATTCACTCACTGTCCTTCCAGGTCCCTGGAAACAAGGACTTGCAGAGTGAAAGAAACTGACACTGTCCCTACCTAGAGTTTTCTGTCCCTAGAATAAATGTTTTTTTTAATCACAATATAGCAAAAGGACAATTCACTCACTGTCCTTCCAGGTCCCTGGAAACAAGGACTTGCAGAGTGAAAGAAACTGACACTGTCCCTACCTAGAGTTTTCTGTCCCTAGAATAAATGTTTTTTTTAATCACAATATAGCAAAAGGACAATTCACTCACTGTCCTTCCAGGTCCCTGGAAACAAGGACTTGCAGAGTGAAAGAAACTGACACTGTCCCTACCTAGAGTTTTCTGTCCCTAGAATAAATGTTTTTTTTAATCACAATATAGCAAAAGGACAATTCACTCACTGTCCTTCCAGGTCCCTGGAAACAAGGACTTGCAGAGTGAAAGAAACTGACACTGTCCCTACCTAGAGTTTTCTGTCCCTAGAATAAATGTTTTTTTTAATCACAATATAGCAAAAGGACAATTCACTCACTGTCCTTCCAGGTCCCTGGAAACAAGGACTTGCAGAGTGAAAGAAACTGACACTGTCCCTACCTAGAGTTTTCTGTCCCTAGAATAAATGTTTTTTTTAATCACAATATAGCAAAAGGACAATTCACTCACTGTCCTTCCAGGTCCCTGGAAACAAGGACTTGCAGAGTGAAAGAAACTGACACTGTCCCTACCTAGAGTTTTCTGTCCCTAGAATAAATGTTTTTTTTAATCACAATATAGCACAAGGAAAATTAACTCACTGTCCTTACAGGTCCCTGGAAACAAGGACTTGCAGAGTGAAAGAAAAAAAACACTCTCCCTACCTACAGTTTTCTGTCCCTAGAAAAAAATGTTTTTTTTAATCACAATATAGCAAAAGGACAATTCACTCACTGTCCTTCCAGGTCCCTGGAAACAAGGACTTGCAGAGTGAAAGAAACTGACACTGTCCCTACCTAGAGTTTTCTGTCCCTGGAATAAATGTTTTTTTCAGCACAATATAGCACAAGGACAATTAACTCACTGTCCTTACAGGTCCCTGGAAACAAGGACTTGCAGAGTGAAAGAAAAAAGATACTCTCCCTACCTACAGTTTTCTGTCCCTAGAAAAAAATGTTTTTTTTAATCACAATATAGCAAAAGGACAATTCACTCACTGTCCTTCCAGGTCCCTGGAAACAAGGACTTGCAGAGTGAAAGAAACTGACACTGTCCCTACCTAGAGTTTTCTGTCCCTAGAATAAATGTTTTTTTTAATCACAATATAGCAAAAGGACAATTCACTCACTGTCCTTCCAGGTCCCTGGAAACAAGGACTTGCAGAGTGAAAGAAACTGACACTGTCCCTACCTAGAGTTTTCTGTCCCTAGAATAAATGTTTTTTTTAATCACAATATAGCAAAAGGACAATTCACTCACTGTCCTTCCAGGTCCCTGGAAACAAGGACTTGCAGAGTGAAAGAAACTGACACTGTCCCTACCTAGAGTTTTCTGTCCCTAGAATAAATGTTTTTTTTAATCACAATATAGCAAAAGGACAATTCACTCACTGTCCTTCCAGGTCCCTGGAAACAAGGACTTGCAGAGTGAAAGAAACTGACACTGTCCCTACCTAGAGTTTTCTGTCCCTAGAATAAATGTTTTTTTTAATCACAATATAGCAAAAGGACAATTCACTCACTGTCCTTCCAGGTCCCTGGAAACAAGGACTTGCAGAGTGAAAGAAACTGACACTGTCCCTACCTAGAGTTTTCTGTCCCTAGAATAAATGTTTTTTTTAATCACAATATAGCAAAAGGACAATTCACTCACTGTCCTTCCAGGTCCCTGGAAACAAGGACTTGCAGAGTGAAAGAAACTGACACTGTCCCTACCTAGAGTTTTCTGTCCCTAGAATAAATGTTTTTTTTAATCACAATATAGCAAAAGGACAATTCACTCACTGTCCTTCCAGGTCCCTGGAAACAAGGACTTGCAGAGTGAAAGAAACTGACACTGTCCCTACCTAGAGTTTTCTGTCCCTAGAATAAATGTTTTTTTTAATCACAATATAGCAAAAGGACAATTCACTCACTGTCCTTCCAGGTCCCTGGAAACAAGGACTTGCAGAGTGAAAGAAACTGACACTGTCCCTACCTAGAGTTTTCTGTCCCTAGAATAAATGTTTTTTTTAATCACAATATAGCAAAAGGACAATTCACTCACTGTCCTTCCAGGTCCCTGGAAACAAGGACTTGCAGAGTGAAAGAAACTGACACTGTCCCTACCTAGAGTTTTCTGTCCCTAGAATAAATGTTTTTTTTAATCACAATATAGCACAAGGAAAATTAACTCACTGTCCTTACAGGTCCCTGGAAACAAGGACTTGCAGAGTGAAAGAAAAAAAACACTCTCCCTACCTACAGTTTTCTGTCCCTAGAAAAAAATGTTTTTTTTAATCACAATATAGCAAAAGGACAATTCACTCACTGTCCTTCCAGGTCCCTGGAAACAAGGACTTGCAGAGTGAAAGAAACTGACACTGTCCCTACCTAGAGTTTTCTGTCCCTGGAATAAATGTTTTTTTCAGCACAATATAGCACAAGGACAATTAACTCACTGTCCTTACAGGTCCCTGGAAACAAGGACTTGCAGAGTGAAAGAAAAAAGATACTCTCCCTACCTACAGTTTTCTGTCCCTAGAAAAAAATGTTTTTTTTAATCACAATATAGCAAAAGGACAATTCACTCACTGTCCTTCCAGGTCCCTGGAAACAAGGACTTGCAGAGTGAAAGAAACTGACACTGTCCCTACCTAGAGTTTTCTGTCCCTAGAATAAATGTTTTTTTTAATCACAATATAGCAAAAGGACAATTCACTCACTGTCCTTCCAGGTCCCTGGAAACAAGGACTTGCAGAGTGAAAGAAACTGACACTGTCCCTACCTAGAGTTTTCTGTCCCTAGAATAAATGTTTTTTTTAATCACAATATAGCAAAAGGACAATTCACTCACTGTCCTTCCAGGTCCCTGGAAACAAGGACTTGCAGAGTGAAAGAAACTGACACTGTCCCTACCTAGAGTTTTCTGTCCCTAGAATAAATGTTTTTTTTTAAGCACACTATAGCAGAAGCACAAAACACACTGACACTCTCCCTACCTATCCTTCTCTTTCCCTAAACTAAAGGAATCCAGGTTAAGCAAGAAAGAAATAACAGTCACTGTCCCTGCCTATGCTACTCTATCCCTGCTCCGGAACACACTACACTAGGCCGCCGTGCTGGCGGCCTTTTATAGTGTGGGGCGTGTACTAAACACCCTCAGCAATAATTGGCCACAGGCATCCTGCCTGTGGCCAATCATTGCTCTCCTCGCTGCCGGCGCTGTGATTGGCCAAGCATGCGGGGTCACAGTGCATGCTTGGCCAATCACAGCGCCTGGATGACACTGCGATGGCGTAGTGCATTGTGGGCCGTTCGCGTCACTCGAATTTGGCGCGAACGGCCCAAATCGTTCGATCTTCGTCGAACGATCGAACAGCCAATGTTCGAGTCGAACGTATGTTCGACTCGAACACGAAGCTCATCCCTAACCAAGATATACAGTGGGGTAAATAAGGATTTAATCCCCTGCAGATTGTGTACGTTTGCCCACTTACAAAGAAATGAAGGGTCTATATTTTTTTATCATAGGTGTATTTTAAATGCTAGAGACAGAATATCAACCAAAAATCCAGAAAAAACACAGGATACAAATGTTATAAATTGAGTTGCAGTTCAGTGAGTAAAATAAGTATTTGATTCCCAAGCAAAACATGACTTGGTATTTGGTGGAGAAACCCTTGTTGGTAATCACAGAGGTCTGACGTTGCTTGTAGTTGGTGACCAGGTTTCCACACATCTCAGGAGGGATTTTGGTCCATTCTTCTTTACAGATCTTCTCTAAATCCTTAGTTTCTTGGCTGTCACTTGGCAACCTGAAGTTTCAGCTCCCTCCATAAATTTTCTATAGGATTAAGGTCTGGAGACTGGATAGGTCACTCCATGATCTTAATGTGCTTCTTCTTGAGCCACTCCTTAGATGTCTTGGCAGTATGTTTAGGGTCATTGTCATGCTGGAAGACCCATCCACGACCCCTCTTCAGTGTTCTGCCTTAGGAAAGAAGGTTCTCATCCAAGATTTTACAATGCATTACTCCATCCATTGGCACCTCAATGCGACAAAGTACCTTTAGCAGAGAAACAGCCCCAAAGCATAATGTTTCCACCTCTGTAAATGATTGTAGGGAATGTGTTCTTAGGGTCATAGTCAGCATTTTTCTTCCTCCAAACACTGCAAGTCGAGGTAATGCCTTGAGGAGTGGCTCAAGAAGAAGCACATTAAGGTCATGGAGTGGCGTAGCCAGTCTCCAGACCTTAATTCTATAGAAAATGTATGGAGGGAGCTGAAACTTCGAAGTGACAGCCAAGAAACTGTAATGCCGCGTACACAGGATCGCGATTCCCGAAGAGAAAAGTGCGATTTGAGCTCCATCGCACTTTTTCTGTCAGAATTCCGGCCAATAAAAGATTGAGAGCAGGATCTCAATTTTCGTGACAGGAAAAAATCCTTTCGCGAACCGACGTGCAAAAAAACCGTGCATGCTCAGAATCAAGCAGAAGAGCCAAACTGCCTATTGATCTTCATTGATCTCGGCTCGTCATAGGTCTTGTACGTCACCGCGTTCTCGACGGCTGGAATTTCATCCAAGATTAGTGTGACCGAGCGTATGCAAGACAAATTTCAGCCGTTTTCCTGCTGAAAGAAAAACGCGGTTTTCTTGTCGGAAATCGCGATTGTGTGTACGAGGCATTAGGATTTAGAGAAGATCTGTAAAGAAGAGTGGACCAAAATCCCTCCTGAGATGTGCAAACCTGATCACCAACTACAAGAAACGTCTGACCTCTGTGCTTCCCAACAAGGGTTTCTCCACCAAGTTCTAAGTCATGTTTTCCTTGGGGATCAAATACTTATTTTACTGAACTGCAACTCCATTTATAACTAGACATGTGCACTGCCGAAAAATTAGTTTTTTTCGTTTTTTTGCTCTTTTCGGAAATTCGGGAAATTCAAAAAATTTATTTTTTCCGTTTTCGTTTTTTTGCTTTTTTCGGAAATTCGGGAAATTCGAAAAATAGGTTTTTTTCGTTTTCGTTTTTTTTTTTGCTTTTTTCGGAAATTCGAAATCCTGAATTTCCGAAAAAAGCAAATAAAACGTAAAAAATAGTTTTTCGAATTTCCGAAATAAGCAAAAAACGAAAAAAAACGAATTTCCGATTTTCGGAAATTCGGAAATTCTAAAAATTCGGAAATTCTAAAAATTAAACTTTTCAAATTTCCCATTTTCGAATTTTGCAATTTCGAATTTTCGAATCTCGAAATTTCCAATTTCCGATTTTCGATTACCGAAATTTCCGATTACCGAAAAAAGCAAAAAGTCGAAATAAATGAAAACGAAAAAAATTGGAAATTTCGAACATTCGAGATTTGAAAATTCGAAATTGCAAAATTCGAAAATCTAAAATTCGAAAATGGGAAATTTGGAAAGTTGAATTTTTTTTTGAAAATTGCGAATTTCCGAAATTAGTTTTTTTCGTTTTTTTGCTTTTTTCGGAAATTCGAAAAAAATTTTTTTTCGTTTTATTCGTTTTTTTTTTGCTTTTCCGAAAAAAGCAAAAAAACGAAAAAAACGAAAGCGAAAAAAAAAGATAAAAAATCGGAAATTCGAAAATCTGAATTTAGGAAATTCCGTAATTCCGAATTTCGTAAATTCGTAAATTCGGAATCTCGAAATCCGAATTTCCGAATTTCCGAAATTCCGAAAATTCGGAAATTTTTAAATTCGGAAATTCGGAAATTCGAAATTTCGGAATTACAAATTTTTCAAAATTCGTTAAAAACTAATTAGAAACAAAACGAATTCCACATGTCTATTTATAACATTTGTATCCTGTGTTTTTTCTGGATTCTTAGTTAATATTTTGCCTCTATCATATAAAATACATCTTTGATAAAAACGATAGACCCTTCATTTCTTAAAATGAGAAAAAACCTCTAGTTTGTGGGATTTTGGAGGCAATGTAAAAAATATGAGAAAAAACTCAATTAAAATGTCTAAATATTTATTTGTACAAACGCCACGTGAGGCGGACACATGTATGAAAAAAGAACAAATGGTACAAAAAAGCACATATATATGAAAATTGTACAGAAACTACATAGATCTGACATGATACAAATCTTCCAAAGATGAATACAATAGCCTGAATTAACCGCTCCAGCCAGAAGCAGATCAAGAGAGGCTTCATTTCTTTGAAAGTGGGCAAATTTACAACATCTGCAGGGGATTAAATAATTATTTTCCCCACTGTAAGTGTGCAATGCTAAGGAAAGAAAGATGCCATGGAGGGACGCAAGTCTGATTCCTCGGAAAAGCTCAGGCATGCTTGGATCCTATTCTGATCCACCAAGAAGCTTTAAGCTGTCCTTGACCAGTAATAAGCAGCCAAGGTAATCCCTTCCCGCAGCTGCACAGGAAATGCTTTGCCCACTTATGACTGGCCAAGCAAAACCAGAGTGGGAGGGGCAGCTCTTGGAGCCAATAAGACTCTGCTACATGCACATGTGTTGAGACAAAGTTAGAGAGGGCAGAGTTGATGAGCTATCAGTGTACTGCTGCTCCTTCCTTGTCCAATCAGAAGGCTGTGGGCGGGGATGTGACAACACTGTTTTCCGTAACTGTAGCAGAGGAAGCGGTTGTCACTCTGCTTGAGAGTCATGTGACAGATGAAGTGCAGACTTCTCCCTGATTGATGTATTTATTTGTTTCATCAGCTGGCTCTGAATCGTAATTTAATTTGCAATAATCAGGTGATCGCAGGTACTCACCAATACATTTTATGGTGGTAACATTACCCGAGGAGCAGTATTCTCTGGAAGAAAAAAAAAAAGAATAGTGATATCAGGCGCATGATGTTTGCTCCTCATCTCACATATGTACCATACCACATTACACTCATCTGTAAAATAAATAAAGAGCCTTGCTTTTATATAAAGATCCTTGATGTTACAGCGCATGCGCAAGATGGGGCACAAATATTATCGGTGGGCCGGCAGAGAAGAGAGAAGCAAAAGTTGTCTGCCGATTACTTTTTTAGACGGTGGCACAGTTTTCCAAACTGGCGGGAGGTCAGAGCATGGAGCCTGGGGAAATAGAGGAATAAGGAGGCAGGTAAGTCCTACTAACCTTATTCCCTTTCATTAAAGAGGGTTCAATATACGCTATATATTACCAAAAGTATTGGGACGCCTGCCTTTACACACCCACATGAACTTTAATGGCATCCCAGTCTTTGTCCGTAGGGTTTAATATCAAGTTGGCCCACCCTTTGCAGCTATAACATCTTCAACTCTTCTGGGAAGGCTGTCCACAAGGTTTAGGAGTGTGTCTATGGGAATGTTTGACCATTCTTCAAGAAACACATTTGTGAGGTCAGGCACAGATGTTGAACAAGAAGGCCTGGCTCACAGTCTCCACTCTAATTCATCCCAAAGGTGTTCTATCGGGTTGAGGTCAGGACTCTGTGCAGGCCAGTCAAGGTCCCCCTTTTTCAAGGCACTGTAACTGCTCCAACACCACTGGAAGTGATATGGTTCGCCCCAAAGCTCTGAACCTGTTACTGTTGTTGGACAGTGTTGTAATATGTTGGCCGATTTATGTGGATTATTATATATATGTACACATACAGTACAATATTGACCAGGCCAGAAATCGGTTGTCAAAGGTTGAGTTGTCCGAGCCAACTCAATTTTAACATTTCAAAGGGACAGCTGATGACCCTTTGATATGTTGATCTTATGCAAGTCTACCTAGGTGTGTGAGGTATGGCCTGTTAACCTAATTGAACATTTCAAAGGGTACATTGTTTACATACTTAAGGATGATAAAGGACCATAGACAAAGTATTTATTAATGGTAATTAGACTTGAGGGGGTAACAATAAGATCAAAGAGTATTTTGGGTTGACCTAGCAGAAACTCCCTCCTAGTGTACTAGTACTTCAGGGGGGACAATTGAAGCTGGAAGTCAGCCTAGTCATTCGGCCATGAATATGAAGGCACAGGTCTAGAAATTGTCTAGGAAAAATGGGACTCTGAAGGCTACTATTCTTTGTCATATTTACTCTGTTGGGTTTTGTCATCAGTTGCAAGTATCTTTGTCTTTGTTCTGTGTTGGAAGTCAATAAAGTGCATCTCTCTGGAAGAATCGGGTTGCTGCGGGAAATTACTTACATCATCAATATGATAATAACTAAATAATTAATCCTCTACTCATCATTACTACTATATCACTACAGACAGCTGGACATGCATGTGATGTTTAACCACTTAATGTCCACTCCATAGTAGTTCTACTGCTACAGGACGGCTCTCATGTGCACAATCATGTGTGTGTATATATATATATATATGTATAATTATATATATATATGTGATTCTGCACTTCCGTCTGCAGGCGGTGCGTAATTATCGCCGGTGGGCCGCTTCTGCTGTGATAATTCACAGCAGAAGCTGAACTGCGGGTGCCGGGCACTCAATGTCCTCTGGCACCCGCCAATCATCGGCAAAACACAGAGAACTGAGATATGTAAACAAGGCATATGTCCGTTCTGACTGGGGGGGGGAGGGATGTATTGTGTGTCTTATCAGTATTGGGTGGGAGAGCTTGTTTAAAAAAATTCACACAATCCCTTTAGATAAAGCCCAAAAATGTAAAGAGGTAATGCCCATGCCTCTCCACATGGGGAAACTATGGGGAATGGGGATTTTAAAGTGCCCAAAACAATTAGTCACTATACCAGACCACATAAAATGACAATGTTTTTTATTAATTCAATGTTTTTAAAAACACGGGGGTATAAACTCCCTAAAAGATAGTGTATTATAGACATACAATACAAGCGTCTGTACTTGAATGAATAACAGGAAGTCTATGGATCGACGTGTTTTGCCCATATAGAGGGCTTCTTCAGGATGCACTTTTCAATATTTTTGAATCTTATAACTCAAGCAAGAGCATAAAAGCATGGGGAGTGCAACGTGCATATATGCAGAGAAAACAACAGCGCATTGTGGTCACAGACGTGGTATTTAGTCTACAATGTGTGAATAAAAAGAAAAAGAATAAAGCAGTAAGAAAAACACAGTTGTGATCAAATACCACCAAAAGAAAGCTCTATTTGTGGGAAAAATGTGTACAGTGTTGCACGACCGTGCAATTGTCAGTTAAAGTAACGCAGTGTTGTATTGCAAAAAATGGCCTGGCCATAAAGGGGGTAAATCTTCCGGAGGTCAAATGGTTAAAGCTGAACTCCTGAATAAGTAAATATTGTCTAAATACATTCATCATGTGCATTCATCCTTAAATTTTGGTGTGCTTTGTGTATTTCTTCCAGATCTGTGCAGTAATCCAGTGTGAGACTTTTCATTCCAGTAATAAAGACCGCTCACTGCTGCTCTCTCTCCTTGTGCAGGGTGACTGGTCTTGTCTCCACCCCCTCCTGTAGTTCCCTGCAGGCAGCCTGTGGTTGGTGGGGCCTGCTGGGTCCCTCCCACAGCTCTGCCTAAGCTATGTGTAGCACAGTGATGATGTCACCACTAATTTTGCAAGGTGATATCTGGGTTTGCAAAGGCATTTGGTGCACACAAAGTGGATTTATATCTTTTTTGGGCTATTGAGGAATTTATTTAAATAAAGTTTTTGTGCCCGGAGTTCAGCTTTAAATTGATTCGCTTAGCACTAATTGTGATTGAATTTTTTCCCTCTTTGTCTATGGGATCTTACCTTTGCTGGATGACGTGTTGCATTAGGGTTGGCTGGTCTGAAGAATCGGATGATTTGGTGACTGATGCAAATTCTCTTCTAAACTGTTCTTCAACAGAGCGCAGAGACACGGAGGAGGAGCTCCTGAAACTGCAATCAATCACAGGAATTTCATGACAGTAAATGAATGAATGAATAAGAAAAAATAAAAGATTGTTAAAGGCGGAACATTTCATAAAAACACCACTATTATTGGTATTAAGCCCCGTAAACACGATCGGATAACCTATGGATTTTCGTCCGATGGATTTGTCCATCGGAAATCCGATGAAACTGTTTTTCATCAGTCTTGGCCACACACCATCAGTCTAAAAACCGACCGTTCCAAACGCGGTGACGTAAAACACTCCGATGAGCTGAGAAAAATTAAGTTTAATGCTTCTGAGCATGCGTCGACTTGATTCTAAGCATGCGTGGGTTTTTTAACCGATGGACTTGCCCACAGACGATCGGAAATTCCCATCGGTTTTTTATCCATCGGAAAATTTTAAAACAAGTTCTATTTTTTACAACCGATGGAAAAAAGACCGATGGGTACCATACACGATCGGTTGGTCTGATGAAAACCATCCATCGGACGGTTTTCATCAGTCAAACCGATCGTGTGTACGGGGCTTAACTGTTATTATTATTTAGAAAATATTTATTAGACATGTGCGGTTCGTTTTGTTCTGAATTGAAATTCAAACGAATTTTGCATTATTCTGAATTTTGGACGTATCTGAATTTCTGAATTACAATAGTAATGAATTTAAATGAATCTGAAATAACTAAACAAAATTTCTGACAAAATTAAAAATCATTTTCGAATTCAAATAATTTTCGAATCAAATTCGAATTTTCAAAGAGAATAAAGTCAAATAGGAAATAAAGGAATGGAAAAGAATATAATAGAATATAAAAGAATAGAATAGAAAATAAAATAATATAATATAATAGAACAGAATAGAATATAAAATAAAAGAATATAATATAATAGAACAGAATACAAAATAAAAGAATAGAAAAAAATAGAATATAAAATAAAGGCATTTTTTTTTCTCTCTTTCTTCTGCCCCTCCCCTTTCTTCCTTTTTCCCTCCCCTCTCCTTCCCCTCCCTTCCCCTGTTTCCCTGTATCCTTCTCTCTTTTCTACATACTCCTATCCTACTGTTGTTAACTCTCAAAATTAACAGAGAAAAAGCATAGGGGGTATAAGACAGGACATATCTCATTTGGACAAGAGGCTAAGGACTAAGATATAAATTAATAAATCTCATGAAGGGACATGCTGGAAAGGATTAAATTGAGACCAAATAGTTGTTATATTTGTAAATATGTATGTATTACTTTGTGTATGTATGTATGTATTTAAATGTATGTAATGTTTTTTCTTGTTTGATAAAAATTAATAAAGAAATTTAAAAAAATTAAATAAAATAAAGGGATAGAATATAAAATAAAGGACTAGAATAGAAAAGAATATAGTAAAACAGAACAAAATACAATAGAAAATAAAGGAATAGAATAGAATACAGTATAGAATAGAATAAAATAGAAAAAATGGAACCATCTTCTGAAATTCGAATTTCAAATAGAATAAATGTGAATTTGATTAAAACAGAAAAGAATAGACTAGAATAAAATAATATAATAGACAAGAATATAATAGAAAAAATAATATAATAGAATAAAATAGAAAGATTATAACCTTCTTCCGAAACTTGAATTTCAAATAAAATAAATTAAAATTTGAAAAAAATAGAATAGAAAAAAAAAGAATAGAATAGAAAAAAATTGCATAGAATAAAATAGAAAGAATATATTTAGATAGAATAGAAAAGAATAAAATAGAAAAGAATAGAATAATAAAAAAAACAATAGACTAGAAAGAATATAACTATTTACCAAAATTCAAATAGAATAACTTTGAATTTGAATAGAATAGATTAAAAATAGAAAATAGAAGAATTGAATAGACTAGAAAAAAAGAATAGCATAGAAAAAAACAACAACAATATAATAGATTAGAATAGAATATAACCATCTTCCGAAATTCCAATTTTCGGATAGAATAAATTTGAATAGAATAGAAAGTAAAATAATAGAATAGCAAAGAATAGAATAGAATAAACAATGGGAAAGAATAGAAACAATATAACAACATAACTGTTTTCCAAAATTCGAATTTTGAATAGAATAAATTTGAATTCTACTTGAATAGAAAAGAATAGAATAGAATAAAAAAAGAATAGAATAGAAAAAACTAAAGAATGGAATAGAAAGATAATAACCATCTTCCAAAATTTGAATTTCGAATAGAATAAATTTGATTTCGAATGGATTCGATCGAATTTGAATAAACAAAATTAATTCTGAAAACAAATTAAACTAATTGAACTCAACGAATTCATGTAAATACCGAATCAAAACGAAACAAATGTTTCTGTTCTGCAAATGTCTAATATTTAAAGGGACGTAGCACTTCTCAACCCTACAAATTTCCCTGCAGTCTATGTTATGTTATTAGTGGGGCTCTCTGTAGAGAAGGGGTCATACAGTTCACCAATTAAGGCCTCGTACACACGACCGAGTTTCTCGGCAAGAACCAGCAAGAAACTTGCTGGCAGAGATGTCTTGCCGAGTAAACTCGTTCGTGTGTACGCGGCTATCGGGTCTCTCGTCGAGAAAACCGACAAGTAATCTCGACGAGAAAATAGAGAACCTGCTCTCTATTTTCTCGTCGAGATTCTCGTCGGCATGTTTCTCGACGAGAAAAGTGAGTGTGTGTACACTTACCTGTCCTCCCGGAAGCCCGCGCATGTTCGAAATGACTTTGACGCATGCGCGGTAGCTTCCTAGGCATAGATAGGGTATACCAAGATGGCGGCGACGGCATCGAATGTGACGAGCGCATGCTCGTCGTAGTCAATGACGTCACCGCTTTCGCTCCATTCAAAGAACCGCGGGTTCTTTGAAAGGAGCGTGTGTACACTCGGCCGGGACAAGTTTCTTGTCCAAGAATCTCGTCGAAAAAAACATATCTCGGCCGTGTGTACGAGGCCTAAGAGTCTGTACAGGAAGATGGCTGCATGTAGAGCTGCAGAGAGTCTTGTCACTGCTAAACAGCTTTTTCTTCTCTTTATCTCTGCTGGTTCATTCACCGCTAAAAGCTGAACTCCAGCCTTTCTGTCAGCTCACCTGTCGCTCTGCTCTCTCCTTCTATCAGCATGCTACTAGTTAGTTTATTCAAACTGTGGCACGCCTGATTGTCTCTTTGCGCTGCTTCTCCCTTTGAGCTCTGCTGTTTACCCACTGCAAGTATAATAAGTCCTTACACTGAAGTTGAACTTGATCCTTCCCTAGTTGTAGCGGCTCCTCTACTGTAATGAAGTTGCTCACTCTGTGAGCTTCTCATAATCTGCACAGCAAGCCGGATAGATTTCCGTTCTTTCAATCATGGAGGCTCAGCACCACAAGAGGGCGTTACCTAGGGCAGTCAGCTTGTAAATATAACCCGCCTAGGAATGATTACACCTTCAAAACTGTCATCCACCAACCAAAGCATTTTGCTTTTTGCAAGACTCCTTCAATTCATCAAGATCTCAAATTACGTCACTTCCGGTTACTGTAAACCGTAATTTATTATTTTTTTATTATTACTTATCTCCATTAATTGGAGATTTCGATGACTTGTCGTTTTGACACAACACCGACAAGCGTGTACACTGTGTTTTGACACAACAGCGGGAAACAAGGAAAAAGTTGCCGCCGCGGAGGCAGACATTTTGTTGGTTAGTATCGGAGCGGAGTTACAATATCCGCTGATAATACCGTGTACTTGGAGTATATACGGTTGCCGGTGTTGTGTCAAAACAGCAAGTTGTCAAAATCTCCAATTACTGACAATTGCGCGGTCGTGCGACGTGGCTCCCAAACAGAATTGATGTCCTTTTTTTCCCACAAATAGAGCTTTCTTTTGGTGGTATTTGATCACCTCTGCGGTTTTTATTTTTTGCGCTATAAACAAAAATAGAGCGACAATTCTGAAAAAAAAAGCAATATTTTTTACTTTTTGCTATAATAAATATCCCCAAAAAAATATATAAAAAAAAAATGTTTTTTCCTCAGTTTAGGCCGATACGTATTCTTCTACATATTTTTGGTAAAAAAAAATCGCAATAAGCGTTTATTGATTGGTTTGCGCAAAAGTTATAGCGTCTACAAAATAGGGGATAGATTTATGGCATTTTTATTATTATATTTTTTTACTAGTAATGGCAGCGATCTGATTTTTATCGTGACTGCGACATTATGGCGGACACATCGGACACTTTTGACGCTATTTTGGGACCGTTCTCATTAATACAGCATTCAGTGCTATAAAAATACACTGATTACTGTGTAAATGACACTGACAGTGAATGGGGTTAACCAGTAGAGGGTGCTGAAGGGGTTAAGTGTGTCCTAGGGAGTGATTCTAACTGTGTGGGGGCTGGGCTTACTGTGACGCGACACTGATCGCTGCTCCCGATGAGAGGGAGCAGACGATCAGTGTCCTGTCACTAGGCAGAACGGGAGATGCCTTGTTTACACTGGCCTCTCCCAGTTCTGTAGCTCCATGACACGATCGCGGGACACCGGCGGACATCGAGTAACCGTACAGGTACGTTACTTTGCGCATCTGTGCCATTCTGCCGACGTATTTGTACAGGCGGCGGTCAGCAAGCAGTTAATAGTGCTACCCTTTGCTGCTTGTACAGCTTTGCTGAATAGGCCTGTATATAATGTATGTCCGTGCAATAAAAAACTTTAAACGGTCCTCATTTCTCTAATTGTCATACACGTGTAGAAGAGATTCGGAGCCACTTCTCCCTTGTCATGTCATAAGTGTCAATGAGCGCAGGAAGAGACTGACTCCCAATGATCTCACAGCTGACACAAAAGACAAATTATTCTGACTTATCATTACTCAAGCTTCACAAACCGAGACCATATTGGTGAAGAAATAGGACCCATCAATAATTCCGCTCTCAGCTTTTCCACCCACTTGTTCCCTTCTAAAGTTTTACAAAGTTATTGACTTACTGCCACCAACTTTTCAAAATGTCTGAAAGTTTTCCCTGGTGCAATGCATTATGTGATGAGGAACATTTCCCGAAAGACAAAGAAATATCGGCGCTCTAAGTCAACATATGAGAACATAAAAAGGACTATCACTAATGAGCAAATCTTCAACTAAAGTTTATTTAGAACATACAGGAATGGGATCGGGACAATGGGGTCAAGGTGGATTATCCCTTTAACCACTTCAATACCAGGCACTTATGCACCTTCCTGCTCAGGCCAATTTGAATGACAATTACGCGGTCATGCTACATTGTACCCAAACAACATTTTTATCATTTTGTTCCTACAAATAGAGCTTTCTTTTGGTGGTATTTAATCACCTCTGCGATTTTTATTTTTTGCGCAACAAATAAAAAAAGACCGAAAATTTAGAAAAAAATTATATTTTTCTTTGTTTCTGTTAATTTTTTTGTAAATAAGTTTGTTTTCTTCTTCAATGACGGGCACTGATAAGGCAGCACCGATGAGGTGGCACCAATGAGGTGGCACTGATGGGTACTGATGATGGTCACTGATAGGCGGCACTGATGGGCACTGATAGGTGACACTGGTATGCGGCGCTGGTGGGCACTTATAGGCGGCACTGATGGGCACTCATAGGCGGCACTGATGGGTACTTATGGGTGGCACTGATGGGTACTTATGGGTGGCACTGATGGGCGGCACAGATGGGCACTAATAGGTGGGCACTGATGGGCATGGATGGGCACTGAGAGGTGGCACTGATAAACAATGATGCACACTGATGGGTGGCACTGATGATACTGATGGGTGGCATTGCTGGGCATCACATATTTTGTTTTTGTCCATAATGTTGCCAGTCAGTGCCCATTTGTGGGCACTGATTGGCATATATTGTGCTTATTTTATTTTTTAATATGTGGATAGCCATGGGGTACATACCTGGCCATCCACATGTTGCCCGCTTTCCTGGTGGTCCTAGCGGCTTCCCTGGTGGTCCAGTGTGGGCATTCGCGGGGGGGCTGCGCTGATAAACAATCAGCGCAAACCCCCCCCCTGTCAGACGCGAGTGAGGAAAAGCTGATCAACGGCTCTTCCTGTTTACATCGTAATCAGCCGTGATTGGACATGGCTGATCACATGGTAAAGAGCCAGAGATCGGTTTAGCGGTGTGTCAGATTGACACACCGCACCACCGATCGCCGCGATGCGCGCCCACCCGGGCGCGCGGCGGCTGTTATTCTGCTGGACGTCATATGACACCCAGTCAGGATAACGCAACCACTTCCCGGACATCAATCTGCTATTGATCGGGCGGGAAGTGGTTAAAGAAAAATGGATCTATGGAAAAAAGGTATACTGCATTTACACCAATTATATGATAAGGATGTTTTTGTTACCAGGTATAAGCTGACTAATAAATTGTTTTTCCAGTATCTTCAACTCCGTCATGCATTACAATGTCAATCAACTTCTTTGTCACTTCTTCTGTCAAGTATAACCCTTCTTCTACACCTACTTTGGCAGTTTCCACTTCCTGCTCTAAAAAGTGGTCGATAGCAGATACAGTGGGGACAATAATTATTTGATCCCCTGCAGATTTTGTAAGTTTGCCCACTTACAAAGAAATAAAGGGTATATATATTTTCAGAGGTGTATTTTAAATGATGGAGGCAGAATATCAACCAAAAATCCAGAAAAAACACATAATACAAATGTTATAAATTGAGTCGCAGTTCAGTAAACTGAAGGATTTGATCCCAAAGAAAAACATGACTTAGTACTTGGTGGAGAAACCCTTGTTGGTAATCACAGAGGTCAGATGTTTCTTGTAGTTGGTTGCCAGGTTTGCACACATCTCAGGAGGGATTTTTGTACACTCTTCTTTACAGATCTTTATTCTTAATGTTTCTTGGCTGTTGCTTGGCAACTCAAAATTTCAGCTCCCTCCATAAATTTTCTCTAGGATTAAGGTCTGGAGACTGGCTAGGCTACTCCATGACCTTAATGTGCTTCTTCTTGAGCCACTCATTTCTTGCCTTGGCGGTATGTTTTGGGTCACTGTCATGGTGGAAGACCCATCCATGACTCATCTTCATTATTCTGGCTGAGGGAAGAAGGTTCTTATCCAAGATTTTACAATACATGGCCCTGTCCATCGGCCCCTCAATGCGGCAAAGTCGGCCTGGTCGATTAGCAGAGAAACAGCCCCAAAGCATCATGTTTCCACCTCCGTGCTTTACTATAGGGATGGTGTTCTTAGGGTTATAGACAGCATTTTTCTTCCTCCAAACAGTTAATACTAAAGAGCTCAATTTTGGTCTCATTTGACCACAGCACTTTCTCCCAATCCTTCTCTGAATGATTTAGGTGTTCACTGGCAAACTTCAGACGGGCCTGTACATGTGCCTTCTTGATGAGGGGGACCTTCCGAGCGCTGCAGGATTTCAATTCATGCCGGCGTATTGTGTGACCAATGGTTAGTTTGGTGACTGTGGTCCCAACTGCCTTGAGATTAGACATGTGCACTGCTGAAAAATTTGTTGTTTTCGTTTCATTTGGTTTTTTTTTGCTTTTTTCGGAATTTCTGAAAATTTGAAAATTCGGAAATTTGAAAATTCGGAATTCCGAAATTTCGAATTCCGATTTTCGAATTTCCGAATTTTCACATTTCAGAAATTCTAAAAATTCGAAATTCGGAAATTCGAAAATTCGGAAATTCGGGAAATTCAACTTTCCAAATTTCCCTTTTTCTAATTTTAGATTTTCTAATTTTAGATATAAGGCAAAATCTTGCATGGAGCTCCAGACCGAAGGCGATTGATGGTTATTTTGTATTTCTTCCATTTGTGAATAATCGCTCCAACAGTTTGTCTCCTTCTCACCAAGCTTCTTGCTGATGGTCTTGAAGCCCATTCTAGCCTTATGCAGGTCTACAATCTTATTCCTGACATTGTTTGACAGCTCTTTGGTCTTACCCATGATGGTGATGATGTTTGAGGCTGGGTTCACACTTGTCCGACAAACGCTCCGACATTGGGAGCTCATGTCGTATGACGTGTGAAAATCAATGTTTCCCTATGGGAGCCGTCTTAACTGGTCCGACACATGTCGGTCCGACTTTGAAAATGCTCCCTGTACTACTTTGGTTCGACTTTGATCCTACTTCAGCCCATTGACTATCATTGAAGTCGGATCAAAGTCGGACCGCATTCTTGCATGATCCGACTTTGGCATGCGACTTGTGCTCTGCTGATCTTGAGGGGCAACTCCACACCAAATTTTAAATAAAAAAAACGGCATGGGTTCCCCTCCAGGAGCATACCAGGCCCTTCGGTCTGGTATGGATTTTAAGGGGAACCCCCTAAGCCGAAAAAATGTCGTGGGGGTCCCCCCAAAATCCAAACCAGACCCTTATCCGAGCACGTGACTTGGCAGGCCTCAGGAAAAGAGGGGGGGACGAGAGCGGCCCCCCTCCCTCCTGAACCATACCAGGCCGCATGCCCTCAACATGGGGGGTTTGGTGCTTTGGGGCAGGGGGGCGACCTGCGGCCGGACCCCGACAACCAACGGCCAGGGTTGTCGGGAAGAGACCCTGTCCTCATCAACATGGGGGCAGGGTGCTTTGGGGTGGGGGGGCCGCCCCCTGCCCCAAAGCACCAAACCCCCCATGTTGAGGGCATGCGGCCTGGTACGGTTCAGGAGGGAGGGGGGCCACTCTCTCATCCCCCCCCCTCTTCTCCTGCGGCCTGCCAGCTTGCGTGCTCGGATAACGGTCTGGTTTGGATTTTGGGGGACCCCCACGCTGTTTTTTCGGCTTAGGGGGTCCCCCTTAAAATCCATACCAGACCGAAGGGCCCGGTATGCTCCTGGAGGGGGAACCCACGCCGTTTTTTTATTTTAAATTTGGCGTGGAGTTCCCCCTCAAGATTCATACCAAACACAGTATTGGCGGGGATCCAAGTCGGATACCCGTTCATTGAAAGTCGGACATATGCCGGCTTCATGTCGCAGGGCAAAGTCGGATCCAAAGTAGGACGGCTCTTGTGTCGCACAAGTGTGAACCCAGACTCAGGCTGGGTTCACACTGGTACGACACGACAGTCATACAACTTTCCTACTTTGCTCTGCGACATCAGTTCTACATTGATCCTACATCGGTCCTACATCCATCCGACTTGAATGAACAGGATACTACTTTGATCCGACTTTGTGCTAGTCTGACTTGTCCTTTGACCAATCAAAACAATCCCAGGGTGAGATAAAGGCCGGGTTCACACTAGTGCGACACGACATCTGTCCTACTTTGGATCCGACTTTGCCCTGCGACATGAACCCGACATATGTCCGACTTTCAATGAACGGGGATCCGACTTGGATCCCCGCCAATATCAGGCACTGTGTTTGGTATGAATCTTGAAGGGGAACTCCAGGCCAAATTTTAAATTAAAAAAACGGCGCGGGTTCCCCTCCAGGGGCATACCAGGCCCTTGGGTCTGGTCTGGATTTGAACAGGCGCCCCTACGCCGAAAAAACGGCGTGGGGTACCCCCCAAAATCCAAACCAGACCCTTATCCGAGCACACAACCTGGCCGGCCGCAGGGGAAGGGGGGGGACGAGAGAGCGGCCCCCCTCCCTCCTGAACCGTACCAGGCCGCATGCCCTCAACATGGGGGGTTTGGTGCTCTGGGGCAGGGGGGGCGACCTGCGGCCCCCCCACCCCAGAGCACCCTGCCCCCATGTTGATGAGGACAGGGCCTCTTCCCGACAACCCTGGCCTTTGGTTGTCGGGGTCTGCGGGCGGGGGCTTATCGGAATCCAGGAGCCCCCTTTAATAAGGGGGCCCCCGGATCCCGCCCCCCCCACCCTATGTGAATGAGTATGGGGTACATCGTACCCCTACCCATTCACCTGGTGGAAAAAAATTGCAATAAAAAACACTACACAGGTTTTCAAAGTAATTTATTGCACAGCTCCGGGGGTCTTCTTCCGACTTCCGGGGGTCTTCTTCCGACTTCCGGGGGTCTTTTCCGACTTCGAGGGTCTCCGGTGTCGTCTCCCGCTCTCCGGTTTTTTCTTCCGCCGGGCCTCCGCTAACTTCTTTTTAGCTCTCTTGCTAACAGAGGCCCGGTCTTCCCGTTGTCTCGTCTGGCTCTCCGTTGTTCTTCTGCCGGCCCCTCCACTAACTTCTTGGTAGCTCTCTCGCTAGTGGAGGAGCCGGTTTTCCCGTCGCTGTCGCCGTCGGCGTCTTCTTCCCTCTTCTCCTTCTCGATGTTAACGCGTCGCCTCCTCCCGCTGTAATACTGGCTCTCCGCTCCGCTCCGCATTAATATAGGCTTCTCATGACGTCACAGTCACATGTTCCCATGACGTCACAGTCACATGCTCCGGGGCCATGTGCCCTGGAACATGTGACTGTGACGTAATGAGAAGCCTATATTAATGCGGAGCGGAGCGGAGAGCCAGTATTACAGCGGGAAGAAGCGACGCGTCAACATCGAGGAGGAGAAGAGGGAAGAAGAAGCCGACGGCGACGGGAAGCCCGGCCCCTCCACTAGCGAAAGAGCTACGAAGAAGTTAGTGGAGGGGCCGGCAGAAGAACAACGGAGAGCCGGACGAGACAACGGGAAGACCGGGCCTCTGTTAGCAAGAGAGCTAAAAAGAAGTTAGCGGAAGAAAGAACCGGAGAGCGCGGAGACGACACCGGAGACCCTCAAAGTCGGAAAAGACCCCCGGAAGTCGGAAGAAGACCCCCGGAAGTCGGAAGAAGACCCCCGGAGCTGTGCAATAAATTTCTTTGAAAACCCGTGTAGTGTTTTTTTATTGCAATTTTTTGTCCACCAGGTGAATGGGTAGGGGTACGATGTACCCCATACTCATTCACATAGGGTGGGGGGGCCGGGATCCGGGGACCCCCTTATTGAAGGGGGCTCCCGGATTCCGATAAGCCCCCCGCCCGCAGACCCCGACAACCAACGGCCAGGGTTGTCGGGAAGAGGCCCTGTCCTCATCAACATGGGGACAGGGTGCTCTGGGGTGGGGGGGCCGCAGGTCGCCCCCCTGCCCCAGAGCACCAAACCCCCATGTTGAGGGCATGCGGCCTGGTACGGTTCAGGAGGGAGGGGGGGCCGCTCTCTCGTCCCCCCTCTTCCCCTGCGGCCTGCCAGGTTGTGTGCTCGGATAAGGGTCTGGTTTGGATCTTGGGGGGACCCCCACGCCGTTTTTTCGGCGTAGGGGCACCCGTTCAAATCCAGACCAGACCCAAGGGCCTGGTATGCTCCTGGAGGGGAACCCATGCTGGTTTTTATTTAAAATTTGGCCTGGAGTTCCCCCTCAAGAGCAGTACAGCACAAGTCGCATGCCAAAGTCGGACCATGCAAGACTGCGGTCCGACTTTGATCCGACTTCAATGATAGTCAATGGGCTGAAGTCGGATCAAAGTCGGACCAAAGTAGTACAGGGAGCATTTTCAAAGTCGGACCGACATGTGTCGGACCAGTTAGGACGGCTCCCATAGGGAAACATTGATTTTCACACGTCATGCGACATGAGCTCCCAATGTTGGAGCGTTTGTCGCCCCAGTGTGAACCAGGCCAAATTCCTTTTACTGCTGCTGTAATCACCATGTCGGATGGTTAGGACAAGGATCCTACTTTGATCCAACTTCAATGATATTCAATGGGCTGAAGTCGAAACAAAGTCGGACCAAAGTAGTACAGGGAGCATTTTCAAAGTCGGACCGACTTGTGTCGGACCAGTTAAGACGGCTCTCGTAGGGAAACATTGATTTTCACACGTCATGCGACATGAGCTCCCAATGTCGGGGCGTTTGTCGGACCAGTGTGAACCCAGCCTAATGCAGTGGTTCTCAACTCCTGTCCTCGGGACCCACTAACAGGCCAGATTTTAAGTATTACCTTGGGGAGATGCAGACTAGAATACTGCAATCCCTGAGCAGCAAATTCTATCACCTGTGATGCATTTCAGTTATCTTGCAAACCTGGCCTGTTGGTGGGCCCTGAGGACTGGAGTTGAGAACCACTGGCCTAATGGAAGAAAGAGATTCTGTGGACAGGTGTCTTTTATACACATGAGTTGTCGTTAGGAGCACCTTCTTAAATTGACAGCACTAATCTTTGTGCCACGTCAACACATGTAACAGTCTGTGGGATCCAAAATTATTGTTGGTTGATAGGGGATCAAATAATTATTTTACTCACTGAACTGCAACTTAATTTATAACATTTGTATTGTGTTTTTTTTCTGGATTTTTAGTTGATATTCTGTCTTTATAATTTAAAATACACCTATGGTAAAAATTATAGACCCTTCATTTCTTTGTAAGTGGGCAAACTTACAAAATCTGCAGGGGACCAAAAAAAAATGTTGCCACTCTTTATACTCTGCATTACAAATTGCTGCTAGTGCCCAGGTATCTTTATCCTGTAGTCGCCATTGGGGGGAGAATTTAGGGTTTTTGGAGGATGATTAGTGGATACAGGCATTAGAAACTGTACCATTAGTATCTTTATCCCCATTACAATGTCTGACTCAATTGTCTCTAGTGCAAAGGGTTCACAATATGCTTTAGCATTTGTATTCTTATGCCGCGTACACACGATCGGAATTTCCGTCGGAAAAACCTTGGATGGTTTTTCCGACGGAATTCCACTCAAGCTTGGCTTGCATACACACGGTCATACAAAAGTTCTCGGAACTTTTGACCGTCAAGAACGCGGTGACGTACAACACTACGACGAGGCGAGAAAATTAAGTTCACTGCTTACGAGCATGCGTAGGAATTGTGCGCGTCGGAATTGCATACAGACGAATGGAATTTCCGTTAGGATTTTTTTCCGTCGGAAAAATAGAGAACCTGCTCTCAATCTTTTCTTGGCGGAAATTGCAACAGCAAAAGTCCGATGGAGCATACACAAGGACGGAATTTCCGACAAAAAGCTCACATCGGACTTTTGCTGGTGGAATTTCCGATCGTGTGTACGCGGCATTAGGGTGGATCTGACTCCCCAAATTGTCCCCGCTGTGCTACACATACGGGCTCCCTTATTCATATGTGACGGCGTTACCCTAAACTTCATCACTATTGGTCCACTCTTTTTCCGACACTTAACAGTATTTGTTATACCCAGGTCCCAACAGATACTAAATTGGCCATACTGGATGTTATTCCAAAGGAAAATCTGCCAGCTGATTTTGGCCTGTTGTGAACTAGGGCTTTATATTTAGTATTATTACAAAAATGGCTTTCTTCCACCCTTCCTAATTGGTCTCAATGGAGAGATGCTGTTAATTCTCTTTTGAGGGAAGAAATTACTTATAAACATGTCCTTAAAAATGTTTTAAAAGATATAGGAACCATGGTTTCCCTATGCAAAAGCGACATTTGTGAACTCACCTGTTTATGTTGGGCCAAGGGTACTCGATTCTTCTCATTGTGAAAATTGTTATTTCCAATAATATGACAATGTCTACTATTTTGATGTAGGGATGGGCTCGATGTTCGAGTTGAACGTAAGTTCGATTTGAACGTCAGCTTTTTGTTTCTTCATATAAAAAACGAACATATGGAGCGCTCATGGCAAGTTCGCCCGCTGTGGAGCGCCCCATAATGTACTGCAAGATCGCAGTGCATTGACGGCTGTTGATGCACTGCAAGATCGCAGTGCATTGACGGCTGTTGATTGGCCAAAGCATGCACTTGACCTGCATGGTTTGGCCAATCACAGCGCGATGTGCTGTGAGAGCCATGATTGGCCGAATGCAGGGTGCCTTTGGTCAATCATGGCTCAGTGGCTAAGTCCACGCCAAACACTATTTAAGGCTGCTGCTTACACGGCGGCCGTATATAGTGAATGAATAGAGATTAGGCAGGTAGTGTAATGTGCAGTCAGTCAGTGTAGTATATATAATACAGTTCAGAGTATATAGTGCAGTCAGTGTAGTATATATAATACAGTTCAGAGTATATAGTGCAGTTAGTGTAGTATATATAATAAAGTTCAGAGTATATAGTGCAGTCCGTGTAGTATACATAATACAGTTCAGAGTATACAGTGCAGTCCCTGTAGTATATATAATACAGTTCAGGGTATATAGTGCAGTCCATGTAGTATATATAATACAGGGGAGAGTATATAGTGCCATCAGTGTAGTATATAAAATACATTGCAGAGTATATAGTGCAGTCAGTGTAGTATATATAATACAGTGCAGGGTATATAGTGCAGCGCAGAGTATATAATACAGTGTATTGAAGTGGTTAGGGGGAACCCAATGACAGGCCCTTTGGGTCTGGTATAGATTTTAAGGGGAACTCTACAACATTTAAAAAAAAAAACAGTGAGGTGTCCCCCCCAAAATCCATACCAGGCCCTTTGAGTCAGGCATAGATTTTAAGGGGAACTCCACGGCAAAAAAAAAGCTGTGGGTCCCCCCCCCAAAATCCACACCAGTCCCTTATCTGAGCATACAGCCTTGCAGGCCAGGAAAGGGAGGGGGCGAGCGGGTGCCCCCCCCCCTCCTGAACCATACCATACCACTTGCCCTCAAGGCACTTTTTTTTATTAAACTTTGGCGTGGAGTACTTAAGATCCAAACCAGACACGAAGGGCCTTGTATTGACTGGGTTGGGGACCCCACGCCATTTTTTTCATAGATTTTTCATCTATATTCCCCGGAGCCGGCAATACATTACAGCCACAAGCAAGTTCGAATTACATTTTTTCTTTTAGAAATGTCATTATTGCTGCGGCACTGTTCTACACATTGCACAAATGCGCCACTTTACAGGCAGACTAAGGGGACCCCCCAGGCATGATATTTAAAGGAATATTTCATTTTTATTAGAATCACTGCTCCTGAAAAAACTATTGTTTTAAAACCTTTTTTTGCATTGATACATGTCCCCAGCGGCAGTACCCGGGTCCCCACACACTTTTTATGGCAATAACTTGCATATAAGCCTTAAAATTAGGACTTTGGATTATTCATGTTCGTGTCCTATAGACTTTAATAGGGTTTTCATGTTCGCTAGAACTTTTTGCCTTTTCGAGCTGTTCTGGTGCGAACCGAACCGGGGGGTGTACAGCCCATCCCTACTCTAATGGGAGGTTACGTTCTGGTTTATGTATTATAAGGAGCAAATGTTGGGTAGGGTACTACTTTTTAAGATACAATGTCATGCACTTTGTTTTTGGTTCTATGTTTTTTGTTGTTTGTATTGCCCACAGGGCACTGTGGTTTTGTTTGTTTTGTTCCCTCTTTTTATTGTAAAAAATTGAAAAACCTTACAATAAAAATTAGCTGATGGAAAAAAAAAAGAAAAAAAGAAGAATTCAAGGTATGGATATTCTTACATAGCGACATTGATCCAGATTTGACCAATGTCACTATGCATATGCCTCCATATTTTTAACCAGGGTTCTGGGTAACCCTTGGGTTCTTCCAAAGGTGTCTAGGGGTTCCTTGAGTTTTGACTCGATAACCTCCCATCTGATGTTGCCTGCATAGTTCCAGGGCCAACATCATATGGTAGAGACAGCGGCATGACACTAATGATGGCGTTCTAACTCAACATATGGAGGACCATCACAAATGGTAAAATTTTCAACTAGAGTCAATTTAGAACATACAGAAAGGTGATTGGGACAGTGGGGTCGAGGTGGATTATCCCTTTAAAGACGAATTCCAGGTATGGATATTTTTACATAGTGACATTGGTCCAACTACTGTATGCATATACCTCCAAAACAGCAATTCTCAACCAGGGTTCTGTGCAACCCTAGGGTTCCTCCAAAGGTGTCTAGGGGTTCCTTTAGTTGTGACTAATTGACTTCTCCTCTGATAGTGCCTGCATACAGTAGTTCCAGGGCCAACGTCATTTGGCAGAGCCAGCGGTATGACCTTTTTAGCTGTTTGTAGGGATGGCAATCTTCCCACTGGCCACCAATGTAATAGGCATTTTCCCAATGACCTCAAGGAACCCCCTGAAACCCAAAAAAATATTTCACAGGTTCCTCTGGAGTAAAAAGATTGAGAAAGGTTGCTCTAGAAGCTGGAAATCACCATATTAGGCACTGCTGCTCCGGTAATTTAGACTAGCTTCCGGGTCCTGCGCCAAGCGGTTACCCTGCTGCATTGTGATTACAGGAGGTCGGCCTCTGGGCACGGCATCATTTAGAGAATGCTTTGCATTTTCTCAATGAATGCAAAGCATTCTCTGATTGGACAAAGTGGACAGGGTGATGTCACCACCCCCCTTCTACACCTTTCCCCCACCATTGAAAAAAAAACATGCAGTGCAGCATAAAACGATTATTTACTAAACAATTCCTAATTACCTGGAAAACCCTAATTGCTTACATGTCAGATTCACATACAATGCATTCCAGCTGTCGGAGCAGACTGTTTTCCAGGACCCGGCAATGTAGGCTTGCAGCACCCCCCTCCGTCCACTTAGTCTCACTAAAGTAAAACACAAGAAGGGGTCATCAGAGGGGAAAATTAAGCTAGCTGTTGTGACAGAAGCATGGAAACTGCATTAATGGTTCATAATTCCAGCCATGTTTGGCGCCTCAAGCTGTTATAGCTGCAAAGGGTGGGCCAACTCAATGTTGAACCCTATGGGCTAAGACTAGGATGCCATTAAAGTTCATGTGCATATTAGGGCAGGCAATATAGTGTATATATAGCCTCAAAACACTGTTGTAGGACTTTTTGGCTTAACAGCTGCCCCACCAATGTCATTGCACTTTTAGACATGGATCCCTAAGATTCTACAGCAGTGATGGCAAACCTCGGCACCACAGATGTTTTGGAACTACATTTCCCATGATGCTCATGCACTCTGCAGTATAATTGAGCATCATGGGAAATGTAGTTCCAAAACATCTGGGGTGCCAAGGTTCGCCATCACTATTCTACAGTATAGTGCTGTAAAGCACTTGGGATCTAGCTCTACAGCACTCCCACCTACCTAGTCTCTAGCTATGATACCTCTTGGCCTACTAGATCAATATAATAATGTGTTTTGCATTATAAATATTTTGACACAGATTATTATAACTAGATTGAAATAGACCTTCCATGCAACAGGCTTACAAAAATATAGTTTGACCAAAGCTTGGGTGTCTGGAAACACGCAAGAATACAACAGGTTGCAATGCACTCTTGTGGCAGAGGTAGGGCACAATGACGTTATCTGCAAACTCTAGCTGGTTGTTAAGCTTTTTTTATTTTTTGGGTCAGGGTTTGTAAGTGCAACAGACCTTCCATTTGTGATGGAAAGTCTGCTTTTAGGAGAAAATGTTCTTCTCGTGCATCAGTCTTCATCCTGAGACCCTAATTACAAAGCTACCTGTTGTTTACATCTATAAATCTCATTCCATTTACCACATCTAAGTTCATCATCTCCATCTGGACAGTCAAAAACTCCATCACATCGCTTAGATTTCTGAATACACATCGAAGAAGATTGGCAGTGTATCTTTCCCGGGCAAGTGAAGTGAACTGAAAGAGAGGTAGAAAAAAATTTGTGTAAATTTCCTCCTGTCACACCAAATTTTTTTGCTTTTTGGCTTTTATGGGGGGTACAAATGGAGCTTTATATCTTAAAATGGACTAATAAATGTCTGGCCTGTACTACAACAATGACTGTGTAACCTACAAAAGTTTTTTCTAGCCAAAACTTGTTTTTTGTTTTTGGATAGAACAGGGAATAGTCCATGTTCTGTTCATGGGAGTAAATAATAGGAAATATTTCTCAAATGTCTAAAGACATTTGTCACTAGAACAGGTGTCATCATTCTGTCACTGTAGAGAGTCCCAAAGGATGGGAGAGGCTAGGGAGAAGTCCTGGTGGCAAGCATTGGAGGAGGTAACAAGGGAGCTAGAGAAGAGGAGGTCTTGGAAAGAACGTAGAGGACAGTTTGGTTGGTATTTTGAGACTAGGTTAGTGATGTAGCTGGTGGCAGAGTTGTGGATGACTTTGTAAGTTGTTGTTAGTATTTTGAATTTGATTCATTGGGTGGAAGATAGTGGAGGGATTGGCAGAGAGGGGTAGCCGATGCTGAGCGGTTTGTAAGATGAATACCCTGAGCGGTTTGTAAGGTGGATGAGCAGCATTCATGAGGGACTGAAGGAGGGATAGCCTATTAAGGCCCCATGTACACGGGACGCTGTTAAACATGCGTTCAGAGGCAGTTGGACACTTTTTTCAACTGCCCCTGAACTCATTCAATGTTATCCTATGTGACCATGTACACAGTCTCGTTTATTGCTGTTTTTAGGCAGTTGCGTTTAACAGCGTTTCTTTGAAAGCAAAAAAATGGGTTCAGACGCAGAAGATTTCCACGTTTCAGACGCAAAACGCGACTAAACGCGGCTAAACACGGTAACACCCGTTAAGCAGCGTTTTGTTTATAGGCGTTTTTCGTTTTTGCCCATTTAAAAAATATATATATGTAGCCTACCAAGCAGTACAAAGACTGTAGAAAAGCCTGGATGCTTGGTCGGCATATACATACGGATAAGGTGGTTATTTGCCGAAAGGACACAGATAATGTCGAATACCATATAGACACCTTTGACAAACATTGAAAGCCGTTGGTGTTGCCGCATCCAAAGTATTATCTCTAAGAGTCCAGACTCTTTGTTTGTTTGTTTCTGGAGTGTACTCTCTGGAGCCCAAGAACTTTTGCCCACACAGAAGGGTATTCTACTTGTTGGAAGAGTGGGAACAGTTGTTTTTTCTTCCCTCTCTCCACACCGCAAAGACACAAGGACTTTGGGGTAGAAGAGTTCAGAGCAGGGCCACAGAAGAAGAAGAGGAAGTTTTACCCGAAAAATAAATAAAAGTTCTTCTTTCAGGACGAGTGTTTTGACGGTGGCACTCCCACTAGGTGGCGGTGTTGCATTGTCTAAAAACAAAGGAAAGAGACTCGGGTTTAAAAAATAAAATAAAATGTGTTTTACTTTTAGAAGGGAAGGATTGTTCCTCCGGGGAGAATTTTTTCACTTCTACTCTGCATGTGTTTGAATATGTATGTGCTTTCTCCCTCTGCAGGTGGATACCAAGCAAAACACTGAGAATGGGGTGGTTTTAAATAGTGCAGATGGGGAGGGAAAGTAATGATTGGAAATATGTTTATGTGACATTTGAGACTGTGATGTGCACATTGTGTTCTACTGATCTTCTTTCATTTCTGCTTTTAATTCCCTTTTCCCCATGTTAGGTTCCGGCACAAACAAGCAGTTTTAAATTTGTTTTTTTTATTTTTCTTGTCTCTGGACCAGGCCTATGCTGACTCGGGTTCGGGAGGCATGGGTTTGCTCCAGACACTGGGGACCAGTGTCCATCAGTAAGGGGAATGTGTAGCGGGGTGTTCAATTTAAGGGAAGTGTCTGAGTGGTAATCAGGCTCAGACACATTAAATTGTTAGGAGTTATGGACCATTTTTGTCCTCAGGGGATAGTGTTGGTGTGAAGTTCCCTGTGGCCTATGGGTGGCGCTGCCATATTGGACCGGGGTTGAACCACCAATACAGTGCTGTGCCTTTTGTGACCCCTTTCGGCAGCCGTACAGTGGGGCGGGGAACCTGCTGTGCATGCTGGGAGAGGATATAAAAGGGGCAGACATCTTCTGATCGGGGTCCACCCCCAGGCACCTTAAGCCTCGAAGTGCGTGTGGCTCTTCTCCGGGTGCCCTCGGCCCGGAGGCTGTGTTCCGGTTCCACCTCAGGCACCTTTAGCCTGGGGGGAGGTACTACCTCACTGTTCCTGTCCGTCTGGGTATTGAGACCCGGGAGCTGCAGCGGCGGCTCGGGGCCCAGCGCCTTCGGCTGGGGTCCGCTAAGGATTGAGGAGTCCAGGGTGCCGCCTTGCGAGGGGACCCATACCCTAAGAGAAGGGAGGATCATTCTGAGGAACCAATGCGGGAATCACGGTGAAGGAAGGGTCTGTTGACTCTCTAGGGGGGACATCTTCTCCTTGATAGAGGCCATGTTCTAGTAAGGGAGTTCAAGTTTACCAGGTCTGTGGCAGAGACCAAAAGTTCACAAGGTCTGTGACAGAGGCCTTATTCACCAGGTCTGTGGCAGAGACCAACTTCACGGTCTGTGGCAGAGACTGTGCGCCTAAAACTGTTTGAGAATCTGAACAGTGAAGAGTTTGAGCTACGTTTGTGCCTGGACCTCCTCCACACCTTAGGCTGTCCTGTTTCCTTTGCTCCAACCCTTTCCTATCCAAAAAGACTGTTTATTACAAAGTGAGAATAAATAGTGAGTTGGAGTTTCAGCTGGTGTGGAAATTTACGTTACTGGGGAAGTCAAGGATTTGCATCTACACATGGTAGAGGTGAGAATCATTCTCAGGAGGACTTTGGCTCTGGCTGCAGACCAGACCCAAAAATAACACCGCTCAACCTCTTTACACAGGGGGGTACGAGCTGCTGGTGCGGTGTGCCTGTCTCCCCCTGCGAGGAGCCGAGTTAAATGCAGGAGGGGGATAGGTGGGTGTGCTATATATATATATATATATTTTTTTTTTAAACGCTTCTAAATGCAAACGCGGCCAAACGCGGCATTTAAACGCGGCAAAACTGACATTTTAAACGTGGGTTACTATCTGTCAAGTTTAATCATTTAGGAGCAGTTGTAAAAATGTCCCGCGTACATGGAGCCTTAAAGGTAAACCAATGAGGAGGGAGTTGCAGTAGTGGAGACGAGATATGATCAGGGAGTGGGTTAGGAGCCTTGTGGTGTCATTGGTTAGGAAGGGACATATCTTGGAGATGTTGCGGAGGTTGAGGCGGCAAGTGTTGGACAATGATTGGATGTGGGGCCCAAAGGATAGTTAAGAGTTCTGGACTACAACTAGAACTTTGGCATGTGGGGACGGGTTGATAGTTGAGCCGTTGATTTTGACAGGGAAATGGATCTTGGATGGATTGAGTTTGAGGAAGTGGTGTGACATCCAGGCTGATATGTTGGTCAATAAATAATGATATGTGAGGAGACTAAAGGAGTGAGCTGAGGGGTAGAGAGATAGATTATGGTGTCAATGGTGTAGAAATGGTATTGAAAGCCATGGGAGGCTATCAACTGACCCAGGAAGGAGGTGTAGATAAAGAATAGGAGAGGTCTAAGAACAGAACCTTGGGGAACTCAGACGGAGAAAGGAAGGGAAGAGAAGGAAGTAGAACTGCAAGTGACATTGAAGGTGTGGTGGGATAGGTAGGATGAGAACCAGCATGGCACATTTGGCAAACAGTATCGCCTCCAAACGCAACCCATTCAAGTGAATGGTGCCACAACCGCCTTGCAGCCGCATGCAATGCATGCAGTTGTGTCACAGTGGGATGGAATTTTGTGGGTTAAAACAGGCATTAAGGTGTAGGTACCATTTCATAGGATAGGCCTGTAGAAGGAGCTGTTGCTCCAAGCGCGTAGCCTATCTGTCCATCTCCTTCCACTACACTGTTCCACCGGATTTATCCCCGCTGTCCGTGATGTAATTTACGTGCGTTCCACGCTGGTTCCGGACGCCTTCCTGGTGGCCATAGGACATGCTGAGGATTCTACAAACACACAGCCACGTATAGAGCCGATTCCGGACACTGGGAGCACCCTGAACTACTGGGAACAGATGAGCCTGTTATTTACTTCTCTCTTGTGAGTGATTTTAAGTACCTTGCCATTAACTAGTGATTTTAATACTGCGCTTAGGTGGCGCTTCCTGGTTTTTCTCTCCTACTAGCTCCTAGCGGGCACCTGAGATACAGCAAATTGGTGTCTATGATACACTGTAGATTTGTCATGTCATTGACTCCCCCTATCCCAATCCCAAATTTACTGTAAAGGCACACAACAGTTTATAGGACCATTCCTGATTGCTTAGGACTAAAGCTGGTCATAGATGGATAGAATTTCAAACCAAAATTCTTAGGAAAATACGTACGAAAAATCTCCAAACATTTGAATATCGTTCTAAAGTTTTTATTTGCTTTTAACATTTGATTTTGGAATGAATGGACTTTACCAAATGAAAACCACATACACTGTCAGAAATTTGTTCGTCCAAAACATTTTTTCCATCCTCCTTCTTTACATTTTCTTGTCACTGCGAAAACAAATGTCGATTTGACCCCACTAATGATTAGAAAAACAAACAAACCTACTTATGTAGCAGCCAAACCTGGGATGAATCTGGGTCAGGGTCAGTGACTAATCAGACTGCACCCCTGGTGCCTCCCCCTACTTGCTGGAACCTTGGAGAAGCTTCCAGAAGAATGGGTGGAAGGATGGGAGGAGCTGCCTGGAGTACTGAGGAGGGCCCCAGCCAAACCCCTGCAAGTAGGCTGGCAGGGGGTGGGCACCTCTTAAATACTCTGGATCATGCCAGTAGGAGGCAGTCAGGTGGAAGATTGAGAAGGAGTGCTGAAGAGGCTGTCAGATGCCCCCTAGTCTGGGGGGGGGGACCTTGCGCCTGGGAGCTTGGGTGCTCAAGGGATCCTCTACAACACATAGAGCAGGATGTGAGGACAGCAGGAGAGAGTCAGCACGTCCAGGAGTTCTCCAGGAGAAGACAGCCGGGTGGGCTGGCGACTGTGCAGTCTGGGAGGACTGTGGAGAAGCAGCCAGGTGGGCTAGGAAAAAGGGGCAGCTGCAACCAGGTGGGTTGGCAGTCCCTGAAAAGGTGGTGCTGGGATCAGTAGTCACAGGGATGTAAGCTGGACACTGTACTTTGCTACACAACTCAAATGGCCCAGGGTCCCTGCCTGAAAAGGGCTTTTGCTTCAAAATCTGACTATTGCCTCTTTCAGATAAACCATCAGCGTGCCAGCTGGAATTCTGCAAGCAAGTTTAGTGCTGTAGGAAAGTTGTCCCTGAAGAATTGTTCTGAAGTCAAGTAGGCATCCCATAATCTCCCTAATCCCTATCCAAGTTTTATCCCCTCAATAAAAAATAAGTGCTGGACTATTTTCTGACTTTGGGAGCTTGTGAGAATTCGGTGTGCCTGGCTGCAGTGGCGGTGCATCCATAAAGGGCGCAGGAGCGCCGCCCCCCCTCTCCTGCACCGCTCTGATCCCCATAGATAGATTCATGCATTGCATGAATCTATCTATGGTCGCTGCTGACACCCCCTATTCAGGTGTCCGGACCCTTTTCGAGCACCGGGCACCTGAATTTCAGCGGTGGGGGTGTTTTTTGGAAGCACCTGATAAGAACGATAGACTCTAGTAGGTGTCCAAAAATGTGAGAAGTGGACGCAAAGCTGTGCGTTCGCTTCTCACTCAGCTGTATGTTAGCAAAGCTAAGGAATCCGCTTTGCTAACATTGAACCCCCTTTCAGTCAATCAGGTGCGCAGGGTCTGTGTTACCTGTCACCTGATTGGCTAAAATGACAGGCACTGTGATTGGACGCCTATCAGCCATCCAATCATAGCAGAGGACGAGAGGAGGAGCGGGCTGGAGAAGACATCGGGGTCGGAGAAGAAATGGCGGACACAGGACAATGCTCGCCGCCTGACGTCACCACCCGCAGCTCCCCCGAGACAATGTAAGTGCCGAGCAGACGGGGGGCACAGTGGCAGCACTTGGGACACAGTGGCAACATTTGGGGCACAGTGGCAGCATTTGGGGCACAGTGGCAGCATTTAATGGGCACAGTGGCAGCATTTCAGGCACAGTGGCAAGTGGCAATGTTTGATGGCCAAAGTGGCTGCGTTTATTGGGCAAAGTGGCTGCGTTTGATGGCACAGTGGCTGCGTTTAATGGGCAAAGTGGCTGCGCTTGATGGCACAGTGGCTGCGTTTAATGGGCAAAGTGGCTGCGCTTGATGGCACAGTGGCTGTGTTTGATGGGCACAGTGGCTGCGTTTGATGGGCAAAGTGACTGCGTTTTATGGGCAAAATGGCTGCGTTTGATGGGCACAGTGGCTGCGTTTGATGGGCACAGTGGCTGTGTTTGATGGGCACAGTGGCAGCTTTGATGGGCAAAGTGGCTGTGTTTGATGGGCACAGTGACAGCGTTTGAGGGACACAGTGGCAGCGTTTGAGGGTACAGTGGCTGCGTTTGGTACAGTGGCTGTGTTTTAAGGGGCACAGTGGCTGTGTTTGATGGGCACAGTGGCTGCGTTTGATGGGCACAGTGGCTGCGTTTGATGGTACAGTGGCTGCGTTTGATGGGCACAGTGGCTGCGTTTGATGGGCACAGTGGCTGCGTTTGATGAGCAAAGTTTCTGCGTTTTAATGGGCAAAGTGGCTGCGTTTAATGGGCAAAGTGGCTGCGTTTGATGGCACAGTGGCTACGTTTAATGGGCAAAGTGGCTGCGTTTGATGGCACAGTGGCAGCGTTTGATGGTACAGTGGCTGCGTTTGGTACCGTGGCTGCATTTGATGGGCACAGTGGCTGCGTTTGATGGCACAGTGGCTGCGTTTGATGGCACAGTGGCTGCGTTTAATGGTCAAAGTGGCTGCTTTTAATGGTCAAAGTGGCTGCGTTTAATGGTCAAAGTGGCTGCGTTTTATGGGCACAGTGGCTGCGTTTTATGGGCACAGTGGCTGCGTTTGAGGGGCACAGTGGCAGCGTTTGATGGTACAGTGGCTGCGTTTGGTACAGTGGCTGCGTTTGATGGCACAGTGGCTGCGTTTAATGGTCAAAGTGGCTGCGTTTAATGGTCAAAGTGGCTGCGTTTTATGGGCACAGTGGCTGCGTTTGATGGGCACAGTGGCTGCGTTTGATGGGCACAGTGGCTGCGTTTGATGGGTACAGTGGCTGCGTTTGATGGGTACAGTGGCTGCATTTGATGGTACAGTGGCTGCGTTTGATGAGCACAATGGCTGCGTTTGATGTGCCCAGTGGCTGTGTTTGATGGACACAGTGGCTGCGTTTGATGGGCACAATGACTGCGTTTGATGTGCCCAGTGGCTGTGTTTGATGGACATAGTGGCTACGTTTGATGGGCACAGTGGCTGCGTTTGATGGACACAGTGGCTGCGTTTGATGGGCACAGTGGCTGCATTTGATGGGCAGAGTGGCTGCGTTTGATGGGTACAGAGGCTGCGTTTGATGGGTACAGAGGCTGCGTTTTGATGATACGGTGGCTGCGTTTGATGGGCACAATGGCTGCATTTGATGGGCACAGTGGCTGCGTTTGATGGGCACAGTGGCTGCGTTTGATGGGAACAGTGAGGCTGCAATTGATGGGTGTTTTTTTTTCTGAATTTTTCAGTTTGTTTGCGCCCCCCCCCCCTCCCAAAATTTTGAGCACCAGCCACCACTGCCTGGCTGTGTAGAGGTGGGGGGTCCTTTTTCACCAGCGGCTCCTACATGGGGTGCACTACACTTAGAACATTGTTATCCAAAGAATTTTTATTCAAAATTCTACCCAGCTATGGCCAGCTTTAGTCTTTATAATTATGTAATTTTTAGTTAACGCCAAAATATCATAAAAATTCTGATCTCCTTTAAGCATAAGTGATTTTCCCGCAGTAGTTTTAGACAATCCAGAGCTCTGGAGGAGCCAAGTGCCCCTTTTCCCTCTTGAGAAGACTAAACCGTTGTTTATGATACTTTTCTAAAGCCCAATAAGCTGACTGCACTTGCTCCGATCTGAACTCTGCAACTTGCAAAGGGACCCGGAGAAGATTAATGTGCGGCTAAATTGCACAGGGACCAGACGTGGCAACCGCTTGACGCTGACTATTTACCGAGTACAGAAAGTGCAGCAAAGTTATCCGCCATAATGAATGCCTACTGTCCAATTAAGCCATTAATACACAGATAAACAAGCTATCAAGCCATCGGCCATTCATTGCGCCCGTCAGACGACGAAGGTGAGAAAGGTCAGCCTGCTCTGCTTAATGAAAAAGAGGACGCTAACTGTCTCTATTCTTCCTTTCAAGAGGATTGTAAAACATTTAATCCTTGACAATTTAATGGAGACACCACTAAATAATGGATAACACTCACCAATCAGGCCCGTAGCAATCGCCAGAGCAATAACGAGGACAGCGAAGAGGATGATAATGAGATATTTCACAGGGATAAGAGGATGGCACTTAGACGATTCGTCATTTTCCTTGTTTTCTGTAAAGAGATAAATGCAAAAATGACGAAGATGCGGGAGATGGTGTCGCGCTGCTTTGCCCGGGGACTGGGCCATTCATACCTATGCATTTCGAAAAGGCATCTGTTTTACCGGCATTTTCAATGAGTTTGTTTTGATGCCTCTTAATGCTTTTAAGAGGCTTTTAGGTGTGATGCGGTTCAGTGTGCTTTTGTTGCTTTTGAGTTTATGTCAATTCACAACCAGGACATTTTTCAAAGCTCTCTCATTCAATTGCATGAGACTAAAAAGGATTTGTCAGCTATCGACTCATTCAATGTCCCCACTTGATAGAAGAATACCAGACAACATACCACGGGTTCGGTTAGTTACAGCAGTCATTTTTCTTGTAAATTATTTTCATTACGTTTTTAGTTACAACACAACATAAAAATAGAAGTAACAAAAGTACAAACATACACTATATTGTCAAAAGTATTGGGACACCTGCCTTTACACGCACATGAACTTTAACCGCTTCCCGACCGCCGCGCGCCAATATACGTCTGCAGAATGGCACGGGCTGGCAAATGGGCGTAGCTGTACGTCCCTTTGAATTTGCTGCCTAGCGCACGCGCCGCCACGTGCCTCGGGAATGTGCTTGCGGGTCCCGCGAACTCGATGTTCGCCCGCGGCACGCGATTGCGGTGTGGAGAGGCAGAACTGGGAGATGCCTATGTAAACAAGGCATTTCCCTGTTCTGCCTAGTGACAGGACAGAGATCTATTGCTCCCTGTGATCGGGAGCAGTGATCGCTGTCATGTCACTGGTAGCCAGGGCTTTTTTTCCTCGGGAACGCGGGGGAACGCAGTTCCAGCACCTCCAGAACTGAATATATGTAATGGCAAGGGGTGCTGGAGGATCTATTAATGCTGGTGCTGGAGAATCTGTTGCTGCTGGAGGGAATCGATTTGCTGAGGATTTGGGTCTATTGTTCCTGGGTTGATCTTCTGTTCATGGGGGATCTATTGTAGCTGGAGGGGACTTATTTTTGCGGGGGGGGGTTATTGTTGCTGTGGAGGTCTGTTGTTGCCAGTGGGGGTTGTATTGTTGCAGGGGTGGGTCTTATGTTGCAGGGGGTCAATCATTGCTGGAGGGATCTACTGTTGAGGGAAGGGTCTAATATTGCTGGCTGCTGGAGGGTCTATTGATGCTGGCTGTTGGGAGTGTTTTGTCACTGGGGTGTTCATTGTTGCTAGATCCATTTTACTGCCTTTCTTGTTATCAATAACAAATTCTATACAAAATACTTAGCACTATAAAATTATACTTGGTTCTGTATTCTCTAAAAGGGGTGGTACTGGGAGGTGGGTAGGAGGTGGAACCAAGCAACAGTGCTCAGAGGTGGGTAGGGGGCGGAGTCAAGGGTGACTCAGAATGGAGGAGTTCCTGCACCTATTCTCTGAGAAAAAAAGCCCTGCTGGTAGCCATATCCCCCCCCCCACAGTTAGAATCACTCCCTAGGACACACTTAACACCTTCATTGCCCCCTAGTGTTTAACCCCTTCCCTGCCAGTGTCATTTATACAGTACAGTAAAACCTTGGTCTGAGAGTAACTTGGTTTGAGAGCGTTTTGCAAGACAAGCAAAATATTTAAATAAATTTTGCCTTGATATACCAGCGATGTCTTGATATAAGAGTAGCGTCATGTCACAATTGAGTATAAAAAAGAAGAGAGGAGACTCTAAGTGTAGCAATATGGTTACATTTAACCACTTAAGGACCGGACCAATACGGACCATAATGACCAGAGGTGTTTTCACAATTTGGCACTGCGTCGCTTTAACTGACAATTACGTGGTCGTGCGACGTGGCTCCCAAACAAAATTGACGTCCTTTTTTTCCTACAAATAGCGCTTTCTTTTGGTGGTATTTGATCACCTCTGCGGTTTTTATTTTTTGCGCTATAAACAAAAATAAAGCGACAATTTTGAAAAAAATGCAATATTTTTTACATTTTGCTATAATAAATATCCCCAAAAAATAATAAAAAAAACATTTTTTTTCGTCAGTTTAGGCCGATACGTACTCTTCTACATATTTTTGGTAAAAAAAATCGCAATCGCCGTTTATTGATTGATTTGCGCAAAAGTTATAGCGCTTACAAAATAGGGGGTAGTTTTATGGCATTTTTATTATTTTTATTTTTTTTACTAGTAATGGCGGCGATCAGCGATTTTTTTTTTTTTTGTGACTGCGACATTATGGTGGACACATCGGACACTTTTGACACATTTTTGGGACCATTGTCATTTTCACAGCGATCAGTGCAATAAAAATGCACTGTTTACTGTAAAAATGACACTGGCAGTGAAGGGGTTAACCACTAGGGGCGCTGGAGGGGTTAAGTGTGCCTAGGAGTGATTACTACTGTGTGGGGGCGTGGCTACGAGTAACACGTCACCGATCTCCGCTCTGATTACACAGAGCGGAGATCGCTGACAGTGTCAGTAGCGGAGCATGGAGATGTTGTGTTTACACACACATCTCCCCGCTCCGAGCCTCCGTGAGACGATCGCGGGGATCCCCGCAGCGATCGAGTCCACGGGACCCGCGACCCGACTCACGGGGAAGGCAGGGGGTCGCGAGCGTGCCGCCGGCGGTGTGCGACCCCGACGTCAGCAGTTAAAGGGCCACGTACAGGTACGTGATTGTGCCTCCAGGTGCCCTTCTGCTGACGTATATACACAGTGGCTGGTCCACAGTGCCAAATCGCAAAAAATGCTCTGGTCAGGAAGGGGGTAAATTCTTTTGGGGCTGAAGTGGTTAATGGCCTCCCCGTCTTAGTCCGTAGGGTTCAATATTGAGTTGGCCCACCCTTTGCAGCTATAACAGCCTTAACTCCTCTGGGAAGGCTGTCCACAAGGTTTAGGAGTGTCTATGGGAATGTTTGACCGTTCTTCCAGAAGCATATTTGTGAGGTCAGGCACTGATGTAAGACGAGAAGGCCTGGTCTCCGCTCTAATTCATCCCAATTGAGTTCTGTCCGGTTGAGGTCAGGCCAGTCAAGTTCCTCCACCCCAAACTCGCTCATCCATGTCTTTATGGATCTTGCTTTGTGCACTGGTCCCAATCATTTCATGGAGGGGAGATTATGGTGTGGGTTTGTTCTTCAGGGGTTGGACTTGGCCCCTTAGTTCCAGTGAAGGGAACTCTTAAGGTGTCAGCATGCCAAGACATTTTGAACAATTTCATGCTCTCAACTTTATGGGAACAGTTTGGGGATGGTCCCTTCCTGTTCCAACATGACTGCACACCAGGGCACAAAGCAAGGTCCATAAAGATATGGATGAGAGAGTTTGGGGTGGAGGAACTTGGCTGGCCTGCACAGAGTCCTGACCTCAACCCGATAGAACACTTTTGTGATGAATTAGAGCAGAGACTGTGAGCCAGGACTTCTCCTCCAACATCAGTGCCTGACCTCACAAATGCGCTTCTGGAAGAATGATCAAACATTCCCATAGACACACTCCTAAACCTTGTGGACAGCCTTCCCAGAAGAGTTGAAGCTGTTATAGCTGCAAAGGGCGGGCCAACTCAATATTGAACCATGCGGACTAAGTTTGGGTTGCCATTAAAGTTCATGTGCGTGAAAAAAAGGCAGGTGTCCCAATACTTTTGGTAATATGATGTATATACCTAAATGACAAATGTACTATTTAACTCCCAAAAAGTGTTATAGGTCATTAAACCTTCCATCCAGCCTCTATATTATTGCATTTTGTTTGTTTGTAAAGCCAGTAGAAATAAAAAGTGCCAATAAAATAGTTTCTTGCGGATTTATTGAATTGTTTTTTTACGTCTGAATTCTTCACGGTCCGTGTGAACTTTTCTGACAGGCGCTCATAAATTTTGCTGCTCTCTTCTCCCAAAAAACACGCTGGAAGGATTTTACGGGTAATTGCGGTCCAGTCCAGCAGTAAACACAAATCCAAGTGTATCTATGGCCGAAAAATGGACTCGGTAAAAGACAAAGCGGTGATAATTGGTTAATTAGAGGCGTCCTTAGTACTTGTCAGATAATTGGCCCTCATAGGCTGCTCAAGGAGGACACTGGGATGATAGATCATTGAAGCTTTTAATAGAGACAAGCAAAGTGTGTCCATTGATTGAACAGCTTACCCGGAATGTTGGATTTCATTTAAATGCAAAGCACCCTTGTTTATGTGGTTTAGGCAGGGTTTTATAAGGACTCCAACCTTTTGGTCTGGGCGCCCCGTTTCCGGCAGCCTGTTAAACTACGTTTACACCTCTGCGTTTTTTATTGCATTTTGCAAAAACGCACTATAGTCCATTTAACATGGTTTCCTATGGTACACAGTCACACCTATGGGTTTTTCAGCCGGTGCGTTTTTGGAAAGGGTCAGGGACTTTTTTTCCCCGCAGCAGATTGCGTTTAATAGACTTCAATGGAGCCGCACCAAAAATGCAAGTGTTGCGTTTTTGATACGCTTTTTTTTTTTTTTTTTGCTTTACCACACTGTGTATAGCTAGTTGCTAAGGAGCGGATCGGGAAGCCGGCCGCCGCGTCCTTAGCAACCGATGAGTCATCAGCTGTCAGTGGGATTCCCCGCTGACAGTTGAATGTAAAAGAAAAATTGCCGGCAAAAAAAAATCAAAAAAATCAGGAAAAAAAAAACCACGTGGGATCCCTCCATCCCCCAAATCCATACCAGGCTCTTCAGGTCTGGTATGGATTTGGAGGGGAACACCACACCAATTTTTTTTTTTAAAATAGGGTCCACCCCAAAATCAATACCAGACCCTCATTCAAACATGCAGCCTGGCAAGTTAAGAAAGGGAGGGGAAACATTTCTCGGGTCCCCCCTCGCCAAAATCCATACCAGGCCCTTTAGGGCTTGGATTTGGAGGGGAACCCCACACCCAAATGTAAAAAAAAAATGGCATGCCCCCCCCCCTAAAAATCCATACCAGACCCTTATCCAAACATGCAGCCTGGCAGGTCAGGAAAGGGAGAGGGCGAGCTAACACCCCCCCCCTGTGGGCAGGGGGCTTATCAGAGCCTCCAGATACTGCACCCCCCTCCCCACGTGAATGAGTATGGTGTACCTATTCACCAAAAAAGTGTAAAAGAGAATAAAGACTTTTTGACAAATTCTTTATTTAAAAAAAATAAAAATGTCCCCCGATGTAGAGATCCTTAGTCAATCATGACGCCAACGCCACCAACGAACCCGAAGATTAAAAAAAATAAAAAAGGCTCCGCTCGCAACAAACGCTCCAGCGGTCTGCCTGCCCCGCCATGTGACATTTCTTAAATAGCTAAGGGGCAGGGCACCCGGCAATGTCACCTGGTGGTACCACTCCCCTGTGACATCATTGACCAATGCATGCTGGGCTGTCTATGTCCCAGGGAGGCAATGCCATCAGGCGATGTCGCCTAAAGGGCCTGGTATTGATTTGGAGGGCAGACCCCACCCCGTTTTTTGCTTTTTTTGCCGCTGTCTTTTCGACCTAGTTCCCCTATCGATATGGTTCCGAGCTCGACTGCGCATGCGCACTCGGAACACACGGAAATCTACGAACATCTACAGCTGTTCGTCAGCTGTAGACGCGCTCGCTCCCGAGGATACACGCCGCGCAGAAAGCGGCGGGGGCGGAGACTGGGACATGCCGCTCTATAGGGCGTCATTAAACAAGTTGATGGCCGGGTGACACGCCGCTCTGTATTTTTTTTAAATGTGTACAGAGCGGCGTGTCACCCGGCAATCAACTTGTTTAATGCCGCCCTATAGAGCGGCGTGTCCCAGTATCCGCCCCCGCCGCTTTCTTGTCGAGCTGGTTCCCCTAGCATCTTGAGCGAGCGTGTCTGCAGCTGCCGAACAGCTGTTCACGCTCGGAGAATTCCGTTGCCTCGGATTGCGCCTGTGCAGTCGAGCTCGGGACCATATCGATAGGCGGAACCAGCTCGGCAGAACACCGGCAATTTTTTTTTTTTTTACATTTAGTTGTCAGCAGGTAACCCCACTGACAGCTGATGACTCATTGGTTGTTAACCACTTCCCTACCCAGCCATAGTCAAATGACGTCCACAGATGGGATCTCCCATCCTGGGTGAACGTCATATGACGTCCTGGGTTTGAAGGCGGATATCTGAATGATGCCTGCAGCTAGAGGCATCATTCAGATATCCTTTTGAAGTGCCGGCGATTCTGTGCACCATAAGAACGATCATAGCGGCGGTTCCACCGCTTGATCGTTCTTATAGGCGGCGGGAGGGGACATCCCCCCCCTCCCGCCGCCATCCGGTGCTTCTCCAGGCTCTCCCGTGCGATCAGGGACCCGGAGAGAATCGTCCGGCGCCTGTGGTGGGTCACGTGACGAGCATAGAGATGACTGGTGACCAGATGGTCACCAGTCATCTCTATGATCGTCGGAGGGCTGGGCGCGATGTGATGACGTCACGCCCGGGTCCTCAAATGTAAACAAAGCCGCCATTGCGGCTGTAAGTATGAAATCAGTGAAAAAAAAATTCACTGATCTCATGCTTTCCAGCCTGGAGGAGAGATGTGGGGTCTTATTGACCCCGCATCTCTCCATAAAGAGGAACTGTCACACACATTCCTATTACAAGGGATGTTTACATTCCTTGTAATAGGAATAAAAGTGATAAAAAAAAAAGGAAAATAATTGTAAAAAAATAAATAAATAAGTAAAATATTAAAAAATAATAAAAAAAATTAAAACGCCCCTGTCCCCGGTAGCTCGCGATCAGAAACGAACGCACACGTAAGTCGCCCACATATGTAAACGCCGTTCACACCACATATGTGAGGTATCGCCGCGTGCGTTAGAGCGCATGCAACAATTCTAGCACTAGACCTCTTCTGTAATTCTAACCTGGTAACCTGTAAAAAAAATTAAAGCGTCGCCTATGGAGATTTTTAAGTACCGAAGTTTGGCGCCATTCCATGAGTGTGCGCAATTTTAAAGCATGACATGTTAGGTATCTATTTACTCGGCGTAACATCATCTTTCATATTTTCCCCAAAAATTGGGCTAACTTTACTGTTTTGTTATTTTTTAATTCATGAAACCATTTTTTTTTTTTTTAAAAAGGCGTTTGAAAAATTATTGCGCAAATACCGTGCAAGAAAAAAAGTTGCAATGACCATCATTTTATTCCATAGGGTGTCTGCTAAAAAAACATATATAATGTTTCGGGGTTCTGAGTAATTTTCTAGCAAAAGAATGATGATTTGTACATGTAGGACAGAAGTGCTAGAATAGGCCCGGTATGGAAGTGGTATAAAAAGCCCGGTATTGAAAGGGTTAAGGAGGCAGCTCCTTGGGCCAGAAACCAGAAATCAAATCAACTGAAGAAATGTAAAAAAATAAAAATAAAACAAGTAAATATAATATACCCTCCTATCTATTTACTAATACTAACAGCATAAGGATTAAAAAAATTGGTAAAATAAGTAGTGCTGAGAGAGTTTATGTGATCACTTATAAAACAGGGAAAAAAGGTGTTTTTTTTTATTTATATATCTATACGAAAACTGCTTTGCCTTTCATTTCCAATTAAACTGAATGGGTTTTTTACAAGGTGATCGTTTACAAACACTTTAAGCAAAGTGAAATACAGCCCTAAAAAAACAACGCTTTTCGAATGATCAAGCATTAACCGCTTCCGGACCGCTCCACGCATGTATACTGTGGCAGGGCGGCCCTTCAAAATCTGTAGGTCTTTTTTTCCAGGTCTGGGGTGCACATGTGCACCGCCGGCGAACCGCTCCCGCTGTGATTGGACCCGACATTCGCCGAGACCCGCCGATCGTTCCAGAGGCAGACAGAACGGCGGTCTGCTTATGTAAATAGGGCAGATTGCCGTTCTGTCAGAGGGGAAGATGGAGATCTTGTGTTTCTGCTAAGCAGGAACACGGATCACTGTCTTCCCCCAGTCAAAGCACCTCCCCCACATAGTTATCAAGCACTCCCTAGGGACACATTAAACCCTTTGAGTGCCCCTGATGTTAACCCCTTCCCTGCCAGTGTCATTAGTACAGTGACAGTGTATATTTTTAGTACTGATATTATGCCTTGTACACATGATCGGATTTCCGATGGAATCCGATGGAATTTTCTGTCGGAATTGCGATGAAGCTGACTTCCATCAGTCTTGCATACACACTGTCAGACTAAATTCCGACCGTCCAAAACGAGGTGACGTAAAACACTCTGACGAGCCGAGAAAAATTAAGTTCAATGCTTCCGAGCATGCGTCGACTTGATTCTCAGCATGCGTGGATTTTTCTCCACACAGACGATCAGAATTTCCCATCGGATTTTTTTCCATTTGAAAAATTTAAAACATGTTCTATTTTTTTACACCGATGGAAAAAAGTCCGATGGGGCCCATACACAATCGGAATTTCTGATGAAAAAAGTCCATCTGACTTTTTTCATCTGAAAAAACGATCGTGTGTACAGGGCATTAGTGTCACTTAGTGTAAGATTTGTCTGCCGCAATGTCGCAGTCCCGCTAAAAATCGCTGATTGCCGCCATTACTAGTACAAAAAAAAATCCATAAATCTATCCCATTGTTTGTAGACGCTATAACTTTTGTGCAAACCAATCAATATACGCTTATAGGGATTTTTATTTTACAAAAAACATAAAGAAATTTGTTTTTTTAAATTTTGTTTATTGGATGTGTTTTATAGCAGAAAGTAAAAAATATTGTTTGTTCTTTTTTCAAAATTGTCTGTCTTTTTATGTTTATTTAGCAAAAAATAAAAACCGCAGAGCTGATTAAATACTATAATAATTTTATTTCGGTACAACGTCACACCACCACGCAATTGTCAGTTAAAATAACACCACAAAAAATGGTCATGAAGGGGGGTAAACCTTTGAAGTGGTTAAGGCCTGATAAGGCGAAACGCGTTGGTTTTTTAAGGGTTGTCTTTCACTTTGCTTAAACATGAATAACCACTCTGTATTAAGGTAAAAATACATTCCATATTCAGCTCCCTTCTAGACCTCACTAAATACTTACCTGATCCTGATCTTGAGCCCTGCGATCTTGGAGGCAGAAGCGGGAGCCATTGGCACCTGCTGCTGTCAATTAAATCCTCTAGGGCGGGGCCGAGTGTTGTGGAAATTTTATATAATATATTTAATATGTATTGTCATAGTGTCGCCCAGTGTTAGTACTCCCGCAGCCCGCTCTAAGGAGCTGACTGGGGCAGACTGACGCTAGTTGAGTCCCATCTGGGTGGTCTGTGGTTGTTAACTAATCATTGGGCATAGTCATTACGGGTATTGCAGTGTAAAAGAGTGGTACTCTGTAGTTCTGTGCCAAAAGTGTTGGGACAGCAAGTCATAGAGTTAATAACGCCTCGGTTAGGGTTTTCTCACCCTCTTCTCCCCACTGCGTGCCTCCAAATTTTCTTTGAAGGGCAATACAGCAGGCCCACTTCCTGTCTGTGTGAAACCCAGCCTCCAACATGACTCAAAAACTGTCATAGACACTCCCCTTGGCCAACAATGGTGTCAGTTACCACTGCTACATGCTTTGTGATGCATCCAACTTCCATAGAGCCAGTTTCATCTGAATTAGAAAAAATAAAAAAATAAAAATATCTCTTCCCTTCCCTGTGCACAGTAATTCCAGGGGCTCAGGAATTGCTCTGCAGCAGTTTTTATATGGATTAGAGTCTAAGCCCTGGTTCACACTGCTGCGTTTTGACATGTCAAATCGGCGGCATTTGCCGGCAATTTCCGGCAATGAGACCGTCCTAATCGGTGCAACGCCGCATATGCGGCGCTGCACCGATTTCAAAAAGTAGTTTCTGTACTACCTTTTGCGATTTCGGCCCGCGATTTACATTGACATCTGTGCAGAAACCTGCACAGATGTCTCTGTAATCGCGGCTGAAATCGAGTCTGCCAGCGGGAGCTGAACTCGCACGGCTTCACTCCCGCAGCCCAGTGTGAACCTGGGCTAAGGCATAGTTCACACTGATGTGACATAACCTTCGACTTTGGGAGCACATGTTGCATGACGTGTATAAATCAATGGTTCCCTAAAAGAGCCGTCTTAACTGGTCCGACTCAAGTCAGTCTGACTTTGAAAAAGGTTCCTGCACTACTTTGGTCCGACTTCAGCCCATTCAAAATCATTGAAGTCGGATCAAAGTCAGATCATCATCTTAACTGATCCGACTTTGGCAATGCGACTTGTGCTCTGAGGATCTTGAAGGGGAACCTCACGCCAAAATAAAAAATAAAAAAATGCTGTGGGGTTCCCTACAATTTCATACCAGGCCATTTTGTTCTGGTATGAATCTTATGGAGAAAACCCCACATCAAAAATGAAAAAAGGACCATACCAGACTTAAAGCGGAGTTTCACCCAAATTTTGAACTTCCGCTTAATCCACTCCTCGCCCACTTACATACCACATTTGGCATGTAATTTTTTTTGGGGGGGAGTGGGGGCTTCAGTAGGAGTGGGACTTCCTGTCCCACTTCCTCCTTCCGCCCTGGTGCTGCCTAGGCGACACGTCATATCGCCTTTTGGCGGCCCCTCCCTGTAGGCGATCACCTGGGACCTGACAGGTCCCAGTCGATCGCCTGTCCACTCAGAGAGCGCTGCGCCGTTCGCGCATGCGCAGTGAGTGCCCGGCCGTGAAGCCGAAAGCTGTCACGGCCGGGTGCCCACACTATGAATGGAGGCGCCGGCTGAGAAGGGGGGGAGAGGAGAGGAGCGGAGCTCCGGGCGGCGTGGCGCTGGACAGTGGAACAGATAAGTGTGTGTTTATTAAAAGCCAGCAGCTACACTTTTTGTAGCTGCTGACTTTTAATAAACATAAAAAAAGGCTGGAACTCCCCTTTAAGGGTCTGGTATGGATTTTAAGGGGAACCCCCATGCCGTTTTTTTTGTTACTTTGGCATGGGGGTTCCCCTTAAAATCCATACCAGACCCTTAAGTCTGGTATGGTCCTGGGGGTGACCCCACGCCGTTTTTTTGGGCGTGAGGTTCCCCTTCAAGATCATCAGAGCACAAGTCGCATGCCAAAGTCAGATCAGTCAAAATCCATGGTATAATCTTTTTTTTTTATTTGGCGTGGGGTCCTCTGTTCAAGATTCATACCACACTCAAAGGGCCTGGTATTGTCGGATCAAAGTCGGATCCCGTTCATTGAAGTCACATGGAAGTCGGACATGAAGTCATAGGGCAAAGTCGGAGCGGAAGTTGGGTCTGGTATGGACTTTAAGGGGAACCCCCACGCCAAAATAAAGAATAAGGCGCTGGGTCCCCCCAGGACCATACAAGATCTAAGGGTCTGGTATGTATTTTAAGGGAACCCCATGCCAAAATAAAAAAAAAAAAACGCGTGGGGTACCCCCAAGATCCATACCAGACCTTTATCCGAGCATGCAACCTGGAAGATCAGGAAAGAGGTTTTTTTTTTTTTTTTTTTAGTTTTGGCGTGGGGTCCTCTGTATAAGATTCATACCAGACTCAAAGGGCCTGTTATTGTCAGATTAAAGTCGGATCCCGTTCATTGAAGTTGCATGAAACTCAGACATGAAGTCGTAGGGCAAAGTCGGAGCGGAAGTCGGGTCTGGTATGGATTTTAAGGTGAATCCCCATGCCAAAATAAAAATAAACGACACAGGGTTCCCCCAGAACCATACCAGATGCAAGAGTCTGGTATGGATTTTAAGGGGAACCCCCACGCCAAAATAAAACAGTGTGGGGTCCCCCCAAAATCCATACCAGACCCTTATCCGAGCATGCAACCTGGAAGGTCAGGAAAGGGGGGTCTGGTATGGTCTTTTTTATTCATTTATTTTTGCGTGGGGGCCTCCGTTCAAGATTCATACCAGACTCAAAGGGCCTGGTATTGTCGGATCAAAGTCGAATCCCATTTATTGAAGTCACATGGAAGTTGGACATGAAGTCGTAGGGCAAAGTCGGAGCAGAAGTCGTCCGACTTCCATGTCGGAGCAGTGTGGACCTGGCCTTATGCAGAAAAGAAAAGGCAACAAATGTGGAAACGTACAGTTGTCTATATACTGGAATTACCTGGACTCAATAATCTTGAGGAATGTCTACATAACTCTAGCCACATATTGCATGTTTTAGTTTACCAGCAACCACACAAACCCAACGCATCATATTCAGGGGCAGGGTGGCCCTTTAACCAGTCAAGCCTATTTATTTTGCTATAAAGACCTAAGATTACCCCATTCGTTGTAGACAAGTGCAAGCTTTGCCGAACGGTAACTGCGTGCTCTGGTGCCGTTTTCTTCAATAATTATTGAGAGGAGTCGGCTGGACAGATGGGGAGGGATACAGAAGTCAGCCGTTCTCTCTCCCTCTGGCAAAATTACAAGTTTAAGCAAATGAACATCTGCATATTCAAGCCCTCCAGATTACAGGACAATAAAACTCGGCAGCTGGAAAATTAATGGCAAGCAATTTAGGCCTAGCACTCAATTCCCTGAACCGAAATAAAAAACGTGAGCTGTATTTATAGCCATCGTCTTATCTCGCAGGACGGAGGAAGGATCATTTCTACTCCTTCTTAGTTAAGTAGTAAACTATTTTGGGAGGAAGTTGTCAGAAAGTTCTGGGCTGCCAACGTCTTTTATATGCATTTAAAGAGGACCGGTCTACAACTGAGCCTATGAAAGAACCTATAAGCCGAAGTTTATTCTGGTTATATTTTGCCTTCCCTGGTCCCTTCTTCCCCCCCCCCCCCCCCCATCATCAACGTGCTAATTAAATTTTTAAATAAAACCCTCTGTTTTCATTATATACCTTGTCAGATCCAGTGATATCATCGATGTAATGCATGCAGATCATGGCTGGTGGGAACGGCTGGCAGGGTTCTGTAGACGCTCTCCAAAAACGACTCAGCACTCCTCTCAAGAGCCCTCAGCTCTTATACAAGCAGTGGGCTGGCTCTTGGGAGGAGTTATGCAAATATAAAAAATGCCCTAAAGGGTGGGTGGCTGTCAGTCTGGAGGAGTGGGCGTTCTTAGGCAGAATGTATTTGCATCCTGACCATCCTAGGTAACATCCACATGTGATGCTGAGTAGACATGTGCACTGACGAAAATAATTTTGTTTTCGTTTTATTGTTTTTTGTTTTGTTTTTTCAGTTTTTCGGGTCATTCATTATGATTGCAATTCGTAAATTCAAAAATGAGTAAATTCTAAAAATTGTAATTTCATAATTTCGAAATTTTAGAAATTCAAAAATCCGAAGATAAGAAAGAAAATAAGAAAATAAAAAAGAAAGTCAGAAAATTCAAAAATTCTAGAGAATAACTTACTAACCAATAATAACGAACTAATAAATTATAGGTATTGGAATTTCCTTTCAGATTTGTCTGTTAGTGAACGTAACGAAAACTAATTTAACCCGAAGTTACGAATTATCCGAAATAACGAATGTCGCATCTAAACAAATTGGACGGAAGGAATTAATAATAAATAATAATAATAAAAAGTTATTATTATTATTAACCGGTTAACGACCGGCTCCTGTACATATACGTTGGCAGAATGGCACGGCTGGGCAAAGTAACGTATATTTACGTCACTTTAAAATTCCCGCCGTGCGAGCGTGTACGCGCGCCCTTGCCGCAAGCTCCGTGACTCGATGTCCGCCGGTGTCCCGCGATCGGGTCACAGAGCTGCAGAATGGGGAGAGGCAAGTGTAAACACAACATCTCCCCGTTCTGCCTAGTGACACTGTCACTGATCGTCTTCTCCCTTTTATCGGGAGCAGCGATCAGTGATGTGTCACTCGTAGCCATTCCCCTAACAGTTAGAATCACTCCCTAGGACACACTTAACCCCTTCCTAGCCCCCTAGTGGTTAACCCCTTCACTGCCAGTCACATTTATACAGTAATCAATGCATTTTTATAGCACTGATCGCTGTATAATTGTGAATGGTCCCAAAATAGCGTCAAAAGTGTCGGATATGTCCTCCATAATGTCGTAGTCACGATAAAAAATTGATGATCGCCGCCATTAATAGTAAAAAAACATATATATATATAAAAATTCCATAAAACTATCCCCTATTTTGTAGATGCTATAACTTTTGCGCAAGCCAATCAATAAACGCTTATTGCGATTTTACGTATCGGCCTAATCTGAGGGAAAAAATGTTTTTTTATAGATTTTTTTGGGGATATTTTTTCAAAATTGACGCTCTATTTTTGTTTATAGCGCAAAAAAATAAAACCGCAGAGGTGATCAAATACCACCAAAAGAAAGCTCTATTTGTGGGAAAAAAAAGACGTAAATTTTGGTTGGGAGCCACGTTGCACGACAGCGCAATTGTCAGTTAAAGCGACGCAGTGCCGAATCGCAAAAAGTGCTCTGGTCTTTGGCCAGCCAAATGGTCCAGGGGTGAAGTGGTTAATATTGTTATTTTTTATTATTAATTCATTACGTTCCATTCGTTTAGATACGGCATTCAATATTTCGGATAATTCGTGACTTCGGATAAATTGTGTTACGTTCACTAACAGACAAATTTGAAAGGAAATTCCAGTACCTATAATTTAATAGTTAATTATTATTTCAGATTTTCGAATTTCGGGTTTTCGGATTTTCAAATTTCCAAATCTCCGAATTTCCAAATTTTCAAATTTACGAAATTATGAATTTTCAAATTTACGAATTTTCTAATTTACCAACATTCAGAAAAATCTGTTAAAACAGGTATTCGTTAATTTGGATGTTTCCTACCGCATGTTCACAATGTTGCCGACGGCTCTATAGCAGATTTACTGCTACAGGGCGGCCGTTCAGTGCAGAATCCTGAATACATACAGTACATGATTCTGTACTTCCGGGTAGGGGGCGTGCACCTGCCACCGACACACTGCTTCTGCTGTGATTAGTCACAGCAGAAGCCGATCAGTGGGTACGGCCAATGGATGTCCGCTGGCACCCGCTGATCGGTGAGGAGAGAGGCTGGATGGAGATCTGCATATGTAAACAAGGCAGAGCTCCATCCTGACATGGGGAGAAGTGATGGATTTTGTTTCCCTGCAAAGCACATCCCTTAGTAAAAGCAGCACACAGTACACAAAAACACTGGCTAGGCACACGATTAAACCTTTGATCGCCCTAGATGTTATCCCCTTCCCAGCCAGTGTCATTAGTACAGTGACAGTGTATATTTTTAGCACTGATCACTGTATTAGTGTCACTGGTTCCCACAAAGTGTCAAAAGTGTCAGTTAGTGTCCGATTGTTTGATGCAATATCGCCGTCCCACTATAAATCGCTGATTGCCGGCATTACTAGTATAAAAAAAAAATACAGTATATACCATATGTAGCGGGTATGTACTTTCCCGGGTGTAAATTTGAACCTGACAGGGACATTGGTGATGTGAAATTCCCTGCAGCCCAGCGGGTGGCGCTGTTGCCCTGGGCTGGGGTTGAATCATTGCTGTGTGTTGTGCTTCCTTTTTGTCCTCCCTCGGCAGCGGGATGGTGGGGCGGGGAACCCGCCGTGCTTGCTGGGAGAGGATATAAAGGGGCCGGCCATCTTTGTCAAGGGGTCGAAGTCCCAGGCACCTTCAGCTTGTGGACGGTGGTTCGTGACGGTTCTCTGGGTGGCCTAGGCCTAGAGGACAATCGGAGGTCGTGTTCCATCCCAGGCACCTTTAGCCTGGGGTGAGGTACTCGGATAGAGGTTCGGAGGTCAGTGCCCAACACTGAGTTCCGCAAGGGAAAGAGATCCTAGGGAACCCCGGGAGTGGGTACCCGAATCCGGAAGGCGTAATGGACCGGGGGGAGCTCCTCACTTGAAGACCCGGTGCAGCATATTGCCGGTGGCTGTGTGTTGTGCTTCCTTTTTGTCCTCCCTCGGCAGCGGTATGGTGGGGCGGGGAACCCGCCGTGCTTGCTGGGAGAGGGTATAAAGGGGCCGGCCATCTTTGTCAAGGGGTCGAAGTCCCAGGCACCTTCAGCTTGTGGATGGTGGTTCGTGTCGGTCCTCTGGGTGGCCTAGGCCTAGAGGACAATCGGAGGTCGTGTTCCATCCCAGGCACCTTTAGCCTGGGCTGAGGTACTCGGATGGAGGTCCGGAGCTCAGTGGCCAACACTGAGTTCCGCGAGGGAAGAAGAGTGGAGAACCAAATTGTGTCTGGGCCTATTCGCATCCACACCTCCTTTTCTGTTCTGTTTCTACCAAGGGAGTTCAACTGATTGTGTTCATTCGAGAAGAATAAAGGAGTGTCGAACTTTAATGGTGTGGGGCTCATTTCCTAACAAACATTGTTCAAGGTGACTCTTGGAGGGAGGATCCAGGTGCACAGCACTGACCCAAAGGTAATACAAGAACGTTGCTTATACCGCACTGACACATGTGGTGGAAGCCAGGCGTGGTGTCCCCGCTCCCTCCCCTCTAAGATACCCCTAGACAAGAGAAAGACGAGACGAGAGAAAGAGGGGAGTGAGGAGGGCGCTACACGTGGGAGCTCGGGCCCGGTATAGTGTTTGTGCACCACAGTATTGAACGTGTCTGTTGGAAGAGTTAAACGAATAGGCAGGCCTTCATTGTCCGAACTGCATCCCTGCTCGAAGTCGTGGACATGACCCAATGAAGGGAAAGGCCCGCGCAGAAGAGTGGAAAGAGGGGGAAGTTCAGCCGTGTGAAGTACTACACGTGGGGGCTTCTATTGCACTGCGCCACCTGGCACACCCCCATCGCTTAGTTCGTGGGCGTGACTCAGAAACAGAAAAGAAGAAAAGCCCGCGAACTGGAGCAAAGGGGAGGAGTCCAATACGTGTGAAGGACTACACGTGGGACATTGGCGCAAAAACTCTGCAGTGTGCGATGGATCAGCAACAGGTCGCCATGTTCGGACATACATCGTGGATTCCAGTTCACCCTTCCACCACGACATTGACTGCTGCTGCTCCGGTAACAGATACGGGGATCCGGCTAAAGCCAAGGGGTCGATTAGCCCTGTACTCGTGGATGGACGTTGAGGCCCTGGGTGTGATTTGTCCCGGCTGTTCGGGACTGGTGTGCCAGCTGAAGCCATTCGGGCGATGTGAGGCCTGTGGGGGGTTCCTGTTCGAAGTGGATCCGGCGGTTGAGAGGCCGAGAACCATATACCCCGGCCGTGCTGCGGACAACACCACTCAGAGAGGAGGAATCACTGCTGTGAGAGCCATCCCTGTGCACACTGCAACGACCGCGGAGGAGGTCATAAAACCCCAACGGGAGAAATCCGAGGATGCTGACTCGGTCACCACTGTCTCGCAGCGTCCGCCACCGAAGAGAAAGACCGGCATGGTAGCCCCAACCAGCGGTTGTGGTGGACCGTCTCGCCCGCTTACGCCCAGCCAGGATGGATCCGTCGACAAGAGTTCCGGACGTCCCGCTTCAAGTAAAGGCCGAGGTAAGCCAGGTGGAGAGATTTGGTGTGTGGGCGGAGGTGTCGGGAAGTCATGGCCTAGCGAATCCGCGGGAGGTGGTGGCTTAGTTTCTACAACCGGCTACATACCCGCGGAGGAGTGTGACACCTCTGACCTGGAGTCGCTCTCGGACATGGGAGACGACGTTGCCATAGACGATTTGTTTGCCGGGAAGGGCTGGGACAAAGTACCTCTCGCTTCATCTCGGAGGATCAGAGATCCACCCATGTCAACAGGGGAAAGTACACCCTGGGTGGAGGCACCAGCGCCTGAAGAGAGGTCCTGTCCCCAGCCTGCTTCTACATCCCCGGTGCCATCTGTACCGAAGACCGGGGAAAAGAGACTGTTGCTGCGGGCACCAATGCCCAGATCAGATGTGATCAAGGTCCCTCGCCACCCGGACTCGATAGTTTTGCCTGGTGAAGGGGACAAAGCTACCATGCCTCCTTTGGCGAGATTGCAACGGCTATTTGGCCAGAAGGTCGCTGCAGACTACGGATGGGAGTATCCATACTTGTCGAAGGAACTGCTTTATGAGGTGGAAGTGTGCCGGGAGCGCTGGTACAATGACTTTGTTTGGACCCACCTTCAGGTTCCACACGCTCGCAGGTACCTGGCATGCGCTCCAAAGGCCTCTCAACGTTTTAAAGACTGCAAGTCAGAATGGATGTTGGGACGACACATCCATGCAGATAAAGTGTTGATCCGGCGCAAAGAAGGAGAAGATGTGGAGTATCATCTGGAAACCATGGATCAGCACTTGAAACCACTTGTTCTGCCGCATCCCCGCTTTTACCTGTAGGAGAAAAGAGACTCCGTTCTTATCATGCTGCTGAACTTTCTGGGGCCCGTTGCTTTTGTGTCCAGAGGAATGAAGAACTGTTCCTGTTTGTTCTTCACTTTACCTGCAAGAGATTATGGACTCTGGGGTAGATAGGGCCAAAGGAAAAGAGGAAAGTTCCACAAGTGCAGTTACCGCGGTGCTGTCACCAGGTGGCAGTGTTGCGCAATGTTAAAACACTTTTCATGCACTCACTCCTTGGAGAAAAGGGATTTCTTCCCGGAGAAGTATCTTTTCCATTACACGAATACAGGTGTCAGGGTTATATGTGTTAATCCAGGGGTCTCAAACTACCGGCCCGCGGGCCATTTGCGGCCCGCGAACAGGTTCCAATTGGCCCACAGGCAGGGGCCGATGGCTCAGTGTGTCACTCGTCTCTCTACCTTTCTCGGAGTCTGTCTGTGTGGACAGAGCCGGTGCTCCCACTAGGCAGCCACCTAGAACGCAGCTGACCCTTGCCTTATCTCTTCCTCCTCCTTGTCGCCCCCCCTCAAACTTCCGGCAGAGCCGCTGATAGGGGACCAGGACAGAACCAACCCGCAAGGCTACCAGCGGCAGTGTGCAGCTTCCCGCCCCTCTCCCTCCCATCGGCTTTGACATGCTGGAGGGAGAGGGATATCTGTGTGTAACAGGGCAGGCAGCCAATAGTGCTGCTCTTCTGAGTGGGAGGGCGTGACTGCTAAGTTGCTTCGCCTCCCACCACCTCTTTAGCCAATCAGATTGTCCAGCCCGCCACATTTAGAAGAGGCTAGTGGCCAGAGCAGGGCGGGATGCAGAAGATCCGACATACCTGAACATGAAGAAGGTATGAGATCAAACATGTTACAATGCTGGCTACAGAAATCTAATCAGCATTCTCCTGTCCTGTGTTCAGGGGCGTACCAATAGGGGGGCGGGGGGGGGGCGGTCCGCCCCAGGTAGTACACATTGGGGGGTGTCAGTGGCCGAGTGACTTCGCTCTATGGGGTGCGCTCGGCACCCGAGTCGGGTGACACCGTCCGATCATCCCAAGGGCATCCCTGCTGGCTCTGGCTGCTCCCTTTCCTATTAGGTGTTTTTTAGAACACCCCCACCGCCAGGGCCGCAATGGACTGGTCCAGACCGTCCACTCGTTCAGTGACTGAATTCCCTCCTGCTAGCTCCGCCTCCACCCACCACTCCGGCCTCAGCCTGACTGTGTCTGTCATCATCTCTCTCCGCTGGGGCGGCTCAGCTGCTACCACACACAGTCAGGATTCCTGGTGAGCGGGGGAGCTGGGGGGGTGTTGTAAGAAGAGCCTGGAGGAGTGTGTGTCTTTCTGCTCTACCACGCTGTGCTGACCTGATTGGGGGGGGGGGTGATTGCTGTGCAGTGTGTCCACCCCCTGCCATGTGTACTAGCGCAGTCCTGTATGTAGCTGACCTGATTGGGGGAGGGGGGGTGATTGCTGTGTTCACCCCCTGCCATGTGTACTAGCACAGTCCTGTATGTAGCTGACCTGATTGGGGGAGGGGGGGTGATTGCTGTGTTCACCCCCTGCCATGTGTACTAGCACAGTCCTGTATGTAGCTGACCTGATTGGGGGAGGGGGGGTGATTGCTGTGTTCACCCCCTGCCATGTGTACTAGCACAGTCCTGTATGTAGCTGACCTGATTGGGGGAGGGGGGGTGATTGCTGTGTTCACCCCCTGCCATGTGTACTAGCACAGTCCTGTATGTAGCTGACCTGATTGGGGGAGGGGGGGGGTGATTGCTGTGTTCACCCCCTGCCAAGTGTACTAGCACAGTCCTGTATGTAGCTGACCTGATTGGGGGAGGGGGGGGTGATTGCTGTGTTCACCCCCTGCCAAGTGTACTAGCACAGTCCTGTATGTAGCTGACCTGATTTGGGGGGGGGGGGGATTGCTGTGTCCATCCCCTGCCATGTGTACTAGCACAGTCCTGTATGTAGCTGGCCTGATTTGGGGGGGGGGGACTGCTGTGTCCACCCCCTGCCATGTGTACTAGCACTGTATGTAGCTGACCTGATTTGGGGGGAGGGGGGTGATTGCTGTGTCCACCACCCCCTGCCATGTGTATAGTGTAGCACTGTAGCTGACCTGATTGGGGGGTTGCAGAATGCAGACGTGCGATTTACAGGGTGCAGAATGCAGACGTGCGATTTACAGGGTGCAGAATGCAGACGTGCGATTTACAGGGTGCAGAATGCAGACGTGCGATTTACAGGGTGCAGAATGCAGACGTGCGATTTACAGGGTGCAGAATGCAGACGTGCGATTTACAGGGTGCAGAATGCAGACGTGCGATTTACAGGGTGCAGAATGTAGATATATGCGATTTACAGGGTGCAGAATGTAGACATGTGTGATTTACAGGGTACAGAATGTAGACATGTGTGATTTACAGGGTGCAGAATGTAGATATATGCGATTTACAGGGTGCAGAATGCAGATATGTGCGATTTACAGGGTGCAGAATGTAGATATGTGCGATTTACAGGGTGCAGAATGCAGACGTGCGATTTACAGGGTGCAGAATGTAGATATATGCAATTTACAGGGTGCAGAATGCAGATATATGCGTTTTACAGGGTGCAGAATGCAGATATGTGCGATTTACAGGGTGCAGAATGCAGACGTGCTATTTACAGGGTGCAGAATGTAGACATGTGTGATTTACAGGGTACAGAATGTAGACATGTGTGATTTACAGGGTGCAGAATGTAGATATGTGTGATTTACAGGGTGCAGAATGTAGATATGTGCGATTTACAGGGTGCAGAATGTAGATATGTGCGATTTACAGGGTGCAGAATGCAGACGTGCGATTTACAGGGTGCAGAATGCAGACGTGCGATTTACAGGGTGCAGAATGCAGACGTGCGATTTACAGGGTGCAGAATGCAGACGTGCGATTTACAGGGTGCAGAATGCAGACATGTGTGATTTACAGGGTGCAGAATGCAGATATATGCGTTTTACAGGGTGCAGAATGCAGATATATGCGATTTACAGGGTGCAGAATGTAGACATGTGCGATTTACAGGGTGCAGAATGCAGACGTGCGATTTACAGGGTGCAGAATGCAGACGTGCGATTTACAGGGTGCAGAATGCAGACGTGCGATTTACAGGGTGCAGAATGCAGACATGTGTGATTTACAGGGTGCAGAATGCAGATATATGCGTTTTACAGGGTGCAGAATGCAGATATATGCGATTTACAGGGTGCAGAATGTAGACATGTGTGATTTACAGGGTGCAGAATGCAGACGTGCGATTTACAGGGTGCAGAATGCAGACGTGCGATTTACAGGGTGCAGAATGCAGACATGTGTGATTTACAGGGTGCAGAATGCAGATATATGCGTTTTACAGGGTGCAGAATGCAGATATATGCGATTTACAGGGTGCAGAATGTAGACATGTGTGATTTACAGGGTGCAGAATGTAGATATGTGCGATTTACAGGGTGCAGAATGTAGACATGTGTGATTTACAGGGTGCAGAATGCAGACATGTGTGATTTACAGGGTGCAGAATGCAGATATATGCGTTTTACAGGGTGCAGAATGCAGATATATGCGATTTACAGGGTGCAGAATGTAGACATGTGCGATTTACAGGGTGCAGAATGCAGACGTGCGATTTACAGGGTGCAGAATGCAGACGTGCGATTTACAGGGTGCAGAATGCAGACATGTGTGATTTACAGGGTGCAGAATGCAGATATATGCGTTTTACAGGGTGCAGAATGCAGATATATGCGATTTACAGGGTGCAGAATGTAGACATGTGTGATTTACAGGGTGCAGAATGTAGATATGTGCGATTTACAGGGTGCAGAATGTAGACATGTGTGATTTACAGGGTGCAGAATGCAGACATGTGTGATTTACAGGGTGCAGAATGCAGATATATGCGTTTTACAGGGTGCAGAATGCAGATATATGCGTTTTACAGGGTGCAGAATGTAGACATGTGTGATTTACAGGGTGCAGAATCCAGGCTGTATATTACCCACCTGAAGTAGCTGAGCTGTGAGTATACCTGATAAGGGGGGGGGGGGGGTGTTGCTGTGTTCACAACCCAGGTATAGTAGATGAGCTGGTCTGATAAGGGGGGGGGGGGGATGTCTGTATCCCAGGTGTAAATAGACATTGACCTACACCCACATCTTGCAGCCATCAGATCGGTCCAGCAAGCAGCAGGTCACAGCAGCATCTTTCCTGCGGCCATCAGATCCCGTCCGTGGTCCAGCAAGCAATACGCCTTGTCAGCAGGTCAGTTCCAAAATCTGGATCAAATCATCAATGCCAATGTCTGCTGTCCCTGGATGGGGGATCGCCATACAGTGGGATCGCTGGATCGGATCTGTCCCTGAGGAGTCGGACAGCAGATAATGCAAAGTATGGGCCATACTTTGTATTGTCAGCTGTCTCCCTATCTCACTCTGATGTCTCCCTCATAGCAGCTCCAGTCCAGCTCTCCACTTCCCTGACTGTGGCACCGATCTGTCTAAATATGTGGGATCTGCTCACCTGAGTGACTGACACCTCTTGCCTGTCCCATCTATTTTCACTGGCTGCCATGAATGAACAGCATCAGCTGTCATTACAAGGAGCGGGAGGGGACGTCCCCATCCCCCCACAGCTCCGCCCAGGTCTCCCATCCCACCCGGAGACCTGAGCCACCAGCCGGCACGTCCGGGTTTGCCTTTGATCAGGTCTCCAATGTAGAAACTCGGAAACGACATCACAGCGTCACTTCCCGTTTACTCTGCAGCCAACGGCGCCATTTAAAAAAAAAACATAATTCAAAAACACTGATCTTGGCAGAGGAGGGGTTTGGGGTCTTTTAGACCCCCGCTCCCTCCATAAAGAGTACCTGTCACTGCCTATTACTGTCACAAGGGATGTTTACATTCCCTGTGACAACAATAAAAGTGATCATAATTTTTATTTTAAGGGACAGTGTAAAAAAAAAAAAAAAATGAAATAAGAAAAAAAAAAAAAAAGTTTAATGCACCCAATCCCTCCATGTTCGCACGCCAAAGAAAACTCATACCTATGTCACGCCCGCAAATATAATAAGTGTTCAAACCACACATGTGAGGTATCGCCACGATCGCTCAAGTGAGAGCAATAATTCTAGCACTAGACCTCCCCTGTTACTCTAAACAGGTAACCGTTTAAACATTTTAAAACGTTGCCTATGGAGATTTTTAAGTACCATAGTTTGTCGCCATTCCATGAGTGTGTGCAATTTTAAAGTGTGACATGTTCGGTACCCATTTACTCAGTGTAACATCATCTTTCACATTAGTGTATTTTTTTACACAATATTTGCGTTTGAGGCAGCTGCGCAAATATCGTGTGACATAAAATATTGCAATGACTGTCCTTTGCTAAAAAATATATATATAATGTTTGGGGGTTCTAAGTAATTTTTTAGGTATAAATTCAATAAAGTCTTCTCTGGAAGGGTTCATTCACACCACAGTACACCTACTAGTGCGCACATTATGAACATGTGATTGTGGGCGTTTTACCTTGTGCTGACAGGTAATACACATTGCAATATTTTTCTTTTCTTTTTACTTCTATTGTTATTACTTGGTGCTGTAGCACATTGTGATGCATTCAGCATGTCAGATTGAACGGTGCAAAAATGTCTATGCTATGTGGAGCTATAAGCTCCACTTATCTGTTTCCTCCCCCCCTCCGGTGCCACATTTGGCACCTTTTGGGGAGGAGCCTATCCTCACTGCCGTCAGACCTTGCCATGGCGAGGTACGTCAGAAGTTCAGCCCCCCTCCTCCTTCCCCTGCTGCCGGGCCAGTAAAAGAGTGCAGCGCGCTTCGCGTATGCGCAGTAGGGAACCTACCAAGGCTTCACTGCCAGGTTCCCTTACTACGAATGGCGGCGGCACCAGCCGAGAGCCAATGGAAACATTGGCTGCGGGTGCCGACATCGCTGGATTCCAGAACAGGTAAGTGTCCTATTATTAAAAGTCAGCAGCTACTGTATGTGTAGCTGCTGATTTTTTTTTTTCCTCGTATGTGGGGGTGAAACTCCTCTTTAAACTATAGGGATTGCTTGGGACTACATTGGGCAATGTAGCCCAACACAACCTAACATTGGCGGTGTGAATGGGCCCTAATTGCTGTTATATCTTACAATATATATTTATTATTTTATCCAAATCTCAATACAGTATGTGCTCCAGTAAATCATGCGTGGTGGACTACAAAACACCTCCTTCCCAGAACACAAAACCCATGCCCTCTTGGTGCTCACACTCAAACTTTGCACTAACCAGACCTCCATGACCCTCTTTATTGTGTCCACAGTAGCTTAGGCTGGCCATACACGGTTTGATCGAACAGCTTGGGTACAACCAGCCTGCCGGATTCTATTGCGGCTGTTGCTAGCAGCTGCTATAATTCCAAGTCTGCAATAATATTGAAAATAAAAATGGCAGCATTCAGTATGGTTACTATACCACATGATTCCAAGATGGCCACCACTGACCCAACTTCCTGTTTGTTTCCTACGTGTGTTCCACGTAGGTGTAAAGATCAAAAACTGGATGGAAGGGACTCGGAAGGCTCCCTTGGATATCGTAAATGTAAGCTACTGTGGACCCACTAATTAAGTTAAGAGGGTTATGGAGGTCTGGTGAGTGCACAATTTGAGTGTGATCACCAAAAGCGCATTGATTTTGTATTCTGAGAAGGAGTTGTTTTGTAGTCCACCATGCACAGTTTGCTGGTGCACATATTGAGATTTGGATGAAGAAGCACTAGACTTGTGGGTGTTTTTCCATTTAAAAGTTGGGGGGGGGGGGTGCCAGATGTAGGATCCGCCCCGGGTGCCAAATGCTCTAGGTACGCCCCTGCCTGTGTTCAATGTAAATAAAAACAGATAAGAAGCAGTGTTAGAAGACAGAGGGAATCAGTGTGATCACTGCATATTCCACACACAGCACAGGAGAAGGAGAACACACTGATCGAGGGGTGACTTCCCTGTCTTCTCACACTGCTTCTTATCTGTTTTTATTTACACTGAACACATGACAGGAGAATGCTGATTAGCTTTCTGCAAGAAGCTGGAACTTCAGCTGTTTCTATATAGCTATTTGTGCCAGAGTCCTGTGCCAGCCATCCCTGATTTGTTTGACATTTTCCTTGTTATCTTTTGAAGGCATTAGCTGGTCAGGCTGGGAGCTTCACAGACCTGTTAACCATTTACTGTCCTCCTGTGCTTGAGAAATGACTGTTGGCAAAGTTTTTTTTTTGGCACTTTGTTATATCTTGTAAACTCCTGTTGCAGTGCAGCAATCAATGTTTTTTCCACACTGTTCACTGCTAGCCTAGGACACACTTGTACAATGTCTGCAGTCTCTGACCATCTCCTGTATCGTGTCCGCAGTCTCTGACCATCTCCTGTATCATGTCCGCAGTCTCTGACCATCTCCTGTATCATGTCCGCAGTCTCTGACCATCTCCTGTATCATGTCTGCAGTCTCTGACCCTCTCCTGTAGTACATTTTGCAGTCTCTGACCCTCTCCTGTACTATGTCTGCAGTCTATGACCCTCGCCTGTAGTACGTTTTGCAGTCTCTGACCATCTCCTGTATCATGTCCGCAGTCTCTGACCATCTCCTGTATCATGTCTGCAGTCTCTGACCCTCTCCTGTAGTACATTTTGCAGTCTCTGACCCTCTCCTGTACTATGTCTGCAGTCTATGACCCTCGCCTGTAGTACGTTTTGCAGTCTCTGACCCTCTCCTGTACTATGTCTGCAGTCTATGACCCTCGCCTGTAGTACGTTTTGCAGTCTCTGACCATCTCCTGTATCATGTCCGCAGTCTCTGACCATCTCCTGTATCATGTCTGCAGTCTCTGACCCTCGCCTGTAGTACGCTTTGCAGTCTCTGACCCTCTCCTGTAGTATTTCTGCAATAAAGGAGGGCTACAGGCATGAATGAATTAATGTACTGCCACTGCTGGTCATGGTCACTGATGAATTAATGTTTTTGTGCGTGTTTGCAAAATTAAAGTGGGCCGGTCTGGATGAAGTCCAGGGCCAAATTTTTGTCCCAGTCCAGCCCTGCCAGGAGGAGAGGTAAGTGAGCCATCACACTGAGGCTAAGTCCTTAGGTAGGTGACTGGGTTTGAAATTTGTGAGCAGGGGGTATTTGTGAAGTGTAGGGGGGTATTTGTGAAGTGTAGGGGTAGTGCTGGGGGTTAATAGTGCGTCTGCTGACACCAGTGCTGGGGGTTAATAGTGCGTCCGCTGACACCAGTGCTGTTTTTGAAGTTTGAAAGTTTGCATGCGGCCCCCATGTGATATGAAAACTTGTCTTGTGGCCCTCAGGTAATTTGAGTTTGAGACCCCTGTGTTAATCCTTTCTTTTCCCTCTGCAGGAGAGCATCCCATCAAGTCCACTGAGAATGGGGTGGGTCTTAGTCAGGATGGGGGGGGGGAGTCAAATGTGAATATGTGATTCAAAGGTATGAATCAGTGCTGTTGTTTTTCTCTTGTCTTTATTCCCTTTTCTTTACAGGGCTCAGACACAATGTTTCAGTTGGATAGTTTTTCTAAAGTTTTACATTTTTGTACAATTGTTAGTCGGTTTCGGGATTGGATTATGTCAGCCGTTGAGGGCATGATTTACTCCAGACACTGGGGACCAGTGTCAAATGACCAGGGGGAGAGTGTAGCGGGTATGTACTTTCCCGGGTGTAAATTTGAACCTGACAGAGACATTGGTGATGTGAAATTCCCTGCAACCCAGCGTGTGGCGCTGTCGCCCTGGGCTGGGGTTGAATCATTGCTGTGTGTTGTGCTTCCTTTTTGTCCTCCCTCGGCAGCGGTATGGTGGGGCGGGGAACCCGCCGTGCTTGCTGGGAGAGGGTATAAAGGGGCCGGCCATCTTTGTCAAGGGGTCGAAGTCCCAGGCACCTTAAGCTTGTGGACGGTGGTTCGTGTCGGTCCTCTGGGTGGCCTAGGCCTAGAGGACAATCGGAGGTCGTGTTCCATCCCAGGCACCTTTAGCCTGGGGTGAGGTACTCGGATGGAGGTCCGGAGCTCAGTGCCCAACACTGAGTTCCGCGAGGGAAGGAGATCCTAGGGAACCCCGGGAGTGGGTACCCGAATCCGGAAGGCGTAATGGACCGGGGGGAGCTCCTCACTTGAAGACCCGGTGCAGAATATTGCCGGTGACAGGTGAGCCTCTCGTCGGAGACCGCCTGGAAGGAAATTCCCCCTCGTGCGGAGACCAGGACACACTTTCAGGAAGGAAAGTGTTGAACCAAATTGTGTCTGGGCCTATTCGCATCCACACCTCCTTTTCTGTTCTGTTTCTACCAAGGGAGTTCAGCTGATTGTGTTCATTCGAGAAGAATAAAGGAGTGTTGAACGTTAATGGTGTGGGGCTCATTTCCTAACAGACATTGTTCAAGGTGACTCTTGGAGGGAGGATCCAGGTGCACAGCACTGACCCGAAGGTAATACAAGAACGTTGCTTATACCACACTGACACATGTGGTGGAGGCCAGGCGTGGTGTCCCCGCTCCCTCCCCTCTAAGATACCCCTAGACAAGAGAAAGACGAGACGAGAGAAAGAGGGGAGTGAGGAGGGCGCTACACATAATTTGTAGATTCTATAACTTTTGCGCAAACCAATCAATATATGCTTATTAGTTTGTTTTTTTTTACCAAAGACATGTAGCAGAATACATATTGGCCTAAATTTATTTATAAATTCGATTTAAAAAAAAATTGTTGTTTATAGCTGAAAGTAAAAAAATATTATTTTTTTTTTAAATTGCTGGTCTTATTTTGTTTTTAAATAAAAAACGCAGTGATGATCAAATAACTTTTGCGCAAACCAATCAATATCAGCTTATTGTTTTTTTTTTTACTAAAAACATGCAGCAGAATACATATTGGTCTAAATTTATAAATAAATATTTTTTTTCTTTTAAAGATTTTGTTTATAGCAGAAAGTAAAAATGTTTTATTTAAAAAAAAAAAATCAAAATTGCTGGTCTTTTTTTTGTCTTTTTAAAAAAAAAAACAGTTTTGATCAAATACTACTAACAGAAAGCACTATTTGTGGAAAAAAATTAGACATTTTATTTGGGTACAGCGTCGCACAACCGCGCAATTGTCAGTCAAAGTAACGCAGTGCCGTATCGCAAAAAATGGCCTGGTCAGGAAGGGGGGGGGGTAAATCTTCTGGAGGTCAAGTGGTTAATGAATGTCTGCTGGTCTTGCAACTTGGCAAGACCAGCAGACACTTATATACGCTTATTGTTTGTTTGTTTTTTACTAAAACCATGTAGCAAAATACATATTGGCCTAAATTTCTGAAGAATTTTGAGCTTTATTTTTTATTTTATTGGGTTATTTTTAATAGCAGAAAGTAAAAAATATTTTTTTTTTCAAAATTGTCTGCCTTTTTTTTGTTTATAGCGAAAAAAATAAAAACCACAGAGTCACCGTGATCAAATACCACTGGGGTGGTTTTCAGGCGCTTTAACGCTGGAAATAGCCCCTACTAAGCATCTGAAAAACCGCCTCCCATTCATTCAAGTGTGACTTTTCACACTCTGGCGGTGCGCTTTCGGGACGTTCCGAAAAGTCATACAAGCAGCATCTTTGGGGTGGGTTGGGAGCGCTATAGTTAGCGCTCCCAAAACACCCTACCCATTAGAATAAATGGACAACTCTTCCAAAGCGCCTGAAAAGAGGTTAGAAAGTGCCGCAACGCGGGAGTTTTTAACCCCTTCTTCTCTAAAACGAGCGGTGCTTTACCGCGAATGTGGCCGCAGCCCCAGTGTGAAAGGGGTCTAATTGAGCAATCTGAAGTTAAAATCTGATTGGCTACCATGCACAGCTGCACCAGATTTTGTACTCCTTAAGTTAAGTACTCTTAAATTAAAGGTTCAATTGGTCTTTAACATCTTTACTGTTGGGCATACCAGAATTGTTTTGTCCTGGATCCACTTTTGTTTTTGACAAGAAAAATCTGAAGTAGGAAAAGGCGATATCTACAACCGGGACTTCCTCTTCCGACACGGACACAATTTCCAGGCTGCCTGTTGGAGGGGCTTCTTCAGGATCCTGAAAAGAAGAAGATGGAGGAAAAAGTGGAGGAACCAGAGTATTCCTTACTGAATCACCATTTTCACTGACCTCCAAATCAAAGTGCTTTTGGGGTTCTGTCATAGCCAGAGGAACAGCTGTGAAGAATAGAAGATACAGAGTTGTAAATGGTAGAGAGACAGTGGTAAATGGGAACAAGATAGTTGTGGAAGATATAGGGACAGTTGTAGAAGGCGGAAGGAAAGTTTTAGAGGCCAGAGAGAGCTCTGAAGGACAAAGGTACAACAGCACACGATAAAGTAGAAGTTATGAAAGTTGGAGAGATAGCATTGAAGGATAGAGCAAGGGTTGTGTAAGATAAAGGGAGAGTTGTGAAGAGTATAGAGAAAATTGTGAACAAAATAGAGCTGTGCAAGCTAAAGTGACAGCTGTGAAAGGTAGAGGGAAACTTATATAGGCATGGTAGTACTGGAAAAAGGGTCAGCTATGTAGGGAAGAGGATAGGTGGTCAGTTGAGGATGGCAGTGAGATAGTTGTGGAGAACAAGGGGTAAGTTATTTAGGGCAGAGGGACAGTTGTGGAGTATAGGGGGTCAGTTGTAGAGGGCAGTGGGATAGTTGTGGAGGATAGAGGGTCAGTTGTGGAGGGCAGTGAGATAGTTGTGGGTAAGTTATTTAGGGCAGGGGGACAGTTGTGGAGTATAGGGGGTCAGTTGCAGAGGGAAGCAGGAACGTTTTGGAGGACAGGGGGTGAGTTATGGAAGGTAGGGGTACAATTGTGGAGAAGAGAGCATCAGCAGTTTGGGCAGAGGGACAGTTGTGAAGGAAGGAGATGAGTTATGGAGGGTGGAGGGACAGTTATGAAGGACTGGGATGAGTTATGGAGGGCAGAGGAACAGTTGTGGAGTATCGGGAGTCTGTTGTGGAGGACAGAGGATCAGATGTCGAAGGTAGAAGAACAGTTGTGAAGGATGGAGGGTGAGCTATGGAGGGCAGAGGGACAATTGCAGAGGATAGAGAATCAGTTGTGGTGAACAGAGAGACAGTTGTGAAGGACAGCGGTGAGTTATGGAGAGCAGAGGGACAGTTGTGGAGTATCAGGAATCTGTTGTGGAGGACAGGGGGTGAGTTGTAGATGATAGAGAATCAGTTGTGGAGGGCAGAGGGACAGTTATAAAAGATAAGGGGGTGAATTATGGAGGGCAGAGGGACAGTTGGTGAGTATCGGGAATCTGTTGTAGAGAACAGAGGATCAGTTGCTGAGGGTAAAGGGACAGTTGTGAAGGATCAGGGTTGAGCTATGGAGGGCAGAGGGACAATTGTGGAGGATAGAGAATCAGTTGTGGAGGGCAGAGGGACAGTTGTAAAAGATAAGGGGGTGTGTTATGGAGGGCAGAGGGACAGTTGTGGAGTATCGGGAGTCTGTTGTGGAGGACAGAGGATCAGATGTTGAAGGGACAGTTGTGAAGGACGGAGGGTGAGCTATGGAGGGCAAAGGGACAATTGCAGAGAATAGAGAATCAGTTGTGGTCAGCAGAGAGACCGTTGTGAAGGACAGCAGTGAGTTATGGAGAGCAGAGGGACAGTTGGAGTATCGGGAATCTTTTGTGGAGGACAGGGGGTGAGTTGTGGATGATAGAGAATCAGTTGTGGAGGGCAGAGGGACAGTTGTAAAAGATAAGGGGGGGAGTTATGGAGGGCAGAGGGACAGTAGTGGAGGATAGGGGATCAGTTGTGGCGAGAATAGGGACAGTCGTGAAGGATGGGGGTGAGTTATGGAGGGCAGAGGAACACTTGGTGAGTATCGGGAGTCTGTTGAAGAGAACAGAGGATCAGTTGTTGAGGGTAGAGGGACAGTTGTGAAGGATGGGGGGTGAGCTATAGAGGGCAGAGGGAAGATTGTAGAGGATAGAGAATCAGTTGAGGTAAGCAGAGGGATAGTTGTGAAGTACAAGGATGAGTTATGGAGAGCAGGAGGGATAGTTGTGGATGTGGAGTATCGAGAATCTGTTGTTTTGGACAGGAGGTGAGTTGGGAAGGATAGAGGATTAGTTGTGGAGGGCAGAGGGACAGTTGTGAACAATGGAGGGTGAGCTATGGAAGGCAGAGGGACAATTGTAGAGTAGAGGATCAGTTGTGGGGAGCATAGGGACAACTGTGTAGGATGGGGGTGAGTTATGGAGGGCAGAGGGACAATTGTGGAGTATTGGGAGTGTGTTGTGGAGGACAGGGGGTGAGATGTGTGGAGGATAGAGGATCAGTTGTGGAGGGCAGAGGGACAATTGTGAAGGATGAAAGGTGAGCTATAAAAAGCAGAGGGATAATTATGGAGGATAAGGGGGTGAGTTATGGGGGGGCAGAGGGACAGTTGTGGAGGATAGGGGGTCCGTTGTGGCGAGCATAGGGACAGTTGTGAAGGACAGGGGTGAGTTATGAAAGGCAGAGAGACTGTTGGTGAGTATCGGGAATCTGTTGTAGAGAACAGAGGATCAGTTGTTGAGGGTAGAGGGACAGTTGTGAAGGATGGAGGGTGAGCTGTAGAGGGACAATTGTAAAGCATAAGGGATAAGTTGTGGAGTGCAGAGGGACAGTTGTGGAGGATAGAGGGTCCATTGTGGAAGGCAGAGGGACATATGCGAAGAACAGTGGTGAGTTATGGAGGGCAGGGGGACATTTGTGGAGTAATAGAAGTCTGTTGTAGAGGACAGGGCCTGAGTTGTGGAGGATAGTGGATCAGTTTTGAAAGGCAGACAGGGCAGTTGGGAAGAACAGAAGGTGAGCAAAGGAGGGCAAATTGTAGAGAATAGAGGATCAGTTGTGGAGGACAAGAGGTGAGTTATAGAGGGCATAGGGACAATTGTAGAGCACAGGATAAATAAGTTTTGGAGTGCAGAGAGACAGTTGTGAAGGATAAGGGGGTGAGTTATGGAGGACAGAGGGACAGTTGTGGAGGATAGGGGGTCCGTTGTGGTGAGAAAAGGGACAGTTGTGAAGGATGGGGGTGAGTTATGGAGAGCAGAGGGACACTTGGTGAGTATTGGGAATCTGTTGTAGAGAACAGAGGATCAGTTGTTGAGGGTAGTAGGACAGATGTGAAGGATTGGGGGGTGAGCTATAGAGGGCAGAGGGAAGATTGTAGAGGATAGAGAATCAGTTGTGGTGAACAGAGAGACAGTTGTGAAGGACAGCAGTGAGTTATGGAGAGCAGAGGGACAGTTGTGGAGTATCGAGAATCTGTTGTTTTGGACAGGAGGTGAGTTGTGGAGGATAGAGAATCAGTTGTGGAGGGCAGAGGGACAGTTGTGAAGGATGGAGGGTGAGCTATGGAGGGCAGAGGGATAATTGTAGAGTAGAGAATCAGTTGTGGGGAGCATAGGGACAATTGTGAAGGATGGGGAGTCTGTTGTGGAGGACAGGGGATGAGTTGTGGAGGATAGAGGATCAGTTGTGGAGGGCAGAGGGACAATTGTGAAGGGTGGAAGGTGAGCTATGGAGGGCAGAGGGATAATTATGGAGGATAAGGGGGTAAGTTATGGAGGGCAGAGGGACAGTTGTGGAGGATAGAGGATCCGTTGTGGAAGGCAGAGGGACATATGCGAAGAACAGAGGTGAGTTATGGAGGGCAGAGGGACAGTTGTGGAGTATCAGAAGTCTGTTGTAGAGGACAGGGGCTGAGTTGTGGAGGATAGTGGGTCAGTTGTGAAAGGCAGAAGGGGCAGTTGGGAAGAACAGAAGGTGAGCTAAGGAGGGCAAAGGAATAATTGTAGAAAATGGAGGATCAGTTGTGGAGGATAAGGGGTGAGTTATAGAGGGCATCGGGACAGTTGTAGAGTATAGAGAGGCAGTTGTGGAGGATAGGGGGTCCGTTGTGGAAGGCAGAGGAACAGCTGTGGTGTATAAAGGGTGAGTTGTGGAGGGCAGGGGGACAGTTGTGCAAGATAAAGGGACAATTGTGGAGGGTAGAGGGACAGCTGTGGTGTATAAAGGGTGAGTTGTGGAGGGCAGGGGGACGAGGGACAACTGTGGAGGACAGAAAAACAGCTGTGATGTAGGATAAAGGCACAGAACAAATGGGGTCAATTTAGGGGCTTTTTGGAAACCATGTCTCCTGTAGACAGAGATCCAAATGTGAACAGCTTACACTCTGCTCTGCAATACAAAGTTCTTATTTTTAGGTGCTAACTATGAAGTGCATGACAACCAATGTGAGTTCACGCTGCTGAACTCAGACCAGTTCCTTTTACTCTATTTAAGCATCTGCTATTAAATATATGTAAAGCCATTTTTTTACATTTTGAATAGAGTGGCGGAGAATTAAAGTCACTCACTGTCAATGGGTCACAGACTGCAATAAACACCTGTCTGGTTCTAACCCCTCACCACTCCATCCAAATTTTTAAAGTTTAGCCTTTAGTTAAAACTTAAGAATAGCAATTTTTACTGAATTAAACTACCTGTATCTTCCCAAAGAACACAAATTATTACTTCAACATTGATTTTTTTGAGTGATCCTTCTATTAGAAATTAAGCACATGTATTTATGAAAAAAATGCACATGATTAAAATATGGAATCAGCCACAGGTGCAAACTCTCTTGGCCAATTTTCTTGCAATCTCCACCACTTTGCACCAGAAACAATGGAATAAACCAAGGCAATCCACCAACCTTCCTGCCATATACATTTATAAATTGGTAGTAGGTTGGTGGTCTTAAACCAGTTTGACCCTTTTCGCAATAAAAGCTTGTTGAAAGTAACTGAAATTGCCAGAAAATGGCCATGTGTTTGGCCAAAACACTAATATACCGTTATAAGAGACTCTTACCTTCTCTTCAGTGGCCATGGTTGGTGTTTGCTGTATGCCGTCTTTTCATCATTAAGCAGAATGCCAGGTCTGGCCTGTCTGCTCTGTATCGGCTCCGTCTGACCACCTGTGTGCAGTGAAGGATGATGGAAGCGATACATTGTAACTGAGACCCTACACTGACACCGGATAGCCGGGGGCGTCTCTATGGTGACCAGGGAGGCAAAAATCTGTTACCCTATTGATCAGGACACGATGTTGATTAGAAGGGTAATGACAACCTACAGACGGGAAAGAGAGAAGTTCATAAAGTACAAAAAAATTGATGTCAATGTAAAGTAACAAACGCAATCTGCTGATAAAGGTCCACTTAGCTGATAAGAAGGTTTCCACTGGTCAATGCATTGAGATTATTCAAAATGATACATTAGAACATTGGGGATGACTTAAAGGGAACTTGTCAGTATAGAAATTATGGAGCCGCCAGTGTTAACTTGGTTTATTAAAGTTCATGTTTCAGTATTGTTATCCTAGTCCTGGCTGGAGATTTGAGTTTAACACAAATTGCTAATCAGCCAATCACATGGCAGCAACTCAATGCATTTAGGCATTAGAATGGGAAAGAAAGGGGATATACAGTGGATATAAAAAGTCTACACACCCCTGTTACAATGTCAGGTTTCTGAGATGTAAAAAAAATGAGACAAAGATAAATCATTTCAAAACTTTTCCATACTTTTAATGTGACCTATACATTTTACACCTCAATTAGAAAACAAACTAAAATATTTTAGAGGGGGGGATAAAAAATAAATAAAAAATTGGTTGCATAAGAGTGCACACCCTCTTATAACTGGGGATGTAGTTGTGTTCAGAAATAAGCAATCACATTCAAACTCATGTTAAATAGGAGTCAGTACACACCTTCCATCATTTAAAGTGCCTCTGAATAACCCCAAATAAAGTTCAGCTGTTCTAGTAGGTCTTTCCTGACATTTTCTTAGTCGCATCCTACAGCAAAAGCCATGGCCTGCAAAGAGCTTCTGAAGCATCAGAGGGATCTCATTGTTAAAAGGTACGAGTCAATAGAAGGGTACAAAAGAATTTCCAAGGCATTAGATATACCATGGAACACAGTGAAGACAGTCATCATCAAGTGGAGAAAATATGGTACAACAGTGACATTACCAAGAACTGGACATCCCTCCAAAATTTATAAAAAGACAAGCAGAAAACTGGTCAGGGAGGCTGCCAAGAGGCCCACAGCAACATTAAAGGAGCAGCAGGAATATCTGGCAAGTACTGGCTGTGTGGTACTAGTGATGAGCCGAACACCCCCGGGTTCGGTTCGCACCAGAACCCGCGAACGGACCGAAAGTTCGTACGAACATTAGAAGCCTATTAAATACAATGGATGCGAACGTTCGAATTCTAAAGTGCTAATTATAACAACTATTATGCATGTTATTGTCCTAAAAAGGGTTTGGGAACCCGGGTTCTGCACCAGGGGACATGTATCAATGCAAAAAGAAGTTTTAAAAACGGTCGTTTTTCGGGAGCAGTCATTTTAATGATGCATAAAGTGAAAAAAAAAGTGAAATATTCCTTTAAATATCGTACCTGGGGGGTGTCTAAAGTATGCCTGTGAAGTGCCACGTGTTTCCCGTGTTTAGAACTGTCCCTGCACAAAATGACACTTCTAAAGGAAAAAAAAGCCATTTAAAACTGCTTGCGGCTTTAATGTAATGTCTGGTCCCGGTAATATGGATGAAAATCTTTAAGAAAAATGGCATAGCTACCCCATGACCCCCCCCCCCCTACCCCAGCCCATTACCAGCCCCTTTGGGTCTTGTATGGATATTAAGGGGAACCCCGCACATAAAATAAAAAAGGCCCTATATACTCTGAACAGCCGTATACAGGCGGTGCATACAAGACAGGGACTGTAGGTTTGTTCTTATGTAGAATGTGTTTGTAATTTTGAACAGGTACATTGTTGAAGTGTAGCTCCAGCCCAAAAATCTATTTTTAAACTTTTTGGAAAACATAGGTAAGGGTTATCACCCCTGTAACATTTGTTTTGCTGTCTGTGCCCCTGTTCAGAACATTTCACCTCACTTTCCGTCCCAATGACAACTGTTTTTGAAATGTGGTGTTTTTCTTGAAACAAGGATTGCTGATAAAGCATCAGTACAGAGGAGACACCTTTCTCCCATATTTATTCTTACAGGAGAGAATTTTCCTTCCTAGTGGTAGATTTCCTCTCACTTCCTGTTGTCTTCTTTCGTTTGCAAGTAGGAGTCGTTTGTAAGTTGGATGTTTGAAAGTAGGGACCTGCCGTATATACTCTGCAGAAATAGGCCCCTTAGTTGTTGGTGTTGGCACAACACTGTAAGCACTCACAGTTACTCTTGGTTGGTGCTGGAACGCCCTGCTGTCAACTATTATATCAGGAATTTTAATTACATATAATTGTTGAACAGTGGTAGTAAAAATTGGGCCTTTGATGGTGGTGCTGGTGCCACAACACTGTAAGCCCTGACAGTTACTCTTGGTGGGTGCAGCAATGGGCCCTGCTGTGAATTATTAGATCAAGAATTGTAATTGCATGCCCCTGTTGAACAGGGGCTGAAAAATTGGGCCTTAGGCACTGGTGGCACAACACTACAACCCCTCACAGATACTGTACTTGGAGCACAGCAATGAGCCCTGTTGCAAAGTATTGCTTCAAAAATTGTAATGACACGCCCCTGTTAAACAGGGGCTGAAAAATTGGGCCTTAGGCACTGGTAAAAAATTATTATAAAATGCAGCGCTAGCGAATATAAATGTGCTCAATACAAACGTATGTGTGAATGTCAACCATCTAAACCTTTCGGGATGATGGTACACACTATTAGTGAAAAGATTATGCACCAATGATTGGTGTCACCAGAAATGCAGTGGGTGTAATACTAAATGTTACCACTAAAAAGTGATCAACTAAGTAAAACCAGAAAATATACTGTGCAAAACATTAAATGAACTGAACAACCAGGCAAATAGCTCTAGGAGTAATTCACAGGCACTGGTGGCACAACACTACAACCCCTCACAGATACTGTACTTGGAGCACAGCAATGAGCCCTGTTGCAAAGTATTGCTTCAAAAATTGTAATGACACGCCCCTGTTAAACAGGGGCTGAAAAATTGGGCCTTAGGCACTGGTGGCACAACACTACAACCCCTCACAGATACTGTACTTGGAGCACAGCAATGAGCCCTGTTGCAAAGTATTGCTTCAAAAATTGTAATGACACGCCCCTTTTAAACAGGGGCTGAAAAATTGGGCCTTAGGCACTGGTGCCACAACACTCCAACCCCTCACAGATACTGTACTTGGAGCACAGCAATGAGCCCTATGGCAAATTATTGCTAAAAAAATTGTAATTACACGCCCCTGTAAAACAGGGGCTGAAAAATTGGGCCTTAGCCACTGGTGGCGGCACCCATAAACAAAAATGATCTTCCAAGCTATCATCATCAATCGTATCATTGAGGACTCGGAGGAGGAGGATAGCCAGTCAACATAACAGCACAGGCACTCAGCATCAGCATCAGTCTTGAAGGGATGTGACATGTTAAAATCAATTAGTCTGTTATATCAGCATCAGGTGTGTGGTAGCTGGTGGTGATCCAAGACTGGTTCATCTTGATGAAAGTCAGTCGATCAACCGAGTCGGTGGACAGGCGCACCCTGTGATCCGTGACAAATCCTCCAGCAGCACTGAATGTGCGTTCCGAAAGAACGCTGGATGCAGGACAGGCCAGTAGTTCAATTGCATACTGTGCAAGCTCTGGCCAGTGATCCATCCTCAAGACCCAGTAAGCCAGAGGATTTTCGGTGGGGAAGGTGTCCAAGTCTGACCTTGCCCCTAGATATTCCTGCACCATGTTTATCCGACGCTGGCGATGGTTGCTGGAACCGATCATACTTTGGGGCTGCGGACTAAAGAATTGTCTGAACGCATCGGTCAGACGGCCACCTTCCCCACCGCTCCTTCTTTGACTGGCCGAAGCCTCAGCAACTCGTTGTCCAGGACCAGGAGTTTGTAACCTCCCAGTCTCTGGGAACGCGTTGCACAGACCTTTCTGCAAGGCCTCCCGGAGTTGTCTCATCCTCTGCTCCCTCTGCGACGGTAACATAAGGTCCGCAACCTTACCCTTGTACCGTGGATCAAGGAGAGTGGCCAGCCAGTAATGGTCCCTCTCCTTGATCCAAAGAATACGAGGATCCTTCCGCAGACTTTGCAGGATCAGGGAGGCCATGCAGCGTAGGTTTGCTGAGGCATTCGCTCCGGAGTCCTCTGGGTTACTAAGGACGACATGATCCGCAGCCACCTCCTCCCAGCCACGTACAAGTCCACTGGTTTCTTGGGACTGTAAATCATCCCTAAAAGACTGCTGCTGATGATGCTGAGTGCCAGCCTCCACCTCCATGCTGACACAATCCTCCTCCTCCTCCTCCTCCTCCTCCTCCTCTTCCTGTGCGATGGGTGGGACAGAAGGAACACTGTCTGGGTAAAGGGGGCCTTGAGAGGCAAGGAAGTCCTCCTCTTCCTGCCTCTGTTCTGCCTCAAGTGCCCTGTCCATTATTCCACGCAGCGTGTGCTCCAACAGGTGGACAAGAGGTACAGTGTCACTGATGCATGCACTGTCACTGCTCACCATCCTCGTGGCCTCCTCAAATGGTGCCAGGACAGTGCATGCATCCCTGATCATGCCCCACTGGCGTGGAGAAAAAAAACCAAGCTCCCCTGACCCTGTCCTGGTGCCGTAGTCGCACAGGTACTCATTGATGGCCCTCTGCTGCGTGTGCAGCCGCTGCAGCATGGCCAACGTTGAGTTCCACCTGGTGGGCATGTCACATATAAGGCGGTTCTTGGGCAGGTTCAACTCCTTTTGCAGCTCAGCCAGGCGAGCACTGGCATTATAAGATCTGCGGAAATGCACACAGACTTTCCTGGCCTGCCTCAGGACATCCTGTAAGCCCGGGTACCTGCCCAAGAACCGCTGCACCACCAGGTTAAGGACGTGAGCCACACAGGGCACATGGCTCAGTTGTCCCTGTCGGAGGGCGGAGAGGAGGTTGGTGCCATTGTCGCAAACCACCATTCCTGGCTTAAGCTGGCGTGGCGTCAACCACCTCTCGGCCTGGCCCTGCAGAGCAGACAGGACCTCTGCCCCAGTGTGGCTTCTGTCCCCCAAACACACCAGCGCAAGCACGGCATGGCATCTTTTTGCCTGCGTACTTGCGTAGCCCCGTGAACGGCCACGGAGCACCGCTGGTTCATAGGACAAACCACAGGAAGAGGCCATGGAGGAAGAAGAAGAGGAGGGGGTGGAGGAGAGAGGTGTGTCACAACCAGTAGTAGCATTTTGGAGGCGTGGCGGTGGAACAACCTCCAACACTACTGCACCTTGTCCTGCATCCTTCCCAGCTGCCAAAAGAGTGACCCAATGGGCCGTGAAAGAAAGGTAACGTCCCTGTCCATGCCTGCTGGACCATGAGTCAGCGGTAATATGCACCTTACCGCTGACCGCCCTGTCCAGCGAGGCCAAGACATTGCCTTCCACATGCCGGTAGAGAGCCGGAATAGCCTTCCGTGAGAAAAAGTGGCATTTGGGAACCTGCCACTGAGGAACCGCACATTGCACAAACTCACGGAAGGGGGCCGAGTCTACCAACTGAAAAGGCAGCAGTTGAAGCGCTAGCAATTTAGCCAAGCTAGCATTCAACCGCTGGGCATGTGGATGGCTGGGAGTGAACTTCTTTCGACGGTCCAGCAGCTGGGGCAGGGAAATTTGCCTGCTAGAATCGGACGTCGGTGTACTGCTAGCAGAGTGGCCGCAAGTACTTGGCTGTGACACACCTAATTCTACACCTTCATTCCTCTCAGTGCATGTTTCAGAGAGGACTGAAGTTATAGTGGGGTTGGAGATCCCACCTGATGCGGTGCAAGGAGAGGTCCGCTTTGTTCTTTGGTGTGGGTCTTTGAGGTAGGCTTGCCAACGAGCTGCATGGCAGGTCAACATATGTCTGGTCAGGCATGTGGTACCCAAGCGGCTGATGTTTTGGCCACGCGATATACGCTTGAGACATATGTTGCAAACAGCAGCTGTGCGATCTGATGCACTAGCCTCAAAAAAGGCCCACACCAAGGAACTTTTTGAATGACGGGCAGAGGCAGCGCCCTGCACAGGCGGAGCTCTGCGGTGTGATTCCGTCGGTGTACTGCCCTTACGCTGGCCACCAAAGGGCATCCTGCCTCGTTGGAGATGTGCCTCCTCCTCATCCTCCTCCTCCTCCTCTCTCCTATTAGGCACCCACATGGAGTCAGTGACCTCATCATCCCCTCCCTCCTCATCACTGGAGCCAATCTGGCAGTATGCTGCAGCTGCTGGAACATGACTGCCAGATTGGTGTCCTTCTTGAGCATCCCCTCTGTCTGCTCTCACGCTACTGCCTTCCTGTAGCTGGGTTTCATCATCAGACCCTTCGAAACGCTGGGCATCCTCCTGGAGCATGTACCCAACACTGTGCTCAAACAGTTCGGGGGACTCCTCAGGAGGAGGACATGGTGGGTCTAGGGAAGGAGTGACTGATGATGAGTCTGACATTGATACCAGGGAAGAGGACGCTTTGGCAGCTGCTTTGCCAGTACCCTGAGCCTGGGTGAGAGAGGATGAGGAGGAGGAGGAGGGCTTGGTCATCCACTCTACCAAGTCTTCGGCATGATGTGGCTCAACATGTCCAGCTGCCGAAAAGAAGGACAAGCGTGTCCCATGGCCATGTGCTGATGACAATGCACCGCGTCCACGACCAGCACTGTTGCCCCCAGACACAGAGCCTGCTTGCCCTCTTTTATTGCCTCCTGACTGTCTGCCTCTCCTTGTTTGCCTTCCAGACATTCTAATAGATGGCCTGCAGGGAGATGGGAAAAAAGCAATAAGGGCTACCTTCAGGTGTCCTTCTCTGTCCCTTTACTTAAGGATTTCTAAATATGGTTGAGGATGATTGCTTTTGCACAGAATAGCACAACGACAATTTCCCTGACTGTCCAAAAAACAAGGATTTCAAAGATGGTTGATGAGGAATGCTTTAGCACACTATAGCACAAGGAGAATTCCCCTCACTTTCCTTCTTTGTCCCTAGAAACAAGGACTCGCACAGTGAAAGAAACTGACACTCTCCCTACCTAGAGTTTTCTGTCCCTAGAAAAAATGTTTTTTTAAAGCACACTATAGCACAAGGAGAATTCCCCTCACTTTCCTTCTTTGTCCCTAGAAACAAGGACTCGCACAGTGAAAGAAATTGACACTCTCCCTACCTAGAGTTTTCTGTCCCTAGAAAAAATGTTTTTTTAAAGCACACTATAGCACATGGAGAATTCCCCTCACTTTCCTTCTTTGTCCCTAGAAACAAGGACTCGCACAGTGAAAGAAACTGACACTCTCCCTACCTAGAGTTTTCTGTCCCTAGAAAAAATGTTTTTTTAAAGCACACTATAGCACAAGGAGAATTCCCCTCACTTTCCTTCTTTGTCCCTAGAAACAAGGACTCGCACAGTGAAAGAAACTGACACTCTCCCTACTGTGACAGCAGGAAGGTAAAGTCACCTGGTTGCATCCAGGGGGGTAGATATATTTCGCCCAGATTCAGGCTTTACGCCGACTTATACAACTAGGTGGAGAGTTGTATACGCCCAGCTGAGGCTAGTGGGCTCATGGATGACTCATACCTCTAGGGAGAGTGTGGGGCGTCGTGCAGACAGGGAGTTGATGAGACCAGCTGAAGCTTGTCAGCTCATTTAGGCCTCTATAAGAACTCCCAGATTCATTAGGTGTTTGCTCATGCCTGGAACCAGACCTGTGTGGACTGTCTAGGGAGAGTGAACCCCTGTGCGGTGAGACAAAGCCTGTGTGGCTATTTGCTTGGACATTTAAAACCAGGGACTTAGGGACTAGGACAGCACTAGGCTGATCCCAGTTGTTAGTTAGGAAACCTGTATGTTTAGTCAGAGGTCAAGTTGACCAGGATTTATTTTATTTATGTTTCTTTTGCTTTGCTGTGTTTTGTCACTGTAAATAGAAAATAAACCGCACCTTTTTGATTTTGAAAACCACAACCTCCGTTTGCTGGGCCTGTTTTTGTGTGGGGAGCCCATCCCGGGGGTCACACACACCCGCTGCCGAGCTAACCCCCTCACAGTTGGTGGAGAACCAGTGGCAGTTTTTTTTTAAGCCAGCATGGAGGAGATATTGAAACAGCTGGCTCTAGCAAATGCCAATCAACAGCAGACAAATGCAGGTTTGCAAAGGAGCCTTGCAGCCCAGCAGCAAGCTCATCAACAGAGCCTTGCAGCTCAGCAACAAGCCCAGCAGCAATCTGAGGCCCGCTTCATAGACCTGTTACAGAAGCAAGAGCAGAGACTACAACAAATGGAAGCAGTAATGCAGCAACGTCCGCAGACCAGTGAGGAAAGCCGTCCCACTAATACCGCGTCCTTTGGGGTGAGTCGTTTATTGACAAAAATGACTGGAGAGGATGATCCAGAGGTATTTTTGACCACATTTGAAAGGACCGCTGAAAGAGAAAAGTGGCCTGAGGAGCAGTGGGCTGGACTGGTGGCTCCTCTGTTAACTGGTGAATCGCAGAAAGCTTACTATGACCTAGAGCCTAACCAAGCAAAAGACTATGTGATGCTAAAAGCTGAAATTTTGGCAAGGCTGGGTGTCACCCAGGCTGTCCGGGCTCAGCGTGTGCATAACTGGACTTTCCAGCTTGGAAAACCCCCCAGGTCTCAAATGTATGATCTCATTCACCTGAGCAGAAAGTGGCTACAGCCAGAGACTTTGTCCGCACCAAAGATTGTGGAACGTGTTGTAATGGATCGGTTTTTGAGAGCTCTTCCTACTGTGGGTAAGCCATGGAGACCCAGAGACGGCCGATGGTCTTGTGGATCGTGTGGAGAAATACTTGGCTACAGAGAACCTGACGGCCTCTTCCAGAGACACTCGGACTTTCCACCCTAAGACCAGACCATCCCCAGGGGCGGATAAGAGGATTCCAAGGGGTGAGGGTGGAGAGAGTGAGAGGGTGGGAGCTCTACCCCAAGTTTGGCGAGAACAGCCTGGGAAATCAGCGGCTCAAGAGGCGGCAAGAAGGATCGTTTGCTACCGCTGCCGGCAAGCGGGACATATTGCAGCCAATTGCCCGGTTATGGAGGAACCCATGCAGTGTGACTTTCTGACGGGCAGACGTCAGTCGCTGTGTGCGACAGTCGCATGCACTGCCATTCGAGGAACTGAGAAACATTTATGCAAAATGTGTGTTAATGGTAGAAATGTTGTGGTATTGCTGGATTCAGGTAGCCTTGTGACCCTGATAAAGGCTGAGTTAGTTAAAACAGAGGTCTTTGGGAATAGCAAGGTAGCTGTTATTTGTGTGCATGGGGACACCCGAGAGTATCCAGTGACTACAGTGTGTTTCGAGACCCCCAAAGGTACCCTCTCTCATCCAGTGGGCTTAGTATCTCAGTTACCGCATGACGCCATTGTGGGAAGGGATTTTCCGAAGTTCTGGGAACTGTGGGATGATCCTGAGCCCCCCACTGGTGCCCCTATGTACCAGGAATGTGATAGCCAGAACTCCCCTGAGAGTGGTGAGGACTCTCCGGAATTTCCCTTATCAGTATTGGCAGGGGAGACTCAAGAAACTGGAGAGGAGCCCACCTCCTCAGACGAAAACCTACCGTCTGTGGAGTTTTCTGATCTTGAGGTTCACAGGGAAAACTTTGCCACAGAACAGTTGAAAGACCCCGCCCTAATAAAGGCACGGGAAAACGTAGTGAAAATAGATGGCGAGTTAGTGAACCCAGATAATACCTGCACTTACCCATACTTCAGCGTAGAGAAGGACCTACTGTATCGGGTGGCAAAAAGGGCAGAAGAAACCGTTGAGCAGCTTGTGGTGCCCAAACCTTACAGGAAGTTGGTGTTGGAGTTGGCCCATGGGCACATTCTTGGAGGTCATCTGGGGACAGAGAAAACCCGAGAGAGGGTATTACAGAGATTCTATTGGCCGGGGGTGATGAAGGACATAGAAAATTATTGTTCCTCCTGCCCTGTGTGTCAGAGGTCGGCCCCGATGCCACATTTCCGTAGCCCGCTGGTCCCTCTACCCATCATTGAGGTCCCGTTTGAGAGGATCGCCATGGATTTGGTAGGGCCTATAATCAAGTCCGCTAGGGGGCACCAGTACATATTAGTTATAATGGACTATGCCACCCGTTATCCAGAAGCGATCCCTCTCCGAAATACCTCGGCCAAAACCATAGCCAAAGAGCTATCTCTTGTGTTTAGCCGGGTGGGTATTTGTAAAGAACTGCTTACGGACCAAGGTACACCCTTTATGTCCCGGGTTATGAAGGAGCTGTGTAAATTGTTCAAAGTGACGCAATTACGTACATCTGTGTATCACCCCCAAACCGATGGGCTGGTTGAAAGATTCAACAAAACCCTAAAACAAATGTTGAAGAAAGTGGTGGATAGAGATGGAAAGGATTGGGACTGTCTACTTCCTTATCTGATGTTTGCTATTAGGGAGGTGCCCCAATCCTCTACAGGATTCTCCCCCTTTGAGTTACTGTATGGGAGACACCCAAGAGGGCTGTTGGATATTGCCAAGGAAACTTGGGAAAGTGAGAGTTCTCCCCACAGGAGTGTGATTGAGCATGTCGCCCTGATGCAAGACCGAATTGCACAGGTAATGCCCATCGTGAAGGAACATTTGGCCCAAGCGCAGTTAGCACAGCAGAGAGTGTACAACCGTGGAGCCAAGACCCGTACCTTTTCCCCGGGGGATAGGATACTGGTACTTGTCCCTACGGTTGAAAGTAAATTCCTTGCCAAATGGCAAGGCCCCTATGAGATAATGGAAAAAGTGAGCAAAGTGAATTACAAGGTCAGACAACCAGGAAGGCGAAAGCCCGAACAGATCTATCACGTGAATCTGTTGAAAGCCTGGAGGGATAGAGAGTCCCTAGTCGCAGACACTTGGTCACCAGCTCAAACTGGTTGCGTGATTCCTGAGGTTGGAATAGCAGCCACCTTGTCACAACCCCAACAACAGGAGGTTAAGGAGTTTGTGCTTCGCAACAAGGAGGTATTCTCTGAGCTGCCGGGACAAACATCTGGGGTAGAGCATGACATCATTACCCCGCCCGGTGAAAGGGTGAAGTTAAAACCCTATCGGATCCCAGAGGCCCGACGGGAGGCAATACGGGAGGAAGTACAGAAAATGCTGAACTTAGGGGTGATAGAGGAGTCCCAAAGTGATTGGTCTAGTCCCATTGTGTTGGTGCCTAAACCGGATGGGAGCTGGCGATTTTGTAACGATTTTCGTCAGTTGAACAAAGTTACAAAATTTGACACCTACCCCATGCCACGTATAGATGAGTTGATCGACCGGCTGGGAACAGCCCGATACATGACGACTCTTGACCTCACAAAAGGGTATTGGCAAATCCCCCTGGCCAAGTCGGCCAAAGAGAAAACCGCATTTGTAACCCCAGACGGGGCGTTCCAATATAAAAGAATGCCGTTCGGGTTACAGAATGCGCCGGCCACATTCCAGCGGAAAATGGACCAGATGCTGAGGCCCCATCGGAAGTATGCTGCGGCTTACCTGGATGACGTAATTGTCCATAGCACAGATTGGGCCTCACATCTGCCAAAAGTGCAAGCAGTCCTGGACTCTGTTCGGGAAGCGGGGTTTACGGCTAACCCCAAGAAGTGTACCATTGGGCAGGAGGAGGCCAAATATCTTGGGTACACCATTGGGAGGGGAGTAATAAAACCCCAACTCAACAAAGTCGAGGCCATCCAGAGTTGGCCACGTCCCAACAGCAAGAAGCAGGTACGAGCCTTTCTGGGAATCGCTGGGTATTATCGGCGATTCATTCCCCACTTTGCTTCTAAGGCTGTGCCCCTAACCAACCTGACGAAGGGGAAAGGGTCGGTCATGATTAAATGGACCCCCGAGGCTGAGGCAGCATTCCAATTCTTGAAACAAGCCTTATGTAGCCAGCCAGTGTTGTACTCACCCGACTTCTCTAAAGACTTTGTCGTACAAAGTGATGCGTCAGATGTGGGGTTAGGAGCAGTATTGTCCCAGGTCTGGAACGGGGAAGAGCACCCAGTCATTTACCTCAGCAGGAAGTTGAAGTCCCATGAGGTAAATTACGCCACCGTTGAAAAGGAGTGTTTAGCGGTGAAGTGGGCTCTAGATTCCCTTCGGTACTACCTGCTAGGTAGGCACTTTGACATGGTTACGGATCACGCTCCGTTAAAGTGGATGGCTCAAAACAAGGAAACAAATAGAAGAGTGAATAGGTGGTTCCTGGCCCTCCAGGAATTCAACTTCACAGTAAAGCATCGCCCTGGCGTTCAAATGGGGATTGTGGATGCTTTGTCTCGAGTACATGAATGCCTGATTGCTGGTGTTCCAACCCCGAGGTTAAAACAAGAGGGGGGGGTATGTGACAGCAGGAAGGTAAAGTCACCTGGTTGCATCCAGGGGGGTAGATATATTTCGCCCAGATTCAGGCTTTACGCCGACTTATACAACTAGGTGGAGAGTTGTATACGCCCAGCTGAGGCTAGTGGGCTCATGGATGACTCATACCTCTAGGGAGAGTGTGGGGCGTCGTGCAGACAGGGAGTTGATGAGACCAGCTGAAGCTTGTCAGCTCATTTAGGCCTCTATAAGAACTCCCAGATTCATTAGGTGTTTGCTCATGCCTGGAACCAGACCTGTGTGGACTGTCTAGGGAGAGTGAACCCCTGTGCGGTGAGACAAAGCCTGTGTGGCTATTTGCTTGGACATTTAAAACCAGGGACTTAGGGACTAGGACAGCACTAGGCTGATCCCAGTTGTTAGTTAGGAAACCTGTATGTTTAGTCAGAGGTCAAGTTGACCAGGATTTATTTTATTTATGTTTCTTTTGCTTTGCTGTGTTTTGTCACTGTAAATAGAAAATAAACCGCACCTTTTTGATTTTGAAAACCACAACCTCCGTTTGCTGGGCCTGTTTTTGTGTGGGGAGCCCATCCCGGGGGTCACACACACCCGCTGCCGAGCTAACCCCCTCACACTACCTAGAGTTTTCTGTCCCTAGAAAAAATGTTTTTTTAAAGCACACTATAGCACAAGGAGAATTCCCCTCACTTTCCTTCTTTGTCCCTAGAAACAAGGACTCGCACAGTGAAAGAAACTGACACTCTCCCTACCTAGAGTTTTCTGTCCCTAGAAAAAATGTTTTTTTAAAGCACACTATAGCACAAGGAGAATTCCCCTCACTTTCCTTCTTTGTCCCTAGAAACAAGGACTCGCACAGTGAAAGAAACTGACACTCTCCCTACCTAGAGTTTTCTGTCCCTAGAAAAAATGTTTTTTTAAAGCACACTATAGCACAAGGAGAATTCCCCTCACTTTCCTTCTTTGTCCCTAGAAACAAGGACTCGCACAGTGAAAGAAACTGACACTCTCCCTACCTAGAGTTTTCTGTCCCTAGAAATTTTTTTTTTTTAAAGCACACTATAGCACAAGGAGAATTCCCCTCACTTTCCTTCTTTGTCCCTAGAAACAAGGACTCGCACAGTGAAAGAAACTGACACTCTCCCTACCTAGAGTTTTCTGTCCCTAGAAAAAATGTTTTTTTAAAGCACACTATAGCACAAGGAGAATTCCCCTCACTTTCCTTCTTTGTCCCTAGAAACAAGGACTCGCACAGTAAAACACACTGACACTCTCCCTACCTATCCTTCTCTTTCCCTAAACTAAAGGAATCCAGGTTAAGCAAGAAAGAAATAAATGTCACTGTCCCTGCCTATGCTTGTCTTTCCCTGCTCCGGAACACACTACACTAGGCCGCCGTGCTGGCGGCCTTTTATAGTGTGGGGCGTGTACTAAACACCCTCAGCAATAATTGGCCACAGGCATCCTGCCTGTGGCCAATCATTGCTCTCCTCGCTGCCGGCGCTGTGATTGGCCAAGCATGCGGGGTCACAGTGCATGCTTGGCCAATCACAGCGCCTGGATGACACTGCGATGGCGTAGTGCATTGTGGGCCGTTCGCGTCACTCGAATTTGGCGCGAACGGCCCAAATCGTTCGATCTTCGTCGAACGATCGAACAGCCGATGTTCGAGTCGAACGTATGTTCGACTCGAACACGAAGCTCATCCCTATGTGGTACATATGACAAGAATCTCCCGTATTCTTCATATGTCTGGACTATGGGTTAGAGTGGCAAGACGGAAGAAAAACATCCAAGCCCGGCTAAATTTTGCAAAAACACACCTGAAGTCTCCCAAAATCATGTGAAAAAATGTGTTATGTTCTGATGAAACCAAGGTTGAACTTTTTGGCCATAATTCCAAAAGATATGTTTGGTGCAAAAACAACACTTTGCATCACCAAAAGAACACCATACCCACCGTGAAGCATGGTGGTGGCAGCGCCATGCTTTGGGGCTGTTTTTCTTCAGCTGGAACAGGGGCCTTAGTCAAGGTAAAGATAATTATGAATAGTTCCAAATACCAGTCAATATTGGCACAAAACCTTCAGGCTTCTGCTAGAAAGCTGAACATGAAGAGGAACTTCACATTTCAGCATGACAACGGCCCAAAGCATACATCCAAATCAACAAAGGAATGGCTTCACCAGAAAAAGATTAACGTTTTGGAACGGCCCGGCCAAAGCCCAGACCTGAATCTGATTTAAAATCTGTGGAGTGATCTGAAGAGGGCTGTGCACAGGAGATGCCCTCACAAACTGACAGATTTGGAGTGTTTTTGCAAAGAAGAGCGGGCAAATATTGCCAAGTCAAGATGTGCCAGGTTGATAGACTAATACCCAAAAAACTGAGTGCTGTAATGAAATCAAAAGGTCCTTCCACAAAGTATTAGTGTAATGCTGTCAGCGGGATACGCACCTGATCAGCGAGTCCGTTGGAGCAGAGAGAGGTCACCCGTACGGATCCGACTCACGGGCCCCTGGTAGTGCAGACAGGAGGCACGGGAGTGCGGAAGGGTAAGAGGGCCTGAGATCGGTTCCAAGAGAGCGGCTCCGGATCCTGGGTTCAGGAGGGTAGCTAGCCAGGCAGGCTGCAGGCAGGCAGGTATATAGAGCAGCGTAGCGGGGCAGAAGCAGAAGGGGCGGTCAGACAGGCAGGGTTCGGCAACGTTCAAGCAATGTGGCACAGCGGGGTAGGCAGGTTCAGGGTCAAAGACAGGCCGAGGTCGGGTGCAGGCGGATAGCAAGGAAAGTCCAGTAACAAGCCGGGTGGTCAGAAGGTCGGATTTCAGGCGAACAACAGGAGCGGGATACACAGGGGACTGCAGATCAGACAGCACCGGTCTGAAGTGTTCCAGGGGTTTAAATAAGCAAACCGGCGTGCACCGGCGCGCGCACGGCGCACGCGCACGCGCGCCCGCAATGCGCGCACATGCACCCGCACGCGCCGGCGCGCACAGGCACGCGCACCCGCGATCCAGGAAGTGTACCAGCGCGGACGGAAACATGCCAAACCACAGCGCGCATCGGCGCACGTGAACACACACCGAAGCGACCACCGACGCGCCCGGCAAGGTACGTACACTGACAGTGCCCCCCCTTTAGGGCAGCCTCCGAATGCCCAATTGAGCTATCTTCGTGGCGTGAGACCTCCTGAAAGCTTGCATGAGTTCCTCCGCATGTATGCCGTTTTCGGGTTCCCAAGAGTTATCTTCTGGGCCGTAACCCCTCCACTTAATCAGATATTGTACCTGGTTGTGTCTCTTCCTACAGTCCAGGATTGCCTCTACCTCAAACTCCTCCTCGCCGTCAATCAGAACAGGTTCCGGTGGGCCAATGTTACGGCCAGCGAAGGGGTTAGGGACAACCGGCTTTAACAGGGTCACATGAAAGACTGGATGGACCTTCAGGGAATTAGGTAGTCGAGCTCATATGCTACATTGTTGATCCTCCTTTTTACCGAGAAAGGTCCCGTGAACTTAGGGCCCAATTTCCTGGATGGGCAGGCCATCTTTAGGTTAATTGTGGATAACCACACCTGGTTGCCGGGCTCCAGAATGAGTTCCCCTCTCCTTTTCCTATCAAACATCCTCTTGTTGTACTCCTGGGTCTTGGACATGGTCTCCTGTAGAAGTTTGTTATTGGAGAAGAAGAAATCCATTGTTTCGGACACCGCAGGGACAGTGCATTCGGGTATGGTACTTGGCAAGAAGGAGGGATGGAATCCATAGTTGGCAAAGAATGGGGTTTGCTTAGTGGCAGAGTGCAGGGAGTTGTTGTAAGTGAATTCAGCAATGGGGAGTAGGGAGGCCCAATCATCCTGGGAAAAGGAGGAAAAACAACGGAGGTACTGCTCTAATGTTTGGTTGGTCCTCTCAGTTTGGCCATTCGTCTGGGGGTGGTATGCCGAAGAGAATGCCAACTTGATTTCCAGGGAATCACAAAGAGCCTTCCAAAATCTGGAGGTGAACTGGGCGCCTCGGTCTGAGACAATACTTGCCGGAACTCCATGGAGCCTCACTATTTCCCTGATAAAAACCCTCGCCGTTTCCATGGCGGAAGGTGTACCTTTCATGGGCAAAAAATGAGCCATCTTGGACAGCCTGTCAACGACAACGAAGACCGTGGAGAACCCTTCGGACAGAGGGAGCTCCACTATGAAGTCCATCGACACCATCTTCCAGGGTCTTTCAGGGACAGGTAGAGGTTTTAATAGACCCCAGGCCCTCATCCGGCTATTCTTGTTCCGGGAGCAGGTGTTGCATGAGTCCACGTATCTCTTGCAGTCACTACCCAGCTGCGGCCACCAGAACGTGCGCTTGATGAGCTCGGCCGTTTTCAAGGTACCGAAATGTCCGGCCAACTTGTGGTCATGGCAAAGCTCCAGAACAGCTATCCGAAGACCCTCAGGGACCAGAATTTTGCCCTCGTGCCTGATCAGACCATCTTGTGCCCTGACACAGTCCTCCGGAAGAGAGGTCAAGCCAGCAGACGCCCGCTTAATACGGGGCATGAGGTCTTCTTGAAGCAGCAGGAAGTTCCCGGCAGGGAGGATGGTGTCAACAGGTAAGTTCTCTTCAGGAGTGCTGAACATTCGGGACAGTGCGTCCGGTTTAATGTTTTTTGAGCCAGGCCTGTAGGTGATGTGGAACAAAAACCTTGAGAAAAAAAAGTGCCCACCTTGCCTGCCTTGGCTTCAACCTCTTGGCTGTTCTCAGGTACTCGAGGTTCTTGTGGTCCGTGTAGACCAAAATGGGGTGTGCCGCCCCCTCGAGCAGGTAACGCCATTCTTCTAATGCGGCCTTGATAGCCAGGAGTTCCCGGTCACCCACGTCATAGTTACGTTCCGCCGTGGAAAGCTTGCGCGAGAAGAAGGCCACTGGAAAAAGTAAGGCTTTAGCCCCCTGACGCTGGGATAGCACAGCCCCCACTGCATTTTCGGACACGTCCACTTCCAGGACGAAAGGTAATGCGGGGTCAGGGTGCTTCAAGATGGAGGCAGAGACAAATAATTCCTTCAGTTTGTCAAAGGCAGCTTGGGCTCTAGGGGACCAGTAGAAGCGGTTTCCTTGTTTGGTCAGTTCGGTAAGGGGGGCGACAATTGCAGAGAAACTTCTGATGAACTTCCGGTAGAAGTTGGAGAATCCGATGAAGCGCTGGACCCCTTTTTTATCTGCGGGGGCAGGCCAGTCCAGGATAGCCGACACCTTCTGAGGGTCCATTTTAATGCCCTCAATTGAAATGATCAGACCGAGAAACTGGATGCTTTGCCGCTCTAACTCACATTTCTCTGGCTTGGCGTAAAGCCCATGTCGTCTGAGCCGAACAAGGACATTCCCGACATGCCTGCGATGGTCGTCTACAGAGGAGGAGAATATTAAGATATCGTCCAGGTATACTATGACGTACAAGTCCAGGTAATCACGGAAGATGTCATTGACAAAATGTTGAAAGGTAGCCGGCGCGTTACACCGTCCGAACGGCATAACTAGGTACTCATAGTGCCCGAACCGTGTGCGGAAGGCCGTCTTCCACTCATCCCCCTCTCGAATGCGGATCAGGTTGTACGCTCCTCGGAGGTCAAGCTTGGTGAATATGACCGCCGTTCCCAGCCTCTGGAACAGTTCCGGCATGAGAGGTAAGGGATAACGGTTTTTAATGGTGATCTTGTTCAACTGCCGATAATCAATACAGGGGCGTAGGGAATGGTCCTTTTTTTCAACGAAAAAGATGCCCGCACCTGCAGGTGAGGTGGACGGGCGGATGAACCCTTTCTTTAGGTTGTCGTCAATGTAGACTTTCAGGGTGCCCAATTCCTGCTCAGTCAACGGGAAGATCCTCCCAAAAGGTACTTCGGTCCCAGGCAAAAGTTCTATAGGGCAATCATATGGTCTGTGAGGAGGAAGGGTTTCTGCTCCCTTCTTACTGAACACGTCCAGAAAATCATGGTAGGGCTCAGGGATGGTTTTCTGAAGGTCAGGGTCTGTGCCCAGACAGAGCAGGTGAGGGTGGTCGGTAGAGGCTTGTTGCAGGCAGTGTTGCAGGCAATAATCTGAGAGGAATTTAACTCTCCCTGTAGCCCAGTCAATGTTGGGGTTATGGGCTTGCAGCCAGGGCATCCCCAGAATGACGGGGAATAGCGGAGAGGAGATGGCATCCAGACTTAGGAACTCCTGATGGTGGGTTGCCACCGAGGCCATCAAAGGGACGGTTTCCTGAGTGACCGGATTTGATAATAGAGCCGTCAGCGAGATGTACTGCAAGTCCCCGGGATTTCGGCCGCAGGGGAATGTGATGACTGGCAGCAAATGTCAAATCGATAAAGCAGCTGCATGCCCCCGAATCAATTATGGCGGGTACTAGGATTGCGGAAGTCCTTCCGGGGGGCTGTAAAGAAAGGGAGAGAGCCAAGTGAGAAGTTGGGTTAGGCAACAAAGAGGCACAAGTAGAAGAGACAGGCAGGCACTTACGCATCTTAGCCGGACAGGATCTCACGTAGTGTCCCGGTTCGCCACAGTACATGCACAGGTTGTTACTACGCCTATGCTGGCGTTCTTCGGGAGAGAGCGATGGGCGCAGTAAGCCCAGTTGCATGGGTTCTGGGTCATCTAACGCCGGAGACGGGGGCGCCGGAGGTGCAAGACGGGACCTTGGTTTGAGACCTTGGGGAGCAACCAGGTGGGTTGGAACTGACTGGAGGTCCTCTCGGAGCGACGCTCTCTCAGGCGCCGGTCGATCTGAATTGCCAGATCTATTAACTTGTCCAGGGTTTGAGGAACTCCGACACGTGCTAGCTCGTCCTTGAGCTGATCCGACAGGCCCATCCGGAATTGGTAGCGCAAAGCAGCGTCATTCCACTCTGTGTCAGAGCTCCAACGTTTGAATTCTGCCGCATAGTCCTCGGCCGCTCTGCGACCTTGCAGGAGAGAGTGGAGAACAGATTCTGCAGTAGCCGCTTGTTGCGGATCCTCATAGAGTTGAGACATCGCGGCAAAGAACGTGGCAAGGGTCTCCAAGGAGGCATCTTTCTGCTCTAGAAGGCGGTGAGCCCAGGCCTGCGGCTCGTCGGTCAGTAGGGAGATGACGAAGCCCACTTTGGTTGCTTCCAGGGAAAAGGTGCGGGGTTGTAGGGCGAAGAAAAGCTCGCAAGCGTTGCGGAACGCTCGGTATTTGCTGCGATTGCCCGCAAACTTCTCGGGTGTAGGGACCCTGGGTTCCGGAGGAAGCATGACGACGGAGGGTGTAGCCGGATATCCCGTGGATGTGGTGCCTTGCGGACTGGCAGGCGAGGACAGGACTTGAACTCTTTCCTCCAACCTGGTATAGCCGGCTTGGAGGTCTTTCACGGCTTGCGTCAGCCCGTTCAGGTGTCGGCATAATTCCTCCATGGGATCCCTCCCCTGCTCGGACTCGGACATGGCTGTCTGATACTGTCAGCGGGATACGCACCTGATCAGCGAGTCCGTTGGAGCAGAGAGAGGTCACCCGTACGGATCCGACTCACGGGCCCCTGGTAGTGCAGACAGGAGGCACGGGAGTGCGGAAGGGTAAGAGGGCCTGAGATCAGTTCCAAGAGAGCGGCTCCGGATCCTGGGTTCAGGAGGGTAGCTAGCCAGGCAGGCTGCAGGCAGGTAGGTAGGCAGGCAGGTATATAGAGCAGCGTAGCAGGGCAGAAGCAGAAGGGGCGGTCAGACAGGCAGGGTTCGGCAACGTTCAGGCAATGTGGCACAGCGGGGTAGGCAGTTTCAGGGTCAAAGACAGGCCGAGGTCGGGTGCAGGCGGATAGCAAGGAAAGTCCAGTAACAAGCCGGGTGGTCAGAAGGTCGGATTTCAGGCGAACAACAGGAGCGGGATACACAGGGGACTGCAGATCAGACAGCACCGGTCTGAAGTGTTCCAGGGGTTTAAATAAGCAAACCGGTGTGCACATGCACCCGCACGCGCCGGCACGCACAGGCACGCGCGCCCGCGATCCAGGAAGTGTACCAGCGCGGACGGAAACATGCCAAACCACAGCGCGCATCGGCGCACGCGAACGCACACCGAAGCGACCACCGACGCGCCCGGCAAGGTACGTACACTGACAAATGCCACATACACACGATTGGATATTCCGACAAGAAATGTTCGATGTGAGCTTTTGGTCGGAAATTCCGACCATGGTTAGGCTCCATCGGACATTTTCTGTCGGAATTTCCGACAACAAAAATTTGAGAGCTGGTTCTCAGTTTTTCCGACAAGAAAAGTTCTTGTCTGAAATTCCAATCGTCTGTTTGCAATTACGACGCACAAAAAAAACACGCATGCTCTGAATCAATTTGACGTATGCTCGGAATCATTGAACTTAATTTTTCTCGGCTCGTTGTAGTGTTGTACCTCACCGCGTTCTTGGCGATCGGAATTTCCGAGCAACATTTGTGTGACCGTGTGTATGCAACACAAGTTTGAGCCAACATTCCGTCTGAAAAAAATCCACGGTTTTGTTGTCGGAATTTCCGATCGTGTGTACGCGGCATTAGGGTGTGCACACTTATGCAACCATATTATTTTATTTTTATATTTTTACTTCCCTCGCAGAGTGCAGTTGTTGAGCGGGGGGGGGGGGGTGTGCCGCGGGACGGACGGTTTTTGTTGAGCGGGGGGGGGGGGTGCCGCGGGAGGGACGGTTTTTGTTGAGCGCGGGGGGGGTGTGCCACTGGGCAGACGGTTTGACAAGGGGGGGGGGCGGACTTCACTACACACACAACAGGGGGGACGTACGTCAGATCTTACCTCCTCCTCCTTCCTCCCTCTGCCTCCTGTGTCCTGCTGTGGCTGTGCGGGAATACAGAAGGTATCGCGGGACTGCGGGAAAGATGTGTCACTGCGGGAAAAAAAACCTGCAGAATCCGTGCCGGTTGGGAGGTATGTTAAAGGTGGAAAAAGTTCTGAAATGATTTATCTTTGTGACATTTTAACAAGGGTGTGTAGACTTTTTCTATCCACTGTAAGGGACTTTGAAAGTGGCATAGTAGTTTGGTGTCAGACGGGCTGGTCTAAGTATTTCAAAAACTGCTGATCTACTGGAATTTTCAAGGTGTGCAGAATACCATCTCTGAACACACAACACAGCGAACCTTGAAGCAGATGGGCTACAGCAACAGAAGACCACACCGGGTGTCACTCCTGTCAGCTAAGAACAGGAAGATGAGGCTACAATTCGCACAGGCTTACCAAAATTGGACAATAAAAGATTGGAAAAATGTTGCCTGGTCTGAGTATTATGAGTATATGAGTATAGTCTCGATTTCAGCTGCGACATTCAGATGGTCGGGTCAGAATTTGGCGTAAACAACATGAAAGCATGGATCCATCCTGCCTTGTATCAATGGTTCAGGCTGGTGGTGGTGTAATGGTGTGGGGGATATTTTCTTGGCACACTTTGGGCCTCTTAGTACCAACTGAGCCTCGTTTAAACCCCACGACCTACCTGAGTGTTGTTGCTGACCATGTCCATCCCTTTATGACTACAGTGTCCCCATCTTCTGATGGCTCCTTCCAGCAGGATAATGCACCATGTCACAAAGTTCAAAGCATCTCACCACTGGACAATGAGGTCACTGTACTCCAATGGCCTCCAGCCCTCCACAGTCACCAGAGCTTATCCAATAGAGCATCTTTGGGATGTGGCGGAACGGGAGCCGACAAATCTGCAGCAACTGTGTGATGCTATCATGTCACTATGGACCAAAACGTTTCCAACCCCTTGTTGAATCTATGCCACAAAGAATGAAGGCAGTTCTGAAGGCAAAAGGGGTCCAACCCGGTACTAGCAAGGTGTACCCAATAAAGTGGCCGGTGAGTGTATATACCTTTCCAGAAAACCTTTCCATGTTGCTTCCTAAAATATGTTTTTTGTTTTATTTTATTTTGTCACAAGAAAAAGTAAAATAAAATAAAGTGTCAGAAAACAAATACCGTATATACTTGAGTATAAGCCGAGGTACCTACTTTTACCACAAAAAAATGGGAAAACGTATTGACTCGAGTATAAGCCTGGGGGGGGAAATGTGCCCATTGCCACCTCACTGTGCCAATTGCCCAACCTTACTGTGCCCATTGCCATCTCACTGTGCCACCTCACTGTGCCCATTGCCACCTCACTGTGCCCATTGCCACCTCACTGTGCCACCTTACTGCGTCCATTGCAGCCTCCCTGTGCCCGAGTCAGTCAGTGTACCTGAAAATCTTCTTATTCCGCGGCCGGCGTCCATTGTTTAAATCTCGCGGCTTTCTTCTGGTCTCTTCCGTGATAGGCGTTTCCAGCAAACAATGTGTTTAGTGTTGCGCCTATCACTAAGGTCCTCTCGTTCTCGGACTCCGTTTCCCAGCAGGCACTATGTTCAGTGTTCCGCCAATCACGGACATCGGACAAGAGAACGTCCATGATAGGCGCAACACTCAACACAGTGTTTGCTGGAAACGCCTATCACGGAAAGGACCAGAAGAAAGCCGCGAGATTTAAACAATGGACGCCGGCCGCGGAATAAGAAGATTTTCAGGTACTGACTCGAGTATAAGCCGAGGGGTATACTTTCAGCCCTAAAAAAAGGGCTGAAAAACTCGGCTTATACTCGAGTATATAGGGTATATATTTGTGTTTATTTCCTTTTTTGTGTTGATATTTGTTTTTTCTTTTTTGCCTTTAGGGCTGCTTCACACCAGATGCAGTAGAAAGGACCTCCTGCGCTCAAATGTGGGGCTCAAAGACTGATCCACTGATTTCCTCTCTTCCAGTTCATGACAATGGCGCTACAATACTTTGCCGCCCTCTTAGGACTGCAGGGATCTCTTCATATGCAGCACTATAAAGTAACAAAAAGAGGGCGCACCAGCCTAGCGCAATACCTTCTTATACCAATTATTAATGGCTAAAACAAGATTGAGCTGACAATCATATTAGTGAATCTAAAGAGGAATAGAGGGGGGAACGAGAGAGCGCCCCCCCCATCCTGAACCGTAAAAGGCCATATGCCCTCATCCCCACAACCCTTGCCCAGTGGTTGTGGGGGTCTGCGGGCAGGGGGCTTATCGGAATCTGGAAGAACCCTTTAACAAAGGGGACCCCCAGATCCCGCCCCCCCCTATGTGAATTGGTAAGGGGTACATTGTACCCCTACCATTTTACGAAGAAAGTGTAAAAAAATGTAAAAAAACGCACAAACACCTTGGAAAAGTCCTTTATTAAAAAAAAAAAAAAACATTCCAGCGATGAAATCCAGTGTCCCGCGGCGATCCAGCGCTCTCCGTCATTGGCTGAGCCTGAGCGGACCTGATGGGGAACTTCCTCCACAGTCTATTAAATGTATAGACCCGCCAGTTCTAAAGTTCCCCATCAGGTCCGCTCAGCCAATGACTCGGTGTAAGGCTAAGCGGACCAGATGCGGAACGTGAGAAGGGGCGGGTCTATTCATTTATTACACAGTGGAGGAAGTTCCCCATCAGGTCCGCCCCCTCGTATGTCAGACCCCGCCTACGTCATTGGCTGAGCGGACCTGATGGGGAAATTTAGAAGGGGTGAGTCTATACATTTAATAGACTGCGGAGGAAGTTCCCCATCAGGTCCGCTCAGGCTCAGCCAATGACGGACAGCGCTGGACATCGGATCGCCGCGGGACACTGGATTTCATCGCCGGAATGTTTTTTTTTTGTTTGTTTTTTAATAAAGGACTTTTCCAAGGTGTTTGTGTGTTTTTTTTTACATTTTTTGACACTTTCTTTGTGAAATGGTAGGGGTACAATGTACCCCTTACCAATTCACATGGGGGGGCCAGGATCTGGGGGTCCCCTTTGTTAAAGGGGTCTTCCTGATTCCGATAAGCCCCCTGCCCACAGACCCCCACAACCACCGGGCAAGGGTTGTGGGGATGAGGCCCTTGTCCCCATCAACATGGGGACATCCTACCCATGTTGAGGGCATGTGGCCTGGTACGGTTCAGGAGGGGGGCGCTCTCTCGTCCCCCCCTCTTTTCCTGCGGCCTGCCAGGTTGCGTGCTCGAATAAGGGTCTGGTATGGATTTTTGGGGGGAGTCCACGCCATTTTTTTTTTTATTTGGGGTGGAGTTCCCCTTAAAATCCATGCCGGACCTGAAGGGCCTGGTATGGATATTTGGGGGAACCGCACGCATTTTTTTTAAAATTTGCAGCGGGGTTCCCCTTAATATCCATTCCAGACCTGAAGGGCCTGGTAACTGAATTTGGGGGAACCCCCACGTTTTTTTTTTTTTTTTTTATCAATTACTTTTTTATGTATTGCCGTGAGCCGACAATTCATTAATAGCCGCGAGTGAGTTTTAAATGACTTTTTTTCCTTCAAAAATGAAATTTTATGCAGGGACAGTTCTAAGCACGGGAAACATGCGCCACTTTACATGCATACTATACACACCCCCCATGTATGAAATTTAAAGGAATATTTCACTTTTATTGTTTCACTTTAAGCATTATTAAAATCACTGCTCCCGAAAAAACTGCAGTTTTTAAAACTTTTTTTTGCATTGATACATGTCCCCTGGGGCAGGACCCAGGTCCCCAAACACTTTTTAGGACAATAACTTGCATATTAGCCTTTATAATTAGCACTTTAGATTACTCCCATAGACTTTTCGAATTTGCAGTGAACACCCCAAATTGTTCGCTGTTCGGCGAACGGGCGAACAGGCAATGTTCGAGTCGAACATGAGTTTGACTCGAACTCGAAGCTCATCCCTACTTAGGAACAAAGAACACGGAGGAGAGATGGGTTTGCTTTAAGAGCATATTAAATAAGGGCATTAGCCAATGCATCCTATTGGGTAATAACTTTAAAAGAGCTAACAAAAGTCCTGGATGGCTTAACTCCAATGTAAAAAAGCATATAAAAGCAAAGGAGAAGGCCTTCAAAAAATACAAGGTTGAGGGATCATCATCAGCATTCAGACTTTATAAAGAATGCAACAGGAAATGTAAGGGTGCAATTAGGGCGGCTAAGATAGAACATGAAGGACACATAGCGGAGGAGAGCAAAAAAAATCCAGAGAAATTCTTTAAGTACAGGTCCTTCTCAAAAAATTAGCATATTGTGATAAAGTTCATTATTTTCTGTAATGTACTGATAAACATTAGACTTTCATATATTTTAGATTCATTACACACAACTGAAGTAGTTCAAGTCTTTTCTTGTTTTAATATTGATGATTTTGGCATACAGCTTATGAAAACCCAAAAATCCTATCTCAAAAAATTAGCATATCATGAAAAGGTTCTCTAAACGAGCTATTAACCTAATCATCTGAATCAACTAATTAACTCTAAACACCTGCAAAAGATTCCTGAGGCTTTTAAAAACTCCCAGCCTGGTTCATTACTCAAAACTGCAATCATGGGTAAGACTGCCGACCTGACTGCTGTCCAGAAGGCCATCATTGACACCCTCAAGCAAGAGGGTAAGACACAGAAAGAAATTTCTGAACGAATAGGCTGTTCCCAGAGTGCTGTATCAAGGCACCTCAGTGGGAAGTCTGTGGGAAGGAAAAAGTGTGGCAGAAAACGCTGCACAACGAGAAGAGGTGACCGGACCCTGAAAAAGATTGTGGAGAAGGACAGATTCCAGACCTTGGAGGACCTGCGGAAGCAGTGGACTGAGTCTGGAGTAGAAACATCCAGAGCCACCGTGAACAGGCGTGTGCAGGAAATGGGCTACAGGTGCCGCATTCCCCAGGTCAAGCCACTTTTGAACCAGAAACAGCGGCAGAAGCGCCTGACCTGGGCTACAGAGAAGCAGCACTGGACTGTTGCTCAGTGGTCCAAAGTACTTTTTTCTGATGAAAGCAAATTTTGCATGCCATTCAGAAATCAAGGTGCCAGAGTCTGGAGGAAGACTGGGGAGAGGGAAATGCCTGAAGTCCAGTGTCAAGTACCCACAGTCAGTGATGGTCTGGGGTGCCATGTCAGCTGCTGGTGTTGGTCCACTGTGTTTTATCAAGGGCAGGGTCAATGCAGCTAGCTATCAGGAGATTTTGGAGCACTTCATGCTTCCATCTGCTGAAAAGCTTTATGGAGATGAAGATTTCATTTTTCAGCACGACCTGGCACCTGCTCACAGTGCCAAAACCACTGGTAAATGGTTTACTGACCATGGTATTACTGTGCTCAATTGGCCTGCCAACTCTCCTGACCTGAACCCCATAGAGAATCTGTGGGATATTGGGAAGAGAAAGTTGAGAGACGCAAGACCCAACACTCTGGATGAGCTTAAGGCCGCTATCGAAGCATCCTGGGCCTCCATAACACCTCAGCAGTGCCACAGGCTGGTTGCCTCCATGCCACGCCGCATTGAAGCAGTCATTTCTGCAAAAGGATTCCCGACCAAGTATTGAGTGCATAACTGAACATAATTATTTGAAGGTTGACTTTTTTTGTATTAAAAACACTTTTCTTTTATTGGTCGGATGAAATATGCTAATTTTTTGAGATAGGATTTTTGGGTTTTCATGAGCTGTATGCCAAAATCATCAATATTAAAACAAGAAAAGGCTTGAACTACTTCAGTTGTGTGTAATGAATCTAAAATATATGAAAGTCTAATGTTTATCAGTACATTACAGAAAATAATGAACTTTATCACAATATGCTAATTTTTTGAGAAGGACCTGTATGTAAAAAGGAAGGACAGACCGTGTTGGTCCCATAAAGAATGAGGAAGGACATCTGGTTACAAAGGATGGGGAGATGGCGAAGGTATTGAATTTATTCTTCTCCTCAGTCTTCACAGGGGAATCGGGGGGCTTCAGTAACCAATACTGCAGTGTCTATCCTCATGACATATCACAGGAAGAACCTCCATGGTTAACAGAGGACAGAATTAAAATTAGACTTGGGAAACTTAACATTAATAAATCACCGGGACCAGATGGCTTGCACCCAAGGGTACTTAGGAAACTCAGTCAAGTACCGTATATACTCGAGTATAAGCCGAGTTTTTCAGCACATTTTTTTGTGCTGAAAATGCCCCCCTCGGCTTATACTCGAGTCACCTTTTTGCGCCTGATCTCCCGGACTTTGGGGACCTGGTACTTTGGGGACATTTAAATCATGTGTCAGGGTCCGGGACACATTATTCAGACTGGGCTGTGGCTCCCCAAGGAACAAAAGATAGTCACACACAAATCTTTTGCCGTCCGGAAGCTGCGGGCGGCGGGCAGTGGGCGGCTGTCTGGGGGCAGGTTCGGCATCACTGGGGGGCAGGTTGATGATGTCAGCAAGAGCAATTTGGCCACACCCACATTTTGCTATGTGCATCGCATTACTACTCTCCCAGACAGCTAAATTGTTTGGGTTTGGCTTGAAGTAAATGTGGCAACCCTAGTCTGGACCAAAACTGACGTCATAATGTCACGCTGGTCCTCCAAGGCCATAGAGTTGATCAAAGAGTGTTAACTCTTTGATTGCCTACGGGAGCAGACGGCCGCCCCGTCGGATATTTTCTCGGGGTGAACCGGTGGTAACAGTAAGCAGGTTGATACGTATTGCAGTCAGCAAGTGGTTAACATGGAGTTCAGCTTTAACAACGTTGGTCTGACTTCAGCTAGAATTTAAATAATCTCAGTTCCTTTCTGGAGCAATAACTGCATAATATAAGGGATAGCTTTGCAGTAGCACCTTTTTATAAATGTCTAGCAGAACCATTAAGTGTCTGCGGCATATTGTTATTACATCAGGTGAGGGATGGTCCTGAACCCGACAATCCTCAGCAGAGAGTGGATGTCACTGAAAACAGAGCGCTTCCACTATCACAGACCAAAATGCTGCTGAAATATTAATAGGTTTTAGCAGAGCAGACCTGCTGCACGGCACACACCTCCGGTAATGTGATCCGCAATGTGAAACCCAGTCCCGGTGAACCCTGGCATTGCCGGGAAGAACGTCTAATTAAATTGTAGCTTTCATTGAAATGGATCTTTCAGTAACTTTACAAGTCTGCATGAATACATTCCTGGTATGTCACAATATACAGCAAGGGTATTATATAACACTAGAAAAGTCCCACCTTTTATCATTGAGAAGGCTTCCTTGATCTCCAGTTCAGTGACCTTACCTAGGCTGAGATGATGTCATCACTCTTCTGCACGCAGGAGGAAGCATTTTTTTTTTTTTTTATCAGATTGCAATGTTGGAAGTCACAAGGTGAGAGGCTGCATCAGGGGCTGATCTGTGTCACAAATTTGTGAACAAGAACTGTTCAGGCGCCAGGATTTACATGATTGTGTCATCTCTGAGTTGGTATCTCAGTCCGGGAAGTAGATAGTGACCCTGGATGATGCCGGAACAAAAGATGGCTGTGTCCTTCTAGAGACAGAAGCAGAAAAAGACATTGCTGTGATCTCTGTGAGAGAAAAATCTGTGAATGTTACTCTAATGCCCTGTACACACGATCGGATTTCCGATGGAATAAAATCCTGATGGATTTTTCCATCGGAATTCCGATGAAGCTGACTTTCATCAGTCCTGCCTAAACACCATCAGTCAAAAATCTGACCGTTCCAAACGCTGTGACGTAAAACACTCCGAAGAGCCGAGAAAAATGAAGTTCACTGCTTCTGAGCATGCGTCGACTTGATTCTGAGCATGCGTGGGTTTTTTCTCCGATGGAGTTCCCCACAGACGATTGGAATTTGCTATGTTTTTTTTTTCCATCAGTAAAATTTAAAACATGTTCTATTTTTTTATACCGATGGAAAAAAGACCGATGGGGTCCACACACGATCGGTTTGTCCGATGAAAAAAGTCCATCGGTCTTTTTTCATCAGAAAAACCGATTGTGTGTACGCGGCATTAGACAATACTTATTATGCATGAACCTCCCATGATATAATAGCTGATGCACTTTAACCACTTAAGGACCGGAAGATTTGCCCCCTTAATGAACAGGCCATTTTTTACGATACGGCACTGCGTCGCTTCAACTGACAATTGTGTGGTCGTGCGACATTGTCCTTTTTTTCCCACAAATAGAGCTTTCTTTTTGTAGTATTTGATCACCTCTGCGGTTTTTATTTTTTGCGCTATAAACAAAAAAAGAGCGACAATTTTGAAAAAAAAAAATATATTTTTTGGTATAATAAATATCCCCAATCTTCTACATATTTTTGGTAAAAAAATCACAATAAGCGTTTATTGATTGGTGTCATGGATATGCATTAATGTCTGTCTGCCATCTTACCTTCCTTCCCATGTGTTCATCTAGAGACCAGACCTCCTTCACCTGGCTTCCTTTATAATCTCCTCCCAGCCTGACTCCACCCCAGGCCCTATCACAGAACACTATATTAACCTGTGCACTGCAAGCCTGCTTTGCTGATCAACGTGTTTGTTAGGCATTGTGTGTTTGGGTTCCTGCCTGCCGTGTGCTACGTCTGTCTCTCTGTTACGTTATTGGCTTGTCCCCGACTATCCCTGTCTGCTCGTGACCCTTGACCTTCGGCTCGTTCTTCGTTATCCTTGTCTGCTTGTGGCCCCTGACCTTCAGCTTGTTATTCGGTTCTCTCTTATCGTGTGCTGCTGCTTCCCCTCTTTTCCCCTTATCCTACGGGGCGTGAGCTAGGAAACTCCAGGGGCCGCGACCTGGTCCCAGCCTGCAGCATAACATCCTCACCACTAGAGGCCCTGGAGAAGACCAGCTGGGTCTTAGACTCCGCGCCCTGGGGAATCTTGGCTCTAGCTCCCGTTAGGATCCCGGTTGTGCTCCTCTGGTCCCGCTTTCCACAACCACCCAGTTTCCTATCCGCAGAAGCCAGCCATAAGGTTCACTACCTCGCGGTGCACTCCTGTCCCCCTACGGTGTGCATCTGTCACCTGGCCACAGGTGACCCTGACAGTTTGATCAGCCATGAACCCGGCTGACATCCCGCTTCCCGCGGATGATCCATTGCAGGGCATAGTTCGCAGACTTGAGACCCAGGAATCAAATCAGATTCAGGTGATGCGATTCCTCCAGGATCTGGCTTCTCGATTCGAGCAGCTTCAGGTCTCCTTGGGAACCCCGAATCCGCAACCCCAAGTACAACCAGCGGCTGTACCTATGGCACCAGTCGCAGCCTCACACTCACTAAGATTGCCAGCTCCGTTCCGTTTCTCTGGGGACTCCAAGGCCTGCAGGGGGTTTCTCAGCCAATGCACAATTCATTTTGAGCTTCAGCCTCAAAGCTTCCTGTCTGACCGGGCTAAGGTAGCCTATATCATTTCCCTCCTCTCCGGTGAAGCTTTGGCCTGGGCTGCGCCCCTGTGGGAGAGGAACGATCCGGTGGTTTCCAGTCTGTCTGATTTCTTGAAGCTCTTTCGTAACATCTTCGAAGAGCCGGCTCGGGCTTCTTCAGCAGCTAGTGCTGTCTTACGTCTTCGCCAAGAATCTAGTTCAGTGGGGCAATATGCTCTTCAGTTTCGTATCCACACAGCTGAATTGAGCTGGAATAATGAGGCCCTGGTCGCTACCTTTTTACATGGCCTCTCTGACCGAGTGAAAGACGAATTAGCGGGAAGAGCCATTCCCGTCGGTCTGGACGATGTAATTTCATTATGCAACCAGATCGACATTCGTTTTCAAGAGAGGTCCTTAGAAAAAAGACGCCAGCACTCTCTGGGTCCTAGCCAGTCTGAGCTCCCCTCCCTTCATTCCGTGGAGCATCCTCTACCTGCTGAAGAACCTATGCAGCTGGGCCGGACCAGACTAACCCCCGAAGAACGTGCTAGGCGCAGAACTCTGGGCTTGTGCCTCTATTGTGGGGGCAAGGGTCATTTTCGTGACTCCTGCTTGCTTCGTCCGGGAAACGCTCGGGTCTAATACATTTGGAAGGTGGAGTATTGGACCCAGAAACATCACCTTCTCGCCTGCTCTTGCCGGTGTTCCTTCATGTAGGCACTTCTCCTCAGTCAACCCTTGCATACCTGGATTCCGGGGCTGCCGGCAATTTTATGGATTGGAGAACTGCTTCTTCTATAAAGCTTACCCTTTCACCTCTCACTACCCCATTGGTAGTCTCGGCAATTGATGGCACTGTTCTCCCAGGGGGCCCTATTCGCTTCCAGACGCTACCCATTAGGATGTCGGTAGGGATTCTCCACCAGGAGTGGATATCCTTTCTTATTCTACCCAAGGCCTCTACCCCAGTTGTATTGGGCCTCCCTTGGCTACAGCTCCACTCTCCACATGTGGACTGGGTCTCTGGGCAGATCCTGGCCTGGGGTTCCTCATGTTTCTCGTCGTGTCTTCTCAAGGTGACCCCCAAGGAGAGTCTTCCGGTTGCTGCCACTTCTGTTTCTTCTGATCTTCCTGCTGCATACAGCGATTACCGGGATGTGTTCTGTAAGAAATCAGCTGAGGTGCTTCCTCCCCACAGGTCTTTTGACTGTGCTATTGATCTTGTCCCCGGAGCAACTCTACCCAGGGGTCGTACCTACCCTCTGTCCATCCCAGAGACCCAGGCCATGTCGGAGTATGTCGCAGAGAATCTGGAGAGAGGTTTCATCCGGAAATCCTCATCGCCTGCAGGGGCAGGGTTCTTTTTTGTTGCCAAAAAGGATGGTACCTTAAGACCCTGCATCGATTATCGGGGTTTAAATGCGGTTACTATTAAAAATCGATACCCCTTACCCTTAATATCTGAGCTATTCGATAGGTTGAAGGGTGCCTCCATTTTCACCAAGTTGGATCTCAGAGGCGCGTACAATCTCATTCGAATACGGGAGGGTGACGAATGGAAGACTGCATTCAACACTAGAGACGGGCATTACGAATATCTGGTGATGCCTTTTGGTCTGTGTAATGCTCCAGCCGTGTTTCAAAACTTTGTCAATGAAATCTTCAGAGATCTGCTGTACCAGTTTGTTGTCATCTATCTGGATGACATTCTGATCTTTTCTGAAAATCTGCTCGTCCACAGAAACCATGTCCGCACTGTACTTCAACGTCTTAGAGAGAACAATCTCTATGCCAAGCTGGAGAAATGTTCCTTTGAATGTTCTGAGGTCCTGTTTTTGGGGTGCTTCGTCTCATGTTCGGGTCTTCGTATGGACCCTGGGAAGGTCTTGGCTATCACCAACTGGCCTCTTCCTGCTAGCCTCAAGGCCACACAGCGCTTTCTTGGCTTCACTAATTATTATAGGCAGTTCATAAGGAATTACTCTTCCATTGCCGCGCCTATTATCGCTTTGACCAAGAAGGGTGTGAATGCCAGAGACTGGCCTCCCGAAGCTGTCTCTGCATTTCACAACCTGAAACAGGCCTTTGTTTCTGGCCCCCTCTTGAGGAGACCAAATCCTGGGAATGCATTTTTTATTGAAGTGGACGCTTCCTCAATGGGGGTGGGAGCTGTGCTTCTTCAAATCTTTGAGAAGAGACGCCAACCATGTGCGTTCTTCTCCAAAAAAAATTCTCAGGCAGAGAGGAATTATGCCATCGGTGATCGGGAACTTCTCGCAATTAAATTGGCGTTAGAGGAGTGGCGTCATCTCTTGGAGGGTTCCCCTCACTCCATAACGATCTTTACCGATCACAAGGATTTACAGTATCTACAGAATGCTAAACGTCTGAATCCTAGACAGGCCAGGTGGAGTCTCTTCTTTGCCCGTTTTAATTTCACGATTACCTACAAACCTGGTTCCTGCAACGGTCGGGCTGATGCGCTCTCTAGGTCATTTGACACTTTGGACGAGGAGTCCGCCCCTGAACCTGAGCCGATCATTCCCACCTCATGCATTGTTGCCCACTCTACCACCCTGAAGTCAAAAATTCCGCCTGGTAAGACCTTTGTCCCCACTGAGCTAAGAGCTAAGATCCTTCGTTGGGGACATGATTCCAAGGTGGCAGGGCATTCTGGATTCCTCCGATCCTTCCTACTCATCAGTCGTCACTACTGGTGGCCTAATCTCCGCTCAGACGTCAAAGACTACGTTAAAGCTTGTCATGTCTGTGCTCAGTCCAAATCCTCCACACAAGCTCCTGCTGGTCTCCTCATGCCCTTGCCCATTCCTAAGGAACCCTGGGCCCATATTGCCATGGATTTTATCACCGATCTCCCACTGTCTGAGAATAATACAGTCATTTGGGTGGTAATCGATCGATTCTCCAAGATGGCTCATTTTGTTCCTCTTCCTGGTCTTCCTTCTGCCCCTGCCTTGGTTCCCATTTTCATTCGGGAAATTCTCCGCCTACATGGGGTCCCTTCTCATATTGTTTCCTACAGGGGAGTCCAATTCACGTCTCGTTTTTGGAGAGCCTTTTGCAAATCCCTCAATATTGTCTTGGATTTTTCTTCTTCTTACCATCCCCAATCCAATGGACAGACTGAGAGGGTTAATCAGGAGTTAGAGGTCTTTCTTCACACCTTTGTGTCTTCTCACCATGACGATTGGTCCTCTCTACTCCCGTGGGCAGAATTCTCCCATAACAATCATGTGAATACCAGTTCGCAGAAGACACCCTTTTTCACAGTTTATGGAAAACACCCTCAACTTCCTCTTCCCATGATCTGTTCTCCAGACATTCCAGCTTTGGCTTCGGTTCAGGAGTCTCTCAATTCCGTTTGGGGTCACGTTCATGATTCCCTCCGGGCAGCTGCTGAAAAATTCAAAGGCTTTGCCGACCGCCGCAGGCGTAAACCGCCTTCTCTTCAGCCAGGGGACAAAGTCTGGCTCTCTACCAGGAACATCAAGCTCTGAGTTCCTTCTCTGAAGTTTGCTCCACGATTCATCGGTCCATACACGGTAATTGCTAAACTGAATCCGGTTTGTTTCAAACTCCAGATTCCTAAGAGCCTTAAAATCACTAACTCCTTTCATGTTGCTCTTCTAAAGCCTTTAGTCCTCAATAAATTCTCTCGTCCTCTCCCTACCGTGGCGCCTGTCTCTGAGGATAATCAGGAGTACGAGATCAGTCAAATTCTGGACTCCCGACTCTGTAAAGGCGTTCTTCAGTACCTCGTTCATTGGAAAGGGTTTGGTCCTGAGGAGAGGTCTTGGATCACTGCATCTGAGGTCTTTGCACCTCGTCTGTTAAAGGAGTTTCATCTGAAGTTTCCCTCTAAACCTGGGCCCAGGCGGGGAAGGGGGAGGCCTCGTAAGAGGGAGGGTACTGTCATGGATATGCATTAATGTCTGTCTGCCATCTTACCTTCCTCCTCATGTGTTCATCTAGAGACCAGACCTCCTTCACCTGGCTTCCTTTATAATCTCCTCCCAGCCTGACTCCACCCCAGGCCCTATCACAGAACACTATATTAACCTGTGCACTGCAAGCCTGCTTTGCTGATCAACGTGTTTGTTAGGCATTGTGTGTTTGGGTTCCTGCCTGCCGTGTGCTACGTCTGTCTCTCTGTTACGTTATTGGCTTGTCCCCGACTATCCCTGTCTGCTCGTGACCCTTGACCTTCGGCTCATTCTTCGTTATCCTTGTCTGCTTGTGGCCCCTGACCTTCAGCTTGTTATTCGGTTCTCTCTTATCTTGTGCTGCTGCTTCCCCTCTTTTCCCCTTATCCTACGGGGCGTGAGCTAGGAAACTCCAGGGGCCGCGACCTGGTCCCAGCCTGCAGCATAACATCCTCACCACTAGAGGCCCTGGAGAAGACCAGCTGGGTCTTAGACTCCGCGCCCTGGGGAATCTTGGCTCTAGCTCCCGTTAGGATCCCGGTTGTGCTCCTCTGGTCCCGCTTTCCATAACCACCCAGTTTCCTATCCGCAGAAGCCAGCCATAGGGTTCACTACCTCGCGGTGCACTCCTGTCCCCCTACGGTGTGCATCTGTCACCTGGCCACAGGTGACCCTGACAATTGGTTTGCGCAAAAGTTATAGCGCCTACAAAATAGGGGATTTATTTATGGCATTTTTTTTTCTACCAGTAATGGCGGTGATCAGCGATTTTTAATCGGACACTTTTGACACTTTTTTGGGACCATTGACATTTATACAGCGATCAGTGCTTAAAAAAACGCACTGATTACTGTATAAATGTCACTGGCGTGGAAGGGGTTAACACTAGGGAGCAATCAAGGGGTTAAATATGTTCACTGGGAGGTGTTTCTAACTGTGGGGGGAGGGGACTGACTGGGGGAGGAGAAAGATCGCTGTTCCTGATCACTAGGAACAGACAATCACTCTGAACTCCCCTGACAGAACGGGGATCTGTATGTTTACATTGGCAGATCCCTGTTCTGGCTCTCTGTGGAGCGATTGCGGGTGGCCGGCGGACATCGCAGCCACTGGCCACGTGCATCCGCTCCCCACGCCGCGGATTTGCGGGAACGAGCCGGCCTGCCACCGTATAATGACGGCGGCTGGTCGGCAAGTGGCTAAAGCTGAATATATTCCGCAATAGTCTCAAAGGTTTAAAAAATATGTTCAATGACAAGGTGCACCTAAACCAATTCACATGCTATCAGTCAGATTCATTGGACCTCCCTATGGCCATATTAAACATAAAAGTTAGGCATATATCAGTTAGGTCTATTATCTGTGATTCGATCCGGGTGGACGCCATATGACAAAAATTGAAAATAGTTCTTTTCATTTCTTTATTTTCCATAAAATGATGACGAAAAATTACAACTTCAATAACCTCGCCATGCCTCAAACTAAATACCTTGGACTGTCTACTTCTCAAAAAATTGATCCTTTGGGGGATATCTGTACTGTCCTGACACTTGTGGGCCTCAGGAATTGAGATAGAATTGATAAATTTCCAGATATTTATACCATAGTTTGTGGACTCTATAACTTTCCTACAGACTAAATATACACTGATTTGAATTATTTTAATGAAAGAAATGTAGCAGAATACATTTTGGCCTAAATTTTTGAAGAACAATTATTTATTTGCAAAATTTTATAACAGAAACAAAGAAAAATGTGTTTTTTTTAAAAACAAAATTTCAGTCTTTTTTCATTTATTTAGCAAAAAATAGAAAACCCAGTAGTGATTAAATACCCCCAAAAGAAAGCTCTATTTCTATTCTATTCTAATTGTTTTCAAATTTGATTCGACTAGAATCTCTTTCGAATTCGATTCGAATTTCGTCCTTGGTTTTTCGATTCGAAACGTTATTTCGTATTCGGTTGAATTCGTTAGCATTGTAATTCGTTAATTCGGATGCATCCGAACGTCCGAATAATGAAAATTTGTCCGAATTTCGATTCGGAACAAAACGAAATGCACATGCCTAGTGGAAATACCTGTCTTAGACAGGTATCTGCACCCCCCTCCTCCCTGAAAGGTGCCAAATGGCACCAGAGGGGGGGGAGGAATCCGATGAGTGGAAGTTCCACTTTAGGGTGGAGCTCCGCTTTAAGCAGAGGTTCTCATTCTTTTTTGAGACCAGGGCCCGGCAAATTCTTCTTAAACTTCCCAGCCCCAACAGTAAAAAATAAGGTATAATACCCCACACACACGACCGGTTTTCCCGTCGGAAAAGGTCAGATGAGAGCTTTTCGGCGGGAATCCCGACCGTGTGTATGCTCCATCTGACTTTTTCCCCACAGGAAAACTGCCGGGAAAAAAAAGAGAGCAGGATCTCTCTTTTTCCTGTCAGGAAAAAATCCTAGCGGGAAAACCGTTCGTCTGTATGCTTTTGCGACGGGAAAAAAACACGCATGCTCAGAAACAATTCGGAAACAATTCGACGCATGCTCGGAAGAATAGAACTTCATTTTGTCGGCTCGTTGTAGTCTTTTACGTCACCGCGTTCTTGCCAGTCAAAAGTTCACTGGACTTTTGTGTGACCCTGTGTATGCAAGGCAGGCTTGAGAGGAATTCCGTCGGGAAAACCATTGTTTTTTTTTTTTCGACGGGAAAACCGCTCGTGTGTACGTGGCATGAGAATGTAAAACATGTAATAAAATGCTGGACTCTGGATGGGGCTGGGTGTCACTGTGGAGAGGATGGGGGTTGTTGAGTGGGTTAGGGGACTCTGCAGTAGACTTGGTGGCTGTGTAGGGTATGAGGTTTGTGGAGGCACTATGGGAGGTTGTGGGCACTGTGGATGGCTGGAGGCTTTGCAGCAGGCTGGTGGGCAATGTGGAGGCTGAGGTCTTTCTGGAGGTACTGTGGGCCACTATGAGGAGGTTGGGCGGGCACTGTGGGAGCTGGGAGGCATGATGATAAGTAAAGGGATCTGCAGTTGGCTGGAGGCCCAGAAGAAGGAAGGCTATGGCCTGGCAGTTGGCCACGGCCCAAAGGTTAAGAACCACTATTCTAAAGAAGGTGGAGAGTCCAACCTGCATAAAGTAGATAGTTCATGGTATGCAGATGTAGCGCCCTTCACCTCTCCCCCTACCTGCCCTTTTGTATGTGTTTTCGGCTCCTCGCAGGGAGGGGAGAGGCACACCGCACCACAAGCCCGTACCCTCCTGAGTAAGGAGGTTGAGCGGTGTTACTTTTCGGGCCTGCCTGCGGCTGGAGTTGAATCCTCCCGAGGATGATTCTCACTAGACTTGTGCACAACGGAAAAATTCGTTCCGTTTCGGTTCGTTTCTTTCCGGTCCTGTTGATTCCTAATCATTCGTAATTTTGCTAGACGGGATTTTTCGTGTTCGGACTCATTCGTATTTTTGCAAGCGACATTTTTCGTTGAATTTTTTGTTGCTTTATAATTCGTACTTTCGGTAGAGTACGTTGTTTTTCGTTGATTCTGGACACAACTCCTACTTTCGTAACTTTTTTTGGGTTCGTACTTTCGGTAGAGTACGTTGTTTTTCGTTGATTCTGGACACAACTCCTACTTTCGTAACTTTTTTTGGGTTCGTTGATTCGTAATTTTCCGTGTCTCTCTCACAACGACGCTGCCTATTATGCCTAATGTGCTTCGAATGGATTTGTACTTTTCTAAATACATTGCGGTTATTTGTAACGATTCGAAATCTCGTATTTTACTTTCGTTTTTAACATGCGGCTATAGGCTCCGCCCCTGTACACCATTTTGAGAGGGTTCAGCACGGTGAGGGAGAAGCAGAGAGCAGAGCAGAGTGAGTGTTATTGTGCTTCGAATGGATTCGAAATCTCGTATTTTACTTTCGTTTTTTACATGCGGCTATAACCTCCGCCCCTGTACACCATTTTGAGAGGGAGTTCAGCACGGTGTGGGAGAAGCAGAGAGCAGAGCAGAGTGAGTGTTATTGTGCTTCGTATGGATTCGTACATTCGTAACTTTTTCATAACGAATTATGCCGAAGACATTCGGGCATTCGCTATTTGCGGTATAATTTATTTCGGATTCGGTCTTATTCGTAATTGCTTTGTTCGGAAATTCGAATGCTTCCGAATGTCCGAAAGTTGCTAAATTCGGACGAATTTCAATTCGTTACGAAACGAATTGCACAAGTCTAATTCTCACCTCTTAGATAGATGCAAGTCCTTATGTTTCCCCAGGAATATAACTGTCCACACCAACTGAAAGTCCAACTTCTATATTTTATTCACACGGATAATAAATATGGCTCTTTGAAAGCAGACAGGTTGGGACAAGACACAGGACAGCTTAGGTGGGAGGAGGTCCAGGCACAAACTTGAATCAGGTTCTCTTACTGTTTAGATTTCACAAACAGTTATGACGCACGATCTCTGCCACAGACCGTGAGGTTGGTTCCTGCCACAGACCAGGTGAATAGAAAGTCACTGCCACTGACTTGGAGAACGGGTCACTGCCACTGACCTGGTGAATAGGGCCTTGCCCTATGAAGTCACTGCCACTGACTTGAAGCGAGTAGGGTCACTGCCACTGACCTGGTGAACCTCCTTCTTAAAGTATTGACCCATGTCAGGGAGAAAACCATCCCTTCGGAGCGTTACCAGAGGCCCTCACCATCACCACGACTCTGCGCTGGGTCTTCGGAAAGGGTTACCTCCCTGGCCTCCTCATCTCAGATACGGGTCCCCTCACAAGGCGGCACCCTGGGAGCTCTCGATCCCTAGCGGACCCCAGCCAAAGGTTGCTGGGCCCTGGGCCTTCAAAATAGTACCTCACCCCAGACTGAAGGTGTCTGGGATGGAACAGGAACTCGGCCTCCGGACCTAGGGCACCTGGAGATAACAAACCCACACACCCAGGCCGAAGGTGCCTGGGCGTGGACGAACGCCACACACACACACACACACACACACACCCAGGCCGAAGGTGCCTGGGCGTGGACGACCCCAATGAAAGATGGCCGCCCCTTTTTATACCCTCTCCCGACAGGCACAGCAGGTTCCCCGCCCCGCCGTACTCCTGCCAAAAGGGGACAAGAAAAGGCGCAACCCTGTATTGCGGTTCAACCCAGACCTAGGGCGACAGCGCCACCTGTAGGTTCCAGGGAACTACACACCAATACTATCTCCCATGGCACAGAAATGGTCCATTAACCCTAACAATAGTGTGTCTGATCCCAAATACCACTCAGACACTCCCCTAAATTGTACACCCCGCTACACAGATAAAGAGAAATTTCAGCCCTTTTTTATAAACTGCATTGATGTTAGAAAAAAAATGTACTGTCCTGACCTTATCCATGTGCCCAGGATATTTTAATTATATGAAAAATGATTTTCTTAGCGAGAAATCACTTTATAAAAAAAAGAAAAAACAAAGGAGGACTGCTGTGAATAAATCGCCCATCTGACATGACCCTAAGGGAGGTCAAGTAATTATTGTTGACTCAACAAAGAATGCAAGAACAGATTGTATTGAACATCAGCCTATACACAATGTTCCAAGAGAGCGCCTTCTGTATGTATACATCCCTAATGTATAATAGAAAACGTTTGCAAGGTCCCTCTTCACCAAGGACGCCTGCTGAGAAGCTGCAACAAAACATGAAAACAAATTAGCTGAAAATAATGTGCGGGTTTGGTAATCGGATGTGATCACCTTGATCAACAATGCAACAGTCTGAGTGAATGGCAAGGAGGCAGAGCAACGGACCCCATTGAACGCAGAACGTAAATCAAGGTTAAAGTGGTATTTCAGGCAAGAGAATCAATGTCTTTCACGATACAATAAAGTCCTTCGACATTCCAAAGCAAGAGATTATGATACGGTCCTTGCTGAATCCTTGGCAACTCTAAATTTTGTCAATAGTTGAGCAAGTTGAACCAAACAAATACGGTTGTTCAGAAGGGAACTTTATCATTGTTTGACCCAGATAAGACTTTTGTCCGGTTTTATTAACCTGAGAAGACCTTATGATAACCAGCAATGATGACGTCTGCCAGGACAGCATCAGGAGAAGACCTGCATGTGCGCCAATACATAGAGGAAGGGAAATTTCCAGCCGGTTACGTGTACCAATGTAAACGCTTAATTCCAATCTTGGTGCAAGAGAGCCTATTTACTGTGTGACAGCAGGAAGGTAAAGTCACCTGGTTGCATCCAGGGGGGTAGATATATTTCTCCCAGATTCAGGCTTTATGCCGACTTATACAACTAGGGAGGGAGTTGATGAAGCCCAGCTGAGGCTAGTGGGCTCATGGATGACTCATACCTCTAGGGAGAGTGCTGGGCATCGTGCAGGCAGGGAGTTGATGAGACCAGCTGAAGCTTGTCAGCTCGTTTAAGGCCTCTATAAAAACTCCCAGATTCATTAGGTGTTTGCTCATGCCTGGACCCAGACCTGTGTGGACTGTCTAGGGAGAGTGAACCCCTGTGCGGTGAGACAAAGCCTGTGTGGCTATTTGTTTGGACATTGACTAAACCAGGGACTTAGGGACTAGGACAGCACCAGGCTGATCCCAGTTGTTAGTTAGGAAACCTGCATGTTTAGTCAGAGGTCAAGCTGACCAGGATTTATTTTGTTTATGTTTCTTTTTGGCTTTGCTGTGTTTTTGTCACTGTACATAGAGAAATAAACCGCACCTTTTGATTTTGAAAACCACAACCTCCGTCTGCTGGGCCTGTTTTTGTGTGGGGAGCCCAACCAGGGGGTCACACACACCCGCTACCGAGTTAACCCCCTCACAGTTGGTGGAGAACCAGTGGCAGTTTTTTTTAAGCCAGCATGGAGGAGATACTGAAACAGCTGGCTCTAGCAAATGCCAATCAACAGCAGACAAATGCAGGTTTGCAAAGGAGCCTTGCAGCCCAGCAGCAAGCTCATCAACAGAGCCTTGCAGCCCAGCAGCAAGCTCACCAACAGAGTCTGGAAGCTCAGCAACAAGCCCAGCAGCAATCTGAGGCCCGCTTCATAGACCTGTTACAGAAGCAAGAGCAGAGACTACAACAAATGGAAGCAGTAGTGCAGCAACGTCCGCAGACCAGTGAGGAAAGCCGTCCCACTAATACCGCGTCCTTTGGGGTGAGTCGTTTATTGACAAAAATGACTGGAGAGGATGATCCAGAGGTATTTTTGACCACATTTGAAAGGACTGCTGAAAGAGAAAAGTGGCCTGAGGAGCAGTGGGCTGGACTGGTGGCTCCTCTGTTAACTGGTGAATCGCAGAAGGCTTACTATGACCTAGAGCCTGACCAAGCAAAAGACTATGTGATGCTAAAAGCTGAAATATTGGCAAGGCTGGGTGTCACCCTGGCTGTCCGGGCTCAGCGTGTGCATAACTGGACTTTCCAGCTTGGAAAACCCCCCCAGGTCTCAAATGTATGATCTCATTCACCTGAGCAGGAAGTGGCTACAGCCAGAGACTTTGTCCGCACCAGAGATTGTGGAACGTGTTGTAATGGATCGGTTTTTGAGAGCTCTTCCTACTGCCATCCAAAAGTGGGTAAGCCATGGAGACCCAGAGACGGCCGGTGGTCTTGTGGATCGTGTAGAGAAATACTTGGCTACAGAGAACCTGACGGCCTCTTCCAGAGACTCTCGGACTTTCCACCCTAAGACCAGACCATCCCCAGGGGCGGATAAGAGGATTCCAAGGGGTGAGGGTAGAGAGGGTGGGAGCTCTGCCCAAAGTTTGGCGAGAACAGCCTGGGAAGTCAGGGGCTCAAGAGGCAGCCAAAAGGATTGTTTGCTACCGCTGCCGGCAAGCGGGACATATTGCAGCAAATTGCCCGGTTGTGGAGGAACCCATGCAATGTGACTTTCTGACGGACAGACGTCAGTCGCTGTGTGCGACAGTCGCATGCACTGCCATTCGGGGAACTGAGAAACATTTATGCAAAATGTGTATTAATGGTAGAAATGTTGTGGTATTGCTGGATTCAGGTAGCCTTGTGACCCTGATAAAGGCTGAATTAGTTAAAACAGAGGTCTCTGGGAATAGCAAGGTAGCTGTTATTTGTGTGCATGGGGACACCCAAGAGTATCCAGTGACTACAGTGTGTTTCGAGACCCCCAAAGGTACCCTCTCTCATCCAGTGGGGTTAGTATCTCTATTACCGCATGATGCCATTGTGGGAAGGGATTTTCCGAAGTTCTGGGAACTGTGGGATGATCCTGAGCCCCCCACTGGTGCCCCTATGTACCAGGAATGTGATAGCCAGAACTCCTCTGAGAGTGGTGAGGACTCTCCGGAATTTCCCTTGTCAGTATTGGCAGGGGAGACTCAAGAAACTGGAGAGGAGCCCACCTCCTCAGACGAAAACCTACCGTCTGTGGAGTTTTCTGATCTGGAGGTTCACAGGGAAAATTTTGCCACAGAACAGTTAAAAGACCCCGCCCTAATAAAGGCACGGGAAAACGTAGTGGAAATAGATGGCGAGTTAGTGAACCCAGATAATACCTGCACTTACCCATACTTCAGCGTAGAGAAGGACCTACTGTATCGGGTGGCAAAAAGGGCAGAAGAAACCGTTGAGCAGCTTGTGGTGCCCAAACCTTACAGGAAGTTGGTGTTGGAGTTGGCCCATGGGCACATTCTTAGAGGTCATCTGGGGACAGAGAAAACCCGAGAGAGGGTATTACAGAGATTCTATTGGCCGGGGGTGATGAAGGACATAGAAAATTATTGTTCCTCCTGCCCTGTGTGTCAGAGGTCGGCCCCGATGCCACATTTCCGTAGCCCGCTGGTCCCTCTACCCATCATTGAGGTCCCGTTTGAGAGAATCGCAATGGATTTGGTAGGTCCTATAATCAAGTCCGCTAGGGGGCACCAGTACATATTGGTTATAATGGACTATGCCACCCGTTATCCAGAAGCTATCCCTCTCAGAAATACCTCGGCCAAAACCATAGCCAAAGAGCTATCTCTTGTTTTTAGCCGGGTGGGTATTTGTAAAGAACTGCTTACGGACCAAGGTACACCCTTTATGTCCCGGGTTATGAAAGAGCTGTGTAAATTGTTCAAAGTGACGCAATTGCGTACATCTGTGTATCACCCCCAAACCGATGGGCTGGTTGAAAGATTCAACAAAACCCTAAAACAAATGTTGAAGAAAGTGGTGGATAGAGATGGAAAGGATTGGGACTGTCTACTTCCTTATTTGATGTTTGCTATTAGGGAGGTGCCCCAATCCTCTACGGGATTCTCCCCCTTTGAGTTACTGTATGGGAGACACCCAAGAGGGCTGTTGGATATTGCCAAGGAGACTTGGGAAAGTGAGAGTTCTCCCCACAGGAGTGTGATTGAGCATGTCGCCCTGATGCAAGATCGAATTGCACAGGTAATGCCCATCGTGAAGGAACATTTGGCCCAAGCGCAGTTGGCACAGCAGAGAGTGTACAACCGTGGAGCCAAGACCCGTACCTTTTCCCCGGGGGATAGGATATTGGTACTTGTCCCTACGGTTGAAAGTAAATTCCTTGCCAAATGGCAAGGCCCCTACGAGATAATGGAAAAAGTGAGCGAAGTGAATTACAAGGTCAGACAACCAGGAAGGCGAAAGCCCGAACAGATATATCACGTTAATCTGTTGAAAGCCTGGAGGGATAGAGAGTCCCTAGTCGCAGAAACTTGGTCACCAGCTCAAACTGGTTGCGTGATTCCGGAGGTTGGAATAGCAGCCACCTTGTCACAACCCCAACAACAGGAGGTTAAGGAGTTTGTGCTTCGCAACAAGGAGGTGTTCTCTGAGCTGCCGGGACAAACATCTGGGGTAGAGCATGATATTATTACCCCGCCCGGTGAAAGGGTGAAGTTAAAACCCTATCGGATCCCAGAGGCCCGACGGGAGGCAATACGGGAGGAAGTACAGAAAATGCTGAACTTAGGGGTGATAGAGGAGTCCCAAAGTGATTGGTCTAGTCCCATTGTGTTGGTGCCTAAACCGGATGGGAGCTGGCGATTTTGTAACGATTTTCGTCAGTTGAACAAAGTTACAAAATTTGACACCTACCCCATGCCACGTATAGATGAGTTGATCGACCGGCTGGGAACAGCCCGATACATGACGACTCTTGACCTCACAAAAGGGTATTGGCAAATTCCCCTGGCCAAGTCGGCCAAAGAGAAAACCGCATTTGTAACCCCAGACGGGGCGTTCCAATATAAGAGAATGCCGTTCGGGTTACAGAATGCGCCGGCCACATTCCAGCGGAAAATGGACCAGATACTGAGGCCCCATCGGAAGTATGCTGCGGCTTACCTGGATGACGTAATTGTCCATAGCACAGATTGGGCCTCACATCTGCCAAAAGTGCAAGCAGTCCTAGACTCTATCCGGGAAGCGGGGTTTACGGCTAACCCCAAGAAGTGTACCATTGGGCAGGAGGAGGCCAAATATCTTGGGTACACCATTGGCAGGGGAGTGATAAAACCCCAACTCAACAAAGTCGAGGCCATCCAGAGTTGGCCACGTCCCAACAGCAAGAAGCAGGTACGAGCCTTTCTGGGAATCGCGGATTATTATCGGCGCTTCATTCCCCACTTTGCTTCTAAGGCTGTGCCCCTAACCAACCTGACGAAAGGGAAAGGGTCGGCCATGATTAAATGGACCCCCGAGGCTGAGGCAGCATTCCAATTCTTGAAACAAGCCTTATGTAGCCAGCCAGTGTTGTACTCACCCGACTTCTCTAAAGACTTTGTCGTACAAAGTGATGCGTCAGATGTGGGGTTAGGAGCAGTATTGTCCCAGGTCTGGAACGGGGAAGAGCACCCAGTCATTTACCTCAGCAGGAAGTTGAAGTCCCATGAGGTAAATTACGCCACGGTTAAAAAGGAGTGTTTAGCGGTGAAGTGGGCTCTAGATTCCCTTCGGTACTATCTGCTAGGTAGGCACTTTGACATGGTTACGGATCACGCTCCGTTAAAGTGGATGGCTCAAAACAAGGAGACAAATAGAAGAGTGAATAGGTGGTTCCTGGCCCTACAGGAATTCAACTTCACAGTAAAGCATCGCCCTGGCGTTCAAATGGGGAATGTGGATGCTTTGTCTCGAGTACATGAATGCCTGATTGCTGGTGTTCCAACCCCAAGGTTAAAACAAGAGGGGGGGGTATGTGACAGCAGGAAGGTAAAGTCACCTGGTTGCATCCAGGGGGGTAGATATATTTCTCCCAGATTCAGGCTTTATGCCGACTTATACAACTAGGGAGGGAGTTGATGAAGCCCAGCTGAGGCTAGTGGGCTCATGGATGACTCATACCTCTAGGGAGAGTGCTGGGCGTCGTGCAGGCAGGGAGTTGATGAGACCAGCTGAAGCTTGTCAGCTCGTTTAAGGCCTCTATAAAAACTCCCAGATTCATTAGGTGTTTGCTCATGCCTGGACCCAGACCTGTGTGGACTGTCTAGGGAGAGTGAACCCCTGTGCGGTGAGACAAAGCCTGTGTGGCTATTTGTTTGGACATTGACTAAACCAGGGACTTAGGGACTAGGACAGCACCAGGCTGATCCCAGTTGTTAGTTAGGAAACCTGCATGTTTAGTCAGAGGTCAAGCTGACCAGGATTTATTTTGTTTATGTTTCTTTTTGGCTTTGCTGTGTTTTTGTCACTGTACATAGAGAAATAAACCGCACCTTTTGATTTTGAAAACCACAACCTCCGTCTGCTGGGCCTGTTTTTGTGTGGGGAGCCCAACCAGGGGGTCACACACACCCGCTACCGAGTTAACCCCCTCACAACTGTCATGAAGGTGCTGTATGGTCTTCAACTGTTCTCTGCGACTTGAACCATGAGCCTGTTTCTGCGATCTGCCTTTTTTGTTCATGAATAAACTTGACCATAACTTGTCTCATGGCTGGACTCTGCTGATTCTAGTGTAGCGCCCCTTTACTTTTTAGGGGTGCTATGTGCTTAAATTTAGGGGTTGGTCTGAGCTAGTAGCCAGGCTCAGACCACTTTGATTTGTTAGTATTCGCTTCTGCCTATGTGATGTAGCCTGACGCACAGTTCCCTGTGGCCTGTAGGTGGCACTGCCATATCAGGTCAGGGTTGAACCGTGGGTGACATTGCTATGCCTTAGGGTGTCCTCTCTCGGCAGCAGTGCGGTGGGCGTGGTTGGCCTGCTGTGCGTGCTGGGAGAGGATACAGAAGGGGCAGACGCCATTCTTTTGGGGAGTCGGTGGGAGTCTGGAGTGTGAGCGGTTCATGCCACCCGGCCCTCCAGGCCAGGAGTGCGCACGTGCATGGTTCTCAGGCACCTTTAGCCTGGGGCTGCAACTCCACTAGTAGGCCCAGCACTTTTGGCTGGGGCCTACCTCCAAAAGAAGAATCCCAGGGTGCCCGGGAAAGGGTGGACCCGCTCTAAGAAGAGGAGACCGGGGAGGACCTTTCTGATGGACCGGTGAGAGTTCACGGTGAAAGAGAGGCCTGGTTACCTTCTGGAGGGATTCAAAGATCCACCAAAGGCTTTGCAACGTGCTATCGCCGGCACCTGTCCTTGTGTTGCAACAGCTGAGAAGTTTGGGACTTAAAGATTCTGTGGCAGAGGATCTCCCGATCGTATCTCAAGGAAAACCTAAAGTGAACGTTCGAGCATCACTCCGGCTGATAGGATCCGCTCTTACAGGGGACTATCCGGGTGAGCTAAACCTACTCCGGATCGAGTAGCGGCTATCATACCAGTTGTGCCTGGACCTATCTCCCAAACCTTACTGTCCTTTCTCTCATCCACCTTTCCTGTCTGCTGAATTTGAACTTGCTTGTGAAATAAACTCAGCGTTGGAGTTAAAGTGGTGTGGACATTGGCCTTACTGGGGAATAATAGAGACTTGTCCCTATACTTTAGGGGATGAGGACCCAAAATTGTTAACACCGCTCAACGTCCTCAAACAGGAGGGTACGGGCATATAGTGCGGTGTGCCTTGACCTGCAAGTGAGCCAAAGGCAGGAAAAGGTCCGTGTGCTACACTAGGTTTGACCCTGGCTAGTTCCTGACTATTACTTGTCTCTGCTGTTTCCTGGTTTGACCTTGGCTAATTCCTGACCACAACGTATCTCTTCTGATTTGCAGTTTGACCTCGACTGGCCTTGAAGGGGGTAAAAACTTCCGGGGATGAAGAGGTTAAATAGATTTATTGGTACTCAATCATTGTAGGGGAGAATGTTGGAAAAAAATACTGTTGAAATTCTGATTCCTCAGTCACACAGAATCACAGCTCCTCCCCCTCAGCCAGCTGACGGTCAATGAAGGAGCAGCAGAACACTGAAAAAGTCCACTTTCTGCCCCCCTTTCGCTGCTATTCAAAGTATTTTTTGTTGTCCCTGGGATCCACTTAAAGGGGAGTTCCAGCCTTTTTTATGTTTATTAAAAGTCAGCAGCTACAAAAAGTGTAGCTGCTGGCTTTTATTAAACAGACACTTACCTGTTCCGCGGTCCAAGGACACGGCCGAACGGAGCTTCGCTCCTCTCCCCCCCCCTATCCACCGGCGCCTCCACCCTAACTGTGGGCACCCGGCCGTGACAGCTTTCGGCTTCACGGCCGGGCACTCACTGCGCATGCGCGAGTGGCGCTGCGCTTCCTGAGTGGACAGGCGATCGCCTGGGACCTGTCACGTGTCCCAGGTGATCGCCTACAGGGAGGGGCCGCCAAAAGGCGATATGACGTGTCGCCTAAGCGGTCCCTGGGCGGAAGGAGGAAGTGGGACAGGAAGTCCCACTCCTACTGAAGCCCCCACTCCCCCCCCCCCAAAAAAAATTACATGCCAAATGTCAAATGTGTAATGGGGCGAGGAGTGGTTTAAGCGGAAGTTCCACTTTTGGGTGGAACTCCGCTTTAAGTCTCAGAAACGATCATTCCTTAGAACATCAACATTGAAGCCCTGTACACACGATCGGATTTCCTATGGTTTTTTAACCAATGGATTTTTCGTTGGGAAAACCGATGAAGCTGACTTTCATCAGTCTTGCCTACACACCATCAGTCTAAAAACAGACCGTCCCAAATGCCGTGACGTAAAACACTCCGATGAGCCGAGAAAAATGAAGTTCAACGCTTCTGAGCATGCGTCGACTTGATTCTGAGCATGTGTGGGTTTTTTATCCGATGGAGTTCCCCACAGACAATAGTAATTTGCTATCAGTTTTTTAACCATCGGATAAATTTAAAACATGTTCTATTTTTAAACACCGATGGAAAAAAGACCGATGGGGCCCATACACGATCGGTTTGTCCGATGAAAAAAGTCCATCGGACTGTTTTCATCGGTTAAACCTATCGTGTGTACGCGGCTTAAGTGCCCATTTACATCTCGACATCACGGTAACTCATGTTTTACAGCAACGTGCAGAAACACGAGCCAACGCATGTTGAATGAGCACCCAATACACTAAGGTAACACATTGTAGGGTGTTGCATTAAAAAAAAGGTCCGGTACAATGTTAAGCACATTAGGGTGTGTTGCCAGCTCATTCACTTGAATGGGTGACATTAACGTGCGTCATAACGTGGGTTAACGCAACACAAAAATGGAAATTGCCCATAAATTCTCCTTCATCGATCTGACTTTATTTCAATGACAAAAGCCTTGGAAGAAACTGCTTTTGCTATAAATATTGATCATTTTGAGTTCCCATTGATTGGTTTGTCTGATTGGAAATAACACAAACAGACACAAACTGACTGAAATGATAGAAGAGTAAACAACGTTAACGTCTTGAGGCAATCGATATTCCGTATTAAAGTACAGCTAAAGGCAATTTTTTTTTTTTTTTGGATAGAGTGGAGATGGATTTGGACACCTGCTGTCTGTGTCCCCGTTAGGGAGAGTCACCCTCTCTACTTGTCCTGTTTACCAGTACCATTGAACGTAAAGGCCCATACACACGATCTGACTTTTTGACAACAAATGTCCGACTGACCTGTTTTAGCGGACAATCCGACCGTGTGTACGCTCCATCGGACAAACGTTTCCGCTTTTTCATCAGACAAATGTTCGATGTTAGAACAGACAAACTTTCTGGCAACAAATGTCCTACGTCGGCTAATCTGATCGTGTGTACACAAGTCCATCGGACTAAAGTCCAAAGTACAAACACGCATGCTCAGAACCAATGCTAAAGATCAGACAACAATAGAAGAAGATGCCCACAGGGTGGGGGTAAAGAGCTGAAAAAACACGTGATTTGGTGAAAGTTGGCTGAAAAAGTCCTACCGTGTGTATGCATGCCAAGTTCACGGCCAACGCCCTTCGGACTAAAATCCACGGAAAAGTCTGATGGAAGTCCGATCGTGTGTATGAGGCTTAAAAGAAAATCCCAAATTTTGTGTTGTCCCCAGAAAAGTAATAGAGGGGAAATCTTCCAATGGGGACACTAGTTCTGGAGACCCGAGGGTCCCCAATGGATTCCCTTAACCACTTCAGCCCCGGAAGGATTTACTCCTCTTCCTGACCAGGCCAACTGACAATTGTCGTGTGATGCTGTACCCAAAAAAAATGTACCGTATTTATCGGCGTATAACATGCACAGGCGTATAACACGCACCCCCTAACTTTAGGACGGAAGTTTTAGGAAAAAACTTTCCACAGCGCTCTGCGTATAACACGCAGGCACAGTTTACCCTCCTATTTTCAGGGTAAAAAAGTGAGTGTTTTACGCCAATAAATACAGTATGTCCTTTTTTCCCACAAATAGAGCTTTCTTTTGGTGGTATTTATCCATTTTAAATGTTTATACTGTGTGTATGCCATATGTATGTAGCGGAGCCTCACTCTCCCTCTCCACTTCTATCGCCTGTTTGGCTGGCTGTGGTCTAGGGGTACCTGAGAGAGGAGAGTGCAGGAACACTACGCCAAGCTCTCCCCTCGTATGTTTGCGAGGGTTGAGCAAAGTCACTTAATTACCTCCGGGTCTGCTCACTGCGTACGAAGCTTTCACTTGTTCCCTGGAGATATGTTTGCCAGTAACAGAGCCCCACACCAATCAAAAGTCCAACACTCTTTTATTTCTCCATTGCAGGGTGAACATAATGATTGAACTTTCAGTAACAGACAGACAGGGGTGTGGATACGAGTAGGCCCAGGCACAACTGAATTTTCCTATTCCTCTGCAAGCGAATAGGTCTGGCGCATGGTCTCTGCCACCGACCGTGAGTTTAGGTCGCTGCCACCGACCGGGTGAACTGTTGAGGCCCCTGCCACAGGCCTAAAAGCAGGTCTCTGCCATTGACCTGAGTTGAATAGTTGGACTGCTGCCACCGGTCATTGGACATGAACCACCTTCCTCTTTGAACTTGGCCCCTGTTCGGGAAAGATATCCCTCCGGGCGCTCTCCAGAGGTTCACCCGGCACTGGCAATATGCTGCACCAGGTCTTTGGATGAATCCCTCCTCCAGTCCCTTACGCCTCTGGATTCGGGTGCCCAAAACCCGGGGCACCCTAGGAAAATCCATCCCTCGTGGGACCCAGCGGAAGGTACTGGGCCCCAGGCTGAGTACCTCACCCCAGACTGAAGGTGTCTGGGATGGAACACGAACTCCAAGTGTCCAGGCCTAGACCGCCTGGACACAGACCGCAGACAGCAGCCCTCAGGCTGAAGGTGCCTGGGACTCGAACCTCATGGCGAAGATGTCCGCCCCTTTATACCCTCTCCCAGCAAGCACAACAGGTTCCCCGCCCCGCCGTACAACTGCCGCGAGAGGTCACAAAGGGTACGGCACTGCAGTGACGGTTCAACCCCAGCCCAAAGTGACAGCACCACCTGCTGGGCTGCAGGGAACTAGACACCACTGATGTCTTCACCAGATTTAAACACTCTGAAAAGGTACATACCCGCTACACTCTCCCCCTGGTTATTGGACACTGGTCCCCAGTGTCTGGAGCAAACCATGCCCAAAAGGGCCGACATAGCCCGATCCAGAAACCGACTAACAATTCCAAAAATATAAAAAAAATTTTTTTTAAAACTAACTAAAACAGTTGTGCCTGAACCTGACATGAAAGGGGAGGGAAGGGAAACAAACAATACATAACAACAACATTTGAAATCACATGTTCACATAACATTTTTCCCCACCCTTCCTGGCTAAGACCCACCCCATTCTCAGTGGTCTTGATGGGATGCTCTCCTGCAGAGGGGAAAAGAAATGTTAATCACACAAATCCCTGACACATATGTTCGTGTGAGAACGAAAAAACTTCTCCGCAGAGAAATCCTTTCCTTCTATAAGTGTGTGAGTGAACAGTGAATATTGATGCGCAACACTGCCACCTGGTGACAGGGCCGCGGTAACTGCACTTGTTGAAGATTTCTTTTTTTTTCATCTTCTTCTTCTGTGGCTCTAACTACCCCAAAGTCCATGATCACTTGGTGGGATGGAAGAATGAAGAACAAACAACGGCAACAGTCCTTCAATTCCTCCAAAGAGCACAAACACCCATCAACTTGGGTACAGTCACTGGGTTTTTCCGGGAAACAACCCCGAAAAGTTCAGCCGCAACAAAGTAAAGCAAGAACGGAGTCTTTTTTTTTCTCCTACAAATAGAATTTCGGGTGCGGCAAGACAAGGGGCTTTAAGTGCTAGTCCATTGTCTCTACATGGTATTCGACATCCTCCCCCTCTTTGCGCCGAATCAATACCTTGTCTGCGTGAATGTGCCGACCCAACATCCATTCCGCCTTGCAGTCCTTGAACCGTTGAGAAGCTTTGGGGGAACATGCGAGGTACCTGCGGGCATGTGGGACTTGAATGTGTGTCTACACAAAATCATTGTACCAGCGTTCCCGACTGACTTCCACTTCATATAAAAGTTCCTTGGGTAAGTACGGGTACTCCCACCCATACTAATTGGCAACTTTTTGACAGAAGAGGCGTTGTAGTCTCGCCAGCGGAGGCATAGTGGCCCGGTCTCCTTCACCCGGTAGGACAATGGCATCCGGGTGACGAGGTGCCTTGATCACCTCCATTCTGGGCAAAGGCGCCCGCAGCAACAGTCTCTTTTCCCCGGTGCTAGATGCAGGTGGCACCGGGGGTAGAAGGGCAGACTCGGGACGGGATCTCTCCTCAGGCGCTGGTGCCTCCACCCAGGGTGTACTATCCCCTGTAGACATGGGTAGATCCCTGACTCTGCAGGACGAGGAGAGAGGCATCTTGTCCCAGCCCTTCTTAGCAAAGAGTTTGTCTATGACGACGTCGTCTCCCGGATCGGAGAGTGACTCCAGGTCGGAGGTGTCACACTCCTCCGCGGGCTGGTAGCCTGTAGTGGAGGCTGAATTGCTACCCCCCGTGGGCACACAGATCCGTGAAACCCCGACACCTCCGCCTCAACACCAAGTCCCTCCGCCTGGCTTACCTCGGCCCAACGTTGAGGAGGGATGTCCAGGACTCTTCCTACCGGGCGTAGGCGAGCAGGGTGATCCACCACGACCGCTGGACGGGGCAACCAAGCCGGTCTTCTTCTTTGGCGGTGGACACTAGGAAACAGTGGTGACCGAGTCAGCATCCTCGGATTTCTCCGTATCTCTGTGATTGCGACCTCCCCTGCGGTCAGTGCAGTGCGCACAGGGATGGCTGTAAAAGCAGCGATTCCTCCTTCTTGAGTGGTGTTGCCTGTTGCGCGGTTGAGGTGGATGGTTCTGGGTTTCTCGATAAGTGGTTCCACCTCAAATAAGAACTCTCCGCAGGCCTTGCAGCGCCCGAATGGCTTCAGCTGACACACCAGTTCCGAACAGCCAGGACAAATCAAACCCAGGGCCTCAACGTCCATGCATGAGTACAGGGCGAATCGTCCCCGGGGCTTTAGCCGAATCCCCGTATCCATTATCGGAGCAGCAGTAGTAGTCAGACTCGTGGTAGTAGGATGAAGTGGAATCCACGATGCGTTACTGAACATGTCGACTCTCTGCTGATCCATTGCGCACTGCATTGTTGGCGCCAAAGTCCCCACGTGTAGTCCTTCACACGATTGGACTCCTTCCCTCTTGTGCCCTAGTTCGCGGGCTTTCTCCTTCCCTGGGTCACGCCCATGAACTGAGCAGGGAGGGTGTGCCTCGTGGCGCAGTGGCCAATATGGCCGACCTACTCGGAACACTTCCGGGCAGACACATTCAAATTCCAACAACTCCAGCTCCATTGTAACACGAACACATCCCGGACCAGAGCCCCCACGTGTAGCGGAGCCTCACTCTCCCTCTCCACTTCTATCGCCTGTTTGGCTGTCTGTGGTCTAGGGGTACCTGAGAGAGGAGAGTGCAGGAACACTACGCCGAGCTCTATCCTTGTATGTGTGCGAGGGTTGAGCAAAGTCACTTAATTACCTCCGGGTCTGCTCACTGCGTACAAAGCTTTCACTTGTTCCCTGGAGATGTGTCTGCCAGTAACAGAGCCCCACACCAATCAAAAGTCCAACACTCTTTATTTCTCCATTGCAGGGTGAACATAATGGTTGAACTTTCAGTAACAGACAGACAGGGGTGTGGATACGAGTAGGCCCAGGCACAACTGAATTCTCTGCCACCGACCGTGAGATTGGTCGCTGCCACCGACCGGGTGAACTGTTGAGGCCCCTGCCACAGGCCTAAAAGCAGGTCTCTGCAACTGACCTGAGTTGACTAGTTGGACCGCTGCCACCGGTCATTGGACATGAACCACCTTTCTCTTTGAACTTGGCCCCTGTTCGGGAAAGACATCCCACCGGGCCGTCTCCAGAGGTTCACCCGGCACTGGCAATATGCTGCACCAGGTCTTCAGGTGAATCCCTCATCCGATCCCTTACGCCTGGGTACTGGGCCCCAGGCCTTCGGTTGAGTACCTCACCCCAGACTGAAGGTGTCTGGGATGGAACACGAACTCCAAGTGTCCAGGCCTAGGCCGCCTGGACACAGACCGCGGACAGCAGCCCTCAGGCTGAAGGTGCCTGGGACTCGAACCTCGTGGCGAAGATGTCCGCCCCCTTTATACTCTCTCCCAGCAAGCACAGCGGGTTCCCGCCGTACAACTGCCGCGAGAGGTCACAAAGGGTACGGCACTGCAGTGACGGTTTAACCCCAGCCCAAAGTGACAGCGCCACCTGCCGGGCCGCAGGGAACTGGTCATCACTGATGTGTCCACCAGATTCAAACACTCTGAAAAGGTACATACCCGCTACATGTATATATATGAAATCATATTTTATTGGATATACATCCATGTTATGAATTTAATAAATTCCTAACTTATTGCACCTCCGCATTTCAATTGCTTCATTCAAAGTCCCAAATTTCCCTTCTTTCAATTATTTTGGTTGTATTTGATCACCTCTGCGGTTTTTATTTTTTGCGCTATAAACAAAAAAAGAGCGACAATTTTGAAAAAAACAAAAACAAAATGTTTTACTTTCTGCTATAAAACATTTCCATGCAAAAAAAAAAAATGTTTTCATTAGTTTAGGCCAATATGTATTCTTCTACATATTTTTGGTAAAAAAAATTCCAATAAGCGTATATTGATTGCTTTGTGCAAAAGTTATAGCATCTACAAAATAGGGGATTTATTTATGGCATTTTTTTTTTTTACCAGTAATGGCGGTGATCAGCAATTTTTAATCGGACACTTTTGAGACTTTTTTGGGACTAATGACATTTATACAGCGATCAGTGCTAAAAAAAAAAAAGGCACCGATTACTGTATAAATGTCCCTGGCAGGGAAGGGGTTAACACTAAGGGGCGATCAAGGGGTTAAATGTGTTCCCTGGGAGGTGTTTCTAACTGTGGGGGGGAGGGGACTGACTGGGGGAGGAGATAGATTGCTGTTCCTGATTACAAGGAACAGACGATCACTCTGAACTCTCCTGACAGAATGGGGATCTGTATGTTTACATTGACAGATCCCCGTTCTGGCTCTCTGTGGAGCGATCGCGGTTTGCCAGCGGACATCGCAGCCGCCTGCCACGCGCATCAGCTCCCCATGCCGCGGATTTGCGGGAACGAGCCGGCCTGGCACAAAAGTTATAGCGTCTACAAAATAGAGGATAGATTTATGCCATTTTTTTATTTATTTTTTACTATTATTTTTTACTATTAGTGGCGGCAATCAGTGATTTTTAGTGGGACTGCGACTTTGCAGCAGGCAGATCAGACACCTAAGGCCCCTTTCACACTGAGGTGCTTCTAAACTGCCAGGAAAACACTGAGCGCTTTTAAAGAGCTTTTAAGGTGCCTTTGAAGAGCTTTCCATTTATTTCAAGGGAGAGTGTAAAAGCAATAATTGATTTTAATGGAAATAGTTTTTTGTGAACTTTTCAAGCACTTTTTTTAGCTTGAAAAATGCCTCAATGTGAAGGGGTTCTAATTCACATTTTTGACACTTTTTTGGGAACCAGTGACATTATTACAGTAATCAGTGGTAAAAATATATGTATGGGGGACGGTGTGACTGGTGAAACACAAGGATCCGTCTTCCTGCATAGCTGAAAGACAGGATCTGTATAATCTCCCCTGTCAGAACGGAGATCCGCCTATACAGTGAGGGAAAAAAAGTATTTGATCCCCTGCTGATTTTGTACATTTGCCCACTGACAAAGAAACGATCAGTCTATAATTTTAATGGTAGGTTTATATTAACCGCTTAAGGACCGCCTCCTGTATATATACGTCGGCAGAATGGCACGGACAGGCACAAGCACGTCCAGGTACGTCCTCTTTAAGATGCCGCCGTGTGGTCACGTGCGCGCAACCGGCTGCGCGCTTTCAACCTTGCCGCTTTCTCCGTGAGCCCGACCGTGGGTACCGCGGACTCGATTGCCGCGGGGACACCCGCAATCATCTCACAGAGAGATAGAGCGGGGGAGATGCTTATGTAAACAAGCATCTCCCTGCTCTGCCTAGTGACAATGACATTAATCTTGGCTCCGTGTGATCGGAGCGGTGATCAGTGTCATGTGACACACAGCCCATCCCCCCTACAGTAAGAAACATTCACTAGGAAACACTTAACCCCTACAGCGCCACCTACTGGTTAACCCCTTCACTGACAGTGTCATTTTCACAGTAATCAGTGCATTTTTATAGCACTGATCGCTGTAAAAATTACAATGGTCCCAAAAATGTGTCAAAAGTGTCCGATGTGTCCGCCATAATGTCGCAGTCACGATAAAAATCGCTGATCGCCGCCATTACTAGTAAAAAAAAAAAAATATTAATAAAAATGCCATAAAACGACCCCCTATTTTGTAGACGCTATAACTTTTGCGCAAACCAATCAATGAACGCTTAGTGCGATTTTTTTTTACTAAAAATATGTAGAAGAATACATATCGGACTAAACTGTGGAAAAAAAAATGTTTTTTTATATATGTAGCGGTCTTCCCCCACCTTCTCCCCTCTCTTCATGGCTGGTTTTACTCATCTAGGGGTATCTGGGAGAAGGGGAAAGATGCACACCACCAGCTCGGCTCTCTGATGTAGGATGCAGAGATATGAGCTAAACCCATAGATGTGCGCAGCCTATTGCATTAGGGTGTGCACCCCAAAGCCCAAACACACAATACCGATCGCTAACGGTGTTCATTCAGAAAGGGAAGGGTCCAAGTAAATTACATATTTACTGGCCCCTTTCCCCACTCCTAAAACATCCCAGCAGCAACAGCCAATAGGAGAGGAGGGAAGCTGGCAGTGCTGCGGGGGAAAGATGGGAGCCAAGGCAGTAGAGGAAATCTGTGCTGCACAGGGTGATTAGGGTATGCCTGGGCACACCTGGCACACCCTGTGCGCACGCCTATGGCTAAACCATTTACCTTCGGGTCTGCGTTTTAGGCCGGAGCCTCAGTCTCTCCTGAGGAGAATGATTGCCACTGTCACTGACAGGGACACTTAGCTTCCAGTAACACAAGTTCCACACCATGAAAAGTCCAACACTGTTTTATTGACTTGAAACTGGTTGACTTTTAAAAGAACAGACAAGAAGAGTAGATCCAGGCACAACTAATGAATTAAAGTTTCTCCTGTTCCGTTTACTGCAAACAGGCTTGGCGCACAGTCGTTGCCACCGACTGTGAATTTGGTCACTGCCACTGACCTGGGTGAACGTTGAGGCCCCTGCCACAGGCCTAGGATGAGGCCTGCCACTGACCTGAGAAAGATGGGTCTCTGCCACAGACCATGAGAACATGAAGTACCTTCTTTAGAACAAACGACCCCTGTCAGAGGAAGACATCCATCCGAACGGTCACCAGAGGCCTCCACCGGCACCAGCAAATGCTGCGCTGGCTCTTCGGGGAGGTCACGTCTACGGTCCCTTATGCCCTGGATTCAGGCACCCAATACCGGGGAAACCTTAGGAATGCTTCGCCCTCGCGGGACCCAGTCGAAGGTACTGGGCCCCAGGCCTCCTGGTAAAGTACCTCACCCCAGGCTGAAGGTGCCTGGGATGGAACTTGAATCTACGCGCCCAGGCTGAGGGCGCCTGGGCACAGACGAACCGCAGCAACCCCCAGGCTGAAGGTGCCTGGGGAATGGACCTCGTGTGCAAGATGTCCGCCCCTTTTATATCCTCTCCCAGCAGGCACAGCGGGTTCCCCGCCCCGCCGTACTACTGCTGCGAGAGGACAAAAAGGGCACGGCTCTAGAATGGCAGTTCAACCCCAGTCCCAGGTGACAGCGCCACCCAGGGACCGCAGGGAACATGACACCATTCATACCTCCCACACTCCAAAGTGTCCATAAATCCCTAAAATCAATGTATCTGGGCCATCTATAGCCCAGATACACCCCACTAAATTTGACACCCACTACACTCTCCCCCCAGCAATTTGACACTGGTCCCCAGTGTCTGGATCAAGTCATGCCCCAAAGGGAGCCAACATAACCTCCATCCAGAGACTGCTTCACAAAATGCGAAAAAATATAAATTTGAAAAAACTGGTAGTTGTGCCTGAACATGATATGGAAGGGAAAAGAAAAGGGGACAACACATAACAGAACACATATCACAATAACACCATTGACACTTTCTCCCCTCCCACATCACTAACTAAGACCCGCCCCATTCTCAGCGGTCTTGACAGATGTTCTCCTGCAGAGGGGATAAAAGAAAGTTAAACACAAAACTTCCTGACACATATGTGTGTGTTGGAACGAAAAAATCTCTCCAAAGAGAAATCCTTTCCTTCCATGAAGTGTGTGTGGTGCAAAGTGAATAACGTTGCGCAACACTGCCACCTGGTGACAGTGCCACGGTAAAGACACTTGTTGAATCCTTGGACAACTTTTTTTTTTCTTCTGTACTTTGGCCCTAACTACCCCAAAGTCCATGATTGCTTTCCGGGAGAGAAGAAAAAGAGAAAACAACAGCAACAGTTCTCCATTCCTCCAAGAGCACAACACCCGTTAAACTCGGGTACAGTTCCTGGGTTTCCCGAGAAAGAAACAAACCCCGGAAAGTTCAGCAGACTTGCAAGGCACTAGGCAAGGAGTCTTTTCTCCTACAAGTAGAATCTGGGATGCGGCAAGACAAGGGGTTTAAAATGTTTATCCACAGTCTCTATGTGATATTCGACATCCTCCCCTTCTTTCCTTCGAATCAACACTTTGTCAGCATGGATGTGCCGACCCAACATCCACTCTGCTTTACAGTCCTTAAATCTTTGAGATGCTTTTGGGGAACAAGTGAGGTACCTGCATGCGTGTGGGACTTTGATGTCTGTCCACACAAAATCATTGTACCAACGGTCCCTGCAAACTTCCACTTCATAAAGCAGCTCCTTAGATAAGTATGGGTACTCCCACCCATACTCGTTGGCAACTTTCTGGCAGAACAAACACTGTAGCCTAGACAAGGGAGGCATAGTAGAGCGGTCTCCCTCGCCCGGCAGGACGATTGAATCCGGATGCCGAGGTGCCTTGACCACCTCCAGGTTGGGCATAGGTGCCCGCAGCGACAGTCTCTTGTCCCCGGTGGTAGGTGCAGGAGGCACCGGGGACTGAAGGGCAGGCCAGGGACGGGGTCCCTCCTCAGGCGCTGGTGCCTCCACCCGGGGTGTACTATCCCCTGTGGACATAGGTGAATCCCTGGCTTTACGGGATGAGGAGAAAGGCATCTTGTCACACTCCTCCGCAGGCAGGTAGTTGGTAGTGGACACCGAATCGCTCAAGGGGCCGTGAATCCTCGAAACCTCCGTCCCAACACCAAGTCCCGGTCCCTGGCTTACCTCGGCCCAAACTTGTGAAGGGATGTCCAGGACTCTTCCTACCGGATCCATCCGGGCCAGGCAAGCGCAGGGCTTGTCCTTCATCTCGGCCGCTGGAAGCTCTCACAAGACCGACCTTCCTTGTTGGCGCTGGGAGTAGGGAAACTGTGGTGACCGAAGCAGCACCGGGGGCACCTTAGGAATGCTTCGCCCTCCCGGGACCCAGTCGAAGGTACTGGGCCCCAGGCCTCCTGGTAAAGTACCTCACCCCAGGCTGAAGGTGCCTGGGATGGAACTCGACTTTACGCGCCCAGGCCGAGGGCGCCTGGGCACAGACGAACCGCAGCAGCCCCCAGGCCGAAGGTGCCTGGGGAATGGACCTCTTGTGCAAGATGTCTGCCCTTTTTATATCCTCTCCCAGCAGGCGCAGCAGGTTCCCTGCCCCTCCGTACTACTGCTGCGAGAGGACAAAAAGGGCACGGCTCTAGAATGGCAGTTCAACCCCGGTCCCAGGTGACAGCGCCACCCAGGAACCGCAGGGAACATGACACCATTCATACCTCCCACACTCCAAAGTGTCCATGAATCCCTAAAAATCAATGTATCTGGGCCATCTATGGCCCAGATACAGCCCACTAAATTTGACACGCGCTACATATATTTTTTGGGGATATTTATGTAGCTGCCTCCACTCTCTCCTCTCTATTCTTCTTGCTCTGGCTTTTGTCTAGGGGTACTCTGAAGGAGAGAGTGCGGGGTCACCACGCCAAGTCCCCCTGCAGAGTATGTGCAGTGAGAGACAATCCTCTTTTACCTTCGGGTCGGTGTTCTGCATCTGGAGACCTCCTCCTGGTTTTCTCGAACAGTGTCTGCCAGTAAATGAGCCCCACACCACTAAAGTCCAACACTCCTTTATTCTTCCGATAACAGAGTAATGCACAGACAGTTGGACTCCCTCAACGAACAGAACAGACAGGGGGGTGTGGATGCGAGTAGGCCCAGGCACAATGAACTCCTGAAAGTGGGTTGCGGTCTCCGAGCGGGGGGGGTTTCCTTCCAGGCGGTCTCCGATGGAAGGCTCACCTGTCACTGGCAATATGCTGCACCAGGTCTTCAAGCAAGTATCTCCCACCGGTCCACTACGCCCTCCGGATTCGGGTACCCACTCCCGGGGTCCCCTAGGATCTCCTTCCCTCGCGGAACTCAGTGTTGGGCACTGAGCTCCAGACCTCCATCCGAGTACCTCACCCCAGGCTAAAGGTGCCTGGGATGGAACACGACCTCCGAACGTCCTCTAAGCCTAGGCCGGCTAGAGGACCGACACGAACCACCGCCCCACAGGGTGAAGGTGCCCGGGACTCGACCCGTGACAAAGATGGCCGGCCCCTTTATACCCTCTCCCAGCAAGCACGGCGGGTTCCCCGCCCCACCATACCGCTGCCGAGGGAGGACAAAAAGGGAGTACTATCCCCGGTAGACATGGGTGGGTTCCTGGTTCTGCGGGACGAGGCGAGAGGTACTTTGTCCCAGCCCTTTTGAGCAAACAGTTCGTCTATGGCGACATCGTCTCCCAGATCGGAGAGCGACTCTAGGTCGGAGGTGTCACACTCCTCTGCGGGTATGTAGCCTGTAGTGGAAACAGGACTACGACCCCCCACGGACACACAGGGTTGTGGATCCCCGACACCTCCGCCCACACACCAAGTCCCTTCGCCTGGCTTACCTCAGCCTTTTCTAGAGGCAGGATGTCCGGAACTCTTCTTACTGGATTCATCCGGGCCGGGCGTAGGCAGGTGAGATGGTCCACCGCAACCGCTGGACGGGGCTACCATACCGGTCTTTCTCTTTGGCGGTGGACGCTGTGAGACAGTGGTGACCGAGTCAGCATCCTTGGATTTCTCCCGTTGAGTACTCACGACCTCCTCCGCGGTCGCTGCAGTGCGCACAGGGATGGCCGTCAAAGCAGTGATTCCTCCAACTTGAGTGGTGCTGCCTGTGGTACGGCCGGGGTAGATGGTTCTTGGCTTCTCAATGACTGTATCTACCTCGAATAGGAACTCCCCACAGACTTTGCATCGCCCGAATGGCTTCAGGTGACACACCAGTCCCGAGCAGCCGGGACAAATCACACCCAGGGCCTCAACGTCCATGCATGAATACAGGGCGAATCATCCCCTTGGCTTTAGCTGAATCCCTGTATCGGTCACCGGAGCAGCAGCAGTCAAAAACGTGGTGGAAGGATAAAGTGGAACCCACGCTGTTTGTCCGAACATGGTGACTTGCTGCTGGTCCATCGCGCACTGCAAAGTTTTGCGCCAACGTCCCACGTGTAGTCCTTCACACGTATTGGACTCCTCCCCTTTGCTCCAGTTCGCAGGCTTTTTCTTCCTGAGTCACGCCCACGAACTAAGCGGTGGGGGTGTGACTGGTGGCGCAGAAGCCCCCACGTGTAGTCCTTCACACGGCTGAGCTCCCCCCTTTCCTCGCTCTTCTGCGCGGGCCTTTCCCTTCACTGGGTCATGTCCACGACTTCGAGCAGGTATGCACTTTGGCCAATAATATGGCCGACCTACTCGAAACTCCTCCAGGCAGACACGTTCAAACTCTGTAGTAGCACGAACACCATCCTGGACCCGAGCCCCCACGTGTAGCGGCCTCCACTCTCTCCTCTCTATTCTTCTTGCTCTGGCTTTTGTCTAGGGGTACTCTGAAGGAGAGAGTGCAGGGTCACCACGCCAAGTCCCCCTGCAGAGTATGTGCAGTGAGAGACAATCCTCTTTTACCTTCGGGTCGGTGTTCTGCATCTGGAGACCTCCTCCTGGTTTTCTCGAACAGTGTCTGCCAGTAAATGAGCCCCACACCACTAAAGTCCAACACTCCTTTATTCTTCCGAGAACAGAGTAATGCACAGACAGTTGGACTCCCTCAACGAACAGAACAGACAGGGGGGGTGTGGATGCGAGTAGGCCCAGGCACAATGAACTCTCCACTTTCCTTCCTGAAAGTGGGTTGCGGTCTCCGAGCGGGGGGGGGGAATTTCCTTCCAGGCGGTCTCCGATGGGAGGCTCACCTGTCACTGGCAATATTCCGCACCAGGTCTTCAAGCAAGAATCTCCCACCGGTCCACTACGCCCTCCGGATTCGGGTACCCACTCCCGGGGTCCCCTAGGATCTCCTTCCCTTGCGGAACTCAGTGTTGGGCACTGAGCTCCAGACCTCCATCCGAGTACCTCACCCCAGGCTAAAGGTGCCTGGGATGGAACACGACCTCTGAACGTCCTCTAGGCCTAGGCCGCCTAGAGGACTGACACGAACCACCGCCCACAGGCAGAAGGTGCCCGGGACTCGACCCGTGACAAAGATGGCCGGCCCCTTTATACCCTCTCCCAGCAAGCACGGCGGGTTCCCCGCCCCACCATACCGCTGCCGAGGGAGGACAAAAAGGGAGCACGGCACACAGCAATGGTTCAACCCCAGCCCAAGGCGACAGCACCACCCGCTGGGCTGCAGGGAACTGCACATCACTGGTGTCTCTGCCAGTTTTAAAATACACAGAAAAGTGTATACCCGCTACACTCTCCCTCTGGTGATTTGACACTGGTCCCCAGTGTCTGGAATAAACCATGCCCTCAAGGGCTGACATAGTCCAATCCAGAAACCGACTGAAAATTGTAAAAAATACAAAAACTTTAGAAAAGTAAAACTAGCTAGAGCAGTTGTGCCTGAGCCTCACATGAAAAGGGAGGGAAAGGGAAACAACAACACTTAACAACAACCTTAAAATCACATTTTCACATTACACTTTTTCCCACCCATCCTGACTAAGACCCACCCCATACTCAGTGGTCTTGATGGGATGCTCTCCTGCAGAGGGGAAAAGAAAGTTAACACACATATGCCCTGACACATGTATTCGTGTGAGAATGAAAAAACTTCTACGCAGAGAAATCCTTTCCTTCATAAAAGTGTGTGTGTGAACAGTGATATCGATGCGCAACACTGCCACCTGGTGACAGCATCACGGTAACTGCACTCGTGGAACTTTCCTTCTTCTCTTGCGCCCTATCTACCCCAGAGTCCATGATTTCTTGCTGGAGAATTGAAGAACAAACAGGAACAGTCCTTCATTCCTCTGGGTCACAAGAACAACAACCCCAGAAAGTTCAGCAGCATAAAGAACAAGAACGGAGTCTCTTCCCTCCTACAGATAGAATCGAGGGTGCGGCAGGACAAGTGGCTTCAAGTGCTGATCCATGGTCTCCAGATGGTACTCGACATCTTCCCCTTCCTTGCGTCGGATCAGTACCTTGTCCGCGTGGATATGTCGTCCCAGCATCTATTCTGCTTTGCAGTCTTTAAAGCGCTGAGAGGCCTTGGGGGAACACGCAAGGTACCTGCGGGCGTGTGGAACCTGAAGGTGGGTCCACACAAAGTCATTGTACCAGCGCTCCTGGCAAACTTCCACTTCATACAATAACTCCTTGGACAAGTACGGATACTCCCATCCATACTTAGCAGCAACCTTCTGGCCAAATAGGCATTGTAGTCTCGCCAGAGGAGGCATAGTGGCTTTGTCCCCTTCGCCAGGCAAAACTATTGAGTCCGGGTGGCGAGGGACCTTGATTACATTTGGTCTGGGCATAGGTGCCCGCAACAACAGTCTCTTTTCCCCGGCATTAGGTGCAGGAGGCACCGGGAAGGCAAGAGTAGGCTGGGGACGGGACCCCTCCTCAGGCGCTGGTGCCTCCACCCGGGGTGTACTATCCCCGGTAGACATGGGTGGGTTCCTGGTTCTGCGGGATGAGGCGAGAGATACTTTGTCCCAGCCCTTTTGAGCAAACAGTTCGTCTATGGCGACATCGTCTCCCAGATCGGAGAGCGACTCTAGGTCGGAGGTGTCACACTCCTCTGCGGGTATGTAGCCTGTAGTGGAAACGGGACTACCACCCCCCACGGACACACAGGGTTGTGGATCCCCGACACCTCCGCCCACACACCAAGTCCCTTCGCCTGGCTTACCTCAGCCTTTTCTAGAGGCAGGATGTCCGGAACTCTTCTTACTGGATTCATCCGGGCCGGGCGTAGGCAGGTGAGATGGTCCACCGCAACCGCTGGACGGGGCTACCATACCGGTCTTTCTCTTTGGCGGTGGACGCTGTGAGACAGTGGTGACCGAGTCAGCATCCTTGGATTTCTCCCGTTGAGTACTCACGACCTCCTCCGCGGTCGCTGCAGTGCGCACAGGGATGGCCGTCAAAGCAGTGATTCCTCCAACTTGAGTGGTGCTGCCTGTGGTACGGCCGGGGTAGATGGTTCTTGGCTTCTCAATGACTGTATCTACCTCGAATAGGAACTCCCCACAGACTTTGCATCGCCCGAATGGCTTCAGGTGACACACCAGTCCCGAGCAGCCGGGACAAATCACACCCAGGGCCTCAACGTCCATGCATGAATACAGGGCGAATCATCCCCTTGGCTTTAGCTGAATCCCTGTATCGGTCACCGGAGCAGCAGCAGTCAAAAACGTGGTGGAAGGATAAAGTGGAACCCACGCTGTTTGTCCGAACATGGTGACTTGCTGCTGGTCCATCGCGCACTGCAAAGTTTTGCGCCAACGTCCCACGTGTAGTCCTTCACACGTATTGGACTCCTCCCCTTTGCTCCAGTTCGCAGGCTTTTTCTTCCTGAGTCACGCCCACGAACTAAGCGGTGGGGGTGTGACTGGTGGCGCAGAAGCCCCCACGTGTAGTCCTTCACACGGCTGAGCTCCCCCCTTTCCTCGCTCTTCTGCGCGGGCCTTTTGTCATGGATATGCATTAATGTCTGTCTGCCATCTTACCTTCCTCCTCATGTGTTCATCTAGAGACCAGACCTCCTTCACCTGGCTTCCTTTATAATCTCCTCCCAGCCTGACTCCACCCCAGGCCCTATCACTGAACACTATATTAACCTGTGCACTGCAAGCCTGCTTTGCTGATCAACGTGTTTGTTAGGCATTGTGTGTTTGGGTTCCTGCCTGCCGTGTGCTACGTCTGTCTCTCTGTTACGTTATTGGCTTGTCCCCGACCATCCCTGTCTGCTCGTGACCCTTGACCTTCGGCTCGTTCTTCGTTATCCTTGTCTGCTTGTGGCCCCTGACCTTCGGCTTGTTATTCGGTTCTCTCTATCGTGTGCTGCTGCTTCCCCTTATCCTACGGGGCGTGAGCTAGGAAACTCCAGGGGCCGCGACCTGGTCCCAGCCTGCAGCGTAACATCCTCACCACTAGAGGCCCTGGAGAAGACCAGCTGGGTCTTAGACTCCGCGCCCTGGGGAATCTTGGCTCTCGCTTCCGTTGGGATCCCGGTTGTGCTCCTCTGGTCCCGCTTTCCACAACCACCCAGTTTCCTATCCACAGAAGCCAGCCATAGGGTTCACTACCTCGCGGTGCACTCCTGTCCCCCTACGGTGTGCATCTGTCACCTGGCCACAGGTGACCCTGACAGTTTGATCAGCCATGAACCCGGCTGACATCCCGCTTCCCGCGGATGATCCATTGCAGGGCATAGTTCGCAGACTTGAGACCCAGGAATCAAATCAGACCCAGGTGATGCGATTCCTCCAGGATCTGGCTTCTCGATTCGAGCAGCTTCAGGTCTCCTTGGGAACCCCGAATCCGCAACCCCAAGTACAACCAGCGGCTGTACCTATCGCACCAGTCGCAGCCTCACACTCACTAAGATTGCCAGCTCCGTTCCGTTTCTCTGGGGACTCCAAGGCCTGCAGGGGGTTTCTCAGCCAATGCACTATTCATTTTGAGCTTCAGCCTCAAAGCTTCCTATCTGACCGGGCTAAGGTAGCCTATATCATTTCCCTCCTCTCCGGTGAAGCTTTGGCCTGGGCTGCCCCCCTGTGGGAGAGGAACGATCCGGTGGTTTCCAGTCTGTCCGAATTCTTGAAGCTCTTTCGTAATATCTTCGAAGAGCCGGCTCGGGCTTCTTCAGCGGCTAGTGCTGTCTTACGTCTTCGCCAAGAATCTAGTTCAGTGGGGCAATATGCTCTTCAGTTCCGTATCCACACAGCTGAATTGAGCTGGAATAATGAGGCCCTGGTCGCTACCTTTTTACATGGCCTCTCTGACCGAGTGAAAGACGAATTAGCGGGAAGAGCCATTCCCGTCGGTCTGGACGATGTAATTTCATTATGCAACCAGATCGACATTCGTTTTCAAGAGAGGTCCTTAGAAAAAAGACGCCAGCACTCTCTGGGTCCTAGCCAGTCTGAGCTCCCCTCCCTTCATTCCGTGGAGCATCCTCTACCTGCTGAAGAACCTATGCAGCTGGGCCGGACCAGACTAACCCCCGAAGAACGTGCTAGGCGCAGAACTCTGGGCTTGTGCCTCTATTGTGGGGGCAAGGGTCATTTTCGTGACTCCTGCTCGCTTCGTCCGGGAAACGCTCGGGTCTAATACATTTGGAAGGTGGAGTATTGGACCCAGAAACATCACCTTCTCGCCTGCTCTTGCCGGTGTCCCTTCATGTAGGCACTTCTCCTCAGTCAACCCTTGCATACCTGGATTCCGGGGCTGCCGGCAATTTCATGGATTGGAGAACTGCTTCTTCTATGAAGCTTACCCTTTCACCTCTCACTACCCCATTGGTAGTCTCGGCAATTGATGGCACTGTTCTCCCAGGGGGCCCTATTCGCTTCCAGACGCTACCCATTAGGATGTCGGTAGGGATTCTCCACCAGGAGTGGATATCCTTTCTTATTCTACCCAAGGCCTCTACCCCAGTTGTATTGGGCCTCCCTTGGCTACAGCTCCACTCCCCACATGTGGACTGGGTCTCTGGGCAGATCCTGGCCTGGGGTTCCTCATGTTTCTCGCCGTGTCTTCTCAAGGTGACCCCCAAGGAGAGTCTTCCGGTTGCTGCCACTTCTGTTTCTTCTGATCTTCCCGCCGCATACAGCGATTACCGGGATGTGTTCTGTAAAAAATCAGCTGAGGTGCTTCCTCCCCACAGGTCTTTTGACTGTGCTATTGATCTTGTCCCCGGAGCAACTCTACCCAGGGGTCGTACCTACCCTCTGTCCATCCCAGAGACCCAGGCCATGTCGGAGTATGTAGCAGAGAATCTGGAGAGAGGGTTCATCCGGAAATCCTCATCGCCTGCAGGGGCAGGGTTCTTTTTTGTTGCCAAAAAGGATGGTACCTTAAGACCCTGCATCGATTATCGGGGTTTAAATGCGGTTACTATTAAAAATCGATACCCCTTACCCTTAATATCTGAGCTATTCGATAGGTTGAAGGGTGCCTCCATTTTCACCAAGTTGGATCTCAGAGGCGCGTACAATCTCATTCGAATACGGGAGGGTGACGAATGGAAGACTGCATTTAACACTAGAGACGGGCATTACGAATATCTGGTGATGCCTTTTGGTCTGTGTAATGCTCCAGCCGTGTTTCAAAACTTTGTCAATGAAATCTTCAGAGATCTGCTGTACCAGTTTGTTGTCATCTATCTGGATGACATTCTGATCTTTTCTGAAAATCTGCTCGTCCACAGAAACCATGTCCGCACTGTACTTCAACGTCTTAGAGAGAACAATCTCTATGCCAAGCTGGAGAAATGTTCCTTTGAATGTTCTGAGGTCCTGTTTTTGGGGTGCTTTGTCTCATGTTCGGGGCTTCGTATGGACCCTGGGAAGGTCTTGGCTATCACCAACTGGCCTCTTCCTGCTAGCCTCAAGGCCACACAGCGCTTTCTTGGCTTCACTAATTATTATAGGCAGTTCATAAGGAATTACTCTTCCATTGCCGCGCCTATTATCGCTTTGACCAAGAAGGGTGTGAATGCCAGAGACTGGCCTCCCGAAGCTGTCTCTGCATTTCACAACCTGAAACAGGCCTTTGTTTCTGGCCCCCTCTTGAGGAGACCAAATCCTGGGAATGCATTTTTTATTGAAGTGGACGCTTCCTCAATGGGGGTGGGAGCTGTGCTTCTTCAAATCTTTGAGAAGAGACGCCAACCATGTGCGTTCTTCTCCAAAAAATTTTCTCAGGCAGAGAGGAATTATGCCATCGGTGATCGGGAACTTCTCGCAATTAAATTGGCGTTAGAGGAGTGGCGTCATCTCTTGGAGGGTTCCCCTCACTCCATAACGATCTTTACCGATCACAAGAATTTACAGTATCTACAGAATGCTAAACGTCTGAATCCTAGACAGGCCAGGTGGAGTCTCTTCTTTGCCCGTTTTAATTTCACGATTACCTACAAACCTGGTTCCTGCAACGGTCGGGCTGATGCGCTCTCTAGGTCATTTGACACTTTGGACGAGGAGTCCGCCCCTGAACCTGAGCCGATCATTCCCACCTCATGCATTGTTGCCCACTCTACCACCCTGAAGTCTAAAATTCCGCCTGGTAAGACCTTTGTCCCCACTGAGCTAAGAGCTAAGATCCTTCGTTGGGGACATGATTCCAAGGTGGCAGGGCATTCTGGATTCCTCCGATCCTTCCTACTCATCAGTCGTCACTACTGGTGGCCTAATCTCCGCTCAGACGTCAAAGACTACGTTAAAGCTTGTCATGTCTGTGCTCAGTCCAAATCCTCCACACAAGCTCCTGCTGGTCTCCTCATGCCCTTGCCTATTCCTAAGGAACCCTGGGCCCATATTGCCATGGATTTTATCACCGATCTCCCACTGTCTGAGAATAATACAGTCATTTGGGTGGTAATCGATCGATTCTCCAAGATGGCTCATTTTGTTCCTCTTCCTGGTCTTCCTTCTGCCCCTGCCTTGGTTCCCATTTTCATTCGAGAAATTCTCCGCCTACATGGGGTCCCTTCTCATATTGTTTCCGACAGGGGAGTCCAATTCACGTCTCGTTTTTGGAGAGCCTTTTGCAAATCCCTCAATATTGTCTTGGATTTTTCTTCTTCTTACCATCCCCAATCCAATGGACAGACTGAGAGGGTTAATCAGGAGTTAGAGGTCTTTCTTCGCACCTTTGTGTCTTCTCACCATGACGATTGGTCCTCTCTACTCCCGTGGGCAGAATTCTCCCATAACAATCATGTGAATACCAGTTCGCAGAAGACACCCTTTTTCACAGTTTATGGAAAACACCCTCAACTTCCTCTTCCTATGATCTGTTCTCCAGACATTCCAGCTTTGGCTTCGGTTCAGGAGTCTCTCAATTCCGTTTGGGGTCACGTTCATGATTCCCTCCGGGCAGCTGCTGAAAAATTCAAAGGCTTTGCCGACCGCCGCAGGCGTAAACCGCCTTCTCTTCAGCCAGGGGACAAAGTCTGGCTCTCTACCAGGAACATCAAGCTCCGAGTTCCTTCTCTGAAGTTTGCTCCACGATTCATCGGTCCATACACGGTAACTGCTAAACTGAATCCGGTTTGTTTCAAACTCCAGATTCCTAAGAGCCTTAAAATCACTAACTCCTTTCATGTTGCTCTTCTAAAGCCTTTAGTCCTCAATAAATTCTCTCGTCCTCTTCCTACCGTGGCGCCTGTCTCGGAGGATAATCAGGAGTACGAGATCAGTCAAATTCTGGACTCCCGACTCTGTAAAGGCGTTCTTCAGTACCTCGTTCATTGGAAAGGGTTTGGTCCTGAGGAGAGGTCTTGGATCACTGCATCTGAGGTCTTTGCACCTCGTCTGTTAAAGGAGTTTCATCTGAAGTTTCCCTCTAAACCTGGGCCCAGGCGGGGAAGGGGGAGGCCTCGTAAGAGGGAGGGTACTGTCATGGATATGCATTAATGTCTGTCTGCCATCTTACCTTCCTCCTCATGTGTTCATCTAGAGACCAGACCTCCTTCACCTGGCTTCCTTTATAATCTCCTCCCAGCCTGACTCCACCCCAGGCCCTATCACTGAACACTATATTAACCTGTGCACTGCAAGCCTGCTTTGCTGATCAACGTGTTTGTTAGGCATTGTGTGTTTGGGTTCCTGCCTGCCGTGTGCTACGTCTGTCTCTCTGTTACGTTATTGGCTTGTCCCCGACCATCCCTGTCTGCTCGTGACCCTTGACCTTCGGCTCGTTCTTCGTTATCCTTGTCTGCTTGTGGCCCCTGACCTTCGGCTTGTTATTCGGTTCTCTCTATCGTGTGCTGCTGCTTCCCCTTATCCTACGGGGCGTGAGCTAGGAAACTCCAGGGGCCGCGACCTGGTCCCAGCCTGCAGCGTAACATCCTCACCACTAGAGGCCCTGGAGAAGACCAGCTGGGTCTTAGACTCCGCGCCCTGGGGAATCTTGGCTCTCGCTTCCGTTGGGATCCCGGTTGTGCTCCTCTGGTCCCGCTTTCCACAACCACCCAGTTTCCTATCCACAGAAGCCAGCCATAGGGTTCACTACCTCGCGGTGCACTCCTGTCCCCCTACGGTGTGCATCTGTCACCTGGCCACAGGTGACCCTGACACCTTTCCCTTCACTGGGTCATGTCCACGACTTCGAGCAGGTATGCACTTTGGCCAATAATATGGCCGACCTACTCGAAACTCCTCCAGGCAGACACGTTCAAACTCTGTAGTAGCACGAACACCATCCCGGACCCGAGCCCCCACGTGTAGCGGCCTCCACTCTCTCCTCTCTATTCTTCTTGCTCTGGCTTTTGTCTAGGGGTACTCTGAAGGAGAGAGTGCAGGGTCACCACGCCAAGTCCCCCTGCAGAGTATGTGCAGTGAGAGACAATCCTCTTTTACCTTCGGGTCGGTGTTCTGCATCTGGAGACCTCCTCCTGGTTTTCTCGAACAGTGTCTGCCAGTAAATGAGCCCCACACCACTAAAGTCCAACACTCCTTTATTCTTCCGAGAACAGAGTAATGCACAGACAGTTGGACTCCCTCAACGAACAGAACAGACAGGGGGGGTGTGGATGCGAGTAGGCCCAGGCACAATGAACTCTCCACTTTCCTTCCTGATGGAAGGCTCACCTGTCACTGGCAATATGCTGCACCAGGTCTTCAAGCAAGTATCTCCCACCGGTCCATTACGCCCTCCGGATTCGGGTACCCACTCCCGGGGTCCCCTAGGATCTCCTTCCCTCGCGGAACTCAGTGTTGGGCACTGAGCTCCAGACATCCATCCGAGTACCTCACCCCAGGCTAAAGGTGCCTGGGATGGAACACGACCTCCGAACGTCCTCTAGGCCTAGGCCGCCTAGAGGACCGACACGAACCACCGCCCACAGGCTGAAGGTGCCCGGGACTCGACCCGTGACAAAGATGGCCGGCCCCTTTATACCCTCTCCCAGCAAGCACGGCGGGTTCCCAGCCCCACCATACCGCTGCCGAGGGAGGACAAAAAGGGAGCACGGCACACAGCAATGGTTCAACCCCAGCCCAAGGCGACAGCGCCACCCGCTGAGCTGCAGGGAACTGCACATCACTGGTGTCTCTGCCAGTTTTAAATACACAGCAAAGTGTATACCCGCTACACTTATTATAGCAAAAAATAAAAAATATAGCATTTTTTTCAAAATTGTGGCTACATTTTTGTTTATAGCGCAAAAAATAAAAACCGCAGAGGTGATCAAATACCACCAAAAGAAAGCTCTATTTGTGGGGAAAAAAAGGACGTCAATTTTGTATGGGAGCCACGTCGCACGATCGCGCAATTGTCAGTTAAAGCGACGCAGTGCCGAATCGCAAAAAGTGGCCTGGTCTTTATGCTGCGTATTGGTCCGGGGCTTAAGTGGTTAACAGTGAGAGACAGAATTACAACAAAAATATCCAGAAAAACGCACTTCAAAAAAGTTATAAATTGATTTGCATTTTAATGAGTGAAAAAAGTATTTGACCCCTTCACATAACATGACTTAGTACTTTTGGCAATCACAGAGGTCAGACATTTCTTGTAGTTGGCCACCAGGTTTGCACACATCTCAGGAGGGATTTTGTCCCTCTTCTCTTTGCAGATCCTCTCCACGTTATTAAAAGAGAAGTATGGGTTTACTTTCTTTTTGGATTCATACTTGCCTCGGTGAATGGAGCATCAGACCGATGCTCCATCTGTCCCCTGGCGTCTGTGCACTGAGAACCGAGCCACCGAACATCGGCGTTGGCTCGGTTCTCACAGATCCCCAAGAGGAAAGCCGCTGACTGTCAGTCAGCGTCTTTCCTCTCTGCTTCTCCACGCTCATTGGAGCGCTGAGCCTTGGAGGGGCGGGGAGAGGCCAGGGTAGCTGGCGGATCCCGACTTGGAAGTTGTGATGACGCGCTGCCCCGACTGATGGCAGTGACGTCAGCGGAGAGCGGACTTCAGACCGCTTTCAGCTGAAATCGGGTCACAGGAATGCAAAACGAATTGCACTCCTGTGACCCTTAGGAGAAGCCCAGCCTTAAAAGCTCAGGCTGGACTTCTCCTTTAAGATTTTGAGACTGACAATTGGTAACTCGAACCTTCAGCTCCCTCCACATATTTTCTATGGGATTAAGGTCTGGAGACTGGCTAGGCCACTCTAGGACCTTAATGTGCGTCTTCCTGAGCCACTTCTTTGTTGCCTTGGCCGTGTGTTTTGGGTCATTGTCATGCTGGATTACCCATCCACAACCCATTTTCAATGCCCTGGCTGAGGGAAGGAGGTTCTCACCCAAGATTTGATGGTTTATGGCCCGTCCATCGTCCCTTTGATGCAATGAAGTTGATCTGTCCCCTTAGCAGAAAACACCCCCAAAGCATAATGTTTCCACCTCCATGTATGATGGTGGGGGATGGTGTTTTTGGGGTCAGAGGCAGCATTCCTCTTCCTCCTCCAAACACGGCGAGTTGAGTTGATGCCAAAGAGCTTGATATTGGCCTCATCTGACCACAACACTTTCACCCAGTTCTCCTCTGAATCATTCAGTTGTTCATTAGCAAACTTCAGACCGACTGTACATGTGCTTTCATGAGCAAGGGGACCTTGCGGGTGCTGCAGGATTTCAGTTCTTCACGGCGTAGTGTGTTACCAATTGTTTTCTTGGTGACTGTGGTCCCGGCTGCCTTGAGCTCATTGACAAGATTCTCCCGTGTAGTTCTGGGTGATTACTCACCGTTCTCATGATCATTGAAACTCCACGAGGCGAGATCTTCCATGGAGCCCCAGACTGAGGGAGAGTGACAGTTACTTTGTGTTTCTTTCATTTGGGAATAATCACACCAATTGTTGTCACCCTCTCACCAAGCTGATTGGCGATGGTCTTGTAGCCCATTCCAGCCTTGTGTAGGTCTACAGTCTTTTCCCCGACATCCTTGGACAGCTCTTTGGTCTTGGCCATAATGGAGAGATTGAAATCTGATTGATCGTTTCTGTGGACAGGTGTCTGTCAAGGTCACCTGTGGCCAGGTGACAGATGCACACCGTAGGGGGATAGGAGTGCACCGCGAGGTAGTGAACCCTATGGCTGGCTTCTGCGGATAGGAAACTGGGTGGTTGTGGAAAGCGGGACCAGAGGAGCACAACCGGGATCCTAACGGAAGCTAGAGCCAAGATTCCCCAGGGCGCGGAGTCTAAGACCCAGCAGGTCTTCTCCAGGGCCTCTAGTGGTGAGGATGTTATGCTGCAGGCTGGGACCAGGTCGCGGCCCCTGGAGTTTCCTAGCTCACGCCCCGTAGGATAAGGGGAAAAGAGGGGAAGCAGCAGCACAAGATATGAGAGAACCGAATAACAAGCTGAAGGTCAGGGGCCACAAGCAGACAAGGATAACGAAAGAACGAGCCGAAGGTCAAGGGTCACGAGCAGACAGGGATAGTCGGGGACAAGCCAATAACGTAACAGAGAAACAGACGTAGCACACAGCAGGCAGGAACCCAAACACACAATGCCTAACAAACACGTTGATCAGCAAAGCAGGCTTGCAGTGCACAGGTTAATATAGTGTTCTGTGATAGGGCCTGGGGTGGAGTCAGGCTGGGAGGAGATTATAAAGGAAGCCAGGTGAAAGGGTTCTGGCCTCTAAGATGAACACATGGGAAGGAAGGTAAGCTGACAGACAAACACTACTGCATATCCATGACAGTGTCTTTTATAGAGGTAACAAACTGAGATTAGGAGGACTCCCTTTAAGAGAGAGCGCTCCTAATCTCAGCTCGTTACCTGTATAGAAGACACCTGGGAGCCAATCTTGCTGATTGATAGGGGATCAAATACTTATTTCACTCATTAAAATGCAAATCAATTCATAACTTTTTTGAAATGCGTTTTTCTGGATCTTTTTATTGTTATTCTGTCTCTCACTGTTAAAATAAACCGACCATTAAAATTATGGAAAAACAGAGTTTCCCCCTTTGCGATGGGACTTTAAAGGCATACAAGAGTGGTCAATGTTCTTATTAAAATTCTAAGTTTCAAAGTTTCAAATGGGTATACAAGAATATAAAAAGTATGTGATTGTCAACAATACAGTACATTTGATAAAAAATTAGGTACATTTTACCACACCATGGTTTTTACATTTAACATCTATCTGATGTATAAGGAAAATTTTGCCTTAACAAACCAACGCGTTTCAGAGTGACTTGACTCCTTCCTCAGTGATAGATTTGAAAATAGTGTAAGTACTGTCTACAAAATGAAAAATCATATTAGCACATTCATCTATCTATATAACAGGATACAGCTCCCAAAACAACAAAGGGGGTCATACAGTATGCAGTACTTATAGTGTCCTCAAAAGAAAATGGCTCAACATCGGTCATAAAAAGTAAAAGCAAAAAGAGATTCAAGCAGGTGCCATTTCAGTGATTATACATCCTGATCCCCTCAGATAGTAAAGGGAAAGTTATAAAAAAGTGCCTCAGAGAACCAGGAAACGAGGGGACTTAGTGACAAATAGACACGTGCAATTCATCCGTTCTGAATTCGTTTTTTAACAAATTTTGACAAATCCGTTTTCACGAACTTTGGGCTGCAGGAGAATGGCCTGGAAAACTCTGTGATATAATGTGTTCTTAAAGCGGAAGTAAACACATCGATTTAACAGTTTAAAAAAAACAGTTACATTCCCGGCATCCCGGGAATGCTAACTGTCATAATGGTTGTGCTCTCAACTAAACTTGTCAAACCATCCAATGGCTGGTGTCATAACTGATCACATGTGCAGTATCATGGCAGTTGAGGATGAAACAGAAGCCAAGATGGCAGCTTCCTTGGCTTAAAACAATAGGAGATTTTACTTCCACTTTAAGTTATCCGGACAGGGCTGGTCACTAATTGCTTGTGGCTTCTTATGCAAGTTATTCCTATGGGGGAACCGGACTGTCTAAGGAGGTCATTGTTATGATAATAGGACTAGCTCTACTTTGTAAGGTGACCTTTGTATGAAATAATGGGAGTAGTCCTTATCTGATGGTTTGCTGTATAAATTCAGTGTGTTTCAAAAATAAAACAGTTCCTTTTCTGGTGCATTCCAAGACTGGTGTTGTCTGGTCCTTCTGGTTTCTATAGCTAGATCCATCGGTCCCGTGTTCCAAGCTTCTTGACGGAAATACCCAACAGGGTGTCCGGAGTCCGTCACATTTGATGGCAGCAGTGGGATAACTCCTGCAGTCCAGGACCTCCAAACCACCACCAGGATTCAAGATCCGGGCAGCCGCTGAGGAGCGATACGGGGACCGGCCAGCATGAGAGCGGAGTTCGGGAGGAGGCTGCAAGGCATGCGGAAGCAACATCGGGGACCAGCAACGGAGCACACCATGCTCGGCTGGGGGGATGTGATCCGCCGGCAACTCTGGCAAGAGATGCTAAGCAACGAGCGGCACCATCAGGGGAAGATCCTTCCCTCCTCCACAGAGATGTACTGGATGCAGTACCATGCGCGAGAGGTGTTCCTGAGGGAACGACCACGAGACGAGTGGAAGACGGAACTCAGAAGATTGATCCGGGAGGAGATGAGGCTGGACGCCAGCTACAGAGCCCTCCGGTGGTTCGCAGGCCAACTGTGGCCAGGTACAGCAAATGGCAGAAGGCGTTGGCTATGGCAAGTCTGCTGGCTGCGGGTGCGTTTGGAGACCAGGAGACACAGGTCTGGCGGAGGTTCCCAGCCGGGGTATCTGAGATATGTCACATCCGTTAATTCAGAAATATCCGAATTAACAAGAACTCAATTAACAAGGGGAGCCTGTCATGGTTTCTTGCACTAGGGCCTTGAAGGTTCTAGTTACACCTCTGCCTCTTACACTAATGTTACCAAATGCATTGCTGCAAAACACAAGTGTAAAGGGGCCCTTAGAGTTACCCAATCTCATGTCCCTTGTTCTTGGCCACATTCTGCAAAATGAAAGAAGGAACTCTGATTTCCCTATTTATAGCTACATCCATGTATATCTATCAGTTCCGAAATTCAGAGATTACTAAAAGCAAATAAAGTTTTCTAAGTCTGGTTGTGTCTCTGCAATGTGCATGCATTGTTATATGTAAAGAGTGACAGGTAAGTGTTCTCTGTCACTGTGACATCCTAACCTCACACGTAGTGGGAGAAGGCAATTAGGGAACATTGAGGAACATTGTCAGAGAACGTCTGTATGTAAGAAGAGAGTGTCACACTGTCATCATGATTACCTTGAGTTCAGCTGATGCCACTGTGTCTGTTTATATATAACAGCAGTCCCTTCTCATCTTACACAATTCAATAGATTTACCTTACATGAACCCATTCTGATTCCATTTTTTTTTTTTGGATCTTGATCAGAATTTTTATTGCATTTTTACAAGTATTTTTGTAAGGTGGTGCCACACACATTGTTCTGTTTCAAATGCCACTTTATGCATTGACACACCTCCTTAGGACAGCATGGTCACCTGCTGACTTGGCACCATCCACAGGCAGCTTACCTTTTCAATAAGACACAGAAGTTGAATGTAGTTTTGTTTCAGGTAATTGCAGTACAGAGGATGTTTTCCAGTCTTTTGAAGACATTAGGGTTGATTTACTAAAACTGGAGTGTGCAAAATATGGTGCAGCTGCATGGTAACCAATCAGCTTCCTTCCAGTTTTTTTTTTTCCAAAGCTTAAGGCCCCATGCACACAGGGCGTTTTTACAGTCGCTTTTTTTAGAGCTTAAAAACGCCTGTCCATGTTTTGTAAACATTTTTTGTCATTTTTTGACCTTTAAAAAAAAAAAATCCCGGACCTCAAAAACGCAAATCGCGGCGTTTTTGCGCGTTTTCGCAGCGTTTTTTGCGCGTTTATGCTCGTTTAATAGCGTCAGGCGTTTTTGCAGCTCGAACCTGGAGCTCCAGAACGCACTGGAATTGGGTTTTTTTTGCAGCTGGAAAACGCCTATGCCACTTGGAGCTCATAAAAGCTCTAGTGTGCATGACACAATAGAATAACATGGATGGGCGTTTTGAAGCTGTAAAAAAAAACGTCTAAAGCTGCTGTTAGCAGCTGCAAAAACGCCCTGTGTGCATGGGGCCTAAAGGAGAAGTACAACCAAAGCACCGTTTGGCTGTACTTCTCCTGTGGATCACAGTTTGTTCTGCACTCTTTTGACCCAGTTTTCAGCAGACAGCTGAAATCAGCTGTCGGCTGACGAAACGTAAAGATTGTGACCATATGGTCGGTGTGGCGGGAGTCACTTTGGGTGGGGGGCTTGGAGAACCCAGGTTTCCTTGGAGAGCACTGGAAGCTCCTTGTCCAGTTCCCCCAGCCGCTCCTATGTGTAAGTGACCCTGTGTCTATTAGGGGCACAGGGTGATGGAGAACCCCAGTCTGATCTGTACTAATCGGACTCTCTGTACAACCACACTGGAATGTTGTATATGTATGTATGTATATATATATATATATATATATATATATGTGTAGCGGGGTCTTAAAAGTTAGTGGGATACACCTGGGGGTAGAGAGACCCAGGTGTGTAATTATGTCAGGGATTAGACCCCTTTTTCTTATTCGTGGAGGATTGGGTGGTGTAATATTCTCTTTGACCAGTGGGTGTCAGTGTACCTACTGGCTCGAGGTAGAATCACTACCACAGTGCTACCCTTATTTGTCCCTTCCTGGAGATGGTACGGCTGGGGCAGGGAACCCGCCGTGGTGTCGATGGGAGGAGATAAAAGGGGGAGACGCCCTCACCACGAGGTCTTTTGGGGAGGATCATCTCTTCACGCACCCAGGCACCTTAGGCCTGGGTGCGGGCGGTTCAAGGTTCCGGCCTAGGCGCCCAAGGCCTGGCCGGAACGAAGATGGAGTCCATCCCGGGCACCTTCAGCCTGGGGTGAGGTACTATTAAGGAGGCCTGGGACCCGGTGACTCCGACTGGGTCCCGCGAGGGTGAAGTTGCTCCAGGGCGCCCCTTGCGAGGGGACCCGCATCTAAGGTGAGGAGGCTGGGGGGGGTCACCCGTCCGAAGACCCGGTGTAGCGTCAACCCGGTGACGGATGGGCCTTCAGTAACTCCCTTGGAGGACATCTTCCCCTGATATGGGCTACAGCGCAGCGGAGGAGCTTTCATCAAGATTCCTGCAACCCCTGGTCATAGCACAGGGAGTGTAGGGACTAGGAACCTGTACAGTGCCTCGACCTGCTTCCCCCATCGTATCATGCCGTTGCATTGACTGTATGTGGAGATACGCAATAAACCTGAGTTTGGACTTTGATGGGTGTATGGACTCTGTCGATGGGAACAAAGGGAGATTCTGGCACGGAAGGACTGACCCTCGTAACCAGCACACATTTGACCCGAGGAAAAGATTGGTACTGGCCTTCACCTCACCCACATCTATGGGGAGGACATGGGCCGTAGCGCACCTCACTCTGTCGCTCGACATACCCCTAGCTAAAGAGATCGGGGTGAGGCCGCTACACGTGGGGGCTCGTCCGGGATGAAATGTGTGTTGACCCTGAGGTTTGGAACGGCTGTGTTTGAACTTTGCTGCCCGGAGGAGGTCCGAGCAGGTCGGCCATGTGATTGGCCAAAGTGCGTCCCTGTGCTCGAAGTCGTGGAAATTTCCCTGAAAAACCGGGAGAGGCCCATGCAGAAAGAGCGGGAAGAGGGAGGAGTCCAGCCGTGTGACGAACTACATGTGGGGACTTTTGCTGCACTGCGCCACGAGGCACCCCATGACTGCGCAATTCGTGGGAGGAGACTGAAGGAAGCCTGCGAAAACGTGCAAGTCGTGGGAGGAGTCTGGCCACGTGCGGAGATACACGTGGAGACTCCGGCGCGAGGTCAGCGCGTGATGGAGCAGCAAGTGGTCGGAGCGAACTCAGGCTCCCCGTGGATGCCGGTACCTTATCCTTTCAAGATGACTGCATTTGCTGCACCCATTACAGACACGGGGATAAGGCTCAGGCCCCGAGGACAGTTGGCTCTGTATTCATGCAGAGACACGGAGGCCCTCGGTGTGATCTGTCCCGGATGCTCGGGACTGGTGGTCCAACTAAAGCCATTCGGGCGATGCGAAGCATGCAAGGAGTTTCTTTTTGAGGTTGAACCACACACGGAAAGGCCCCGGGCCCTACGCCTCAACTGCATCACAGGAACCGCCACTCCGGAGGGAGAGATCAAAGCCTTTGCGGAGTTTCCCGTGCGCGCTGACCAGGGCGAAGTGACTGCCCAACCAGAGACTGAGAGAGAAAAATCCGAGGACACTGCTTCGGTCACTACAGACTCCCTGCTCCCACCTCCGAAGAGGAAAGTCGGCCTGGTACAGGCATCCTATGGTCGTGGTCGAGCTTCACCCCGCCGCTTGCCTGGCCTGGATGACGCCGGTAGAGAAGAGAGTCCCGGACATCCCAGTTCTTCAGAAGGTCCAGGTGAGCCAGGGGCTGGGACTGTGGTGTTGGTTGGAGGTGTCGGGGGTCCACAGTTGGTGGAGCCCGCAAGGGAGGGTAGCCTTCCGTCTACTAGAGACTACCTTCCCGCTGAGATGTATGACACCTCCGACTTAGAGTCATTGTCAGACTGTGGGGATGACGGAGAGATAGACGAACTGTTTCACCGGAAGGGCTGGGACAGACGCCCACTACCTGTGCTGAGTAAACCGCAGGATTTCCCCATGTCCATAGAAGACAGTACGCTCCGGGTGAAGGCCCCGGAGTTCTCGAGGAAATCTAGTCCTCCGACCAACTTCCCGCATTCAACTACATCACCCGCTCTGATGTTGGGGATGCAGCGTGCTTCGTTGCGGGCACCAAAGACAAAGAAACCCGAGATGGTGAAGGTACCTCGGCACCCGGAGGCCATCGTGCAGCCAGGAGAAGGTGAGCGAGATGTGATGCCGCCTCTAGCCAGGTTGCAGAGACTTTTCTCCCAGAGAGTCGCCAGTGAATATGGGTGGGAGTACCCCTACTTGCCTCGGGACTTATTGTATGAAGTCGAGGTCCTGCGACCAAGGTGGTATGACGAGTTTGTATGGGAAAAACTTAAAGTACCCCATGCCAGGCGATACCTGTCATGTTCGCCGCCTGTGTCTAAAAAGTTCAAGGACTGCAGAGCTGATTGGAGACTTGGGCGGCATATTCATGCCGATAAGGTGCTCATCTGCCGGAAAGAAGGAGAGGATGTCGAGTATTCGGTGGAAGTGTTTGACAGGCACCTGAAGCCCCTGTTTCTGCCAGGTCCGAGGTTCTATTTATAGGAGAAGTGAGCTCCTATCTTGTTGCTGTTGAAACTTTCTGGAAGAGACATTCCCAGACGCCTAGAACTGTGCCCTACTTTTGTTTTGATTTGGGCTTTTCTTTTGCTCACTGGAGATTTGGGAGCTGTTGTTTTTTTTTCTCCCTTTTCTTCATGTGCCAAAGGCAGAGACTTTTGGGGTAGAGTTAGAGTAGGAAAGCAGGAAGAATGAAGATCTCACCAAGTGTCATTACCACAGCGCTGTCACCAGGTGGCAGTGTTGTGCAACGAATGTTTGAAAATGTTACACATGCATTACTTACTTATTGGAGTGAGTGGGTCTCTCGGCTGACGGACCCACTCATGCCAAGTTAACACAGAGTGTTAGGATGTGTTTTTTTGTTTGTTTCCCTTCTGCAGGAGATTCGTCGGTCAAGACTACTGAGTATGGGGTGGTTCTTAGACAGTGACGGGAGGGATTGTATATGTGTACATGACAGATGTTTTATACAAAAGTTTTAATGTTTTATAGTTCCCTTTTCTGTTGAGCAGGTCTTGGCACATACAGTATCCAAAATTTGAGGGATAGCCTCTGGGGCCCACTTCATGTCACCACTCCTTGGGAGACATGGGTGTGCACCTGACGCTGGGGACCAGCGTCAAATCACCAGGGGGAGTGTGTAGCGGGGTCTTAAAAGTTAGTGGGATACACCTGGGGGTAGAGAGACCCAGGTGTGTAATTATGTCAGGGATTAGACCCCTTTTTCTTATTCGTGGAGGATTGGGTGGTGTAATATTCTCTTTGACCAGTGGGTGTCAGTGTACCTACTGGCTCGAGGTAGAATCACTACCACAGTGCTACCCTTCTTTGTCCCTTCCTGGAGATGGTACGGCTGGGGCGGGGAACCCGCCGTGGTGTCGATGGGAGGAGATAAAAGGGGGAGACGCCCTCGCCACGAGGTCTTTTGGGGAGTATCATCTCTTCACGCACCCAGGCACCTTAGGCCTGGGTGCGGGCGGTTCAAGGTTCCGGCCTAGGCGCCCAAGGCCTGGCCGGAACGAAGATGGAGTCCATCCCGGGCACCTTCAGCCTGGGGTGAGGTACTATTAAGGAGGCCTGGGACCCGGTGACTCCGACTGGGTCCCGCGAGGGTGAAGTTGCTCCAGGGCGCCCCTTGCGAGGGGACCCGCATCTGAGGTGAGGAGGCTGGGGGGGTCACCCGTCCGAAGACCCGGTGTAGCGTCAACCCGGTGACGGATGGGCCTTCAGTAACTCCTTTGGAGGACATCTTCCCCTGATATGGGCTACAGCGCAGCGGAGGAGCTTTCATCAAGATTCCTGCAACCCCTGGTCATAGCACAGGGAGTGTAGGGACTAGGAACCTGTACAGTGCCTCGACCTGCTTCCCCCATCGTATCATGCCGTTGCATTGACTGTATGTGGAGATACGCAATAAACCTGAGTTTGGACTTTGATGGGTGTATGGACTCTGTCGATGGGAACAAAGGGAGATTCTGGCACGGAAGGACTGACCCTCGTAACCAGCACACATTTGACCCGAGGAAAAGATTGGTACTGGCCTTCACCTCACCCACATCTATGGGGAGGACATGGGCCGTAGCGCACCTCACTCTGTCGCTCGACATACCCCTAGCTAAAGAGGTCGGGGTGAGGCCGCTACATATATATATGAAGCGCCCTGCTCCCAATGAGTGGGCGCTATGTGTTAAAATTATAGTTGTCTGAGCAATAGTTTGGCTCAGAAGGATTATGTTACAAATTGTACTCTGTTTCAGTTCAGCTGGTTGCATGATTTTCCTCCTGACAGTGGGTGTCGCTGTCACCACTGGTCAGGATAGGAAAGGCAACAGGCTGAATGCATTGGGTATCTCTTTCATAGCAGCAGCCCAGGGGGCGTGGTGAACCCGTTGTGCTGGGAGAGGGTACTTAAGGGACAGACGCCATTAGGGTGGAGGAGAGAGTTGGGGGTCGTCGTTCGTTGGTGGTGGGCACCACGCGCCTGATCCCGACCTGAGGGCCCTCATGGCCTCAGGGAAGTGCTGGCAGTTTCCGCCTCGGGGCTACGTTGGCCTGAGGCTCCATTACTGAAATGTAGGCCCAGGAGTTACTGGGGGCCTACTGATCCAGGGATGATCCTGTGTCGCCTTACCTGCTGGAAGGGACCAAGCAATTGAGGACTCAATTGGAGGTTGCATCTGGGTCATAATCTACCTCACAGTGCTGCCGAAACAGCTGGAAGATCCTGACACTGAGAGCTGTGTTCTTTATTCAGAAGGTAACCCAGGGAAGGTTTACACCAAGTCTGTGGCAGAGACTTTTCTATTTACACCAAGTCTGTGGCAGAGACTGTTCTATTTTCACCAAGTCTGTGGCAGAGACTTTTCTATTTACATCAAGTCTGTGGCAGAGACTGTTCTATTTTCACCAAGTCTGTGGCAGAGATTATAAGTGATCGAGCTACGCATCAGTTGCTAGGCCGGTGAGATTGGGCCTATCCAGTGTTTGCTGAGTCCAGCGTGGAGACAGTTGTTCCTCTGGACCTAGGAAGATTCCTGTGATCTGCAACTAAGGTACCTGAGTCCCCCCATCCCTTTCTACCCCTCTGTTGGAACTTTATTCAATAAAACCTTGAAAGAGACTTTGTGTTGGTGCAAACTTCTTCTGGACAACTCTTCAAGGAGAACCCCTGAGACGAGCATACGGAACAGTAGGGTAACGGCAGGCCCAAATTTAAACCAGCAGCTCCTAGGGGGGTAGTGCTACATTTATATATACAGTGGATTGTGAGTAACACGGTTAACGAACGTTTCGCAATACGAGCATTGTATTTCCTAAAATCCTAACTCGGTTTGCGAGTGTTGTCTCGCAATACGAGCAGGATTCAGGCCAAAGCGGTATGCAGTACCGCTTTTGGCCTGAGGTGGGGGGCGCCGGGGCTGAGCGGAGCCGAATGGCGCCGATCGCAGACGATCGTCGGCGTTCGGAAATGCTCATAAAGACATGGAAATACTCCATTTCCGAGGTTTGCCGAGGTCAGTTGTTCCGAGGCTCTCCGGTGCCCCCCCACCCCTGGCCGCATGCGGTATTGCATGCCATTGAAGTCAATGCGGAACAAATTATTTTCATTTCCATTGACTTCAATGGGAAACTCGTTTTGGCAGGGTCTGTCTCTGTTGTGAGAAGTGATCTCAAAGCGGGTGTGAATGAGGACTTAGTTGGAGAGTGTGATGTGGCTGAAGCATTATGGGTGGAACTGCATACAGATGTGCATAGCTCAAAGTTAATCATTGGAGTTTGTTATAGACCACCCAATGTTAATGAGGAGGTGGAGACTCAGCTCCTTGCACAGATGGAAAGGGCTGCAAGGGCTGGGACTGTGATAATAATGGGGGATTTTAACTACCCGGAAATTGACTGGAGTAATGGAACTGCTGGGACAGTTAAAGGGCGAAAATGTATAACCCTATTACAGGGCAACTTTATGGTCCAGTTTATTGAGGCCCCAACTAGGAATGAAGCTCTGTTGGACCTGGTAATCTCAAACCATGCAGAGCTTATTACTAATGTTCAGATAAAGGAACACCTGGGTAGCAGTGACCATAACATGATTTCATTTGATGTTAGCTGTTAGCAAAAAACACATACGGGAAAGATATAAGCACTTGACTTTAAGAGAGCAAATTTTTCAAGGATGAGGGCTGCTCTCCAGGACTTACATTGGGGGGGGGGGGATATTGGCATCAATGGACACAGAACAGAAATGGGGATTTTTCAAAAACACTGTATGTGAACTCACTGCAAAGTATATTCCCATGGGCAATAAGTTTAAAAGGCTAAAAATAAAACCTATGTGGCTCACGGTCAAAGTCAAAAAAGCTATAAATAATAAGCAAAGAGCTTTTAAAAAAATATAAGAATTAAGGAACCCCATCATTGTTTAAATGTTACAAAGAATATAACAGAATATGTAAAAAGGAAATCAAGGATGCAAAAATTCTAAATGAACGACAGATTGCGAAAGATAGTAGGACAAACCCCCAAAACTTCTTCAAATATAATAATAGTAAAAAGGTCAAGTCTGAGCATGTAGGCCCTTTACAAAATAATCTAGAGTGGGTGACTGGGGACAAAGAGAAGGCTAATTTAATAAATACTTTCTTCAGTTCTGTGTATACAAAGGAGCATGGGGGAGCTCATGTCCAAAATGGGGGTGGTAGTGACACAGCCCAAAATCCACAATGGCTCAAAAGTGATATGGTCCAGAAATAATTAGACAGAATAAAGGTGGATAAAGCACCTGGACCAGATGGCATACACCCACGGATCCTAAAAGAATTGAGCTCTGTAATTTCAAAGCCATTGTTTCTAATTTTTAGGGACTCATTAATGACAAGAATAGTACCACTGGATTTGCGCAGGGCGAACGTGGTGTCTATATTTAAAAAGGGACCAGTCTTTGCCAAGTAACTATAGACCTGTTAGTTTAACTTCTATAGTTGGGAAGATACTGGAGAGATTAATAAAAAAAACACATAGATGAGTTCTTGCTGGAAAAAAATATTTTAAGCAACAGACAGCATGGATTCATGAAAGACAGAAGTTGTCAGACAAACCTGATTTCTTTTTATTAAGAGGTAAGTAAGACCTTGGACAGAGGGGTGGCAGTGGACGTGGTATACTTGGAGTTTGCAAAAGCGTTGGATACAGTTCCCCACACACGGCTCATGTGTAAGGTAAAGTCTACAGGATTGGAAAGATCAGTTTGTAAATGGATAGAAAACTGTCTAAAAGACAGAATTCAGAGAGTCATGGTTAATGATTCTTACTCTGAATGGTCCAAGGTTATCAGTGGTGTACCCCAAGGTTCAGTGCTGGGACCCTTACTTTTTAATATCTTTATAAATTATATTGGGTCTGAGATCAAAAGTAAATTTTCTGTCTTTGCAGATGACACTAAGCTATGCAGTGGAATAACGTCCAGACCTCAACGCTCTGTCTAATTGGGCGACTATGTGGCAAAAGAGGTTTAATGTAGATAAATGTAAAGTATGCACTTGGGGGATAAGAATAGGCATGCATCATACATAATAGGGGGAGTACAACTGGGGGGATTCGTAGTGGAGAAGGATCTGGGGGTTTTGGTAGATCATAAGCTCAATAATGGCATTCAATGGCAAGCTGCGGTTTCCAAAGCGAGCAAAGTCCTTTCTGGACTCCAGAGAGAGAGAGATATCATTTTGCCCCTGTACAAATCATTAGTAAGACCTCATCTGGAATATGCAGTTCAGTTTTGGGCACCAGTTCTCAAAAAGGATATTGGGGAACTGGAGAAAGTGCAGAGAAGGGCAACCAAACTGATAAGAGGCATGGAGGAGCTCAGCCATGAGGAAAGATTAGAGAAACTGAATTTATTCTCTCTTGAGAAGAGGAGATTAAGGGGGGATATGATCAACATGTACAAACACATAAGGGGTCCATATAGTGAACTTGGTGGGGCACTCTTTACGTCTAGAGGAAAAGAGATTTAATCTCCAAATACGGAAAGGTTTCTTCACAGTAAGAGCTGTGAAAATGTCGAATAGACTTCCTCCAGAGGTGGTTCTGGCCAGCTCAGTAGATTGCTTTAAGAAAGGCCTGGATTATTTCCTAAATGTACATAATTGTCAGGGCTGGGCTCAGCCCTTCCTCCTCTGAGCTGGCCGCTCAGCTGTCGGCTAATTGCCAGCCTCTTTTCTCTCCACAGTGACTCACCTGTTGATGATCTGCTCGTCAGTCCTGCCTACTTAAAGCCGTCCAGCTCACTTCATCTCTGCCTTCGCCTTGATCAACATCACAGAGACTTTCTCCTGCATTCCTGTTGAAGACTTGCTCGGCTGACGTTCCTTCTGGCTCCTGATCCTGCTTGCTGTACTACTACTTTTATCTCTGGCTCTCTGACATTGGCTTGGCTGACTACCCGATCCGGTTACTGAACTCTGGCTATGTTTTGACTACGCTTACTCTGTTTACCTTTTTTATTATTATTATTAAAGCAGAGCTCCACCCTAAAGTGGAACTTCCGCTCATCGGAACCCTCCCCCCCTTCGGTGTCACATTTGGCACCTTTCAGGGGGGAGGGGGTGCAGATATTTACAGGTATTTGCACCCACTTCTGGGAGTCCACTCTGTGAGGATCTGTGGGTAGTGTGTCACTACCCGTCCCCCCCCCCCGTCCGTCCCCCGTCCCCCCGTTGTGTTCTGGGAAACACACGGCTCCCAGAACACAGTGGGGACCAGTGAGCACGGCGCAGCATGCGCCGTAGGGAACCGGGCAGTGGAGCCGCAATGCTTCACTTCCTGGTTCCCTCACCGAGGATGGCGGTGGGGGCAGCAGAGTGATGAGCGATTGCTCGTCTTCTGCTACCGACGTCGCTGGACTCCAGGACAGGTAAGTGTCCTAATATTAAAAGTCAGCAGCTGCAGTATTTGTAGCTGCTGGCTTTTAATATTGTATCTGCTGGCATTTTAATAATGTTTTACGCACTGCAGCTGGATGCCCTGCTCTTACGAACTGCATGCAAGTACTAGTGTATTGTTAGTGGCTCCCCAAGCACAGCAAACTTGCAGGCACCAAAATGGATGGTACTGCATCACACTGAAGGCAAATGCGCGGGATCTCACGGGTGTGAACCAGGTCTTAAAACTCACAAACATCTGTCTTTTCAAATGTAATTAGACAGATGGATACCTTCAGGGCCAGATTAATGTACCTTCACTGGAACTAGGGGGCCAAGCCCAACCCCTGAAAAACCCCTATTGGAGCTGCAGCTCCAGGCTCCTACCTTAATATAGGCCCAGCAGGATCGGATCGACCATTCCAACACTGCCACTGCCCTACGCACGCCATCCACTGACAAACCCCTCCCCCAAAAGCATTTTGATAAAAAATAAAATTGTAAAAAAATACAAAAATAAATAAATAAAAAATAATAGTAAAAATAATAAAACTGCTCTATTGACTCCATCAACTGCCCCCGCCCAAAAAAGCATTGTGAAAAATTTAATAAAAACAAAGTAAAAATATAAAATTAAGAAAAAAAATGCATTCTTATACATTTATTGTTTGAGTAGAAAAAAATGCAACAAATATTAAAAACAAAAATACAAAATGTAAAAGAGTATATAAAAAATCACACAAGTTCTTTTGGGCATACAGTGTGAGTGGTTTGTTTAAAATACTTAATTTGTTTTAATAAAAAAATAGTTTGCGTTTAATTTTATTTATTAACCATAAAAACGGCTCTCCAAAATCTTCAGCACCAGGCCCGTGATGCTCTTACTTAATCTGGCCCTGGATACCTTGTAAAGAAGACATGTATCCTTGGAAGAACTATGACACAGTATTTTCTCTGAAAACAAAAAACAAAAAAACTTCTCACCACTAGATGGCGCCATGCACAATCTTCTTCCCCCAAAACACAAAACAACATGGATTAGCATTACAATAGGCGCAGAAGAAATGGATTCTGATTTGCAACCAGTGAGAACATGAAGCAGCCCAGACTGAACAGGCAATTATGTATGATGTGGGCTGACATGTTGCAGACCCCTGTGATTGCTTATTTTTGAATAACAAAAAAGTAAGAACATGGGCAGAGCCACCGAGGCATTTAGCATTTCAAATGTGTATATTTATCATCCGTCCAGTCATTTTCAGTGTTGATTTTTTTTTTTATCCCTCGAGCGTGAAATGAAAGCTGAGCCAAGTATTCAAATTCTGTTTTATTGGCAAGAATTGACGACCACCAGTTAGGTCAAGCGAGATATACGCTATATTGTCAAAAGTATTGGGACACCTGCCTTTACATGCTCATAAACTTTAATGGCATCCCAGTCTTAGTCCGTAGGGTTCAATATTGAGTTGGCCCACCCTTTACAGATATAACAGCTTCAACTCTTCTGGGAAGACTGTCCACAAGGTTTAGGAGTGTGTCTATGGGAATGTTTGACCATTCTTCCAGAAGCGCATTTGTGAGGTCAGGCACTGATGTTGGACGAGAAGGCCTGGCTCGCAGTCTCCGATCTAATTCATCCCAAAGGTGTTCTATCGGGTTGAGGCCAGGACTCTGTGCAGGCCAGTCAAGTTCCTCCACCCCAAACTCGCTCATCCATGTCTTTATGGACCTTGCTTTGTGCACTGGTGGGCAGTTATGTTGGAACAAGAAGGGGCCATCCCCAAACTGTTCCCACAATGTTGGGAGCATGAAATTGTCCAAAATGTCTTGGTATGCTGACGCCTTAAGAGTTCCCTTCACTGGAACTAAGGAAAAATAGGAAAAGGTCTGGTGTTACCAGTGACACACCTCCATCCCTGCAAGATGCTTCAAAACAAAAGATTCGCCCTTGGGACTTTGAGTGAGGTGAGCACTATTGAGCCAATAAAAATAGCAGGCATAAATACAGTATATATTTATTCAAGTAAAAGTGGTACATACATTAATGTCATAAACATGAGCCAATTCATACATGAGACAGGAAAGTAGGTAAAATGATGTTACAAATATCTGTAAATAATCTCATAACACACAAGCATCAAGTGTACCCGACGCATTTCGCGAGACCCAGCTCTCTCTTCAGGGGTGGATGCATGTAGTGTACCTAGAATGAAAGTATACGGTATGTGACATGATATTAAAAGCACAGGGTGGGGGGGGGGGCCTTAAAGTAAGAAACCCTATACTCACCACTGGACATAGCCAAAAACAGCGGGTGTGAAGCTCCCAGACGGCGGCAGCGAGTGTCTCACCAGGAAGCTGAGGAGGCAGAGCCAAACGAAGTCCCAACTGGGGCCAAACGGAAGGAAGGCACAGCATAGATGAAATTTGTGTATTGCGCAGGAAAACGCCCACCGTAAACAAGAGGTGCGCAGGCCCAGACACTCCCCTAGGTCATCTCGATGACACTATGCTTCCAGCCACAGCGACGCCACAAAATCGCAGACGTCACGTGGTTGGCGCATGAGCATGGCGCTGATGTGTAGGTGGCCCCGCCCGTTTAGAAGGGCAGGCGGGGACAGCGGGGGACAAGAAGCCCCCCTTGGTACACATCGCAGCTCCCAAGGCAGAACAAAACAACAACGCCACCAGCAGAGAACAGCACACCAATTGGATTGGGATGTGTGCCCATGATGAGATGTAGTTTGTATGTTGGAAATTCAAGCGGCTAGTGCATGAAAAAAATGTAAAATGCATACATATATGTATGTTTTTAATAGCAAGAGTGACCACAGACCAGTTTTGGGCTAGTAGGTGTCTGCCACCCGGAACTAGGGGGCCAAGCCCAACCCCTGAAAAACAACCCCAGACCATAACCCCCCCCCCCCCTCCACCAAATTATTTGGAGTAAATAATGATTTATTCTTTATTTAAACTCAATGGCCAAGACAGGTGAACACCCCAGATTACGTCTGTTTTAGACGAAACGCATCGGGTTCTTGTCCTGTTTATGATATTGCGTCCTGTCTTGATGTCTACAAGGAATTATATTTGGTATGCACTTTTATATCTGCTGAAATGTGAGTGTTCTAAAATTTTTTTTTTAAATAAAACCCTTTACCTCACGGTTTTACAATGTCAAGCTCTCTATTTTTCTTCTCTGGATACCTGTGGTAATCGAGTGATGCTATAGAGCAGGGATATGCAATTAGCGGACCTCCAGCTGTTGCCAAACTACAAGTCCCATGAGGCATAGCGAGACTCTGACAGCAGCAAGCATGACACCCAGAGGCAGAGGCATGATGGGACTTGTAGTTTTGCAACAGCTGGAGGTCCGCTAATTGCATATCCATGCTATAGAGCAGGCTTTCTCAACCTTTTAACCCTAGAGGAACCCCAAAAATAATTTTTAGGTCTTGAGGAACCCTTACTAAAACCATTCATCAGGGGTCAATTGGAACAATGCCCCTTATACTGGTGTACGAATGTCCCTCTTAAAGTGTTGCTCAGAATGCCACCCTTAAAGACAACTAAAAAGATATTTGTTGTCATGCTGCTGGCTTGCTTTGCTAGGTGATGCTGAACCTTGAACTCTGAAGGCACCATTAAAAATGTGGTTCATCAGCCACAGCTCAAGGAACCCCTAGCAACCTCTGGAGGAACCCCAAGGTTCCACGGAACCCTGGTTGAGAATAGCTGCTATAGAGGATTCCATCTGCCTTTGAATCCGCTTGCTGATGGTACAGCTGCTTTTATGCTGCAACACTGATGGTGGAATTTGATTATCCCCCCAAGAGGTCTAAGGAGTGTACGGTGGAGAGCGGTGTGACCATCCCTAACTAGATGTTTATACACCACAGCCTGTTTAGACCCATTAGTTGTACGCCAATTGGGTCCATCTGTACCGGTAACCCCCCTTATGTCCTAGTGGTGGTGGATCCCTTTACGGTGGTGACCCTCTAAGTGTCTTTGGGACTCATTTAGGCTCGGTCCACACTGCAGCGATGAGGGAACCCTGCGAATCCACTGCGGGTTCCCGCATCGCATGTCTCCGGGCGGCAGTTCACACCGCCCTATGAAAACTGCTGGGAGTGTCAATTGAAAGTTATTGACACCCACAAATCAGTTAGCATTATAACGCAGTCCGAACTGCAAATTCGGACAGGAATCGGATGCGATTCGATCCTGCTGCAGACCAAAAAAAGGGTCCTGTGAGAGTTAGGTCCAAATGCGATGCAAATTCAGCCATACTATCTGTATGGCTGAAATTGCATCGCACAGAGATCACATGTGATTTGCACTGCAGAGCGGTGCGAATCACATCAAATGTCAGACATTGCACCAGTAGGAACCGGTCCTCAACCATTTTTTGGATCATCACCTCGAATACCTATCCTACATTTCATTTGACTCTTTTCAATCTTCTTTACACTTTTTTACCCCTTTGGACTGCACATCTATCTAGCCCATACACATTGGAAGCATGTGTGTTGGTCACTGGCCTTTAAAATATTGATATTTACACTTTTGTGTCACTGTCTCACATTAGACATGTTCAATTAGTTTAGTTCCAAATTATTATTTTTTAACGAATTTCGACAAATTTGTTAATTCGGAAACATTCGAATTAAAAAAAACCCGTTTAACAAATTTTTCCAAATATTCGTAAATTCGAGTATTTGTAAATTCGGCAATTCGGAAATTCGAAATTTCTGAAATAATAACTAATGCTGCGTACACACGACCGTTATTTATGTCATGGAAAAAACCGACGTTTTTCTCGACGTGTTTCCTCTCAAGCCTGCCTTGCATACGCACGTTCATGAAAAAAAAATGCTTGAGCAAAGCGCGGTGACGTACAAATCGTACGACGGCACTATAAAGGGGAAGTTCCATTCGAATGGCGCCACCCTTTGCTTTTACTGATCCTCGTGTTAATAAAGTTTGGTGAGAGACGATTCAAGCTTTTCAGTCTTCGTGCTTTTCAGTCCATTACAGCGTGACGAATGTGCTATCTCCATTACGAACGCTAGTTTTACCAGAACGAGCGCTCCGGTCTCATACTTGATTCTGAGCATGCGCATTTTTTTCCCCTCATAAAAGCATACACACGACCGTTTTTCACGACGTTAAAAAGAACGACGTGAAAAATGACGAGAAAAAATAGAGCAGGTTCTAATTTTTTTTCGGGCATTTTTCTCGTCAAGAAAAATGCTCTGGAGCATACACACGACCGTTTTTCAAAACCATTTTTAAAAATGGCATTTTCCTCGTCATGAAAAACGGTGTGTACGCGGCATAACTAATAATAACTTAGCTATTACAAACTATTAAATTATAGGTATTGGAATTTCCTTTCAAATTTGGCTGTTGGTGAACGTAACAAATACAAAATGTATCCAAAGTTACGAATGATCCGAAATAACGAATGCCATATCTAAACAAATGGAACGTAACAAATTAATAATGATAAATAACAATAATAATAATAAAAACTTTTTTTATTATATTCATTATTTATTATTTATTTGTTCCATTCCATTTGTTTAGATGCGGCATCCCTTATTTCGTATAATTCATAATAACTTCGGATAAATTCGTATTCGTTACGTTCACTAACAGCCAAATGTGAAAGGAAATTTCAATACCTATAATTTAATAGTTAGCTATTGTTAGTTAGTTAGTTAGTCTTTCGGATTTTTGAATTTACAAATTTTCGAATTTACTACGAATTTACGAATTGCGATCATAACTAATGACCCGAAAAAATAAAAAACAATTAAAACTAAATCGATTACATTTTTCGGCAGTCCTCGTGTCTATTTCACATGAATGTCACTTTTGTTATTTGGTTCATGTGTGTTTTTCAATAACAGGTACACAGAGTTTTACAACTCTTTTTTCACTTTATAGTCATGTTTGCGTTCATTGTTATATATACGGGAAAAGGGGGGGGTTTCCTCTTGGGGGACTTTGGAGGGAACTTTTACTCTAGTATTAAATGCGTAGTACACAAATGGAAAGTACAAAGTTATTTTATTTCCACCAGGGTAGTGGTGGTGAGTAAGGATATCTTACAGGAGTAATGGGTTTGAACATAGGAAGGATGTTAACACAAAAACATACAATACATGAAATAATACTATCAGGGACACCATATAGTTACAAAAAACATATAATGGTGAAAACCGACACGTTTCAAAAGTACAGTAATTTTCTTCTTCAGGGAGATGATTGTGTCAAACAGGCATATTTAGTATGTCATGTGTATGAACTTGGGGATCATAAGGTTGCATCCGTGGGGGAGGGATGGAAAACATAAAATCAAATCAAGAAACACCAGGGAAGAAACCTCTTATTCCAGATGAGCCAAGTCCCACCGGCATCCGGTGCCCAGGGTTCACCCGGGAGGGTGGGCACACACACCAACCCCAGCGGAGAGAAGGCTCCCCAACAAGGGGCACGTAGCGCTGAAAGTGAGGTCAGAGACCGGTGTGTAGAGTATAAACTGTGGGCTGGTCCAATAGTTGAAGGCTTGCTGTCATGCACTGAATCCTGATGTTGGAAGAGTTTGGAAAAAGCTAAGTGGTAGGGTCACCTCCGTTTCAATATTGATAGATGGACCGTTAGAGTAGGGGAAGGGGGTTGGTTTTACAGGGTAGATATACACCCCCTTCCGACGGTACTCATCAGTGATGTTTGGAGGAGACGGAAAAAACCTTGGCCTTTTAGCAGGATCAGGGAGGCAGGCATGGAACACAGCAGCGTGTGTTGGAATGCGTTCAGCTGGTGGTGTATATATGAATTTGTAGTTTATATATTCATGTGATTAGCGCTGTACTGATTTTTTTATTTATTTTATACACAAGTAGTCCTTTGTAGTGCTGGCTGCTTTTTAATTGGGACATTAGCGCAGTATTTTCTATTTCTTTTCTAACATTTGATACATGACAAAGGATCTTCAGAGCACTATGAATAATGTGACAGCACAACCAAGCTTTGAGGCTGCCTTTGTGTAATTGAAACCTCTTTGCATAATGTACCAGGAGCTCTTATTAAAGTGGTTGTAAACCCACTTTTTCAACTTGCACCTACAGGTAAGCCTAGATTAAGGCTTACCTGTAGGTGCAAGAAATATCTCCTAAACCTACACGGTTTAGGAGATATTTACTAAAATGACAAGCGCCGCTATCTACAGCGCATGCGCGCCGTAGACAACGGCGCATTTATGGGGTTAATCCCATTCACATACTCGGCTACTTCCCAGCAATCGCTGGGCGTAGCCGAGTGGGACGCCTCCCGCGCGCATGCGCAGAGTGACGTCTCCGCCGCTCCGGCCAATCACAGTGCCGGAGCGGCGCTGTGATTGGCTGGTGCCGCGATACCGGAAGTAACATTCCGGCTATCGCCGCAGTGATGTCTGCGGCTGGACAGAGGGACGAGGATGGCTTCGGGGGCCCCGATCTAAGGTAAGTGGAACATAATGAGCTATTATGCTAGTCATAATAGCTCATTATGCCTTTCTCTTGCAGGTGGGCCAAAAAAAAAAAAAAGTGGGTTTACAACCACTTTAATGACTATTTATACAGTAAGCATTCACTTGGCTGGACAGAAGCAGTCAAAAATAGCTGAAGAGGGCAGGAGATGATATGTGTGATCGGAGAACAGGGAGCCAGGAAAGCCAGCAGAGCAGGCATGCAATGCAGTGAGTTTGTGAAGGAGGATTGTTAGGCCGAATTTGTAGAGTGTATCAGCCAATAGGAAGGGGAGTGGAGACTGAATGCTACCTACTACTAGTGTAGCACCTCCTGAGTCTGACACCCCAAAGGCAGGATAGCACCTCCAGAGGTCATGGGCGGGCTAGCATCTATGGCTAAAATGGGGGACTGAGAATGGATATTGGGCACCATTCTTTTTAACCCCTTCATAATGCAAATATGCGGCCTTCCGCTTATAGGGGTTGTAACCGGGATGATATGCAGCTGCACGCATCACCCCGTATTGTTTTTTCAGAGCCAAAGGTCGGCTTTCTTGTGATAACTACTGATGCTGCTAAGCAGCCGCTCGTCCCACCGGAGGCCCGAGCAACCAGCCGGCACGTCCGCCGGCTGGCCGGAGACCCGGACAAAACTGGGATCGGCTTCAAACGGGTCTCAGATCTAGTACCCCAGAAGAGATGTCATGACATCACTTTTGGATTACTGAATACTTAAAGAGGAAGTAAACCCTGATATGGGTCTCTGTGCAGCACAACCCAGTATGGGGGAACTAGACCCCCACAAGGAGTGTGCAAACCCAAATCCCCTGAATGCGCAGTCCACAGTAGGGCCCTCGCCACCTACTCGGCTAGAGGCAGAGCCCAGGTGGCAATACAAACAGCCACAAATACAGATCTATCCTTACTCGCTCGCCACCCAGTCCCCAACAGGCCAGGACCGGCTCTGGTCTGCAGGCTGGGGGTTAGGGACCTCTGCCCTAGCAGATTACTTACAGACCCACCAGATCCAGATCAATGTCCAGCTTTACAGTGTCAGAACCTTTAAGGTGACCCGGGAACTCTGTAAGCACGTTCCCAAATTTTAGTGCATCCTCCAAGTGAGCCATCAGGCCCTTCTGAGAGACCAATCTTCTTCCTGGCTCCCCTGAATCTCCTCCTTGGCACAGCTTCCTCCAGACCAGGCAGGACAGCTTCAGGACCACTTCAGCACACGTTAGGTCCCAAACCAGGCTATTGGGCTCCACAACAGAGCTCCATCCAGCAGCACCTTCCTAGGCCTCAACCAAGGGAAAGAGAGCAAGCACATAACCTGTACCAAACATGTATATCCTCCTCCAGCATGCACCAGTGGCCTAAACCTCCTACTGTATTGGCTGAAGGGAATGAACAGTAAATATTTATAACTTAGTTTTATTTGTGAAAGCTTATGCTATGACCGGTGATACTAGTGACATCTACTGGCGACAGTGAGAAATTACAAGCCAACTTAAGCTTAGGGAAAAACCAGGTGAAAAACTATACAACCAGTCTGAGCTAACTACAGCCCAGCCAAATACTAAACTGACATGGTAGCCCGTGTTTAGGACAAGGGGGCTACACTAGAAAGAGAGGAGATCTGAGGCTTGAATAGGGTGGATTGATAATAAAGAGCAGAACAATTCACATGATATAATGTTATTTTGCACACGTCAACAATAAATCAGAATTGCTGGTTGGATCTTAAGCCTCGGTTTTCTCAACGAGATTCTTGTCAAGCTTGACGGGATTCTTGTCAAGCTTTCCTTGCATACATACTGTCAATTAAAAATCTCATTGTTGTAAAGCGCGGTGACGTACAACACGTACAATGGCAGAATAAAGGGGAAGTTCGATTCCAACGGCGCCACCCCTTGGGCTGCTTTTGCTGATCTCGTGTTACCGCGTGTTAGTAAAAGTTTGGGGAGAGACGATTCGCGCTTTTCAGTCTTCGTGCTTTCAGTTCGTTACAGCGTGACGAATGTGCTATCTCCATTACGAACGCTAGTTTTATCAGAAGGAGCGCTCCCGTCTCATACTTGATTCTGAGCATGCACGATTTTTTAAGACTCGGAAAATCCTACACACGAACGGTTTACTCGTCGGGAAACAGGCCGACGAGAATCCCGACGAGAAAAACGAGAATCCTGACAAGAAAATAGAGAGCAGGTTCTCTATTTTTCTCGTCGAGATTCCCAGCAGTTTTCTCGACAAGAAATCATACACACAAACGGTTTTCTCGGCAAGAAAGCTCTCTCAAATGTTTTCTTGTCGTTTCTTGCCGAGAAAACCGGCCGTGTGTACGAGGCTTTAGAGTACTTAGAACATCCAATGCTTAGAGATGGAGGTGGACAGCTAGACAACAATAACTAACAAGTCCAATTCATCTTATATCTTCATACAGATGTGTTTGCTTAATAACATATTAAAGTTAAAGTTTGGATCTTTTTGTTTTATTTGACAGCTACGCTATGAACCGGAGTTCCCCTTTAAGCTCACTCTAAGGAAAGGAGTTCGGTGTCTCCCCTAGGAGATCACATGACATTCCGTAGACGTTGAGTGTTCTTCGAGACGGACGTTCCACTTGGCTGATTTTCTCTCCTGCATTGATTTTTCTGCTATCGGGATGAAATCTGCGGTGGGGTTTTCTGCCTGGACCAGGAGCGCTATTTTTAGGCGAGCAGTTTGGGAGGCTGTAGAAGATGATGTACAGCGGCTCTGCTAGGAAAACAAAGTGGTAATTAAATCTTGCGGTTGTGGCCGTCTACAGGAAGCCACAGGGACAGCTGCACTTTCAGTATGACATTCGGTGACTCCGTCTTTTCCCCGCAAATCACTGCCACAGCCATAAGCCACGGGGCCTGGTGCAGAATGTAGAGCTGAACTCCAGGCAGATATAAAAGACACATATTAATTCAGATCTGTATTCATAATTACACCATTAAATGTATTTTTTAGTGTAAGTACCTGATTGTGAACTAGTATCAGCCTCTTGTACAGCAGGGATGGAGTGTGAAAGCAAGAAGAAGCACAAGAAGCACAAGAGGGACAGAGAGATGAGCTCATCGCTGTGCCACTTCTCCTTTCACTGTCCAGTCACTTGCTGGACAACCTGGGCTCAGAGCAGACTGAGGACATCTAGTGGCAGAAAAATGTACTTCAGGTAGTGGTGCACCGAAATGCAAATTCTGGACAGAAACCAATCATTCGGGGTGCACTTGGCTCGAAAACCAAAACCGAAATGGACAGTTTTTAACCACTTGCCAACTGCAATACGTATACATTGCCTTGAAAAAGTATTCATACCCCTTGAAATTTTCCACATTTTGTCATGTTACAACCAAAAAGATGAATGTATTTTATTGGGATTTTATGTGATAGACCAACACAAAGTGGCTCATAATTGTGAAGTGGAAGGAAAATGATAAATGGTTTTCTAAATTGTTTACAAATAAATATGTGAAAAGTGTGGCATGCATTTGTATTTAGCCCCCTTTACTTTGATTACCGCCTACAACAGGGTTCCCCAACCCCCGGTCCGCGGCCCACTGCCGGGCCGTGGCCTATTTGCAGATGGGCCGCGAAGGCTGCACTGTGTGAGGTGCGGCAGCGGGCAAGCAGAGAGATGACATCTCTCACCGCCCGCCCGGATCACGGCACTTCCGCCCACACAGCGGGGCTCCTACTGCGGTGAGGCGCGGGAGCAGAGAGATGAGATCATCTCTCGCCGCCCGCCTGGAACGCGGCACTTCCGCCCACACAGCGGGGCTCCTATACTGCGGTGAGGCGCGGGAGCAGAGAGATGAGATCATCTCTCGGCGCCCGCCCATAACGCGGCACTTCCGCCCACACAGCGGGGATGCTATACTGCAGCGAGGCGCGGGAGCAGAGAGAGAATCTCTCACCGCCCGCCCCGCATTACCGCTGTTCTCCCTCACCTGCCTGTGCTGCCACCACGGCAGGTGACAAAAAAATCTACTGGCAGGTGGCAAACCACCTCTGGTGGCAGGTGGCAATCCACACCAGGTGGCAGGTGACGTGGCAATCCACACCTGGTGGCAGGTGACGTGGCAATCCACACCTGGTGGCAGGTGACGTGGCAATCCGCACCTGGTGGCAGGCGACGTGGCAATCCGCACCTGGTGGCAGGTGACGTGGCAGGCGACGTGGCAATCCGCACCTGGTGGCAGGCGACGTGGCAATCCGCACCTGGTGGCAGGTGACGTGGCAGGCGACGTGGCAATCTGCACCTGGTGGCAGGCGACGTGGCAATCCGCACCTGGTGGCAGGCGACATGGCAATCCACACCTGGTGGCAGGTGACGTGGCAAGCGACAATCCACATCTGGTGGCAGGCGAGGTGGCAAGCGACAATCCACATCTGGTGGCAGGCGAGGTGGCAAGCGACAATCCACATCTGGTGGCAGGCGACGTGGCAATCCACATCTGGTGGCAGGCGACGTGGCAATCCAAACCTGGTGGCAGGTGACGTGGCAATCCACACCTGGTGGCAGGTGACGTGGCAAGCAACAATCCACACCTGGTGGAAGGCGACGTGGCAAGTGACAAACCGCATCTGGTGGCAGATTCTGCGTTATGGTGAGTTTGAACTATTTCATTTTATATTACAATGCAATGACAGAAATAATGCGCTTCAATCATCCCAACACCATATCAGCCATTGTTCTGTGATGATTGAGGCGCTAACACTAGCCATTTCCCCGACAAACTGCCCGCGAAAAGCTACATAACAACCCAACCCCCCCCCCCCCCCCCGGGCCTTGGCACGATTCTATTACACAACGCCGGTCCTCGGTGCCAAAAAGGTTGGGGACCACTGGCCTACAGTACAGACCAACACACACAGATTGCCCCCAGTAATAAAGAGGACTTGTCACCAGCCCATCAGAGTACCTGTCACAACCCCTCAGAATACCCGAGTACATGTCACCAGCCCATCTGAGTACCCAAGTACCTGTCTCCGGCCCAGAGTACCCAATTATCTAACTCCAGCCCAGAGCAGTGGCGGCTGGTGCTCAAAATTTTTGGGGGGGCGCAAACAAACTGAAAAAAAACCTATCAATTGCAGCCTTACTGTGCCCATCAATTGTCGCCACTATGCCATCAAACGCAGCCACTGTGCCCATCAATTGCCACCAGTTTGCCCCATTAAATGCCGCCAGTTTGCCCTATCAAATGCAGTCAGTTTTCCCCATCAAATACAGCCACTTTGCCCCCTCAAATACAGCCAGTTTCCCCATCAAATGCAGCCAGTTTCCCCATTAAACGCAGCCAGTTTGCCCATCAAATGTAGCCAGTTTCCCTATCAAATACAGCCAGTTTGCCCCCTCAAATGCCGCCAGTTTGCCCCCTCAAATGCCGCAGAGAGTGTCCCCCATCAAATACCGCCAGTTTGCCCCCGCCCGGCACTTACCTTTCTCGGGTCAGCCGTCCTCCTCCACGCTCCCTCGATGTCATCTATGCTCGCCTGTCGCTTCAGCCAATCAGGTGACCGGTAACCAGACCCGGTGCACCTGATTGGCTGAGAGGCGCGTCAGTGTTAGGGAAGCGATTCCCTAACACAGCACTGTTTAAACAGGGAATACACAGCCGTGCGCCCGCTGTTTATCCACTTTTCTACCGGGCCTATTCTGGCACTTCTCTCCTTCATGTAAAAATCATAATTTTTTTGCTAGAAAATTTCTCAGAACCCCCAAACATTATATATATATATATTTTTAGCAGACACCCTAGGGAATAAAGTGGCGGTCATTGCAACTTTTTATCTTGCACGATATTTGCGCAATAATTTTTCAAACACCTTTTTTTGGGGGAAAATAAACGGTTTCATGAATTAAAGTGGTTGTAAACCCTTTTTTTTTTTTTTTTGACTAACCTGCAAGACAAAGCTATAATGAGCTAGTATGACTAGCATACTAGCTCATTATGTACCACTTACCTTCGATCGGGGCCCCCGAAGTCGTCCGTGTCCCTCCTCTAGCCGCATCCATCGCTGCGGCGATAGCCGGAATGTTACTTCCGGGTATCGCCGCTGCAGCCAATCACAGCGCCGCTCCGGCGCTGTGATTGGCCGGAGCGGAGAAGACGTGACTCCGCGCATGCACGCGTGAGCTGTCGAATTCGGCTACGTCGTCGAATGTTGCGACCTAGCCGAATTTGTGAATGGGGTGACGTCAGCGTCGCCACATTTACATACAAATATCTCCTTAACCGTGTAGGTTAAGGAGATATTTCTTGCACCTACAGGTAAGCCTTAATCTAGGCTTACCTGTAGGGCTTTTGTTTAAAAAGTGGGTTTACAACCACTTTAAAAAATAACAAAACAGTAAAGTTAGCCCATTTTTTGTATAATGTGAAAGAGGATTTTACGCAGAGTAAATAGATACCTAACACGTCACGCTTTATAATTGTGCACACTCATGGAATGGCTCCAAACTTCGGTACTTAAAAATCTCCATAGGTGACGCTTAAATTTTTTTTACAGGTTACCTGTTTAGAGTTACAGAGGAGGTCTAGTGCTACAATTGTTGCACTCGCTAACGCACGCAGCAATACCTCACATGTGTGGTTTGGACGGTGTTTACATAAGTGGGCAGGACTTACGTGTGTGTTCGCTTCTGAGCATGATCTACTGGGGACAGGGGCGTTTAAAAAAAAAAAAAAAATGTAAACATCCCTTGTAATAGGAATCATTGTGACAGGTCCTCTTTATGGAGAGATGCGAGGTCAATAAGACCCCACATCTCTCCTCCAGGCTTAAAAGCATGAGATCGTAAAAAAAAAAAATCTCATGCCGACAGCCGCTATTGCAGCTTTGTTTACTTCCGGGTACCCGGGCGTGACGTCATAACATTGCACCCGGGCCTCCGACGCTCATAGAGATGCAGGCATCATTCAGATATCCCCACCTCAATATGCCGGTGTGCGGTATTGAGGTGGTTAACCATTTGGAAGCCGATTAGAGCCCACAGGCTCTAATCAGGAAGCCTATTAGAGCCTAATCAGGCACTATCAAAACACCCCCACCGCTGTTATTCAGATGGCCGGCGCTCAACAGGGGGCCGGATATCTGAATAGTGGGCGGCAGCGGCGACAATAGATAGATTCATGCAATGCATGAATCTATCTATTGGAGATTGACAGGTGCAGGAGAGAGGGGGCGGCGCTCCTGCGCCCACTATGGACGCACCGCCACTGGCCCAGAGTACCCGAGTATCTATCTGAAGACCATCAGAGTACCCGAGTACCTATCTGCAGACCATCAGAGTACCCGAGTACATGTCTCCAGCCCATTACAGTACCCAAGTACCTATCTCCAGCCCATCAGAGTACCGTAATACCTATCTGCAGCCCATCAGAGTACCTGAGTTCCTATCTGCAGCCCATGTCTCATAGAATATAAGTTGTGGTGATTTATTTCCAAACTGGGGTCATTTTGTGGGTAATTCCATTGTCCTTGTGCTCCAGGACCTTCAAAGGTGTGATAGGTAGGAATGAAATTATATGTGCAGTTTATGTTCCTAGAACCCCTGATGGTGCTCCCTGCATGTTGGGCCTCTCTATGTGGTTATTCTATGAATAAGTCTCACACATGTGGTATCGCCATACTCAGGAGGAGGAGCAGAATGTGTTTTGGGGTGTAATTGGAAGTATGCATATGCTGTGTGTGAGAAATAACTTGTAATTATCACAATTTAATTTTCTGTATAAAAAATAAAAAAAATCGTAATTTTCCCAAGAATTGTGGGAAAAAATGACAACTTCAATAAACTCACCATGCCTCCTACTAAATACTTTGGAACATCTACTATTTGTACTGTCCTGACATTTCAGGGCCTCACGAAATGAGGACACAGGAGGAGGACAGAGGGACGTCACGGGAGGAGGACAGCACCACGGAAGGAGGACAGAGGGGGACACCGCTGGAGGAGGACAGAGGGGGACACCGCGGGAGGAGGACAGAGGGATGGCGTAGGAGGAGGACAGAGGGGGACGCCACAAGAGGAGGACAGAGGGGGAAGTCGCGGGAGGAGGAGGACAGAGGGGGACTACGCGGGAGGAGGACAGAGGGATGGCGTAGGAGGAGGACAGAGGGGCGGCACGGGAGGAGGACAGAGGGGGACGCCACAAGAGGAGGATAGAGGGGGACGTCGCGGGAGGAGGAGGACAGAGGGGGACTACGCGGCAGGAGGACAGAGGGATGGCGTAGGAGGAGGACAGAGGGACGGCACGGGAGGAGGACAGAGGGGGACGCCACAAGAGGAGGACAGAGGGGGACGTCACGGGAGGAGGAGGACAGAGGAGGACACCACAGGAGGAGGACAGAGGGATGGCGTAGGAGGAGGACAGAGGGGGACGCCACAAGAGGAGGACAGAGGGGGAAGTCGCGGGAGGAGGAGGACAGAGGGGGACTACGCGGGAGGAGGACAGAGGGATGGCGTAGGAGGAGGACAGAGGGACGGCACGGGAGGAGGACAGAGGGGGACGCCACAAGAGGAGGACAGAGGGGGAAGTCACGGGAGGAGGAGGACAGAGGAGGACACCACAGGAGGAGGACAGAGGGGGATGCTGCGGGAGGAGGACAGAGGGGGACGTCGCTGAAGGAGGACAGAGGGACACCACAGGAAAAGGACAGAGGGACTCCGTGGGAAGAGGACAGAGGGACACCATAGAAAGAGGACAGAGCACTATTCCTCCTAATGAGACCAACAATGGGGCCCAATGACACCCAATGATGGAGCACTATTCCTCCCAATGGGGCCTAATGACACCCAATGATGGAGCACTATTCCTCCCAATGAGACCAACAATGGGGCCCAATGACACCAATAATGGGGGAGGACAGACGGGGACGCCGCGGGAGAAGGACAGAGGGGGGACGCCATGGGAGGACAGACAGGGATGCCACGGGATGAGGACAGAGGGGGACTACGCAGGAGGAGGACAGAGGGATGGTGTAGGAGGAGGACAGAGGGACGCCGTGGGAGGAGGACAGAGGGGGACACCACAAGAGAAGGACAGAGGGGGACACCCCGGGAGGAGGACAGAGGGGGACGCCACAGGAGGAGGACAGAGGGGGATGCCGCGGTAGGAGGACAGAGGGGGACGCCGCGGGAGGAGGACAGAGGGGGACACCACCAGAAAAGGACAGAGGGACTCCGTGGGAAGAGGACAGAGGGGGATGCTGTGGAAGGAGGGCAAAGGGGGTGGCTGCGAGAGGACCCAGGGGGGAAGCCACGGTGGGAGGACAGAGGGACGCCGCTGGAGGAGGACAGAGGGGGAAGCACTATTCCTCTCAATGAGACCAACAATGGGGCCCAATGACACCAATAACGGGGCACAATTTCTCCCAATGACACAAACAATTGGACCCAATGACACCAATGATGGGGCACAAATTCTTCCAATGAGACAAACAATTGGGCCCAATGACACCAATGATGGGGCACAAATTCTTAGAATGAGACAAACAATTGGGCCCAATGACACCAATGATGGGGCACAAATTCTTAGAATGAGACAAACAATTGGACCCAATGACACCAATGATGGGGCACAAATTCTTAGAATGAGACAAACAATTGGACCCAATGACACCAATGATGGGGCACAAATTCTTCCAATGACACAAACAATTGAGCCCGATGACACCAATGATGGGACACAATTCCCCCCACTGACACCAATGATAAGGCACAAATACTTCCACTGAAACAAACGATGGGGCATTATTTTTTACCCCACTAATGTTGGGACCTTTTCTACTCCCAATTGCCAGTCTGCCCTGCCCCCCCCCCCCCCCAAAGTCTGAAGGACTGTAAACTGGCCCTTTGTTAAGAAAGTTTGGAGACCCCCGGGTCTAAAATAAAATCTTGTCATTTCATGGATTTTGTGTCCTTGGGTGCCTAAAAAAATCTTCTTACGAATTTGCTCTCCGTAATAAGGGATGTGGCACCCAAGTTACTAGTATTAGCCTGGATCCATTGTATATTACAACTTGTAGATTACACACTGGCTTCGCTCTTCACTCCCAGCAGATGAATCGGGGAGTGAGCGGTGGGAGCGGGGGAGGGTTACGTGAACTGAGCCCTGCGTGGGAGAAGAACAGGTTCCCTTTAAGGGACAGTCCTGGAGAACAAGTGAAACCAGTCTGAGAACTGATAATACTGCCAAGGAGACATTTCAGAAGGTTCACTCCTCGCTCCTGACCAACCACCAACGTACCTATAGAAACGTCCTCGGGAAGTGGTGGTGATATCAGGATCAGCCATGATTCTGGTACCTTTCTTTTCTGCACAAGGTTAACCCCTTCCCTCCAGCCATACACATATATGTGGCCCTTTCCGCGGGTGGGCCCTATGGCTGAGAGGCTACATACACTCACTGGCTAGTTTAATAGGTACACCTGTTCAATTGCTTGGTAACACATGCTAATCAGCCAATCACATGGCAGCAACTCGATGCATTTAGGCATCTAGACGTGGTGAAGACGACTTGCTGAATTTCATACTGAGCAACAGATTGGGGAAAAAAGGGGCTGTAAGTGTCTATGAACGTGGCATGGTTGTTGGTGCCAGACGGGCTGGTCTGAGTATTTAAAAAACTGCTGATCTACTGGGATTTTCACGCACAAGAATCTCTCGGGTTTACAGAGAATAGTCTGAAAAAGAGAAAATATCCAGTGAGCGGCAGTTGTATGGAGGAAAATGCCTTATTGATGTCAGAGGAGAATGGGCAGACTGGTTCAAGATGATAGAAAGGCAACAATAACTCAAAAAAACACTTGTTACATCCAAGGTGTGCAGAATACCATCTGTGAACACACAACACATCTAACCTTGAAGCAAATGGGCTACAGCAGCAGAAGACCACACCGGGTGCCACTCCTGTCAGCTAAGAACAGGAAACTGAGGCTACAATTCGCACAGGATCACCAAAATTGGACAATAGAAGATTGGAAAAACCTTGCCTGGTCTGATGAGTCTCCATTTCACCATTCAGATGGTAGGGTCAGAATTTGGTGTAAACAACATGAATACATGGATCCATCCTGCCTTCTATCACCGGTTCAGGCTGGTGGTGGTGGTGTAATGGTGTGGGGGGTATTTTCTTGGCACACTTTGGGCCCCTTGGTACCAATTGAGCATCATTTAACCACTTCAATACCAGACACTTATACACCTTCCTGCCCAGACCAATTTTAAGCTTTCAGCGCTGGCGCACTTTGAATGACAATTGCGCGGTCATGCTGCACTGTACCCAAACTACATTTTTTTATCATTTTGTTCCCACAAATAGAGCTTTCTTTTGGTGGTCTTTGATCAACTCTGGAATTTTAATTTTCTGCTAAACAAATTTAAAAAAAGGAAAAATTTGAAAAAAAAAAAATTTTTTTTGTTTCTGTTACAAAACTTTGTAAATATGTATGTTTTCTCCTTCACTGATGGGCACTGATGGGCACTGCTGATGGGCACTAATATGCGGCACTGATGGGCACTTATAGGTGGCACTGATATGCAGCGCTGATGGGCACTTATAGGCGGCACTGATATGCAGCACTGATGGGCACACATAGGTGGCACTGATGGGCACTGATAGGCGGCACAGATGGGCACTGATAGGTGGCACTAATGGATAGTACTGATGGGCATCACTGATTGGCAGGCATTATTGTTTGGCACTGATTGGCATCCATTGTGGGCACTGATTGGCATCCCTGGTGGCCATGGGTGGCATACCTGGTGGTGACTAGTGGTGGGCATACCTCGTGGTCCTGGTGGTGTCCCTGGTGGTTCAGTGTGGGCATCCTGGGGGGGGCTGTGCTGATAATCAATCAGCACAGACCCCCCCATCAGAGGAGCAGCTGATCGACTCTCCTCCGCTATCGTCTGACAGACGCGAGTGAGGAAAAGCCGATAAACAGCTTTTCCTGTTTAAACTGTGATCAGCCGTGATTGGACGCGGCTGATCATATGGTAAAGAGTCTCCGTTAGAGACTCTTTACCTAGATCGGAGTTGCGGTGTGTCGCCAGCTAGTTATCCTGATCACGTCATATGACGTACAATCAGGATAACAGAACCACTTTGCCGACCTCATTTTGCTATACGGCGGGCGGCAAGTGGTTAAACCCCGCGGCCTACTTGAGTATTGTTGCTGACCATGTCCGTCCCTTTATTGTACCCATCTTCTGATTGCTCCTTCCAGCAGGATAATGCACCATGTCACAAAGCTCAAATCATCTCACCACTGGACAATGAGGTCCCTGTACTCCAATGGCCTCCACAGTCACCAGATCTCATCCAATAGAGCACCTTTGGGATGTGGTGGAATGGGAGATTCCCATCATGGATGTGCAGCCAACAAATCTGCAGCAACTGCGTGATGCTATCATGTCGACAGATTGCAAAAGATAGTAGGACAAACCCCAAAAAATTCTTCAAATATATTAATAGTAAAAAGGTCAGGTCTGAGCATGTAGGCCCTTTACAAAATAATCTAGAGTCGGTGACTGGGGACAAAGAGAAGGCTAATTTAATAAATACTTTCTTCAGCTCTGTGTATACAAAGGAGCAATGGGGAGATCATGTCCAAAATGGGGGTGGTAGTGACACAGCCCCAAATCCACAATGGCTCAAAAGTGATATGGTCCAGAAATATTTAGATGGAATACAGGTGGATAAAGCACCTGGACCAGATGGCATACACCCACGGATCCTAAAAGAATTGAGCTCTGTAATTTCAAAGCCATTGTATTTAATTTTTAGGGACTCATTAATGACAGGAATAGTACCACTGGATTGGCGCAGGGCCAATGTGGTGCCTATATTTAAAAAGGGAATTAAGTCTTTACCAAGTAACTATAGACCTGTTAGTTTAACTTCTATAGTTGGGAAGATACTGGAGAGATTAATAAAAGACCACATAGATGAGTTCTTGCTGGAAAAAAACTATTTAAGCAACAGACAGCATGGATTCATGAAAGACAGAAGTTGTCAAACAAACCTGATTTCTTTTTATGAAGAGGTAAGTAAGACCTTGGACAGAGGGGTGGCTGTGGACGTGGTATACTTGGACAGAGGGGTGGCGGTGGACGTGGTATACTTGGACAGAGGGGTGGCGGTGGACGTGGTATACTTGGACAGAGGGGTGGCTGTGGACGTGGTATACTTGGACAGAGGGGTGGCGGTGGACGTGGTATACTTGGACGGAGGGGTAGCGGTGGACGTGGTATACTTGGAGTTTGCAAAAGCCTTCGATACAGTTCCCCACACACGGCTCATGTGTAAGGTAAAGTCTACAGGATTGGAAATATCAGTTTGTAAATGGATAGAAAACCGGCTAAAAGACAGAATTCAGAGAGTAGTGGTTAATGATTCTTACTCTGAATGGTCCAAGGTTATCAGTGGTGTACCCCAAGGTTCAGTGCTGGGACCCTTACTTTTTAACATGTTTATAAATGATATTGGGTCTGAGATCAAAAGTAACATTTCTGTCTTTGCAGATGACACCAAGCTATGCAGTGGAATAACGTCCTTACAGGATGTCGCCAATTTACAAGCCAACCTCAATGCTCTGTCTAATTGGGCGACTATGTGGCAGACGAGGTTTAATGTTGATAAATGTAAAGTTATGCACTTGGGGGCTAATAATATGAATGCATCATACATACTAGGGGGAGTACAACTGGGGGGATCCGTAGTGGAGAAGGATCTGGGGGTTTTGGTAGATCATAAGCTCAATAATGGCATGCAATGCCAAGCTGCGGTTTCCAAAGCGAGCAAAGTCCTTTCTTGTAATAAGAGAGGTATGGACTCCAGAGAGAGAGATATCATTTTGCCCCTGTTCAAATCATTAGTAAGACCTCATCTGGAATATGCAGTTCAGTTTTGGGCCCCAGTTCTCAAAAAGGATATTGGGGAACTGGAGAAAGTGCAGAGAAGGGCAACCAAACTGATAAGAGGCATGGAGGAGCTCAGCTATGAGGAGAGATTAGAGGAACTGAATTTATTCTCTCTTGAGAAGAGGAGATTAAGGGGGGATATGATCAACATGTACAAATATATAAGGGGTCCATATAGTGAACTTGGTGTTCAGTTATTCACTTTACGGTCAACACAAAGGACAAGGGGGCACTCTTTGCGTCTAGAGGAAAAGAGATTTCACCTCCAAATACGGAAAGGTTTTTTCACAGTAAGAGCTGTGAAAATGTGGAATAGACTCCCTGCAGAGGTGGTTCTGGCCAGCTCAGTAGATTGCTTTAAGAAGGGCCTGGATTCTTTCTTAAATGTACATAATATAACTGGGTACTGACATTTATAGGTAAAGTTGATCCGGGGAATATCCGATTGCCTCTCGGGGGATCAGGAAGGAATTTTTTCCCCTGCTGTAGCAAATTGGATCATGCTCTGCTGTTTTTTTTTTTTTGCCTTCCTCTGGATCAACTGTGGGTATAGAATTGGGTATATGGGATTGTACGATATATGTTTATTTTATTTTTTTTATTTTTTTTTTTATGGTTGAACTGGATGGACTTGTGTCTTTTTTCAACCTGACTAACTATGTAACTATGTAACTATGTAACTATGTAACTATGTAACTATGTCACTATTAGGGATGAGCTCGGTGTTCGAGTCGAACATAGGTTCGACTCGAACATCGGCTGTTCGCGCGTTCGGCGAACAACGAACGATTTGGGCCGTTCGCGCCAAATTCGAGTGACGCGAACGGCCCACAATACACTGCGCCATCGCAGTGTAATCCCGGCGCTGTGATTGGCCAAGCATGCACTGTGACCCTGCATGCTTGGCCAATCACAGCGCCGGCAGCGAGGAGAGCAATGATTGGCCACAGGCAGGATGCCTGTGGCCAATTATTGCTGAGGGGGTTTAGTACACGCCCCACACTATAAAAGGCCGCCAGCGCGGCGGCCTCGTGTAGTGTGTTCCGGCGCAGGGAAAGAGAAGGATAGGCAGGGACAGTGTCAGATTTTTTCTTTGCTAAACATTGTGTGTAGGGACAGAGAAGGATAGGTAGGGAGAGTGTCAGTGTCATATTCTTTGCTAAACCTTGTTTGTAGGGACAGAGAAGGATAGGCAGGGAGAGTGTCAGTGTCATATTCTTTGCTAAACCTTGTGTGCTGAACCATATTGCTAAACCTTGTGTGTAGGGACAGACAAGGATAGGCAGGGAGAGTGTCAGTTTCATATTCTTTGCTAAACCTTGTGTGTAGGGACAGAGAAGGATAGGCAGTCGAGAGTGTCAGTGTCATAATCTTTGCTAAACCTAGTGTGCTGAACCATATTGCTAAACCTTGTGTGTAGGGACAGACAAGGATAGGCAGTCGAGAGTGTCAGTGTCATAATCTTTGCTAAACCTAGTGTGCTGAACCATATTGCTAAACCTTGTGTGTAGGGACAGACAAGGATAGGCAGTCGAGAGTGTCAGTGTCATAATCTTTGCTAAACCTAGTGCGCTGAACCATATTGCTAAACCTTGTGTGTAGGGACAGACAAGGATAGGCAGTCGAGAGTGTCAGTGTCATAATCTTTGCGCTGAACCATATTGCTAAACCTTGTGTGTAGGGACAGACAAGGATAGGCAGTCGAGAGTGTCAGTGTCATAATCTTTGCTAAACCTAGTGCGCTGAACCATATTGCTAAACCTTGTGTGTAGGGACAGACAAGGATAGGCAGTCGAGAGTGTCAGTGTCATAATCTTTGCTAAACCTAGTGCACTGAACCATATTGCTAAACCTTGTGTGTAGGGACAGACAAGGATAGGCAGTCGAGAGTGTCAGTGTCATAATCTTTGCTAAACCTAGTGTGCTGAACCATATTGCTAAACCTTGTGTGTAGGGACAGACAAGGATAGGCAGTCGAGAGTGTCAGTGTCATAATCTTTGCTAAACCTAGTGTGCTGAACCATATTGCTAAACCTTGTGTGTAGGGACAGACAAGGATAGGCAGTCGAGAGTGTCAGTGTCATAATCTTTGCTAAACCTAGTGCGCTGAACCATATTGCTAAACCTTGTGTGTAGGGACAGACAAGGATAGGCAGTCGAGAGTGTCAGGCCTCGTACACACGACCGATTTTCTCGGCAAGAACCAGCAAGAAACTTGCTGGCAGAGAGGTCTTGCCGAGTAAATCGGTCGTGTGTACGCTGCTATCGGGTTTCTCGTCGAGAAAACCGACAAGAAACCTCGACGAGAAAATAGAGAACCTGCTCTCTATTTTCTCGTCGAGATTCTCCTCGGCATGTTTCTCGACGAGAAAAGTGAGTGTGTGTACACTTACCTGTCCGCCTGGAAGCCCGCGCATGTTCGAAATGAATTCGACGCATGCGCGGTAGCTTCCTAGGCATACGTAGGGTATACCAAGATGGCGGCGACGGCATCGAATGTGACGAGCGCATGCTCGACGTAGTCGATGACGTCACCGCGTACGCTCCTTTCAAAGAACCGCGGGTTCTTTGAAACGAGCGTGTGTACACTCGGCCGGGACAAGTTTCTTGTCCAAGAATCTCGTCGAAAAAAACGACATGTTTTTTTCAACGAGAATCTCGGCCGTGTGTACGAGGCCTCAGTGTCATAATCTTTGCTAAACCTAGTGTGCTGAACCATATTGCTAAACCTTGTGTGTAGGGACAGACAAGGATAGGCAGTCGAGAGTGTCAGTGTCATAATCTTTGCTAAACCTAGTGTGCAGGGACAGAGAAGGATAGGCAGGGGACAGTGTCAGTGTCATTGTTGCTAAGCCTCCTGCACAGTATACACCTGAAGCTAGCCCTTATTGCTGTTTTTTCCTGGTGTGTTACACTGACAGGCATTTGCAGCACTTACAGCGGGCGGAGTGTGCTTCCTGCAAAATAAACACCTGAAGCTACCCCTTATTGCTGGTTTTCCCATCTCCCTGCAGGCCATTAGAATGTCTGGAAGGCAAACAAGGAGAGGCAGACAGTCAGGAGCCAATAAAAGAGGGCGAGCAGGCTCTGTGTCTGGGGGCAACAGTGCTGGTCGTGGACGCGGTGCATTGTCATCAGCACATGGCCATGGGACACGCTTGTCCTTCTTTTCGGCAGCTGGACATGTTGAGCCACATCATGCCGAAGACTTGGTAGAGTGGATGACCAAGCCCTCCTCATCCTCCTCATCCTCTCTCACCCAGGCTCAGGGTACTGGCAAAGCAGCTGCCAAAGCGTCCTCTTCCCTGGTATCAATGTCATCATCAGTCACTCCTTCCCTAGACCCACCATGTCCTCCTCCTGAGGAGTCCCCCGAACTGTTTGAGCACAGTGTTGGGTACATGCTCCAGGAGGATGCCCAGCGTTTCGAAGGGTCTGATGATGATACCCAGCTAGAGGAAGGCAGTAGCGTGAGAGCAGAGAGAGGGGATGCTCAAGAAGGACACCAATCTGGCAGTCATGTTCCAGCAGCTGCAGCATACTGCCAGATTGGCTCCAGTGATGAGGAGGGAGGGGATGATGAGGTCACTGACTCCACGTGGGTGCCTAATAGGAGAGAGGAGGAGGAGGAGGATGAGGAGGAGGCACATCTCCAACGAGGCAGGATGCCCTTGGGTGGCCAGCGTAAGGGCAGCACACCGACGGAATCACACCGCAGAGCTCCGCCTGTGCAGGGCGCTGCCTCTGCCCGTTATTCAAAAAGTTCTTTGGTGTGGGCCTTTTTTGAGGCGAGTGCATCAGATCGCACAGCTGCTGTTTGCAACATATGTCTCAAGCGTATATCGCGTGGCCAAAACATCAGCCGCTTGGGCACCACATGCTTGACCAGACATATGTTGACCTGCCATGCAGCTCGTTGGCAAGCCTACCTTAAAGACCCACACCAAAGAACAAAGCGGACCTCTCCTTGCACCGCATCAGCTGGGATCTCCAACCCCACTATACCTTCAGTCCTCTCTGAAACCTGCTCTGAGAGGAATGAAGGTGTAGAATTAGGTGTGTCACAGCCAAGTACTTGCGGCCACTCTGCTAGCAGTACACCGACGTCCGATTCTAGCAGGCAAATTTCCCTGCCCCAGCTGCTGGACCGTCGAAAGAAGTTCACTCCCAGCCATCCACATGCCCAGCGGTTGAATGCTAGCTTGGCTAAATTGCTAGTGCTTCAACTGCTGCCTTTTCAGTTGGTAGACTCGGCCCCCTTCCGTGAGTTTGTGCAATGTGCGGTTCCTCAGTGGCAGGTTCCCAAACGCCACTTTTTCTCACGGAAGGCGATTCCGGCTCTCTACCGGCATGTGGAAGGCAATGTCTTGGCCTCGCTGGACAGGGCGGTCAGCGGTAAGGTGCATATTACCGCTGACTCATGGTCCAGCAGGCATGGACAGGGACGTTACCTTTCTTTCACGGCCCATTGGGTCACTCTTTTGGCAGCTGGGAAGGATGCAGGACAAGGTGCAGTAGTGTTGGAGGTTGTTCCACCGCCACGCCTCCAAAATGCTACTACTGGTTGTCACACACCTCTGTCCTCCACCCCCTCCTCTTCTTCTTCCTCCGTGGCCTCTTCCTGTGCTTTGTCCTCGGAACCAGCGGTGCTCCGTAGGCGTTCAAGGGGCTACGCAAGTACGCAGGCAAAAAGATGCCATGCCGTGCTTGCGCTGGTGTGTTTGGGGGACAGGAGCCACACTGGGGCAGAGGTTCTGTCTGCTCTGCAGGGGCAGGCCGAGAGGTGGTTGACGCCACGCCAGCTTAAGCCAGGAATGGTAGTTTGTGACAATGGCACCAACCTCCTCTCCGCTCTCCGACAGGGACAACTGACCCATGTGCCCTGTGTGGCTCACGTCCTTAACCTGGTGGTGCAGCGGTTCTTGGGCAGGTACCCGGGCTTACAGGATGTCCTGAGGCAGGCCAGGAAAGTCTGTGTGCATTTCCGCAGATCTTATAATGCCAGTGCTCGCCTGGCTGAGCTGCAAAAGGAATTGAACCTGCCCACCAGGTGGAACTCAACGTTGGCCATGCTGCAGCGGCTGCACACGCAGCAGAGGGCCATCAATGAGTACCTGTGCGACTACGGCACCAGGACAGGGTCAGGGGAGCTCGGGTTTTTTTCACCACGCCAGTGGGGCATGATCAGGGATGCATGCACTGTCCTGGCACCATTTGAGGAGGCCACGAGGATGGTGAGCAGTGACACTGTACCTCTTGTCCACCTGAACATACGCTGCGTGGAATAATGGACAGGGCACTTGAGGCAGAACAGAGGCAGGAAGAGGAGGACTTCCTTGCCTCTCAAGGCCCCCTTTACCCAGACAGTGTTCCTTCTGTCCCACCCATCGCACAGGAAGAAGAGGAGTAGGAGGAGGAGGAGGAGGAGGATTGTGTCAGCATGGAGGTGGAGCCTGGCACTCAGCATCATCAGCAGCATTTTTTTAGGGATGATTTACAGTCCCAAGAAACCAGTGGACTTGTACGTGGCTGGGAGGAGGTGGCTGCGGATCATGTCGTCCTTAGTGACCCAGAGGACTCCGGATTGAATGCCTCAGCTAACCTACGCTGCATGGCCTCCCTGATCCTGCAAAGTCTGCGGAAGGATCCTCGTATTCTTCGGATCAAGGAGAGGGACCATTACTGGCTGGCCACTCTCCTTGAGCCACGGTACAAGGGTAAGGTTGCGGACCTTATCTTACCGTCGCAGAGGGAGCAGAGGATGAGACAACTCCGGGAGGCCTTGCAGAAAGGTCTGTGCAACGCGTTCCCAGAGACTGGGAGGTTACAAACTCCTGGTCTTGGACAACGAGTTGCTGAGGCTTCGGTCAGTCAAAGAAGGAGCGGTGGGGAAGGTGGCCGTCTGACCGAAGCGTTCAGACAATTCTTTAGTCCGCAGCCCCAAGGTATGATCGGTTCCAGCAACCATCGCCAGCGTCTGATATACATGGTGCAGGAATACCTAGGGGCAAGGTCAGACTTGGACACCTTCCCCACCGAAAATCCTCTGGCTTACTGGGTCTTGAGGATGGATCACTGGCCAGAGCTTGCACAGTATGCAATTGAGCTACTGGCCTGTCCTGCATCCAGCGTTCTTTCAGAACGCACATTCAGTGCTGCTGGAGGATTTGTCACGGATCACAGGGTGCGCCTGTCCACCGACTCTGTTGATCGACTGACCTTCATAAAGATGAACCAGTCTTGGATCACCACCAGCTACCAAACACCTGAAGCTGATATAACAGACTAATTTATTTTCAAATGTCACATCCCTTCAAGACTGATGCTGATGCTGAGAGTTTGTCCTGTTATGTTGACTGACTATCCTCCTCCTCCTCAATGATCCGATTGACGATGATAGCTTGGAAGAACATTTTTGTTTCTGGGTGCCGCCACCAGTGGCTAAGGCCCAATTTTTCAGCCCCTGTTTAACAGGGGTGTGTTATTACAATTTTTTATGCAATGCTTTGCAGCAGGGCTCATTCCTGCACTCCAACTAGAGTATCTGGGAGTGGTTGCAGTGTCGTGGCACCAGCACCAGTGGCTAAGGCCCAATTTTTCAGCCCCTGTTTAACAGGGGCGTGTAATTACAATTTTTGATGCAATACTTTGCAACAGGGCTCATTGCTGTGCTCCAAGTACAGTATCTGTGAGGGGTTGCAGTGTTGTGGCACCAGTGCCTAAGGCTCAATTTTTCTGCCCCTGTTTAACAGGGGCATGTAATTACAATTCTTGATCTAATAATTCACAGCAGGGCCCATTCCTGCGCCCACCAAGACTAACTGTGAGGCCTTACAGTGTTGTGTCAACACCACCACCACCACCACCACCACCAAAGGCCCAATTTTTCAGCCCCTGTTCAACAGGGGCATGCAATTACAATTCTTGATCTAATAATTCACAGCAGGGCCCATTCATGCGCCCACCAAGAGTAACTGTGAGGGCTCACAGTGTTGTGGCAACACCAACATGTAAGGGGCAAATTTCAGCTGAGTATATACGGCAGGCCCCTACTTTCAAACATCCAACTTACAAACGACTCCTCCTTGCAAACGGAAGGATACAACAGGAAGTGAGAGGAAATCTACCCCTAGGAAGGCAAATTCTCTCCTGTAAGAGTTAATATGGGAAAAAAGTGTCTCCTCTCCACTGATGCTTTATCACCAATTCTTGTTTCAATAAAAACCCCAAATTTTCAAAAAACATTTGTCATTAGGACGGAAAGTGAGGTGAACTGTTCTGAACAGGTGCACACTGCACAGACAGCAAAACAAATGTTACAGGGGTGATAACCCTTCCCTATGTTTTCCAAAAAGCTTAAAAATATATTTTTTGGCTGGAGCTACACTTAAACAATGTACCTGTTCAAAATTACAAACAGATTCTACATAAGAACAAACCTACAGTCCCTGTCTTGTATGCACCGCCTGTATACGGCTGTTCAGAGTATATAGGGCCTTTTTTATTTTGTGTGCGGGGTTCCCCTTAATATCCATACAAGACCCAAAGGGGCTGGTAATGGGCTGGGGTAGGGGGGGGGGTGATGGGGTAGTTATGCCATTTTTCTTAAAGATTTTCATCCATATTACCGGGACCAGACATTACATTAAAGCCGCAAGCAGTTTTAAATGGCTTTTTTTCCTTTAGAAATGTAATTTTGTGCAGGGACAGTTCTAAACACGGGAAACACGTGGCACTTCACAGGCATACTTTAGACACCCCCCAGGTACGATATTTAAAGGAATATTTGACTTTTTTTTTTTCACTTTATGCATCGTTAAAATGACTGCTCCAGAAAAACGCCAGTTTTTAAAACTTATTTTTGCATTGATACATGTCCCCTGGTGCAGAACCCGGGTTCCCAAACCCTTTTTAGGACAATAACATGGATAATAGTCGTTATAATTAGCACTTTAGATTTCGAACGTTCGCATCCATTGTATTTAATAGGGTTCTAAAGTTTGTGCGAACTTTCGGTCCGTTCGCGGGTTCTGGTGCGAACCGAACCCGGGGGTGTTCGGCTCATCACTAGTCACTATGGACCAAAATCTCTGAGGGATGATTCTAACACCTTGTTGAATCTATGCCATGAAGAAGTGTACCTAATAAAGTGGCTGGTGGGTGTATATGTGTACCTAAAGATAAACAGAGCTGTGCCGAGAGCGTGCACCCTGTGCTCTCCCGACGCAGTTACCGGCAGTTAATGGAAAGCTCCCGATCTCTACTTGCTATCGGGAGCTTTCCGATCATGTGACCGCTGTGACAGCCAATCACGGTGGTCACATGATCAGAAGCCCCACTCCCGGCATCTGAAACCTCTTAAAGGGCCAGCAGGTTAAAGTGATCAGAGCGGCTATACAGCCACCCGATCACTTTTACAGGTGTTGAGAGGAGGTCCTCCCGCCACCACCCGCTGTCTTTCCTGGGCTCTCCTTTTCATTGGGGAGCCCAGGACCAATGTGACCAGGGCCGCCATCAGGAATTTTGGGGCCCCTTACACAGCTTCAGGCATGGGCCCCCTGGAGCAGAGGAGAATGAGGCTTAAAAGTTTGTCACCATTCCACGAGCGGGCGCAATTTTGAAGCGTGACGTGTTGGGTATCAATTTACTCGGCGTAACATCATCTTTTACATTATAAAATAAAATTGGGCTAACTTTATTTTTTAATTTAAAAAAGTGTATTTATTCCCAAAAAAGTGCGCTTGTAAGACCGCTGCGCAAATACACTGTGACAAAAAGTATTGTAACGACCGCCATTTTATTCTCCAGGGTGTTAGAAAATATGTTTTTATAATGTTTGGGGGTTCTAAGTAATTTTCTAGCAAAAAACTTTGTTTTTAACTTGTAAACAACATATCTGAAAAAGAGGCTCGGTCCTTAAGTGGTTAAAGAGAACCTGTCGCCAACCTAAAAGTTATAAAAAGTTAAAACTGCACAGAAAACAGGGGGCAGTTTCTCCTCTGTCTTCTGGGCACTGGGGGCATCACTCAACCTAAAAGACTGGCGACATCTTGTGTGAGAGAAGAGGTACTGCAGGGGGCAGCTCCAGGTTGGAGGTGAGTATTGAAGCAGAGGCTGATCTTTTTTGCTTTTTATTTCTCGTGAAGAAAAAAATTTGGCACAGAGTTGGGCTTTAACCACTTCAGCCCCGGACCGTTTTGGCTGGCTTTAACTGACAATTGCGTGGTCGTGTGGCGTGGCTCCCAAACAAAATTGATGTCCTTTTTTCCCCACAAATAGAGCTTTCTTTTGGTGGTATTTGATCACCTCTGCGATTTTTATTTTTTGCGCTATAAACAAAAATATAGCGACATTTTTGAAAAAAATTACATATTTTTAACTTTTTGCTATAATAAATATCCCCCAAAAATATATAAAAAATTAGTTTTTTCCACAGTTTAGGTCGATACGTATTCTTCTACATATTTTTGGTAAAAAAAATCGCAATAAGCGTTTATTGATTGGTTTGCGCAAAAGTTATAGTGTCTACAAAATAGGGGATATTTTTATGGCATTTTTATTAATAATTTTCTTTTTTCACTAGTAATGGTGGCGATCAGCGATTTTTATCGTGACTGCGACTTTATGGCGGACACATCGGACACTTTTGACACATTTTTTGGACCATTGTCATTTTTGCAGCGATCAGTGCTATAAAAATGCACTGGTTACTGTGAAAATGAAACTTGCAGTGAAGGGTTTAACCTCTAGGTGGTGCTGTAGGGGTTAAGTGTGACCTAATGAGTGATTCTAACTGAAGGGGGCGTGGCTTGGCGTGTGACGTCACTGATCGTCGTCCTCTATGACAGGGAACAGACGATCACTGACATTCCACTAGGAAGAACGGGGAGAGGTTTGTTTACACTTACCTCTCTCCGTTCTTCAGCTCTGTGACCCGATCGCAGGACACCGGCGGCGTTCGGTTCCGTGGGTCCTGCGGGCGCTGGCGCGTTCATGGAGCTTCGGACCGGGTCACGAGCGCTCCGGCGGCGGCGGCGCGTGCGACCCACGGACAGGTTTTCTAAGGGGACGTACCTGTACTCCCTTGTGCCTGTCCGTGCCATTCTGTCTACGTACATCGTCGTGCGGCGGTCCTTAAGAGGTTAAATAGATTTTTTGTACCTTGTTTTTAACTTGCTTAGCAATGAATAATAAATAATCAATCTGTACATCTTGTACAGAGTTGGGCTTTAAATTGTTATTTTAATTAATTTTTTTACTTGTTAACTGCAGCTTAGCCATGAATAATCTGTACATCTTGTGTCAGAGAACAGGTACTGCAGGGGTCAGCTCCAGGCTGGAGGCGAGTATTGTAGGAGAAGCTAATTTTTTTTAGTTTTTTTTTTCATTAAGAAAATATTTTGTGCAGAGTTAGGCTTTAAACTGTTTTTATTTATTTTTTACTTGTTAACCGCATTTTAGCAATGAATAATCTGCGCATCTTGTGTCAGAGAAGAGGTACGACAGGAGACAGCTCCAGATTGGAGGTTAGTATTGCAGCAGAAGCTGTTTTGTTTTTGTTTTTTTTCTCATACTGAGTTGGGCTTTAAACTGATATATATATTTTTTTTTTACTTGTTAACCGCAGCTTAGCAATAAATGATCTGTACATTTACGTGACAAGCTGCAACACGTTTTTAGCACCGCAGCAAATCACGAAACATGTTCACTTTTTTTCTCCTATCAGTTCCAAATTTTGTCAAAGTGTGCAATGTTGTAGACAGCACAGGGGTCTCGTAACTGTCCACCCCGTAGCCTGACACCGGAGTCTCCATCCTGCTGGATTCTGTCACTCATTGGGTGGACAGGTGCTGCCAAACAGGCGAGTGTCCTGACCTGCAATCGGCAGCGCCCATGCACACTGCAGGCACAGAGCCAACTGGCTGAAATCGGCACGGCTCTGCTTGAGCTGCATTTTCATGGTGTGGATGACATAGACAGCCATGTGTTCAGACCATAAAGGTAAACTGAGTGTGACTTTAGCACAGCTGCAGTCCTTCCTGGATAGTGACACACGACACACAATCTTCTAATGTTTGTGTGTCTTCATCACCAAATCTGCACCCATTCCATTCAGGGGTGACAATGCTGCTCCTACACAAACACTAAAGGCGGCGGCCATACACGGTTCGAATTTCGAAAGAATTTTCTTTCGAAAATCGTATCAAAGAATTTTCGTACGAATTTCGCACAGTTAGTGGGCTGCAGCAACAGCCGATTTTCGCGCGGCAATCAAATTTGAGGAATCCGACATGTTGGAAATTTTTTGAAAAACGAACGATTTTCTGATCAATGATGGGAGAATCGTGCGAGAAATGTAATAGAAAAAAAAAAATGCGCATGTGCAAGAAAAGAATATTCCTGAAGAGAAACGAATATTCCTAGCAACATGAAGGTTTGGTCGGCCGAATTTCGAAAATCAATGGTGGCATCATCGGATCACAAAAAAAACGAACTTTCTGATTTTGAAAAGAAAATTTGTTCGAAATTCGACCCGTGTATGGCCTGCTATAGCCCACGTTCACGTCAGGCCGTTTTGACATGCGATTTGACATGTCAAATTGCATGTCAAATGGCCGCCGCCTATTTTATTTTTCTGTTCGATTCCTTTATTTTCTATTCTATTTTATTCTCTTTGGAAATTTAAAAACTATTCGAATTTGAAAACTTTTCTAATTCAAAAAGTATTCAAGAACTATCTGAAAACGATTCAAATTCGACATGGCAAATCGCATGTCAAATCGCCGCCTATTGCCGGCAACGGCACCGTCCTAATCGGTGTGACGCTGACTTTGCGGCACCGCACTGATTCCTAAAAGTAGTTCCTGCACTACTTTTGGCGACTTCGGGTGTGATTTGAATAGACATCTGTGCATAAACCCGCACAGATGTCTGTCAAATAGACATGTGCAGAATGAAAAAATTTGTTTAGTTTCGTTTCCATTCGTTATTTACATAAATTTGTTTAGTTCAATTTGTTTCATTAGTTTAATTCATTTTCGGAATTCATTTCATTTATCCGTTTTCGAATTGATTCGAAAAGTTTTTCGAAAGAATTTCAAATAGTTTTCCAATTCGAAAAGTTTTCCAATTCGAATCGTTTTCTAATTTACAAAAAGAATGAAATAGAATAGAAAATAAAGGAGTAGAATAGAAAAAATATATATATTTTGGTTTGGACTTAATAAAATAAAATAAAATAAATTACAAACATGTTATACTTACCTGCCTAGTGTAATGGATTTGCACAGAGCAGCCCAGATCCTCCTCTTCTGGGGTACCCCGTCGGCGCTCCTGGCTCCTCCACCTTGCCAGACACTGGTGCATGCTCGCTGCTAAGCCCTGCTCTCTGCGTCCATTAGACACGCTGCCCCGGCCCCCGCTCTCTCCCTATAGGCTCCCTGGCTTTGATTGACAGCAGTGGTAGCCAATGGTTCACCAGTCGCATGACCTCTGACATCAATAAGTACAATGCAGGGCCCATGCGGGACGTCCATCACATAGGGGCTTAGACCGAAACCAGCCTTTAACCCTTGCAGTGCGGGGGGCAGCCCAACAGCAAGGGAGTTTTTTTTCCTTTAGACAGATATAAAAGACATAAATCAATGCAGCTCTGTAATCATTAATACATTGTTGCATATATTTCCTAAATACAAACAGTAAATAGTTAAATACAAACAGTGAAGGAACCTGAGTTTGACCTGATCTCAGCCTCTCAAATTCCCTGTGAAGCAGGGCTTCAGTGTGAGAAGCAGCACAAGGAGCCAATCAGTTCATGCCTGGACAAGAAACACGCAGTAGAAGCCTGATAATGCTCCCAGAGGAAGTGGGTTGAATGATGTTGTCCATCAGACTGAGGACATCTAGTGGCAGAAAAAAGTACTGCGTGGGAAATCCCAGCACCAAATGCCGATTCTGTTATTATATCTTTTAATGTTTTTTTTTTTTTTTTTTATAATTCTTACCTGGTACCAGCATGGCTTCAATGTGTAAGGAAGAAGCAGCAGTGAGTGACACTAATTATCACTGTGCCGCTTCTTTTTTTACTGTCCAGCCACAGGTTGGGGGCTGGTCCGGGATGACGTGAGCTGAATGATGGTGGCCATTAGACTGAGGACCTCTAGTGTTGGAAAAAAAGTACTGCGTGCAAAATCTCAGCACCAAATGCCGATTCTGTTATTATATCTTTTAATGGGCTTTTTATTTTTATAACTCTTACCTGGTATCAACATGGCTTCATGGTGTGAGGAAGAAGCAGCACAAGGAGCATGCTAATAGGAGGAGAGAGCAGAGTGACACTGATTATCACGGTGCCGCTTCTCTTTTTACTGTCTAGCCACAGACTGGGGGCTGGTCTGGGATGACGTGAGCTGAATGATGGTGGCCATGTCGCAATAATCACCTTCAATCCAGAGATTTCCCACGCAGTACTTTTTTCTGCCACTAGATGTCCTCTGTCTGATGGCCAACACCGCCTCAGCCCAGGTTCACGCTGAGGGTCAGCATTCAGCTGAATTCGCACGATTTAAAACTGGCATTTCAGTCCGACTTCGGAGGCGATTTGACAGTAGACATGTGCGGTTCGTTTCGTTTCAAATTAAAATTCGGACAAATTTTTCGAATAGAACCGCATTTAAACGAATCCGAAATAACGAAAAATTCAGATGAAATTTGAATCGTTTTCGAATCGTTTTTGAATACTTCAAATTTTAATACTTTTCAAATTCGAATCAGAAAACTTTTCGAATTCGAACAGTTTTCCAATTTCCAAAGAGAAAGAAATTGAACAGAAAATAAAGGAATAGAATAGAAAAAACAAATATATATATATATATATATATATATATATATATATATATATATTCTATTCTATTCCTTTATTCTCTATTCTATTTTATTATTTTTGAAAATTGGAAAACTATTCGAATTTGAAAACTTTTTGAATTCATTTGAAAAAAAATTAACAAAACAAATTCTGAAACCGAATTAAACAAATGAAACTAATTTGACTAAACAAATTCATGAAAATAACGAATTGAAAACAAAACAACGTTGCCGGAAACAGGCGGCGAATAGACATGCGATTTGACACGTCAAATTCGAATCGTTTTCAAATTGTTTTTGAACACTTTTCAAATTTGAATACTTTTCAAATTCTAATTCGAAAACTTTTCGAATTCGAATCGTTTTCCAATTTCCAAAGAGAATAAAATAGAATAGAAAATAAAGGAAAAGAATAGAAATATATATATATATATATATATATATATATATATATTTTCTATTCTATTCCTTTATTTTCTATTCTATTTAATTATTTTTGTAAATTGGAAAACTATTCGAATTCGAAAACTTTTCGAATTCGAAAACTATTCGAATTAGAAAACTATTCGAATTGGAAAACTATTTGAAATTCTTTTGAAAACTTTTCGAATCAATTCGAAAAGGGATAAATGAAATGAATTCCAAAAACAAATTAAACAAATTTAACAAATTTAACTAAACAAATTCATGAAAATAACGAATCGAAAACAAAACAAAACAAATTTTTTCATTCTGCACATGTCTATTTGACAGACATTTGTGCGGGTTCATGCACAGATGTCTATTCAAATCACACCCGAAGTCGGCAAAAGTAGTGCAGGAACTACTTTTGGGAATCGGTGCGGCGCCGCAAAGTTGACATCGCACCGATTCGGATGGTGCCGTTGCCGGCAACAGGCGGCGATTTGACTTGCGATTTGCCATGTCGAATTCGAATCGTTTTCAAATCGTTTTTAAATACTTTTCAAATTGTAATACTTTTCTTATATAGGCATGAGGCGTGGTCACCGGGTGATGTGACCCTGCCCCCTTGTGATGTCACAGTCCCATAAGGGCTGTGACGCCATAGGGGGCGGGGTCACTGGGTGACATCAACCGGTGACTACGCCCCATGCCTATATAAGTCGTTGTGCTCCGGGCACACGGCATTACAGCGGGAGACCTCGTTGTGTCAACATCTCAAGAAGAGAAGAGGGAAGAAGGCGACGGGGCAGACTGGGCTCCCGCTAGCAAAAGAGCTGGCAGAAGATAGCGGAGGTGCCCGGCAGAAGGCAGAAAGCACCAGAGAGCGGGAGAAGAACCGGAGAGCGCAGAGAAGGCACCGGAGAGTCGAAGTCGGAAGAAGACCCCCCGGAGCTGCCTAATAAATTACTTTAAAAAGCTGTCTAGTGTGTTTTTTTATTGACACTTTTCCCCCAGGTGAATGGTTAGGGGTACCCCATACTCATTCACATAGGGTGGGGGACCGGGATCTGGGGGCCCCCTTATTAAAGGGGGCTCCCGTATTCCGATAAGCCCCCCAACCAACGGCCAGGGTTGTCAGGAGAGGCCCTTGTCATCATCAACATGGGTGCTTTGGTGTGGGGGGGGGCACAGGGCGCCCCCTGCTCCAAAGCACCCACCCCCCTTGTTGAGGGCATGCGGCCTGGTACGGTTCAAGAGGGGGGGGCGCTCGCTCGTCCCCACCCCCTTTCCTGACTGGCCGGGCTGCGTGCTCGGATAAGGGTCTGGTATGGATTTCGGTGGGGACCCCCACACCGTTTTTTTGGCGTAGGGGGTCCCCTTAAAATCCATACCAGACCGAAGGGCCTGGTATGCTCCTGGAGGAACTCCATGCCGTTTTTTTTAATTAAAAATTTTGCGTGGAGTTCCCCCTCAAGATTCATACCAAACACAGTGCCTGCTGTTGGCAGGGATCCAAGTCGGATCCCCGTTCATTGAAAGACGGACGTATGTCGGCTTCAAGTCACAGGGCAAAGTCGGATCCAAAGTAGGACAACTGTCGTGTCGCACCAGTGTGAACCCGGCCTCAGGCTGGGTTCACATTTGTCCGACAAACGCTCCAACATTGGGAGCTCATGTCGCATGACGTGTGAAAATCAATGTTTCCCTATGGGAGCCGTCTTAACTGGTCTGACACAAGTCGGTCGACTTTGAAAATGCTCCCTGTACTACTTCTGTCCGACTTTGATCCGACTTCAGCCCATTGAATATCATTGAAGTCGGATCAAAGTAGGATACTTGTCCTAACCATCCGACTTTTCACATCCGACATGGTGATTACAGCAGCAGTAAAAGGAATTTATCTCACACTGGGATTGTTCAGATGTCAAAGGACAAGTCAGACTATCACAAAGTTGGATCAAAGTAGTATCCTGTTCATTCAAGTCGATGGATGTCGGATGAATGTAGGACCGATGTAGGACTGATGTCGCAGAGCAAAGTAGGATGAAAGTCGTATGACTGTCGTGTCGTATCAGTGTGAACCCAGCCTTAATTGAACAAGCTGAAGTTAGAAGCTGATTGGCTGCCATGCACAACTGCACCAGATTCTGCACTCTCCAGTTTTAATAAATCAACCCCCAAAAAAAAAAATATTATTAAATGACCGAAGACCAGATCTGCAAATCTCTGGATCCGGGACCGCCTTTACTATAAGACTCTTCTGACACTGGCGATCGATAACACGGAACTCCTGGAGAATTTCCAAAGTTGATTGTGAAGGCAATGTAAATTAATTAATTTATTATTGCATTTGACCAGTAGATGGAGCCAAGTAATATAGGAATTTATAATAATACTTAGCTCCATCTAGTGGGCAAGTGTGGTATTTTCAGGAAGATGGAGCTAAGCAATATATGAATTTATAATAATACTTAGCTCCATCTAGTGGACAAGTGCAATATTTTCAGGTTTAAATCAATGATTTACAGTCGAACAGCACAGAATATAACCGGTTGACATTCATTTTATTTTAATTTTTTTGCCCCATTTACACTGAACAAATGTACAATTACTAGGTGAATGTCTATGCAAATTCTATATAAATCAATCCCAAAGAGAGACAAAAAAACTCATGCCAGGTCATATCCTGTGCTGCGGGGCAGGGAATGACCCAGACTGTAGCTCATTGGCTAACAAAAAATGGGAGCTCAGGTTAGAGATGAGTTCAGAGAACACCTAAGCTTATACAATTAATTATTTAATGATATTTAATTAATTATATAAATATATAAATAAAATATAAATATAATATTATTATTATAATATATTCTTCCTAGAAAATCATGCGGCGGCAGAGTTGTCTGACGTCGGTGCCAGATAAGATCGCACCAGTGCTTCCGAGTACAAAAAACTGATTGGCGAGTGCAAACCAATCAGCTTTCAGGTTTTATTGTCAAAGCTTAATCAAACAAGCTGAAGTTAAAAGCTGATTGGCTACCATGCAGAGCTGCACCAGATTTTGCACACTCCAGTTTTAGTAAATTAACCCCATTGGGTTATCTTGCAATGGAATTTTAAAAATTATTAAACGGTCGAAGACCAGATCAACAAATCTCTGAATCCGGG